>JAMXDD010000011.1:10578150-11821315 GCA_024733475.1 Syzygium grande
CAAAGTTCTCATTACTGGCTTCCATTCTAGGGTTCGCCACAGGTCTGGCTCCCACTCTAGGGTTTCTTTTCCAGCGTCAACTCCTAAATTTTCTATTACCCCTGCACCCATTCCAAGATCCCTCTACGGCTCTAGCTTGAGTAACGTCCTCTACCCCCTGGATCCTCTACAAGCTTCTGGGATTCTTCCTATTCTCTTCCTTCGCTCATCGTCACAATTCTACCACTCTCCTACCTGCTGTAATTCCACTCAGGAATTAACGGTCTAAACTAACTAGCTCAATCAAATTCTAAGCAGTGAATTAAACAAAGCTCACTTAGCAAGCATTTCCCCAATACCCATCTCGAAATCATGAATCACCAAAGTCTGAACACTTACCTCGTGTTCAGCACTGCAATTCAATTACCACACAATTGACTTACACAAACATTCACAACAACTAATCTGGAGGCACGTGTAGCTTACTCTACTCTACACCCACTGAGATCTCCCCAATTACTATCCCAGGGTTTCCGCTCCTTATCACTAAAGTTTCGATCAATTCTAGATCGAGCTGACCTTGCTCGATACCAATTCAAACTGGGATGTCACGCCCAACCCCACCGAGCCCACAACATCCCGCCCCGATCGAATAAATAATGACGCCCCAAGTTATCGCCGACCTCATCTAAACATCAGAGTTTTAATCGCGAAAACGGAAACCATAAAAGACCCGGACAAATTAAACTGGGGAGAATTGGGAGAATATACATTTTCATTTCTTGTTCAACTTGTTCTAGCATATATACAATAAGACAAATCTTTGACTACCAAAGGCACACTTTTCGAAACTACCAAAATCAAAAAGGAGTCGATGACCCGACGTTCAACCTCAAAAAATAGTTCTCATCCAAGGCAAGCTTTCCCACTTCTACAAACACGGTTGTCGTGTGATTTATCCAGGCTATCCGTCACCCATTAGAAACTCAGCTACCTCTTACTCCGTATGCATTTGGTACTCCAAAACGCATTGGTGGCGGTGGTGGAGGGTTCATCGCTTTCGATCGGGGTTCTGAAAATTGTTGGTTTACACAACCATGAGATTATATTTCAGCAAGTGTACCCCCTAAACCCAACCTAGGCTATCACGCACCTCCGACAATCACACGGACACACGTACATTTGTACATCAAGTCTTCACATTGCAGGCACCTCAAATAATATAGTCAGACTCAAATATACATACACCCGTACTCAATCACAGTCACGTCATATGTAATACACGTATGTACCAATTTTCGTCCCACTATTCCTTCCATTCTCATTTCCTCTTTCTTATTCCTCGCTAGTGACCCGCGTTGAAGTACACGCCTCAGGCACACTGCGATCATTCACCACATTCAGCCTGCGTACCCGTTCACGCCTCATGCCCCAATCGTAACCTGAGCATCATATGCCCCAGGCCCGATCCCGATTCAGCCCGCGCCAAATGCGACAGGCCTACATGATTGGAACCCAAGCTTATGATGCCTCGGTCTAATCCCGGTCTCACCCAAGCTGATCGTGCATCGAACCGATTCTCATACTTGCTTTGTCAAGCCTCAGCCTGTGCCAATTGCAACAGACCTACGTGATCGCTGCTCGAGTTTACAATACCCGGCCCGATCCCATTCTCGTACTATCATACATTCGCATACTTTCCCACAATCACTTGTCACATCACAACTTCTCCTTACTCATGCACCTACTTGATATGCATTTATCACACGCAACTGGCCCATCACACGCAATCCGCGCACGCATCGAGTCACACGCAGACAGAGCTCACTCAATAACTCACATAGCCAATATCAACAATTAATTCGATCTAGCCCACGCGTGCACCAAACAGACATATGTCCACTATATAAACACACAAATAAACACTCAATTAAATCAACCCCATCCAGAATAATTCAAACATGCCTAAAACACGTAAATTGCCATTTTCTCCAACCAAATGGCGTCGGATTAATTCGATCCTTCACGACACTTTTTCACCATTAAATAATAGTTCTAAAAATCCTACTTGCGGCCCTGAACAAATCATCACAGTCCCCTGTGAACAGTAAATCACAGCTCGTGAACAGAAATTGCAGCTTATGAACAGTAATTCACAGCTTGTAATTCACCTCAAATTGTCCTCCAAAAATTCCAAAAATAATCCTCAAGGCCCGCCACAACATTTTCGACCTTCAATCAACCAAATTAGCACCGTGATAAACCCGATTTCACCCAAATTAAATCGTCCTTTGATACCCAATGTCCTAAATCGGGTTTAGGAAGCGATTTATTGAGTTCTAGACTTAAACGGCTAGAACGGGAAGCGGCGGCACTTAAATAGACACGACAGGGGACGGCGGCAAAGCACCGGCGAGGGCGATAAGCTTGCGGGCGGGCGGTCCGGCTCCTTGATTGGGCTCAAGGCCACTTAGAGAGAGAGGGAAAGAGAGAGAAATATGGCGGTGAGGTTGATGGTAGTGGTGTGTCGGTGGAGAAGCGGCAAGAGAGGGGCGGTCCAGCGGTGGATTCATGGTGGACGGCAAGAAGCTCACGATGGGGAGAAGAAAAACTGAATGGGGGAGGGTCTCACGGCAAGGGAGGAGAAGAATGGAGAGAGAAAGAGGTGTTCTTGACCTAAATAATGAATTTGGACCAAATGCGGAAATGACCCAAACGCCTTTGTCTCACAATTTTAATCCAACAGTCCCGATTCGATCTTATCTTGATCCGATAATCGAGATCGATTCTTGCATAAAAATATCCAAGGGTATACTTGTAATTTCTCAAAATGCAAGGGCAAAATTGTCCAATCAAAATTTTGAGCAAAATTACCAAAATGCCCTTTGTCCTTAAAACATGCGCTTTATTAAATCTTAGGGGTATTTTGGTCACTTTCTCCTTTTCTTGTCCAAATCGAATTTTTCCGAAAGATTTAAGCGCATCAAAAATTCGTGACGTGTCACGTGCAACGCCCCTAATGTTCTGGCGTGACTTTCTAATTTTCCGTGTCCAATTTGGGCAAAATTCAATAATTAAATTCTATTAAACGCAACTCGAGCGTTTCTCAAGCTAACGGGCGGCTTGCTGCGGAAATTAAAGGAAATCGACTTATGACTGATACTAAATCGAGTCATGTGCAAGTCCGTTCGGTGCGTGGCGACCTCAGTTGTCATTAAAATCGCGAAGATCAATCACTTGATCCGAGAGAATACGATCGCTTCGGTATAATTTCAAAATCATTAGTCAAGTCATTTCGTGGTCCAACAGAATCACTCGCGATCCACTACTAGGACAGTGGCGAACTGACCCCTAACTATCCTTGGATCGCCAACAAGGTGACTGAAAATATCACTTTCGCGAATTAATGGTGAAATCCATTCATGATCGAATTTTTCTTTAATGGCGAATTTAATTCCCCTATTAGCCTTTCCTAATGGTTAGCATTCCTGGGAATGATTAGTTCGGGACGAGAATTTCATCATGAAAGTACATCTCATAAAACTCAATTATTCAATAAATTCCAATTGGTGAAATTTTGAATGTCACACGGGTCCCAGTCCCCGACTCTATCAAAGGGAACATCAAAACCGCGGATGAGACCAAACTCGTCTACCCCGTCTCTAAAGAACCATACGATGTAAGTGTGGGGCTCCCATAGGGGTAATCCTACATCTACAAATACTACGGTAGTATGCCTAATCCAAGTCATGTGGTCACCTATAGGAAACTCTACAACGTCATGTTCGGTGTGCATCGGTGCTCCAAAACGCCTCCGGCGGTGGTGGCGGAGGAGGATTCATTGTTCCTGTCGGGTTCTGAAATGTTTGGTTGAAACAACTATGAGATTACATCTCAGAAAGTACACCACTAAACCCCACCTAGGCTATCACATACCTCTAGACAATCACAAACACAATCACACACTCAAACATCGCATAGCAGGCACACAATCAGTACTTACTTGGCATTCCCAGCATGCAACCTACACGTTAGCCATAATATTATATTTTCCAATCACATGCACATTCGAATCACATGTCACGCATTCACGTTTGCCTCATCACATTCTTTTTCCACATTACTGCTTGATGATCCATGTAATGAAACCGCCTTAGGTACACCGTGACCGTCCCATATACACAACACTCCTGGCCCGCATAATGATACCGCCAGGCCATGTATCTTGCCAGCATAATGGTACCGCCTCAGGCTCAACATCCGTTCTCCTGGTGCACAACCCGCGTAATGGTACCACCTCAAGCCATGTATCTTGCCCGCGTAGTCGTACCGCCTCAAGCTCGACACCTACCACCTACGACATAACCCACGTAATGGTACCGCCTCAGGTTGGCTGTCCTCCGGTATTACCGAGCATCGTCCCGCGTAGTCATACCACTTTAGGACGGAAACATTCCCACTATCGCATATGCCACACCACACCCAATTTCTCGTTCATTCACACATTTAACACTTGATTGCCGATGAACGGCTAATCACGCGTGGTCCCGATCCACACGTCAATTCACACACAATTTCCTGCTCCTTAAACATTCAACACGGCCGATTGACAATTAATTCAATTCAGCTTGAGCGTGCACATAATCAAGCACATTTCAATCAATCAATTGCACACAAGAGCACCCAATTTCACCACCACAATTCAACCACATCACAAACACACAATCAACGTATAAATTGGCATTTTTCCATGTCCAAACTACGTCAAATCAGTTCCGGCTCTTCATGACATTTTCACAAAATTCAGAGCGGACCTAAAATATCAATTTGTGTACCGAGCGAGTGCCACAGCACTTGAATCAGCCAATCACAGCCCACTTTTGGCCTTAAAATTTCCACCAAAATTCCCAATTTAATTCCTAAGGCCCGCCACATAATTTTGCTTCTAAAATCGTATAAATCCGCGCCTAAATAAATCCGATTTCTCTACAAAAATTGTCTGTTGATACCTGACGTCCTAAATAAGGTTTAGGGCACGACTTACCGACATTCTAGACTGGCGTGGCTAGAGCGGAAAAGCGGCGCATCGACGAGGACGGCGGTGAACCATGGAGCTGCCCGGCGGCTTGGGGAGGACGGCGTACGACGGCGGCGATGGCATCCTTGCCGTGGGTCACGCCACGGGAAGGACAAAGAGAAGGAGAGGAACGGGCAGGTGAGGCTAGTAGTGGTCGGGCGGCGTGGACGGGCGCGCAGCACGGTGGGTCGTGGGTTTAACAACGGCGGCGCGGGTATACGGGCGAGGAGGGCGACCGGGTTCGATCGATGAGGGAGAGAGGGAGGCCGAATAAGAGAGAGAGAGGAAATGAAGAGAGAGAATGTGGGTCTTGACTAAATAGTGAGATTTTTATCAAATTGGCAAATTACCATCTTGCCCTTTATCTCGATCTTTTTTTAATCAACGGCCCAGATTCGATCTTATCTTGAAACCAACGGCCGAGATCGAATCTTGCCCAAAAATATATAAGGGCAATTTGGGAATTTCATAAAATTCCAAGGATAAAATTGTCCAACCAAAAAGCTAGGGCAAAATTACCAAAATGCCCCTCCCTCATAAAACATACCCTTTATTAATTCTTAGGGGTAAAATAGTCACTTTCCTTATTTTTCATCGAAATTGAATTTTTCTGAAGGATTCGAGATATTCCAAATTTACACATTCCAACTGCAACGTCGTCCTAACGCCCCATTGTGTCTTCCTAATTTTTTGATGTCCAATTTGGGGTAAATTAAATAATTAAATTTTATTAAACGCAACTCGAGCGTTTCTCAAACTAACGGGCGGCTGTTTGGGGAAATTTGCATATTCGACCCGTGACTAATAATAAATCGAGTCACATGCAAGTTCATTCGGTTCGTGACGATTTCGATTGTCATTTAAATCGTGAGGATCAATTGCTAGATCCGAAAGGCACGATCGTTCGATATAGGTTTAGGATCATTCGTCAATTCATTTAGGTGGTGCAGCGTAATCACCGCAATCCACTACTATGACAGTGGCGAACTGACCTCTGACTATCCTTGAATTGGCCTACAATGGCTCAAAATGTCATCTTAGCGATTTTATGGTCGAAAATCGATTCATGATCGAATTTTCTCTTAGTCGCATTTAATTTAATTCTCCAATTAGCCTTTCTCTAATGGTTAGTATCCCGGGGATGATCATTTCAGGCGAGAACTAACTACTAGTATGTTCATAAAACCCAATATTTTATAAATTCCAAATGGACAAATTTTTAGGATGTCACAAATATTGCTACCAAACGTACAATGAACTAGCTTTATGTCCTACATCCTAAATAAAAAAAAGTGGTAGAGGACGATGATGGTAAGGTTTACATTGAATTTTACGCGATAAAAACTAGTTTAATCAACTGATAGAAAGAAGAGCCAAACATATATTTTTCAAGGCTTCGAAAGTTATACATGACCACCATAGTAGGTAGTGACCTAATGCGGGCGAGGCGCAACGGCTATATTAGTAGTTGCATTCATTAGTGAATCTACTTGAGATGAAAATCGCCACTTAGAACATAGGATTGTTTGTGTTGCCCATAGGGAATACCACTTTGCTGCAGCTCACGCAAGCAAATCCCCCTTCTAGTTCAATAGAAGTGTAAGTTGTCTTAGATGCTTTCTTAACCCTGTCCACTTTGATGTAAACTTAGCTCAATCAGGTTTGAATCCATCCGTGACATCGAAAGGCAATATCCAAACTCTCCCAAACAATCGACACCCATGGGCCTCCTCTAGTGCTTAAAGGGTTATGTGTGTAGAGTATTGTACCGCCACCCTCATCCTAAACTATTTTTGATAGACATAAGTGGGAGGATTGAGGTAACATGTGATACTGATTATTTTGCTAAGAAAGCCATTTTAAGTAGTATTTGCTCCATCAATGCCGTTGCATATCATTGTCATTGGATTATTGGTGGATCATAATTTTGAGCTCCTCCCATGTACAACGATTGTCACGCCCGCACCACGGGCGTGCCACATCCCTGCCATGGGTCGGTTCAAGTATGACATCCCAGAATGTGTCGCCAACCCAAAATCCAAAATAGAGAACAATGTACATGCGGAAGCAAACAAACACCCGTACATAATGAAACAATCGTGACCAAGGATAGTAGTAATGTCATAAATACAACTTGCATTAATAATAAGGATTTACATTATCCATTACAACAGAATAAACATATAAAAGCCAAAACGAAGTTAACCACCACCAACATCAAAAAGCGGATACATGGCTCGGCGGTCAAGCACTATATCTAGCCGGGCTCCTCCTAAAACGTAATAATACGCCTTTGCCATCCTCAAGGCTGGGGGGTCCGAAAAGGGGGTTTAAAAACAACGGTGAGAATAAATTTCAGCGAGTAAGCTCCTTAAACCTAAACTAGGCTAACATACACCTCCCGACGAGTGCCAAACAACACACAATCCATAATATAAATGACTTAGGCCCTCGGGCCTAAATCCAATACTTACTTGGCCCTGCAGTTTAGGTAATTACAAATCACAATAATAACATAGAACTCGATTGTGTGACATGGACACATCACTTGGTCACAACACATGTCATGCGATGCTCGTGCTCATACTCGTGCTCATGTCTCAACAATGCATTTTTGTACACTTGCACCCTTGCATACTTGCCATTTACCGATTCTCCTCCGACCCGCATAAAACGATCAGGTCCATCACTTTGAGATCGATCTCTAGCCCGTAAAACGATCGGGCTCATGACACATAACCCGCGTAAAACACATCAGGTTGGTTATCTTCCAGTAGTCCGGCACGCCAACGTAACACGCCTCGGGACAGGTTCAATACCCTCGTAAAATGCACAGAGCTTTATGTGATCACACGTTCACAATCACCAATTATTATCTCAATCCTGCGTAAAACGATCAGGACATTTTAAGTGATCACATGCCATGTCATTCATGCACACTCATACATGCACATGTTATGCCAATACTCAATATGCACACTCATGGCCATAATAATCACACTCAGCAATTCACGAACAAATCACATATTAGCCATACAAGGCCCAATTAAATCCTCAATGGACAGCCACTAATCAGTCCGAGAGAGAGGAAAAATCGAGAATATACAAAATCGGGTCCAAATTGGGTAGTTGCACAGTGATAGAAACCGTTTGGAATAAATAGTAAATCAATTCCAAAAATTCTGAAATTTGGATATGTTGTATAAAACATCTTGATAAACATTTTCCGTGCAGAACTCGAAACCCAGTTCTAACCGTAAACACCTCGTTTTGGCACTCAAGTCCGGACAGAATCCGGTTCGCTCGGACAGCCCCTCAAACCATCAAAATACAACTCATTCAGTACCCAAATCATTTTGGAAAGCTCTAAAATTTTTGTATGTCATAGACACAAGTGTCCCCAACAAGTTTGTGAAGGAAGTATTTTGAAAATAGGTCTATAAAAATTTATAAAAATTCGAACAAACCTGAAGGTCGGAGGAACAGTGTTTCCGGCAGACTTATTTCGATCCAAAGATGGACTTTCGAGTAGCCTCAAATGATTTCCAAAAATTTCCAAATTAAATTATGTCATACTTCAAGATGTTATGAATAACTTTCATAAGAATACTTCCTCAAATTCAGCCCATACAAGTCACACAAAAATAGCAAAATCTAGCAACGTAGCAGCAACCTTACCGAAATCAACCAACATGCATCACCAAGCAAACCAAGCACAACCAGCCACTAAACCAATTATCCACCGTGACTTAAACCATCCATAAATCATCACATTAGGCCATTAAAATCACCACAAATTCATCCCTAATTAGCCCACACTAATTAACCTCTAAAATATCCCCGATAACCCCTAAAACTTGTCTAAAGTGCACATAAGCCTAAATAAGGGTTAGGGTTTCCACGCCGATTGGATTCCTAAGCTCCCTACAAGGCTGAACAAGTGGGAAAAATGGGCGGGCTTAGCTGATTCCACCGCGGCGCAAGCAGCGATGACGGATGGCCTCCACGGTGGCAGCTTGCGGACGGCGGTCCACGGTGGGGGGGCTGCTCACATGGCTGAGGAAAGGGAGAGAGAGAGAAGGGGACGGCTAGATGGTGGTGTAAGGCGAGGTGGTGACGGTGGCAGTTGGCTCGGTGGCGGTGGCGGAGCTCCTACGGCGAGGGGCCTCTCACGGCCAAGCAAAGAGGAAAATCAAAGAGAGGAAGTTGGTGTGGGAGGGGGAGATGACCGGCTGATGGTGGGAGGAAATGGGAGGAGAGAGAGATCAAGAGTATTAATTGGTTCGAAAAGTTTGACCAAATTTTCCTTAATTCCAATTTTGCTCCTTAAACACTTGGTTCTTATTAATCCGAGCCAAAATATCCAAGGGCATTTTGATCTTTTAATTGATTGAATTATTGAGGTTGATCTTATCAAAAATCCTCCAATAATTTCCCCAAAATTTGGAATACCCAAAAAATAGGCCTAGGGGCAAAATCGTAATTTTTCGATTCCAGGCCAAATTTTCAATTTTCGATCGTACTGACCCTAAATATATTTGGCCACACTAAAATGATATCGTCCTTATAAAAATAGTTGCGTACGCCTCCGAAATCCGACGTCCAAGTCCGGATTCAATTTCATGATCAAAATCGCTCCAACGGTCGATTCGATCTTATCTTGATCCGACAATCGAGATCGATTCTTGCATAAAAATATCCAAGGGTATACTTGTAATTTCTCAAAAATGCAAGGGCAAAATTGTCCAATCAAAATTTTGGAGCAAAATTACCAAAATGCCCTTTGTCCTTAAAACATGCGCTTTATTAAATCTTAGGGGTATTTTGGTCACTTTCTCCTTTTCTTGTCCAAATCGAATTTTTCCGAAAGATTTAAGCGCATCAAAAATTTGCACGTGTCACGTGCAACGTCGTCCTAATGTTCCGGCGTGACTTCCTAATTTTCCGGTGTCCAATTTGGGCAAAAATTCAATAATTAAATTCTATTAAGCGCAACTCGGCGTTTCTCAAGCTAACGGGCGGGTTTGCTGCGGAAATTGCGAAATCGACTTATGACTGATACTAAATCGAGTCATGTGCAAGTCCGTTCGGCGTGGCGACCTCGATTGTCATTAAAATCGCGAAGATCAATCACTTGATCCGAGAGAATACGATCGTTCGGTATAATTTCAAAATCATTCGTCAAGTCATTTCGTGGTCCAACAGAATCACTCGCGATCCACTACTAGGACAGTTGGCGAACTGACCCTAACTATCCTTGGATCGCCAGAAAAGGATGACTGAAAATATCACTTTCGGCGAATTAATGGTGAAATCCATTCATGATCGAATTTTCTTTAGTCGCGGAATTTAATTCCCCTATTAGCCTTTCCCTAATGGTTAGCATTCCCAGGAATGATTAGTTCCGGACGAGAATTTACTGCGAGTACATCTCATAAAACTCAATTATTCAATAAATTCCAATTGGTGAAATTTTGGAATGTCACACGGGTCCCAGTCCCGACTCTATCAAAGGGAACATCAAAAACCGCGGATGAGACCAAACTCGTCTACCCGTCTCTAAAGAACCATACGATGTAAGTGTGGGGCTCCCATAGGGGGGTAATCCTACATCTACAAATACTACGGTAGTATGCCTAATCCAAGTCATGTGGTCACCTATAGGAAACTCTACAACGTCATGTTGGGGTGTGCATCGGTGCTCCAAAACGCCCGGCGGTGGTGGCGGAGGAGGATTCATTGTTCCTGTCGGGTTCTGAAATGTTTGGTTGAAACAACTATGAGATTACATCTCAGAAAGTACACCACTAAACCCCACCTAGGCTATCACATACCTCTAGACAATCACAAACACAATCACACACTCAAACATCGCATAGCAGGCACATAATCAGCACTTACTTGGCATTCCCAAAGATGCAACCTGCCACGTTAGCCATAATATTATATTTTCCAATTACATGCACATTCGAATCACATGTTACGCATTCACGTTTGCCTCAACACATTCTTTTCCACATTACTCGCCAGTGATCCATGTAATGAAACCGCCTTAGGTACACTGTGACCGTCCCATATACACAACACTCCTGCGCCCGCATAATGATACCGCTTCAGGCCATGTATCTTGCCAGCGTAATGGTACCGCCTCGGGCTCAACATCCGTTCTCTGGTGCACAAACCAGCGTAATGGTACCACCTCAAGCCATGTATCTTGCCAGCGTAGTCGTACCGCCTCAAGCTCGACACCTACCACCTACGACATAACCCACGTAATGGTACCGCCTCGGGTTGGCTGTCCTCCGGTATTACCGAGCATCGTCCCGCGTAGTCATACCACTTTAGGACGGAAACATTCCCACTATCGCATATGCCACACCACACCCAATTTCTCGTTCATTCACACATTTAACACTTGATTGCCAGTAAACTGGCTAATCACACGTGGTCCGTCCACACGTCAATTCACACACAATTTCCTGCTCCTTAAACATTCAACACGGCCGATTGACAATTAATTCAATTCAGCTTGAGCGTGCACATAATCAAGCACATTTCAATCAATCAATTGCACACAAGAGCACCCAATTTCACCACCACAATTCAACCACATCACAAACACACAATCAACGTATAAATTGGCATTTTTCCATGTCCAAACTACGTCAAATCAGTTCCGGCTCTTCATGACATTTTCACAAAATTCAGAGCCGGACCTAAATATCCAATTTGTGTACCGAGCCGAGTGCCACAGCACTTGAATCAGCCAATCACAGCCCACTTTTGGCCTTAAAATTTCCACCAAAATTCCCAATTTAATTCCTAAGGCCCGCCACATAATTTTGCTTCTAAAATCGTATAAATCCGCGCCTAAATAAATCCGATTTCTCTACAAAAATTGTCTGTTGATACCTGACGTCCTAAATAAGGTTTAGGGCACGACTTACCGACATTCTAGACTGGCGTGGCTAGAGCGGAAAGCGGCGGCGATCGACGAGGACGGCGGTGAACGCGAGCGGCCTCGGGCGGTTTGGGGAGGACGGCGACGACGGCGGGCGATGAGATCCGTTGTGGGTCACGGCCCACGGGAAGGACAAAGAGAAGGAGAGGAACGGCAGGTGAGGCTAGTAGTGGTGCGGCGGGCGTGGGACGGGCGCGGCACGGTGGGTCGTGGGTCGAACAACGGCGGCGCTGCATACGGGCGAGGGAGGGCGACTGGTTCGGGTCGATGAGGGAGAGAGGGAGGCCGAATAAGAGAGAGAGAGGAAATGAAGAGAGAGAGAATGTGGGTCTTGACTAAATAGTGAGATTTTTTATCAAATTGGCAAATTACCATCTTGCCCTTATCTGATCTTTTTAATCAACGGCCCAGATTCGATCTTATCTTGAAACCAACGGCCGAGATCGAATCTTGCCCAAAAATATATAAGGGCAATTTGGGAATTTCATAAAATTCCAAGGATAAAATTGTCCAACCAAAAAGCTAGGGCAAAATTACCAAAATGCCCCTCCCTCATAAAACATACCCTTTATTAATTCTTAGGGGTAAAATAGTCACTTTCCTTATTTTTCATCGAAATTGAATTTTTCTGAAGGATTCGAGATATTCCAAATTTACACATTCCAACTGCAACGTCGTCCCTAACGCCCCATTGTGTCTTCCTAATTTTTTGATGTCCAATTTGGGGTAAATTAAATAATTAAATTTTATTAAACGCAACTCGAGCGTTTTCTCAAACTAACGGAAATTTGTTTGGGGAAATTTGCATATTCGACCCGTGACTAATAATAAATCGAGTCACATGCAAGTTCATTCGGTTCGTGACGATTTCGATTGTCATTTAAATCGTGAGGATCAATTGCTAGATCCGAAAGGCACGATCGTTCGATATAGGTTTAGGATCATTCGTCAATTCATTTAGGTGGTGCCGGCAGAATCACTCGCAATCCACTACTATGACAAAGGGCGAACTGACCCTCGACTATCCTTGAATTGGCCTACAATGGCTCAAAATGTCATCTTAGCGATTTTATGGTGAAAATCGATTCATGATCGAATTTTCTCTTAGTCGCATACAATTTAATTCTCCAATTAGCCTTTCTCTAATGGTTAGTATCCGGGGATGATCATTTCGGGCGAGAACTAACTACGAGTATGTTCATAAAACCCAATATTTTATAAATTCCAAATGGACAAATTTTTAGGATGTCACAAATATTGCTACCAAACGTACAATGAACTAGCTCTATGTCCTACATCCTAAAAAAAAAAAGTGGTAGAGGACGATGATGGTAAGGTTTACAATGAATTTTACGATAAAAACTAGTTTAATCAACTGATAGAAAGAAGAGCCAAACATATATTTTTCAAGGCTTGAAAGTTATACATGACCACCATAGTAGGTAGTGACCTAATGGGGCGAGGCTTAACGGCTATATTAGTAGTTGCATTCATTAGTGAATCTACTTGAGATGAAAATCGCCACTTAGAACATAGGATTGTTTGTGTTGCCCATAGGGAATACCACTTTGCTGCAGCTCTGCAAGCAAATCCCCCCCTTCTAGTTCAATAGAAGTGTAAGTTGTCTTAGATGCTTTCTTAACCCTGTCCACTTTGATGTAAACTTAGCTCAATCAGGTTTGAATCCATCCGTGACATCGAAAGGCAATATCCAAACTCTCCCAAACAATCGACACCCATGGGCCTCCTCTAGTGCTTAAAGGGTTATGTGTGTAGAGTATTGTACCTGCCACCCTCATCCTAAACTATTTTTGATAGACATAAGTGGGAGGATTGAGGTAACATGTGATACTGATTATTTTGCTAAGAAAGCCATTTTAAGTAGTATTTGCTCCATCAATGCCGTTGCATATCATTGTCATTGGATTATTGGTGGATCATAATTTTGAGCTCCTCCCATGTACAACGATTGTCACGCCCCGCACCTTACGGCGTGCCACATCCCTGCCGCGGTCGGTTCAAGTATGACATCCCAGAATGTGTCGCCAACCCAAAATCCAAAATAGAGAACAATGTACATGCGGAAGCAAACAAACACCCGTACATAATGAAACAATCGTGACCAAGGATAGTAGTAATGTCATAAATACAACTTGCATTAATAACAAGGATTTACATTATCCATTACAACAGAATAAACATATAAAAGCCAAAACGAGTTAACCACCACCAACATCAAAAGCGGATACATGGCTCGGCGGTCAAGCACTATATCTAGCCGGGGCTCCTCCTAAAACGTAATGGTACGCCTGCCATCCTCAAGGCTGGGGGTCTGAAAAGTGGGAGTTTAAACAACAGTGAGAATAAATTTCAGCGAGTAAGCCCCTTAAACCTAAACTAGGCTAACATACACCTCCTGACGAGTGCCAAACAACACACAATCCATAATATAAATGACTTAGGCCCTCGGGCCCAAATCCAATACTTACTTGGCCCTGCAGTTTAGGTAATTACAAATCACAATAATAACATAGAACTCGATTGTGTGACATGGACACATCACTTGGTCACAACACATGTCATGCGTATGCTCGTGCTCATACTCGTGCTCATGTCTCAACAATGCATTTTTGTACACTTGCACTCTTGCATACTTGCCATTTACCGATTCTCCTCCGACCCGCATAAAACGCATCAGGTCCATCACTTTGAGATCGATCTCTAGCCCGCGTAAAACGTATCAGGCTCATGACACATAACCCGCGTAAAACACATCAGGTTGGTTATCTTCCAGTAGTCCGGGCATCGCCCCACGTAACACGCCTCAGGACAGGTTCAATACCCCTCGTAAAACGCACCAGAGCTTTATGTGATCACACGTTCACAATCACCAATTATTATCTCAATCCTGCGTAAAACGCATCAGGACATTTTAAGTGATCACATGCTCATGTCATTCATGCACACTCATACATGCACATGTTATGCCAATACTCAATATGCACACTCATGGCCATAATAATCACACTCAGCAATTCACGAACAAATCACATATTAGCCATACAAGGCCCAATTAAATCCTCAATGGACAGCCACTAATCAGTCCGAGAGAGAGGAAAAATCGAGAATATACAAAATCGGGTCCAAACTGGGTAGTTGCACAGTGATAGAAATCCGTTTGGAATAAATAGTAAATCAATTCCAAAAATTCTGAAATTTGGATATGTTGTATAAAACATCTTGATAAACATTTTCCGTGCAGAACTCGAAACCCAGTTCTAACCGTAAACACCTCGTTTTGGCACTCAAGTCCGGACAGAATCCGGTTCGCTCGGACAGCCCCTCAAACCATCAAAATACAACTCATTCAGTACCCAAATCATTTTGGAAAGCTCTAAAATTTTTGTATGTCATAGACACAAGTGTCCCCAACAAGTTTGTGAAGGAAGTATTTTGAAAATAGGTCTATAAAAATTTATAAAAATTCGAACAAACCTGAAGGTCGGAGGAACAGTGTTTCCGGCAGACTTATTTCGATCCAAAGATGGACTTTCGAGTAGCCTCAAATGATTTCCAAAAATTTCCAAATTAAATTATGTCATACTTCAAGATGTTATGAATAACTTTCATAAGAATACTTCCTCAAATTCAGCCCATACAAGTCACACAAAAATAGCAAAATCTAGCAACGTAGCAGCAACCTTACCGGAAATCAACCAACATGCATCACCAAGCAAACCAAGCACAACCAGCCACTAAACCAATTATCCACCGACTTAAACCATCCATAAATCATCACATTAGGCCATTAAAATCACCACAAATTCATCCCTAATTAGCCCACACTAATTAACCTCTAAAATATCCTGATAACCCCTAAAACTTGTCTAAAGTGCACATAAGCCTAAATAAGGGTTAGGGTTTCCACGCGATTGGATTCCTAAGCTCCCTACAAGGCTGAACAAGTGGGAAAAATGGGCGGGCTTAGCTGATTCCACCGCGGCGCAAGCAGCGATGACGGATGGCCTCCACGGTGGCAGCTTGCGGACGGCGGTCCACGGTGGGGGGGCTGCTCACATGGCTGAGGAAAGGGAGAGAGAGAGAAGGGGACGGCTAGATGGTGGTGTAAGGCGAGGTGGTGACGGTGGCAGATTGGCTCCGGTGGCGGTGGCGGAGCTCCTCTGGCGAGGGCCTCTCACGGCCAAGCAAAGAGGAAAATCAAAGAGAGGAAGTTGGTGTGGGAGGGGGAGATGACCGGCTGATGGTGGGAGGAAATGGGAGGAGAGAGAGATCAAGAGTATTAATTGGTTCGAAAAGTTTGACCAAATTTTCCTTAATTCCAATTTTGCTCCTTAAACACTTGGTTCTTATTAATCCGAGCCAAAATATCCAAGGGCATTTTGATCTTTTAATTGATTGAATTATTGAGGTTGATCTTATCAAAAAATCCTCCAATAATTTCCCCCAAAATTTGGAATACCCAAAAATAGGCCTAGGGGCAAAATCGTAATTTTCCGATTCCAGGCCAAATTTTCAATTTTCGATCGATTGACCCTAAATATATTTGGCCACACTAAAATGATATCGTCCTTATAAAAATAGTTTAAATGCGCCTCCGAAATCCGCGTCCAAGTCCGGATTCAATTTCATGATCAAAATCGCTCCAACAAATTCCGATTCGATCTTATCTTGATCCGACAATCGAGATCGATTCTTGCATAAAAATATCCAAGGGTATACTTGTAATTTCTCAAAAATGCAAGGGCAAAATTGTCCAATCAAAATTTTGGAGCAAAATTACCAAAATGCCCTTTGTCCTTAAAACATGCGCTTTATTAAATCTTAGGGGTATTTTGGTCACTTTCTCCTTTTCTTGTCCAAATCGAATTTTTCCGAAAGATTTAAGCGCATCAAAAATTCGCACGTGTCACGTGCAACGTCGTCCTAATGTTCCGGCGTGACTTCCTAATTTTCCGGTGTCCAATTTGGGCAAAAATTCAATAATTAAATTCTATTAAACGCAACTCGAGCGTTTCTCAAGCTAACGGGCGGCTTGCTGCGGAAATTCGCGAAATCGACTTATGACTGATACTAAATCGAGTCATGTGCAAGTCCGTTCGGCGCGTGACGACCTCAGTTGTCATTAAAATCGCGAAGATCAATCACTTGATCCGAGAGGTACGATCGTTCGGTATAATTTCAAAATCATTCGTCAAGTCATTTCGTGGTCCAACAGAATCACTCGCGATCCACTACTAGGACAGTGGCGAACTGACCCCTAACTATCCTTGGATCGCCAATGAGTGACTGAAAATATCACTTTCGGCAATTAATGGTCGAAATCCATTCATGATCGAATTTTCTTTAGTCGCGCGAATTTAATTCCCCTATTAGCCTTTCCCTAATGGTTAGCATTCCCAGGAATGATTAGTTCCGGACGAGAATTTACTGCGAGTACATCTCATAAAACTCAATTATTCAATAAATTCCAATTGGTGAAATTTTGGAATGTCACACGGGTCCCAGTCCCCGACTCTATCAAAGGGAACATCAAAACCGCGGATGAGACCAAACTCGTCTACCCCGTCTCTAAAGAACCATACGATGTAAGTGTGGGGCTCCCATAGGGGTAATCCTACATCTACAAATACTACGGTAGTATGCCTAATCCAAGTCATGTGGTCACCTATAGGAAACTCTACAACGTCATGTTCGGTGTGCATCGGTGCTCCAAAACGCTCTGGCGGTGGTGGCGGAGGAGGATTCATTGTTCCTGTCGGGTTCTGAAATGTTTGGTTGAAACAACTATGAGATTACATCTCAGAAAGTACACCACTAAACCCCACCTAGGCTATCACATACCTCTAGACAATCACAAACACAATCACACACTCAAACATCGCATAGCAGGCACATAATCAGCACTTACTTGGCATTCCCAGCATGCAACCTGCACGTTAGCCATAATATTATATTTTCCAATTACATGCACATTCGAATCACATGTCACGCATTCACGTTTGCCTCATCACATTCTTTTCCACATTACTACTTGAGTGATCCATGTAATGAAACCGCCTTAGGTACCTTTGTGACCGTCCCATATACACAACACTCCTGCGCCCGCATAATGATACGCTTCAGGCCATGTATCTTGCCTGCGTAATGGTACCGCCTCAGGCTCAACATCCGTTCTCCTGGTGCACAACCCGCGTAATGGTACCACCTCAAGCCATGTATCTTGCCAGCGTAGTCGTACCGCCTCAAGCTCGACACCTACCACCTCGACATAACCCACGTAATGGTACCGCCTCGGGTTGGCTGTCCTCCGGTATTACCGAGCATCGTCCAGCGTAGTCATACCACTTTAGGGCGGAAACATTCCCACTATCGCATATGCCACACCACACCCAATTTCTCGTTCATTCACACATTTAACACTTGATTGCCAGTAAACTGGCTAATCACACGTGGTCCGTCCACACGTCAATTCACACACAATTTCCTGCTCCTTAAACATTCAACACGGCCGATTGACAATTAATTCAATTCAGCTTGAGCGTGCACATAATCAAGCACATTTCAATCAATCAATTGCACACAAGAGCACCCAATTTCACCACCACAATTCAACCACATCACAAACACACAATCAACGTATAAATTGGCATTTTTCCATGTCCAAACTACGTCAAATCAGTTCCGGCTCTTCATGACATTTTCACAAAATTCAGAGCCGGACCTAAATATCCAATTTGTGTACCGGGCAGTGCCACAGCACTTGAATCAGCCAATCACAGCCCACTTTTGGCCTTAAAATTTCCACCAAAATTCCCAATTTAATTCCTAAGGCCTGCCACATAATTTTGCTTCTAAAATCGTATAAATCCGCGCCTAAATAAATCCGATTTCTCTACAAAATTGTCTGTTGATACCCGGCGTCCTAAATAAGGTTTAGGGCACGACTTCACCGACATTCTAGATTGGCGTGGCTAGAGCGGAAGCAGCGGCGGTCGACGAGGACGGCGGTGAACGGGGCGAGCTGCTCGGGCGGCTTGGGGGAGGACGCCAGACGACGGCGGGCGATAGCATCCTGCAGTGGGTCACGGCCACGGGAAGGACAAAGAGAAGGAGAGGAACGGCAGGTGAGGCTAGTAGTAGCGGCGGCGGGCGTGGACGGGCTGCACGGTGGGTCGTGGCCCGAACAACTTGCAAGGCATACGGGCGAGGAGGGCGAACGTCTTGATCGATGAGGGAGAGAGGAGGCCGAATAGAGAGAGGAAATGAAGAGAGAGAATGTGTGGTCTTGACTAAATAGTGAGATTTTTTATCAAATTGGCAAATTACCATCTTGCCCTTATCGATCTTTTTAATCAACGGCCCAGATTCGATCTTATCTTGAAACCAACGGCGAGATCGAATCTTTTGCCCAAAAATATATAAGGCAATTTGGGAATTTCATAAAATTCCAAGGATAAAATTGTCCAACCAAAAAGCTAGGGCAAAATTACCAAAATGCCCCTCCCTCATAAAACATACCCTTTATTAATTCTTAGGGGTAAAATAGTCACTTTCCTTATTTTTCATCGAAATTGAATTTTTCTGAAGGATTCGAGATATTCCAAATTTACACATTCCAACTGCAACGTCGCCCCTAACGCCCCATTGTGTCTTCCTAATTTTTGATGTCCAATTTGGGGTAAATTAAATAATTAAATTTTATTAAACGCAACTCGAGCGTTTCTCAAACTAACGGTAATTTGTTTGGGGAAATTTGCATATTCGACCCGTGACTAATAATAAATCGAGTCACATGCAAGTTCATTCGGTTCGTGACGATTTCGATTGTCATTTAAATCGTGAGGATCAATTGCTAGATCCGAAAGGCACGATCGTTCGATATAGGTTTAGGATCATTCGTCAATTCATTTCGTGGTCTCGCAGAATCACTCGCAATCCACTACTATGACAGTGGCGAACTGACCTCTGACTATCCTTGAATTGGCCTACAATGGCTCAAAATGTCATCTTAGCGATTTTATGGTCGAAAATCGATTCATGATCGAATTTTCTCTTAGTCATTTAATTTAATTCTCCAATTAGCCTTTCTCTAATGGTTAGTATCCGAGGGATGATCATTTCGGTGAGAACTAACTACGAGTATGTTCATAAAACCCAATATTTTATAAATTCCAAATGGACAAATTTTTAGGATGTCACAAATATTGCTACCAAACGTACAATGAACTAGCTCTATGTCCTACATCCTAAAAAAAAAAAGTGGTAGAGGACGATGATGGTAAGGTTTACAATGAATTTTACGATAAAAACTAGTTTAATCAATCGATAGAAAGAAGAGCCAAACATATATTTTCAAGGCTTGAAAGTTATACATGACCACCATAGTAGGTAGTGACCTAATGCGGGCGAGGCGCAACGGCTATATTAGTAGTTGCATTCATTAGTGAATCTACTTGAGATGAAAATCGCCACTTAGAACATAGGATTGTTTGTGTTGCCCATAGGGAATACCACTTTGCTGCAGCTCTGCAAGCAAATCCCCCCTTCTAGTTCAATAGAAGTGTAAGTTGTCTTAGATGCTTTCTTAACCCTGTCCACTTTGATGTAAACTTAGCTCAATCAGGTTTGAATCCATCCGTGACATCGAAAGGCAATATCCAAACTCTCCCCAAACAATCGACACCCATGGGCCTCCTCTAGTGCTTAAAGGGTTATGTGTGTAGAGTATTGTACCTGCCACCCTCATCCTAAACTATTTTTGATAGACATAAGTGGGAGGATTGAGGTAACATGTGATACTGATTATTTTGCTAAGAAAGCCATTTTAAGTAGTATTTGCTCCATCAATGCCGTTGCATATCATTGTCATTGGATTATTGGTGGATCATAATTTTGAGCTCCTCCCATGTACAACGATTGTCACGCCCCGCACCTTACGGGCGTGCCACATCCCTGCCACGGTCGGTTCAAGTATGACATCCCAGAATGTGTCGCCAACCCAAAATCCAAAATAGAGAACAATGTACATGCGGAAGCAAACAAACACCCGTACATAATGAAACAATCGTGACCAAGGATAGTAGTAATGTCATAAATACAACTTGCATTAATAACAAGGATTTACATTATCCATTACAACAGAATAAACATATAAAAGCCAAAACGAGTTAACCACCACCAACATCAAAAGCGGATACATGGCTCGGCGGTCAAGCACTATATCTAGCGGGGCTCCTCCTAAAACGTAATGGTATGCGCCTGCCATCCTCAATAAGGGGGTCTGAAAAGTGGGAGTTTAAACAAACGGTGAGAATAAATTTCAGCGAGTAAGCTCCTTAAACCTAAACTAGGCTAACATACACCTCCGACGAGTGCCAAACAACACACAATCCATAATATAAATGACTTAGGCCCTCGGCCTAAATCCAATACTTACTTGGCCCTGCAGTTTAGGTAATTACAAATCACAATAATAACATAGAACTCGATTGTGTGACATGGACACATCACTTGGTCACAACACATGTCATGCGTATGCTCGTGCTCATACTCGTGCTCATGTCTCAACAATGCATTTTTGTACACTTGCACTCTTGCATACTTGCCATTTACCGATTCTCCTCCGACCCGCATAAAACGCATCAGGTCCATCACTTTGAGATCGATCTCTAGCCCGCGTAAAACGTATCAGGCTCATGACACATAACCCGCGTAAAACACATCAGGTTGGTTATCTTCCAGTAGTCCGGGCATCGCCCCACGTAACACGCCTCAGGACAGGTTCAATACCCCTCGTAAAACGCACCAGAGCTTTATGTGATCACACGTTCACAATCACCAATTATTATCTCAATCCTGCGTAAACGCATCAGGACATTTTAAGTGATCACATGCTCATGTCATTCATGCACACTCATACATGCACATGTTATGCCAATACTCAATATGCACACTCATGGCCATAATAATCACACTCAGCAATTCACGAACAAATCACATATTAGCCATACAAGGCCCAATTAAATCCTCAATGGACAGCCACTAATCAGTCCGAGAGAGAGGAAAAATCGAGAATATACAAAATCGGGTCCAAATTGGGTAGTTGCACAGTGATAGAAACCGTTTGGAATAAATAGTAAATCAATTCCAAAAATTCTGAAATTTGGATATGTTGTATAAAACATCTTGATAAACATTTTCCGTGCAGAACTCGAAACCCAGTTCTAACCGTAAACACCTCGTTTTGGCACTCAAGTCCGGACAGAATCCGGTTCGCTCGGACAGCCCCTCAAACCATCAAAATACAACTCATTCAGTACCCAAATCATTTTGGAAAGCTCTAAAATTTTTGTATGTCATAGACACAAGTGTCCCCAACAAGTTTGTGAAGGAAGTATTTTGAAAATAGGTCTATAAAAATTTATAAAAATTCGAACAAACCTGAAGGTCGGAGGAACAGTGTTTCCGGCAGACTTATTTCGATCCAAAGATGGACTTTCGAGTAGCCTCAAATGATTTCCAAAAATTTCCAAATTAAATTATGTCATACTTCAAGATGTTATGAATAACTTTCATAAGAATACTTCCTCAAATTCAGCCCATACAAGTCACACAAAAAATAGCAAAATCTAGCAACGTAGCAGCAACCTTACCAGAAATCAACCAACATGCATCACCAAGCAAACCAAGCACAACCAGCCACTAAACCAATTATCCACCGCACTTAAACCATCCATAAATCATCACATTAGGCCATTAAAATCACCACAAAATCATCCCTAATTAGCCCACACTAATTAACCTCTAAAATATCCTGATAACCCCTAAAACTTGTCTAAAGTGCACATAAGCCTAAATAAGGGTTAGGGTTTCCACGCGATTGGATTCCTAAGCTCCCTACAAGGCTGAACAAGTGGGAAAAATGGGCGGGCTTAGCTGATTCCATGGCGCAAGCAGCGATGACGGATGGCCTCCACGGTGGCGGCTTGCCAGGACGGCGGTCCACGGTGGGGGCTGCTCACATGGTCGAGGAAAGGAGAGAGAGAGAAGGGGCGGCTAGATGGTGGTGTAAGGCGAGGTGGTGACGGTGGCAGATTGGCTCCGGTGGCGGTGGCGGAGCTCCTCTGGCGAGGGCCTCTCACGGCCAAGCAAAGAGGAAAATCAAAGAGAGGAAGTTGGTGTGGGAGGGGGAGATGACCGGCTGATGGTGGGAGGAAATGGGAGGAGAGAGAGATCAAGAGTATTAATTGGTTCGAAAAGTTTGACCAAATTTTCCTTAATTCCAATTTTGCTCCTTAAACACTTGGTTCTTATTAATCCGAGCCAAAATATCCAAGGGCATTTTGATCTTTTAATTGATTGAATTATTGAGGTTGATCTTATCAAAAAATCCTCCAATAATTTCCCCCAAAATTTGGAATACCCAAAAATAGGCCTAGGGGCAAAATCGTAATTTTCCGATTTCAGGCCAAATTTTCAATTTTCGATCGTACTGACCCTAAATATATTTGGCCACACTAAAATGATATCGTCCTTATAAAAATAGTTGCGTACGCCTCCGAAATCCGACGTCCAAGTCCGGATTCAATTTCATGATCAAAATCGCTCCATTACAATTTTAGGTCTCTCACTGATAGGCCGGCTATTTAGGGTTTACGCGTATTGACTTAGGGTTACTTGAGTCGTGACAGTCTCGATTACCAAGAGAACGCGAAGGATTATCGCTAGTTCCAGAGGTCGTGATCGTTCGGATTTAGTTCAGGATTTATTCGCTACGCGTACTCTCGATCATGCAGAATCATCCACGATCCGATCGTACGTCATTGGCCAAACTAAATC
Organism: Syzygium grande; assembly: GCA_024733475.1. Lineage (NCBI taxonomy): Eukaryota > Viridiplantae > Streptophyta > Magnoliopsida > Myrtales > Myrtaceae > Syzygium > Syzygium grande. The sequence continues at coordinate 10,602,027 of JAMXDD010000011.1, forward strand.
CGTCACCCTCCTAGGATCAACCCACATTAGCCCAAAATATTTCCTCGTCATTTCTCTGAATCGATGCTCGATTCGCGATCGGGTCCCCGGTCCACGTACTGTTTTCCTAATTAGCTACTCCCTTCCGGTTAGTATCCCGCGATTGATCAAGTGCGGGCGAAACTTACTAAAATTAAATGAGAATTAATATTTATTTCATTGATCTCGGAAATGGGTCGAAATTTAGGATGTTACAACTCTTCCCCCCTTACAAAAATTTCGTCCTTGAAATTTACAATCTAAACCTATCTACTCAAACAGATGGGGATGTTGACGTCGTATGGCCTCTTCACCTTCCCAGGTAGCACCTTCTGTTCTATGGTGTTCTTATACAACCTTGACCATTGGGATCATCTTATTCCGAAGCACTCGATCTTTTCTGTCCTCAATCCTTACTGGCCTCTCCACGTACGAAACCCTGTCGTCTACGTCTATCTCCTCGTACCTCAGAACGTGGGTCGGGTCTGGTTCATACTTTCTCTAATGGTCTCAATAATCTTCCCGACTTACAGTGCTGTCCCTCCACTTGCTAGCACGTCAAACACTAGGCCACATGCTTGGCCACATCTTTCTTCAGTCCATTCCACCAATAATGTTACCGCAGATTCTGGTACATCTTTGTACTGCCAGGGTGGATACTGTAATTACTGCGACGTGCCTCTCTTAAAATCTGCTCCTTAAGCTTCAGGTCATCAGGCATGCACAACCATCCTTTGAACTTTAAAGTTCTATCATCACTAACTTGGAATTTCGATTTTCTTGCCGCGGCGTCCATTCCAACAATCTTTTGTATTTCTTGGTCCGTAGACTGTAGTGCCCTAATCCTCGCCTGGATCTCCGATTCAATTCTCAAGGCAGCCATCAGGCTCGACATTTGACTCACTTTGAACTTAAACTCCGAGTCTCTTAGCCTTTCCAATAAGGTCCATTCTTTGACCATCATTAGCGCCATACTTGACTTCCGACTTAGTGCATCCGCTACTCAATTCGCCTTCCCGGGATGATACATGATGTCGCAGTCGTAATCCTTAAGAAGTTTCATCCATCGACACTGCCTCATATTTAATTCCTTCCGCGAAAACAGATACTTGAGGCTTTAATGATCCGTATAAATCTAGAACTTTTCCCTGCACAAATAGTGCCTCCAGATTTTAAGAGCAAAAACGATCGCTGCCAACTCCAAATCATGCGTCGGATAATTCATCTCATGCAGTCTCAATTGGCGCGACTCATATGCAACTACCTTTCCGTACTGCATTAACACACATCCAAGTTCTCTTAGCGATGCATCGCTGTAGACCTTAAACCCTCATGGTCTAGATGATATTGTCAAAACTAGGGTGGTTGTCAGCCTATGCTTCAACTCTTGAAAACTTTTCTTGCACTTATCATCCCATTCAAACTTAGATTCCTTCTTAAGTAATCATGTTAATGGCATGGCTATCTACGAGAATCCTTCTACAAAACGTCGATAATAGGCGGCCAATTCCAAGAAACTTCGGATCTCCATTACTGAGGTCGGTCTTGGCTACTTCATTACTGCCTCAATCTTCGTCGGATCTATAGAAATTCCATCTCCTGAAACTATGTGTCCAAGAAATGCCACTCTACTTAGCCGAAACTCACACTTACTGGACTTGGTGTAAAGTGCGTGTTCCCTTAGAGTCCGTAGCACCTCAGTTAAATGTACCTTATGCTCCTCAGGGCTCTTTGAATATGCTAGTATATCGTCAATGAACACTATGACGAACCTATCCAAGAACTCCTTGAACACCCTGTTCATCAAGTCCATGAAAGCTGCAGGGACATTAGTCAATTCGAAAGGCATCACTGTAAACTCATAGTGTCCATACCGCGTTCTAAAAGCGGTCTTAGGAATGTCCTCCTTTCGGATTCTCAACTGATGGTACCTGGTTCGAAGATCAAACTTAGATAACACTGAAGCTCCCTGTAATTGGTCGAATAGGTCATCGATTCTCGGCAGTGGGTACTTATTCTTAATCGTCACCTGATTCAACTGCTGGTAATTAATGCACAACCTCAATGTCCTATCCTTTTTCTTTACAAACAGGACCGGTACTTCCCAAAGAGACATACTAGAACGAATGAAACCTTTATCCAATAATTCCTGTATCTGGACTTTCAACTTTTTCAATTCTGACAACGACATCCGATATGGTGCCTTTGAGATCGGTTCTGTACTCGAGGCCAATTTTATCGCAAATTCCACTTCTCGCTCTGGTGGCAAACCTGGCAATTCCTGAGGAAAGACCTCGGGAGAATTGCACATTATAAGTATTTCTTCCAACTTTGGTTCTGCCACTGTTGGATCTACCATATTCACCAAATATCCGTCGCATCATTCATCCAACAATTTAGTTACCTCGAGCGAGGAAATCTAAGGGATCGAGGTTCCTCCTCGGTTTTCCTGAAATTCAAATCTAGAATATCCAATCGGATTAAACTGGATCACCTTATTGCTGTGTAATCCACTACGGCTTTCTACTTAGTCAGCCAATCCATTCCAATTATCACATCAAAATCGAACATGGCTAACACTGCCAAGTCGATCTTTTCTTCTCTATCCCCAATCACTATCTTACAACTAGGACACCCCAACCACACTAACACTTTATCATTCAATGGGGTTGTCACACATAACATATTCTCAAGTAGAACAGGTTCAATTCCAACCAGCCTAACAAATTACTTCGAAATAAAGGAATGGGCCGCCCTCGGGTCAAATAATGCATATACGACATAATTGCACAGAGAAATCATACCTGTAACCATGCCTGGCGCATTCTCAACTTCCCTTCGCGCCATGGCGTACACCGTCCTTGTGCCGGCGACCTGTTCAAATTAGCCGGCGGGGGATTCCCATCTTAATTCCCTACTTGGGGCTATTGTGGGCGCATCGGAAGTCCTCCGAGGTGTTGCTAGGGGCAATTCCTGATCGATTGTCCATATTCCCGCATTTGAAGCAAGCCCCAAATTTGCTCTGCTGGTGATTCGGCTTTTCGATAATCTTCCTAACCGGTGGGACAAATCGCCTGTTTTTTGCCATCAGCTTCTTTTCGAGACGGTGGTTGTCCCTGCTCTAGGCGAACCGTGACCCAGAAGCAGTTGCCCTATTAGTCTGATCTCGCTCTATAGCCTGTGCTCGTTCACACATCTCACCATAGTCCTTGATGTTTAGCGAGATCATCTAACTTCGAAGATCCGATTTCAGTCCATCCCAGAATCTCCTAACCTTGTCCTATGGGTCCTCAACCATCCTAGGCGCGACCCTCAATAGGCTCACAAATTCTACCTCGTATTGATCCACAGTCATCGATCCTTGGCGGAGTATCATGAACTTCGCTAACTTTCTCTCCCTGGCACTCTCATAGAAATACTTTCCATAGAAATTCTCAGTAAACGCAGCCCAAGTCTGGGCGGTACCTTTCAAAAACACACTACCCTTGGTGGCTTTCCACTAGTCATTTGTATTTTCCTGCAGCTGATACACCGCTAAAATCACCCTTTCAGTATCGGTGCACCCCAGCACATCGAAGGTTTTCTCCAACTCCTCTACCCAACGTGGTGCAGCCTCAGGGTCACCCTTCCCATTGAACCTCGGAGGTTTCAATTTTAAGAATTGCTCTACCAACTTAGATATCGGCCTGATCACATTTGCCGGTCTCGGAATTGGATTCTCATTGTTCCCCTGATTCCCATTATTTCCATTGTTCCTGTCACGTCCCGCACCCTACGAAGCACAACATCCCTACCTTAGTCTGTTTGCGTGCGACGTCTCATGACATGTCGCCGACCCAACAGCCAACACAAAGATCGAGCCACAAGCGGAAGCACAATACATAAATAAATATATATCACCCAGACAAAATAAACACGAACCACGGATAGCCACACACGAATGATCACCACATAAAAACAACTTTACTCTTTTATAAACATTTAGAAGCTTATACAATATCCATTTACAAAGAGCCAAACAAAAATGAGTCAAGGCCACGACAACAAAAAGGATCAGTGGACTGGGTACTAGGCTGAGCTAAGATAGGCTTCAATAAAAAAGGTATAGCCCATACTACCTATGGTCAAGGTCAACCTAGGGGACCCAGTCCAGGTCAGAATCAGAGGACTCTGACGAGGAAGAACGGGAGAAGAACAGCATTGGTGCCAAAACTTGTGTACGGAGGCCACTTTGGTGTCAAAACTTTCAATCGGATCACTTAAGTGCTAAAAATTGTGAAAAACGATCATTTAAGTGCCGCCGGCCGGAAATCCGGCGTGGCATTTTTTATTAATTTCTCAAGCTGATGTGGCTCGTGGGATCTGATGTGGCTTCTTGGGAGGCTTCGTGGCATTTTTTCTTTCTTTTTCTTTTTCTTTTCTTTCTTTTTCCTTTTCTTTCTTTTTTTCTTTTCTTTCTTCTTATTTCCGATGGCCACCGATCAACACCGGCCATGGCCGGCCTCGGCCTCGGGCGTCGCCTTCCTCATAGCGGCGAGGCCGGGCCATGCTCGTGGCCTCTGCGGTCGGCCTCGCCCGGATCTGGCGGGCGAGCCCTCGCCGGGGCTCGCCCGGTCCGTGAGGGCCAGCCCGCAGGGTACCACCAGGCTGCCTCGCCGGGGAAGAAGACAAAAAGAAAAAGAAAAGAAAAGAAAGAAAAAATCAGAAAAAAAAAAAATATTTAAAAATTGAATTATACACATGGAAATACCACGTGTCATTAAAATTTAAATATAAAAAGCCACGTATTAAATTTGGTCGGAATTTCTCGCCGTTGGCACTTAAATAATAGTTTTTTCTCCGATTTGGCACTTAAGTGATCGCCGGCGTAAACTTTTGGCACTTAAATGATCAAAATGAAAGTTTTGGCACTAAAGTGGCCTCCGTACACAAGTTTTGGCACCAATACTGTTCTTCTCCCAGGAAGAACTATCTAGCAGCTCCTCATCAGAATCTAACGATTCTAACTCGAACTCAGCATCCTTAGGCTAGTCCTCAGCGTCCATATCATCGGGCTCAAGGTCCTCCTCCATAGGCTGCTCAATCTCGTCAACATCCTGATCCATGTGCATCGGCTTAACCTCATCAGCCTCGTACTCCACAGGTGCACCATCGGACTCATACTCTCGTCGTTTGAAGTACCGAGGGTCTATCACCTATCCATTAGGGCACTGTGGATCTACCTCGCCCTTCCCGTTAAACGGGATATCAAAAGTCCGAAGGGGTCCGGTCTCCTCTCCAATATACGGCCTATCACACCATGCCACGTACTCATGGGTCTCGGATTCTAACTCCCCAACATCTACCCATACTAGAGTATAGTATCTAATGTACGCATTCCCCTCCCCTACTGGATGTACAGAAAAAGTCTTCTTGATGAAGTGGGGAATCCCAAAATGCACTAGCGGCTCTGCCATCTTCACTGTTGGGGTCGGTTTTTTCAACAACCATGAGATGAAACTCAGCAAGTAAATAACCCCTAATCCTAAACTAGGCTAAAGTGCACCTCCAGACAAGTAATTCAAACATGTCAATTAATGAACCAGTAAAACAATATGATTATCCTGGGCTCACAGCCCAATACATTATCTCGAAGCCCTGCAGGTTGGGTGTTTAACAACAATAGTACTTAGTGCAATTATTTCGATTCGAAGGCCTACAATTATAACGACCCGGAGGCCACGACCTGGAGGCCAACAGTTGAATATAACGACCCGTAGGCTCGACCCGAACGCCAACAGTTTGGTAAAACGACCCATAGGCCCGACCTGAAGACCAATAGTTCGATAAAACGACCTGTAGGCCCGACCCAAAGGCCAATAGTTTGATAAAACGACCTGTAGGCCCGACCCAAAGGCCAACAGTTTGATAAAACGACAGGCATGTGTAACATGCACTCAAGTCTAATTATTTGACAACATGATATGCGGATCACATGCCCGGGAATTCAAGTCAATTACCAAAGCTAATATGCCGAGTACAATTATCCACCAATTAAATGAATTTAACGCACTCTCGGTACATTCAATTAATTCCATTCTAATCCAATCAATCCAACATTTATTCCGCGCAATCATTCCAAAGCAATTTAACGCGCCTAAGGCCCGCCTTGGGCAAATCGATCTCAATAGACATTCTCACCATCACGGGGTTGCCCAATAGGGTTTATACAAGCTCTAAATAGCCACCCCATTTGCCTAAATTCAAGTCATTAATCGATGAACCAACTAAATCCCAACTTAGGCAATTTGTACAAATTCGGTTCTGTGTGAACAGTACCAGGACAGAGTACTATTTAGGCCCTAGACCACATTTAAACCACCTCATTAAGCCCTAATCTCATACCCTAATCACCTTACACACAAATAAACCTAATTAGGCCCTAATTAAGCCTAATTAACCCCTAGAATGCACAATTAATTCTAGTTCGGAGTTTAGGGGTTTTACTCGCCTAATATTAACTTTCGAGTCGATGAGAACGGGAAGCCGATTACAAACACGTGGTAAGAATCGACGGTGGCGTTCCGGGAGCAAGCTGGCGGTCACGGGAGCAAGCTGGCGGTCACGGGAGCAATCCAGCGATCACGGGAGCAAGACTGCGGTCACAGCGGCGATGGTGAGGCTCTCGGCCACCAAGGCCGAAATAGGGGATTCTTGTGGGGTGGGGAGAGGCGGTGGAGAGAGACGGTGAGGGTGAGGTGGTCGACAAGGGTGGTGCACGGGCGGTAGACGGCGGTGCGGCAAGAGCGATGGTGGCTATGACGTCGGTTGGCCCCTCGGCCTTCCCTAAGCAGTGGGCGTGGGCGGTGATTCAAAGGGCGAGGTTGGTCGATGGTAGATGGTCTCGGTGGTGGTGGTGGCTGGTGGCGTGAACAATGGCGGCTAAAGAATGGTGGTCGTTTCAATGGTGAACAATGGAAAATGGAAGAGGAGGAACGACGTTCAAGGGGTGGATGGGAGAGAGAGAAAGCTGGCGTGAGTGAGTGAAGAGAGAGAGAAAGGGCTGGTCAAAATGGGTCAAATTTGAGTTAGTAGATTCCACATGTCAAGATCCTAGGCCCTTGGACACTTTTGCCCTTGATCCAATGGTCATGATTCATTCTCATCCAATAATTCAAGGGTAGAATGGTCATTTGCCTATAACCAAAGGCTGACCAGACCTGGTTTAGCCTAATTAACCTGGGTTAATCCCCCAAATTGTCCAATTTTTGGAATTAATGAAAATAAGCATAGGGGTATTTTCGTAATTTTTTGATCCCAGACTGAAATTCCAATTTTTGTCCATACCCGTTCCATATATGCGTGGCCAACATAATATGGCATCGGATTCGTAAAAATCACCCTTTAAGCCCTCGAAAATCAGCCGGGAAATTTTAAGGGGTAAAACCGTAAATTTTCGTCCCGGGGTCGAAATTACAATTTTCGACCGTACGCACTCCCAACATACGTTGCCACTCCAAAATGGTATCGGTTCCGAAAAATAACTTTATTTGGCCTCGGAAACGGACATTGAGGTCCCTAGGGGCAAAATTGTAATTTTCTCAATTTCTATCGAAATTTCAGTTTTCAGCCGTACTAGTCCCAAATATATGTGGCCATACTAAAATGACGTCGGTCTTACAAAATAGTCGTAATTACCCTTAAAATTTTAATATAGAAGTTTGGGTCAAAATTCACGATATTCTGATTCCATTGGCTCCATTTGTGGCGATGATGGCGACCTCAACGATGCTTGACGATAGTGGCATTTCTCTCTTGGGCTAGCCTACCTCCCAGAATTCTCGCTTCCTCGAGTGCCCTTAAAATTTTATCTACCCTCGGATCCTCTGTAACTCTCACTTGTGGTTCTACGTAATCTTGCTCACGACCTCGACCTCGACCTCTACCTCTACCACGGTCTCGACCTCTATCTCTTCCTTGGCTACTCATCTTCCTAACTCGCACACTCACCTACTTGCTATAATTCCATTAAGGAATTAGAGACCTAAACCAATCTAAACCGGTCTAAGGTCCTAGGCAGGTATACACAACAACAACTAAGCAACTGGCATGCGGCCTCACACAAACTGCACAACATCTCAACTAAGGAGATTCGCGTACTTACCTCAGGTCTTGCTGCACGTGCACTTTACGGGTCAATTTATACAATCAATCGATCATGACACAGACAGTCAGGAGGTACACTTAGCACACGAGGTCACCCTAATAGTTACCCAAGGTCATCGCTCCCTATCACTCCAGGCTTCGATCGAATTGAACCAAGCTAACCTTGCTCTGATACTATTTCAATAGGGGATGTAACGCCCCGCACCCTATGGCACTCCACATCCCTACTGCGGTCAATTCAAGTACGATGTCCCACGACGTGTCGTCGACCCAAAATCCAAAACAGAGAACAATGCACATGCGGAAGCAAACAAACACCCGTACATAATGAAACAATCATGACCAAGGATAGTAGTAATATTATAAATACAACTTGCATTAATAACAGGGATTTACATTATCCATTACAACATAATAAACATATAAAAGCCAAAACGGGTCAACCGCCACCAACATCAAAAGGGGGTACGTAGCTCGGCGGTCAAGCACTATATCTAGCCAGGGCTCCTCCCAAAACGTAATGGTATGCTTGCCATTCTCAAGGCTGGAGGTCTAAAAAGTGGGGGTTTAAACAACAGTGAGAATAAATTTCAGCGAGTAGGCCCCCTAAACCTAAACTAGGCTAGCATGCACCTCTTGACGAGCGTTAAACAACACACAATCCATAATATAAATGACTTAAGCCCTCGGGCCCAAATCCGATACTTACTTGGTCATGCACGTTAGGCAATTACAAATCACAATAATAACACAGAACCCAATCGTGGGACATGCACACATCACTTGGTCACAACACATGTCATGCGTATGCTCGTGCTCATACTCGTGCTCATGTCTCATCAATGTACTTTCGCACACTTGCACTCTTACACACTTGCCATTTACCAATTCTCTTCCGACCCGCGTAAACGCATTAGGTCCATCACTTCGAGATCGATCTCGGTAGTGGGTACTTATTCTTAATCGTCACCTGATTCAACTGCCGGTAATCAATGCACAATCTCAATGTCCCATCCTTCTTCCTTACAAATAGGACCGGTACTCCCCATGGAGACACAGTAGGACAAATGAAACCTTTATCCAATAATTCCTGCATCTGGACTTTCAACTCTTTCAAATCTGACAATGACATCCGATATGGTGCCTTTGAGATTGGTTCTGTACTTGGGGCCAATTCTATCGCAAATTCCACTTCTCGCTCTGGTGGCAAACCTGGCAATTCCTGAGGAAAGACCTCGGGAAAATTGCACACTATAAGTATTTCTTCCAACTTCGGTTTTGCCACTGTTGGATCTACTACATTCACCAAATATCCCTCGCATCCTTCATCTAATAATTTAGAGCGAGAAAGTCCAAGGGATCGAGGTTGCTCCTCGGTTTTCTTGAAATTCAAATCTAGGATGTCCAATTGGATTAAACTGGACCACCTTATTGCTGTAATCCACTATGGCTTTCTGCTTAGTCAGCCAATCCATTCCAATTATCACATCAAAATCGAACATGGCTAACACTACTAAGTCGATCTTTTCTTCTCTATCCCCAATCACTATCTTACAACTAGGAGACCCCAACGATACTAACACTTTATCATTAAATGGGGTTGTTACACATAGCATATTCTCAAGCAGAACAGGTTCAATTCCAACCAGCCTAACAAATTGCTTCGAAATAAACGAATGGGTCACCCCCGGGTGAAATAATGCATATGCGACATGATCACAGAGAAACCATACTTGTGATCATGCTTGGCGCATTCTCAACTTCCCTTCGCGCCATGGCGTACACCCGTCCTTGTGCCGTCGGCCTATTCAGATTAGCCGGCAGGGGATTCCCAGCTTGATTCCCTACTTGGGGCTGTTGTGGGTGTATCGGGAGTCCTCCGGGGCATTACTAGGGGCTATTCCTAATCTGATGGTCCATACTCCCGTATTTCAAGCAAGCCCCAATTTTGCTCTACTGGTGGTTCGGCTTTTCGATATTCTTCCTGACCGGTGAGACAAATCGCATATTTTCCACCATCGGCTTCTTCCCGAGACTGCGGTTGTTCATGCTCTAGGTGAACCACGACCCAAAAACGGCTGTCCTATCAGTTTGATCTCGCTCTATAGCCTGTGCTCATTCATACATCTCGCCATAGTCCTTGATATTCAGTGATATCATCTGACTTCTAAGATCTAATTTCAATCCATCCCAGAATCTCCTAACCTTATCCTGTGGGTCCTCAACCATCCTAGGCGCGAACCTCAATAGCCTCGCAAATTCTACCTCGTATTGATCCACAGTCATCGATCCTTGGCGGAGTCTCATGAACTCCACTAACTTTCTCTCCCTAGCACACTCATAGAAATACTTTCCATAGAAATTCTCAATAAACGCGACCCAAGTCTGGGCGGTACCTTCCAGAAACATACTACCCTTGGTGGCCTTCCACCAGTCATTTGCATTTTCCTGCAGCTGATACACCACTAAAGTCACCCTTTCAGTATCGGTGCACCCCAGCACATCGAAGGCTTTCTCCAACTCCTCTACCCAACGTAGTACAGCCTCGGGGTCACCCTTCCCATTGAATCTCGGCGGTTTCAATTTTAAGAACTGCTCTACTAACTTAAACATCGGCCTGATCACATTTGCCAGTCCCGGAATTGGATTCTCATTGTTCTCCTGATTTCCATTATTTTTGTTGTTTCCATTGGCCCCATTGGTAGCAACAACGACAGCCTCAACAGGAGCGGCAATAGTGGCATTTCTCTCCTAGGCTAGCCTACCTCCCAGAATTCCCGCTTCTTAGAGTGCCCTTAAAATTCCATCTACCCTTGAATCCTATACAACTCTCACTTGCGGTTCTAAGCAATCTTGCTCACAACCTCGACCTTACCTCTACCACGGCCTCGACCTCTACCTCTTCCTTGGCTACTCATCTTCCCAACTCACACACTCACCTACTTGCTATAATTCCATTGAGGAATTAGAGACCTAAACCAATCTAAACTAGTCTAAGGTCCTAGGCAGGTATACACAGCAACAACCAAGCAACCGGCATGCAGCCTAACACAAACAGCACAACATCTCAACCAAAGAGATTCGCGTACTTATCTCGGGTTTTGCTGCACCTGCACTTTACGGGTCAACTATGTACACTTAGCACAGGAGGTCACCCTAATGGCTACCCAAGGTCATCGCTCCTTATCACTCTAGGCTTCGATCGAATTAGACCGAGCTAACCTTGCTTTGATATCATTTCAACAGGAGATGTCACGCCCCGCACCCTACGGCGCGCCACATCCCTGCCACAGTCGATTCAAGTACATCATCCCAGGATGCGTCGCCGACCCAAAATCCAAAATAGAGAACAATGTACATGTGGAAGCAAACAAACACCCGTACATAATGAAACAATCGCGACCAAGGATAGTAGTAATATCATAAATACAACTTGCATTAATAACAGGGATTTACATTATCCATTACAACAGAATAAACATATAAAAGCCAAAACGGGTCAACCGCCACCAACATCAAAACGGGGTACGTGGCTCGGCGGTCAAGCACTATATCTAGCCGGGGCTCCTCCTAAAACGTAATGGTACGCCTACTATCCTCAAGACTGGGGGTCTGAAAAGTGGGAGTTTAAACAATAGTGAGAATAAATTTCAACGAGTAGGCCCCTTAAACCTAAACTAGGCTAACATACACCTCCTGACGAGTGCCAAACAACACACAATCCATAATATAAATGACTTAGGCCCTCGGGCTCAAATCCGATACTTACTTGGCCCTGCAGGTTAGGTAATTACAAATCACAATAATAACATAAAACTTGATTGTGGGACATGGACACATCACTTGGTCACAACGCATGTCATGCGTATGCTCGTGCTCATACTCGTGCTCATGTCTCAATAATGCACTTTCGCACACTTGCACTCTTGCACACTTGCCATTTACCGATTCTCCTCCGACCCGCGTAAAACGCATCAGGTCCATCACTTCAAGATCGATCTCTGGCCCGCGTAAAATGTATCAGGCTCATGACACATAACCCACATAAAACGGATCGGGTTGGTCATCTTCCAGTAGTCCAGGCATCGTCCCGTGTAACACGCCTCAGGACGGGTTCAATACCCCGTGTAAAACACACCAGGGCTTTATGTGATCATACGTTCACAATCACCAATTATTATCTGAACCTCGCGTAAAACGCATCAGGGCATTTTAGGTGATCACATGCTTATGTCATTCGTGCACACTCATATATACACATGTTATGCCAATGCTCAATATGCACACTCATGGCCATAATAATCATACTCGGCAATTCACGAACAAATCACATATTAGCCATACAAGGCCTAATTAAATCCTCAATGGATAGCCACTAATCAGTCCGAGAAAGAGGAAAAATCGAGAATATACAAAATCGGGTCCAAATTGGGTAGTTGCACATTGATAGAAATCTGTTTGGAATAAATAGTAAATCAATTCCAAAAATTCTGAAATTTGGATATGTAGTATGAAACATCTTGATAAACATTTTCCATGAAGAACTCGAAACCCAGTTCTAACTGTAAACTCCTCGTTTTGGCACTCAAATCCGGACAGAATCCGGTTCGCTCGGACAGCCCCTTAGACCATCAAAATACAACTCATTCAGTATCCAAATCATTTTGGAAAGCTCTGAAATTTTTATATGTCATAGAAATAAGTGTCCTCAACAAGTTTTGTAAATGAAGCATTTTGAAAATAGGTCTATAAAAATTTATAAAAATTCGAATAGACCCGAAGGTCGGAGGAACAGTGCTTCCGATAGACTTATTTCGTTCCAAAGATGAACTTTAGAATGGCCCCAAATGATTTCCAAAAATTTCCAAATTAAATTATGTCATACTTCAAGATGTTATGAACAACTTTCATGAAGAACACTTCCTCAAATTCGGCCCACACAAGTCACACCAAAAATAGTAAAATCCAGCGACGCAGCAGTAACCTTACCGGAAATCAACCAACATGCACAATCAAGCAAACCAAGCACAACCAGCCACTAAACCAATTATCCACAGCCCTTAAACCATCCCTAAATCATCACATTAGGCCATTAAAATCACCACAAAATCAGCCCTAATCAGCCCACACTAATTAACCCCTAAAATATCCTAATAACCCATAAAACTTGTTTAAAGTGCACATAAGCATAAATAAGGGTTAGGGTTTCCACTTCGCTTAAATTACTAAGCTCCCTACAAGGCTGAACAAGTGGGGAAAATGGGTGGACTGAGCTGATTCCACGGCAGCGTAGGCGGCGGCTACGGACAGCTTGTGGATGGCGGTCCATGGTGGGGGGCTACTCACGCTGCTGAGGAAAGGGAGAGAGAGAGAATGGGACGGCTGGATGGTGGTGCAAGGCGAGGTGGTGGTGGTGGCAGATCGGCTCCGGCGGCGGAGCTCCTATGGCGGCGGCGGCAAAGAGGAAAATGAAAGAGAGGAAGTTTGCGTGGGAGGGGGAGATGACCGGCTGATGGTGGGAGGAAATGGGAGGAGAGAGAGATCAAGAGTATTAATTGGTCCAAGAAGTTTGACCAAATTTTCCTTAATTCCAATTTTGCCCCTTAAACACTTGGTTCTCGTTAATCCAAGCCAAAATATTCAAGGGCGTTTTGGTCTTTCAATTGATTAAATTATTGGGGTTGATTTTATCCAAATATCCTCCAATAATTTCTCCCAAAATTCGGAATACCCAAAAATAGGTTTAGGGGCAAAATCGTAATTTTACGATTCCGGGCCGAATTTCCAATTTTCGATCGTACCGACTCTAAATATATTTGGCCACACTAAAATGACGTTGTCCTCGTAAAAATAGTTGCGTACGCCCTCGAAATCTGACGTCCAAGTTCGGATCTAATTTCGCGATCAAAATCGCTCCGTTACAATTTTAGGGTCTCTCATTGACGGACGACTGTTTAGGGTTTACATGTATCGACCTAGAGTTACTCGAGTCGTGATGGTGTCAATTACTGAGAGAGCGCGAGGGATTATCGCTAGTTCCGGAGATCGCGATCGTTCGGATTTAGTTCGGGATTTGTTCGCTACGCGTACTCTCAGTCGTACAGAATCACCCGCGATTCGATTGTACATCGTTGGCCAAACTAAATCCGTCCCCCTCCTAGGATCGGCCCATATTGGCCCAAAATATTTCCTCATCGTTTCTCGGAATGAATGCCCGATTCGCGGTCGGATCTTCAGTCCACGTACCATTTTCCTAGTTAGCTATTCCCTTCCGGTTAGTATCCCACAATTGATCAAGTCCGGGCGAGACTTACTAAAATTAAATGAGGAATAATATCTATTTCATTGATCCCGGAAATGGGTTGAAATTCATGATGTTACAATGATATCAGCTAGTTCTTCGGGTCATCCCCTCTCTTTAAAGGCCTAACACATCCACGCATGCATAATAAGCAAGAGAAGGGGAGAGATTATGATTGTCATTACCTTAAAATCTTTGATGGCCATGGGTAGTTATTCTATGGGGTAATATTGTCAAAGTACAGTATCAAAGTTGATGAGGCCGAAGCTCTGAGGGCCACATATGGATATCTTAGCCGAAACCTTGAAGCAAGCATTGAAATTTGTATTATAGCTATTTGCTCGATTCAATAAGGCTAGAAATGGATACCTTACTTCACTTTCAGAGAAATAAGTCACAAATTTGGCTTTTAATGAATTGAAATTCAATCTTAGAGAAAGATTCGAATGCCAAAATCTTGCCAATCTATTCCAATTGGCAACAAGGATGTCTAAGTATGAGAAACTACTTAAGGACAAAGAAAAAGGGGTATATGAAAACTGTACACAAAACGTGGCGAGATCAACATTTCTATTCAAAGTAAAATTTGCAGTAAAGATTAAGGCACATCGTCTGCATAATACAAGCACATAAAGCTTTAATAGAAGGGTTAATACCATAAAAAAATCCCAAACTAATACACGTGATAAATTTACCACAAACTAATTTTTTTATCATAAAAAACCCTAAACTGATACATATATGATAAATTTAACACAAACTAATTTTTTGACCACCAAAAATCCCAAATTGGTACACTTGTGACAAATTTATCCTCCATTAAATTAGATTGATACCACGAAAAATCACAAATAGATAAATATGTGACAAATAGAGGGGTTAAATCCCAAACTATTATACCTGTCAATTGCCACAGGTTTAATCTAACTCAGCAATTTGATGGTAAAATTTAACGAAAATTAACGGAGTATAAATTTGTCACACGTATATTAGTTTAGGGTTTTTTGTGATAAAAAAGTTAGTTTAGGATAAATTTATCACTGATGTACCCGTTTAAGGTTTTTTTGTGGGGTTAACCATTAATAGAACAATGTGCACGAAAGCCTGTACAATTAGAATTAATAGCTAATCGAACTTTCCCAGACTAAAAGAGGAGGAAAAACCCGATTCTCGAATTCACGTCCTCATCGTCAAGTTTCACCGTAGAAGCCAAAAAAGAAGAATGAAGAAGAAGCAGAAGCTTGATCATGGCGTGCACACAAGGTTTTTGGTTACCTTCAAGCCATGGAAGAGACAGAAGAGGAGCCCGCATTTTCTTTTTGGGCGATGGTGGAAAGCGAGCCTCGAAAACAATGTGTGCTCATTTATCACAATACTAGACTAAAAATAGACTAGCATTCTACTGCGTGCTCCATGACGCTTTAGAAACTTTATGAGCGATCAAAAGGTAAACATACGACATTTGGCCGGTAAACAAAATAAAAACGAACCAGTGAAGAATCCTGAAAAATTAAGGATGGAGCAGACACGCAAAAAGATCTTTTGGGAAACATTAGGCAGCCACCTCTCGCGCCAGGGTTCTCGCGGTGGTTGGCACCACCTTGGCGGTGCTGCGGGGGCTGCGGTCGTGACCTCTGATGATCCAGCCACCACCTTGAAGCTCGCCCCGTCGTTCCCGTTCGCCTCACCCGCGACGCCGCTTCTGGCGCTTCGATTGCCTTGGGTACGCACCTGCGCCCCTTCGCCTGTATAACATCACCTTGCAGACATTCGGCACAGGGAATGGCATGGTCTTTGGAAGGATTGGATCTGATGCAATTGATTTTTCACCTTCATTTAGGTGGCTGCTCAAGTGATAATTGGATGTGTTAGCCATGTGATACTTGTGTACTACGTTTGACAGGAGATATTAGGTGGGATTAATGACTGTATTCAAGCCAAATCTTGTATTACCAGAAATTCTATCAGTCTGATTTAGGTGTGGCTCTTTTTTGTCATCTAATTGCATTAGCATGCAAAGACAGATTGGTTCTTGTTTCATTGATGCATTCAGTTGTGCTGTGAAGTGTAACTACATTCCTCAAACTCTGCTGTCAAGCCAAATCTTGTTTCTTTTAAAAAATTTCAAGTGTGATTGATGTGGCTCGTTGTCTATTCAAAAACACATTGGTTCTTGTTTCGTTGGTAAATTAAATTGTGCTCTGTTCTGTAACTAGATTACCAATACTCTCTGTTCGGGCTGCCAGAGGGTAGTGAAGAAAGGTCAAGAGTTGAGCACGAAGTTCATCTCAGATCAGCACTTAAGCTTCGAAGTTATGTTTCAGAAATGGAGGAATATAAATCAAGCTTGGGCAACATATTGGACAGTTGGTCTGCTATTGATTTTGCTTCTTTGGATGCTATTAGGAAATCTAAGAACGGTACTTCCTCTGGTATCGTTTTCGCGATAATCTTAGGCAATTGAGTAGGATATATGTCGGAGTTGATTTGGAAATCAACAAGTAGCATTACCGCTGTGTTAATTTATACAGGAGTATTTGTTACCTGAAGACTATGTCAAGATTATGCGGGAGTATATGTTGAACAAATGTCCAGTTTCCTCCTATGATCAGGTGCACGAAGTCTTTAAGAAACAGCATGCTGAGACATCCGATACTGAATTTGATCCTGTTCCGATAGAAAGTGCTTCCTGTCGCGATCCTAAAAATCGTGATGTCCGATCTTAGGCTAAAGGATTACTAGATCAATTAAAATAACTAACCTAGCTCGAGTTCTCCCAAACTCTACCAAATCGCAACTTTGGTCCAATTGTGAGCATGCAAATATTTTCAATGGGAGTCGCCACTAATCATTTAAGATAGATTGATTAGAAACCTAAATAAAATAGCGGGAGTACTATTTTATTTCTGCGAACCAAAAATTATGAATTCGGGGACTTGGTTACGCTAGATTCCCTAACGCCCTTTCGGTACCAATTTCAGGAAAAATACTCAATTTGACAATTTTTGATAAATCTTGACTTAGAGTTCAAAGGTGCAGAAATTTTTTTTTTTTTTTTTTTTATTTTTACTTATTTAAATGAAAGCTAACTTATATGTAATGACGTGCAAAAATTGACATGCGATTAATGCAACCTAACATGCAAACCATATGTCATACAACGACGTGACCTATTTCTAATGACGGGCATATTATTTTTTTGTATTTTTTTTTATGAAATTCGGAATTAAAAATACCAATTATCTAAACATCCAATTTTAAACTAAAGAAATTAACCTATTCTAGAGCAATCTTTTTGGTATTTTTTTTATCGAAATTCGAAATTAAAATCGAGTAAAAAAAATAACCGCTAAATCTTTCGAATTAAGTTTCGATCTGAAGCATGACAGATCGATCCTAAAATTCGAAATACCCGCTATGGAAATAAGTCTATGCCTGATAGATAGATTTATTTTCACGTGTGCGGTTGCGAATTAGGAAATTTTCCTAATTGATCACATCTTGAAAAAAATTAGATATCTCAAATATTTTGGATATATTCAAAAGATTTTGAAAATTCTGATTTCTATCCAAATTTGAAAAGATCAGATATCCAAGATTTCAAAAAAAGGAAATAAATCCTAATTGAAATATTGCCTATTATCTAAATATGTAAGATTAGATATCAATAAGCACGAATTAGGTAATAAAATATTCAAACCAAATCAGGATAAGATAATTACCTCATTTGCGGATTTCTTTCCAAATTTGAATTTGCAGCGGATCAGGATTGCGGATCGGCGGTACGTCGGGAGTGTCGGCGCTGCGTCGGGGCGGCGGCTACTCACGGTGTAGGGTACTTGACTGTGGATCACAAGCAGTTCGTCAGCGTCGCGGCTAAGGATGTTCCCGGTAGATGACTTACGGCCGACGGGGTGTGATGGTTTTCAATTCTAAGAAGTGCACCTGAACAGTGAACACACCATTACACCAAATCACCACGTTAGAATTTTGCCACTTGGGTTCCTCTTGCTTGTGAAGGGTGCACTCCTACAGGACTTCTTTACCACTTCACTCACGGATCACACAATCGGGATTGTCCCAGAGATTGATTCGGTGAAGCTCGGCTTGGCCACTGGTAGCGGTGAGGAAGAGGCCGTTAGTGATCTTTGCCAAGGAAGACCTCGCGGTATTGAGGCTCTCGATGGCGGTAACTCGTCGTCAATGGGCAAGCTTATCGGAAAACTTCGAAGAGGCCTAAAAGGACCTGCAAAAACAGAAAGGCAGTGTGGTGCAAGCGCAAGGCTCGTGATTGGATGGTGTCTCTTGGTGCAGATCAGCAACGTGGTCGTTGGTGTAGCGGGAGTGGCGGGCGTGAGATGCGTTGCGACTCGGCAACTTCGCTGTAGGCAAAGGGGTGCAGTGACCGTGAAGGTGATGATAGTGAGGTGACCATGAAAAGGTGGAGAACGTGATGCTGTCCCCCCTTTTCCACGATCTTTTTTCGTGACTGTCTCTGTTCTTTTCCCTGTGGATCTCCCTCTCGTGTCTTTCTTGTGGGAATGTCCAGGCCCCCACCAAGAAGAACCCCTCTTTTGACTTCGTGTGTTCCTCCTCCTTTTCCTCTCTTCACGATTTTTCTTTTTCTTTTGGCTTTCCCCTCTGTCCAGAACGTGGAGACCTCCTCGTTCTCCCCTTTGACTCTCCTTTTTAAAAGAAACCCACTCGAAAATCTTTTTCAAAATATCACGTTTGGGCTTCTTCCCTTTTTGCTTCTGCCTCCTATATTGTCGTATCTTCCTTCCTTTTATTTCTTTGACCGAGACCTTCCCCCCAACCTAATTTAAATATTCTCTTTCCAATTATGGGCACGAGGAGGTCTTCTGGGCAGCATATTCTTTCTTGTTTTGAGAAAGATATATTGCATATTTCCGTAAATATCCGAAAATCAAAATCTATGAAATCGTGGACATCTTCAGAAAATTATGAAAGATATTTGTGCACAAATGCCCAACCAAAAATATATTGACCGAGAATTATGCATATATTCCGAAAATTCTTCATATCTCACGTGCGAAAATTCCACCCATGATAATGAACGAGTTTGGAGAAAATTTCTATTCGTGGGCTTTTAACTAAGTCCATTCGCCATTGATTTAATGCAAATGCAATTATGTGAGCCTATTACTATAAATGCTCCTAAAATTTATATGCAGTTTTAACTAATTAATTAATTAAATTTTTTCTAGGGACCGAGATCGATCCCTAATTTTTATGCAATGAATGACTAATTGAATCTCCAAAATTTAGGTGTCAATAGCTGCCCCTCTTTGAGTGGAGGCTCACAGAAGTTTCGCTTAAAGACTGAGACCTAAATTTAGACTATGTAAAATGATGAATGATTTTTTTTTTATTTTTTATTAATTTTTTTTTTACTTTTAAAAATGCAATGATGCATGATATGCAAACAGTAAAGAACGTATGCTAAGGCTTCTCACTTCGTGTAGAGCGGTGAAAGAGTCTTACATACGGATCGCACAAAAAGCGTCCAAGTGAAGGAAAGCTTTATAATGCTTTGACTTCCCTCGATCTCTAAACTTCTGGTCCACTGATAGTAAGGTTCTCGAGGTACTGGATTGATTGCCTATCTGTTACCTGTAGTTTCCTACATATGCGAAATATCGCATGATGTAAAGAAAGAATTAGATGTATTGCCTACACCACTGGGCAATCACTTAAAAGGATCATGTCACCTCTTCCATTGGATGAACATGAAATGGGGTGTGTCACGTACTCCACTTAGCAACACCACATGAGAAATTATGCTGCCTGTACTACTGGGCAAACTTGAAATGGGGTGTGCCGCGTACTCCACTTAGCAACACCAAATGAGATATTATGCTGCCTGTCCTACTAGGCGAACATAAAATGGGGTGTGCCGCGTACTCCACTTGGCAACACCAAATAAGAAACTATACCGCCTATCCTACTGGGCGAACATAAAATGGGGTGTGCCGCGTACTCCACTTGGCAATACCAAATGATATGTCACCTATTCCACTTGGTAAACATAAAATGGGGTGTGCCGCGTACACCACTTGGCAATACCAAATGATATGTCACTTGTTCCACTTGGCGAACATATGAAAGAGATCATGTCTCACGTTCTGGGAAAAGAGAAACAATGAAGAATAATTAATAGACGTACCAGATTTCTTTTTGTGTTATAAAAATGGCAAAACCAATTGCATTGCACTTGTTTTTACCTGAGAAAAGGTTAAAACAACACATGCGCAGGGGCAGAGAAAACATAATTCATGAATCTGCTTGCATTACCAAGCTTCACTGGGGAATTTATCAACAAGAACAACTATTTCTTCCTTTTGACAACTTGATCACATTAAATGAGAGACCTTTAATCAGAAAGGACTTTTTACTCACTTTCAATGAAAGGCTTTTGACCCGACCTTTGACGCGGGTATAAGAATCACTCAAACTCTCCTCGTCGTGCTTGACAAGGGTTGGGATATTCTCAAAATCAATATGGCTTTGCCAATCTGAGAGGTCTTTATAAGGATTAAAACGTGGGTTTGGTCAATGGCTTAGCAAAAGAGACTCTTCGAGTCGGGGCTATTGAAAGAATTGATATCACTAGCTGCTCCGGGTTTACAAGTTAGGAATACTGCAAAAATGAGATAGAAAAATCTTGCTCGCACTTCTTCGAGCAGCATTTGAAACTCTACGTTAACTCAAGTGCCCTATTCTGAAAAGACTTCGGTAAAGGTTGTAACGTAGGTTTAGGTAGGCTTGAAATGAATGGCCTATTTCCATCAGATGGGGTATTATGAACATGGAGATTGGTGATCAGCCAATTATGCTACTGGTACCATTGATCTATCTCTAGCAATTGCTCCATAAATGAACCTTCAAATGGTCTTTTCCTTGAAGACTGATCTTGCATATTGACTCAGTTCTTACTAGCTTTTCTTTCTCTCTCATTTTTCTCTTCCCCTTTTTTTTGAGAGAGAGATTTTCTTTTCGAGAACATTTTCGAGAGAGAACTTCGATTTAATGGAGTCCTTTTACGTCCTTTCTGATGAATTTTCTTTCGAGCTCCCATTTGCCTCAAGTTACCTTGAATTTGCTTTGAGATGATTTCATTTGTTTATCACAAGCATGATCACCAATCGGATTGAAATGAATTCACCGCTCAAATTGGGTATGCAAAGGGTAGAATGTGTAGGGATATAGAAAGAAATGCTCTTCGTCATATCTAAGGCACTCGAGCTAACACAGAATTTGCATGCAATAAATATACTTGAAGATTGATGCAAGTAAAAGCAAGAAAATTCTGACCATTTTGAACTTTCTAAGAAATTGCCCCGGTATGGGATTGTTCCTGACAGGGGTAAGAAATGAAACTCCATTCAAAGGGTTGAGCAAATGATAACCTGTAGTGTTTAGATAGAAGAAATGAATGCCTCTCGTCATTTTGGTCGTCATACTTTTCATGAGATAATACTTACCTTGTTAGCACGGAATTTTCACTCAACTCGCACTAGGGATTATTATTCAAGACATGTATGGAAATGTCTTGCCTTTCCTCATATTGAAGTCTCTCATGCAATATGATCGCTTCATTAGGATAGAAACAGATTGCCAGATCAAAAGCTTTCCTCAAACAAAGCTTAGTAACATCAATTGATTCATAAAATTTAACTTGATACTTGATAGAAACAAATTCAGAATGAGTACAAATCAAGTGTAATACTTCTTCACAGAATCAGAATTAACTGGACTGGAAAAAACACGACCATCCATTTCGGCCAAAATCAAAGCACCTCCTGGAAGGACTTTCTTTGCAATGTACGGGCTGCCATAATTTGGGGCTAATTTTCCTCCGGGAATAGGAAAGTCTGGGAGTACATTCCTCAGGGTTAGATCATTTACCTTGAAGTGTCGTTGACGCACTTTTTGGTTGAAAGACTTACCTACTCATGCGGCAATTGGATCAGGCATTTCGTCTCACTCTCAGGGGGATTTGCCTTTCTCTTCACTTCTCTGGGTTCTCTGGAATTACTCAAGTTAACGATGACAGTTTGGTTTGATGTGAGGACTTTGGGACTTTCATGCCGCTCTAGATCACGCTGAATGTCTGAGGAATTGTCGAGTTCATCGGTGTCATTGGGATCAAGCTCAGCTGCACATAATTCATCAAATTGAATAGTTCCCATACCCTCAGGTGTCACAAGATTGTCCCTGAAACATAAAGTAAGGGATTCATAAGGACAAACAGGGGTAAACATTGCATTTTTTTCTAAAATTTTCTCTTCTTATAATTTTTTTTAAAGAAGGTTTTAACACGAGGGAGCATGAAGAAGCCCAGGCCTCAGAATTCTCCTTGGACTATATTTTTTCTTTTATCGGTTAAATATCATCACCGGCTGGTTTGATGTACCTTAACATGCCCTCAAAAAAATGAAAATAATTTATAATTTCATTAATTATCACCGAATGAATTACATTTATTGGAATGGAAACTAGGACAATAAAGTCATAGAAATGAAAAATCCTAAAAAGCAGCTCCCGAGACGGGGCAAGTCCTAGAAAGCAATAGAAATTCCCACGCAGGGGAGTATGCGAAAAAAGTAAAGGTGTTACTCTCACGAGCCAGTGCCCATTTCATCCGATAGTCCTTCGTCGATAGCTCCAATGAGCATGTTATTGAACAGAGCAGTGATTCCCTCCATCGCATCATCAGGATCTTCTGTCATTGGAGGTGTTAGATCATCCATACCTCCCCATCCATCGGGGACGATATTACGTGGGTCAATATAGAAGCTCAGGGGAGCCAAATATTTCACGTAGTAGTCAAACTTGCCGCTCGGTTGCCCTAGGGTGTCGATCACCTCCTTCTCTTCATGTATCATTCCCGCAGGACTCGGGGATGTGGTCTGGATGTTTGGAACTATGAGAAGATCATCTCGGCCTTAGCAGAGCCACGAAGCACGAAATGTGAATGCCTCAGTATCTAAGAGGTCTTGAACCTTATGCTTTAGATCAACATCGTACAACCATAAAACCATCTTGTCACTTTCATAAGCGTAGGGCTGAGGTGATGCCAGGATCAATACTTCTGGAGTGTCGGGTATAATGATCCCGAGATCATCGTTAGAGGCGTCCTCGAGAGCGAGCATGTCGAGATCCAACTTCACTTGTTTATCGGTCATCCTTGCGAGCTCTTCATTCCAATCAATGATGACTTGGGATATAGCGGCCACTACTCCGAATTCATCTGCTGTCCTAATCATTCCTTCTCTTACCAACTCATCCACGTTCTTCTCTATTTCCTCGAATGATACCACTTCACCAATTGAAACATAACCAGCTCAGACTAAAGCATCAAACATGTTCTCGACAGAGACCCTAAAGCCTTGAACTTGCTTGACCTCCGGGCCAAGGACAACATTTGCACTACTTGAATGATCAGGGAGTGGATTGTTTTGTGCATTGGGCTTACCGGTTGATTGTAGTACAAACTCTCCAGTGTCAAGTAGATCTTGTACTCAATGTTTGAGCACTTGGCAATCATCTATCTAATGTCCTACTTCACCTCTATGGTAATCGCATTTCTTCGACAAATCATACCTTGCAAAGCTGACAGCATTAGCTCTTTGTGGCTATGAATTCAATAAGTTCTTTTTCCTTAGCACCGCCAATACTTGAGATAACATCCTAGGAAGTGGAGTAAACTGGCGAGGTTTGTGCTGCTAGTGTGAGTCCTGCTGGCCTTGCCGCCCATAAGAGGTTGCTTGCTGGGTGGTAAATTATAGTTTCGAGGCCTGAGCTGGTGTCTTCTGCACATAAGTCATGTTGACTTCGGGGGCATGCTCTTTGTCCTTCTTACTAGTGAATCTTTTGCTTGATGAAACTGACTCACTGTACCATCCTTTCTTGAGCCCAGACTCAATCTCCTCACCCATGGCTATCAGCTGGCTAAAAGATTGGACGGCCGTTACTAGCATTCGTGAACGAACTGGCTACGGTAGAGTGGACACGAACAATTTCATTAAGTCACGTTCTGAGGGTTCAGGCATGATCTGTCTGTCATATTCCTCCAGCGAGTGGCATACTCCTTTAGAGTTTCGCCCTTTTTCTGCTCAGCTCTCTCCAGGTCTTCTCTTGTAATGGTGACATCGAGATTGAACTTAAAGTGCTTGACGAAAAGGTTTGCCACCTCTTCCCACGAATCTTTCCGGTTGATCTGGTGGTTGGTATACCACCTCATTGCAGTATCTTTCAAGCTTGCTTGGAAGGTTTGGATTATTAGGGGTCCGTTAGACACATATCTATTCATGAACCCCTGGTACATATCGATGTGCTGAATTGGGTTCGAGGTGCCGTCGTACTTTTCAAAGGCTGGCATCTTGAATTTATCGGGCACTTGGATCTGGGTAAAAATGGACAAATCAAGAGGCGGAACACTTTGAGTTCCCTCCACTTCACGTAATCTCTAGTTGAGTTTGGCCAACAACTTGGCATTCTCATCGTTGGGGGGTGAATGAGGAACAGGGACCGACGGAGAAGCACTAGTGTCGATCAAAATGGCTTCATCCAGTTGAAGGGTTGGATTAGTGTTTACTGCAGGAGATTTGTCAAGGCGGAGGCCTGGACGGGTTGGAGGTGGAATGCCCGATTAAGAGGCAGCATTGATTTGCTACTGCTTGGTCATGAGATCACTCATCATTTTGGACATGGCGGCTGCAATCTGCTCATTGATTGTATTCATGTGTTCTTTCAGCTTTTCGTCAATTATGGCTGCAATCTTGGCTTGATTGGCCATCCTTCTTTTAGTCACCGATCGAGTATTATGAGGATGAGGGGGATCCGTGGCAAATTACCCGCAAAAGTAACGATGGAATAAATACAACGAGTAAGAATAACGAGTCGGTCCATGACATCCTCTAGACCTTCAAGGTGAAATTTCTTTCGAAAGACCGATTCGTCCAATAAATCCCGAAATCCAAATTGCTTTATTCAATAAAAACCTGGACTAATTCCAAAATTTAGCTTAATGTTTCTCATTGAATTGCTCAAAAAGGAAGATGTCTCAAAAGAATTCTTAGAAAGATCGTCCAGCAACATTTATTACTAAAAACATCAATAGCATGAAGTACAAATGTAAGCTAACATTCCATCCTAAAAAGAAAGAAAAACTCCCTAAACCAAACAAGAAATCAGACGATTTTCCTCTTTTTAGAGGCCACGTGATCTATAGACGAATGGGCCTTCAAGGCATGCTGTAATCGTGCATTCTCTTTAGTCAGAGCATCTGCCTTTTCCTAGGCCTTCATTGCCTTTTCTTCACTGATTTTAATTTGGGGTTGACGGGTATGCCGCACTGTCACAACCGGGATCTTCGGAAGTATCTCAGCAGGGATGGTATGATACTGAACATACCGGACCGTGGCAAAGTGACTCTTCATCCTTCTGATGGGCTCATCTGAGAGCCAAATCAGCTTCTGAGTGGAACATTTCTGCTAAGCCTTAGAATGATGCCTAAGCTCGACTCTGTAGGACTTGCCTTTCTTGAACTGGACTTGAAATTCATTGGGCTTGAGTGGAGGTGGGACATCCTGCAGAACTCGGAATTGACGTGTAACCCGAAGGGGCTGATAGTAGGTTGCCCCATAAATGCCCATCAAAGGTGCGGGCTTCTGATCGCCATGGTATAGTCGAGCCTCAACCTCCCGAAATCACATAGCTTGCCAAAGGAAAATCTTAGAGCTTGGATCCTTGAATAGATGGACCCATTGTGTATAGTGCAAACTCTTAGTTTGATCTTGTATTTGTTTGAACCTTAAAATAGGGTTATCAGTCATGCTCAATTCAAATACAGTCATATCTTCTCCAAATTGAGAAAGGTGTGAGAAAAGCCAGATTTGTAAAAGCTCAATTGGGGTTCGAAAAGTTCTATCTTTTCTTTTCTTGAATCGTGTCAGAGATACGAAAGTTTCTGTCAGAATTGTGTTTATAAAACTAACTCCACCACATATTAGTTTTACCATTCAAGCTATGACGGGATCAATAGCATTTTGACAGAATGGAAAAATGATGAGTTCAAAAAAAGCTAAGATAAAAATTTTTCACCTCATGAGGATGGAGTTTTTTTCGAAACATTCAATAAGAAAAAATAATGGGCATGCTTGACAATTACCCTTTAGCACTTTTTCAATTTCCTTTTTAGTCAAATTCAAAAATTCAGCAAGCACTACCACAGGATCTACCTTAATGGGTGATTCGACTATATCCAACTCGATCGATTTCCCAATGGCAAAACTGTATTCTTCTAGAGTCAGTGTGAGCTCAAACTTACCTCCCAACACAAATGTGGTCGTCTCGGGGCACCAAAAATGAGCGAGTGCTTGCATGATCCCGCTCTGAACATCTATGTCTAGGATTGGCAGCATGAATCCAATGCACTTAAAAACGTACTGTTGACCATCCGGCTTCAACTGGCTCCATAACTTCTTTAGCTCCAGCTTCGGAGTAGGCACAAAACGGATATTGAGGCGACCCATTCTTATATAGACCACGTGCCAAAAGACTCAACCTAAACCATGGACCGACTCAAAATAAGATACAGAAAACCAAAGATAAAGCTCGAGAAATTACCGTCTTTGGGGAGAAAATGTCAATCACAGAGACATGTACATGGATCGTGAGTTTAAATCTTAATCTATCTATCCTAATGGCTTTTGCAAAGTGAAATGATGAACGGAACGACACGTCGTAGCCTCGCGTACAATCATCATGACTAGTCGCGGTCTCACATACCATAGTCATGACTAGTCGGGTCCAATCACTTCGACTTGGTTCGGTCGACAAGGGTAACCTCCATGCATTGTAGCCTCACATGCATGAGGACGATCCTTGAGCAATTTTTAGAAAAAATTTTTGGGATCCAAATGGGATAACCTTTAGCGAAGTCTTATCGCCAAGGTTGAAGAACCATCCAAATACCATCTTAAAACTATGGGTGTGACCCAAGCCCGGTCACAGGTTGTGTGTGGTATAGTGCAAATACTGTAAATCATGCACAATAATTATATGCAAACACCACTTCAATAGTACAAAAATTAAATCACAATTCCACTCCACCAAGCCTGCAAAACAAAGGGTTAGCCAATCACTACTCCTCTTATAACTCCCATCCTGCAAAACCATTTAACACCTAAGAATGAGAATTCAATCAAATTTTGTCAAATCGAGTGATTTTTTTATAAAAATTTTTTGGCCTAAGTCCTCTTTAAATTTTTTTTTTTAAAAAAATTCAATTTAATGTCCCCAGTGGAGTCGCCAAACTGCCGCGACCCTAAAAAAATCGTGATGTCCGATCTTAGGCTAAAGGATTACTAGATTAATTAAATTAACTAACCTAGCTCGAGTTCTCCCAAACTCTACCAAATCGCAACTTTGGTCCAATTGTGAGCATGCAAATATTTTTAATAGGAGTTGCCATTAATCATTTAAGGTAAATTGATTAGAAACCTAAATAAAATAGCGGGAGTACTATTTTATTTCTGCGAACCAGAAATTATGAATTCGGGGACTTGGTTACGCTTAGATTCCTTAACGCCCTTTCGGTACCAATTTCAGGAAAAATACTCAATTTGACAATTTTGATAAATCTTGACTTAGAGTTCAAAGGTACAGAAATTTTTCTCTTTTTTTTTTATTTTTACTTATTTAAATGAAAGCTAACCTATATGTAATAACGTGCAAAAATTGACATGCGATTAATGCAACCTAACATGCAAACTATATGTCATGCAACGACGTGACCTATTTCTAATGACGGGCATATTATTTTTTTGTATTTTTTTTTATGAAATTCGGAATTAAAAATACCAATTATCTAAACATCCAATTTTAAACTAAAGAAATTAACTTATTCTAGAGCAATCTTTTTGGTATTTTTTTTATCGAAATTCGAAATTAAAATCGAGTAAAAAAAATAACCGCTAAATCTTTCGAATTAAGTTTCGATCTGAAGCATGACAGATCGATCCTAAAATTCGAAATACCCACTATGGAAATAAGTCCATCTAAAGCCTCATAGATAGATTTATTTTCACGTGTGCGGTTGCGAATTAGGAAATTTTCCTAATTGATCACATCTTGAAAAAAATTAGATATCTCAAATATTTTGGATATATTCAAAAGATTTTGAAAATTCTGATTTCTATCCAAATTTGAAAAGATCAGATATCCAAGATTTCAAAAAAAGGAAATAAATCCTAATTGAAATATTGCCTATTATCTAAATATGTAAGATTAGATATCAATAAGCACGAATTAGGTAATAAAATATTCAAACCAAATCAGGATAAGATAATTACCTCATTTGCGGATTTCTTTCCAAATTTGAATTTGCAGCGGATCAGGATTGCGGATCGGCGGTACGTCGGGAGTGTCGGCGCTGCGTCGGGGGCGGCGGCTACTCACGGTGTAGGGTACTTGACTGTGGATCACAAGCAGTTCGTCAGCGTCGCGGCTAAGGATGTTCCCGGTAGATGACTTACGGCCGACGGGGTGTGATGGTTTTCAATTCTAAGAAGTGCACCTGAACAGTGAACACACCATTACACCAAATCACCACGTTAGAATTTTGCCACTTGGGTTCCTCTTGCTTGTGAAAGGTGCACTCCTGCAGGACTTCTTTACCACTTCACTCACGGATCACACAATCGGGATTGTCCCAGAGATTGATTCGGTGAAGCTCAGCTTGGCCACCGGTAGCGGTGAGGAAGAGGCCGTTAGTGATCTTTGCCAAGGAAGACCTCGCGGTATTGAGGCTCTCGATGGCAGTAACTCGTCGTCAATGGGCAAGCTTATCGGAAAACTTCGAAGAGGCCTAAAAGGACCTGCAAAAACAGAAAGGCAGTGTGGTGCAAGCGCAAGGCTCGTGATTGGATGGTGTCTCTTGGTGCAGATCAGCAACGTGGTCGTTGGTGTAGCGGGAGTGACGGGCGTGAGATGCGTTGTGACTCGGCAACTTCGCTGTAGGCAAAGGGGTGCAGTGACCGTGAAGGTGATGATAGTGAGGTGACCATGAAAAGGTGGAGAACGTGATGTGTCCCCCTTTTCCATGATCTTTTTTTCGTGACTGTCTCTGTTCTTTTCCCCGTGGATCTCCCTCTCGTGTCTTTCTTGTGGGAATGTCCAGGCCCCCACCAAGAACCCCTCTTTTGACTTCGTGTGTTCCTCCTCCTTTTCCTCTCTTCACGATTTTTCTTTTTCTTTTGGCTTTCCCCCCTGTCCAGAACGTGGAGACCTCCTCGTTCTCCCCTTTGACTCTCCTTTTTAAAAGAAACCCACCCGAGAATCTTTTTCAAAATATCACGTTTGGGCTTCTTCCCTTTTGGCTTCTGCCCCCATACTGTCATATCTTCCTTCCTTTTATTTCTTTGACCGAGACCTTCCCCCCAACCTAATTTAAATATTCTCTTTCTGATTATGGGCGCGAAGAGGTCTTCTAGATATCATATTCTTTCTTGTTTTGAGAAAGATATATTGCATATTTCCGTAAATATCCGAAAATCAAAATCTATGAAATCGTGGACATCTTCAGGAAATCATGAAAGATATTTGTGCACAAATGCCCAACCAAAAATATATTGACCGAGAATTATGCATATATTCCGAAAATTCTTCATATCTCACGTGCGCAAATTCCAACCATGATAATGAACGAATTTGGCGAAAATTTCTATTCGTGGGCTTTTAACTAAGTCCATTTGCCATTGATTTAATGCAAATGCAATTATGTGAGCCTATTACTATAAATGCTCCTAAAATTTATATGCAGTTTTAACTAATTAATTAATTAATTTTTTTCTAGGGATCGAGATCGATCCCTAATTTTCATGCAATGAATGACTAATTGAATCTCCAAAATTTAGGTGTCAACACTTCCCTAGCTCGAGTTCATGTTGCCCACAGTCATGATGGCCACAAAGTTGCTACAAAGGTTTTTTTTTTTTAATCATCTTTTTCATGTTTATTGTAACAGTCTGAATTTTCGATCCTTTTCTAGGGATTTAAGAAATGAAATTGATCAATACACTATAGTGAGATCTCACCCGGGGCCCACGCCATTCTCGGGATGCTACCCTTAGGGTAGGGCTATTATAGGATTGAGTTCGCACCACCAAAAAACTCGACCTAGGTTCGATATTCGACCATATAGATTGACGAGGGAATATTTTGAGCCAACCGAGATCGGTCTATTTGGTTGATCGTGTCCAAAGGGAACTAGTGACGAACCCTCGCAATTATATGACAATCGAGGTCGTCCTGGGTAGAGTAAACTTAAACGTGATTTGACTTAGTGTCGATCACGGGTCGAGGACGCGTAATCCCAATGAGCCACCCGTTAACCAGAGATAAGCTAAAGTCGCGATTGTTCGATTTCAGTCATTTCTTGGAATTCGGGCCCGAGAATCAAGAATTTTGAAAGTGACAATTTTGAGCGGCCGATAACATTTTTGGCTTGGCCAACCTTGGGGCCACCCATTTCTGCAAAAAAATTGATTTCGGTTCGGGACTGGGAAAATTACGATTTTGCCCATCTGTAGGTGCCGACATTGATTTTTGAGGTCGTTTGAGATTATTTTTCGAGGCTGATGTCATTTTGGGGTGGCCACACACATTTAGAGTGGTTTCGGTCAAAAATTGGAATTTTGGTTCGGAAGTGAAAAATAATACTATTTTATTCCCAGGACTTTACAATCGATTTTCGAGGGCTTAAGAAGCTATTTTCACGATTCCAACGCCATAGCATGTTGGCCACACACATATGGAACTCATATGTGCAAAAATTGAAATTTCGCCCCTGTACAGGAAAATTACCGTTTTACCCTTGGACCCTGTATTGGGGATTCCGAATTTTGGACAATTTTGGGCTATAATTGAGGATTAAAATAAGTGAAAAAGAAATTGGAATTATTGATTTACCACATTGCCCTTGAATTATTGGATAAAGACAAACGAGGACCGTCAGATCAAGGGCAAAATGGGAAATCGCGTAGGATTGCGACACGTGTCACTCCACCAGCCCACTTTTTTGACCAGATGGACTCTCTCTCTCTCTCTCTCTCTCTCTTCCTCCCTCATCTGGCCAGAACCTCTCACGTTAGCCCCCCGTCTCCCATTTTCTCCCTCATTCTCTCTCTCTCTCTCTCTTCATCTTCGTTTCCTCCCATCACCACTACTGCTGCTGCTGTTCTGCCCATTTCAGCCACCCATCCAGCCCGTTCTTCTCGCCTTTCTTAGGTAAGTGACTTCCCCAAACTCTCCCTAGGACCTTGGGTATTGTTAGACACGTTTAGGACTCGATTTAGATGAATTTAGTAGCTGTTTTGGGACTGTGATGACGGCTGAGTATTTGGTGGTTGTGGACTGATTTAGAGACTGAAAGTAGGAGGTTTGGGAGGTTCGGATAGGGCCGTGATGATACGGAACGATCACGGTTTGAATTCGTGTGATTTGGTGTGATTTTCGGATTTGTGACTACTATACCCATCCGGTTTGCTATTTTTATGGAGAATTTTGGGGGCCGAATTTGGAGAAGTGTTCTTCATGAAAGTTGTTCCTAACATCTTGAAGTATAACATATTTTAATTTGAGAATTTTTAGAAATCATTTGATTCTATTCGGAAATCCATCTTTGGACCGAAATAAAACTGCCCGATTTACTGTTCATCCAACCTTCGGGTCTGTTCGAATTTTTATAAATTTTTCTAGACCCATTTTCAAAATACTTCCTTCACAAAACCTGTTGGGGACATTTTTGGATATAACATATAAAAATTTCAAAGCTTTTCAAGGTGATTTGGGTGTTGAAATAAATGTATTTTGAGGACAAAATAGTCTGTTAGAGCAAACTGATTTTGGTCTGAATTCGAGGGACAAAAAGGCATGGTTGTAAATTGAACCGGATTTTGTGTTCTTCATAAGAAATGTTGATCAAGATGTGTCTTATGACATATCCAAAATTTAGAATTTTTGGAGTTTGTTTACTATTTATTTTGATGAGATTTGTGTCACTGTGTAAACTGCCCAAATTTATCCGTATGCTATAAATTGAATTGTGTACGTGGTTGTGTGCTTTATGTTTGTGGACTGATTTGGAATGTATTATGGACTGATTGTGGATTGATAGTGTGCCGCGTGTGTGTGGCTGTGAAGTGTGATGGTGTGTCGGGGTGAATGAGCGTTGGATTCGCATGCTAAAAGTGTATGGCTCGTGGGGTGTGCTCGTGTGACGAGAATGTGAAATTGTGAAATGTGTGTGAAGTGTGTATGTTTGGTTGTGCGATCGTTGGCCATGTGTAAGTGTGGTTTGAGTGGAACGAGGATATGGAAATATGAGATTAGTTGGAAAGGATCCGTCCTGAGGCGTGTACATTTATGCGGGACGATACCGTCCCTGACGAGGTGACGATGCCCAGCCTGATGAGGTGTCGATGCCTGACGTGGTTAGAAGACCGTTGACCTGATACGTTTTACGCAGGCGCGGTAGAAGGAAAGTGTGTGTAGGATTCCGTCTTGAGGCGTGTTCGTTTACGCGAGACGATGCCGTCCCTGACGAGGCGACGATGCCCGGCCCGACGGGGTGTCGATGCCTGACGAGATCAGAAGACTGTTGGCCTGATGCATTTTACGCGGGCGCGGTAGTGGTGGAAGAGTTGAGAATGAGGGGAAATTGGCTTGAGGTGCGAGATTTGAGAAAGTGACGCATGGTGTGAGTAGTGTGCGAGTGTATTTGTATCGCGTGATATGATACTTAATTATGGGGTAGAAACTGCTAGGCACAGTATGGGACGTACCCAAGTAGTTTCTATTTTATAATTGAGGCACGTGCGCGTCTGTGATTTCTCGCTGCGATGTGTTGGTTGTATTATTATCTGACGTGCAGGGATATGCATGATGGATTCCAGATAGGATCGCATGTGTTTGTGAGTATGGTTAATTGCCGTGCCTGTCGTGCGTGTTTCGTCTGGCGATACGTGAGTGCCTACGTGGGGTTTGGGGTTGTACACTTATTGAGATTCGCCTTATAGTTGTATATCCACAATTTCAGACCCCTAGTCGTAAACCGGGGAAGTGCGCCTTTTCTTTTTGGAAGTTCGAGGAATCACTTTTGGTGCCCAGTGGAATTGCAGGCGAGTGTCCGGAGATCCAAGCCAGAGAAACAGGAGCGGATTGGACGGAAGGCAATCCTTAGGTTTTTCCCTAGGGTATTTTAGGGGTTGTGTAAATCGGGTTGACCCATAGGGAAGTTAAGTTGACCAGACCCTGATCTTTTTGTTATAACGGTGATTTCTTTTGCTAGTTTGTTAATTATAACTGTAATATAATGTTTGTATATTTGGTGCCGTATGAATATGTTTTTGTTGATCGATTATGGTGTTCTACCCTGTTGTCGTCATCTTTCTGTATGGGGTTTTTATATTCGCTTTCGCATGTGACTCTGATGTTTGGGTTGGGTCAGCGATGTTCCTGGGACGTCACATCATTTTGACCAGAGCAAGGGATGTCACGAGCTCATAGGGGTTCGGGGCGTGACATTTATTCACAATCTTCATATGCTAGGAAAAGATGCAAGTCATGCAATTTCTTATAGGCCTAATTCCCTTAAAAACCCCAAACTTTACTCTTTGTCCCAATTATATCCCCAACTTTTTTTTGTCTTATAAAAAACCCCAAACTTTTACTTTTGTCCCAAATCTACCCCATTTACTATTCAGCTAATTTTTTAATATTATTTTATATTATTTCGAATTTTTTTCTTTTTTTTCTTTTCTTTTTTTTTTTTTGTTTCACCTTCAATCTCCGGCGGTGCATGGGGTTAAACCCGGAAGAAAAGGCAGTGGTGTGTGAGCCTCTCGCGGCGGTGGCGAGCAGGCGGGGCGGGGCCGAGCCTCGCCAGATCCGGCGAGGCTTGGCCTCACCCAGCTGTGGCCGGGGCGAGCCTCGCCACATCCGGTGAGGCTCGGGGCCTGCAGGCTCGGCCTCGCCCAGCAAAGGCGAGGCCAACCTCGCCCGGTGCCGGTGAGGCTCGGCCTCGCCCGGCAACAGCGGGCCGAGCCTCGCCCGGTCCGCGAGCTCGGCCCCAGGCCCCCCCTCTGGCGGCCCGGTTGAAGGTGAAAAAAAAAAAAAAAGAAAAGAAAAAAAAAAAAAAATTCGAAATAATATAAAATAATATTAAAAAATTAGCTGAATAGTAAATGGGGTAGATTTGGGACAAAAGCAAAAGTTTGGGGTTTTTTATGAGACAAAAAAAAGTTGGGGATATAATTGGGACAAAGAGTAAAGTTTGGGGTTTTTTAGGGAATTAGGCCATTTCTTATACTTCTCCTAGATACTTCATGTACTGACCTGATCAAACAAAATTTATGATGATCAGGTTCATCACTCTCACATGACGGATACTGCAGTTGCAGATCATGCTGCTATTGATTTAATTGTGAACACTCTACATCGTATCTTCCCCAGTTTTGATTACAGGTAGTGTTATCTTTAGGAATATATATGTTATCCTTATGAGGGAAGAGATCACAAGAAGTCTTTATTGCCGCATCAACATATGACTATATGTGTGTAATGATCTTTTTTTTTTTTGCTTGTCACATGTAATATGTAGGTTTATGATTTCATGCGTAGGTCGTCTTTCCTGGCAATTTAATTCATTTCCTTAATAAAGGTACCAGAATTACGCATTTAGGCACATTGCTTTTTGGCCCCAAGCATGTTAACTTTGATCTCTCATCTTTCTCACGCAGGTGGCTGGTCGATGAAATGCGTGAAAGTCTGCCAAAGGTAAATTGGTTTTAGGACATCTGAGCTTCATGGCTTTTTCCTAATGCATGTCTTTCTCGATGGTGGGTTACAAAGAATGAACTTTATCAAAGTTGAATACTGTATAAGCAGATTGCCAAGGGCCAACTCTGGACTGTCTGTACACTATAATTAAATTCACCTCTGATTGCTTGTGAGTTTTGATGCCTAAATCATTTGGGAGCATTTCTGAAACTGTAGGTTTCTCTCCTTCAAGTTGTGCATACATTATGTGAAAATGCCTGCACAATGCCTCAGGGAACTTGTCGGACCTGCTTCTTCCACCAATTTTGATTGTAATTCTCTTTTGAAGAATACTCTCCCAAAAACCTCTTTAAATAAAGTGCAGCTGGGAATGAGGTATTGCTTTTCCAAGTGACTGCACTGGAATGTACATCATTCTCTCTTCGGTGTCTATTGTGCTGTCTCGTAATCCTGGAAGGATATGGATCTTTTCATCTAATCTCAAGATTGGAATCTTTTCAGTTGGGAATTAAGATGTGCAAATGATTTGTGAGGAACATGATATTGAAAATGCTACACCTATTTCTTTATTAAAAATCGTTTGTGTTCATCAAGGAAGGAGACTTTTCTAATGTAGCATTCATGTAACTGTCGTGCAAATATTATTGTGTTGGGAAGCTGTATCACATGATTGCTATTTCTTCTAAAAAATATGAAACTTTTCAAATTATACATACATATATATATGTAGAATCATATATAGTGTTTCATAGTTTTTTAAAACTTAATGTTTTGAAAGATTTAAATTTTGAAAGTAAAGTTAAATGTAAGAAAAATTATCTTATATACCCTTGATATTCTGTATGTAGGCCGATTAAAGTGATTGGTGGACGTGCATAGTTTCTTTCCTATACTCGGAACCCAATTTCCTTTTATTGTTGCATCTGAATAATATATAGCATGTGACTATTTTAATTTATTTTTGAAAACCGGTGAAGAAAGTGGTCCGGTTTCCATGAAATATGAGTGGTCAAGAATGCTCCGTTATTGGAAAAAAAATGACGGAGCCGCTATAATAGCAATATCCTATCCCTATATAATATAAGGTATCGGGCCAAATAAAATAGGAAAAATTCCAATTAAGGACCCCAAGTGGGGTCAAATTCTCAAAAAAGGGTCCAAAGTGAACATTGTGTCAAATAAGAGCCTGAAGTGCTCAATCAGTCTCAAATAAGGACCCGAAGTGCCCAAAAAGTCTCAAATAAGGACTTGGGTCCCCGACCGGTCAAAATACTTGCCGGCCGGCGAGAAAGTTACTGTTCTAGCACCGGAACAGAAGAAAAGAAAAAAAAGAAAAAGTAAAGGAAAATAAAAAAAAATAGAAAAGGAAAAACAAAAAAAATTAAAAAAATTAAAAAGTTACTGTTCTAGTGCATGAACAGTAACTTTCTCATCGGTCGGGGACCCAAGTCCTTATTTGAGACTTTTTGGGCACTTTGGGTCTTTGTTTGAGACTGATTGAGCACTTTAGGCCCTTATTTGACATAATATTCACTTTGGGCCCTTTTTTGAGAATTTGACCCCACTTGGGATCCTTAATTGGAATTTTCCCAATAAAATATGTTATGTGGTCTCTAGATATGCCAACGAAATAATTGTCTATTCTAATAATAATTATTATTTTTATCGAACTTTTATATACCGACTAAGTCTTCAATAAACTGTACCGGCGTAAATTACCATTTATGTGTTTTCAAACTGCACTCGAGTTACCCAACTAGCAAACGAGAAGTACTAGAAATGTGGTGACAAGGAATACTTTAGGGAGTAATTTTCAATGGCATGGTTTTGTAGGCTGCAATCCACCCATTCTAAAAGCTCCAATGAGATTTTTGCTTGGTGTAGCCATGAAAAATCGTCCTCCACTGAAGTATTGCGATCAACGACATCGCCCAGGGTCCAAGTAGACTTGGCTGGATCGGACCGAGCTCATGCATCCAGGCTAACTCCACTTCAAATCATCTAATTGCACCTAAAAATTGCTTACTTATTTTTCGATTTGAGCTGTTGGGGTGTGGTTCAGACTCCTCAGTGACAAGATAGTACGAGAGTCCTTAGTTTAAGTGTGAATCAAGATAAAATCTTGCATTTCAAATTCTCTTTCTTACTTTTACACTCTATTTTATTTGTAATTACGTGGCGAATCCTAACATGATCGAGCTATGCTTAGGCGAAATTAGGCCTGCCGAGTTGCCACCCCATTGTCATATATAGGACCAACTACGAAAGGGTTCGGTACCTTAGGATGGAGATTAATGAATCATTAGGTGTAACCCTAAGTATAAATTCCTTTATCTTCATTCAAAACGATGATATTTTTCATGTAGAGATCGGCTTGCTTGGATAAGAATGTTGTGCTCCTAAAGTACTAAAAAATGTCTTTGATAGTAGAAACAAGGCAAGATCTAGCCAAGAGAGGAGATATTCAGATGATAGAGCGTTGGAATGTGCACTTCCCTTTAGACTCCTTCCGGAGTTATAGATGCATGTAGATCTTAATCATGGACTAAACAAAGATAATTGCATGTTGAGGGTTTTTTTTCCTTTTAATGGAAATGATTTGGCGTCTATGAGATTTAGCTATACATAAGTGAATGTTAGCTAATGAATTATATTGAATTAGAGATTTAACCGGATTTATATATCAAATCACATTCGCCCCTAACCCTTAATTCCAACGGATGGTGACTGATGATCATATCTAGTAATAGCTTATAAATGTCGTGTAATTTCAAGTAGGTCTGGCCATTTGTGTTATTGTCGTGCTAATCGTGTCGTAACGAAACAACGGTATGGCACAAATATGGCTAACATGAACAACTAGACATGATTGTCTCGACACGATTATGACACGCCTAATAAAGCAAATTACACGACATGATTAACGTGATTATTGAATGTGTTACTACATTCGGTGCCGACGTATGTTAACCTGTTTACTATTATAAACTAACTAGTATACACAATAAACATGTACAATGCGCTTGCACATGGTAAGTTACAATAACACGAAGAACACGTTTCCCAACAATATCGCATTAGTCTAGAGTGTACTATCGCTTTTAGTTTTTCTTTCTGGTTGATGATTTTGATATCGCAGTTCACCCCTCTTCCAAGACGAAGAACACAACTCTGGTCTTTATTCTCAACACTATTAGCATTATCAATATATTGACATTCCCATGTGATATATATTAATTATTTTCCAAAAGCATGAAGATCAGCATAATAGGTGGCAATCCATTTTCTTATAATCTCAACCTCGGTTTTCCGCTGCTTGACCAACCAGATAGGATCTTTTTCAGTAGCTCGAATTATGTCCAAACAATGAGAACCTGCATGTAAGAAATTATTTTTATGGCATTTACTTCAGCAATCCAATCAGCTTCTATAAATCTGAAGATGGAAAGAAAATCCATTCCATTTGGCTTTGTTTCGACACTAATCGAGTCAACAAATACCTTTAGTTGTGTAGACCGCGACGACAGTAGCTGAAATATTCTTCAAGATCCTATAATTGATGATAAATAAGAATTAATTTGAAATCTTATCCAATTTAGTGATGTTTTCATAGAAATATATAAGTTTTGATGCTACACGTACCCGCTCTTGCTCCAAGGATCTTGAAGCCCATTGGAGAAAATAATGTTGCTAGCGAACCTGTGCAAAACAAGTTCTATGTCCTGCAATTTTCCATAGTCAATAAAGAAACGAAAGAATGTCATGTGTTGTTTGGTGTGTGTGTGTCTATATATGTAAAAGAAAATTAACGGAGTATCATATACATATACATATATATATATATATGATTTTATTTTTGGGACTGTACATGACCACCGTAATAAGTTGTGGCCCAATGTGGCCGAGGTGCGACGCCAAACTTTCTCTTGCAGTTATTCACGAGCTCATTTAGGTCGGAGGGTTGTGGTTGAAACATAGTATTGTCGTTGGTGATCTCAACAGGACTTATGAACTCCGTACATGTCTGCAAAGCCAAACAACCACCATTTTCTTAGTACAATACAAAACTCGAAGATTGACTAATTATGGGGAAGAAGTTGGAAATTGCGTTCATGACTAGATCTACTAAGCACGTCACTATTAGGTACAGCCAATTAGGACTTATGAATCAAACCATTCACAAGCTATTCCTGCTCGACCATTAGACCACACAGATTTTGCTTATAAGACGCATATAATGCCGAATCATCGTGTTGTTCGTTTGTCACTCGAGTTTCAAATTAGTTTTGTTTGTTCACAATCAGTTCAGGCCGATTTCAACAGAGAGTGTTAAACTAAAATCTGTTCATCACATTGGACAATGGTGTGTACCTGCCAATCCCAACCCAAATCAGTTTGAGATGGTGAAAAAGGTCGATTGACGTAGCATGTCGAATTTCTGATCGAAGCGACGAGGCCTGAGAAAATCTTCCCGAGGATGTCATTTTTTGGAGAAGCTCCATCAATGGCATCGCACATCACTTTCACTCGACGTGTGAATGGATCATTGTACTGAGCAGCATTTCCATAGAGCGATATCAAGTAGTCCTTGAGCTCTGACGAACTTTTTAATGGTCTAACAAAAGATAAAGATACGCATAATTAGATGTATATTTGTCTATAAAGCATATCCTTTAATATTTTTTTAAACTAATATCAGAGCTTGAAGCCATTATGTCATGTGAGACGCGTTCACCTTGTTAAGTAAAAGTTCATGCTATTATGGAATAAATTGTCAGTGTAAGAAAAGGCTTTTCACTTACGGTCTTATTTGCCCTAAATTTGATGGTAAGTGAGAGAGTTGATAGCTAAAACTCTCAAATCAAGAATGGATAAACTGCTTGTGTAAAGGTTTTTTTCACTGTTAGTGCATGCTATAAATTTCCAATTAGATATATCTAACAACTTTTTTATTTTCTAAGAATTACTTATACTATAGAACATACTGAAAAGTTTCCAAAATACAATATGATGCATGAACTCAATTCCATCATCCCCGCACCTGCAAGTCTTGAAAGTTCTGCTCAATTTCGTGAGACCATGAGGCTCAGAAGCAACTCTATCAATTTCCTCCCAGGATCGTCTTATGGTTCGGTGGCAAGAAAAACTAGTTTTCTGAAAAATAACCCAAACAAATATTCAAGTGAACGGTTTGATCACAGAAAAAGCACCCAAAAGGAAAACGTATAAATCAAGCAAATTAATTAAGATTACCAAAAAATCTTTTGCGACTACTGAATAGTATGGGTCCCGACGTATGATGTCGGGAAAGTCAAGAATTGGAGCAGATGATGCCAAAGCTCCGAGCGCCACATGGGGGTACTTCAATCGGAACCATGAAGCGAGCACTGAAAATAAATTATATGAATCAATGGGAATCGTACATTAGAATTATTCTCTGCGATGGAAGTAATGGGCTATTTTCTCTAATTTCAATTTACATCTGTAGTCATATTGCTGATATCTGAAAATATATTCACTTACTTCCCCCATATGATCCTCCAATGACAATTACCGGAGAATGTTTGGCATTCAATTTCTGTTTGAGGTATACAAGGATTTCTGCGTAATCCGCAAGAGCTTGTGCCGAGCTGAAATATCCGCGGGTGTTCGGGTCACTTAGTGCTTTTTTGAGCGTCAATCCGTATGGGATTGATTCACCATAAAATCGATGCTGCAAGATTTCAACTTTACGTTCGTAAATTGCGTGAATATGTACATAGGCACGCCAGAAATAAGGGAAAAAGAAGGTACAACTAGACAAATTATGTAGGGCAGTTTAATTACCTCTACATAGACCACAAGCGCTCTAAACTGAGCCGCGTTGTCCATCGGGAACCCACAATAGGCCATGTCGATGTCGATGGGTGCTTCTCCACCGAAATAAACGAAGATCGGGGCACTTGCATTTGTGGCACCCCAGTATTTAAAATTGATCACATATCTTTGTTTGAAAGTAGTGTAGCTTTCTGGCCTGTAATTAAAATGATCGAGGGTTTGGTTGTAAAAGAAAGTCTGGAAGTCCTTCGATGAGACGGAAGCTCGAACCTCCCATGTAGGATCTTGAATAAATGTTCGGGGGAGTACGCCCAGCTTCGGAATATAGTAACCATCTAAGTTCTTCCCGGTAGCAACACAAGCTGAGAAAAGTATCAGAACGATCAAAAGGCAATAAAATGTTGAAGGCATGATGGG
Organism: Syzygium grande; assembly: GCA_024733475.1. Classification (NCBI taxonomy): domain Eukaryota; kingdom Viridiplantae; phylum Streptophyta; class Magnoliopsida; order Myrtales; family Myrtaceae; genus Syzygium; species Syzygium grande. The sequence goes on from JAMXDD010000011.1 coordinate 10,643,593, forward strand.
GTGTGTGGTTACTGCTTAGGCTAAAGCACGCATGCGAAGAGGAGGATCCTTGAGATGTTTTTCTGGCTTCAACCAGTTCACATTTATATAGAGTAACCCACAATCTCAATTTGTACTACTATTTTCTATTCATTTGGAGGATGTATATCAATTCGCTAAACCAAATATATTAGAAAAGAAAAGGAATCCCAATGGATCACAACCTTATTTGGATTAAAATTTCCTTTCTTGAAGGGCACATTAATTCACGTAACGGTTTCTTTCTTGCTGGAAAAAACTATCCTTGGTTGCCGCGCCAAAGAATTAACTTCTTGGCTGGACGGTGGATTTCTGTCTTTACATGTGAGTCCGGTCAACGAGATTTAAATTTGGAACAAAGAAAAACAAGGACAACTTTTTGGTTAGATACAGAGGACTTAGTCTTTTGTTCTTGTCTATTATTGCAATCATCATATTTTTTTTGTACTAGCAATTCAACATATCACTGTTTCAAAGCAAGAACATTGGCATATATTTAGCTATCCACACTTTGGTATTTCGTTGCACGACCAATCAGTCTGGATCGGTTTGTGTCTTTGGTTATAAATCCAAACAACGTGAACTTGCAAAACATAAAATTAGTGGTGAGAGTATATTTTGAGTTTAAGGCCGTGAAGGAAACCTGATCCAAATAGAAATTCAAAGAGAAATGATTATTACTATGAGAATAACATCATGTGCTAGACCACAAAAAAATAAATAATAAATAACAACATCATGTTCTAGACCACAAAAAAATAAAGAACAAATTATAAATTGCTATAAGGTCCACACCTTCAAGAATTTGTGGCTCATAATATATCATTGCTCTCACAGTGGCCCAAAGACCGTTATGTTAGCAAAACCCAAATTCAAATCCAAATAGGGCTTGTGGTTTGATGCCCAAACAAGCAAGAAATTACAAAATATATTTTGGAGTTAGATTCCTGATTTGAGTAGGTTTCCTTCTCTTGATTTCATTTGGGTGATACACAAGTACGTGAGATAAGTTGCAAGCAACAAATGAAGTGGCTTGGTTATGTACCTTTCTTTGTATACATAGCCGCTATACCGTCTAAATTGTTCTTCAAGACCCTAAGATTGTAAAAGAGATCAAATTGTTAAGCATGATTAAGTAATGTAAAATTTTACTCTTCGGATGGATGTACAGTGATGAGCATTAAATTTTTTATACCCTCTCCTACTATAAGGATCTCGATGTCCATTTGAGAAAATAATATTAGTTATTGCACCCCGAACCCTATCGAGCGCGTGACATCCCTCTTCAGTCGAATAATGCGACATCCCAGGTTATCGCCGACCTCACTTAAAAACATCAGATATTTTAATCGCTAAGCAGAAACCATAAATACCCGAACAATTAAAACTGGGGAGAATAGGGAAAATGCACATATCCATTTCCATTTCAAACTTATACCATAATGGTCACAATTTACAGACCACCAATATATACATACACACCGTATTACAACCACCGACATACAAAAAAGATCAATGACGTGGATATTCTATCCTAAAAAATGGTATTCTCCAAAAGTCTAAGCTCCACCCCCTAAGCTAGCCCCTACGCCCCCTACTCGGCGTCCACTTCGACTCCGACTCATCATCCTCCAAGTCTAGGTCTCCCTGAACAGTCTCATCCTCTGAGGATTCCAGCTCGGCCTCAATCTCAATCGGGTTATTTATATCACCCTACTCAGCTAGAATCTCATACTGCTCCTCCTCGACGGGTTCCTTATCCGATACGTCCTCTGCCACAAATTCGAGGTCGTACCACTGCTCATACGGGAGTATATACTCGGGTTCTCCTTCTGGCTCGTTCTCAGGCTCAGCATGTTCGTCCTCGGGTTTGGCTTCAGGCTCTACCTTTGCCGATTCTTCCTCTGGTATTGGCCCGAAATCTATGTCCATTGGATCGTCTCCCGCTAGAGACTCTTCCGGCTCCGGCTCATGCTCAGCCCCTGAAGACCCCAATGCTGCAAGCGCAGGCTGCAATTGTGATGCCCCGTACCTCGGGGCCATTAACGTGACGTCCCGTTCATTTTTATCTTTCATAACACACACGCGGAAGCATACTCGAGACGATCACAATAAAAGAACAACCAACGAAAATAAGACAAGCATTATGAGAAATTTTATATTTACGAAATATGCAAACATATTTAAACAAGCTCTTCTTTTGGGTCATAACAAACATCATACATATTCTACAAGCCTATTCTGAAGGCTTTTCTAATTACAGGGCCGACGCGGCTTGGGCTTTCCTATCCCCACTACGGCTTCTCACTCCTCACTTCTTCACATCCCCCCCGGTCCCGTCCGCCTGGCCATCTCACATCCCACCTGTGGCTTTATCCCGGAGCCAGTCCGCCATGAGGCACCAAGTCCGTTAGGCCCTCATCACCAGCGTCGTGATTCGGCGATAGGCGCGGTCTTTCTGACATTTACCACGGTAAGCATGTCAGCTCTCGGCTTCACGGGATTGCCAACGCGGGTTGGGGGAGATGCCATTGCTCCGGACTTGAAAAAGGGGAAAACAACGGGGAGTGAGTCGAGGAGACCCAGTAAGTAAAACGTTACTAACAAACGATGACGTATCAATCATCGTTTTCATGAAACATTCTTACTGTACCGGCCTCCGTGGCCGATCAAACAACAACTAGCATAGAAAGCACAAAACAAGGAGCCCAAGCATGGCTAAGTCACGGTTTACTTCACGTATCGCGCCTCGGTTTCTATTTTGAATTAGATAACATGCAAAGAAAACACGAAACAAGGCAAACTTGTTATCGGGAGCACAACATCGGAACACCAAAAGCCGAGAACGGGGGAAAGCTCATGATACGACGTATTTCAACGTCATTTCCCGGTAGTAAAATCCCACTTACACTTTTGATAAAACAAGAACTAAAGAGTAGAGAATGGGCGGGAAAAAGGCAACGGTCTCGAGTCTCGGGCAATGTACGGCATCGGCTTTTCTCTCCCTCTCACGGTTCTCTCTCTCTCCCGCACGGTTCTCTCTCTCTTTCTCTTTCTCTTGGCCGATTGGTGCACGTGGGAGAAAAATGAGCTAAAACTCCTATAAGGTTCTATTTATAGAGGAATGGCTAGAGCTTGGGTGATGCGTGCGCATATGTCATCGGGGGCCATGAGGTATGCGCACGTGTCATCAAAATGATGAGGTAAGCGCATACCTCATCCCTTCATTAATGACTAAGCTCCAAAGTCAAGAAAATGATGAAAAATGACCAAAAAGTCTTCATTTCTCTCTCTTCATCAAAGCTGGCCGTTAATCCTCTCCTCCCCCTTGTTGCCGTGACTTCTTCTCCCTCACTCATGGTCCATTCTTGAAGAACAAGTCTCATTAAAGCTTCATAAATGGCCATTTATGGCTTGTGGAAAAAGAGGACCCATGCAATTAATGAAGGCAATTATGAAGAAGATAAGGTTTGACTAGGTCAAACCTTCTAGGACTCTCTCTAATTGGCTGAATTTGATCCCAATTTGTTCGGATCAAACGGGCCTCGCGAAAATACGTTCGTAGCGCTCAAATCGAACCCCGCACCATAATAAATCTCAAACTTTTCTCGAGGGTTTTCCATAACAAAATAAGTCTAAAAATCTCATTCAACCCGAGATTCGGCACGGGAATGTCCTTAAATATCACCAAAAGACAACAAATCGAGATTCCCACGTTTTTCATATAACAATTGATAAATCTTTGAAATTTGACAAAACCGAACAGTTTTGCATTGTTCACGAAATTGGACTTGAAAATATAGTAAATGGACTCCGAAAATTCTCAAATTTGGATATGTCATAAATAAGTCCTTAACAAACATTTTCTATGAAGAACACAAATTTGGAATCTTTCTGTAAACACCATTTTCAGTTACTCAAAGACAGACTAAAACAGTTCGCTGGAACAGAATATTTACTTCTCAAAGTAAGCTCTTTTCAGAATCCAAATCATCTCAGAAAATTTCCAAATTTGTACACGTTATAAAAAAGGACGTTCTCAACAACTTTTGTGAAGGAAACGTTTTCAAAATCAACCCAGAAAAGCTCGTAGAAAATAAAGACGGTGTAAACATCATCGAAATACCCATTCTAGGCAGTTTCACACGGTCCAAAAATCAGACCATCGTACCACTCATATCAACTCTAAAAATTCTAAAATTAAATTATGTAAAACTTCAAGATATTTGGAACAACTTTCCAGAAGAAAGCATTTGGAATTTCGGATCACAAAAGTCTCCCCAAAAATAACAAAACGAAAGGGTACAAAGAATCCAAAACTTGGTTTTCCAAAACAAATGAAAACAATTTAGTTCTGATTGGAAAACCACCATAGTCATTTCCCAAGGACTGAAATTGAGGATGTGACAGCAATCCTGACTGTGCCAAACTAGTTTCCACACTAGTTAACTCGCCATCCCGAGAAGGTACAGCAGACGGGTCCGAGTCCCCGACTCCATCAAAGGGGACATCAAAACCACGGATGGGACCAAACTCGTCTACCCGGTCTCTAAAGAATCATGCGGCGTAAGTGTGGGGCTCCCATAGAGGTAATCCTACGTCTACAAATACTACGGTAGTATGCTTAATTTAAGTCATGTGGTCACCCATGGGAAACTCTACAACGTCGTGTTCGGTATGCATCGGTACTCCAAAACGCTCTGGCGGTGGTGGTGGAGAAGGATTCATTGTTCCTGCCGGGTTCTGATATGTTTGATTGAAACAACTATGAGATTACATCTCAGAAAGTACACCCTTATACCTTACCTAAGCTATTACGTACTTCTAAACAATCACAAACACAATCACACACTCAAACATCACATAACAGGCACACAATCAGTATTTACTTGGCATTCCCAGTGTTCAACCTGCACGTTAGCCATAATATTATATTTTCCAATCACATGCACATTCGAATCACATGTCACGCATTCACGTTTGCCTCATCACATTCCTTTCCAATCTACTCACCAGTAATCCGCGTAATGAAACCACCTTAGGTACACTGCAACCGTCCCATATACACAACACTCCTGGGCCCGCGTAATCATACCGTCTCAGGCCATATATCTTGCCCACATAATGGTACCGCCTCAGGCTCAACATCCATTCTCTCGGTGCACAACCCGCGTAATGCTACCACCTCAGGCCATGTATCTTGCCCGCGTAGTCGTACAACCTCAGGCTCGACACCTACCACCTACGACACAACCCGCATAATGGTACCACCTCAGGTTGGCCGTCCTCCGATATTACCAGGCATCATACCACGTAGTCGTACCGCATCAAGACGGAAACATTCCCACTATCGCATATGCCACACCACACCCAATTCCTCGTTCATTCACACATTTAACACTCGATCGGCATTAAACTGGCCAATTACAAGTGGCACGTGCACACGTCAATTCACACACAATTTCCTGCTCCTTAAACATTCAACACGGCCAATTGGCAATTAATTCAATTCAGCCCGAGCATGCACATAATCAAGCACATTTCGATCAATCAATTGCATACAAAAGCATCCAATTTCACCACCACAATTCAACCACATCACAAACACACAATCAACGTACAAATTGGAACATTTTCATGTCCAAACTACGTCAAATCTGTTCCAGCTCTTTACGACATTTTCACGAAATTTAGAGCCGGATCTAATTATCCAATTTGCGTACCAAGCCGAGCACCACAGCACTTGAATCAGCCAATCACAGCCCACTTTTGACCTCAAAATTTCCACCAAAATTCCCAATTTAAATGCTAAGGCTCGCCACATAATTTCACTCCTAAAATTGTATAAATCCGCACCTAAATAAACCTGATTTCTCTACAAAAATTATCCGTTGATACCCGACGTCCCAAAAAAGATTTAGGGCGCGACTTACCAACACTCTAGACTATTATGGCTAGAGCGGAAAGCGGTGGCGATCGACGAGGACGGTAGCAATCGGCGAGGGGCTCGACGGTTTAGGGAGGACGGCGTACGACGGCGGCGACGACATCCTTGCCGTGGGTCACGGCCACGAGGAAGGAGAGAGAGAAGGAGAGGAATGGCAGGTGAGGTTGGCGGTGGTGTGGCAGCATGGACGGCGCGGCACGGCTGGTGGTGGTTGGACGGCATTGGCGTGGCATATGGGCGAGAGGGGGCGGTTGGTTTGATCGGTGAGGGAGAGAGGGAGGCCGAATGAGAGAGAGAGAGAAAATGAAGAGAGAGAGAATGTGGGTCTTGACTAAATAGTGAGATTTTTTTTATCAAATTGGCAAATTACCATATTGCCCTTGTCTAATCTTTTTAATCAACGGCCCAGATTCGATCTTGTCTTAAAACCGACGGCCGAGAACGAATCTTGCCCAAAAATGTTTAAGGGCAATTTAGGAATTTCATAAAATTCTAAGGGTAAAATTGTCCAATCAAAAAGTTAGGGCAAAGTTACCAAAATACCCCTCCCTCATGAAACATGCCCTTTATTAATTCTTAGGGGTAAAATGGTCACTTTCCTCATTTCTCATCGAAATTGAATTTTTCTAAAGGATTCGAGACATTCCAAATTTACACATTCCAACTGCAGCGTCGTCCTAACGCCCGTTGTGACTTTGTAATTTTCCGATGTCCAATTTAGGGCAAATTAAATAATTAAATTTTATTAAATGCAACTCGAGCGTTTTTCAAACTAACGAGCAACTATGTCGGGGAAATTTGTGTATTTGACCCGTGACTGATAATAAATCAAGTCACGTGCAAGTTCATCCAGTTCATGACGACTTCGATTGTCATTTAAATCGCAAGAATCAATCGCTAGATTCGAAGGCACGATCGTTCGGTGTAGGTTCAGGATCATTCGTCAATTCATTTCGTGATCCGGTAGAATCACCCACAATCCACTATTATGACAACGGCGAACTGACCCCTGACTATCCTTGGATCGGCCTACAATGGCTCAAAATGTCACCTTAGCGATTTTATGGTCGAAAATCAATTCACGATCGAATTCTCTCTTAGTCGCATGAATTTAATTCCCCAATTAGCCTTTCCCTAATGGTTGTATCCTAGGAGTGATCAGTTCCTGGCGAGAACTAACTACGAGTACGTTCATAAAACCCAATATTTTATAAATTCCAAATGGACAAATTTTCAGGATGTCACAACTCTTTCCTCCTTACAAAAATTTCGTCCTCGAAATTTGTAAATTCCACCATTACTCAAACAAATGGGGTATTGACGTTGTATTATCTCTTCGCTTTCCCAGGTTGCGCCTTCTGTCCCGTGATGCTCCTACACAATTTTGACCATAGGGATCGTTTTGTTCCTTAGAACTCGATCTCTCCGATCTTCGATCCTTACTGGTCTCTCGACATACGACACCATGTCATCGACTTCGATCTCCTCATAATTCAGTACGTGAGTCGGGTCCGGTTTGTCTTTCCTCAACATCGATATGTGGAACACATTATGCACTTGCGATAAATTCAGTGGTAATGTAAGGCAATACGCTAAATCCCCAATCATTTCTAAAACTTCAAAAGGTCTCACGTACTTCGGACTCAACTTCCCTTTTTTACCAAACCTGGATAGTCCCCTCATGGGTGATACCTTAAGAAATACGTGATCCCTAACCTGGAACTCCAAAGGTCTTCTCCTTCTGTCTGCATAACTCTTTTGATCGCTTTGAGCTGTTTTTAGCTTTTCATGAATCACCTTAATAGCCTCAGTTGACTGTACTAACTCTGGTCTGGTGATACTCCTTTCTCCTACTTTATCCCAGCACACGGGCGTTCTATAAGCCCTGCCATATAGCACTTCAAAGAGCGCCATTTCGATGCTCTGCTGAAAACTGTTGTTATAAGCAAACTCTGCTAAGGGCAATTGTTCTTCTCACTTACCCTGAAAATCCAACACACATCCTCGAAGCATATCTTCTAAAGTCTGAATTGTCATCTCAGATTGGCCATCCATATACGGATGATAAGTTGTACTAAACTGCAGTTTCGATCCTAATGCCGTATGCAGACTTTCCAAAAATTGGCGGTAAACTTAAGATCACGATATGAGGTTATCAACACTGGTACCCCATGCAAACGAACTATCTGCTCAACATACAATTTTGCATACCGATCTAATGCAAGATCCTTTTGCACAGCCAAAAAGTGTGCTGACTTGGTCAATCTATCGATAATCACCCAAATAGTATCATGACCTCTTTGGCTCCTTGGTAATTTTGACACAAAATCCATAGTTATATGCTCCCATTTCCATTCTGGGATTTCCAACGGTCGCAACAATCCCTTAGGCTTACAGTGTTGCGCTTTCACATAGGCACGTCAGGCACTTAGCCACGTGCTTACCGATATCCACCTTCATACCATTCCACCAGTAGTACTGTCTCAAATTCTGATACATCTTAATATTACCTAGGTGGATACTATAGCTACTACGGTGTGCTTCGGATAAAACTTCCTCCTTAAGCTCCGCATTGGCAGGCACACATAAACGTCCACGGAACTTCAGTATCCCATCTTTGGATATCTGAAAGTCCGGCTTTCCCTTGGTCTCATCCATCTCTAAGATCCGTTGTATATCGTGGTCCGTAGACTGCAACCGCTTAATTTTTGCATAAATCTCCGGTTCAATTCTAAGCATAGCCAGCAAGCTCAAGACTCGACTTACTTCGAATCTAAACTCCAAGTCTCGCACTTCTTCAACAAAGTCCATTCCTTGATCATCAAATGCGTGATGCTCGACTTCCAACTCAAAGCATGGGCTACCCGGTTGGCCTTTCTAAGATGATATAATATATCATAGTCGTAATCCTTTAGCAATCTATCCACTGACGCTGCCTCATGTTTAATTCTTTTTGAGAAAAAAGATATTTGAGGCTCTGATGGTCAATATAGATCTGAAATTTTCTCTCCGCATAAATAATGTAGCCAAATCTTCAGGGCAAATACTATTGTGGCTAACTCCAAGTCATGCGTCGGATAATTCAACTCATGCGGCCTTAACTGTCTCGACGCATAGGCCACTATCTGTCCATGTTGCATGAGTACACATCCCAACCCTTTCAACAACACATCACTATATATTTCATACCCTCCGGGTCTTGATGGAATAGTCAACACTGGTGCCGTTGTAAATCTATGCTTTAGTTCCTGAAAACTCCTCTTACATTTGTCGGTCCATTCAAATCTCGTCTCCTTTTTCAATAAATGTGTCAATGGTGTTACTATTGTCGAAAACCCTTCCATAAAATGACGATAATATCCAGCTAAACCCAGAAAACTTCGAACCTCTATTACCGTCGTTGGTATTGGCCACTTCATTACCGCCTCAATCTTTGACGGATCTACTGAGATTCCTTCTCTTGAGATCGCATGTATGAGAAATGCTACTCGATTGAACTCAGACTCAACTTCCCTTTCATTCAAGGGAGTCATCACACATAACATAACATCGAGCAACTGCAATTCTATGACAAGCAACTCAATAAATTGCGCAGATATAAAGGAATGTGACGTCCTAGGTACAGGCTGCACTCCTGACTGCGCTAGACTAGTTTTCACACTAGTAAACTTGCCATCCGGAGGGGGTACAGTCGATGGGTCCTAGTCCCCGACTCCATTAAAGGGGACATCAAAACCGCAGACGGAACCAAACTCGTTTACCTTGTCTCTAAAGAACCATGCGGTGTAAGCGTGGGGCTCCCATAGGGGTAATCCTACATCTACAAATACTACGGTAGTATGCTTAATCCAGGTCATGTGATCACCCATAGGAAACTCTGAAACGTCGTGTTCGGTGTGCATCGGTACTCCAAAACACTCTAGCTATGGTGGCGGAGGAGGATTCATTGTTCCTGCCGGGGTTTTGAAATGTTTGGTTAAAATAACCATGAGATTACATCTCAAAAAGTACACCCGTAAACTCCACATAGGCTATCACGTACCTCCAGACAATCACAAACACAATCACACACTCAAACATTGCATAGCAGGCACATAATCAATACTTACTTGGCATTCCCAGCATACGACCTGCACGTTAGCCATAATATTATATTTTGCAATCACATGCATGTTCGAATTACATTCACGCATTCACATTTGCCTCATTACATTCTTTTCCACACTACTCCCCAATGACCCGCGTAATGAAACTGCCTTAGGTACACTGCGATTGTCCTATATACACAACACTCCTGGGCCCGCATAATGATATTGCCTCAGGCATGTATCTTGTCCGCATAATGGTACCGCCTCAGGCTCAACATTTGTTCTCCCGGTGCACAACCCTCGTAATGGTACTGTCTCAGGTTGACTATATTTCTAGCACTCCTCGGCTCATGTAATGTTTCCGCTTTAGGCCATGTATCTTACCCATGTAGTTGTACCGCCTCAGGCTCAACACCTACCACCTACGACACAACCCGCGTAATGGTACCGCCTTAGGTTGGCCTTCCTCCGGGGAATTACCGAGCATCGTCCCGCGTAGTCGTATCGCCTTAGGATGGAAATATTCCCACTATCGCACATGCTACACCACAACCAATTTCTCATTCATTCACATTTAACACTCGATTGCCAGTAAACTGGCCAATCACACGTAGCCCATCCACACGTCAATTCACACACAAATTCTTGCTCCTTAAACATTCAACACGACCGATTGACAATTAATTCAATCCAGTCCGGGCATGCACATAATCAAGTACATTTCAATCAATCAATTGCACACAAAAGCACCCAATTTCACCACCACTATTCAACCACATCACAAACACACAATCAACGTACAAATTGGCATTTTTCTAGGTCCAAACTGCATCAAATCAGTTCCGGTTCTTTGCGACATTTTCACGAAATTCGGAGCCAAATCTAAATATCCAATTTACGTACCGAACCGAGCACCATAGCACTTGAATTAGCCAATCACAGGCCACTTTTGACCTCAAAATATCCACCAAAATTCCCAATTTAATTCCTAAGGCCCGCCACATAATTTCGCTCCTAAAATTGTATAAATCCGCACCTAAATAAACCCGATTTCTCTACAAAAATTGTCCGTCAATACCCGACGTCCTAAATAAGGTTTAGGGCACGACTTACCGACACTCTAGACTAGCGTGGTTAGAGCGAAAAGCGACGACGATCGACAAGAACGGCGGCGAACGACGAGGGGTTCGGCGGCTTGGGGCGAACGGTGTGTAGCAGCGGCGACAGCTTCCTTACCGTTGGTCATGGCCACGAGGGAGGAGAGAGAGAAGGAGAGGAACGGTGGGTGAGGCTGGCGGTGATGCGGCAGCGTGGACGGCGTGGCACGGTGGGCGGTGGCTGAATAGCAGTGGCACGGCGTATGGGTGAGAGAGGGCAGCTGGTTTGATCGATGAGGGAGAGAGGCAGGTCGAATGAGAGAGAGAGGAAATGAAGGGAGAGAGTTTGGGTCTTGACTAAATAGTGAGATTTTTTATCAAATTAGCAAATTATCATCTTGCCCATGTTTAATCTTTTTAATTAATGGCCCAAATTCAATTTTATCTTGAATTCGACGGTCGAGATCGAATCTTGCCCAAAAATATCCAAGGGCAATTTGGGAATTTCATAAAATTCCAAGGGTAAAATTATCCAACGAAAAAGTTAGGACAAAATTACCAAAATGTCCCTCCCTCGTAAAACATACCCTTTATTAATTCTTGGGGTAAAATGGTCACTTTCCTCATTTCACATCAAAATTGAATTTTTCTAAAGGATTCGAGACATTCCAAATTTGCACGTTCCAACTGTAACGTCGTCCTAACGTCCCGTTGTGACTTCCTAAATTAAATAATTAAACTTTATTAAACACAACTTGAGTGTTTCTCAAACTAACGGGCGGCTGTTTGGGGAAATTTGCATATTCGACCCGTGACTGATAATAAATCGAGTCACGTGCAAGTTCATTCGGTTCGTGATGACTTTGATTGTCATTTAAATCGCGAGGATCAATTGCTAGATCCGAAGTGCACGATTGTTCGGTATAAGTTCAGGATCATTCGTTAATTAATTTCGTGGTCCGGCAGAATCACCCGTGATTCACTACCATAACAGTGACGAACTGACCCCTAACTATCCTTGGATCGGCCTACAATGGCTCAAAATGTCACCTCAACGATTTTATGGTCGAAAATCAATTCACGATCGAATTTTCTCTTAGTCGCACGAATTTAATTCCCCAATTAGCCTTTCCCTAATAGTTAATATCCCAGGAATGATCATTTTCGGGCGAGAACTAACTATGAGTATATTCATAAAACCTAATATTTTATAAATTCTAAATGGAGAAATTTTCAGGATGTCACAAATGTTGCTACCAAACGTACAATAAACTAGCTCTATGTCGTGCATCCTAAATAAAAAAAAGCAATAGAGGACGATGATGGTAAGGTTTACATTGAATTTTACGCATAAAAAACTAGTTTAATCAACTGATAGAAAGAAGAGCCAAACATATATTTTTCAAGGCTTTGAAAGTCATACATGACCACCATAGTAGATAGTGACCTAATGCGGGCGAGGCGCAACGGCTGTATTAGTAGTTGTATTCATTAGTGAATATGCTTGAGATGAAAATCGCAGGTTAGAACATAGGATTGTTTGTGTTGCCTATAGGGAATACCACTTTGCTATAGCTCTGCAAGCAAATCCCCCTTCTAGTTCAATAGAAGTGTAAGTTGTGAACGGAGATCGGGCCGTGAGGATGCTAAGTTGATCATGGCTTGAGAGTGACTGTACAATGCTCTATGATGTGCTTGGCGTGGCCAATTTATGAGATGCTTGGTAGGCTATCGTCATGTGTAGTTTTGGTGTCTAATTGCGTGAATTTGGGTGCTAAACTACATGTTGTGATTAATTGGATTAATTAGTCTTTTGGGCATGTTGAAATGAGACTTGAGCATGTTGTGGCATTATTTGAATAAATAGCCAAATCTTATTGAGTGCCCAGTGCGAATTTCACGAATGCCGAGTGTGGATATAATGGCCATGAGCGTGCATACTGAGTATGGGCATAACATGTGCATTATGTATGTGTGCACAAAAGGCATGAGCATGTGATCACCTAATCGCCTTAATGCGTTTTACGCGGGGTTCAGATAATAACCGGTATATGTGAATGTGTGATCATATAAAGCTCTGATGCGTTTTAGGTGGGGTATTGAACTCGTCCTGAGGCGTGTTACGTGGGACGATGCTCGGACTATCGAAAGATGACCAACCCGATGCGTTTTACGTGGGCTATGTGTGATGAGCCTGATACGTTTTACGTGAGCCAGAGATCGATCTCAAAGTGATGGACCTAATGTGTTTTATGCGGGTCGGAGGAGAATTGGTAAATGGCATGTGTGCAAGTGTGCAAGTATGGGAAAATGCATTGATGAGACATGAGCACGAGTATGAGCACGAGCATATGCATGACATGCGTTGTGACCAAATGATGTGTGCATGTCCCATGATTGGGTTCTGTGTTATTATTGTGATTTGAAATTGCCTAACCTAGAGGGCCAAGTAAGTATTGGATTTGGGCCCAAGGGCCCAAGTCATTTATATTCTGGATTGTGTGTTATTTAGTGCTTGTCAGGAGGTGCATGTTAGCCTAGTTTAGGTTTAGGGGGCCTACTCGCTGGGATTTATTCTCACTGTTGTATAAACCAAACTTTTCGGACCCTCGGCCTTAAGATGTCCGCAGTGCCTATTCGTTTTTGGATCCCTTACCGAATAGACCGGGAGGAGACGGTGTACCTCGCAGGGAATAGGGATTTTTATGTTAGATACTTTACTACAATTTGGGTTGATGCGGTAGAACAATTGGACCTAGCCCATATGTACATAGGCTGGTGTATCAGGGATCTTACCGGGACTTACGGACCCCTTCGATCGTTTGAGATCCCATTTAACGAGTCAGGGAATGTTCACCCTCGGTGTCCCGACGGAGACTTAGTGAGTCCTAACCGTGCATCCAAGGGGAGCTCTAGTGCTGGCTTAGGGCATGGGCTGGAGGTTTGGGAGATGGACGAATCAGAGCATGTGAAGGAGGAGCCGGAGGATAGGCACGCAGACCCGGAGCCGATGGACTCAGAGGATGAGCCAGAGCCGATGGAGCAAGATCTTGAGCTGGAGGTAGCCCCAAAGGAGGACAGTTCGGACGACGGGTCATCCGGGACCGATACCAACGAAATAATTGTCTATTCTAATAATAATTATTATTTTTACGGAACTTTTATATACCAACTAAGTCTTCAATAAACTGTACCGGCGTAAATTACCATTTATGTGTTTTCAAACTGTACTCGAGTTACCCAACATGAGCAAACGAGAAGTACTAGAAATGTCGTGAAAAGGAATACTTTAGGGAGTAATTTTCAATGGCATGATTCTGTCGGTTGCAATCTGCCCATTGTAAAAGCTCCAACGAGATTTTTGCTTGGTGTAGCCATGAAAAATTGTCCTCCACTGAAGTATTGCGATCAACGACATTGCCCAGGGTCCAAGTGGACTGGGCTGGATTGGATCGAGCTCATGCATCAAGGCTAACTCCACTTCAAGTCATCTAATTGCACCTAAAAATTGCTTACTTATTTTTCGATCCGAGCTGTTGGGGTGTGGTTCATACTCCTCAGTGACAAGACAGTACGAGAGTCCTTAGTTTAAGGGTGAATCAAGAAAAAACCTTGCATTTCAAATTCTCTTTCTTGCTTTTACACTCTATTTTATTTGTAATTATGTGGTGAATCCTAACATGAGCGAGCTATGCTTAGGCGAAATTAGGCCTGCCGAGTTGCCACCCCATTGTCATATATAGGACCAACTACGAAAGGGTTCGGTACCTTAGGATGGAGATTAATGAATCATTAGGTGTAACCCTAAGTATAAATTCCTTTATCTTCATTCAAAATGATGATATTTTTCATGTATAGATCGGCTTGCTTGGATAAGAATGTTGTGCTCCTAAAGTACTAAAAAATGTCTTTGATAGTAGAAACAAGGCAAGATCTAGCCAAGAGAGGAGATATTCAGATGATAGAGCGTTGGAATGTGCACTTCCCCTAAGATCCCTACCGGAGTTATAGATGCATGTAGATCTTAATCATGGACTAAACAAAGATAATTGCATGTTGAGGGTTTTTTTTTTCCTTTTAACGAAAATGATTTGGCGTCTATGAGATTTAGCTATACATAAGTGAATGTTAGCTAATGAATTATATTGAATTAGAGATTTAACCCGGATTTATATATCAAATCACATTTCCCCCCTAACCCTTAATTCCAACGGACAGTGTGTCACGCCTCCTACCTCGGGATCATATACGTGACGTCCAGTTTATTATTATCTTTCTTTAAAGACAAGCGGAAGCATAATTTCGGGACAATCACATTAAAAACAACACCGGGATTAAGACAAACAACATCATGAGCGAACCTTATGGTTACAATGCATACAAACATGTTTTACAAGCCAAATTATCCAATTTTAGCCATTTACACAACAATAACATGGCTTGGGTGTCCTAAGCCCACTACTTCTTCTCGCTCCTCGCTTTCCCCGAACTCTAACATGGCTCAAACTCCCCCTGTCGCCGCTGTCCGTTCAACCATCTTATGTACCTGAGGGTGGGAAAAATGGGGGATGAGTCGAGGAGACTCAGCAAGTGAAAACACTACTATCAAGCGAGGATATATCGATCGCCATTAACATAAGTTGGTCCTTACCGCACCCGCATCGATGACAGATTAATAGCAAGGTTCAAACAAGAGAACATCACGCATGGCCACATCGTGCACACTTTACAAACCTAGGCTCGGTTTTATCTCAAAACAACATCAAATATGAAACATGGTCCAATCGAGAAATGAACCAACCACGACCAACCAAACGACCGAGAAACGGTCCAAGCAAATCATGTCACAACGCATCTCAACATCTTTTTCCGATATTAAGGAATTTACTTACTCTAAACTGAAACAAGAACTAGAGAGAGAAGAACGGATGGTGAGAACAACGGCCTCGGGGTCTCGGTGGCCCTTTTTTTCTCTCCCACGGCTTTCTTTCTCTCTTAATTGTCTCTCGGCAACTCACGGTGTCGAGCGCTTTCTTTTCTTTCCCTTGGATTTCTCTCTCTCAGTTTTCGCTCTCTCTTTCTCTTTCTCTCTCTCCCCCACGGCTACTCTCTCTCTCTCTCTCTCTTGGCCGAATGGCCTTCTTTCTATTTATAGGGAGATAAAACTTGGGGCCAAAGCTTGGATGAGGTAAACGCACGTGTCATCATGGGAGATGAGGTAAGCGCGCGTGTCATCGGGTCAATGAGGTATGCGCGCGTGTCATCGGATCAATGAGATATGCGCACGTGTCATCGGGGCAATGAGGTAAGCGATGACCTCATTAGGTCATGATGATGGTGCTTCCAAAGTCGAACTTCCATTAATACGAGTCATGATGAAGGGCCCTAAAGTCCAAGTATTAATTACAAGCAATAATGAAGAGGATAAGATTTGACTTAGTCAAACTTCTAGGATTTTCTACCAATTTCCAGACCGTGGACTCCCTACAGTCTTCTGGATTTACTGAATTCTCACGCAAATGACTCGGGCCAATCGGGTCACACGAAATATACCAATTGACACAAAAATTACAACCCGTGCCATACTTAATCACAAGATTTTCTAAAGGTTTTGCGCGATAAACACGCATAAAAATCTCATTCAACCCGAGGTTTGGCGTGGATATGTCCTCAAATATCACCAAAAGACATCAAGTCGAGATTCCAACCTTTTTCATGTAACAATTGATAAATCTTTGAAATCTGACAAAACCGGACTGCTTTGCACTGTTCACGAAATCGGACTTGAAAATATAGTAAATGAATTCTAAAAATTCTCAAATTCGGATATATCATAAACAAGCCCTTAATAAACATTTTTCGTGAAGAACACAAAATCTAAATCTCTCTGTAAACATAGTTTTCAGTCACTCAAAGACAGACTAAAAATAGTTCGCTGGAACAGAATATTTGCTTCTCAAAATAAGCTCTGTCCAGAATCCAAATCATCTCAGAAAATTCCCAAATTTAGACACGTTATAGAAAAGGAAGTTCTCAACAACTTTCGTCAAGGAAACTTTTCTAAAATCGGCCCAGAAAAACTTGTAGAAAAACTTTCGTGAAGGAAACTTGTAGAAAATCACCGAAATACCCATTCCGGGCAGTTTCACACAGTCCGAAAATCAGGCCATCGTACCACTCATCTCAACTCTAAAAATTCTAAAATTAAATCATGTAAAACTTCAAATGTTTGGAACAACTTTTCAAAAGAAAGCGTTTGGAAATTCGGATCACAAAAGTTTCCCCAAGAATAACAAAACGAAAGGGTACAAATGATCCGAAAACTAGGTTTTCCAAAACAAGATAAAACAATTTAGTTCTGATTGGAAAACCATCAAACTTAACTCATAGCCAATTCCTAGGGGCTGAAATTGAGGATATTACCATTTACCTACGGCTTCCCAGGACCAAAAATCGGGATGTGACAATTCTCTCTCTCTAATAAAATTTCGTCCTCGAAATTTAAACGCGTACCTGGTTCCTCGAATAAATGCAGGTATCAACTTTTCCTCAATTTCTCACTCTCCCATATGGCTTCTTTTATGCCCTGCTGACACTATAGGACCTTAACTAAGGAAATGGCCTTACCTCTCAACACTTGTTACTTACAATCCACGATCCGCACCTACTCCTCAGCGTAGGACACTCTACTGTCCACTTCGACCTGGTCGAAAAATTTAGCATGTGCCAAATCAGGCTCACACTTTCACTATATCACAACATGTACCTGAGCAAGTTTCGGTGGCGACGCCAACCAATAGGCCAAATTCCTTATTCTTTCTCGAATTTCAAAGGATCCTACGTACCTGGGACTTAACTTACCTTAATACCTTTACAGCAGCCACTGTCATGTGGACTAGCTTTGGACCAGTGACCTTTCTTTCCCCGACCTCGATCCAACATACCAGAGTGCAGCAAACTTGACCACGCTTCTGCTGCGCTGCTCTGATAAAACCTTCCTCAAACACAATTTACTTACTTATGACAATCACAAAGATCACACTGATCATTTCAACCAACAATTTCCATCTTACTTTCAATTCAGTACCTAGTTCGGTTTATTCCTTTTCTTACCCGTCATCCTAGAATCCTAGAAGCCTGCTAGGAGCCGCTCTTTGTTCAGGTCTTCAACCCGGCGACACTCTTGCTAGAAGCTGCACCTTGATCAAGCTTCTTGCTCCGGCGTCCACTTCCTAGCTAAGAGCTGCTCCTTGATTAGGTTCTGCTCTGGTGATCACTCCCCGCCCTCATTGGATCGGGTTAAGATTCAACAGCCTTATCTTGGCTCAACACCGAACTACAACTTATAAGAGGGGAACTCTTTCGAGGTCGTGGCATCTTGCTGGGACTTTCCTTTTTCCTCAGCGGTCGCAGTCTGGTCCTTAGCACTTATTTTGCTATCAATAGTCTAAAAAGACTTTCTACAACACAAAAATAGGTCAGTGATCATAAACAAACAGGAACACTTAACCTATTCAACCACAATCAATCATTCACATGCATAGGGATATTTCCTAGCTAACTACCCCAATTTCAGCGCACCTTATCGCTCCAGGTCTTTATTCCCGCTTTGATCTCAGAATCGTTTTCCAAATTCGGTGCACAGTTCGATCATTCTTGCCCTTAGCCATCCTAGAAGCTTGCTAGGAGCTGCTCAATAATCAGGCCCTTCACCCCGGCGCCACTTCTGCCCAGAGGCCGCTCAATGATCAGACCTCTTCCCCGGCGCCACCTCTCTCAGAAGCCGCTCAATGATCAGGTGTTACGGCCTCAGCGCCACTCCCCCGCCCTCGTCAAACTGACCAATTGCAAGTTGCCCCAAACTGCACATACTAGAGGAAAAACCTGCTCTGATACCAAATTAATCTGTGACGCCCCCTACCTCGAGGTCATATACGTGACTTCCCGTTCATTATTATCTTTCTTTAAAGACAAGCGGAAGCATAATTTCGGGATAATCACATTAAAAACAACACCGGGATTAAGAAAAACAGTATCATGAGCAAACCTTATGGTTACAATGCATACAAACATGTTTTACAAGCCAAATTATCCAATTTTAGCCATTTGCACAACAATAACATGGCTTGGGTGTCCTAAGCCCACTACTTCTTCTCGCTCCTCGCTTTTCCCGAACTCTAACATGGCTCAAACTCCCCCTGTCGCCGCTGTCTGTTCAACCATCCTATGTACCTGAGGGTGGGAAAAATGGAGGATGAGTCGGGAAGACTCAACAAGTGAAAACACTAATATCAAGCAAGGATATATCGATCGCCATTAACATAAGTCGATCCTTATTGCACCCGCATCGATGGCAGATTAATAGCAAGGTTCAAACAAAAGAACATCACGCATGGCCACATCATGCACACTTTACAAACCAAGGCTCGGTTCTATCTCAAAACAACATCAAACATGAAACATGATCCAATTGAGAAATGAACCAACCACGACCAATCAAACGACCGAGAAACGGTCTAAGCAAACCATGTCACAACGCATCTCAACATCCTTTCCCGATATTAAGGAATTCACTTACTCTAAACTGAAACAAGAACTAGAGAGAGAAGAACCGATGGTGAGAACAATGGCCTTGGGGTCTCGGTGGCCCTTTTTTTTCTCTCCCACGGCTTTCTTTCTCTCTTAATTTTCTCTCGGCAACTCACGGTGTCAAGCGCTTTCTTTTCTTTCCCTTGGATTTCTCTCTCTTAGTTTTCGCTCTCTCTTTCTCTTTTCTCTCTCTCCCTCACGGCTACTCTCTCTCTCTCTCTCTCTTGGCCGAATGGCCTTCTTTCTATTTATAGGGAGACAAAACTTGGGGCTAAAGCTTGGATGAGGTAAGCGCACGTGTTATCATGGGAGATGAGGTAAGCGCGCGTGTCATCGGGGCAATGGGGTATGCGCGCGTGTCACCGAGGCAATGAGGTAAGCGATGACCTCATTAGGTCATGATGATGGTGCCTCCAAAGTCCAACTTCCATTAATGCGAGTCATGATGAAGGGCCCTAAAGTCCAAGCATTAATTACAAGCAATAATGAAGAGGATAAGGTTTGACTTAGTCAAACTTCTAGGATTTTCTACCAATTTCCAGACCGTGGACTCCCTAAAGTCTTCTGGATTTACTGAATTCTCACGCAAATGACTCGGGCCAATCGGGTCACATGAAATATACCAATTGACACAAAAATCACAACCCGTGCAATACTTAATCACAAGATTTTCTAAAAGTTTTCCGCGATAAACACGCATAAAAATCTCATTCAATCCGAGGTTTGGAGTGGATATGTCCTCAAATATCACCAAAAGACATTAAGTCGAGATTCCAACGTTTTTCATATAACAATTGATAAATCTTTGAAATCTGACAAAACCGGACTGCTTTGCACTGTTCACGAAATTGGACTTGAAAATATAGTAAATGAATTCCGAAAATTCTCAAATTCGGATATGTCATAAACAAGCCCTTAATAAACATTTTTCGTGAAGAACACAAAATCTAAATCTCTCTGTAAACATAGTTTTCAGTCACTCAAAGACAGACTAAAAATAGTTCGCTGGAACAGAATATTTGCTTCTCAAAATAAGCTCTGTCCAGAATCCAAATCATCTCAGAAAATTCCCAAATTTAGACACGTTATAGAAAAGGAAGTTCTCAACAACTTTTGTGAAGGAAACTTTTCTAAAGTCGGCCCAGAAAAACTTGCAGAAAATCAAGACGGTGTAAACATCACCGAAATACCCATTCCGGGCAGTTTCACACAGTCCGAAAATCAGGCCATCGTACCACTCATCTCAACTCCAAAAATTCTGAAATTAAATCATGTAAAACTTCAAATGTTTGGAACAACTTTTCAAAAGAAAGCGTTTGGAAATTCGGATCACAAAAGTTTCCCCAAGAATAACAAAACGAAAGGGTACAAATGATTCGAAAACTAGGTTTTCCAAAACAAGAGAAAACAATTTAGTTCTGATTGGAAAACCACCAAACTTAACTCATAGCCAATTCCTAGGGACTGAAATTGAGGATATTACCATTTACCTGCGGCTTCATAGGCCCAAAAATCGGGATGTGACACGGTGACTCATGATCAGATCTAGTAATAGCTTATAAATGTCGTGTAATTTCAAGTAGGTCTGGCCATTTGTGCTATTGTCGTGCTAATCGTGTCGTGACGAAACAACGGTATGGCACAAATATGGCTAACCTGAATAACTAGACACGATTGTCTCGACACGATTATGACACGCCTAATAAAGCAAATTACACAACACGATTAACGTGATTATTGAATGTGTTACTGCATTCGGTGCCGACGTATGTTAACCTGTTTACTATTATAAACTAACTAGTATACACAATAAACATGTACAATGCGTTTGCACATGGTAAGTTACAATAACATGAAGAACACGTTTCCCAACAATATCGTGTTAGTCTAGAGTGTACTATCGCTTTTAGTTTTTCTTTCTGGTTGATGATTTTGATATCCCAGTTCACCCCTCTTCCAAGACAATAGACGAAGAACACAACTCTGGTCTTTATTCTCAACACTATTAGCATTAATCAATATAATGACATTCCCATGTGATATATATATTAATTATTTTCCAAAAGCACGAAGATCGGCATAATAGGTGGCCATCCATTTTCTTATAATCTCAACCTCGGTTTTCCGCTGCTTGACCAACCAGATAGGATCCTTTTCAGTAGCTCGAATTATGTCCAAACAATGAGAACCTGCATGTAAGAAATTATTTTTACGGCATTTACTTCAGCAATCCAATCAGCTTCTATAAATCTGAAGATGGAAAGAAAATCCATTCCATTTGACTTTGTTTCGACACTAATCGAGTCAACAAATACCTTTAGTTGTGTAGACGGCGACGACAGTAGATGAAATATTCTTCAAGATCCTATAATTGATGATAAATAAGAATTATTTTGAAATCTTATCCAATTTAGTGATGTTTTCATAGAAATATATAAGTTTTGATGCTACACGTACCCGCTCTTGCTCCAAGGATCTTGAAGCCCATTGGAGAAAACAATGTTGCTAGCGAACCTGTGCAAAACAAGTTCTATGTCCTGCAATTTTCCATAGTCGATAAAGAAACGAAAGAATGTCATATGATGTTTGGTGTGTGTGTGTCTATATATGTAAAAGAAAATTAACGGAGTATCATATATATATGATTTATTTTTTGTGACCGTACATGACCACTGTAATAAGTTGTGGCCCAATGTGGCCGAGGTGCGACGCCAAACTTTCTCTTGCAGTTATTCACGAGCTCATTTAGGTCGAAGGGTTGTGGTTGAAACATAGTATTGTCGCTGGTGATCTCATCAGGAAATAAGATCTCCGTACATGTCTGCAAAGCCAAACAACCACCATTTTCTTAGTACGATACAAAACTCGAAGATTGACTAGCTATGGGGAAAAAGTTGGAAATTGCGTTAATGACTAGATCTACTAAGCACGTCACTATTAGGTATAGCCAATTAGGACTTATGAATCAAACCATTCACAAGCTACTCCTGCTCGACCATTAGACCACACAGATTTTGCTGAGAAATATAAGACGCATATAATGCCGAATCATCGTGTTGTTCGTTTGTTACTTGAGTTTGAAATTAGTTTTGTTTGTTCATAATCAGTTCGGGCCAATTTCAACAGAGAGTGTTAAACTAAAATCTGTTCATCACATTGGACAATAGTGTGTACCTGCCAATCCCAACCCAAATCAGTTTGAGATGGTGAAAAAGGTCGATTGATGTAGCATGTCGAATTTCTGATCAAAGCGATGACGCCTGCGAAAATCTTCCCGAGGATGTCATTTTTTGGAGAAGCTCCATCAATGGCATCGCACATCACTTTCACTCGACGTGTGAATGGATCATTGTACTGAGCAGCATTTCCATAGAGCGATATCAAGTAGTCCTTGAGCTCTGACGAACTTTTTAATGGTCTAACAAAAGATAAAGATACGCATAATTAGATGTATATTCGTCTATAAAGCATATCCTTTCATATTTTTTAAAACTAATATCGGAGCTTGAAGCCATTATGTCATGTGAGACGCGTTCACCTTGTTAAGTGAAAGTTCATGCTATTATGGAATAAATTGCCAGTGTAAGAAAAGGCTTTTCACTTGCGGTGTTATTTGCCCTAAATTTGATGGTAAGTGAGAGAGTTGATAGCTAAAACTCTCAAATCAAGAATGGATAAACTGCTTGTGTAAAGGTTTTTTTCACTGTTAGTGCATGCTATAAATTTCCAATTAGATATATCTAACAACTTTTTTATTTTCTAAGAATTACTTATACTATAGAACATACTGAAAAGTTTCCAAAATACAATATGATGCATGAACTCAATTCCATCATCCCCGCACCTGCAAGTTTTGAAAGTTCTGCTCAATTTCGTGAGACCATGAGGCTCAGAAGCAACTCTATCAATTTCCTCCCAGGATCGTCTTATGGTTCGGTGGCAAGAAAAACTAGTTTTCTGAAAAATAACCAAAACAAATATTCAAGTGAACGGTTTGATCACAGAAAAAGCACCCGAAAGGAAAACGTATAAATCGAGCAAATTAATTAAGATTACCAAAAAATCTTTTGCGACTACTGAATAGTATGGGTCCCGACGTATGATGTCGGCAAAGCCAAGAATTGGAGCAGATGATGCCAAAGCTCCGAGCGCCACATGGGGGTACTTTAATCGGAACCATGAAGCGAGCACTGAAAATAAATTATATGAATCAATGGGAATCGTACATTAGAATTATTCTCTGCGATGGAAGTAGTGGGCTATTTTCTCTAATTTCAATTTACAGCTGTAGCCATATTGCTGATATCTGAAAATATATTCACTTACTTCCCCCCGTATGATCCTCCAATGACAATTACTGGAGAATGCTTGGCATTCAATTTCTGTTTGAGGTATACAAGGATTTCCGCGTAATCCGCAAGAGCTTGCGCCGAGCTGAAATATCCGCGGGTGTTCGGGTCACTTAGTGCTTTTTTGAGCGTCAATCCATACGGGATTGATTCACCATAAAATCGATGCTGCAGGATTTCAACTTTACGTTCGTAAATTGCGTGAATATGTACATAGGCACGCCAGAAATAAGGGAAAAAGAAGGTACAACTAGGCAAATTATATAGGGCAATTTAATTACCTCTACATAGACCACAAGCGCTCTAAACTGACCTGCGTTGTCCATCGGGAACCCACAATAGGCCATGTCGATGTCGATGGGTTCTTCTCCACCGAAATAAACGAAGATCGGGGCACTTGCATTTGTGCCACCCCAGTATTTAAAATTGATCACATATCTTTGTTTGAAAGTAGTGTAGCTTTCCGGCCTGTAATTAAAATGATCGAGGGTTTGGTTGTAAAAGAAAGTCTGGAAGTCCTTTGATGAGACGGAAGCTCGAACCTCCCATGTAGGATCTTGAATAAATGTTCGGGGGAGTACGCTCAGCTTCGGAATATAGTAACCATCTAAGTTCTTCCCGGTAGCAACACAAGCTGAGAAAAGTATCAGAACGATCAAAAGGCAATAAAATGTTGAAGGCATGATGGGGTGTGTGGTTATTGCTTAGGCTAAAGCACGCATGCGAAGAGGAGGATCCTTGAGATGTTTTTCTGGCTTCAACCAGTTCACATTTATATAGAGTAACCCACGATCTCAATTTGTACTACTATTTTCTATTCATTTGGAGGATGTATATCAATTCGCTAAACCAAGTATATTAGAAAAGAAAAGGAATCCCAATGGATCACAACCTTATTTGGATTAAAATTTCCTTTCTTGATGGGCACATTAAGTCACGTAACGGTTTCTTTCTCGCTGGAAAAAACTATCCTTGGTTGCCGCGCCAAAGAACTAACTTCTTGGCTGGACGGTGGATTTCTTGCTTTACATGTGAGTCCGGTCAACGAGATTTAAATTTAGAACAAAGAAGAACAAGGACAACTTTTTGGTTAGATACAGAGGACTTAGTCTTTTGTTCTTGTCTATTATTGCAATCATCATATTTTTTTTGTACTAGCAATTCAACATATCACTGTTTCAAAGCAAGAACATTGGCATATATTTAGCTATCCACACTTTGGTATTTTGTTGCACGACCAATCAGTCTGGATTGGTTTGTGTCTTTGGTTATAAATCCAAACAATGTGAACTTGCAAAACATAAAATTAGTTATGAGAGTATATTTTGAGTTTAAGGCCGTGAAGGAAACCTGATCCAAATAGAAATTCAAAGAGAAATGATTATTACTATGAGAATAACATCATGTGCTAGACCACAAAAAAATAAATAACAAATAATAACATCATGTTCTAGACCACAAAAAAATAAAAAACAAATTATAAATTGCTATAAGGTCCACACCTTTAAAAATTTGTGGCTAATAATATATCATTGCTCTCACAGTGGCCCAAAGATCGTTATGTTAGCAAAACCCAAATTCAAATCCAAATAGGGCTTGTGGTTTGATGCCCAAACAAGCAAGAAATTACAAAATATACTTTGGAGTTAGATTCCTGATTTGAGTAGGTTTCCTTCTCTTGATTTCATTTGGGTGATACACAAGTACGTGAGACAAGTTGCAAGCAGCAAATGAAGTGGCTTGGTTATGTACCTTTCTTTGTATACATAGCAGCTATACTGTCTAAATTGTTCTTCAAGACCCTAAGATTGTAAAAGAGATCAAATTGTTAAGCATGATTAAGTAATGTAAAATTTTACCCTTCGGATGGATGTACAGTGATGAGCATTCAATTTTTTTATACCCTCTCCTACTATAAGGATCTCGATGTCCATTTGAGAAAATAATATTAGTTATCGCACCCCGAACCCTATCGAGCGCGTGACATCCCAGGTTATCACCGACCTCACTTAAAAACATCAGATATTTTAATCGCTAAGCAGAAATCATAAATACCCGGACAATTAAAACTGGGGAGAATAGGAAGAATGCACATATCCATTTCCATTTCAAACTTATACCATAATGGTCACAATTTACAAACCACCAATATATACATACACACCGTATTACAACCACTGACATACAAAAAGATCGATAACGTGGATATTCTATCCTCAAAAATGGTATTCTCCAAAAGTCTAAGCTCCACCCCCTAAGCTAGCCCCTACACCCCCTACTCGGCGTCCACTCCGACTCCGACTCATCATCCTCCAAGTCTGGGTCTCCCTGAACAGTCTCATTCTCTGAGGATTCCGGCTCAGCCTCAATCTCAATCGGGTTATTTATATCACCCTACTCAGCTAGAATCTCATACTGCTCCTCCTCGATGGGTTCCTCATTCGATTCGTCCTCTGCCACAAATTCGGGGTCGTACCACTGCTCATACGGGAGTATATACTCGGGTTCTCCTTCTGGCTCGTCCTCAGGCTTAGCATGTTCGTCCTCGGGTTCGGCTTCAGGCTCTACCTCTGCCGATTCTTCCTCTAGTATTGGCTCGAGATCTACATCCATTGGATCGTCTCCCGCTAGAGACTCTTTTGGCTCCGGCTCATGCTCAGCCCCTGAAGACCCTAATGCTACAAGGGCAGGCTGCAATCCTGACTGTGCCAAACTAGTTTCCACACTAGTCAACTCGCCATCCCGAGGCTCGCCATCCCGAGGGGGTACAGCGGACGAGTCCCAGTCCCCGACTCCATCAAAGGAGACATCAAAACCGCGAACAAGACCAAACTCGTTTACCCTGTCTCTAAAGAATCATGCAGCGTAAGTGTGAGGTTCCCATAGGGGTAATCCTACGTCTACAAATACTACGGTAGTATGCTTAATCCAAATCATGTGGTCACCCATGGGAAACTCTACAATGTCGTGTTCGGTGTGCATCGGTACTCCAAAATGCTCTGGCGGTGGTGGCAGAGGAGGATTCATTGTTCCTGCCGGGTTCTGAAATATTTGGTTGAAACAACTATGAGATTACATCTCAGAAAGTGCACCTCTAAACCCCACCTAGGCTATCACGTACTTCTAAACAATCACAAACACAATCCCACACTCAAACATCGCATAACAGGCACACAATCAGTACTTACTTGGCATTCCCAGAGTGCAACCTGCACGTTAACCATAATATTATAATTTCCAATCACATGCACATTCGAATCACATGTCATGCATTCACGTTTGCCTCATCACATTCCTTTCCAATCTCCTCGCCAGTGATCTTCATAATGAAACCGCCTTAAGTACACTGCAACCGTCCTATATACACAACACTCCTGGGCCTGCGTAATCATACCGCCTCAGGCCATGTATCTTGCCCGCGTAATGGTATTGCCTCAGGCTCAACATCCGTTCTCCCGGTGCACAACCCGCGTAATGCTACCACCTCATGGCATGTATCTTGCCCGCGTAGTTGTACAACCTCAGGCTCGACACCTATCACCTCTGACACAACCCGTGTAATGGTACTGCCTCAAGTTGACCGTCCTCCGGTATTACCGGGCATCGTACCGTGTAGTCGTAACGCTTCAGGACGGAAACATTCCCACTATCGCATATGTCACACCACACCCAATTTCTTGTTCATTCACACATTTAACACTCGATCGCCAGTAAACTGGCCAATTACAAGTGGCACGTGCACACGTCAATTCACACACAATTTCCCGCTCCTTAAACATTCAACATGGCCAATTGGTAATTAATTCAATTCAGCCCAAGCGTGCACATAATCAAACACATTTCAATCAATCAATTGCGCACAAAAGCACCCAATTTCACCACCACAATTCAACCACATCACAAACACACAATCAACGTACAAATTGGCATTTTTCCATGTCCAAACTACGTCAAATCTGTTCCAGCTCTTCACGACATTTTCACGAAATTCAAAGCCGGATCTAAATATCCAATTTTCGTACCGAACCGAGCACCACAGCACTTGAATCAGCCAATCACAGCCCACTTTTGACCTCAAAATTTCCACCAAAATTCCCAATTTAAATGTTAAGGCCCGCCACATAATTTCACTCCTAAAATCGTATAAATCCGCACCTAAATAAACCTGATTTCTCTACAAAAATTATCCGTTGATACCTGATGTCCTAAAAAAAGATTTAGGACGTACTTACCAACACTCTAGACTAGCGTGGCTAGAGCAGAAAGCGACGGCGATCGACAAGGACGGCGGCCATCGGTGAGTGGCTCGACGGCTTGGGGAGGACGGCGTATGACGGCGGTGACGGCATCCTTGCCGTGGGTCATGGCCACGGGGAAGGAGAGAGAGAAGGAGAGGAATGGCAGGTGAGGCTGGCGGTGGTGCGGCGGCGTGGACGGCGCGGCACGGCTGGTGGTGGCCGGACGGCGTTGGCGTGGCATATGGGCGAGAGGGGGCGGCTAGTTCGATCGGTGAGGGAGAGAGGGAGGCCGAACGAGAGAGAAAGAGGAAATGAAGAGAGAGAGAATGTGGGTCTTGACTAAATAGTAAGATTTTTTATCAAATTGGCAAATTACCATCTTGCCCTTGTCTAATCTTTTTAATCAACGGCTCAAATTCGATCTTATCTTGAAACCGACAACTGAGATTGAATCTTGCCTAAAAATATCCAAGGGCAATTTGGGAATTTCATAAAATTCCAAGGGTAAAATTGTCCAACCAAAAAATTAGGGCAAAGTTACCAAAATACCCCCTCCCTCGTAAAACATACCCTTTATTAATTCTTAGGAGTAAAATGGTCACTTTCCTCATTTCTCATCGAAATTAAATTTTTCTAAAGTATTCAAGACATTCCAAATTTACACATTCCAACTACAGCGTCGTCCTAACGTCCGTTGTGACTTTGTAATTTTCCGATGTCCAATTTAGGGCAAATTAAATAATTAAATTTTATTAAACGTAGTTTGAGTGTTTCTCAAACTAACAGTGTTGGGAAAATTTGAATATTCGACCCGTGACTGATAATAAATAGAGTCACGTGCAAGTTCATCCGATTCGTGACGATTTCGATTGTCATCTAAATCGCGAGGATCAATCGCTAGATCCGAAGGGCACGATCGTTCAGCGTAGGTTAGGATCATTCGTTAATTCATTTCATGGTCCGGCAGAATCACCCGCAATCCACTATTATGATAGCGGCGAATTGACCCCTGACTACCTTGGATCGGCTTATAATGGCTCAAAATGTCATCTCAGCGATTTTATGGTCGAAAATCAATTCACGATTGAATTCTCTCTTAGTCGCACGAATTTAATTCCCCAATTAGCCTTTTCCTAATTGTTAGTATCCTAGGAGTGATCAGTTCCGGGCGAGAACTGACTACGAGTACGTTCATAAAACCCAGTATTTTATAAATTCCAAATGGACAAATTTTCAGGATATCACAACTCTTCCCCCCTTACAAAAATTTCGTCATCGAAATTTACAAATTTCACTATTACTCAAACAAATGGGGGTATTGACATTGTATTATGTATTCGCTTTCCCAAGTTACACCTTCTGTCCCGTGATACTCCTATACAATTTTGACCATAGGGATCGTCTTGTTCCTCAAAACTTGATCTCTCCGATCTTTGATCCTTATTGGTCTCTCGACATAGGACACCCTGTCATCGACTTCGATCTCCTCATAATTCAGTACGTGAGTCGAGTCTGGTTTGTCTTTCCTCAACATCGATACGTAGAACACATTATGCACTTGCGATAAATTCGGCGGTAATGTAAGGCAATACGCTAAATCTCCGATCCTTTTTAAAACTTCAAAAGGTCCCATGTACTTCGGACTCAACTTCCCTTTTTTACCGAACCTAGATAGTCCCCTCATGGGTGATACCTTAAGAAATACGTGATCCCCAACCTGGAACTCCAAAGATTTTCTCATTCTGTATGTATAACTCTTTTGATGGTTTTGAGTTGTTTTTAGCCTTTCGTGAATCACCTTAACAGCCTCAGTTGACTGTTGAGCTAATTATGGTCTGGTGATACTCCTTTCTCCTACTTTATCCCAGCACATGGGCATTCTACAAGCCCTGCCATATAGCGCTTCAAAGGGCGCCATTCTGATGCTCTGCTGAAAACTGTTGTTATAAGCAAACTCTGCTAAGGGCAATTCTTCTTTCCACTTACCCTGAAAATCCAACACACATACCCGAAGCATATCCTCTAAAGTCTAAATCGTCCTCTCAGATTGGCCATCCGTATATGGATGATAAGCTATACTAAACTGCAGTTTCGATCCTAATGTCGTCTGCAGACTTTTCTAGAAATTGATGGTAAACTTAAGATCACAATATGATGTTATCAACACTAGTATCCCATACAAACGAACTATCTACTCAACATACAATTCCGCATATCGATCTAATGCAAGATCCTTTCGCACAGCCAAAAAGTGTGCCAACTTAGTCAATCTATCGATAATCACCCAAATAGTATCATGACCTCTTTGGCTCCTTGGTAATCTTGACACAAAATCCATAATTATAAGCTCCCATTTCCATTATGAGATTTTCAACGGTCGCAACAATCCCTTAAGCTTACAAGTGTTGCGCTTTCACATTGGCATGTCGGTACTTAGCCACATGCTTAGCGATATCCACCTTCATACCATTCCACCAGTAGTACTGTCTCAAATTCTGATACATCTTAATACTACCTAGGTGGATACTATAGCTACTACGATGCGCTTCGGATAAAACTTCCTCCTTAAGCTCCGCAATGCCAGGCACAGATAAACATCCACGGAACTTCAGTATCCCATCTTCGGATATCTAAAAGTATGGCTTTCCTTTGGTCTCATCCATCTCTAAGATCTGTTGTATATCTTGGTCCGTAGAGTGCAACTACTTAATTTTTGCATGAATCTCCGGTTCAATTCTAAGTGTAGCCAGCAAGCTCAAGACTCGACTTACTTCGAATCTAAACTCCAAGTCTCGCACTTCTTCCAACAAAGTCCATTCCTTGACCATCAAATGCGCGATGCTCGATTTCTGACTCAAAGCATCGGCTACCCGGTTGGCCTTTCTAGGATGATATAATATATCATAGTCGTAATCCTTTAGCAACTCCATCCACCGACGCTGTCTCATGTTTAATTCCTTTTGAGAAAAAAGATATTTGAGGCTATGATAGTCAATATAGATATGAAATTTTCTCTCCACATAAATAATGTCGCCAAATCTTCAGGGCAAACACTATTGCGGCTAACTCCAAGTCATGCGTCGGATAATTCAACTCATGCGGCCTTAACTGTCTCAATGCATATGCCACTACCTGTCTATGTTGCATGAGTACACATCCCAACCCTTTCAACAATGCATCACTATATATTTCATACCCTCCGGGTCCTGATGGAATAGTCAACACTGGTGTTGTTGTCAATCTACGCTTCAGTTCCTGAAAACTCCTCTTACATTTGTCGGTCCATTTAAATCTCGTCTCCTTTTCAACAAATGTGTCAATGACGTTGCTATTGCCAAAAACCCTTCCACTAAACAACGGTAATATCCAGCTAAGCCCAGAAAACTTCGAACCTCTATTACCATCGTTGGTATTAGCCACTTCATTATCGCCTCAATCTTTGACGGATCTACTGAGATTCCTTCTCTGGAGATCATATGTATGAGAAATGCTACTCGATTGAACTCAGACTCAACTTCCCTTTCATTCAAGGGAGTCGTCACACATAACACAACATCGAACAACTACGATTCTATGCCAAGCAACTCAACAAATTGCGCAGATATAAAGGAATGTGATGTCCTAGGGTCAAATAAAGCATACGCAGCATGGTTGCACAGAAAAATCGTACCTGTGACAACCCTTGGCACGTTCTCAATTTCTCTCCTAGCCATGGCATACACTCGTCCTTGCGCCTGTGGCCTATTCTGATTGGCTATTCGAGCCGCTCCAATCTGATTATCGTTCCTGGGTAGCAGCAACGCAGGCGCTCTATTCTGCCTGAGATTGTGGCAATACCTCACATGATGACCAAATCCGCCACATCCAAAGCATGCTCCGCCCCCGAGTTCAACAAGGTCCATTTCTATGCCTTTCCCTACATACCCTACATGGAACATTCTGATTACGGGCCGGCTTCCCGATATTCCTTCTAATAGGAGGGACAAAACGTCTATTAATCGACATCAGCCTCTTCCTAAGATTACGATTGTCCCTACCCTAGACAAATCTCGACCCAGAAGCTATGGCCCTATCTATCTAATCTCGCTCGAGAACTTAAGCCCTATCAAATATCTCCTCATAAGTCCTCAGATTTACCAGTAACAACTGGCTGTAGATATCAGCTTTCAATCTATCCCGAAATCTCTGCGCCTTATCATCTGGATGCTCTACCATTCTCGGCGCAAACTTAGATAATCTAGCAAATTCCGCCTCATATTAATCCACCGTCATCTGGCCTTGGTAGAGTCTCATAAACTCTGCTAGCTTTCTCTCCCTAGTACTTGCCGAGAAATACTTTTCATAAAAACTTTCTATAAAAGTAGCCCAAGTCTTGGACCGTACCTTCTGGAAATACCCTATCCTTGGTGGCCTTCCGCCAATTATTCGCATTATCTTGCAATTGACAAATAGATAGGGTTACTTTCTCATTCCCGATGTACCCTAACACCTCAAAAGCTTTCTCAAGCTCCTCTACACACCGAGGTGCAGCCTCAGGGTCACCTCTTCCAGTAAACTTTGGTGGTTTCAACCTCATAAATTGCTCAACCAATTAGTGCATTTGCCCATTCATATTCGTTTGCCCCTGCCCTTGATCCCCATTATTAATGTTTGCAGCATCAGCTATAGCGGTCTCGGCAGCTTGGGCAATCATAGGAGCTCATTCTTGAGTCTCATGTCCTATCATGTTCCCTATCTATTCGACGGTCCTCATGACCGCTTCCATTTTAGGATCCTCTGCAGGTCTAATCTCAACTCTAGGATTCACTGCAGCTCCAGCTTCAACTCCAGGGTTCTCCATCGCTTTAACACCCATTCCGAGGTCCTTTACAGTTCTAGCTCAAGCATGACCTCGACCTTTGCTTCCCCTTCCTGCACCCCTTCTTGGGACTCTTCCTACACCTCTTCCTTCGTTGCTTATCATCTCAGTTCTACCACTCTTCTGCCTGTCGTAATTCCACTTAGGAGTTAGTAACCTAGGCTAATTAGATCAGTCTAGTCTTAGGCAGTGAATTAACGCAAGAATTTACTCAGCAGGAAATCAATTACTATAAGCACAAAGCCACAATCGACAGAGTCTGAATACTCACCTCAGGTCCAGACGCACCTGCATTCAATTTTTCACGACAATCAATTCACTCACCCAATCACAACAAATAATCTAGAGGCATGTGTAGCTTATTCCACCCTATAGCTCACTAAAGTCTCCATAATTTTCTATCCCAAGATCTCTCCTCCTTATCACTCCAAACTTCGACCAGTTTTGATCGAGCTATCCTTGCTCTGAAACCAAACCAACTAGGATGTCACACCCGAACCTTATCGAGCGCGCGACATCCCTCTTCGGTCGAATGATGCGACGTCCCAAGTTATCGTCGACCTCACTTAAAAACATCAGATATTTTAACCGCTAAGCGGAAATCATAAATACCAAGACAATTAAAACTTGGGAGAATAGAGAGAATGCACATATCCATTTCTATTCAAACTTATACCATAATGTTCACAATTTATAGACCACCAACATATACATGCACACCGTATTACAACCACCAACATATAAAAAGATCGATGGCCTGGATATTCTACCCTAAAAAATGGTACTCTCCAAAAGTCTAAACTCCACCCCCTAAGTTAGCCCCTACGCCCCTTACTCGGCATCCACTCTGTGTCCGATTCATCATCCTCCAAGTCTAGGTCTCCTTGAACAGTCTCATCCTCTACGGATTCCGGCTCGGCCTCAATTTCAATCGGGTTATTTATATCACTCTACTTAGCTGGAATCTCATCCTGCTCCTTCTCGACGGGTTCCTCATCCAATACGTCCTCTACCACAAATTCGGGGTCATACCACTGCTCATACGGGAGTATATACTCAGGTTCTCCTTCTGGCTTTTCCTCAGGCTCAGTAGGTTCGTTCTCGAGTTCAGCTTGAGACTGTACCTCTGTCGGTTCTTCCTCTGGTATTGGCCTAAGATCCACGTCCGTTGGATCGTCTCTGGCTAGAAACTCTTCCGACTCCGACTCATGCTTAGCCCCTAAAGACCCCAGTGCTGCAAGCGCAAGCTGCAGTCTTGACTGCGCTAGACTAGTTTCCACATTAGTCAACTCGCCATCCAGAGGGGGTACGACGGACGGGTCCTAGTCCCCAACTCCATCAAAGGGGACATCAAAACCGCGGACAGAACCAAACTGGTTTACCCCGTCTCTAAAGAACCATGCGGTGTAAGCGTGGGGCTCCCATAGGGGTAATCCTACATCTACAAATACTACGGTAGTATGCTTAATCCAGGTCATGTGATCACCCATAGGAAACTCTACAACGTTGTGTTCAGTGTGCAATGGTACTCTAAAACGCTCTGGCGGTGGTGGTGGAGGAGGATTCATCGTTTCTGCCGGGGTTCTGAAATGTTTAGTTGAAATAACCATGAGATTACATCTCAAAAAGTACACCCCTAAACTCCACATAGGCTATCACGTACCTCCAGACAATAACAAACACAATCACACACTCAAACATCGCATAGCAAGCACACAATCAATACTTACTTGGCATTCCCAGCATGCGACTTGCACGTTAGCCATAATATTATATTTTCCAATCACATACACGTTCGAATCACATGTCATGCATTCACATTTGCCTCATCACATTCTTTTCCACACTACTCCCCAATGACCCGCGTGCCTAAGGTACACTGCGATTGTTCTATATACACAACACTCCTGGGCCCGCGTAACGATACCTCCTCAAGCATGTATCTTGTCCGAGTAATGGTACCGCCCCAAGCTCAACATCCGTTCTCCTGGTGCACAACTCTCGTAATGGTACTGCCTCAAGTTAGCTATATTTCTAGCACTCCTTGACTCATGTAATGTTACCGCTTTGGGCCATGTATCTTACCCGCGTAGTTATACCGCCTTAGGCTCAACACCTACCACCTATGACACAACCCGCGTAATAGTACTGCCTCAGGTTGGCCGCCCTCCGGAATTACCGAGCATTGTCCCGCGTAGTCATATTACCTAAAGACGGAAATATTCCCACTATCGCACATGCTACACCACAGCCAATTTCTCGTTCATTCACACATTTAACACTCGATTGCCAGTAAACTGGTGAATCACACGTAGCCCGTGCACACGTCAATTCACACATAAATTCCTACTCCTTAAACATTCAACATGACCGATTGACAATTAATTCAATCCAGTCCGGGCGTGCACATAATCAAGTACATTTCAATCAATCAGTTGCACACAAAAGCACCCAATTTCACCACCACTATTCAACCACATCACAAACACACAATCATTGTATAAATTGGCATTTTTCTAGGTCCAAACTACATCAAATCAGTTCCGACTCTCCGCGACATTTTCACAAAATTCGGAGTCGAATCTAAATATGCAATTTACGTATTGAACCGAGCACCACAACACTTGAATCAGCCAATCATAGCCCACTTTTGACCTCAAAATTTCCACCAAAATTCCCAATTTAATTCCTAAGGCTCGCCACATAATTTCGCTCCTAAAATTGTATAAATCCGCGCCTAAATAAACCCGATTTCTCTACAAAAAATTGTTCGTCAATACCCGACGTCCTAAATAAGGCTTAGGGCGCGACTTACCGACACTCTAGACTAGCGTGGCTAGAGTGAAAAGTGACGACGATCAACGAGAACGGTGGCGAACGGCAAGGGGCTTAGCGGCTTGGGGCGAACGACGTATGGCGGCGGCGACAGATTCCTTGCTGTGGGTCACGGCCACGGGGGAGGAGGGAGAGAAGGAGAGGAATGGTGGGTGAGGCTAGCGGTGGTGCGACGGTGTGGACGACGCGACACGGTGGGTTGTGGCTGGACAGTAGCGACGTGGCGTATGGGCGAGAGGGGGCAGCTGGTTTGGTCAGTGAGGGAGAGAGGGAGGTCGAAAGAGAGAAAGAGAGGAAATGAAGGGAGAGAGTTTGGGTCTTGACTAAATAGTGAGATTTTTTATCAAATTAGCAAATTACCATCTTGCCCTTTTTTAATCTTTTTAATCAACAGCCCGATTCAATCTAATCTTGAAATCAACGATCGAGATCGAATCTTGCCCAAAAATATCCAAGGGCAATTTGGAAATTTCATAAAATTCCAAGGGTAAAATTATCCAATCAAAAAGTTAGGGCAAAATTGCTAAAATGCCCCTCCCTCATCAAACATACCCTTTATTAATTCTTAGGGGTAAAATGGTCACTTTCCTCATTTCTCATCAAAATTGAATTTTTCTGAGGGATTCGAGACATTCCAAATTTGCACGTTCCACCTGCAACGTCGTCTTAACGTCCCGTTGTGACTTCCTAATTTTTCGATGCCCAATTTGGGGTAAATTAAATAATTAAATTTTATTAAACACAACTCGAGTGTTTCTCAAACTAACAGGTGGCTGTTTGGGGAAATTTGCATTTCCGACCCATGACTGATAATAAATCGAGTCACGTGCAAGTTCATTCGGTTCGTGACAACTCCGATTGTCATTTAAATTGAGAGGATCAATCGCTAGATCCGAAGGGCACGATCGTTCGGTATAGGTTTAGGATCACACATTAATTAATTTGGTGGTCTGGCAAAATCACCCTCGATTCACTACTATGATAGTGGCGAACTGAACCCTAATTATCCTTGGATCGACCTACAATGGCTCAAAATATCACATCAACGATTTTATGGTCGAAAGTCAATTCACGATCGAATTTTTTCTTAATCGCATGAATTTAATTCCCCAATTAGTCTTTCCCTAATAGTTAGTATCTCAGGAATGATCATTTCCGGGCGAGAACTAACTATGAGTATATTAATAAAACCCAATATTTTATAAATTCCAAATGGACAAATTTTCAGGATGTCACAAATGTTGCTACCAAACGTACAATGAACTAGCTCTATGTCCTACATCCTAAATAAAAAAAGCGGTAGAGGACGATGATGGTAAGGTTTACATTGAATTTTACGCATAAAGACTAGTTTAATCAACTGATAGAAAGAAGAGCCAAACATATATTTTTCAAGGCTTCGAATGTCATACATGACCACCATAGTAGGCAATGACCTAATGCGGGTGAGGCGCAACGGCTATATTAGTAGTTGCATTCATTACTGAATCTGCTTGAGATGAAAATCGCCGGTTAGAACATAAGATTGCCCATAGGGAATACCACTTTGCTGCAGCTCTGCAAGCAAATCCTCCTTCTAGTTTAATAGAAGTGTAAGTTGTCTTAGACACTTTCCTAACCTCGTCCACTTTGATGTAAACTTAGCTCAATAAGGTTCGAATCCATCCCTGACATCGAAAGGCAATATCCAAACTCTCCCAAACAATCGACACCCATGGGTCTCCTCTAGGGCTTAAAGGGTTATGTGTGTAGAGTATTACATATCATTGTCATTGGATATATTGGTGGATCATAATTTTGAGCTGCTTCCATCTACAATGATTGTCACGCCCCGTACCTTACGGCACACCACATCCCTGCCGCGGTCAATTCAAGTACGACGTCCCAAAATGTGTCGCCGACCCAAAATCCAAAATAGAGAATAATGCACATGCAGAAGCAAACAAACACCCGTACATAATGAAACAATCGTGACCAAGGATAGTAGTAATATCATAAATACAACAGAATAAACATATAAAAGCCAAAATGGGTCAATTGCCACCAACATCAAAGGGGGTACGTGGCTTAGCGGTCAAGCACTATATCTAGCGAGTAGGCCTCATAAAGACTGGAGGTCTAAAAAGTGGGGGTTTAAATAACAGTGAGAATAAATTTCAGCAAGTAGGCCTCGTAAAACTAAACTAGGCTAACATGCACCTCCTAACGAGCGCCAAACAACACACAATCCATAATATAAATGACTTAGACCCTCGGGCCCAAATCCGATACTTACTTGGCCCTGCAGGTTAGGCAATTACAAATCACAATAATAACATAGAACCCGTGTCTCTCTCCCTCTCTAAGCCGTGGGACTGCCTAGATCGCCGCAACCGTTCACGCCGTTCGCTGGGCCACTCGTTGCCGCCGCTTGCGCTGCCATGGAATCAACTCAGCCCACCTATTTTCCCCACCTGTCCAGCTTAGTTAAGAGTTTAGGAATCCAAGGGAGTACAACCTAAACCCTAATTAGGCTAATTTACATTTCTAGATGAGTTTAGGGGTTAATTAGGGTAATTTAGGGGTTAGCTTGTGGAGGATGTCAGGGGGGTTGACTTTGTGGCTAATTTAGTGGCTTAGTATGATAATTTAATTGAGGTTTAGTGGCTCATAATGTGCCATATGCTGGCTAAGCATAGGTGCCTTGATTTGGGCGTAATTGTGAATTTGGCGATTGTAATTTATGGGCCAAGTGGTAGCTGTTTTCATGGCGAATTTTGTGGTCTAATGGGATGA
This sequence comes from Syzygium grande, assembly GCA_024733475.1. Classification (NCBI taxonomy): domain Eukaryota; kingdom Viridiplantae; phylum Streptophyta; class Magnoliopsida; order Myrtales; family Myrtaceae; genus Syzygium; species Syzygium grande. The sequence goes on from JAMXDD010000011.1 coordinate 10,682,387, forward strand.
TTTAGAAGTAATTTGATGGCCTAAGATGGACTGTTCATGGCTGATTTGGTATCGGGTTGATTCGGGCCATAATTGGTTTATCGAGGTTTTAGGGTGAATTGCTTAGGGAACGGTGATCGGGCCGTGAGAATGCTAAGTTGATCATGGCTTAAGAGTGACTGTACAATACTCTATGATGTGCTTGGTGTGGCGAATTTATGAGATGCTTGGTAGGCCATCGGCATGTGTAGTTTTGGTGTCTAATTCCGTGAATTTGGGTGCTAAACTACATGTTGTGATTAATTGGATTAATTAGTCTTTTGGGCATGTTGAAATGAGACTTGAGCATGCTGTGGCATTATTTGAATAAATAGCCAAATCTTATTGAGTGCCCAGTGCGAATTTCACGAATGCCGAGTGTAGATATAATGGCCATGAGCGTGCATACTAAGTATGGGCATAACATGTGCATTATGTGTGTGTGTGCAAAAGGCATGAGCATGTGATCACCTAATCGCCTTAATGCGTTTGACGCGAGATTTAGATAATAACCGGTATATGTGAATGTGTGATCACATAAAGCCCTGATACGTTTTAGGTGGGGTATTGAACTCGTCCTAAGGCGTGTTACGCGGGATGATGCCCGGACTACCGGAAGATGACCAACCCGATACGTTTTACGTGGGTTATGTGTCATGAGCCTGATGTGTTTTACCTGGGCCAGAGATCGATCTCGAAGTGATGAACCTAATGCATTTTATGCGGGTCAGAGAAGAATTGGTAAATGGCAAGTGTGTAAGTGTGCAAGTGTGCGAAAGTGCATTGATGAGACATGAGTACGAGTATAAGCACGAGTATATGCATAACATGCGTTGTGACCAAATGATGTGTGCATGTCCCATGATTGGGTTCTGTGTTATTATTATAATTTGTAATTGCCTAACCTACAGGGCCAAGTAAGTATTGGATTTGGGCCCGAGGGCCCCAGTCATTTATATTCTGGATTTTGTGTTATTTAGTGTTTGTTAGGAGGTGCATGTTAGCCTAGTTTAGGTTGAGGGGCTTACTTGCTGAGATTTATTCTCACTATTGTATAAACCAAACTTTTCAGACCCCCGGCCTTGAGATTTCAGAATTGCCTATTCGTTTTGGGATCCTTTACCGAATAGACTAGGAGGAGACGGTGTACCTCGCAGGGAACGAGGATTTTTATGTTAGATACCTTACTACAGTTTGGGTTGATGCGGGAGAACAGCTAGACCAGGCCCATATGTACATAGGTTGGTGTATAAGGGATCTTACCGGGACTTGCGGACTCCTTCGATTGTTTGAGGTCCCATTTAAAGAGTCAAGGGATGTTGACCCTCGGTGTCCCAATGGAGACTTGGTGAGTCCTGACCGTGTGTTTGAGGGGAGCTCTAGTGCTAACTTTGGGCATGGGCCGGAGGTTTGGGAGATGGACGAATCAGAGCAGAGCAGATGGAGGAGGAGCCAGAGGATGGGCACGCAGACCCGGAGCCGATGGACTCAGAGGATGAGCCAAAGCCGATGGAGCAGGATCTCGAGCTGGAGGTAGCCCCAGAGGACGACGGTTTGGACGAAGAGTCATCCGGGACCTATACCAACGAAATAATTGTCTATTCTAATAATAATTATTATTTTTACAGAACTTTTATATACCGACTAAGTCTTCAATAAACTATATCGGCGTAAATTACCATTTATGTTTTTTCAAACTGTACTCGAGTTACCCAACATGAGCAAACGAGAAGTACTAGAAATGTGGTGAAAAGGAATACTTTAGGGAGTAATTTTCAATGGCATGGTTCTGTCCGCTGCAATCCGCCCATTCTAAAAGCTCCAATGAGATTTTTGCTTGGTGTAGCCATGAAAAATCGTCCTCCACTGAAGTATTGCGATCAACAACATCGCCCAGGGTCCAAGTGGACTGGGCTGGATCGGATCGAGCTCATGCATCCAGGCTAACTCCACTTCAAATCATCTAATTGCACCTAAAAATTACTTACTTATTTTTGGATCCGAGCTGTTGGGGTGTGGTTCAAACTCCTTAGTGACAAGACAGTACGAGAATCCTTAGTTTAAGGGTGAATCAAGATAAAATCTTGCATTTCAAATTCTCTTTCTTGCTTTTACACTCTATTTTATTTGTAATTACACGGCGAATCCTAACGTGAGCGAGCTATACTTAGGCGAAATTAGGCCTGCCGAGTTGCCACCCCATTGTCATATATAGGACCAACTACGAAAGGGTTCGGTACCTTAGGATGGAGATTAATGAATCATTAGGTGTAACCCTAAGTATAAATTCCTTTATCTTCATTCAAAACGATGATATTTTTCATGTATTGATCGGCTTGCTTGGATAAGAATGTTGTGCTCGTAAAGTACTAAAAAATGTCTTTGATAGTAGAAACAAGGCAAGATCTAGCCAAGAGAGGAGATATTCAGATGATAGAGCGTTGGAATGTGCACTTCCCTTAAGATCCCTCCCGGAGTTATAGATGCATGTAGATCTTAATCATGGACTAAACAAAGATAATTGCATGTTGAGGGTTTTTTTTTCCTTTTAATGGAAATGATTTGACGTCTATGAGATTTAGCTATACATAAGTGAATGTTAGCTAATGAACTATATTGAATTAGAGATTTAACTGGATTTATATATCAAATCACATTCGCCCCTAACCCTTAATTCCAACGGATGGTGACTCATGATAAGATCTAGTAATAGCTTATAAATGGGCAAAAGGACACTATACCATAATTTGTGTACGGCGCTCACTTTGGTACCATAACTTTTTTTTTCGGATCACTTTGGTGTCAAGTCGGAGGAAAAACGATCACTTAAGTGTTATAACTTTTTTTGGGATCACTTTAGTGCTAAAATTTTTGAAAAACGATCACTTAAGTGTTAAAATTTTTGAAAAACGATCATTTAAGTGTTAAAATTTTTGAAAATGACCATTTAAGTGCCAATTTTCGGCGAGACTCCGGTGAGCCACGTCAGCTTCAGAAATTAATAAAAAAATGCCACGTCAGATTTTCTGCGAAAAATTGTGTACGGCACAGGAGTTGGCACTTAAGTGATCGTTTTTCAAAAATTTTAGCACTTAAGTGATCGTTTTTCAAAAATTTTAGCATTAAAGTGATCCAAACAAAAGTTATAGCACTAAAATGAGCACCGTACACAAGTTATGACACTTGTAGTGTTCTTTTACCCTTATAAATGTCATGTAATTTCAAGTAGGTCTGGCCATTTGTGTTATTGTCGTGCTAATCATGTCGTGACGAAACAACAGTATGGCACAAATATGGCTAACCTAAACAACTAGACATGATTGTCTCGACACGATTATGACACGCCTAATAAAGCAAATTACACAACATGATTAACGTGATTATTGAATGTGTTACTGCATTCGGTGCCAACGTATGTTAACCTGTTTACTATTATAAACTAACTAGTATACACAATAAACATGTACAATGCGTTTGTACATGGTAAGTTACAATAACGCGAAGAACACGTTTCCCAACAATATCGCGTTAGTCTAGAGTGTACTATCGCTTTTAGTTTTTCTTTCTGGTTGATGATTTTGATATCGCAGTTCACCCCTCTTCCAAGACCATAGACGAAGAACACAACTCTGGTCTTTATTCTCAACACTATTAGCATTAATCAATATAATGACATTCCCATGTGATATATATATTAATTATTTTCCAAAAGCACGAAAATCGGCATAATAGGTGGCGATCAATTTTCTTATAATCTCAACCGCGGTTTTCTGCTGCTTGACCAACCAGATAGGATCCTTTTCAGTAGCTCGAATTATGTCCAAACAATGAGAACCTGCATGTAAGAAATTATTTTTACAGCATTTACTTCAGCAATCCAATCAGCTTCTATAAATTTGAAGATGGAAAGAAAATCCATTCCATTTGACTTTGTTTCGACACTAATCGAGTCAACAAATACCTTTAGTTGTGTAGACCGCGACGATAGTAGCTGAAATATTCTTCAAGATCCTATAATTGATGATAAATAAAAATTATTTTGAAATCTTATCCAATTTAGTGATGTTTTCATAGAAATATATAAGTTTTGATGCTACACGTACCCGCTCCTGCTCCAAGGATCTTGAAGCCCATTGTAGAAAATAATGTTTGCTAGCGAACCTGTGCAAAACAAGTTCTATGTCCTGCAATTTTCCATAGTCGATAAAGAAACGAAAGAATGTCATATGGTGTTTGGTGTGTGTGTGTCTATATATGTAAAAGAAAATTAACGGAGTATGATATATATATGATTTTATTTTTGTGACCGTACATGACCACTGTAATAAGTTGTGGCCCAATGTGGCCGAGGTGCGACGCCAAACTTTCTCTTGCAGTTATTCCCGAGCTCATTTAGGTCGAAGGGTTGTGGTTGAAACATAGTATTGTCGCTGGTGATCTCATCAGGAAATAAGATCTCCGTACATGTCTGGAAAGCCAAACAACCACCATTTTCTTAGTACGATACAAAACTCGAAGATCGACTAATTATGGGGAAAAAGATGGAAATTGCGTTCATGACTAGATCTACTAAGCACGTCACTATTAGGTATAGCCAATTAGGACTCATGAATCAAACCATTCACAAGCTACTCCTGCTCGACCATTAGACCACACAGATTTTGCTCAGAAATATAAGACGCATATAATGCCGAATCATCGTGTTGTTCGTTTGTCACTTGAGTTTGAAATTAGTTTTGTTTGTTCATAATCAGTTCGGGCCCATTTCAACAGAGAGTGTTAAACTAAAATCTGTTCATCACATTGGACAATAGTGTGTACCTGCCAATCCCAACCCAAATCAGTTTGAGATGGTGAAAAAGGTCGATTGACGTAGCATGTTGAATTTCTGATCAAAGCGACGACGCCTGCGAAAATCTTCCCAAGGATGTCATTTTTTGGAGAAGCTCCATCAATGGCATCGCACATCACTTTCTCTCGACGTGTGAATGGATCATTGTACCGAGCAGCATTTGCATAGAGCGGTATCAAGTAGTCCTTGAGCTCTGACGAACTTTTTAATGGTCTAACAAAAGATAAAGATACGCATAATTAGATGTATATTCGTCTATAAAGCATATCCTTTAATATTTTTTTAAACTAATATCAGAGCTTGAAGCCATTATGTCATGTGAGACGCGTTCACCTTGTTAAGTGAAAGTTCATGCTATTATGGAATAAATTGTCAGTGTAAGAAAAGGCTTTTCACTTACGGTGTTATTTGCCCTAAATTTGATCGTAAGTGAGAGAGTTGATAGCTAAAACTCTCAAATCAAGAATGGATAAATTGCTCGTGTAAAGGTTTTTTTCACTGTTAGTGCATGCTATAAATTTCCAATTAGATCTATCTAACAGCTTTTTTATTTTCTAAGAATTACTTATACTATAGAACATACTGAAAAGTTTCCAAAATACAATATGATGCATGAACTCAATTCCATCATCCCCGCACCTGCAAGTTTTGAAAGTTCTGCTCAATTTCGTGAGACCATGAGGCTCAGAAGCAACTCTATCAATTTCCTCCCAGGATCGTCTTATGGTTCGGTGGCATGAAAAACTAGTTTTCTCAAAAATAACCCAAACAAATATTCAAGTGAACGGTTTGATCACAGAAAAAGCACCCGAAAGGAAAACGTATAAATCGAGCAAATTCATGAAGATTACCAAAAAATCTTTTGCGACTACTGAATAGTATGGGTCCCGACGTATGATGTCGGAAAAGCCAAGAATTGGAGCAGATGATGCCAAAGCTCCGACCGCCACATGGGGGTACTTCAATCGGAACCATGAAGCGAGCGCTGAAAATAAATTATATGAATCAATGGGAATCGTACATTAGAATTATTCTCTGCGATGGAAGTAATGGGCTATTTTCTCTAATTTCAATTTAAAGCTGTAGTCATATTGCTGATATCTGAAAATATATTCACTTACTTCCCCCGTATGATCCTCCAATGACAATTACTGGAGAATGTTTGGCATTCAATTTCTGTTTGAGGTATACAAGGATTTCCGCGTAATCCGCTAGAGCTTGCGCCGAGCTGAAATATCCGCAGGTGTTCGGGTCACTTAGTGCTTTTTTGAGGTCAATCCGTACGGGATTGATTCACCATAAAATCGATGCTGCAAGATTTCAACTTTACGTTCGTAAATTGCGTGAATATGTACATAGGCACGCCAGAAATAAGGGAAAAAGAAGATATAACTAGGCAAATTATATAGGGCAGTTTAATTACCTCTACATAGACCACAAACGCTCTAAACTGAGCCGCGTTGTCCATCGGGAACCCACAATAGGCCATGTCGATGTCGATGGGTGCTTCTCCACCGAAATAAACGAAGATCGGGGCACTTGCATTTGTGCCACCCCAGTATTTAAAATTGATCACATATCTTTGTTTGAAAGTAGTGTAGCTTTCCGGCCTGTAATTAAAATGATCGAGGGTTTGGTTGTAAAAGAAAGTCTGGAAGTCCTTTGATGAGACGGAAGCTCGAACCTCCCATGTGGGATCTTGAATAAATGTTCGGGGGAGTACGCTCAGCTTCGGAATATAGTAACCATCTAAGTTCTTCCCGGTAGCAACACAAGCTGAGAAAAGTATCAGAACGATCAAAGGGCAATAAAATGTTGAAGGCATGATGGGGTGTGTGGTTATTGCTTAGGTTAAAGCACGCATGCGAAGAGGAGGATCGTTGAGATGTTTTTTTGGCTTCAACCAGTTCACATTTATATAGAGTAATCCACGATCTCAATTTGTACTACTATTTTCTATTCATTTGGAGGATGTATATCAAATTGCTAAACCAAGTCTATTAGAAAAGAAAAGGAATCCCAATGGATCACAACCTTATTTGGATTAAAATTTCCTTTCTTGAAGGGCACATTAATTCACGTAACGATTTCTTTCTTGCTGGAAAAAACTATCCTTGGTTGCCGCACCAAAGAATTAACTTCTTGGCTGGACGGTGGATTTCTTTCTTTACATGTGAGTCCGGTCAACGAGATCTAAATTTGGAACAAAGAAAAACAAGGACAACTTTTTGGTTAGATACAGAGGACTTAGTCTTTTGTTCTTGTCTATTATTGCAATCATCATATTTTTTTTGTACTAGCAATTCAACATATCACTGTTTCAAAGCAAGAACATTGGCATATATTTAGCTATCCACACTTTGGTATTTCGTTGCACGACGAATCAGTCTGGATCGGTTTGTGTCTTTGGTTATAAATCCAAACAACGTGAACTTGCAAAACATAAAATTAGTGATGAGAGTATATTTTGAGTTTAAAGCCGTGAAGGAAACCTGATCCAAGTAGAAATTCAAAGAGAAATGATTATTACTATGAGAATAACATCATGTGCTAGACCACAAAAAAATAAATAACAAATAATAACATCATGTTCTAGACCACAAAAAAATAAAGAACAAATTATAAATTGCTATAAGGTCCACACCTTCAAGAATTTGTGGCTCATAATATATTATTACTCTCACAGTGGCCCAAAGACCGTTATGTTAGCAAAACCCAAATTCAAATCCAAATAGGGCTTGTGGTTTGATGCCTAAACAAGCAAGAAATTACAAAATATACTTTGGAGTTAGATTCTTGATTTGAGTAGGTTTCCTTCTCTTGATTTCATTTGGGTGATACACAAGTACGTGAGACAAGTTGCAAGCAGCAAATGAAGTGGCTTGGTTATGTACCTTTCTTTGTATACATAGCAGCTATACCATCTAAATTGTTCTTCAAGACCCTAAGATTGTAAAAGAGATCAAATTGTTAAGCGTGATTAAGTAATGTAAAATTTTACTCTTCGGATGGATGTACAGTGATGAGCATTCAATTTTTTTATACCCTCTCCTACTATAAGGATCTCAATGTCCATTTGAGAAAATAATATTAGTTGTCGCACCCCGAACCCTATCGAGCACGCGACATCCCTCTTCGGTCGAATGATGCGACATCTCAGGTTATCGCCAACCTCACTTAAAAACATTAGATATTTTAATCGCTAAGTGGAAACCATAAATACTCGGACAATTAAAATTGGGGAGAATAGGGAGAATGAACATATCCATTTCCATTTCAAACTTATACCTTAATGTTCACAATTTACAGACCACCAATATATACATACACACCGTATTACAACCACCGACATACAAAAAAGATCGATGACCTAGATATTCTATCCTCAAAAATGGTACTCTCCAAAAGTCTAAACTCCACCCCCTAAGCTAGCCCCTACGCCCCTTACTCGGCGTCCACTCTGGGTCCGACTCATCATCCTCCAAGTCTGGGTCTCCCTGAACAGTCTCATCCTCTAAGGATTTCGGCTCGGCCTCAATCTTAATTGAGTTATTTATATCACCCGACTCAGCTGGAATCTCATACTGTTCCTCTTCAACGGGTTCCTCATCCGATACATCCTCTGCCACAAATTCGGGGTCGTACCACTGCTCATACGGGAGTATATACTCGGATTCTCCTTCTGGCTCGTCCTCAGGCTCAGCAGGTTTGTCCTCGGGTTCGGCTTCAGGCTCTACCTCTGCCGATTCTTCCTCTGGTATTGGCCCGAGATCTACGTCCATTGGATCGTCTCCCGCTAGAGACTCTTCCGGCTCCGACTCATGCTCAGCCCTTGAAGACCCCGATGCTACAAGCGTAGGCTGCAGTCCTAATTGCGCCAAACTAGTTTCCACACTAGTCAACTCGCCATCCGGAGGGGGTACAGCGGACGGGTCCCAGTCCCTGACTCTATCAAAAAGGACATAAAAACCGCGAATGGGATCAAACTCGTCTATCCCGTCTCTAAAGAATCATGCGGTGCAAGTGTGGGGCTCTCATAGGGGTAATCCTACGTCTACAAATACTACGTTAGTATGCTTAATCCAAGTCATGTGGTCACCCATAGGAAACTCTACAACGACGTGTTCGGTGTGCATCGGTACTCCAAAATGCTCTGGCTGTGGTGGTGGAGGAGGATTCATTGTTCTTGCCGGGTTCTGAAATATTTGGTTGAAACAACTATGAGATTACATCTCAGAAAGTACACCCCTAAACTCCACCTAGGCTATCACATACATCTAAACAATCACAAACACAATCACACACTCAAACATCGCATAGCAAGCACATAGTCAGTACTTACTTGGCATTCCCAGCGTGCAACTTGCACGTTAACCATAATATTATATTTTCCAATCACATGCACATTCGAATCACATGTCACGCATTTACGTTTGCCTCATCACATTCTTTTCCAATCTACTCGCCAGTGATCTGCATAATGAAACTGCCTCAGGTACACTGTGACCATCCCATATACACAACACTCCTGGGCCCACGTAATGATACCGCCTCAGGCCATGTATCTTGCCCGCGTAATGGTACCGCCTCAGGCTCAACATCCGTTCTCCCGGTGCACAACCCGCATAATGCTACCACCTCAGGCCATGTATTTTGCCCGCATAGTCATACAGCCTCAGGCTCGACACCTACCACCTACGACACAACCTGCGTAATGGTACCGCCTTAGGTTGGCTGTCCTCCGGTATTACCGGGCATCGTCCCGCTTAGTCGTACCGCTTCAGAACGGAAACATTCCCATTATCGCATATGCCACACCACACCCAATTTCTCATTCAGTCACACATTTAACACTCAATTGCCAGTAAACTGTCCGATTACACGTGGCACTTGTACACGTCAATTCACACACAATTTCCTGCTCCTTAAATATTCAACACGGCCAATTGGCAATTAATTCAATTTAGCCCGGGCATGCACATAATCAAGCACATTTGGATCAATTAATTGCACACAAAAGCACCCAATTTCACCACCACAATTCAACCACATCACAAACACACAATCAATGTACAAATTGGCATTTTTCCATGTCCAAACTATGTCAAATCTGTTCCGGCTCTTCACGACATTTTCACAAAATTCAGAGCAGGATCTAAATATCCAATTTGTGTACTGAACCGAGCACCACAGCACTTGAATCAGCCAATCACAGCCCACTTTTGACCTTAAAATTTCCACGAAAATTCCCAATTTAATTCCTAAGGCCCGCCACATAATTTCGCTCCTAAAATTGTATAAATCCGCACCTAAATAAACCTAATTTCTCTACAAAAATTGTCCGTTGATACCCGACGTCCTAAAAAAGATTTAGGACGTGACTTACCGACACTCTAGACTAGCGTGGCTAGAGCGGAAAGCGGTGGCGATCGACGAGGATGGTGGCGACCGGTGAGCGGCTTGATGGCTTGGGGAGGACGGCGTACGACGGCGGCAGTGGCATCCTTGCCGTGGGTCACGACCACGGGGAAGGAGAGAGAGAAGGAGAGGAATGGCAGGTGAGGCTGGTGGTGGTGTGGCGGCGTGGACGGTGCGGCACGGCTGGTGGTGCCCGGACAATGGCGGCGTGGCATACGGGCGAGAGGGGGCAGCCGGTTCAATCGGAGAGAGAGAGAGAGGCCAAATGAGCAAGAGAGAGAGAGAGAGAGAGAGAGAGAGAGAGAGAGAGGAAATGAAGAGAGAGAAAGAATGTGAGTCTTGACTAAATAGTGAGATTTTTTTATTAAATTGGCAAATTACCATCTTGCCCTTGTTTAATCTTTTTAATCAACGGCCCAGATTCGATCTTATCTTGAAACCGACGGCCGAGATCGAATCTTGCCCAAAAATATCTAAGGGCAATTTGGGAATTTCATAAAATTCCGAGGGTAAAATTGTCTAACAAAAAAGTTAGGGCAAAGTTAGCGAAATACCCCTCCCTCATAAAACATACCTTTTATTAATTCTTAGGGGTAAAATGGTCACTTTCCTCATTTCTCATCGAAATTGAATTTTTCTGAACGATTCGAGACATTCCAAATTTACACGTCCCTACTGCAGCGTCGTCCTAATGCCCGTTGTGACTTCGTAATTTTCCGATGTCCAATTTGGGGCAAATTAAATAATTAAATTTTATTAAACGCAACTCGAGCATTTCTCAAACTAACGGGCGGCTGTGTTGGGGAAATTTGCATATTCGACCCGTGACTGATAATAAATCGAGTCACGTGCAAGTTCATTCGGTTCGTGACAACTCCGATTGTCATTTAAATTGCGAGGATCAATTGCTAGATTCGAAGGGCACGATCGTTCGGTATAGGTTTAGGATCATTCGTCAATTTATTTCATAGTCCGGTGGAATCACCCGCGATCCACTACTATGACAGTGGCGAACTGACCCCTGACTATCCTTGGATCGACCTGCAATGGCTCAAAATGTCACCTCAGCGATTTTATAGTCGAAAATCAATTCACGATCAAATTCTCTCTTAGTCGCACGAATTTAATTCCCCAATTAGCCTTTCCCTAATGGTTAGTATCCCAGGAATGATTAGTTTCGGGCGAGAACTAACTACGAGTACGTTCATAAAACCCAATACTTTATAAATTCCAAATGGACAAATTTTCAGGATGTTACAACTCTTCTCCCCTTACAAAAATTTCGTTCTCGAAATTTACAAATTCCACCATTACTCAAACAAATGGTGGTATTGACATTGCATTATCTCTTCGCTTTCCTAGGTTGCGCCTTCTGTCCCGTGATGCTCCCACACAACTTTGACCGTAAAGATCGTCTTGTTCCTTAGAACTCGATCTCTCCGATCTTCGATCCTTACTGGTCTCTTGACATAGGACACCCTGTCATCGACTTCGATCTCCTCATAATTCAGTACGTGAGTCGGGTCTGGTTTGTATTTCCTCAACATCGATATGTAGAACACATTATGCACTTGCAATAAATTCGATGGTAATGCAAGGCAATACGCTAAATCCCCGATCCTTTCTAAAACCTCAAAAGGTCCCACGTACCTTGGACTCAACTTCCCTTTTTTACCGAACTTGGATAGTCCCCTCATGGGTAATACCTTAAGAAATATGTGATCCCCAACTTGGAACTCCAAAGGTTTTCGCCTTCTGTCTGCATAATTCTTTTGACAGCTTTGAGCTGTTTTTAGCCTTTCACGAATCACCTTAACAGCCTCAGTTGACTGTTGAACTAACTCTGGTCCGGTGATACTCCTTTCTCCTACTTTATCCCAGCATACGGGCGTTCTACAAGCCTTGCCATATAGTGCTTCAAAGGGCGCCATTCCGGTGCTCTGCTGAAAGCTGTTTGTCATGACCGGGCTCCTGAGCCCTCTTTTGGACAACATGCAAAAATGAGGGGGGCTCGCCTAGTACGTGCTAAGTCTAGATTCAGGACTTAACTTGGGCTCTCCCAAGCCCATACCATATCGCGACTTAGGATTTAAATATTTAACATGCAAATGGTTTATACGAAGAAGTCGCTACTAATCGATTTGAGGTGGGTCAATTAGAAATCCAAATAAGGTGATGGGAGAATCACCATATTCCTGCGAACCAGAGATTAACTGAATTCGGGGACTTAGTTACACTAGTTGGATAACTAATGCCCTTTCGGTACCATTTTATCCTGTTCATTTTTGAAAATATTTGTCAGACAGTTTGGACAGATTTTAGGACCTTTCTCCTAACATGTGAGATGATCAAGCGAGTGCATAATCAGAAGTGATTGGCAGTAAAAAACACAATAATTCATGCAATCTAAGGTTCTAACCTTAACTAAGTCAAATGATATTCAAAAACACAACAACTCATGCAATTGTATTAAAAACATGTACAATACCAACGCAACGATAATAAAAATAAAACATGCAAAATACCATCGCGTTACCTCAGGCTTGTCTAATTTAAATAAGACAATAACATGCATAATATGACAAAGGATTTAAAACACTAAGATAATCCTAAAAAAAAAATTTTTTTTTTTTCGAAAAAATATAAATAAAAAAGAAAACGAAAATATATTTTTTGAAAATTTTTTAAATTTAATTTAATTTTTTTATTTTTTTCAGAAAAAAATAAAAAAAAATAAAAATAAATATAAGACAAAGAAAACGAAAATATATTTTTTTTTGAAAATTTTTTTATTTAATTTAAAAACGGAAAAGAAAAAGGAAAAGAAAAACCCTTTTTAATTTTTTTTTAAATTTTAAATTTTTTAATATTTTTTTAATATAATATAATATAATATAATAAACACAGTCGGGTCGAATGAGACCGGCACGGGTCAACACGATCCGGCCTGAGGTCGTTGACCGGGTTGGAAGTCGACCGATCGGGTCGGTCAGAATCGACCCAAGTCAACGGATCCAACCCGGGCGTTAACCCGGGTCGGATCTGCTGATTCGGGTTGAATCCGACCCGATTCGCAGACCCGCAGGAAGAGGGCGCCGGCAGGGCCAAAATCGGCCATCCGTCGGCTGACCCAGGCTGGCGTTGCCCCCCAGAATGCCCCCTGGGGCCACCACCGACGTCACGGACTGCCTGGGTTGTCGTCCGGCCGTTGGTTTGCCGGCCGGCCGCCAAACTGAACTCGAACTCTCTGGGGCAATCCGTCGAGCACCTAGTGGGCGTAGAGAAAAATGGAGGATTCCGGTCTCCTTTGGCGGGCATGCCGACTCCGACGACCGGCTCACTTGCGTTCTCTTTCTCTGTGCTTTCTCTCTCTGGTTTCTCCTAAATTTTGCTTATCGCTCTCTCTCTCTCTCTGTGTTCTTTATAGTGGTCGAAGGCCAGCATTACCCTCTCCGGCGTCGCAAAGGTAGAGGAGAAGGAGAGTGAGAGGGAGATCGGGAAATGGGGGAGGGACCGTGATTAATGCCTGGCCATATGCCGCCGGGCTTCCTCGGCGCGATTGATGACGGGGGCGTCATTGCTACGGTGGCAAAAGCAGAGGAGCGGGGGCGGTGAGAGCGACAGGGTGGAGGGGGAAGGAAGAAAGAAGAAGAGAAGGAAGTTGGGCCGGTCTGGCCGGGCCCAAAGACGCGTGGGGGAAAAGAAAAAGAAAGAAAGGCGGGCTGGGTCGCGAGAGGGGGAGGAGGAAAAAAAAAAGGAAAGGGAGGTGGGCCGTGCAAGGGAGTTGGTCCGTGCAAGGAGGAAAAGAAAGAAGAGGAAAGGGGCCGGGTTAGCTTGGCTCCGACCCGGCCCAGTGCAATTTTTTTTAAAATTAATTAATTAATTTAAATTTTTTTTGAAATTTTATTTTATTTATTTTTTATTATATATATTTTTGAAATTTTTTTTAAATTAACATTTTAATAGACTATATTAACACAAATATGCCTAATTTCTACATGCAATGCATTTAAATAGAAATATTTTTGTTTTAGGAATTAAAGGAATTTAATTCCTAAATTTTGTGCAATTGATTTTGGGCAAATTAAAAATAGGTGTCAATAGCTGCCCCTCTTTGAAGGTAAGCTCGTAGAATTTGAGCTTGCAGAGGTTACGTTCAAAGATAAAATGATACCTAAATTTGACCCATGCATGTTCAATAAATATTATTTTTGGCGAGACCATGAGTCTCATTTTTATAATGCGATAAGATGATGTATGCTAAAGCCAATAAAAACATACCTGGGGCTACTTACCTTGCCGAAAGGTAGAGTAATTACAGATAATTAATATTGTGTGTCGAGGACTCGAACCTTTCTTCGGTCGCCTTGACGGGGGGAAATGGTTTGTCTAGGACCCGAACCTTTCTTCGGTCGCCTTGACGAGGATTGTTTGTCTATGACTCGAACCTTTCTTCGGTCGCCTTGACTAGAGAAATCGCTTGCACAGAACCCGAATCTTTCTTCGGTCGCCTTAACTGGATTTCGTTTGTCTAGGACCCAAACCTTTATTCGGTCGCCTTGACTGGGAGAAATCGCTTGCATAGGACCCGAACCTTTCTTCAGTCGCCTTGACTGGATTTCGTTTGTCGCGGACTCAAATCTACCTTCGGTTGCCGTGACTGGGGAGAAATCGCTTGCACAGGACCCGAACTTTTCTTCGGTCGCCAGCTGGATTTCGTTTGTCTAGGACCCGAACCTTTCTTCGGTCGCCTTGACTGGGTTTCATCTGTCTAGAACCCAAACCTTTCTTCGGTCGCCTTAACTGACTGGATTTTGCTTTGCCAAAGACCAGAACCTATTTTCGATCGCTTTGACTGGGGATAATGGTTTGTCTAGGACCCGAACATTTCTTCGATCGTCTTGACTAAGGATTGTTTTGCCAAAGTACCTAGGGGTCCTCGTTCAAGGATTTAACGGTTTGCCTGGTGGGTCCTCGTTCAAGGATTTAACGGTTTGCCTGGTGGGTCCTCGCCAGCAGGTCTTGGAAAGGCTCAAACAATGAGCACCTGAGGGTCCTCGCCCGAGGATTTGTTTTGTCTGGTGGGTCCTCGCAAGCAGGTCTTGAAAAGCTCAAACAGTGAGTACCTGGGGATCCTCACCCGAGGATTTGATGGTTTGCCTGGTGGGTCCTCGCCAGCAGGTCTTGAAAAGCTCAAACGATGAGCACCTGGGGGTCCTCGCCCGAGGATTTGATGATTTGCCTGGTGGGTCCTCGCCAGCAAGTCTAGAAAAGATCAAACGATGAGCACCTGGGGGTCCTCGCCCGAGGATTTGATGATTTGTCTGGTGGGTCCTCGCCAGCAAGTCTAGAAAAGATCAAACGATGAGCACCTGGGGGTCCTCGCTCGAGGATTCGATGAGCAGGTCTTGAAAAGGCTTAAATGATGAGCATTTGAGCACATTCCTGCCTCTTAAGGGCGTGTCTCCTGTTAGACAAGTTTTTCTTTGCGCAAACGCGTACGCATTTATTGGAGAAATAAACAACTGAGGTTGTTTTTGAATGTTGTACGAAATATCTTGACCAGCTAGTCAAGATGCTTTTTTTTTTCAAAGGAACACCCGATTTACCTTCTGGGCAGTTTGAAAAGAAATCTGATGATTTTGGGACCGGGTAAAGGGTAGAATGTACTTACCTGGGCACGTTCCCGGAGGTTTGATGTATCATCTGCTGAATAACCAACCTTTTTCGGGGCATCTCTCTTGGGATGATAATGAGGGCTTTTCCAGGGCCCGAATTTTTGTATTCTATCATTGGGGGTTAAAACTTTGAGCTGTTAAAGATGATTAGCACAAACATGCATGCATTCATCAAGGATAGACAAGTTGGGCTATTCCAGAGTGTGTATTTGAAGGTTCATGCATGATGATTTTACCATATTTACATCACCAAAAATCCACCAAGGGTCAATCAAGATAATTTTTTTTTTCGTAAGGTGGACTTTCTCGAGATGATAAGCGAGAGACTTTTAGTCAGAGAGGACTTTTCACTCGCTCTCATTGAAAAGGATTGTTTGTCCCGTCCATTAATGCAGGAATATCGAAAACACTCAATCTGACCGCCATTACTTCAACAAGGGTTTGAGTTTTCTCCCAAGCGATACGACATTGCCAATCTAAAAGGTCTTCTTCAGGGTCGTAATGTAGGCTTGGTCAATGGCTTAACAAAGGAGATTGTCCAAATCAAGGCCATGAAAGAAAATATTTTGCAATTATCTCCAGGTTTACAAGTCAAGAACCTTGCAAAACGAGATAAAAATAGTCTTGCCCGCACTTCCTCGAGCGTTGTTTATAAACATTTGAAATTCCATGTTAATTCAAGTGCCCCAATCAAAAGAGACTTCATGAGGGATGTAGCATGGGTTTGGTTTATGGGTTGAGGAACGAAATGATCGTTGGGCTCAAAAATGTGTGTAAGGGTGAGAATTGGTGATCCTCTTGGCATTATCACCAGTCTTCTTCTCCACCATCAGGATCTTTTTGTAAGACTTCCCGAGTAATCTTGTGTTTTAGCATTTTTAACAACTTTTCCTTGAGGAGCTTCTGTGTCAATCATTTTCCTAGATATCATTTCATCCGTCATGTAGCAGATCTTTGCCAAGACAGAGTTCCTAAAGTAGGAATTTGTATCAAAGAAGAACTCAAGTCTAAATCCTTTGGGGTTGTCTATTCTTCACCATTTAATAACTTTGAAGTATTTGAGAGCACATTATCCAGAAAATAAGAACTCCTTTCTTCTCATCTTTTTCATCGTTTTTCTTCTTCTCCTTTTTTTCTTTTTCTTTTGTTTATTATTATTTTTATTCATGGGCATTGGCCTTGCTTTTACCAAGCACACTGCTTTTTCATGTCCCTAATTTTCAGTATTTTTTAGCTGCTCTTCTGGTGTTGTCAGGACTAGCCTAAATAAAGTTGAACAGAACAATGTTTTTAGGCTCTTGGAGTCTTCATCTTCATTCGGTACTTGAGACCGTGATGCTCAAACTGTGGTGACTTTTGCCTTGCCCCGGTGTGGAGGATGATCACCAACTGGGTTCATACGAAATGAAATTGATGGCTCAATTGGGCTAGCAAAGGATATAAGTGTATAGGATAGAAAAGAATTGCTCTTCGTCATTCTAGGGCATTTAGATTAACGAGAGAGTTCATTTGCAATAAAAACACTCAAAGATTAATGCAAGTGAGAGCAAGAAAATTTCTATTCGTCTTTTCACCTTGTGCGAGCTGTTGCAACTGATGATCCTAAAAAGTTTTAGATATTACCAACTCCTCATCCTTCTTGTCTTGCTCAGTGAAAACATCACTGTTATCAATATTGGCATTTTAGACAAGCATTAGTTTATTGCTTCTCTCTTGACAAAGCCCTCTTAGCCTCGGTTGTCTGGCCGTCGATGGTATGCTTGTCTTGGAGGATTCCGTCGAGAATCACGGGTTCCGTGAAAACAACGAGGTCGAAGCCACGGGGGAGGTGACTAAAGGGGAAGGATGTTTTTCTTGTTTCCTCTGAGTTTGAATCCATCCCGTGAGGCTAATTTACCTCAGGCTGCCCCAATGTAGAGTGGTTCTTGACAGGGATAATTTAAAAGGAACCTCTGAGTGTGGGCTAAAAAATGGTCAAGCAAAGGATCAATGGTAGTGTATGGGGCAAAGAAATGAACTGCCTCTCGTCACTTTGGCTACCGTACCTTATGCGAGAAATCTCTTTACCTTGTAAAATGAAACTCTTTCACTCATCTTGTAAGAGTTTGGTACGTAAGAATGTGTATAGATCAAGGGTTGCCTCTCTGATCCCTGACACACCTCATTCAATACATTGGAGCAGTTCGACACCATTTGTCAAATTATCAAAATTTTCATAGGGAATTGATGAATTAAACAGGTAAAATTACCATGCAAGAGTCCCTTCCATGTAATGCACTTGAGGGGGAAAATTGTATCCATTTTCTTTAATTATTTATTCCTTCTTGTTTCTTTCTACTCTTATGAGAAAAGTATTTTTTAGGAAAAGAGATACTTACCTATGCTGGGACAGTGAGGCATACCTGCAAGGTAATAAGAAAGATTGTGGTAATGAGTGGCTTTTTAAGGGATAGGAATTGGAAACCATACAACATTACCCTTCGTGATTCCATTCATTGGAGATTCAACTAACCATAATGTTCACAATTTATAGACCACCAATATATACATGCACACCGTATTACAACCACCGACATACAAAAAGATCGATGACCTGGATATTCTCTCCAAAAGTCTAAACTTCACCCCCTAAGCTAGCCCCTACGCCCCTTACTCGGCATCCACTCCGAGTCCGACTCATCATCCTCCAAGTCTAGGTCTCCCTGAACAGTCTCATCCTCTGAGGATTCCGGTTCGGCCTCAATCATAATCAGGTTATTTATATCACTCGACTCAGTTGGAATCCCATCCTGCTCCTCCTCGACGGGTTCCTTATCCGATAGGTCCTCTGGCACAAATTCGGGGTCGTACCACTGCTCATACGGGAGTATATACTCGGGATCTCCTTCTGGCTTTTCCTCAGGCTCAATAGGTTCGTCCTCGGGTTCAGCTTCAGGCTGTACCTCTACCGGTTCTTCCTCTGGTATTGGCTCGAGATCCACGGGATCGTCTCCCGCTAGAGACTCTTCCGACTCTGGCTCATGCTCAGCCCCTCAAGACTCTAGTGGTATAGGCGCACGCTGTAGTCCTGACTGCACTAAACTAGTTTCCACACTAGTCAACTCGCCATCCGGAGGGGGTACAGCGAACGGGTCCCAGTCCCCGACTCCATCAAAGGGGACATTAAAACCGCAGATGGAACCAAACTCGTTTACCCCGTTTCTAAAGAACCATGCGGTGTAAGTGTGGGGCTCCCATAGGGGTAATCCTACGTTTACAAATACTACGGTAGTATGCTTAATCCAGGTCATGTGATCACTCATAGGAAACTCTACAACGTCATGTTCGGTGTGCATCGGTACTCCAAAACGCTCTAGCGGTGGTGCCCGGAGGAGGATTCATTATTCCTGCCGGGGTTCTGAAATGTTTGGTTGAAACGACCATAAGATTACATCTTAGAAAGTACACCCCTAAACCTGACATAGGCTATCACGTACCTCCAGTCAATCACAAACACAATCACACACTCAAACATCGCATAGCAGGCACGCAATCAATACTTACTTGGCATGCCCAGCGTGCAACCTGCACGTTAGCCATTATATTATATTTTCCAATCACATGCACATTTGAATCACATGTCACGCATTCACATTTGCCTCATCACATTCTTTTCCACACTACTTCCCGGTGATCCGCGTAATGAAACTGCCTCAGGTACACTGCAATCGTCCCATATACACAACACTCCTGGGCCCACGTAATGATACCGCCTCAGGCATGTATCTTGCCCGCGTAATGGTACTGCCTCAGGCTCAACATCCGTTCTCCCGGTGCACAACCCGTGTAATGGTATCGCCTTGGGTTGGCTATATTTCTAGCACTCCTCGGCCCACATAATAGTGCCGCCTCAGGCCATGTATCTTACCCGCGTTGTTGTACCGCCTCAGGCACAACACCTACCACCTATGACACAACCCGCGTGATGGTACCGTCTTAGGTTGGCCGTCTTCCGATATTACCGGGCATCGTCCTGCGTAGTCGTATCGCCTCAGGACGGAAATATTCCCACTATCACAAATGCTACACCACATTCAATTTCTCGTTCATTCACACATTTAACACTCGATTGTCAGTAAACTGGCCAATCACAAGTGGCCCATGCACACGTCAATTCACACACAATTTCCTGCTCCTTAAACATTCAACACGGCCGATTGATAATTAATTCAACCCAGCCCGGGCGTACACATAATCAAGTACATTTCAATCAATCAATTGCACACAAAAGCACCCAATTTCACCACCACAATTCAACCACATCACAAACACACAATCAATGTACAAATTAACATTTTTCCAGGTCCAAACTACATCAAATCAGTTCCGGCTCTTCACGACATTTTCACGAAATTCAGAGCCAGATCTAAATATCCAATTTGCGTATCGAACCGAGCACCATAGCACTTGAATCGGACAATCACAGCCCACTTTTGACCTCAAAATTTTCACCAAAATTCCCAATTTAATTCCTAAGGCCCGACACATAATTTCGCTCCTAAAATAGTATAAATCCGCGCCTAAATAAACCCGATTTCTCTACAAAAATTGTTCGTCGATATCCGATGTCCTAAATAAGGTTTAGGGTGCGGCTTACCGACACTCTAGACTAGCGCGGTTAGAGCAGAAAGCGACGGCAATCGACGAGAATGGCGGCAAACGGCGAAAGGCTCAGTGGCTTAGGGCGGACGGCATATGGCGGCAGCGACAGCTTCCTTGCCGTGGGTCACGGCCACGGGGGAGGAGAGAGAGAAGGAGAGGAATGGTGGGTAAGGCTGGCGGTGGTGCGGTGGCGTGGACGACGTGGCATGGTGGGCGGTGGCTGGACGGCGATGGCGCGGCGTACGGGCGAGAAGGGGCAGTTGGTTCGGTCAGTAAGGGAGAGAGGGAGGTCGAACGAGAGAAAGAGGAAATGAAGAGAGAGAGAATGTGGGTCTTGACTAAATAGTGAGATTTTTTATCAAATTAGCAAATTACCATCATGCCCTTGTCTAATCTTTTTAATCAACGGCCTAAATTCGATCTTGTTTTGAAATCGACGGCCGAGATCGAATCTTACACAAAAATATCCAAGGGCAATTTGGGAATCTCATAAAATTCCAAGGGTAAAATTGTCTAACCAAAAAATTAGGGCAAAATTACCAAAATGCCCCTCCTTCATAAAACATACCCTTTATTAATTCTTAGGAGTAAAATGGTTACTTTCCTCATTTCTCATCGAAATTGAATTTTTCTGAAGGATTCGAGACATTCCAAATTTGCACGTTCCAACTGCAACGTCGTCCTAACGTCCCGTTGTGACTTCCTAATTTTCTGATGTCCAATTTGTGGTAAATTAAATAATTAAGTTTTATTAAACGCAACTCGAACGTTTCTTAAACTAACGGGCGGCTGTTTGGGGAAATTTGCATTTTCGACCTATGACCGATAATAAATCGAGTTACGTGCAAGTTCATTCGGTTCATGACGACTTTGATTGTCATTTAAATCGCGAGGATCGATTGCTAGATTCGAAGGGCACGATCGTTCGATATAGGTTCAGGATCATTCGTTAATTAATTTCGTGGTCCGGTAGAATCACCCGCGATCCACTGCTATGACAGTGGCGAACTGACACCTAACTATCCTTGGATCGGCCTACAATGTCTCAAAATGTCACCTCAGCGATTTTATGGTCGAAAATCAATTCACGATCGAATTTTCTCTTAGTCGCACGAATTTAATTTTCCAATTAGCCTTTCCCTAATGATTAGTTTCCCAGGAATGATCAGTTCCGGGCGAAAACTAACTACGACTACGTTCATAAAACTCAATATTTTATAAATTCCAAATGGACAAATTTTCAGGATGTCACAGATGTTGCCACCAAAGACTATTTTTATGAACTAGCTCTATGTCCTACATCCTAAATAAAAAAAGAGGTAGAGGACGATGATGGTAAGGTTTACATTGAATTTTACGTATAAAAACTAGTTTAATCAACTGATAGAAAGAAGAGCCAAACATATATTTTTCAAGGCTTTGAAAGTCATACATGACCACCATAGTAGGTAGTGACCTAATGCGGGCGAGGCGCAACGGTTGTATTAGTAGTTGCATTCATTAGTGAATTTGCTTGAGATGAAAATCGCCGGTTAGAACATAGGATTGTTTGTGTTGCCCATGGGGAATACCACTTTGCTGCAGCTCTACAAGCAAGTCCCCCTTCTAGTTCAGTAGAAGTGTAGGTTGTCTTAGACGCTTTCCTAACCTCGTCCACTTTGATGTAAACTTAGCTCAATCAGGTTCGAATCCATCCGTGACATCGAAAGGCAATATCCAAACTCTCCCAAACAATCGACACCCATGGGCCTCCTCTAGTGCTTAAAGGGTTATATGTGTAGAGTATTGTACTTGCCACCCTCATCCCAAACTATTTTTGATAGACATAAGTGGGAGGATTGAGGTAGCATGTGAAACTGATTATTTTGCCAAGAAAGCCATTTTCAGTAGTATTTGCTCCATCAATGCCGTTGCATATCATTGACATTGGATATATTGGTGGATCATAATTTTGAGCTGCTCCCATGTACAACGATTGTCATGCCCGCACCTTACGGCACACCACATGCCTGCCGCGGTCGATTCAAGTACAACGTCCCATAATGCATCGCCGACCCAAAATCCAAAACAGAGAACAATGCACATATGGAAGCAAAAAAACACCCGTACATAATGAAACAATCGTGACCAAGGTTAGTAGTAATAACATAAATACAACTTGCATTAATAATAGGAATTTACATTGTCCATTACAATAGAATAAACATATAAAAGCCAAAACAGGCCAACTGCCACCAACATCAAAAGGGAGTACGTGGCTCAGTGGTCAAGCACTATATCTAGCTGGGGCTCCTCCTAAAACGTAATGGTACACCTGCCATCCTCAAGGCTGGGGGTCTAAAAAGTGGGGGTTTAAATAATAGTAAGAATAAATTTCAGCGAGTAGGCCTCGTAAAACTAAACTAAGTTAACATGCACCTCTTGACGAGCGCCAAACAACACACAATCCATAAGATAAATGACTTAGGCCCTCGGGCCCAAATCCGATACTTACTTAGCCGTGCAGGTTAGGCAATTACAAATCACAATAATAATATAGAACCCGTGTCTCTCTCCCTCTCTAAGCCGTGGGACCGCTTAGATCGCCACAGCCGCTCGCACCGTTCGCCGGGCCGCCCGTCGCTGCCGCCTGCGCCAATTTCCTCACCTATCTAGCTTAGTTAGGAGCTTAGGAATCCAAGGGAGTACAACCTAAACCCTAATTAGGCTAATTTACAATTCTAGATAAGTTTAGGGGTTAATTATGGTAATTTAGGGGTTAGCTTGTGGAGGATGTTAGGGGGCTGACTTTGTGGCTAATTTAGTGGCTTAGTGTGATAATTTAATTGAGGTTTAGTGGCTCATAATGTGCCATATGTTGGCTAAGCATAGGCTCCTTGATTTGGGCGTAATTGTGAATTTGGCGGTTGTAATTTGTGGGCCGAGTGGTAGTTGTTTTCATGGAGAATTTTGTGGTCGATGGGATGATTTAGAAGTGATTTGATGGCCTAAGTTAGACTATTCATGGCTAATTTGCTATCGGGTCGATTCGGGCCATAATTGGTTTATCGAGGTTTTAGGATGAATTGCTTAGGGAATGGTGATCGGCCCGTGAGGATGCTAAGTTGATCATGGCTTGAGAGTGACTGTACAATGCTCTATGATGTGCTTGGCATGGCCAATTTATGAGATGCTTGGTGGGCCATCGGCATGTGTAGTTTTGGTGTCTAATTGCATGAATTTGGGTGCTAAACTACATGTTGTGATTAATTGGATTAATTAGTCTTTTGGGCATGTTGAAATGAGACTTGAGCATGTTGTGGCATTATTTGAATAAATAGCCAAATCTTATTGAGTGCCCAGTGCGAATTTCACGAATGCCGAGTGTGGATATAATGGCCATGAGCGTGCATATTGAGAATGGGCATAACATGTGCATTATGTGTGTGTACACAGAAGGCTCCATGTGATCACCTAATCGCCTTGATGCGTTTTACGCGGGATTTAGATAATAACCGGTATATGTGAATGTGTGATCACATAAAGGCCTGATGCGTTTTACGCGGGGTATTGAACCTATCTTGAGGCGTGTTAAGCGGGACAATACCGGGACTACCGGAAGATGACCAACCTGATGCATTTTACGCGGGTTACGTGCCATGAGCCTGATGCGTTTTATGTGGACCAGAGATCGATCTCGAAGTGATGGACCTGATGCGTTTTTCGCGGGTCGAACCTGATGCGTTTTATGCGGGTCGGAGGAGAATTGGTAAATGGCAAGTGTACAAGAGTGCAAGTGTGCGAAAGTGCATTGATGAGACATGAGCACGAGTATGAGCACGGGCATATGAATGACATGCGTTGTGACCAAGTGATGTGTGCATGTCCCACGATCGGGTTCTGTGTTATTATTGTAATTTGTAATTGCCTAACTGCGCAAGGGCCAAGTAAGTATTGGATTTGGGCCCGAGGGCCCAAGTCATTTATATTCTAGATTGTGTGTTATTTAGTGCTTGTCAGGAGATGCATGTTAGCCTAGATTAGGTTTAGGGGGCCTACTCGCTGAGATTTATTCTCACTGTTGTATAAACCAAACTTTTTAGACCCCCGGCCTTAAGATGTCCATAGTGCCTATTTGTTTTGGGATCCCTTACCGAATAGACCAGGAAGAGATGGTGTACCTCGTAGGGAACAGGGATTTTTATGTTAGATACCTTACTATAGTTTGGGTTGATGCGGGAGAACAGCTGGACCAGGCCCATATGTGCATAGGCTGGTGTATTAGGGATCTTACCGGGACTTACGGACCCCTTCGATCGTTTGAGGTCCCATTTAACGAGTTAGGGGATGTTGACCCTCGGTGTCCCGACAGAGACTTGGTGAGTCCTGACTGTGCGTCCGAGGGGAGCTCTAGTGCCAACTTAGGGCATGGGTTGGAGGTTTGGGAGATGGACGAATCAAAGCAGATAGAGGAGGAGCCGGAGGATGGGCACGCAGACCCGGAGCCGATGAACTCAAAGGATGATCTAGAGCTGATGGAGCAAGATCTCGAGCTAGAGGTAGCCCCAGAGGAGGACGGCTCGGACGAAGGGTCATCCGGGACCGATAAAAACGAAATAATTGTCTATTCTAATAATTATTATTATTTTTACAGAACTTTTATATACCGGCTAAGTCTTCAATAAACTGTAGCGGCGCAAATTACCATTTATGTGTTTTCAAAGCAGACCGTAAGTTACCCAACATGAGCAAACGAGAAGTACTAGAAATGTGGTGAAAAGGAATACTTTAGGGAGTAATTTTCAATGGCATGGTTATGTAGGCTGCAATCCGCCCATTCTAAAAGCTCCAACGAGATTTTTGCTTGGTGTAGCCATGAAAAATCGTCCTCCACTTAAGTATTGCAATCAACGACATCGCCCAGGGTCCAAGTAGACTGGGCTGGATCGGATCGAGCTCATGCATCCAGGCTAACTCCACTTCAAATCATCTAATTGCACCTAAAAATCGCTTACTTATTTTTCGATCTAAGCTGTTGGGGTGTGGTTCATACTCCTCAGTGACAAGACCGTACGAGAGTACTTAGTTTAAGGGTGAATCAAGATAAAACCTTGCATTTCAAATTCTCTTTCTTGCTTTTACACTCTATTTTATTTGTAATTACGCGGCGAATCCTAACATGAGCGAGCTATGCTTAGGCGAAATTAGGCCTGCCGAGTTGCCACCCCATTGTCATATATAGGACCAACTACGAAAGGGTTCGGTACCTTAGGATGGAGATTAACGAATCATTAGGTGTAACCCTAAGTATAAATTCCTTTATCTTCATTCAAAACGATGATATTTTTCATGTAGAGATCGGCTTGCTTGGATAAGAATGTTGTGCTCCTAAAGTACAAAAAAATGTCTTTGATAGCAGAAACAAGGCAAGATCTAGCCAAGAGAGGAGATATTCAGATGATAAAGCGTTGGAATGTGCACTTCCCTTAAAATCCCTCCCGTAGTTATAGATGCATGTAGATCTTAATCATGGACTAAACAAAGATAATTGCATGTTGAGGGTTTTTTTTTTCTTTTAATGGAAATGATTTGGCGTCTATGAGATTTAGCTATACATAAGTGAATGTTAGCTAATGAATTATATTGAATTAGGGATTTAACCGGATTTATATATCAAATCACATTCGCCCCTAACCCTTAATTCCAACGGACGGTGACTCATGATCAGATCTAGTAATAGCTTATAAATGTCGTGTAATTTCAAGTAGGTCTGGCCATTTGTGTTATTGTCGTGCCAATCGTGTCGTGACGAAACAACGGTATGGCACAAATATGGCTAACCTGAACAACTAGACACGATTGTCTCGACACGATTATGACACGCCTAATAAAGCAAATTACACAACACGATTAACGTGATTATTGAATATGTTACTGCATTCGGTGCCGACATATGTTAACCTGTTTACTATTATAAACTAACTAGTATACACAATAAACATGTACAATGCGTTTGCACATGGTAAGTTACAATAACGCGAAGAACACGTTTCCCAACAATATCGCGTTAGTCTAGAGTGTACTATCGCTTTTAGTTTTTCTTTCTGGTTGATGATTTTGATATCGCAGTTCACCCCTCTTCCAAGACCATAGACGAAGAACACAACTCTGGTCTTTATTCTCAACACTATTAGCATTAATCAATATAATGACATTCCCATGTGATATATATATTAATTATTTTCCAAAAGCACGAAGATCGGCATAATAGGTGGCGATCCATTTTCTTATAATCTCAACCTCGGTTTTCTGCTGCTTGACCAACCAGATAGGATCCTTTTCTTTTTTTTTTTTGGACATAGATAGGATCCTTTTCAGAAGCTCGAATTATGTCCAAACAATGAGAACCTGCATGTAAGAAATTATTTTTACGGCATTTACTTCAGCAATCCAATCAGCTTCTATAAATCTGAAGATGGAAAGAAAATCCATTCCATTTGACTTTGTTTCGACACTAATCGAGTCAACAAATACCTTTAGTTGTGTAGACCGCGACGACAGTAGCTGAAATATTCTTCAAGATCCTATAATTGATGATAAATAAGAATTATTTTGAAATCTTATCCAATTTAGTGATGTTTTCATAGAAATATATAAGTTTTGATGCTACACGTACCCGCTCCTGCTCCAAGGATCTTGAAGCCCATTGGAGAAAATAATGTTGCTAGCGAACCTGTGCAAAACAAGTTCTATGTCCTGCAATTTTCCATAGTCAATAAAGAAACGAAAGAATGTCATATGGTGTTTGGTGTGTGTGTGTGTCTATATATGTAAAAGAAAATTAACGGAGTATCATATATATATGATTTTATTTTTGTGAACGTACATGACCACTGTAATAAGTTGTGGCCCAATGTGGCCGAGTTGCGACGCCAAACTTTCTCTTGCAGTTATTCACGAGCCCATTTAGGTCGAAGGGTATTGTCGCTGGTGATCTCATCAGGAAATAAGATCTCCGTACATGTCTGCAAAGCCAAACAACCACCATTTTCTTAGTACGATACAAAACTCGAAGATTGACTAATTATGGGGAAAAAGTTGGAAATTGCGTTCATGACTAGATCTACTAAGCACGTCACTATTAGGTATAGCCAATTGGGACTTATGAATCAAACCATTCACAAGCTACTCCTGCTCGACCATTAGACCGCACAGATTTTGCTCAGAAATATAAGACGCATATAATGCCGAATCATCGTGTTGTTCGTTTGTCACTCGAGTTTGAAATTAGTTTTGTTTGTTCATAATCAGTTCGGGCCAATTTCAACAGAGAGTGTTAAACTAAAATCTGTTCATCACATTGGACAATAGTGTGTACCTGCCAATCCCAACCCAAATCAGTTTGAGATGGTGAAAAAGGTCGATTGACGTAGCATGTCGAATTTCTGATCAAAGTGACGACGCCTGCGAAAATCTTCCCGAGGATGTCATTTTTTGGAGAAGCTCCATCAATGGCATCGCACATCACTTTCACTCGACGTGTGAATGGATCATTGTACTGAGCAGCATTTGCATAGAGCGGTATCAAGTAGTCCTGGAGCTCTGACGAACTTTTTAATGGTCTAACAAAAGATAAAGATACGCATAATTAGATGTATATTCGTCTATAAAGCATATCCTTCAATATTTTTTAAAACTAATATCAGAGCTTGAAGCCATTATGTCATGTGAGACGCGTTCACCTTGTTAAGTAAAAGTTCATGCTATTATGGAATAAATTGTCAGTGTAAGAAAAGGCTTGTCACTTACGGTCTTATTTGCCCTAAATTTGATGGTAAGTGAGAGAGTTGATAGCTAAACTCTCAAATCAAGAATGGATAAACTGCTTAATTGTGTAAAGGTTTTTTTCACTGTTAGTGCATGCTATAAATTTCCAATTAGATATATCTAACAACTTTTTTATTTTTTAAGAATTACTTATACTATAGAACATACTGAAAAGTTTCCAAAATACAATATGATGCATGAAATTCCATCATCCCCGCAGCTGCAAGTTTTGAAAAGTTCTGCTCAATTTCGTGAGACCATGAGGCTCAGAAGCAACTCTATCAATTTCCTCCCAGGATAGTCTTATGGTTCGGTGGCAAGAAAAACTAGTTTTCTGAAAAAATAACCCAAACAATCATTCAAGTGATCGGTTCGATTACAGAAAATGCATGCTAAAGGAAAAAGTAATAAATCGAGCAAATTAATATTACCAAAAAATCTTCTGAGACTACTGAATAGTATGGGTCCCGACGTCCGACGTATGATGTCGGGAAAGTCAAGAATTGGAGCGGATGAGGCCAAAGCTGTGAGCGCCACATGGGGGTACTTCAATCGGAACCATGAAGCGAGCACTGAAAATAAATTATATGAAACAATGGAAATCGTACATTAGAATTGTTGTCTGCGATGGTAGTAGTGGGCTATTTTCTTTAATTTCAATTTATAGCTGGAGTCATATTGCTGATATCTGAAAATATATTCACTTACTTCCCCCATATGATCCTCCAATGACAATTATCGGAGAATGTTTGGCATTCAATTTCTGTTTGAGGTATACAAGGATTTCCGCGTAATCCGCAAGAGCTTGCGCCGAGCTGAAATATCCACGGGTGTTCAGGTCACTTAGTGCTTTTTCGAGCGTCAATCCGTACAGGATTGATTCACCATAAAATCGATGCTGCAAGATTTCAACTTTACGTTCGTAAGTTGCGTGTACATAGGCATGTCAAACATAAGGGAAAAAGAAGGTACAACTAGGCAAATTATATAGGGCAATTTAAGTACCTCTACATAGACCACAAGCGCTCTAAACTGAGCCGTGATATCCGTCGGGAACCCAACATAGGCCATGTCGATGTCGATGGGTTCTTCTCCACCGAAATAAACGAAGATCGGGGCACTTGCATTTGTGCCACCCCAGTATTTTAAATTGATCACATATCTTTGTTTGAAAGTAGTGTAGTTTTCCGGCCTGTAATTAAAATGATCGAGGGTTTGGTTGTAAAAGAAAGTCTGGAAGTCCTTTGATGAGACGGAAGCTCGAACCTCCCATGTAGGATCTTGAATAAATGTTCGGGGGAGTACGCTTAGCTTCGGAATATAGTAATTGTTTCGCCGGTTTGTTACTCCGTCGAAAAATCTTTTACCGAACGCTGCGTTTCGGATTTTATTAGAGGAGACCAAGGTCTTGAGTCAAGCTTGAACAGAAAATGTCAAATGCATTTATTAATCCCAATTTATATCTTACACCCTGACTCGATATAATGTCAAACTCAATAATACTAACCATGCAATGATAACTCATAAATGTTGAAATTAAGCTATGTTGGAATTTAATCAATGACACAACTTCAAAGTACGTCAGAATTTAATCAATGACATAACTTGAATGAATACAGCTAGAATCTAATCAACAGCTATACTCCAAACACAGCACCGGAATTTAATCAACGACACTAAGCTAGTGGCACAATATTGGAATTTAATCAACAATGCTGAACAAGATAAAGACCCTTGTCGGAATTGAATCTACGACAAAGAATCTGAAAATTATGACTAAAACTACTCCTAATGTGCTTAAGAATAAAGGTTAAATAAAAGATGTGTTGTGTTGTCGAAGAAGGTCCCCTTCTATGTTGGAAATCCATGAGTATTTATAGAGCAGCTTGATAACCGTTGCCTGCACACTTCTCCTTGACAATCGTTTTCCACTTCCTTACATTTCGTGCTTTTAACTATTTCCTAACTTGTCGACGCAGCTTATGTTCTTTGGGCATCACGTAATAGCTAATTTTCTTCCACGTGTCTCTTTATTTCTTTCTTGATCTTCACGCCCACGGTCATATCCTTACCTTTTAACACATGTTAATGAGTTTTTCGCCCCATATTACCATGATTTCACATAAAACTCGTGATTTTGAACTTTGTTGACGTCACGTGCAAAGCTCATGATCTGATATTCGTCGACATCACATGCAAGGCTTGATGATTTCGAACATTATCAACACCTTGATGACATGTCTTGTCGATACCTTTATGACGTGTCCTTTCGATAATTGCCTCTAGGCCTGACTTGCAACCTTTTCTTATTTTTTTGCCATGTGGGCCGTACTTTATATCTTCTGTAACTTGTGGATGGCCCATTCCCACCAAAGATAATTTTGGGTGTCAACATATGCCCTCTTTTAAAAGGAATAAATTTGAATTTATTTCTTTTAAAGGTGTACCTTGTCTGTGTATGAATCCCTAGGCGATGATCATGCTTTTCTGTCCTTTGATGTCCTTTCGAGCAATCCCTACAAATTCTTCATCCAATACCTTTTGAACACATCACCTCATATCTTCCTTGAATAGTTGTGACTTTTCAAATTGTCTTCTTTATCCTTTATTCTTGTAAAAGCTTTGTTTCACCATCGCATTTTCTTCTCTAACCCTAAAAATCCTTTCTTGAACCCTTTTCTGATCTTGATCCATTGTTTCTTATGGCGTCCAAAAAGTCTGAATATTCAGCTAGCGATTACATCGCGGCCTTTGATAAGTTTAAAGATGATCCGTGCGTTGGTAATTGCTTTTTTCATTTACTGAAAGTTGTCGAGGGTGAATGTAACTGTTTCTCTCTAGGCCCCAGTTTCATGGACCATCTCAATATACCTGTGAATCTTCAATTCCACTTCCTGTATAAATACAGTGAGACCTTGGCACTGCAACATTCTTCTATTACGGATGTGTGGTCCATCGGATCTTCTCGATTTCGAAGTTTCCCTTCTTATGAAGAGGACTTTCACAAATGGTTTATTCGGCTGAAGGCTAACCAAGAAACTCAACCTTTATGGATAGCTGCCAGAATCAACATCGCTCTTGAGGTTAGTATGTCATCTTATGAACTGGAACGTGGGTTATTGGGCTCCGCCATCACTTTCTGGTCCTCTTCCAGCAACTGTTTCTTTTTTCCATAGGGCTACATGTCCATCACTATGCTCGATGTATTTGCCATAGCAGGTTTTGAATTGGTTGGTCATGCCGTCGAGGATTTGCTTGTACTGTCCATTCCTTTCATCTCTGAAGATGCTCTGGCATATAGTAATTTCTTGTCCCGATTTTACTAAGCTTCGGGTACTATTACCCAAGATGAGCATCTCTTTTTTTGCTCTTTTGGCTATCAAAATATGTGTTCTTTAGTCATGCCTCTTAAAGTTTGGAAGGACTATTTGCAAATTGTCGCAGCCCTAGCCATGGGATAGCACCTTGCATTGGCCTCTTTTGTTCTTGCAGTTTTATATAGAGGCTTTACCCACTCCTCTCGAGCAATGAAGTTCGGGGATTCTAGAACCATTTTAGATGCTTTTGGATACTTCAAGTATGGATGGCTTTGTATTTCCCTTCTCTTTTCAGTAAATGCACTTGTCACCTTCCTCATTTGTCTCTACAAGGATATAGACAACCTGTACCTTTACCTTTGGGCTGTCGATTGCTGAGCTATTCTCCTCGACATATTCCTTCTCCAGCACCTCCTTTTATCTTTTATCTTTGGACTCTTCTTGAACTGAATCATGACCAAGTCATTTTCTTTAAGTATGGCCATGGAGAATTTGAATATTTGTTTGATCCAACTCTATTCAACCTCTATAGGCTTTTCTGGACTTGTGCTTTGTCTGCAGTAGGTCTTCCCATATGTACTTCATTGAAGGGTTGATTCTATCCTGGGTTTGAGATATATTCTCTGCAGTATTGTGCTAGGCAATTTGGACTATGGGAAGCAATTTCCATGCCAATTCTTTACTCAATGGGCTTCTCAGAAGGAACCAAGAAGAAAGAATATTCTCTCAAGAATTGAAGCCCACTTCTCTGTTGTATTAAATTGCCAACACAATGCGTACCCATTATAGTGCATACCTCCCTAATGGTTTCAGAGCCCATCCAAGACACCTTGCTAAATAGCAGACTTGGTGGTATTCCTTTGCGTTTGAGAGTACATACGAAAAGGCTCTCCGGTATGCAATTGGTCATGTGAAGCGGAGTGGTTCTAAAAAACCGATTACTCAAAGGTATAGACATTATCACTCTATATTCCTTTTCAATTTCACTCTAGCGCATCTTCTAACCTTCCATCACCTAACTCAGAAACAAAAGAAGCCTCTGATGCAGAGGGTTTCAATGCTGCAGAAAATCCTACTGATGGTAAGTCTCTGTCTTTCTTCCTCTATGTCAGCCCACTTTGTCCTCCTTTGTGGTAGTTTGTTACTTACAAGGTCTTTCTTCCTTTTGGATTGTCTCTGGGATAAACAAAGAGGAAACATTGGAAGAGATGGTATCATTATTGAGAAGGAAAACGAAAAGATGTTCTCCTCCATCTCCGAGAAAGAAGTCCAGCACTTCATCTGTCGAACCATCTGCTGAGCTAGTCGCACGTGGTGTGATTCCTTCAGAAGCTATTGCTTCTTTTGATAAAGGTCTAAGGAATAACATCTCTATTCCCATAGTTTAGAATCCTGTGACCATCTTGACATCTACTAGTCTTCCTTCCATCGAGCGGGTTATCAACATCTCAATTCCATCGTCTAGCATTTCTAGCACCACACTAGCCACAACTACCTTGATATCTTCCAGTGATATTATTACCAGTTCGATGGCATCCCGAGTATAACTCTTTACTCAGCTTGGTTCATCCACTCTTATGACCCCTAGTAAGTTTTTGTTGTTGTCTTGTATATTCTTCTCGTATTGTTTACTTGATTTATTTATTCTTTTTTTCTTTCTAGTTATACCGGCTATTGTTTCCACTTCTGCTTCGATCCTTGATTCTACCATAGGGACCACTATCACTCTTAATATGGTTGGACGTGGGACAACCATGCCTGAGACTGGTATATGTCTTTCAAATATTACGTTGTCTCTAATTCTAATCTTAATACTAAGATATCATTCTGGTCTTTCAGCATGTGGTCCGTTGACAAGTACTATGGTTCAACGGACCATTATTCTAGCCACTATGGTTAATCCTTCCATGGTCTCTCCGTCAATGTCTACTCTAGTGTTCGTGACTTCGGTTTTCACGACCAATTCTACTGAGGCTTTATCATCGACGTCTGTCTCACCAACTCCTGATCATCAGTCGACTACTGCTTATATGGGCAAGGCAATATATACTATAAACGAAGCTGAATTTATTTTGGCATTTAATCCATATGACTTGTCGCCTCATTCTAGTCAATCAAAATTGGCCATTGTCAAGAAGAAGATGGAGTTGACACGCTTTTTAGACTTCTTTATAGGAGGATTTGGGAGGATGTCATATGATATTGCAGCCTTAGAGCAGTTCAAACTCCTCATTGAGCGTCTTGGAAATGACAATGCCGAAGTAGTGTCTATTCTTCCTTCGGCACTCAGAGAATGACTCAAGGTTTTCTCCCAAGAGTTTCAGACTATACTCAATAAGTATCAACAACTCTTAGGCCATGTACAAGAGGCGTCCATTTCCACAGAAATATATGAAGAGCCAGCTGATATTGTGAAGGAGGCTAGTGAAATAGTAAGCACTCATCGTGAGTCCCTTCGGGTTATTATGGACAAAGTAAGTGTCCTTATCGAGAAGGAAAGGCTTCTTACAGAAATCCGCAAAGAGATTTGTCGATCGTGGGAGATGAAGCTTCGTCAACAAGCAAAAATTGAGCAAGAGCTGCATCACCATGTCAGTGTCTTGAAGAGTTTGAAGCAACAAGAGCACATACAAATAGTAAGCTCCGCAATAGAACGCCATCAAAATAAAGACGCATGTACTTCAGAGATGAGTAGACTAAAATCTCAACTGTTTTGACTTCAACGAGGGATTCATGACTTTTGTTGGATAAACCTTCTTCTCTTTAATAAAATATCCTTATTTTCCTTGAATGTCCTACGTGTGCCACAATCATTTATAACCAATTTTGATAATGGATCCTGAGCCTTGGGCCTTCATTTATGTGCACGTCATCAGTTAGTTGGCCTAACTCGTCGACCAAATGGATTAGTATAAATACCTGATAGCCGTTAGCAAGTTTCATCACTTAGCCCATCATAATGGCTAACTTTTTTTTTCCCCAACCAATTCTCAAGCTCTCCTTCGCCTGAATTGTTTTGAGAAACTTCGGAGTTTCGAACGACAAGGACGCCTTTTCCTATCCTTTATGGATTACAACGCAAAAGCTCGTCATGTGATCCTAGGTCCGTACCTCAAATCAACACCCCCACCATCCATTTTCACCGAGCATTTTCCATGTCATTACAAGAAGGTACTTCCCATTAGTTGATCTCGACTTAGCATTTCTGCTTGGGCAACACCAAATTCTTGCTTCAACTCATATCTGTACTATGATGAACAATTCTCTCAGTGGTACCAAATAATGAAACCAAAAATGTCTAGCATTTGAAAAGCGGCAAAGATAGAGGAAGCCTTGTCACTAAGCTGTCTTTCCATAGATCCTGTAGAACATGGGCTTATCGAAGCTTTTTGCTATCTCTGGTCACTATTGACTAATTACTTTTTACTTTTTTTGATATATGGTCACTGACTGAACTATCACTTTTTGTGAAATTTTATAATCAGAATTCGTGGTCATGTTTAGATTTTTATGGTTCCTCTTTCGTTGATCTCTCATTTCCTGATTTCATTAAGAGATTTAGTAAGCCAGATGGACCTGTAATGCCTCAAGAACATGTTGCATTCCTGCTTTGTTGGCTCTGTCGATACGTCTTTTGTACCACCTCCGTATCATGCAGACTTATGGACATTGCATATGCCTTTACTCAGGGTGTTGATGTGGGGTTAGGTCGAATGGCCTTGTCCGCCTTGTACAAAGGCCTAACTGATGCACAATCTTCATTATTTAGTGCGCATCCTGACCCTTTCATTGGTCCGCTGTGGATATTTCATAGTTGGGTTCAATCATATTTTCCTTATCTGTTCACATCTTATGGTTCTACACCCATTGACTGATATGATGCACATAAGCAACCCATTGAAACTGTTTTTGGACCTTGGAAGTTCTGTAGCATTTTTCTCTAGCCAATTGGAGGACTTCCGGTCTTAGAATACTTTCTAAGTATTCTGCTTACTCTGAAGGACTTCACTTTTCATAGGTTTGGCATAAACTTCGTGTGTGATCCATCGACCGTACAACATAATACCTCAATATTTTGGGCAAGCATACTTGTTCCTACCGATCTTCCACTGGAATTCATTTTTGGGGAAAGATTTTCTATTAGCTTGGAGGCATACAACCCCCATTACTGTGCCCGTCAATTTGGATTGGTGCAAAGTATTCCTATGCCAATTGTCTACTCAATGAACTTCCCTTATCTTTCGTCTCCTCGGGATGATACTCTGTCATGTTACAATGAGGTTGCCAAATATATCCTGGGACAGTTCAAGCTTGTCGACAATTTCGGCACTCCGTATGGTTCAATATCATTTAATCAATGGTGGGATGAATATAAGGTCTTGATTTTTCTTGAAGACCTAGATTCTGCCTTGTCGAGGATAACCCTGCTCCCAGTGGGGTTGCTACATCCTTTTAGGAGGTTTCCAATGTCAGATATGTCCTTATCTCCGAGTACGCCATCATTATCTTTCTTCGACGTGGATCAATTTCTAGGCGAATCGATGGATGAAGTGAGCTCTACTATGGATCATTCTTCCTTTAAAACTCCCCAAGTTAACAACATTAGAGTCATTGGGGTAAACATCCTTTGGTAAGCAATTCTTTTCCCCCTGCTAATCATGATGAAGTTCGCTTGAAGGGAGCTCAACTTTGTGAGCTCCTAAAGGAAGGGTATGACGTCATTTTGGATGTCCCGGAGATTGAAAGCAAAGTCAGGTCCTTACTTGACTATCTGACTACTTTACCATACCCTTTACCTTGTCGAGCTTTAGACTTTGCTCTCCATGAATTCTCTAATTCATTTGATGTGACTATGAAGGCTTTTAAGGTAGGGCTTGAATATGTTAATCTCGTCGAGGGCAAAGAGAAAACTTTGAGTCTTCAAGAAGAAGAACTAGTTGAGGCTCGTAAGGTCTTTGAGGTATTCCGTGTCGATGAAAATATTTCTCTGTCGACGCTCTTTGATCAAAGCAAGGCTATATTGAACCTCGAAGCGACCATAAAGTAACTGAGCACTGAGGTGGAGGACAACTAAGCCAGAAAGAACAAAATCCTGGAATTAAACTGTGATCGAGAAGTCCAGCTTCACGTCTTTGTTCTGGGCCTTGAACAACATTTCGTTTAATTTGCAATTTCTTTTCTTTCCTGTTAATGTCATTAATGTTGAGAATAGCACTGATGTAAATATCTTTATTGCTTAGTTTTTTCTCTTATCTGAATAATCATAGTCTGTGCCTGCTTTGATGACCCGTATGGCATTATTGATAGAACTGCCCTCTCTTTTTGTCTTCAAAAAGACGTCTGTGCATAATCTTCTGTACTTGCATTCAATGAATCAGTACGATGCGTAATCTCTTCATATCGGTGTGATTTACTTCTGCTGTCATATGGATATCCGTCTGAATAGTATTTGAATCCCATCGGTATATGTGTAAATCATCGGACGGCTAAGAGTAAATATCGGCACATTTTTCCTCGAATCTTGCTTTGTAACCTTTAAGGAGTAAATACCCATTACTCGCAACATTCCAATCTCTGTATCTTGGACTGATCAATCGGATACGATCGTGCCCTCCAAGATATTCGTCACGTTAGTGAATCTTCTCATACCGATTAGTGATGATTCGGGGCTCCAGTTGCGAGCTATAAATAGTACGTCTATTGTGATCGGGACTTTACCGTTTGACTTTGAATTTTAACCCCTTAGCTTTTAGAAAAATCTCCTTTCTTTCATTGTGCCGATCATCGATGGAATCCAGTGCCTCGTCACTAAGCTTGGGTGCTCGCAACTTCAAGGCCTTATGGAAGGAGATCATCTCCTACCTAAGCCTGTCCTACGCCACTCTGGTTGTCAAGCCCCAAGTGATAGCTAAGGTCGAGAAGCTGCTTCGCAAGGGGAGACCCAATGACCTACCTTCTGATCATCATTTCCTTGCTGACTGTGAGGAATTCGTGACCGTCTTCGAGCACGGGGTATCCTAGTTCCAGGACAATGGGAGGGCTATCCATACATACTTTATTATGGAATGTTTGTCCGAGAGCATCAAGGAGGAAGCTAGGCATGCCAATGTGGTGTATAACACACTTTGTGATGTGTAGGGCCAACTTCACTCTTCCCATGAACATCTTAACAAATATCGAAAGCCGATTGTTGAACGGATCCGGGGAGTAGAGAAAAAATTGAGGCGAGGAGTTCCCAACCTTGAAAAGGATGAAATCGAGATGGAC
Organism: Syzygium grande; assembly: GCA_024733475.1. Lineage (NCBI taxonomy): Eukaryota > Viridiplantae > Streptophyta > Magnoliopsida > Myrtales > Myrtaceae > Syzygium > Syzygium grande. The sequence continues at coordinate 10,720,384 of JAMXDD010000011.1, forward strand.
CTCTCGATGGATTCTTGTTGTGAAACCTTTGTCACCTCCGCTTCCACATCCTTGGGCCGAATGGCCGAAAAATCGAATGAACTGGTGGGGTCCCACCTTGAAGTTATCTGAAGGCTCAACAAACGGCTGGCGAACCTGGATGAGATGCTCCCCAAACTCGAGGAGGCCAAAGAGCGGGCCGAAGTGGTGAATCAGCGCTTAGAGGAGCGGATGCAGTACTTCGTGATCTGTTTTAGAGAGCACATTGGTCTCAGCCTGGGAGAGTGAAGATGGCTAGCAGGTCTGGGTTCAGAAGGGAGGAAGGAGAAGAAAAAGAAGGAAGGAAGGAAGAAGGAGAAAGAGAAGAAGAAGAAGATGGACATAGGAAGGAAATTTTATATATTATATATATATATCTGTCTTTTTGCTTATGAAATTGAACCTACTTAGAAATTTCAATATGTTCTTCCTCCATATCTCACATCTCCCACATAGTAGGATAATACTTTTTTCAAATATTTGCCATTAATAGTACGGGGCAATTCCTTTCCATTGATATGCATTAGTCGATAAGCATTTCCGACAAACGTTTCAGTTACCATAAACAGTCCCTCCCAAGTTGGTGACCATTTACCAAACTTTTCACTGTCCAAACTCGTTGGCAAAATGGTCTTCCATGCTAAGTCACCAATTTCGAACCGTTTATGCTTCACATGTTTATTATATGCTTTGGCAACTCTCTCTTTCTAGAGGATTAGCTTTTCTAGGGCAATCGCTCTATTCTCCCCCAATTCGTCGACGTTGGCAAACATTAACTCGTCATACTCCTCCTTGGCCAAGTTATTTTGAAGTCTGACTCATAGAGAATGAATCGTAATTTTGACAGGGAGGACTACCTCTTGTCCATAAGTAAGCATGTATGGGCTAGTTCCGATAGCAGTCTTTTTAGATGTCCTATAGGCCCATAATACAATTGACAACAACGCATCCCACTCTTTGGGATTATCCTCCAGATGTCGTTTAATTAATGCAATGATGGCTTTGTTGGAGGTTTGAGCTTGACCATTGGCTTGGGCATAATAAGGAGTTGAATGAATCATTTTAATGCCTCTAGACTTGGCGAAACTAATCACCTCTTGCCCAATAAAAATGGTGCTTTGATCCATAGTTATAGATTCTGGAATGCCAAATCGATGGATAATACGCTCCTTGATGAACTCCTTCACTGTCTTTTGCGTTATATTTTTATACGAGGCCGCTTCAACCCATTTGGTGAAATAGTCGGTAGCAACCGGAATGAAGCTATGTTTTCTTGACGAAGGGGGGGGTAGATTTTTCCTACTACATCCATAGCCCAGCCCCTAAATGGCCAAGGTTTGATAATAGGTTTCATTGTGGCTGCAGGAACATATTGAATGAGTCTGTACCTTTGACAAGCTTCACATCCCTTAGCATAGCTTATGCAGTCTCAGGTAATGGTTGGCCAAAAATAACTATGTAGACGGAGTAACCACTTCATTTTTATCCCTAATTGATGGGCCCTACATATGCCTTCATGAACCTCAGCTATTGCTATCACAAATTCTTGTCGTCCTAAACACTTAAGCAATAGCCCATCCACAGTCTTACAATATAACTTGTTTCCAATTATTAAATAATTGAAGGCTTTTCTTTTGAAATTTCTATCAGTAGAGACTGAGTTATTGAGATACTCTATAAATATGGCTCTCCAATCTTGGATTACTATTTTGTCGATAGTTATGTCGTCGACAGGAATTTCTATCGACTGTGTAAACATGACTCTATTGTCCATCGATGGCAGGAGCTTGGTCTGAGTAATCATATGGTCAACAAGCTCTTTTGATATTTTATAACTGGAAGCCATTTGTGCCAAATCATTGGTCTCCGTGTTATGCTCTCTTTTAATATGGATTAACTCAAAATCGTCAAAGTGATTTAAGAGCTCTTTGGCTAGTGAATAATAAGATATAATGTTCTCGTTGAGACACTGGTACTACCCAGATAATTGCTTTATCACTAATTGAGAGTCCCCTATAATTTTGACAAAGTGTATTTTCATATTGGCCAAGATGTTTAGGCCAACAATTAAGGCCTCATATTCGGCTTGATTATTGGAGCATTCAAAATTCATTCTGAACATAAGTTTCGTTTTTTGTCCACGAAGGAATATTATCATGATCCCAGCCCCAGCAAATCCAAGGGTACTAGATCCATCGAAGTAAAGCTTCCACGGGACCACCTGAACGTATCCCTCACAACTTTCATTTTGAGCTCTAGGATATTCCATAATAAAATCTGCTATGGCTTGTCCTTTTATTGCTTTAAGTGGCACATAGACCAGATTTATTTTGGTCAAAGCAAATGCCCACTTAGCAAGTGGGCCTTTAACAATGGGCTGAATTAACATGTACTTAATCACGTCTATTTTATATATCACATGTACCGTAATTGGCAGCATATAATAACGTAATTTTGTATATGCATAAAACAATTACAAGCATAGTTTCTCAATCGCAGTGTATCTTGTTTCAGGATCATTCAACATTCGACTTAAATAATATACCACTTGCTCTTTGCCTTCGCCATTCTCCTGCGCCAGCATACATCTGATGGAAGTATCGGTAGCGGCCAGATACAATTTCAATGGTTGACCCGCTCTTCGCGGCATCAAGACTGGCGGATTAACCAAGTACCGTTTGACTTGGTCAAAAGCATGTTGATGTTTGTCTTTCTATAAAAACTCTTCATGACTTTTCAACTTCAACAATGGCGAAAACACCTCAATTTTTCCTAATAGGTTAGCGATAAATCGACGCAGAAAATTTATCTTTCCTAAAATCATCTGAAGTTGCTTTTTATTCGTGGGGGGCGGCAATTCTAAGATGGCCTTAGCTTTATTCTTATCGATTTCAATCCTTCTCTGATTAACCAGGAGCCCTAAGAAGTTGCCAGCCCTTACTCCAAAAGCACATTTTAATGGATTCATTTTTAGGTCGAATTTCTGCATCCTAATAAAAGCTTACTCTAAATAATTTAAATGATATACCTAGTCTGATTTGACAATGATATCATCGATGTAAACTTCCATAAATTCTCTGATTATGTCATGAAAAACAAAATTTATGGCCCTTTGATAAGTTGCCCCTGCATTCTTTAATCAAAATGGCATGACGAGCCATTCAAAAGTACCAATAACCCCAGGACACCTGAACGCAGTTTTATGGATGTCCTCTTTAGCATTGAATATTTGATTGTAGCCTGAATGACCATCTATTAATGACATAATTTCGTTTCCAGAAGCCGAATTAATTAGCATATCCGCCATTGGCATCTGATACTCGTTCTTGGAGGTGACTACGTTTAAGTCTCTGAAATTAATGCAGATATGTAGCTTCCCATTCGTTTTCTTTACTGAGACTATGTTAGACAACCACTCAACGTACCATGCCGTCCTAATAAACTCAATCGCTCAACTTCTTCTTTTACTTTAAGGATGACCTTTGGAGCGAATCGTCTAGGTGGCTGTTTATGAGGCCTGAACCCCTTTTATGGGTAGTCGGTGTTCGACGACATCTCCGCTTAACCCTGGCATTTCTTTATAATCCCAGGCAAAACAATCCTTATACTTCTTCAAGAGCCTTATCAACTGAGCTTTGAAGTTGTCATCGATCAATGAACTTATGTAAATAGGACGGTGTTCGTTACCTAGCCCAAGGTTAACTTCTTGTAACGGGTCTTGAGCTTCAATTGATTTTTCACTTTCTTTTAGGGTGACTCTTCAAATTCAAGGATTCTGTTGACAATTTATGCGAATTGCTCTACAAGTTCTGCCCAATAGGCCGAGTACCTCTCAATGAGGTCTTTTGACAATATAAGGTTTCCATAGACAACCTCATTTAATTGTGCTGCCAGTTGACTCTTTGGGATGCACTCAACAATCCCATTGTCAAAACGGTTGGGGTCAATGAGAGGTAGGTTGCTGATAGATATACTATCTTTCATTACTGATTGATGAATTGGAGATGCATAAGTTACCTGTGATTTGGTGTTTGCTTTGACGTACTCTACCTTATCCCTATTCCAAAATGCTAGCATCTGATGGAGGGTTAATGGTATGCATAGATTACCACGGATCCAATCTCGGCCTAATAATAAATTATAAGATCCATTTGCATCAATCACGTAAAAGGGCATTATGGAAGTTTTGGTACCCACGATTAAGTCAGCTATGAAAATACCTTTAACTTTAGAGATTTCCTCAGTAAAGTCGGACAATTGAATGTTTGACGGAATAATCTCTTCGTCTCGTCTTCCCAGTTTCTTGTAGAAACGATATGGGATGAGGTTCAGTGTAGATCCCCCATCTACCAATATTCTAGACACCGGTAGAACATTAAGTTTTGCATTGATATTCTGAGCCTTTACATGATTTGAACCCTTGGGTGGAGGTATTTCAAATTCCACTACCTCCTTAATGTCAAAGTGGAATTCTACTTTTTCTTTTTTTCCATTATACCCTCTGTCGGATGATCTGACTCCATTGTCATTACCCGAAGGTTCGATGGAAGACATAGTCGAACCATATAAGAACTCAACGATGAGATTGATCTTGACAATTGTTGTGGTTCGTACTGCGCAGACTCAATGTCTTGTTTTGGTGAAGATTGCTGAGGTCGACAAGATGTCAACGCTTAAATTTCTAATTTTCGTTTCCAGACCAAATTCCCATGTTTAGGATTCTTCGACCTGGCCTTTTGCTCAGCCATCAAAACTGGTTTTACCTGCTTGATGTGAACTTGATTTACCTATTGTTGGAGCTGATATTCTTTTCTTTTCCGCAGCATTCTCCTTTTTTGAGTCTGCGTTAGATTTGAACTGTGATTTTGAGCTCGGCTGGCCTCATATCATTAACTTACAAGTGGGTCTCTTGGCACCTTTAGAGTTTGTCGATATGGTGGACGAGAGTTTGTGTGAAGATCTTCCTGATCAGGGAAATCAAGACCCCATCCACTTGGCTCGATCTTCTCATTGTATGAAGGTGGTCGAGCATAACTTACATAATAATCATATTTACCACTAGGCTCTCCCAAAGTATCAATAGTCGAATCACCTTCAAATGACTTAATAACCTTATTACGGCCTCGACGACCTCTATGATGATTAGTACCCTTAGAAGGTATTTGTTTATCATATGAATCAATGAGTGCCAAATCACGAAATTGGTCGATAACTTTACTAGGCGGAAGTCTTCGACTTTTGGAGTAATGTTTCTCTAGTTCCAAAAGTCGCTTACACTTTTCGCAAAAATGACATGGCTTATGCCCCCTGGTGTTTGTCCTTAATGACACCATTCCTGCCATTACGGGAAAAGGATCGACATCAACTTCCATTTGGGACTTGCCTTTGTCTTCAGAGAATTTTATCTTCCCTTGTTTAATAGCTTCCTGAACGTTTCTTTTAAATACAAAGCAGTTATTGGTAGCATGGCTCCACAAATGATGCCATTTGCAATAATTCTTTCCCACTAATTCCTTTTTGGTGGGTAAATCTGACCCTCCGTCAGCCTGATTTGTCCATCAGATAATAATAAGTCAAATATTTCCTCTATCTTGTTGATATCGAAAGAATAAAAAATGGGTTCTTTAGCCTTTGACATGAGGTTAGATTTTTCTCTAATTCCTGCTGGTTTTAGAGCTTTGCAGATGTACGGCTTATCAATCACCATTTTCGTGAGAGTCATATCTGCTATATCTATTGATTCGGTTTCATCCTCGCTCTCTTCAGCATCGGCCCAATAAACTTCACCTCATCGACCATACCTTTTGTCCTTTTCCTGGAGAAGACTTTCATGCTTGGTATTTATAGTTGACAACTGGAACAAGTCTGAATATGGTTGTCCAACCATTCTCTCTTAGATTTCAAACTTTAATCAATTAAAAGCGAGGTCCGCAAAAGTCTTTTCAGGTAAAGGGACTAAACACTTATTCCTTGCCCTCTTAAACTTGGAAATAAACTGATCGACGGACTCATTAGCTAACTATTTCATGGTCGAAAGATCAGCTACTGACGAATCCGACACGGCTCTTTGAAATTGACAATGAAATAACCTTTTTATTTGTTCCCATGATGTAACCGAAGTCATGAGTAAAGCAGTATACCACGTAAAAGCGGTTTTCAACAATGACAAAGGAAATAACCTTAATTTCCAATACTCAGCATGAGCCGCATCACCACATTGAGCCAGAAAACGATTAACATGTTCAAAAATAGACTGGTCTTCCTCTCCGGTGAACAATGTAAATTCTAGTATTTTAAAATCTCTTGGATATGGAATTGTATCCATCCAATCAGGATATGGTTTCCTATAAATGTTTTGGAGATATCCCGCATCATAGCCATATCCCATCATTACAGGGTCCACCACTAATTAATTTCGCGCTGGAGTGGCGACGAGCGCCGGAGCTACCACATAATTAGGTTGCAATGGCTAATTCAGATTTTGATGAGGTAATTGGTAGAACGGCTGCTGTGGTAACTGTGGCTGCTGTTGGGGTGGTAGTTTGTGAGCAACCAGAGGGGGGTTAACCGGTAGGTTTAATTGTGCTGGCAATGGTTGCTGGACTTGAACATTTGGACCCATTTAGGGTGAAAAATGCTGATTCACGTTAGGCACCACAGGCTGGGGCGCCTAACGTTGTGGTTGGATGTTTATCTATTGGATTTGCTCTTGTCCCTTAGGGAATGGTGTTATAAGATTCGGAAGATCTAGGACTACAGGTAGAGGACTTACCTGGATAGTAGATGGGCCTTGTATCTGAACAACTTGATATCCTCTTTTGGAGGTTTTCGTCCATTAACGACTATCGAGCAATTACTCTATTCGGGTCTACGCTAGCGTGCAATCATCCTTCGCTGGTTGCTATTGGCAAGGTTTCACCCCTTGGTAATATACGAATGGGTAGGACTATAGAAGTAGTTTGCATCACTATTCCAAATTGTATAGCAGGACCTCCCAATGCTGATGGGGACCCTATTCTCAGTTGGATTGGTGCAATGGACCCTCCATGTTGACCTTGTATGTATTCATGATAAGTGTTAATGATCAAAGGCCTAACCACTTTAATCATACGCTTTACCACATAATCAGCGAGCTCGTTCTGAGTTTCCTCAATAATTCGCCTCATGGTAGAAAGTGCAACTGGTGTGAGCTCAATTAGCCTTCTTTCTTTAACACACTACCTCGACATATCGGCGACCTCTTCTCGAGACTGGCTAGCCACCTCGGTATGAAGAAATTGAGCGGATGATGTCTCAGCACGGTTATTAGCTTCCGCTATCGATGCAACTTGCTCGTCAGTAGTATTATCCGGGTTTGTTCTACTCCGGGTGTGTGGCATAGCATTCTCTTGACTTAACTCAATGGCAGTCCCACCGGCATGTCAAAAAGATGTTTTGCCAGTTTGTTACTCCGTCGAAAAATCTTTCACCGAACACTGCATTTCGAATTTTATTAGCGGATACCAAGGTCTTGAGTCAAGCTTGGACAGAGAATGTCAAATGCGTTTATTAATCCCAATTTAGATTTTACACCCTAACTTGATATAATGTCAAACTCGATAATACTAACCATGCAACGACAACTCGCAAATGTTGAAATTAAGCTATGTCGGAATTTAATCAACGACACAACTTCAAAGTACGTCAGAATTTAATCAATGACGTAACTTGAATGAATACATCTGGAATCTAATCAACAGCTATACTCTAAATACAGCGTCGGAATTTAATCAACGACACTGAGGTAGTGGCACAACACTGGAATTTAATCAACAATGCTGAACCTGATAAAGACCCTAATCGGAATTGAATCTACAACACAGAATCTAAAGATTATGACTAAAACTACTTCTAATGTGCTTAAGAATAACGGTTAATAAAAGATGTGTTGTGTTGTTGAAGAAGGTCCCTTCTACGTTGGAAATCCATGAGTATTTATAGAGCAGCTTGACAACCGTTGCCTGCACACTTCTCCTTGATAATCGTTTTCCACTTCCTTACGTTTCGTGCTTTAACTGTTTCCTGACTTGTCGACGCAGCTTATGTTCTTTGGGCATCACGTAATAGCTAATTTCCTTCCACGTGTCTCTTTATTTCTTTCTTGATCTTCATGCTCACGGTCATATCCTTACTTTTTGACAAGTGTAAATGAATTTTTCGCCACGTATTACCATGATTTCGCACAAAACTCGTGATTTTGAACTTTGTTGACGTCACGTGCAAAGCTCGTGATCTGAGATTCGTCGACGTCACATGCAAGGCTTGGATTTATCGACATCACGTGCAAAGCTTGTGATTTTAAACTTGTCGACACCTTTATGACGTGTCCTATTGATAATTGCCTCTGGGCCTGACTTGCGGCCTTTTTCATATTTTTTTTGCCATGAGGACTGTACTTTATATCTTCTGTAACTTGTGGACGGCCCATTCCCATCAGGGGTAATTTTGGGTGTCAACAGTAACGATCAAAGTTCTTCCTGGTAGCACCATTAGCTAAGAAAAGTATCAGAATGATCAAAAGGCTATAAAGTGTTGAAGGCATGATAGGGTGTGTGGTTATTGCTTAGGCTAAAGTACGCATGCGAAGAGGAGGATCCTTGAGATGTTTTTTTTCGGCTTCAACCAGTTCACATTTATATAGAGTAACCCACGATCCCAATTTGTACTACTATTTTTGTCATGCCCCGAACCCCCATCAAGCTCGCGACATCCCCTGCTCCGGTCGAATTTGTTACGACATTCTAGGAACATCGCCGACCCAACCCAAATATCAGAGCCACATGCGGAAACGAAATATATAAAACAAAACCTCGGACAAAAAGATGACGAACAACGGGGTAGAACAACAGAACAGACAAACAACAATAACAGCATTTCATACAATATTACTGCACCACAAAAACTAACATTATCTTACAAATATATGTAGCAAACTAGCCTTCGAAATCACTGTCATAACAAAATATCAGAGATTTTGTTATTTTCACTTCACTATCGGATAATCCAAGTTAAACAACCCTTAAAATAGCCTAGGGAATGCCTACTGGTCACCTTCCTTTCTGCTCTTGATTCTTTGGGCTTGAACCTCCGGACACTCACCTGCAATTCCACCGGGCACCAAAGGTGGTTCCTTGAACTTCCAAAAGAAGAGGCGAACTTACCGGATTTACGATTAGAGGTCTAAAATTGTGGATTATACAACTATGAGACGAATCTTAATAAATGTACAACCATAAACCCCACTTAGGCACTCACGTACTGCCAGACAGAACACGCATCTCACACAACGATCAATCAATCTAACAATCACACATGAACCTACCTGGAACCTATCATGCACGTTCCTGCACGTTAGACCATAACACAGCCAGCACATCACAACAAGGAATCACAGACGCGTGCGTGGCTCAATTATAAGATAGAAATCACTTGGGCACGTCCCATACCGTGCCTAGCAGTTTCTACCTCATAATTAAGCATCACATCACGCGATACAAACACACTCGCACACTGACCCACACCACGTATCACTTTCCTAAATCTTGCACCTCAAGCCAATTCCCGCTCATTCTCAACTCTTCCACCACCGCGCCCACGTAAAACACATCAAGCCAACGGTCTTCTGATCTCGTCAGGCATTGACATCCCGTCGGGTCGGGCATCGTCACCTCGTCAGGGACGGCATCGTCATACGTAAACGAACACACCTCAGGATGGATCCTTTTCAACCAATCCTAAATTTCTGTATCCTCGTTCCACTCAAACCACACATACACACGGCCAACCACACCCACGGTCATACACAACCTCACACCTCACCCACACTCCACAAATGCATATTTCCTCACACGAACACCACACGACCATACACATGTAACACGCGAATCCAATGCACATTCACATCACCACGCCACTACATTTCACATCCACACAAACAAGGCACACGGCCAACCCACAATCAGCCCAAACACGGTCCAGAACAGCCAACAATCACAACCAATACAATTATCTCAATAAGCCTAATCAGGTCACAACAATTCCAATCGATCACACATTTAATTCCCGATCAATCCTCAACGTCACAGCCCTAACTTAGCCTCCTAAACCTCGAAATTTCATCGCCAAATCAATCCACAACAACCCAAACACCAACCCCTAATTCAGTCCTAAAACAGCCACAAAAATCGTCTAAACCGAGCCCTAATTTAGTCTAACAATACCCGAGGTTCTAGATATCGATTGGGGAAGTCACTTACCTTAAAAAACGAGACAAACCAGGGTTGGAATGGTGCGGAACAGCAGTAGCAGCAGCGGTGTCGCCGGCGGTGCTTGGGCGGCGACGGTCCTTAGTCGAGAGAGAGAAAACAAGGGAGAAAGAGAGAGATAGGGGGACGGGTTGAGGGTGGTGGTTAGGCGAGGTCAGGTGGAACAGAGGCACTAGCGGCACGGTGGCGTACGGAACGACATACGGACGACCGTACGGATGGCGTATGATGGCGATGTACAGCGACATACGGGTAGCTGGAGGGTCGCGGCGGCAGCGAGTTGGCTGTTCGAGCTCTGGCACGGCGGCAGTTAGCTTCGGCGAGCTTTGGCTGAGAGGAAAAACCAAGAGGGAGAGAGAGATTTCGGGGGAGAGGAGAGAGAGTGGTCTGGCCAGAATGAGAGAGGAGAGAGAATGAGGTCCAAGCTGATCAAATATTGGGGCTGGTGGTGCCACGTGTTGCCCATCCAACGGTTTTAACCAAAATGCCCCTAATCTAACGATCCTCATTCGTTCCAATCCAATAATGCAAGGGTAAAATGGTCTTTAAGTCCAATAATTGAGCTAATAATTACTCTTACTTATCCCAAATATTTTTCCAAAATTCGGAACTGAAAATGGCCCAGGGGCAAAATGATCATTTTTCCGATCCTGGGTTGAAATTCCAATTTTCACCCGTACCAACCCCAAATGTGTGTGGCCAACATAATATGGCGTAGGAATCGCGAAAATAGCTTCTTAAGCCCTCGAAAATCGACTGCAAAGTCCTGGGGAATAAATAATATTATTTTTCACTTCCAAGCCAAAATTTCAATTTTTGACCATAACAACTCTAAATGTGCATGGCCACCCCAAAACGACATCAGCCTCGAAAAATAATCTCATACAGCCTCAAAATCAACGTTGGTGTCCAAAGGGGCAAAATCATAATTTTTCCGGTCCCGAACCGAAATCCATTTTTTTGCAGAAATGGGTAGCCCCAAGGTTGGCCAAGCCAAAAAAGTCATCGGCCGCTCAAAATTGTCACTTTCAAAATTCTCGATTCCCGGGCCCGAATTTCAAGAAATGACTAAAATTGAACAATCGCAACTTTAACTTATCTTTAGCTAACGGGTGACCCGTTGGGATTATGCGCTCTCGACCCATGACCGACACTAAGTCAAATCATGTTTAAGTTTACTCTATCCAAGGCAACCTCGATTGTCATATAATTGCGAGGGTCTGTCGCTAGTTCCCTTCGAACACGATCAATCAAATAGATCGGTCTCGATTGGCTCAAAATATTCCCCTCGTCAATCCATATAGTCGAAGATCAAATCCAGGTCGAGTTCTTTGATCGTGCAAACTCAATCCCGTAATAGCCCTACCTCTAAGGTTAGCATCTCGTGAATGCGCTATTCCAGGTGAGATCTCACTATAGTGCATTGATCAAATTCATTTCTTAAATCCCAAGAAAAGGATCGAAAATTCAGACTGTTACAATTTTCTGCTCATTTGGAGGATGTATATCAATTCACTAAACCAAGTATATTAGAAAAGAAAAGGAATCCCAATGGATCACTACCTTATTTGGATTAAAATTTCCTTTCTTGAAGGGCACATTAATTCACCTAACAATTTCTTTCTTGTTGGGAAAAACTATCCTTGGTTGACGCACCAAAGAATTATAACTTCTTGGCTGGACGGTGGATATCTTTCTTGACATGTGAGTCCGGTCAACGAGATTTAAATTTGGAACAAAGAAAAACAAGGACAACTTTTTGGTTAGATAAAGAGGACTTAGTCTTTTGTTCTTATCTATTACTGAAATCATCATATTTTTTTTGTAATAGCAATTCAACATATCATTGTTTCAAAGCAAGAACATTGGCATATATTCAGCTATCCACACTTAGGTATTTCGCTGCACGACCAACCAGTCTGGATCGGTTTGTGTCTTTGGTTATAAATCCAAACAACGTGAATTTGCAAAACATAAAATTAGTGATGAGAATATATTTTGAGTTTGAACTCATGAAGGAAACCTGATTCAAATAGAAAATTCAAAGAGAAATGATTAAGCAACGGTCCTTAATTTATTGTGAGAATAACATCATGTACTGGACGACAAAAAAATAAATAACAAACTATAAATTGTTGTAGAGTCCACTCCTTCAAGAATTTGTGGCTCATAATATACCATTACTTTCACAATGGCCCAAAGACTATTTTGTTAGCAAAACCCAAATTCAAATCCAAATAGGGCCTGCGGTTTGATGCCCAAACAAGCAAGAAATTACAAAAATACTTTATACTTTGGAGTTAGATTCCTGATTTGAGTAGGTTTCCTTCTCTTGATTTCATTTGAGTGATTCACAAGTACATGAGACAAGTCGCAAGCACCAAATGAAGTGGCTTGGTTATATACCTTTCTTTGTATACATAGCGGCTATACTATCTAAATTGTTCTTCAAGACCCTAAGATTGAAAAAGAGATCAAATTGTTAAGCGTGATTAAGTAAAGTAAAATTTTACTCTTCGGATGGATGTACAGTGATGAGCATTCAATGTTTTATACCCTCTCCTACTGTAAGTATCTCGATGTCCATTTGAGAAAATAATGTTGCTACCAAACCTACAATGAACTAGCTCTATATCCTACATCCTAAATAAAAAAAAGAGGTAGAGGACGATGATGGTAAGGTTTACATTGAATTTTACGCATAAAAACTAGTTTAATCAACTGATAGAAAGAAGAGCCAAACATATATTTTTCAAGGCTTCAAAAGTCATACATGACCACCACAGTAGGTAGTGACCTAATGCGGGCGAGGCACAACCGCTGTATTAGTAGCTGCATTCATTAGTGAATCTGCTTGAGATGAAAGTCGCTGGTTAGAACATAGGATTGTTTGTGTTGCCCACAGGGAATACCACTTCGCTGCAGCTCTGCAAGCAAATCTCCCTTCTAGTTCAATAGAAGTGTAAGTTGTCTTAGATGCTTTTCTAACCCTGTCCACTTTGATGCAAACTTAGCTCAATCAGATTCGAATCCATCCATGACATCGAAAGGCAATATCCAAACTCTCCCAAACAATCGACACCCATGGGCCTCCTCTAGTTCTTAAAGGGTTATGTGTGTAGAGTATTGTACCTGCCACACTCAACCCAAAGTTTTTTTGATAGACATAAGTGGGAGGATTGAGGTAGCATGTGATACTGATGTTCACGTTATAGACAACAACGACATCAATTATTTGCCAAGAATGCCATTTTCAGCAGTATTTGCTCCATCAATGTCGTTGCATATTATTGTCATTTGATATATTGGTGGATCATAATTTTGAGCTGCTTCCATGTACAGCGATAACAGCTAGTTCTTCAGGTCATTCCCTCTCTCTAAAGGCCTAACACATCCACGCACGCACAATAAGCAGGAGAAGAGGAGAGATTATGATTGTAATTACCTTAAAATCTTTGATGGCCATGGGTAGTTATTCTGTGGGGTAATATTGTCAAAGTACAGTATCAAAGTTGATGAGGCCGAAGCTATGAGGGCCACATATGGATATCTTAGTCGAAACCTTGAAGCAAGCACTGAAATTTGTATTAGCTATTTGCTCGATTCAAGAAGGCTAGAAATGGATACCTTACTTCACTTTCAGAGAAATAAGTCACAAATTTGGCTTTTAATGAATTGAAATTCAATCTTAGAGAAAGATTCGAATGCCAAAACTTTGCCAATTTATTCCAATTGGCAACGAGAATGTCTAAGTATGAGCAGCTACTTAAGGACAAAGAAAAAGGGGTATATGAAAACTGTACACAAAATGTGGTGAGATCAACATTTCTATTCAAAGAATAATTTGCAGTTATTTTTTGTCTACCTGTAATATTTTCTATTTGGAATCGCCAGAGAGCCCATCTCCTCTAATATTGAAGAAAAACTTTCGATAAAGATATTTTGTCACGACATCAATTCCGACAAACATAAGTATACAATTTTCGTAATTCACTTCTATTTGGCAAAAAAATATGAAACTTTTCAAATTATACATATATGTACATGTAGAATCATATATAGTGTTTCATAGTTTTTTAAAACTTAATCTTTTGAAAGATTTAAATTTTGAAAGTAAAGTTAAATGTAAGAAAAATTATCTTCCCTTACCAAAAAAAAAAAAAGAAAAATTATCTTATATACCCTTGATGTTACAAGCTCTGTTTGTACGCCGATTAAAGTGATCGGTGCACGTGCATAGTTTCTTTCTTGTACTCGGAACCCAATTTCCTTTTATTGTTGCATCTAAATAATATATAGCAAGTGAATATTTTAATTTATTTTTGAAAACCGGTGAAGAAAGTGGTCCGGTTTCCATGAAATATGAGTGGTCAAGAATGCTCCGTTATTGGGAAAAAAAAAATGATGTTCAAACATGGGTTTGTCCACTGTGGTCCGCATGCTGCCAATTTGCTAGTTCGTCGTATGCCTTCAGGCAGTTTTTTCGGTGACCTGCTTTTCTCCTTGTGTTGCGTAACATTTACTTGATTTGATAAGTTTGTTTCTCATAAATTGTAAAGAGAAGTTCAGATATCACTAAAGGTGGGAAAGTGTGGTCTTCCAGGGCTCCGTGGGATTCGATCTTACTTAGATATATATGATTTTTAGTTATAATGTTGTTGGCGTACTCACACAAGATTGTGCTAAATTTCTAATCCAGGATTAAATCAGACTTTGAGTTATTCTGTAAGTAGCATGAGCTTTTCCTCGCGAAAGTTTGGTATTATGATATACTTTTTGTAGATCAAGAAGAAAAGTATTGGATGACCTTTCTGAGTTCAATGGGAAAAACCGTTTCACTTCCCAAATGCAATATCATATTTGTTATCACAAACAGTTAGAGGAATCGTGGTTGTGAATGACCAATAACATATACCTTCCTTTTTGCGCTATAGATTGGAATTCCGAAAGTAGAAGGACTGATTTTTTTTCAACGGATTCATTCGACCCATGAAAGTGAGGTTGTATGCAGTTCGCTCAACTGGATTAACAATTAGATCAGTGGACTTTCGATATTAATTAATCTCCCGTGACACCATCATATACCAAATAAAAAACCCAACATTAGACGATGTCCTTCAAACCTAGGAACTGGTCTTATTCTTCATCAACTTGCATGAGCAGACGTAACTTTTAAAAGTCGTTCATCAGCTAAAGGAAGAAAGACAAAACCAATAAAGGGTATTGAAGAACCTATCCTTCATATAGAGTAGCTGAGCTGGGAAAGAAAGAAAAGTGGTGTCTTAAATGCTGAACTATTGAAGGAAAGAAAATGCTTGATTTTTGGCAATTCATCTTTGAAAATTATTGTAAAGGACAACTCTGGCGCTTTGCATGGATTTGTGAAACAAGAGGTAGAAGCACCCGACTGACGTATAACCCTAGCTGCTCCATTATCAAGAAATGCACGACCAGACGTGCGAGGGAGAAGTTTTCACAGACGATTTGTTTGGTGAGCGATCCATATAAGAATAGTTATTTAACTTAATCAATTCCCATCTTCCCTCTCCCTGTAATACTTGCCTAGCAAAGATTAAGGCACATCGTCCATGTAATACAAGCACATAAAGCTTTAATAGAAGGGTTGATACCGTGAAAAATCTCAAACTAGTACACATATGACAAATTTACCACATACTAATTTTTTGACCACAAAAAATCCTAAATTAATATATATATGACAAATTTATCCCAAACTAATTTTTTGATCACAAAAAATCTCAAATATGTACACTTGTAACAAATTTACCCTCAATTAAATTGGATTAATACCACCAAAAATCACAAATAGATAAATATGTGATGAACAAAGTGTTCAAACCCAAAACCGATAAACCCGTTAACTGCCACATATTATCTAACTCAATAATTTGACGGTAAAATTTAACGAAAACTAACGAAGCATAAATTTATTACAGGTATATCAGTTTGGGATTTCTTGTGGTAAAAAAGTTAATTTAGGGTAAATTTGTTACTGATGTATCCATTTATGATTTTTTGTGGTATTAACCATTAATTAAACAATGTGCACGAAAGCATGTACAATTAGAATTAATAACTAATCGAACTTTCCCAAACTTAAAGAGGAGGAAAAACCCAATTCTCGAATTCGCAACCTCATCATCAAGTTTCGCGGTAGAAGCCAAAAAAGAAGAATGAAGAAGAAGCAGAAGCTTGATCATGGCGTGCATACAAGGTTTTTGGTCACCTCCAAGCCATGGAAGAGATAGAAGAGGACCCCCATTTTCTTTTTGGGCGATGGTGGAAAGCGAGCCTTGAAAACAATGTGTGCTCATTTTCGGACCATGCAAAGCAAAAAACAACCTTTGTTATTGAACGTATCTATCGCAGGAGCATCATGATTTCGGGCAACTAAGAACTCCGACAACGACAGTGAGAGACAATCGCATACGCTTCTTCATCAATACAGTTACCAAAATCATCAAATCGATGAAACCCATAAGAACACGTTTTGCTTTTATTGGTCCAGAACAAAACAAATCAAAAGAAATTGTTTCTGCGTTCGCATTGTAAGTTCGAAACTGCGAAACTATCGGGATTTCTTTAAAGCTATTTTCAAGATCGTTAAGCAGAAAAGGTTGTCTCGAAATCACGTTATTTTTTTTAAATCTAAAGCTCGTCTAGTAAGCAATAGGTTTGTGGAACTATCGAAAGTACATGAGTTCACCTAGATTTTAATACGGGGTGCGGTAATGTTCACGCGGTTCTACTACTTCGTTTAATTTTCTCATTTTTATTTTGTCTTTTCGGTATGCACATGATGAATAAACATTCATTACGCTTCGCATATTTGAATATTCACATTAAAATGTGTTTCTATATTTTATTTTAATTAGTTCCTATATATTTTCACTACATGGTTTATGAGCGAAATGTATTATGGAACAATATAAAAACAAAGAAATTCACCTAACAACGTATCTTCAAATAGAAAAAAATGTTAATACCACGAAAAATTTCAAATTGATACACATGTGACAAATTTACCCAAAACAAATTTTTTACCACCAAAAATCTCAAATTGGTATACCGATGGCAAACTTACCCCAAACTAATATTTTGACCACTCAAAACCCCAAACTGATACATTTGTAACAAATTTACCCTTTGTTAAATTGGATTAATACAAAAAAAAATACAAAATAGTACACATGTGACAAACAAAGGATAAAACTCCAAACTGGTTTATCCATCAACTGCCACATGTCATTTAACTAAACAATTTGATAATAAAATTTAACAGAAACTAATGAAGAGTAGATTTATCACAGATGTACCAATTTGGGATTTTAGTAGTCAAAGAATTAGTTTGGGATAAATTTGTCATATATATCAGTTTGGGTTTTTTCATATTATTAGCCCTATAAAAAAAACTATGAGATTGCCCCTTTCATTATGGGGCGACAAAGGTATCATACCGTTCAAGTTCGTTCTTCTCTTTTTAACCCAAAATATTGGATATATTTGGATTAATCTACAAATTTGCCATGTTAAATGACATATCAAACCGCAAATAGAAAATTAAACAAGGGAATCCCATTCAACAAGCAATTAGAGCTCGTTACACGCGTCGTTAGATGTGTATTGCAAAGTTACTTAGCATGATCAAAGCTCTGTACGTGTCTGTAGCACAAAAATTGATTCTCCACCGTGAGTGCACCATCTCGAAATCTTTGATGTGCTCCTAAAAATGTAGGAAGGAGTGACAAAGAAGCAAGCTCTCACTCAATTGGATAACCACCAACAAAAGGGGAACAAGAGTGGCTCCTCCAAAAAAGAGATGTGCATGCCTAGTTTCCAACCAAACAAAGCGAACAATGACACAAGTTCTCCTCCTACCCAAAGATTTTGTGACTCACCAAGCCACATTTTATCACCAATCAGTCCCTCTCCATAGGACCACAATGCCATCACCAAAGCAGTTTCATTAAAGGGTCGGTTCCCCTTTTGGGGGGAAAATAGCAACCAACAAAGATTTAAAGGTGTGATCATGCATCTTTCCAACCCTTTATCTTTCTCTTTTTTTTAGCTTTATTACACTGATGATGATTTTTTACTGGGCCATTTGACTTTGAAAAGATGAAAGTAGGTGTATCATAACGAGGAAGTAATAATCTAGAGAAGGTCAAAGGATGTTGGACTTTCATGAGTTATGATTAAAGAAGAGGAAGCACATGGAATGTGGGTGGTGCGCAATGCCATTATTCCTAATCATGGGGCTGAAAAGCAGAGATGCCCATCTTAGCAGGCGTTTATATTGCA
The DNA here is from genome assembly GCA_024733475.1 of Syzygium grande. Taxonomy (NCBI): domain Eukaryota; kingdom Viridiplantae; phylum Streptophyta; class Magnoliopsida; order Myrtales; family Myrtaceae; genus Syzygium; species Syzygium grande. The sequence goes on from JAMXDD010000011.1 coordinate 10,739,028, forward strand.
AAGCCTTTGGATTGGAGTGTACTAACGGGGTCTCCTAATTAATGTGCCAGCTTGAGTCACCTCCAGAAGTTCCCCTTCTTATGTTTATCTTTTTCACTTGGACCTAAATTTGCACTAATACTTTTGGGTTTAATAAAGGAAGTATACCGATCGCAGTAAGGAAAGAGATTAGAATGCAATATGCGGTATGTAGGCGCCCCAATTCCCTTCATGGAAAAAAGGATTCACCAAATTACTTTCTGATTATGAACATATACTCAGTCAGCTGAAGACATACACCGCCAAATAAATCTCCCAAATCTTGCTTAAACAGAGAGGATGTTAGTTTCTCTCACTTGAAGGCTCGATTCAATTCATCGCGCTTGAGCATCATCTTATGGACATACCTTGAAACTTACTCCGCTTCGACAGTAACCTGGCATAAGTAGAGTGGAGAGATTGCATGCTGTGCTCAAAATATGATTAATCGGGTGTTCAAAAAGCCTTTGACAGGATATGTCATTGTTACCTTACAACGCGGGTGAAGCCATAGGCATCCTACCTAAATGAGTAATTAAGTTGTGGGGTATGAAAAGATGTCCTTAGCCAGCCTAATCTGAAAATGTCCTTTATGTAGCAAACTTGAAGGCCACCCTTCCTAAATTGAATGCATGTGACATTGAAAACCATGTGCTAGCTAAGTAGAAAACAACAGGTGAGTACCTTTTGGACCTGAAATTGCTAACAGGGCAAATAATAACACAGCTGGGGCATTTTATCTTATCTTTCAGTCTTAAAAGAATGAGGACAAATTTGAAGATTTTCATGGCAATCTAAGTTCTGAATTTGAAAGATGAACAATATATATATAGAGACGTATATAACTAATTAGGGGTAACGGTATGGTTGAAATATGTAATAGAGAATCCTCTGCTTCTAGAAATAAAATTTTAAAAAAATCTCTTTATGCATCCTGCAAATAGTGACAAGCATGACGAGGAAATCATGTACCCATCAAGTGCCATTCATTAAAATCTCCTCACACTGGCTTGGCATATCTGTAATGCTTTTGACTCAGCATCATCAGAGAGCTGTTATTGCCAACCACTCTCTCTCTCTCTCTCTCTCTCTCTCTCTCTCTCTCTCTCTCTCTCTCTCTCTCTCTCTCTCTCTCTACCCCCCTCAAAATTTTTATTTTAACTTCGGTTGTTGCGGCAACTTTACAGTTAAAAGATCACCAAGTTGACTTAGGAGAGAGCTTCATTGGAACTTTTTATTTAGAAGAATTTTTTGCAAATTTTCGTTGGGGTAAATAACAGAAAATCACCTCGAATAGATGATCGTAGACCCATGAAATGGCTCATCAATTTGATGAAGCTAATATCAAGCACCTAATCCCGATACAAATGTCCGTTCTTTCACTATTGAGCCAACCTGGTTATCGTTATTTTTTGCCTTTCATTTAGCATTGGATTGGAAGATAAATCTTGTTCTATGCACAAAGAAAAGATTTGAGCTCTAAGTTCCAACCACAATTCCATGTGAATAAGTAAGGCAAAAGGAGGAGAAAAAGAGATTCTTGCATAGTCAGTTTTGTTTTTCTTTTGCAAAGTTTTCCAGCTAGGATCTTTCAGGAATATTAACTGTTTGGCTACGTGCAGCTAAGTCACTCATAATGATGAACAGAGCACTGAATGTTTTTATCATATAATACAGGATGATGCCAGCAGGGCTGTGGTCCAATCACACCCCAAAAAATATTCAATCGAGAATGAAAGGTATTAGCTGTTTGTTGGGGACCACCAGTGGATGATTTCAATGGAAAAACCCAAAATTAATTGAATCAGCAACAAGCAAAAGCACCATGTAATCAGAAATAATGCAATTGACATTCATTGCAGTTGTCATGGCAACAGACCCATTTCAACCCAATTAAGTGTCTTTTCCTCTTCTTTGATGGGGTGAAAATTCTCAAGACACTCTCTTTCCTGGAAAATTTCTGTAACTGTTGTGATCATTTCTCTCATGTTGCCACTGTAAGATTCTCCTGCATTTTCACAGGACAGAAGTGTGTGTGTTTGTGAGAGAGAGAGATAAAACCTAGAAAGATGCTATTGAAATGGGCAATTACAAGTGGCAAGTTCACCTAGAGAGTCCTTTGTGTCCCATCAGATGGGATACAAGTTCTGGGTGGGAATAGCTTTTGTGTCCTGCAAAGAAGGGACACACGTAGTAAGAGCTCTTGCACTCTTGGGTTGAGAAGGACGTGAACCAAAGAAGCAACCAAACCTTTACTTTCATATCACATCACACACACAACATCATCAGCCTCGGAGCCAGCCACATTTTACCCACCACCCACCCAACTACATCGGCAGGAGAAGGGTAACAACATAATATGTGGTGGGGTCTACGTAAGCACCGGAGAGAGAGAGAGTGGACTGTGATTGCGGGCCCATGTTTGCTTCACTAGTGTGGACAAGATCTAGCACCATTCATCATGATCATCAGGAGTCAATGTAAATCCTCTTGCACTGAGGGCTACTGAGATCAAGACGGCCTTCAAATGGCTGAGATTGAATTTTGAATGGAAAGAAAAGCCAACAGATGCTGCCACTGTTGAGTGTTGGTTCCATATTCGTTTGACACTATAAGGAAAAGAAAAAGGGGCTAGTTCTGATGAGGCATTCGCGTAGGACTAGTCCTCCAAGCTTTTCACAAAAGTTTTTGGTGAAAAATGGAAAAAGTAGTTGCTCAAGAAATTTTCATCCCATTCAATTGAAGTAACTGATAAAGGCAAACGCAATAATATGTCAGAAATTAAAGAGAGACTGACATTCAGTGATTGACAAAATTCTTGTGGAGAATGCTCTTGCAAAAATACAACTGGAGCTTTTCCTCTAGCAGCTGGCACATTATGCACTACATTCTACTTGAAGCTGCATCGGTATTGTTTTCAGTGTAATGCACCTTTCATTATGTACGCCAGTGAAAGTTTACGAAGGGTCATTGTTGGAATTATTCAGTATTAATAGTGTGGTGAAGAGGCCTTGCACAAGCCATAGAGATCTGCTGAATCCAATTGGGTCCTTTTCCTTTCTTTTTCTTTTTTGCCTCTATTGTTTGGTTGATGAAACTGCTTCCCCTATGAATGATTGCAATGAAATGAACTCAATAATAATATTTAAGGGACATAATTCATCCAGGAAAAAGTCTTCATGTACCATATGATAATGAGTAGAGAACAATTAATGCCATCTTTTGCTAGGTTGTCTATAAAGTTGGCTTGGCTTTGGTTAGCTGTCCTTATGCAGGAACACTAAAACTTTCTTTTGAATTTTGGTGAATTGGTTCTCTAACTTACTCTCCTAGTTATTAATCAAGAACTTAGCTAGAACTAATAATGCAATGATGCCACAAAATAATAGCGGGTCAGTCAACAATCGGATTTAAATACTACGCATAGAGTTTTCTAGACAATCGATAGCCCGGCTATTATTATTCAACGAAGAATGTCACTAATCTCAGTTTAATTCCATGTGGTCATGGCGTGGCCTAGCATAATATAAATTGCTTAGCCATAATGTCATCACTAATCAACGCAAGCTGACACGTATTTTTGAATCCACGTTAGTGCACGAGACCCTACTTAGACCCATGTGCACCACCCCCCGTTAGGGTTGATCTCTGAGGAATAAATTTACCCCTTAATCAATTAGCATTTTTTAATTTAAAACCCTTAAAACAAAAGAGACATTTGCAGTTGAGCACTTTTATTTTTTCAATTTTTTTTTGAAATTTTGAAAGCGGCTATAGACAACCGGGGGACCTTGGATCTTTAATGGTGGTTATCGAGAATACCTCACCAAAGTAGGAAAAGCAAGCTTTCGACTGGAGACACCCCGCTTGTCCAAGTGTATACTGACGCGCTGACGGAACTGCATTCCTTATTTTTTCATGCTTGTACCTACATGTCCAGCCCCCTAATTGGGAAGAAAAACTTTCTTCCATCTCCCTAAGGCATACCCCGGGTTTTTACGTCCCAGAGTTCAGACGAAACAGTTTAAAGGCTTACTTAGATCCAAATTTCCCATATAGAAAATGCCCAGAACCGGACCTTTTCCCCCCTTCGTAGACTCTTCTCCAGGAAAACGTGTTCAAAGATCATTAATTTCTAATCCGTCATTATCAAGCAGGAAGGAAGGGAAATAGTTCTTTATTTCGCCGAGATGCATTATAAAGTAATAGAAAAAAAACTTGTATATATTAATATCTTTCATCAATCCCTGGATGTGCTTATTTAAATTTCCAAGGCGGATAGTTTACTCAATCTGAGCAGATTTATTTAACAACTTAATTATGTCCGTTGCCATTTTGACCGAGTAGGGTTGAATTCAAGCCCCCGCATCCAGACACAGCTGCGGATCGCTTTGGATCCGCCGAACAGATTTTTATTTTTAATTATAGGGTGTCAATCATATGATCATATCATTGACCGAATTGTATATTACACCTAGTTTTATAAAAAGAAAATTGTGAATGAATGACAGATGCTATCCGGCTTAATCGATACTCATCCCGGGTTTATGTGAGGTCGCTCTCGATGATTTTACACGAGCTGGGATTGGTTAAACGAAATACCCGTCGATTAACGATTCCGTCACGAAAGGCATCAGGGATAGTCGTCGCGATCGATACGTGCAAGTGCATCTTACTCTCGCCACTAATCAAAAATCATGTTAAAGGGAATTACTAGGTGGTTGGATCAGGGAATGAATGAATGAATGATGTGTATGAGAATGTGTTCCCTGTGAAATAAGCATAAAAGAGAGTTTGGTGGGTGAAAGGGGGGAGGGAACATGGGTTGGACCACAAAACTCGAATGGAAAAAGGACACACCCTGGTTTAATCTTTATGTAATTTAATTCAATTCCTATTTTTTCTGAATATTGTCATCCAACTTGTTGGGGGATTTTCCAAGAAGAGACTGGTTGACCCACTCATTTTGAAAACTTTTGTCCATGTGTTTGGTTAAATAGAGAATGGGGTCTACAAGAAAGATTAACAAAAGAAAAAATCTCTCCAAATTCTCCTTGAGATCATCATCTCATCTTTCAAAAAAGAATACAAAAGATTTTTTTCTTGCAAGGGGGTTGGAATATATTGAGATATAAAATAAAAGGAGGAAAATCTTCTTTAACCCTTTTCTTTTGCTAGGAATAAAAAATAAACGAAAAAATCATCATCTTTGTAGCCATTGGTACAGCATTTGTTCTCTTTTATATGGAGAGCCTCACTCCAAACCCACCTTGCCAAACTTTGTTCATGAGAGAGAGAGAGAGAGAGAGAGAGAGAGAGAGAGAGAGGTGCGTTGCAATTTCCAACTGCAACTGAAGGAGGCATCCAAAGGGATCGCATTGATCCCATCTCTTCACTAACGAAACATACTCTCACATATTTGGATTTTGGATCATGCTATCCCTTTGGATACCTCCTTTAGTGGCTTCAAATCTGATGATGTTCTTGTCGAGAATTGATCCGGCGACTCGTGCATCGCCTGGAGAAGCTCACCGGAGAAAGGCCCGGGGAAGAGGGAGCAAGGCCGTGCAATGTGAAAAACGTGGAATTCAAGTAAGTTTGAGGTTGATAAAGGCCTTCTCAATTGACTTCCATGTCCTAACTGGTAGCTATTACCAAACACCACCCATTTGAATTGCTTATATTAGATGTGATACTGTGCATGAATTCTGATCTGGGCTTACTTTCTGAAATGGACATGTTATTTTTCATGCATTAGTTCCACTTGTAGGGAAGTAGGTATTGGGTATGTTCAAGGATGTTCTTTTTTTCTTGTTTTTTTTATCTGCTGGAAAGCAAAAATTGGTCTCTTGGAAGTTGAAAATTAAATAGATTATAAACAGAAGATATCTCTTAAATTATGAAGCATTGGCCATAGAGAAAAATTGAGAGATTTGACTGTCGCAAATTGCTTTGTTTATTTTACTTTCTAACTACCGAGCCTAATGGTCTTTTCAAATCGTCATGGATCATCAAGGTCATGGATCATCAAGGAATTTTTATATCCAAGAACTTTTCCTCAGCAATTTGAAACTGAAGGGTACCTTAATAGTTTCATTTATCCATAATTGCACAGCAAGTTAGAATTGGTGAAGTGTTCGGATCTTATGTTGACGTCTCACTTACCTGGCATTTACTTATTTATTTGTGTGAGAATTGGTGAATGAATCAGTACACATGTTGCTTGCTCAAAACTCCCGTAAAATGTTTTGCTGATTTCAATCTATACTGATTCGCGAACAAAAATGGAGTCTATAGACTGGGGAAATGGAGTAGCTTCTGATGGCAACAATGGTAATAATCTCTATCTATGTTTTGCTCTGTAAATACCAGCCAATTCAGAATAATCTCATTTACAGATGCTTCCGACAATTGGTTTGATTTGTTTCGCTCCTATAATAATGCCCTTCTCTTCAAATAATCTTGTTGAGTGATATAAGTAATCAAGTTGTGCCGTGTCCGGATGATTTTTCTTGAAAGGCTGTCTAAGAACTGGTGCGTGCTTCAGTTTTATGCTTCTCCAAATTGTGATAGTTATGCAGATCAGTCAGTATTTCCGTGTGATCATATTCTTATACTGCGAAAACAATGAATGACGACCACTTTGAGTTACATACGTTGAATTTGTTTGCAATCTCTCTTGTGATAATTTCCAGATGAATTCGGATGGTGCCTTGACAACTTTAGTAGCATCTTGCATGTCACAAAACCTCATAAAAGTTACCGTTCGAGACTAACATGGCACACAAAGTCAATTACAGTATGCATGAAACACACGGAGTCATCCATGTCCTTTTAAATGAGATTTAGTGACAGACCCATTGTTGTTAGAACGAGATTAGCTGAACCTACTGGCCGAGTCCGTGTAAGTTTGCACAGGGCCAAAAAAAAAGCACCATGTACTCAAATGGGCATGGAAGGAGCAGAGGAGGCTAAACCCTAAAAGTGGATCATGCATTTTTCTGGGTAGACCAAATTAACTTCACCTGTTTCTATTCTTTGCTTCCCCAAGAAATTTGCTATTTCTACAAGATTTGAATCGCAGTCCTTTACGACAGAATAATACAGCTTGAGTCAAGAGCTTAAAACCCAAATGCTTTATGAGGCGGTAATCAGAATCCAAAGTAAATGAGAAGTGTCACCAAAGGACCTCTTTTTTTCTTCCAAAGTTGGGACCTCACAAAGAGGAATCATGCACATGATGAGTGCTCAAAAGAGAAAATAAAATGAATAAATTCTCCTTCAAACCAAAACCTCCCTATGAATGATAGTATTTTTTCAAGGCCATGCATTTGGGTGTGTTTCTCTCATCACATGCCTCCAACATTCTATTCTCTGTATGATTACTTTCCTCACATGGTACCAACCTTCTCTCTAAGTACTCAATGCCTTGTGACTTCTTACCATAAATATTTATTGGATTAGATATCTCATAATGAAACCATCAGGGTATGCTTTCATTAGAAAATACACACACCTAGCCATTATCTGAGTGTGGTAGGCATTACTAGATGTAAAATACAAAAATCATAGATTATAATCTCTCTCTCTCTCTCTCTCTCTCTCTCTCTCTCTCTCTCTCTCTCTCTCTCTCTCTCTCTCTCTCTCTCTCTCTCTCTCTCTCTCTCTCTCTCTCCCCTTCAATATATTCCTCCTCGAGTGGGATCTCATAGGCATGAGAAATCAAGTGATACCACATGACAGTGCTTCGAGAAAACTTAGCATAGGTATGATTCTCAATCTAAAGAAGTGCAAATATTCATAGCATTTTGCAATTAATTCACTTCTGTTCTTCATATGAAAACATGGGCTCCACTTCCCCCTCATCCCGCGATTTTTTCCATTGTTATTGGCTTAGATTTCTGCACAGAAAGTTCATCAATGCTTGAGACGAAATAAATGCAATTGGGGGAAAAAGAGCACCATAAAAATGGGTCCAAGAGAAGAATTTTTTGGCACTAGATGGTACAGACTGTCTTCAACACCCCACATATCAATTCTAAGATGTCTCCTCCTTGGACTACAAAAACTTTAGAGAAGGACATCGGGAAGATGACAAATAAGAAACCTTAGAGAAAGAGAGAGAGATTATGATATTTCAACTGCACGAGGGATTGGAATTGCTCCCTTCAAATGGGACCCCAATTCCTTGACCTTACATCCTTCCTATTCCAATTTCAAAATTCTCTCCTCCCCAACTAGATCCTTCCAGTTCCCAGTACTGCTCTCTCTCTCTCTCTCTCTCTCTCTCTCTCTCTCTCTCTCTCTCTCTCAACTATAACGAGAGACTGTTGGGGTTTTGCTTTCTCTTTTTGCAATCTCAAATTCAATTTCAGCCACGAATTGGAGATCGGGTGGATTTTGATGGTGATGTACTGTTGAGTGTTTTCGGACTTTGTCATTATACACTCTGGCACCTTTATCTTTTGCTTGATGTTTCGGTTGCTTATGCGATGTTTCTGTTGTGATAGGTATCATTCGTCTTAAGTACGATAATGACTTAGAGAACATAGTGAAATCTCTATTCTCAGTGTACTCCAACTTTATATTCAAACATCAAATCAAGTAAGAAAATCTACCGAATAATACCTATTTGGTGATTCCAAGAGAAGAATTGGACCATCGTTATTTAGTACGAAGAATATGTGCATCACTTGTTCCTAGACTTGAAAGAGACCACATATATATATATATATATATATATATATATATATATATATCATGAAAGTATATATAGAAGTATCTCCTTCCAAAATTATTTTGAACTTTCAACCTCATTTGGAAAATTTTTCAACACTGATGTGTACAGTCTAGGTGGACCAAATTGGAGATCCCGGTCATTTCACGTATCTAATGAGCAACAAAATCAGCATGGTGGCCGCACCATCTGGTCCATTTACATTTTAAGCAAATTCTGGCCAGAGAAAAAGGTGTTGGGATATTTAATCTAACAAGAACCCTAATTTCACGGTCATTTGGTCCCTCTTGTTCACTGTTATTGACGACGAATACACCCGGTAAAAAGAGAGCGAGAGCGAGAGCGAGAGAGAGAGAGAAAAGAAAGCAATCCTACGGTCAATCGAGTCCCCCCCATTATCGATACACAGTTATAATCCATAGAGTTCCCAAGAGATATGGCCAATTTTGACTAAGTTGTTCACCATATATTATATTCTGGCCACTTCTTTCCTTTTCCCTAGGCATGATCATTCTAGTGGAACAAGCTCAAATGTCAAGGTTCAAGAGTCAACAGAGCCCACCAGGCATTATTATGTCCGAATAGATTGCAAAGATTCATCAGATCCTGTCTTTTTTGCCTTTATTTCTGGTGGTCACAGTACCCGTTAACCACAATGAAGAAGCCACATGATTTTCAACCCAAATTACGTAAATTCAATGTCTTGGTTCTCTGTATGTACAAGTCGAAAAGCCTGAAAATGAAATGGAAAGGCCACTGTATCCCTTCAAAGTTCTCAAAAAGAAGCCATTTTCATCTTAGAATATGCATGAGTAACCCGACTGATTGTCTTTAAAAAAATTGAGTAGCTTCCTCTTTTTTGCTCCTTGTCAAAGAATCCTTCTCTTCTTGATCCCAACTTGAAGAGCAAAAATTTGCTTCAACTCTAAAAATGTACAACAAGGGCAACATCCACACTTTGGAGACTTCAATCTTCTCAATCTCAGGGGCTCCTTCTACTTTGTGTCGAGATCGCATTTCGTGCTTTGTCATGGACTTTAGACTTGTCGCAGACGCAACCGGGGAAAGGGTTTGCATAGAAACTCTCTTCCGATTTGAAAGCTTGTCCCGGTTGCCGACGGGATGGTAATCCGACACGGTCCTCATGTGACTTCTTCACTTGCCTTGAGAAATCTTCCCAAGATGTCAGCCCCCCATCCAGATCATCAATTAACTTCACAAATTTTTGTCTGCCAAAACAATCGAAACCAAAAATCAAGCCTTGCAATCTCTTTAGACTGAATTACCTTGAAATTGTTGATTCAAAAGGAGAAAGAAGGAAAATCACTGAAATATTAAGATTGAGTCTGCCTCTAGATAACACAAAACTTGATTTAAGATCATCAATTGTGGGTTGTTAAATAAAAGGTGCACTATGTTAAGGTTGAACGAAATGACATGCAATGGAAAGGTATTGAAAGTTGGCAGTCTTTTACACGTACTTGTTAGGGCTGATGGTCTTCCTGAAACCTTCGAATCTCCTATGGCCTTCGACTGCCTTAGCCATGTTGCCTTTGTAAGTGTGAACAAAAACATTACTCTCCAGTGCCACGATGTAGTCCAACGCAGCGAGCTTATTTTGTCTGCGCTTAAATGGTTGCAACTCTTCTTCCGTGAACAAATTGGAATGCGTGTAGATGTTTGGATACTTGGATCGAAGCGGACCAATCCCATCTCGACCGTATGTCTTCCCAGCAACGATATATATCTTGGTAGACGAAGGGAAGCCAAGCGCCTCAAGGAAAACCGCGCTTTCCCTCGGGGTCATCGGGCACTCGCCCCGGAGCCGTTTCTCTGTGCCGTTGATTATCTTGTCCCTCCAATGGGAGGTTTTATTTCTCATTAGCTCGAGCTCATTGCTCTCGGCTGCGCTAAGACTGTGGTTGCATCCTGTAAACGCAAGCATGTCTTTTTCATATCTGTAGTGTTGTGATTATACTCATAGTCAATTGATTTAGTAGTTGGAAAGTCATTAGAAACGAACAAGATGACGTGATGATTTTTCCAAGAAAGCTATGTCTCTGTAGTACCTTAAATGAAGAGCAAGGTATGGTTCATCATTTTCTCTAAGTCTGCCAATCAACTTCTTAGCAAGTTCTTCGATTCCATCCTCATATCTAAGGGCCTCGTACATTGCCCGGCACCGTAGTCTTTGGATCGACCCGGCCAGGCCGTTGTTGACGAGACGAGAGTCGGTTTGAGGGAATCTGATTACTTTGCAGCGCTTCAATATCTGAGCTATTTTTCTATAGTAACTGGGCTGCAAGCACGTCGATCACTTCTTAGATCTAAATAGATCAACGAGTGAAAACATGATCACTAGTCAATGTAAACAGTAGGGCCAAGATCGTACCTTTGACCAGGAAATTGGCGGTTTCTTCAAGGGGATCACCGATGCAAGTTTTGGTGGGAGAGATTCTACGATATTGATATCATCTTTCAGGACATCCATGAAATGCCTCCAGTTGAACAAATCTTTGAACCCACTGAATCATCAAGGGTGGCATTGGAATCGAATAATTGACACACGAAAATACGTATACAACAAAAAAAGAAAATAAAAAAAGCAATCTTATTATATAGTCTAGTGGCATCGGAATGAAATGATCAATCCATACCTTGTATCTGTCCAATAGGAAGTGACATCCAGGTGAGGCAGAACAAGGGTGGCATTCATAATCTTAGTGATTGCAACCATGTCGCTTATCTGCGATAATGATAGATACACACAACCAAGATATTATAGTTGTCGAAACTAAATACAAACGTATAATATGAAGCCGTTTTAAGTGTTAAGAAAACTCACTCCTATTTTCATCTGATTCAATCCCCCGTTCGCGTGGACTAAGATATACCCATTCGTTGTTTTTGCTGGACCTAAAAGGGGAGAAAATAAAATAGATTCTGAATTACGTACAATATCACTTTCCTTTCTATAGTTGATTGCGTCAATCTAGAGCGGAAATACGGGTGAACCTGTTTCGTGCCTTGACCGATTGATACATTTGTAGTATCTATCATTCACAATCGGCTGCTTCCAAAGGTTGGATGTCTGAAAGGCAAGAAAACTTTGGATCAGTTGGCAGTTACTGAGGTAATTGAATCTTGAGTAAAAATATGTTAAGCAAAGTATGATCCTTGTTGGCCCTAGAGTAAATTTCGCCCTTGCAGAGCGCTTGTCGAAAGATATTATGATTACAAGTTCAAATACTAAAATTGGCCATTAAAAAAAACCCTAAAAGTTCCTTACATTAAAGATAATGCGAAGTATGTTGAAATAAAACTTGTTACGATATCTTGATCTCAATCAAATCTAAAAATTTCACAATTAGGATCGCGGTATTTCAAAAGAAAACTAAAAGTCATGTCAATTAATCACGATATGACAAATTTGTTAACAAGACGTAGTTTGTAGTCTTCTCATTGAAGACGGCGACCTGCGATAGTCGCCGGACACAAACACAAGAGCATGCAACGTTTCCCCTTGATTTTTAGGGTAAAATCCAGGTCTGAAACTTATCAAAAGGAAAATTTCTTATGGCCTAAATGGAAATAACCAGTCCTTGTGTAAAATAAGATACTTTTGACCTCGCTCGGACATATATAACGAGCATATGTAGAATATAAGCACAGCGACGTGATTGCCTATTTCATGCACGCAGTAGACGATCGTAGAGTTACCACGAGAGGTAAAAAATAAAATAATGAATGAAAGGTCTAAGAAGATACACCTGAAACTTAGCTCAGGAGAGATTAAATTAGTGATTTTGAGATAAATCTGAAAAGCATGCACATAACCAGAACAACTTAAACACAGAAGATCAATACATGCATACGTTTGTGTGCGCGCGCCAATTGCACGGCGCATATATCTAAGAACAGGATCTTACCTTGGGAATTGTCCGACGACCCTCCGTCGTCAACAAGACTAGCGTCGTGATTTCCGACCCCTCGGTGGTTAAGAACGTCAATCTGACTCAATCTCCTTATCATCACGATCTTGGAGAGAAACCAAAAACCGAGCACCGCCGTCACAATCAGAAGAACCCGTGCCGAGAAAGGGTGCACTCTCTTGGGAATGAACATCGTCGGCCTTGAAGCATCCGGTCGATTCTCATGTGATTCGAACGTTCTTCTTCTCGTCATGGATGGATGAAACCTGACAAGTTAGGCAGAGAAAGGAGGAGAGCGCATGATAAAAAGAACAAGAATTTGCTTTTTATTTATAGCAGAGAAGGAAGAATTGGAGACATGGAGTTGGATTGGAGCTAGGAGAGAGAGGAGATGGATTTTTCTCGAACTCTTTTTCTGGCGCTTGGTGTTTATTCTGGTACAACGGGAGAGCGCGATGTGAGGATGAGCAGACTTTGTGGTGTTTTTGAAGGGGAAAAGGGTTTTCAACAAGATTTGCTATGAGGAATGAAATTGCTGATTTTGAATTAACGTTAGAAGGGATTGCTTTTTCCTTTTTGTGTGTGTTTGGATAAGATTTCGTCCTGCAATCTTCGATTTAAATTGAGATAGTAGCAAGCCGACTTCGAGTAGAATTGGAATTCTAGTTTAAATTAAGAACTAACACATAAATGCACAGGCAATGAAGAAAAGGTCGATAAAACAAATTTATGTGGAGATTATAGAATTTAATGCTAACTAACTTTATAAACAAAGAAACATCATATGAAAACTAAATATCACTCAGCTGGAAGTTCCCATTCTTAAAATCTCTTTATGCGCAGCATTTCTTGTATATGTTCAACATATATGGTGTGCGTGCGCATACCGTCTCGAGAATTTAAAAGTGAGAATAATCTAAAATTTATCGTGTGGAGAGATTGAGAATATGAAATAATGAATTTTCAATTCCTAGCAATTCTTTTAAATTTATACACATATTTTCCCAATCCAACGTGCAGTTTTGATGAGCGTGTAGATGTTGGTTTAAGGACATTTTCAAGCTTTTATGGCTGATATTGTAGATCAATGTCTAATTTAGATTATTTTCATATGAGTAATTAAAGAGGGAAGTTATAATCCATGAACTATCGTTTAATTTGTGCAACATCTCCTATTTTCCCTCACATTTGATTTATTCATAAATAATGACCTAGCAATTTTGCTTTTACGATAATGTATTGTGTTAGCTTTTGTTTTGATAATCTATTTTACCCATAGTCATCTATATGATGCTTTCATGTTCCTATATATTTTAATAAAAAAGAAATTATTTATGTAACCCTCTAAATTTTTGTATTCAAAATTTATTTATAAGTTTCCAAGACGTAAAAAAAGGTTTTGTTCTTATGAACAAACTAAGCAGTAAACACCTCTTTTACGGGAAAGTGAAGTGAGATTTTAAGAAAAAAATATGCAAAGTATACAAAAAATTTTAGCACAGAGGAAGTCTCATTCTCATAGATTTATACATTAATCTTTATCAAATTCTTTTAGAAAATCATAAGAACGACGCACATAGAATATTTTTTAGCAAAATTTTGGACTGAAAAATCTTGCCAAGATAATTATGTAGAACACTGAATATAGTTGTAATCAACTTTTTCATCCCTAAATGTATGCATTTTCTAATTTAAATTGCTTTTATTGCTTAAAAGTATGAGTGAAGAAAAATGATTTTATTATTAAGGATAGAATTTTGGCATTAAAGGAAGCCCCCCAGGAACTTGATAAGAAGAATTAATTATTCTTTGATGTTTTTGTTTTTATTTGAAACATTCTAAAAATAGAGAATAATTTCAATGTTAGTATTCTATAATGTGCATTGAAATTCGTTTTTTCTTTTTTTATATTCTTATCAAGTGACCTTCGATTTTAAATAAGATCTTTAACAATGATCTATGCATGAACATTTTATTGCGAAAATTACCAAAAAAATCATAAATCTATTGTAATCGTGCCATTTAGTCCTAAACCTTTTTTTTTGTTAATTGAGTCCAAAAAATGGCATTTGTGTCAATTCAATCCATTCGACCAATTTTGGCCGATCAACACTAACATGGATAGAGGCTGAGTGTCCTACATGACACGATTGGTGTTGACGTGGACAAAATATTAATAATGTTTTAATATTTTGGCCGAATTTTTTATTTTTATTCTTTTATTTTCTTTCTCTTTGTGTTTTTTCCTTCCTTCTTGCTCTAGCCAGTCACTGAGCTCGACCTCGCTAGTAAAAGGAAGAAAAAAAAAGAAAGAGAAAGAGAGGAAGAAAAAAAATAAAAAATAATATTTTCAAATATTATAAAAAATTATGTAAGGCCAGCACCGGCTGCACCACGTAGGACGATTGGCGTCCATGTCAGCACTAGCTAGCCAAATTAGCCGAATAGACTAAATTGGCACAATACAAAGGGTTTAAGACTCATTTGGAAAAAAAAATATTTGGAACTAAATTAACATAACTACAAATAGATTTAGGACTTTTTTGATAATTTTTCCCATTTTATTTGATGTTGATAATATTTTTTGTTAACTTATTTTTGTGATATCAGAAATTTTTACATCAATTGATTATATTTTATATGTTAAGATAATTATTAATTTACTTGGATTTTAAAAATCATTTATAAAAATTTTGATTAGGTCACTAATTGTGTCACGCGTGGAAAATTCGAAAGATACTTCCATATCTGTGGCACTCTGGAATCCGATTCCATTAAGTTTTATAAATTTACGATGAATTATAATTCAAGAAAATAAATTACTAATTTTTCTAATTAATTTCAAAAGTCTAAATTAATGGATATTTATATATAGGTTGATAATAAAGAGTAGCGGTGGAAAAACTATCGTAGTAGTAATCGTGGGCGGTGACAGATATATTTCGAAATATATATCGGATAATTTTTAAAATTATATTTTATTGAGTTGCGATGTCTCTAGTGTCCGGTAACTTTTTATGATAATTTTAGCCGGTTCAAAATATTTTGCTGACTTATTGGTGTTTAGAATGGGTACCGAGTGTCTTGTTAATTTACTAAAATATAAAATATCCTCCCAACATTCTCAAATATCTTCATCTTTTCACCCAAATTATGCTGTTGTCACCCAAATGCAAACTTTTAATTTGTGTCATAGTTTATAAAGTGACACATATATTTAACCTAGGCATAGTTTAAGGTGACCATTAAAAGTGAAAACAAGAAAAGAAAATATTATCTTTTGTTCATCTTGTTCGTAGCAACCCTCAATACAAATCTCCAACTTAAAAAAAAAACAGTTACATCTTATTTCTTGGAAAGGAAATGTAACATCCTGAATTTCGACCCATTTCCAGGATCCAACGAAGTAGATATTATTTCTCATTTGATTTTAGTACATGGACTGGGGACCCGATCGCAAATCGGGCACTGATTCCAAGAAACGACAAGGAAGTATTTTGGACACGTGTGGACCGATATTAGGAAAGTGACAGATTTGGTTTGACCAACGACGTATGATCGGATCGCGGGTGATTTCGCTCGATCGAAAGTATGAGTGGCGAACAAATCCTGAACTTGAACCGAATGATCGTGACCCCTGGAATAATCAATAATTCCTTGCGTTCTCCCGGTAATCGAAACCGTCACGACTCGAGTGACCCTAGGTTGATACGCGTAACCCCTAAACAACCACCCGTTAGTGAGAGGCTCTAAAATTCTGAATTGAGCAAAGTTTGATCGCCAAATTGGACCCAAAATTCGATATCAAAATTCTATGGGTATTTGCAACTATTTTGCGAGACCGACGTCATTTTTGAGTGGCCAATCATATTTGGGGTCGGTATGGTCGAAAAATGAAATTTCAACCCAGGACCAGAAATTTATGAAAATGCCCATGTGCCCTATTTTTGGAGTTCCGAATTTTGAGGATTTTTGGGGACTTCATTGTGGATAATTATTAGAATTATTTTATTATCAAGAGGCCCCTCAATTATTGGATAGGAGTGATTAATGGCCATTGGATCAAAGGACAAAATAGTCTAAGGGCTAGGATCGCGACACGTGGCACCACCTTTTTTACTATAAGCCCACTTTGACCCATTTCTCTCTCCCCCATCTTCATTTTCACACCGATCATCTTCCTCCCCCAACCATCTCCCTTCTCTCTTCCCTTGGCCGTGAGGAGCAGCCACCACCAGAGCAACCGTCGCTGCTGCTAGAATGCCGTCCGTCGCCGTGAGGACGCCGGAGTGCCGCCACTAAACCGGTTTGATCCAGCTGTTGTTCAGCCCGTTTCTCTCCTTGTTCAGCCCACTTTTGAAGTTTAAACCTAGTGAGTAGAAATCATAACTCTTAATTAGGATTATATGCACTTTGGACAAGTTTTGGGGGTTAATTAGTGGGGGCTGATTTGGGCTGATGTTGTGGTGATTTCAAGGGCCTAATGTGATGATTTAGGGATGGTTTTAAGGCTGTGGAGACTTGGTTTAGAGGTTGTATGAGCTGGAATTGCTTAATGGTGCAAGTTTAATGATTCTCGGATTACTGATTGTACTGTACCTCTGCATTTTGTTATTTTTTTTGTAATCGTTGTGGGCTGAATCTTAAGAAGTGTTCTTCATGAAAGTTGTTCCCAACATCTTTAAGTATAGCATAATTTAATTTGGAAATTTTTGGAAATCATTTGAGGCTATTCGGAAGTCCATCTTTGGACCGAAACAAAACTGTCCGATTTACTGTTCACCCGAACTTCTGGTCTGTATGAATTTTTATAAATTTTTTCAAGCCTATTTTCAAAATACTTCCTTCACAAAAATTGTTGGGGATATTTATGGCTATAACATATAAAAATTTCAAGGTTTTCCAAAATTATTTGGGTACTGAATGAGTTGTTTTATGATGGCATGAAGGGCTGTCCGAACGAATCGGATTTTGTCCAAATTTGAGTGTCAAAACGAGGTATTTACGGTTAGAACTGGGTTTCTAGTTCTTCACAGAAAGTGTTCATCGAGATGTTTTGTACAATATCCCCAAATTTCATAATTTTTGGAATTGATTTACCATTTATTTCAAATGGATTTCTGTCACTGTGCAACTACCCAATTTGAACCCGATTTTGTATATTCTCGGTTTTTCTCTCTCTCGGACTGATTAGTGGCTGTCCATTGAGGTTTAATTGGGCCTTGTACGGCTAATGTGTGGTTTGTTCATGAATTTCCATGTGTGAATGGTTGGGCCATGTAGTAGCTAATTTGGGTACAAATTGTGCTTGATTGTGTTAAATTTTGTGGTGCCTCGTTTGAGCGACTCAGTGGTTGAATGGTATTTTGTCGTTCTCAATTATTTAATGCCATACCGCCTGATTTCGTGTTCGAGCAATGCGGTGTGTGATTGGCCAATCATTGGTGTGAATGTTTATTGCCCAAGTGCGTAAATTATGTTTTGGGCCACATGGTACTAGTTGGCCAAGTGCGCATGTTATGCGAATAAGTATGGGCAATTGATTGGCTATTTGAGCACGTTGATTTGGCATATTTGTTGAAATGCCATTCTGAAATTGAATGCTCATGTTGCATTGTACGACATTGCATGGCCACACATTGTGTATGCCGAGAATAGGGCATGAGATGAAATTGTGCGAGAATGCGTGCCTGACATGAGTATGTGATCACCTAATTATCCTGATGCGTGTTACACGGGGTTCAGATAATAACTGGCTGTATGTATGTGTGATCACAATTCGCCCTTATGCGTGTTATGCGGGGTGTACCGTCCTGATGCGTTTTACGCGAGACGATACCCGATACATCCGAAAGAAGACCAACTTGATGCGTTTTACGCAGGCTTTGGCTCGTGAGGAGATCGGTGTTGCGCCTCATGCACTTTATAGCAGGCTAGAGACACTAGGCCAGAGATGCACTTTATGTGGGTTACGAAGTATTGTGATTAAGAAAGAACAGGGTTGCGTCTCATGCACTTTGTAGCAGGCTAGAGACACTGGACCTGATACATTTTACATGAGTCGTAATAATAATTGAGTATTGAGCCAGTGTATAGTGTGAGCCAGAATAAAACATGGCATGATGATGACATTTACATGCATAAGAATGCAAGGGCCAGTGTGCGAGTATGCAAGATTCGGTGAAGGGCATGCAAGATGAACACTTTGAGTATGAGCATGTGTATGGCGTACGTGTGAAAATGTGTGCCACGTATGTGCCGTGATAATTATATCGAACTGTTTAACCTGCAAGGTTAGCAAGGTAAGGGATCCGGGCTCAAGGGCCTAGGTCATTTGATTGACATTATTGTCCATTGTTATGTTGATTTGCTTGTCGGGATGTGCATGTTAGCCTAGTTTCGATTTAGGAGGCCTACTCACTGAGATTCGTCTCATAGTTGTTTAAACCCCGTTTTTCAGACTCCTGATAGAGGTTGCCTGGTGTATCCAATCCATATGAGAATCCAGAACCCATAGAGTAGGATCCCGAACTGGTTAGCAAGGTCGAGCAAATGGATTCGAGAGATGAGATAATCGAGGTTGAGTCAAAGTCATCAGGATCTGATCCCAATTAAGTTTCCTAGGATCAGTCTTAGCCTTCCTTAGGTCGAGCTAGTAACCCTTTTGATTATAGCCCCACCTTAGACTGCCCCCCTTGGCCACTTAGGGATTTTGTTAGTAGTAGCTGTCGACCCGCTTTTGTTTGATGATTTGCATTGATGTATAGTGGACATTGTATATGTTTTGAAGTTCAATGCAAGTCTTGACTATTAGGCTTTGAATTGCTCGACGTTCCTGCTACATTTGGTCATGTATTGTTTTGTACGGGTGTTTTAATTATCACTTCCGCATGTGCCTTATGCTCTATGTTGGGAGTTGGGGAGGCGACGCGGCTTGGGACGTCGTAGCAAATTAGCCCGATACGTGGGATGATTGCGCTTCGAGGGGTTCGGGGCATGACAGGAAATAACCCACACGTCACCATCTTCAAATCTTTAACTTCAAATTTGGTGTCTCTTTCCAATATTATCAAACAAAGCAAAAGTTTCAATCCAGAACTTATTTCAACTAATCCCAAAATTTATCCCACCCAATAATTTTAAGACTTTGTTTGTTCAAGATTCCATTTAGGGCTAAGTTAAGTTGATATAGTTAGTGCTCTTCCAAGAAACCTTAGGGCATGGCAAATCTATCAAGTTTAGAGAAGCCCAAATTAAGCCCATGCGTAGCTCCTCCCTATAAAAGCACGAATAAGAGAAAATCAATTATTTAGTCACGAAAGTTAGATATATATATTGCATAACGAATCTCTAACTTTCGAAGTTTTAATCTCCAACCACAAACAATTTATAATCAATTAATCTCATAAATAATAGTCACTTTCTAATTATAAAAAAACAAAAAAAATCGACTTTTATAATAATTTATTGTGTTAGTTTTTGATGTAGAACGGTTAGCCTGTGATTATCTTGAAGAATGTGATCGCCGTAATCGCCGGAAATCCCAACAGTTTTTCTGACTTTGGGAAAACAACCATTCAAGCAATTTCCTATATTATTATTTAGGCAGTTTCCTATATTACCAGTCAGCAGTTTCCTATATTATCATTTAGGCAGTTTCTTCAATTATTAGTCAGGCAGTTTCCTATATTATCATTTAGGCAGTTTCTTCAATTATTTGGTTTCCATTAATATTATGAGTCCTATCTCTATATATAAGATGTCTGTCTTGTAATCAAGAACATAGTATCATTGAATAAAAATTTGAGTTCTTTGGAGTTGTTCCAAATGACGCAGAGAAAGCGTAAATTTGGAACAACTCCAAAGAGCTCGAAATTTTTATTCAATGATACTATGTTCTTGATTACAAGACAGACATCTTATATATAGAGATAGGACTCATAATATTAATGGAAACCAAATAATTGAAGAAACCGCTTAAATGATAATATAGGAAAGCACTCGACCGGTAATATAGGAAACTGCCTAAATAATAATATAGGAAATTGCTTGAATGGTTGTTTTCCCAAAGTCAGAAAAACTGTTGGGATTTCCGGCGATTACGGCGATCACATTCTTCAAGATAATCACAGGCTAACCGTTCTACATCAGTTTTCTTTCAACGATTAATTTTATACATAGTCATCATATGATGTTCTCGTGTTTAAGTAAAAATAGGAAATTATTATGTAACCAAATAACCCCTGAACTTTCGTATTCAACATCTATTTTTGACTTTCGAAGACGTCAAAAAATTGCTGATTTTGAATTAATACTATAAAAGATTGCTTTTTTTTTATGTGTTTGGATAAGATTTTGTCATGCAATCTTCAATTTAAATTGAAATAGTAGTGTTGCGACCTAAAATTTTCTCAGGGTAATGGATTATTAAGACTAAGCCTAACTCGGGCCCTCTTAAGCTCTACCAATTCGCAACTTAAGATTTAAGTTTTTAACATGCAAAAGTTTTCATGCTTGGAGTCACCACTAATCTATTTGTGGTAGGTCGATTAGAAACCTAAATAAAATATAGAGAGATATGTTTTATTCCTACGAACCAGAGATTCTAAGCTCGGGAACTTGATTACGCTAGATCTAGTTTAACACCCTTTCGATATCTTTTCTTTTCAAAAATATTTATGCAGGTAGTCTAAATCCATTTTATTACCTAATCACTAACATGTGAGGTGTTCATGCGGGTGCGCAAACCACCAATTTAACACCCAAGAAAACAATAAATAGATTTCAAGGTTAGGAGAATGACGTGCGTTAAAGCAACGCAAGCATCTGTATTGTTAGTAGAAAATCACACAAACAATCCTAATATGATTTCTAATTAACAAAGCAAGACATTCAAGGTGTTCTTTAGGGTTTGCGCTTTATTAAAATGAAAACTAGCCTATATGCAATGACATGCAAAAATGACATGCGATTAATGCAACCTAACATGCAAACTATATGTCATGCGACGACGTGACCTAATTCTAATGACGGACAAATGATTTATTTTTGGTATTTTCAAATGAAATTCGGAATTAAAAATTACTCAAATTAACATGCAATCTATCCTAGAAAAAATGATTTGATCTATCCTAAAGTGATTCTTTTTTGGGATTTTTATTAAAATTCGAAATTAATGAATATCCTAAATAATCCACTAAGATTAAAACAATCTCTAATTTAAACTAGGAAATATGCTACCCTAAATTCCAATTTAAATCAAATAATTATCTTATTCTTTTGGATATATTTAAGATTCCCTAATCATGCAAAATTTCTAATTTAAATCTAACTAACAAATTTTTAGATTTTCTTTATTTAAAAGGAAAACAATCAAACAAAGATACCAATCGCATTCAAACAATCCACACAATCCCCCAAGATTCTTCAAATTCAGATAAGGCAAAAAAATCAAACTAACGGTCATATCTATAGGGTTATAAATATCGACAGAAAGTTGATTGTTCAAATTTGGAAAGTAAATAAAATCTATTATCGTATCCAAGTGATTATGGACAAGATAACGATTTTCCGTATCGCCGTGTATCGTACCTTAGGGATAAGGTCGGATAGTCGTCCACATACATTGCCAAATTAGGAATGATTCCTAATTTTGGGTGTTTTCGAATATTGCAGATATTGCAAATATTATCCTAAGGTATCTAATCAATCACGTAATATTCACGGAATATTCAAAATATTCAAATTAAGAATTTAAATATTTTGAAAATATACCAGATAGAGATTTTTACCTGATTTGCGGATAACTTTCCAAATTCGAGTTCGCGGCGGATCGAAATTGCGGCGAGTGGACTGACGGCGGGTGACCGACGACGGGCGATCAATGGCAGATGTGCCAATGATAATGGGGACGACGAATGGTGGTGGTGACAAGCAGTAACACTCGACGGCCGGTGGTATGTTTGCAATGTGATGCTCACGGTGGTGAGGGTCTTCCTTGGCGTTGCTGCTATGGGGGTTTGGTCTGGATGGCTTGGACGCAGGCGAGAAGTACTGGAGTCGTCGGAATTTGCTTGCTGGATGCCGGAAAGACTTTGGGACTTGCTGAAGCGCACAAAGCAAAGAGTCCTGGCCGTGGATGGAAACTCAGCGTGCGTCGGGCTAAAGCAGGACGACGCAATGGTGAGGCTCGTGACCAGTGCGATCCAGAACTGCTGGAATTGATGATCGGGTACTGAGAAACCAGGAGGGGACTGCACGGCGAGGTACAACAGCAAATCATTGCTGAGAAGTTATTTGACCAACAGGATGCGTCGGGGTTTTTACTGGGCTCCGTGGCTATGCTGCTTGGACTAGACTTGCTGCGGTGAAGTTGCTTGTCGCGGAGGAACCTCGCTGGAATGTTGAGGCGTGACGGTTGTTGAGCATGCCGTGCGTGGTAGCTTGTGGAGGATACAGAAACATGATGTAGCGAGAGCACAGGGACAAAACTTCACTTGAATCCACTTCCGCGTGCATGAAGGTGAGGTGCTGATGAAGAATGGGCGTGAGCTTTCTTTCTCTGTTGGTCTCTCTCCCTGTAAAGCTACGGCCCCTCTCTCTCTCAAGCTATTTCTCTTCATGAAAATTGTCCCCCCAAGGAAAAGCCAGAGAGCCCCTTTTATACGCAAAGGCGCATAACGCATCAAGAAACAAAATTTCTTTCCTCTTTTCTTCATTGACCAGATTCTTCGTGGGGGGAAAGGTCTATCTTTTTATACGCCCACTTTCCCTTCTTGTCTAAATTTCAGCTTTGTCCATTCTTTCACGTGTATTTCTCTAAGGAAGTTGGATTTCCAAGAAGATATCTCAATATATTATGCCCTTTTTCGCGTGAACATTGTTATCTTGTGCCCAAATCCTTCCCTCTTCATTTATCTGATCATACTGTGGAGAAAAAATTTCTAAGGCCACCAAACTTTCGGCTATAGCATGGGCTTTTGGCTCGCGGGCTTAGTTCAATTAATCAAATTAAGTGCAGAACTATTCATTTAAGTCCATTTGCCACCGGTCCAAATATGCAATTAATATAATTAAACTATATGATAAATGCTCGTAAAAACTATATGTTATGCCATCTAATTATATTTTTTTGTTTAGGTATTAAAAGAATTAATCTCTAATTTTCTATGCAATTGTTCCTAAATGACTAGTTAAAATTTAGGTGTCAATAAGTAGCAAACTGACTTCTTGTAGATTTGGAATTCTAGTTTAAATTCAGAACTAGCATATAAATGCACAGGCAATGAAGAAAAAGTCAACAAAACAAATGTATACTTTGAAGATTATAGAATGTATGGACTAACTTTATAAGCAAAAAGAAACTATCATATGCAAAGTAAATTTCACTCGGCAGGAAATTCTCACTCTTAAAATTTCTTTATAGGTAACATTTCTTATATATATTTAACATATGTGGTGCGTGCGTGCACATTACATCTCAAAAATTTAAAATCGAGAATAATCTATAATTTATCGTGTGAAGAGAATAAGAATATGAAATAATAAGTTTTTTATCCCTAGCAATTCTCTTGAATTTCTACACATATCTTCCTAATCCAACATGCAATTCTAATGAGCGTATAGATGTTGGTTAAAGAAAATTTTCAAGTTTTCTTGGTTGATATTGTTGATCAATGTCTAATTTAGATTATTTTCTTTTGAATAATCGAAGGAGGAAGTTATGATCCATAAACTATTGTTTAACTTGTGCAACATCTCCCTATTTCCCCTCAGATTTGATTTATTCGTAAATAACGACCTAGCAAATATGCTTTTACGATAATATATTGTGTTAGCTTTTTATAATCTATTTTACCCATAGTCATTAATATGATGTTTTCTTTTCCAATGTGTTTAATAAAAGAAGAAATTATTTACGTAACTAAACGGCTCCTAAACTTTCGTATTCAAAGTTTTTTTATTCAAAACATAAAGAAAGGTTTTGTTCTTATGAACAAACTATTATGAACAAACTAAGTAGTGAGCATCTCATCCATGGGAAAGTGATAGTTTATGACAAAATATGTAAGACAAAAAAAATTAGCTCATACGAAGTCTCATTCTCATAGATTTATACATTAATCTTTATCAAATTCTTTTAGAAAACCATAAGAAAGACGCGCATAGAATATAATAAGTTGACCTTTTTCAGTAAAATTTTAGACTAAAAAATCTTGCCAAGATAATTATATAGAACACTGAAGATAGTTGTAATCAACTTTTTCATCACTAATTTTACGCATATTCTAATTTAAATTGCTTTTATTGCTTAAAAAGATGAGTGAAGAAAAATGATTTCACTATTAAGTAAAGAATTTTGTTATTAAAGAATGCTACCCACGAATTTGATAAGAAGCATTAATTATTCTTTGATACTTTTTGTTTTTATTTGAAATATCCTAAAAATAAAGAATATTTTTAATGTTAGTATTCTATAATGTGCATTGAATTTATTTCTTCTTTTTTTTATATTCTTATCAAGTGACCTTGGCGCATTTTTAATAAAATCTTTAACAATAAATTATGCAAATATTTTATTAGGAAAATTACAAAAAAAGTCATAAATCTATTGCAATTGTGTTAATTCAATCTTAAATTTTTTTTTTTACCAATTGAGTCATAAACCTTTTACATTTATGTTCATTCAGTCCATCTGGCCAATTTTGTAACCCACATGATGTTGACATGAATGTCAGCCATCCTATGTAGCCGGTCAATGCTAATATGTATAATATTTAATAACATTTTAATAACTTTCAATTTTGTTTTTCTTTTTTGATGTAGTCATTCATGTGATTGTTTTCATGTTTATTTTTGCTTTCCTAAGCAAAAATAAGAAATTTTTACATAGCCAAACGGCCCATAAACTTTCATATTCAATATCTATCTTTGAATTTCGAAAATGTGAAAAAGAGAGGATTTTTCTTATGAACATACCAAACATCCCATTCACGAGATCATAGAATGAAATC
Organism: Syzygium grande; assembly: GCA_024733475.1. NCBI lineage: Eukaryota > Viridiplantae > Streptophyta > Magnoliopsida > Myrtales > Myrtaceae > Syzygium > Syzygium grande. The sequence goes on from JAMXDD010000011.1 coordinate 10,764,728, forward strand.
AATATGAAATTATATTTTTAGACAAAAAACATGCAAGGTAAACAAAAATTTCCACACAAAATAATTCTCATTCACATAGATTTAAATATTAATATTTATCATATTATTTTTGAAATACATACGAAAGACGCACCTACAATACAATATGTCAAATTTTTTTCTAGCAAAATTTAGACAAAAAAATCTTGCCACTATAATCTTGAAATATAAAATAGTGAGATACAACTTAGAATTCTATCTCCTTTTAAAACTTTTCCATCATTACACTTATGCATTTTTTGTAATTTTAAATTGTTTGTATTGCTTGAAAATATGAGTGAAGAAAAATGTTCGTATTATTAACTTCGAATTTTGTGATTCAAGAGTGTTGAGAACTTGTTAAGAAGTCAGTGACCATACTTTGAAATTTTTGTTTTCATTTGAGACATTCTAAAAGAAAAAATATTTTCAATGTTCAGTATTAACTAATGTGTATAGACAACTGTTGCTCTTATTTTAAGAGTGATCGATGCTCGAACATTTGTTAACTCATTTTTTCAAGCATTATAAATGATCAAAATTGGGAAGATCCTTTTCAAATTGCAGACTTTCACCAAATAATTGAACTTGAAGCTTCCAATTTTTTTCTTATTATCTCCTTGTTTTTATTTTCTTTTCTCTTTGTTAATTAGTTTTAACTTTTTGGGTCAAGTCCAAGCAGTTTGACAAGATTTTTAAGAGTGATCAATGCTCGAACATTCGTTATTCATTTTTTCAATCATTAAAAACGATCAAAATTGGGAAGATCTATGAAAGCACAAATAAGAGAAAATCAATTATATATTGATGAAAGTTTTGATATCCTTATTGCATAACAAATTTATTACTTTTGAAATTTTAGTTGATTAATCTAAAATAATAGATAATAATCACTTTCTAATTACAATAAACAAAAAAATTGGCTTTTAAAATAATTTGTCCTGTTAGTTTTTTTTAAAATGATTGATTTTATGTATAGTCATCCTTACAATGTTTTCATGTTTTTTTTTTTTTTTTGCTTTCCTAAGAAAAGAATTTTTTACGTAACCAAATGGTCCCTAAACTTTCATATTCAACATAATAAAGTATCTTTTTTTTTTTGGTCAAAGACATAATAAAGTGTCTAGGCATATCTATTTCTTCATATCTTGACTTTTGAAAACGTGAAAAAAGAGAGGGTTTTTTTTTATGAACATACTCCGCATCCATTCATGAGACCATATAACGAGATAGAAATGAAATGATATTTTTAGACAAAAAACATTTGAAGTATGCAATAACTTTCGCACAGAGGAATTCTCGTTCTCATAGATACAAATATTAACATTTGTCAGGTTCTTTTGAAAAACATAAGAAAGACACACCTAGAACTCAATATGTTGACATTTTACTTAGCAAAACCTTAGTCAGAAAAATCTTGTCATGATAATCATGAAGAAACATAAAATAGTCGTGGAAGGCAAGAAATAACTTACAATTCTCCTTTTTTAAACTTTTCCATCATTAAACTTATACCTTTTTTAATTTTTTTTAATTATTTGAAAATATGAGTGAAGAAAAATGTTCTTATTATTACGATTAATTTTTTTATGTAAGAGTGCCACTCGGGAACTTGATAAGAAGCATTAATCATACTTTGAAGATTTTGTTTTCATTCGAGACATGCTAAAAAGAGAGTAAAATTTCAATCTTCAGTATTCATCGATCAAATCTTGATATGCTTTTCCTTTTGTCGAAAATCTTTATATGCTTATCGAGTGATCTTTTAGCACTTTTTGACAAGGTCTTTAACAATGATCTGTACCTAAACATATTAATATTTTTCATTAGCTCATTTTCTCAAGCAATATGATCGAAATTTATAAAATCTTTTTCCCGAATTGCAGACATTTCACCAAACAACCAAGCTGAAACTTCCAATTTTCTTATTATCTCCTTTTCTTTTTCCTCTCTTTTTTCCTTCTGGGAAAATACCACCAAAAACTCCAAACTATATCACTTATGACAAATTTACCCCAAATTTATTTTTGCGACACAAAAAACTCCAAACTATGTCACTTGTGACAAATTTATCCAGAATTTTTTTTTATGACACGAAAAATCTCAAACTATGCCACTTGTAACATATTTACCATACAATACTTTGGCCCATGGGCATTTTTGTTTTTTTTCCTTTTTTCTATTTTTTTCCTTCGGTTTTCTTTTCTTCTCTGGCGAGGGCAGCCTCACCACATCTGGCATCAGACGAGGGCTGCCCTTGCCGGCATTAGGCTAGGGCGACCCTCGCCGGAGAAGAAAAGAAAAAAAAAGAAAAAAAAATAGAAAAAGGAAAATGACAAAAATGCCCATGGACCAAAGTATTGTGGGGTACATGTGTTACAAGTGGCATAATTTGAGGTTTTTCGTGTCAGGAAAAAATTTCAGGACAAATTTATCACAAGTGACATAATTTGGGGTTTTTTGTGCTATTTTCCCTTTCCTTTTTGAATTTTTTAACTTCAGGATTTTGCTATATCTACCCGAACTCTCGGCCCATTTCACTTTTCAACGTATGGGCCAAGCCTAAGAAGGCTCCTTGGGCCACGGCCCAAATCAACCGCGCGCGTGACACCCTTATAAAAGCCGCGGATCAGAACTAGGGTTTTGAGGATTCCTGGCTGCAATCGGCGTCGCTCGTTACTCAAGCGGAAGGCGGCGGAAGGAGCTCAGCCCCTCGAGAGAGACGGAGAAGCGATCATGGTGAAGGGACGCCAAGGAGAGAGAGTCAGGTCTGTGATCTTGCATCCCCCCGAATCCTGCTCTGTTTCTTGGTCCGTCTTCCATTGCTAAGCGAGGCCAAAATCGTTGTGTTTCTCCGTTTTGAATCGCAGGCTCTACGTGAGAGGAACAATCCTCGGATACAAGAGGTGCGTGCCGCCGTTTCTCTTCGATTCCTAGCTTTCTCGTGCTCTACTTGTTGCTCTGTTTGAGTTGGAAAGGCTTTGGATTTGATGGTGTGTGGATACGGGTGATTGGTTTGTAGTGGAGCCTTAAGTTGAGGTTTGAGCTTTCGGTCGCGGTTCGCTTCATTTCGCCCAATGTGAATGAGCTAATTTGAATGGGTAGTGGTTCTAGTGGGGACCTCCCTAGCTGAATCTTCGTGTAGGAAGGATGCGGCGGCTGGTCTGAATTGTTGTTGGTGTGATTTGTTGTAGTTGTTTGATGTCAGATTGAATTAGAGGGTCTCGTATCTCTAGCTATTGGCTGGTTTAGATGAGGGAAAGGGGAAAGAAATCGTGTTCCTGGAAAAATTAAATCAAGTAGTAGCGTTTATGAAATGCAAGTTATTGGGTCTCTGGCTTTACTTCATGCATTTCTTTTTATCGAGGGTAGTAAAAAATTTCTCTTGTTGAAACAGGTCGAAGTCTAATCAGTACCCAAATACTTCTTTGATCCAAATCGAGGGAGTCAACACCAAAGAGGAGGTAGCATGGTATGCGGGTAAGCGCATGGCCTACATCTACAAGGCAAAGGTGAAGAAGGATGGATCACACTATCGATGCATTTGGGGCAAAGTTATCAGGCCTCACGGTAACAGTGGTGTTGTGCGTGCCAAGTTCAAGTCAAACTTGCCTCCCAGATCCATGGTAGAGTAGATAATAAAACCTTTGGGAACATTGTATATTATGGACGTCTTTAGCTTGTGTATTGATTTTTCTTTCTTCTACAGGGAGCTAGGGTAAGGGTTTTCATGTACCCCAGCAATATATGAGGTATGTGTGCTTCAAATGATGTTCTTTTGCTTTATGAGAGCATTTGACTTTTCTGGGGTTCATCTTTATTGGTTTGATTTCGAAAATTTTGCCAGTCATGTTTGTGAACTGATGCCTTTTCTCTTAGGACCACTTATTGTGAACTTTGGTAATAACTGTCCTTGTCATAGCAATGACTGAGCTCGAGGTTGCTACATTTTCTTTTTACTTCAAAGATAAAGGAGTGTTGATGTTTTAATAAGTCTATCAAATGATTGGCATAGCCATACTTGTATCTTATATTTCCCAGATGATTGCTGTAGGGGTTTTTTTGGTTAAACGAATAATCTCTCTTACACCTTTTGAATGTTCATTCTATGAGGGAAATGCATAGCTTCATTTAGCCATGTAAGCTCGTCCTCAACCACATATCATCAAATTTGCAATTTTTCTATGACGCAGTCAATTGTCATGTATCCTCTCTTAAGTTATATGTTTCTTTTAATGGTGTTGTCCTAAATTTTTGTTTGGTCTTGGCATCCCACTGTTGAGCTTGTCTTGTGCACATGGTTATTTTTCCCCTTCTACAGTGCACTATCATCACCTTGGTTGTCTGAAATGATTAGTGCTCCTAAGTTGTGTCAATGTTTCGAAGCAAATGTATCTGCATCCTTTCTGTGTCTAACTAATTATATCCTTTCTTACTCTAACTTTTTTATTTTTATTTTTGCTATTGCAGCTTCTGAGTTCGGGTTAGTTGGACCCTTGTTGGCTTGAGAGGATCTGCTTTTTTGTTTTCTTTGAGAGCAAGCTTTAGATTATTCTGTAGCAACAATCAAAAACTTCCGTCAATATCCCGCATTTGCTTAAAATCTGCAATCAGTACTTCTGTCAACTATGAGCCTACTTTTGGGATTTGCTTCTCTTTCACCTGGTTGCTCATATTTGGTACTTGTATCTGGTGATTGTTTTGTTTGTGATTCTTACCATGCATGATAGGTAGGACTTGAGCTGGAGATGATCTCACTGCTCAGTTCTTCATGAGCAGTGAGATCAAGAAACTTTTGTGCATGCGCCTTAATACTCATCTGCTCCCCCAAAATGAAGGGTCATAGCTCCAAACGCTAGTTCAATTTTCGATCAGGATAGGTATGGAGTGATCCTTGGGCACCTACATTTCTGGTGCACTCGTGTCATTTGAAAGTCGTTTGTGAACGAAACTAGCACAGTTCAAATCAGAGAAAATACTAAAGGATATACCTGAGTTTTCTTCCCGATAGAACTTCCGGTCACAATGAACCAGGATTTCACCCCTAGTTCCCTAGTTACTAGAAAGAGTGGCAGCTAAAGTGAGAATAATGCTCTGCAGTTTCTAATTTGACTTTATCTCGGGGGACTTTAGGGCTTTGTAATCGCCTATAATGTCATTGAAAACGAGAAAAATGTGAGCCTGTTGTGGGTATTTAACGCTATTTTCATAATTCATTTGGGCTTAAGCTCTCTTATACTTGCAAGGCTTGTCGCAGCGACATTTCAATAGCCAACAGGTACTGATAAATGTGCATGACCGGTTGAGATCAAGAGTGTTGCCCGAACTAGGCCGTCTTCTTTACATCCAGTCTTGTTCGTCTTCTTACATCCAGTCGGCAATGGTCACGGCGTATTGTATAACTACATGAGGCTGAATCTGATCCTGCAACACAAAATCACTTCATCCTAAAAGAGGAGGGAGTAAGTTGCAGTAGGGTTGTCGAAGAAGTTGGAAGATGTTCAATGCAGCGAGGTCTCAAGTGTCACTGTTCGGCATCCATGACTTGGTCTTCAGTCTTGGCCTCCACTTTTGGCTCTACTTCTTCAGCATCAATCTCCTCACCAGAAAATCTGACGCGGGTTCGCCCTTAACCTTCGACCTCCACAAAATCGATGTCCTCAACTGGCACAACCGCCATCTCCGACTTCAGTTTGACTTTAGTCCCTGCCTCTGCATCATCAATCTCCTCAACCACCATTCTCTCCATCTGAGACTTTGATTCTGATTTTGCCTTCGGCTCCACCTTTGGTTTGGTCTCTGCTTGAGGTGGCCAAGTTGTATTCCACAACCCCTGGCAGATCAGAGTACAAGCTGATTCTAACTTGATTAGCCAACGGTGTCACTTTGGTGAACTAGTACATGTACCGCAGTGCAAAGGTCAGGGAAACCGACTCGTTCTTTTCGATGATAGTAGCATCTTCTGGCTGCAAAAGAACACATTTGACCAGTGAAGATGCATGTGGCTTTCATTCGTGTGCATATGAATCAATACCGATGAACGTGCATCGACATTTATGTATATGCAGAGAATTACAAAGTAGCACCCATATGATCCTTCAAAGCTCATTTCTCATGTTAAAAATGTTCTCCATTGGCAGAATTTATGCTGATAGCAGAGAGACTAAACTGACCTTGTCCACAGAAGTATTCTGTCTGCAGATGATATTGGCAGTCTCGATATCACCTCTAGTGGAAAACTTCACGCCTTCTTTTGTCACAAATATTACGACTGCAATAACCTTAGGTCAATCAGCACAAACGAGAACTCTGTACAATAAATGTAATACCTTGATGGCTCCTTTTCTGTTAAAATGAATAGACAGCAGCAAATGCAACGTTAGACTTTTAGTATCTCATCAGTTCAGTTGAGTTCACCAGGAAGTCTCGTTCACGTGTGGAGAGAGCGTTTCATCAACTGTGAAAATGCCGCTTTACAATCTGACGGGAGAAAATAGAGGACAGAGAATTAGTCTAATACGCAACCGATCATCCTTAACTAAGTAGAAAATTTCCAGCCAAATCACATTATTGAAGTACTTCGAGCCACTAGGGTAAGCAGCAACATGGACAACAAAGCAAAATAAGACGAGGGCGTTTGTCACAATCCTGGAAAAGGCTATGACTTGTACAAATTCTGTTTTCTCCTAATGACAGAACATGCATAAGACTTGACAAATTGAAGTTCAGCCAAAAGGGAGCCATCTCTACTTCAATTTCGGATACAAAGATTCTAGCATGAGCATATATCAACCCCTTCCTGGTTCCCCAATGCTGCCGAGATCTCTATATATCCTAGCAAATGTGGCTGCCGACGTCCTCACAATTGATTGGTAACCTGTATTTGGTGCAACAAGATGTTCACTGTCGATGTCCATCAGCTTCATCTCAAAATCGGCAATCTTGTCTTGGTCTTTGTTTCATAAATAACCAGGAAATTATCCAAGTAACAGTATTCACACCATAGTAGAACAGACCAAAGTTGGGTAATTTCACTGTCGCAAGCAATGGAGCGGTAAAGCTTATGAAGTTTCACTTGCATGTGTGGAATTTTGCTTTTGAATTGCCAATGAACACATCGAAATCTATAAATGGTTCTGCAGTCTGTTCCTTCTTCGTGGTGAAAAAGAAGAGCGTGAGCTTTTACAATGAAGTTCTGCCTCAAAGCTGTTTATTTCACGATGAGTCTCCAGTCAAGTGCACGAAAATCTTCCGTGCACAAAAAATCTCAGCTTTCTTTGATTCACGTCACCAGAAAATTATCCTAAACCGGCAGAAATTCTTCGAAGCAAAATTTATAATCACATCACTCCGTTCTTCCTCATACTGGGGAGCTCGAACATGAAAGCGATGGCGTTGCCACCCCTGTTGCCGGCGCACCTGAGCATCCTGGCCATGTTGCCGAGGCTCATGCCCATGGTAGAGGTTACGGTAACACACAGCGGTAGCGGTCGAAGCCCTCGGAGCGGGTGGAGGAGGGAGACGAAGGCCGCACGGCTCGAGTCCCATGGCCCGGAGCGAGAACCCGGGTTGCGGAGCAGTCGAAGTTTGGCCTCGTTGACCGATTCGAGGACCTTCTTCAGGAGAACCCCTTGCGCTAGCCTGAGCTCTATCGATTGATCTTCAATGGCAGTGAACTTCTCACAGAGAGAGAGAGAGGGGAAGTTTTAACTGAGAAAAAATGGCGCGAAAGAGTTGGTCTATGAGCCTGTGATAAAGTCACCGGGTCAACCTGTCGGCCCATATGAAAGTCTTCCTCACGGCCCAATTGCGCGTCGGCTTCTTCGCTGATCGACCGATCGACGGCGTTTTGCTGCCTGCAACCGCGAGACATGAATCCGGCCGCGCCTCCCGTCTCGAGCTCGCCGTCGGCTCTCCATGGCCGTCTCCTCCAGTGAGCTCCGACATCGAGCTCTTCATCCGTTAGTGCTTTGACTGCTCTTTTTTTTCCGCGCGATTCATTCGCACTTCTTTGTTGGTTTTTCTTAGGTTATCGGATTCGATTCTGTCGTCCCTGTCGAGGGCTCGCGGCGACGCGCCTCCGGAAAGCTCGGGCGTCTCCGTCAAACCCGTTCTCGAGTCTCTTCTCCGGCGCGAGACCGCGGTTCAAAGCCCTAGCATCGATGAGCGCGAGCTCGGCGCTTCGGTCAGGGACCTCGCTCTGGCCTGCGCGCTTCTGGCCGCCGCTCGGTGCTCGAAGCACGATTCGCTGTCGTGGATAGCGCGAGACCTCTCGGCGCTTGCGGATTCGGCTTTCGGCGACCTCGCGAAGGCTTACGCCGATTATTTCGGAGAGGACAGTGCGAAGAGGGCTGATGAGCTGGGGATCGATTATGGCTTTGGGGTACCCGTGGAGAAGAGGCTGGTGATCGAGTTGATGCCCGAGGTGTTGCCCTTGTTGAAGGAAAGGATTAAGGAGAGCTCGATCGATAAGGCCGACGAGTCCGATGAAGCCTTCGCTGCATCGGCGAAGGTCCCTGTTGGTTACGCCATCGTGGCTGCTTATCAGCTTAGATGGTTTGTTACTCAGGTCTGAGGTGATTTGTCTTTATGTTTGTTGTTGGCTTTGATAATGTTTGAGTATTTTCGCAAGTTTATGATCGTTACTCATCTTTGGCTTCGCATGCTTGTAGGTTGATCATCCTTATCTGGGAAAACTGTGTAATTTGGTGGTTCCTTGTGCTCTAACCGCGCTCGATCACTGGTCACCTATAGTTAAAGTATGTGCTTCTTCCATGCATTTTTTATTGTTGCTTTCAGTGATTTATGGTGGCATTAATCTTGTTTCCTTAATTGACAGGCTTGATTGATGTTTGAAGTTATCTCTTGAGATTCATATCTGCCTTCTACTGATTAAATTTGCTAAATTGAAACTAATCAAAGCTGTTCAAGTCATGGATGCAGACCTTTTGACAGTCTTTTCTGTTGCTTGCCTTCAGGGTCAGGGCATGATTAGCTTCACACATCTTGCGAAAAATGTGAATGCTGCTGAGCTTGGTTGGTATGAAGATCCGATTCTTGATGCGTGCTGCCAAAACATTGCTTCTGATGATGATATTTGGCCCCATGTGGTTGAGATGTCGGTTCTTCTCGTGACCAGTACTCAACGAAACAACCCTCGTAGCCCTTGGTAAACTTTTCCTTCTTTATGTTACATGGTTAAAGAAGATGCCAAAGAGTTATTTAAAAAGAATTTCTCATCGTTGGGAGTTAATATAATGTGATAATCATATAATGTACCGAGAGTTTGGGCCATGCATTTTAGTGTCGATTGTGTTAAGTGGGGATCAAAGAAGTCCTCATCTCATGAAAAGTATGAATTTAAAAGGGGCTTTTATGATCATAGGCAAGCAATCCATGTTGGAAGCTTTCTTCTAGACTCCTACCATATTTAGCTTGAGGACAAGTACGTTTTCGAGACTTTGGAAATTGGATCACTTAGGCATGATATATACTACTTTGAATCAGTAAAATGTACCAAATCTCATCAATTGTTCAGATTGTTGCGTGTATTTTCTTTGCAGTTATTCAAGAATTGTACTTTCTAATTCTATTTTCTGGTAGGTTTGAGAGATTACTGAATGAGATGTTAAGTCATTTGGAGCGCCAACCAAGGAATAAGGAGTGTCGCATAGCCTGGCTTGAGTTAATTGAGCCACTCCTCAATGCTGTCGGTCTTGTGTTATTAGCTCATTTTAGACGCCTTTCCTCTACTCTTTCAGTGGATGCATGCTGATGACGATGAGACTGTTCTACTGGTAAGAAATATAGATGCTTATATGGGTATCTTAGATTTCTTTTTGGGGGTCTATATTGGCCAAAAAAACTGGAAATCAGTGATGTTTGTCTCAGAATTTTCTGTTCACCGGTCTCCTTTAACTTGTTTGACTATGGTGGATCATCTCTTGCAAAATCTTGTAATAATATTATCTTAAATTTTATAAACATTTTGAGGACCATTTTGCTCTTCATGTTGTTTATCTATCTGCCATCAAGAGGAAAATGTTGGAGTTTCAAACCTTCAAATCCATATCCTGTGAAGTTTGTTGCCACATAATGTGTTAAACCTCAAATGTTGCACCTTCTTTGTATAAGTGCCCCATGAAAATTTAATTGTTCTACTAGGTTTTACTGATCCTTTCTTTGACAAAGTCATTGAGTTACTGACCAAAAATGATTCTATGAATGATGATTGGTTGTTATTTTTTGGTCGGTTTTGAATAATGATCGGTTAATTGGTCATAATGGTATCATATAGCCGTCCTTCTCAGCACGGTATTTTGCAAATGCCCCAGACAGGACAGTATACGGCGATCTAGTCACCTGGCTTGCTAAACTGTGAAACAAGCTCTGGCTTGGTAACCGTAGAGATTTAAAATAATCACCTCTGGAAAAAGTGCTGATGTTGCGCAGTGCAATATTTTTCCTTGTTTTCTTAATTGTTGATGCATCATTCTGCTGTCAACATATCTTTCAATTTACTATTAAATTTGCACTCTCTTCCTGCACAGGTTCTTCAGAGGGCTCATACAATTATAAAGCTAACATGGATAAGGAACACGCCATTTGTTGACAGGTAAATTACAACTTGTTTGATTAACCTCATATACACAGTGGAGATGCTTTGGTTTCTATGATCAGCACTTTTGCATATAATATATTAAGTTTCCAATGAAAAATGGATGATGAACCTAATTGATCTGTATGTGAATGTAGTTTGATGACGTTTCTGGAATCACGCTAACCAAATTAAAGATGAAAAGCAACTGTCTGCTTTATGCATAAACCTTAGGGGTGTTAGTGTGGATTCTTATTTTCCTAGAGATTGCTTAATGTGTCTTATTGCCCCATCATTATCTTTCCTTTATCGTTACTTCTTCTTTGAAAGTTGACCTTTTTCATCAATTTCCTCCTGAGCAGAGTTTTGTCCCTCTGTCCCCTTGGAAATTTTTTATGCACTTCAGTGTGCATTGTGTACATTTCTATAGGATCAAGTATTTACCCATGGATTTCTTTGGTGTTTTCTCATAAATTATTCCATTATTGCTTCTAGATTAGTGGATGAACTTCTTGTATTATACAAGGAGGCAGCATTGAGAAGAAAGCGAGAAGAAATAAGGACACACATTCTACAGATACTGCTCTTGCTTCAACAGTAAGGATATCTTAATTTTTCCACTCGTCCTGATGACCTTGACAGAGACTCATACTTAGCTCTCTGTATTTGTGGATGCGAAGATGCAAGGGCATGCAGTTTGAAGCAGCCTGGGACAAGCACAGGAATGATCCAAACTTGGTGAAGCTTGGCTCATCTCTGAGTGGAACAAGGCAACATGTGGTTGACTCTGGCTCTACTAATGCTGTGTCTGAGTAGCAAATCAGCAAAAGCTTTCAACATGTCATTCTTTACAAGGTCAAACTAGACATATGGCTGAACTGTCTTATTTTCTCTATCTAGATGAAGTGGGATAACATAAGCTGTTGTATATGAATCATGAAGTTTTTGTTTGACTATCTGATGCAGGTAATGCAATGATTAAGTCGATCAAAAGTTTTGAGTTCAGATGCATGATAACCAATGCAATGAGACAAGGTTGGACCTCTTTCGTTTTCACCTTTTGTGCTCTACCTAATTGTGTCTCCAGTTTACTCATTCGGTTCTTATTTGCCCTGTCTTCTAGTGGTTTTTTGGCATGCTATGGTCACAGGTAAGGTATCCATGGATCTCCTTCAGCTACATCTGCAGCTGCAGCTGTGTTGCAAGCTGACAGTGCTGGACGATCACCCCTCAATTGGCCACAAATACATATCAGATTACATGGCCTAATATGCTCACGATTCCAATCATCATTTATGTGTTAATCACTGGTTCTCACATGTTCATATGTGCGCTTGCATTGATCTTGGACGAGGAGGTCTTACACGAGAACCTGTGCTGATGCTCAAGTTGGCAACGTTGTGTTTCAGTACTGTCCATCTCTCGAATTACCTCTACCTATATATATTGGTTGTTTACTAGTCAATGTGAAATCTTCTTTTTTAAGTAGTTAGCTCCAGAAAAACCAATTCAAGATGAGAGAATTCCCGGCTTTACAATCTTTTCTCTTTGGGTGTCAACAGGGTGTTTGGGGCTCTTTGAGCATCTGACTGATCTCGATCCGGTGTGACAATCTTCCCAAAGTTTATGGTAATTTGGAATCGCCTGTAAAATTAATAGCTGAGTTTGATGCATCGCATATGAGCTTGTGTTGGTTATTCTTGTTTTGTCTAGCGAGGTATCTTCTGTAAATCTTATATTTAAGGAACGAGATAGTGCTGATACTGAGAGCCCGAGACGAAAGGAAGTCCAGACACTTGACGAGCTTAATTACCTTACTACAGCTTCAAGCTCGAGAGAAGGTCCAAATATGTTCAGCATAATCTGGCTTCTTGACCACTGGTTTGAATTAAAACGCGTACTTCAGTGAAGATACGAGCCGAGTTCCTTTGCGGGCAGTGCGTGTGAACGTTCTATAGCTGCCAAGCTCAACCGAATGCGTCGTGCCTATTTACATGCCACGACATAAAGATCAATAATCTCTGTATGACAAAATTATTAATGCAATTCCGAGATTTAATTCTAATCCTTACGGCCTCGAAGAATTCGATCGCCATATTTCCGAATGGATATACCGTCACACATACTATATATAAGATAAATTTGTCCGGAACACTGGAAGTTGGGGAATTGGCGTCAGGTAGGAAGCAAATTCTATGCCGTCTTCTTGTTTCGCTTAGTGCCGTTGGGTAATCAGATTCTTAAAATTCATTCAGTCACGATAAAACCATGTCTCTTGCAGACAAGCCTAAACAATCCAAAATCGTCCGACCTATTTTATCGAGACTTTGTCTTGATGTTGCTCTCATAGTATGCTTGCTTTGCTCTATGTTGCTACTAGGGAGCGACTCTCACTTCCATGTGTCTGTAATTTTATAAAATAAGAGATCTCACTATGTGTATATATACCCATCATGGGGATTTCAGCTTTATCACTCTCAAGATGGAACCAGAACATAGGAGGAGGTTGAAGGAGAGATACAAGGGAAAATCTTGAAGAATTTCATCGGGTATGGCCCTTTATTATGGGGCAAATTGCATGGTATGTGGAAGCCACGAGGGTCTTGTTGGTTCTTGTGGGTGAGGCATGCCTCAATATCGGAAGCATTCGAGGGAGCAAAGTTCATGAAATTGGACCGGCAGAGTTCAAGAGATTGACATTGCATGCGTGGTTTTCACTTTCATTTGGGTGCTCTTTGTTTGCCCCAATGTGTATTTACCGGCTATTTAGTTCTTTGTTTTGCTGTTCTGGCTGCATTGGTAAAGGAAGAATCGTGTTCGTGTGTTTAATGTATTATAGACGGATGGATAAAGTCAATCATGTCAATAATAATACATAAGTTTGTACTCTTTTGATTTTTTTCGCAGCATGCTAGATTCACCATGGATGTTGATGAAATCTTTCGTATTGCGAATGAATTGTGTTGTTGCGTTGGTAATTGATGTACACCAATTTTTAAAGTGGAATTGAGTGATCTACGTATATTTAGCGATTCTTCTTCTCACCCGGATGTTGAGATTATCAACAAGTAGATTCATAATGTCACACCTCGAAACCTTACCAAGATGGGGGATGACACGGCTCTCATTTCACCCGAAGGACGCAGCCTCAAACCATTCAAAAGTCCCCATGATATCGATCTCGCTCTATTACTGCTAAACAAAGAACCTGAAAGATTGGAAAAAAAGAGGGGCGAGTAACCACAGCTCAGTAAGAAGTATGTATCTCTTCTAAGCAGATCGAGCAACTACTATGCATATATAAAGTAATACTGAAAAACTCATAATTTAAATCTATAATATCATATACATATCATACCAAATATAAGTTATTGCATTTCATCAAAGCTTTATACAAATTCAGAAAATACTCATTAAAATCATCATAAACATCAACGGTCAAGTCCATTGATCAATCTCTATTAAAAGCCACGTCAATGGTCAATTCCATTGACTAATCTCAAATCACACATCAATGGTCTATTCCATTAATGAATCTCATCAAAAGCACATGCCAATAGTTCATTCCATTAGCCAATCTCATTAAAAAAAATACACGCCAATGGTCAACTCCATTGACCAATCTCATATCACATCACACGTCGATGGTCCATTCCATCGATCAATCTATTGCTCAATATCAAACCAAGGTCACGACATAAAGCCTTGTAACAAGGCTACCAAGATTCTCCTTTGGCAAGGTCTCCACCTACAAAGCCGGTGGCTCGACCCAGAAGGATATTCTAAACCCAATATGCATACCCCCAAGCCCCTCAATGGGCTCAAGCGATGTTGAGCACAAAACATATCCTCTAATAATCCACAATACCAAATCCATAATAAATCTCATAATCCACAATCAAAATCACCAATTGATTTTGGAAAACAAAGCACAATCTTTCTTCGTCAAACTAAACATATTTCACAATCCAAATATATGACATTTCATAACTCAACTCAACCTCCAGAAATCCTTTTTGTAAAGTATTTCTCAAATCCTTCGAGAACTCGTTTCTCAAACCATAATACATTTCACATGCCTATTTCAAATCAATATGTATATCTCGTTTCGCAACACCATTCCCAAAACATATCTAAAACCATTTACAAATACCAAAATATAGTAAATGTCCGATCCATACTTTTATGTAACAAATATGTTCTTTTACAACTCATTATATATCGAGTCTCTTCTGCTTTCAAGACATGAGTTTAGAAATTCATAAAAGAGATAGCACCACTCACCTGAGAATGCACCATAACCAACATGGCTAAACTTATCGACAATCTCGTAATCCTATCAATTAAACGAGAATTGACGTCAACACTAGGTAAAACACCATTTACACTAACTACTCGACTAAACCAAGCTTAGATGCTAACCAAAACAACTCAAACACACTCATAAATCGCTCCTCCAAAGCGATTATCCAAATCATCCGCAATGAAAAACTTGAACACGAAACTTGATTGCGCCATAACTTTCCCCATCGAACTCTGATCCTAGCAACTTATAGTCAAAAGAAAGCTCATTCGAGTACTACAAAAGCCCCAGTTTGGCCACCCCTAAATTGAGCCAAAAACTGACGAAATATGGCCTGAAGATTGATGGACGTGTACTGTTCACTTCACGCGTATAACTTCAAAAATTCATTTCGGGCAAACGGTAAGTCCAAATCAAGATCCGTAAAATCTCATGCCTCTATAACATCCTAAACTATCAATTCTATATATATATGCAGCTCAACAACTCAAAAATTAGACTTCGCTGCTCGAATTTCCCAAAATTCCGAATTTAAACCCTAAATCGGAAAGCTTCGCCGATCGGATGAACGAGGGGCGTGAATGCTTACCGGACGTTGCGATACGAAGTCAAATCCGCTAGGTGAGATTTGCGCAACACCAAACCCTCCTCCTCTTCTTCTTCCTCTCTTTTCCTCTCTTTCTTTCTTTTCCTTGCTCCTTTTTCTGTTTCTGCCGAGGGAGCTCTCGGTTAAAAAGAGAACCGAGTGTCCATTGTAGCCACTTTTTCTTCTTTTTGACTAGTTGACTTTTTTTTTTAATACCCAAATAATACACATAATGCACGTCGAGCGTATGCCTTGGCACCCTTGTCACGTGAAGGAGGGTTTCATAAACAAAACTTTAAATATGAATGTTATTACTAATCACGTACCGTATAAAACTTACAACCAAGAGCAACAACTTGTGATGGGAAAACAAACAACATAACAAAAAGAGAATAATATTAGGAAAAATTATCAAAAAAATCATACATCTATTGTAATTGTATCAATTCAATATTAAACCTTTTTTTATGCTAATTGAGTCATAAACCTTTTGTATTTATTCAAATTTAGTCCATCCGGTCAATTTTGGCCAATTGGCAACTGACATGGCATAATTAGTGTTGACGTGGACAATTTTAACTATTTTTTAAAATTTTTTGAAATTTTTTAAATATTTTCTTCTTTTTTTTTTTTTTTCATTCCTTCTTCCTCTAACTGGCGAGGCTCCCTCACCCAGTCACTGGCAAGGCGTGCCCCCACCAAATCCGGGAGGGCAAGGCTGACCTCGCCTAGCAATGGTGAGGCGAGCCTCGCCAAGGACTAGTGAGTTTAGCCTCGCCAATGATTAGTGAGGTCGACCTTGCTGACCCTTGCCTCTGGTTGGTCGGCTCGGTTCAACGACTAGCCAGAGGTAGAAGGATGGAAAAAAAGAAAAAGAAAGAAAAATAGGGAAAAGAAAAAATAATTTGAAAATTCGTATAAAAAATAATTAAAAAATTACCACGTTAGTGTCAGTCAACATCCACATCAGCATTGGCTGGCCAAAATTGGCCAAATGGTTTGAATTGGCATAAATGCAAAAGATTTAGGACTAAATTGACTCAATTGTAATAGATTTAGAACTTTTTTTGGTAATTTTCCCATTAATATTAAGGTTAGAACCTTTTATTCCTTATCCAATACAGTGTGCTAGGCAATCAATTTTCATCGAAAGCATAAACTACGCTCATGAATTCATGCCGGCCACGTACCTTTATAGTATGATTGAAAAAATCGAAAAAGTCTTCGACAATCAAAGATAAATCACACATAGCAAACAAATGAGATTTCACTAATAGGGCGCGTTTAGTAAGTTACCAATTAGTAACTATTTCTATTCTTTTGTTCCCAGAATCAATTTTGGAATAGAAATCCGTTGGATAAATTTTTTGTTTCCGGATACAAATTTGCAAAAATTTGTTCTCAGAATCAGTTTTGGAACAAAATCAAGAAACAAAAAAAAAAGTAACTTCTTGATTCTGAGAACAAGAATCAGAATTGGAAAATAAATTTTCTTCTTCTTCTTCTTCCTCTTCTTGGCCTGTGGCCGGCGAGGGTGTCGCAGCCCTCGCTGGTGAGAGTGAGGGCTGGACCCTCCGGCAAGGGCGGCCCTCGCCGGCCTTGGCCTGTGGCCGATCGCCAGCGCTAGCGACCTGGCCACGGCCAAGGAAGGGTAAGGGAAGAAAAAAAAATGTTAAAAAATTCAAAATATTATTAATGAAAAGAAATTTTGTATAGTTACCAAATGCATTTTTATTTTTTTTCTATTCCAAGAATATAAATTTTTGGCAGTTACCAAATGTCTTCAAATGCTTATAAATTGTTTCCGGATAAGGAATAAAAAAGAATCATTTCTGAGAAAAATCAGTTGCCGAGAATAAAATGGTTGCCAAACGCACCTTTAATCTCCCTCAAGAGAGAGACTGTAATAACCTCTCGAACAATAACTTGCAATTCCAGGATAAGGGTCTTGGCATGATCACCATGATGTTCTATTTCTCTAAGCAAGACAAAGGGAGAGCAGCTTAACCAAGCAATTTCGAGCTCAACGGCATTTTTAGTTTGCAAAGCCAACCAATGACAAGGCGTGCAAACAACCATCATGGCAACGGCTAATCAACACTAAGAACCATTTCAACACCATACTCGATCGCTGTCAAATAGTCTTCAACATAGCTTCCAATGCAGGATTAGCGCAAGGTCCTGTGGAAGACTTCCAATGACATGGATCTCGCAGCCACCCAAGCCAGGTCGGTCCAGGGTTAGAACCGAGAGAGCATGGATATGCTGTAAAAGTTCTTTGGAAAAATTGAGACTCGCGCATGACTTCCACTATGCAGAGCATCTCAGGCAAACCTCCACCGGCAGCTTCCATGGCAGTAGGACAGTTCTTTAATCCGGAGGAAGGGCAAAAGGAGTTCTCACCTCTCAAGTTGTTTTCCTCTAGCTATTCTCAAAAGGTTGCTTCTTTTAGTGATAGAAAATGGTAAGAACTTTCTATATGGGCTTGATTTCGTTCATTCTGATGACTGACCTTTGACTGGTGGACTTGTTAAGCAGGACATATTCCTGAAGGAGTATCATCATATCGCTTTTAATCTGTCCTTCGGAATTAGCTTAGGCCTCTTGCCTGTTACGTTATCTTTGAAAACTGCGCATTGTGGCATAAAAGATTCCGGGCTTCCAGTTGAAGAGGCCGGTGATACTGAAAATAGCAGGATGTTTCCTTTCCTTTTAATTCCTAATACCGTTTTACTATGCATGTTTCTTTAAAGTCTTTTCACCATCTGCCTGGTAGTGAACTAAATTACCACAGCAACCTCATGACCACGTAATCTGCTGGCCATGCAGTGCTAGAAATCTTGAGCTGAGCCACATTATTTACTAGGTGAAGGTTTCCAAAAACTGTTCTGATTTACTACGTTGACAAATATGATGTTCGAAGATCTTTCGGTTACTGTACTGATTGATTTTACTGGCAAAATACGAGTCAAGTTTGGATTGACCCTTTAATGTTATTTTAAAGAACCAAATTTTTGTCTTAATATAGAATGATAGACTAATGCCAGCTCAAATACTGATTTTATATTTTTGGGAGGAGGGCGCATTGATGTTGTATCAGTTGATGTTACTGTCATGACATCCTAATGATGTCTACTCTGGTTTAGAGCCTCAGTTCTCTCTTTCATCAACTTAGAGCTTTGTAAGTTACTAGGTTGCCGAAGTAGATTTCATTCTGTGTTTATTTTGGAATTTTTACTAGCTGAGGCTACAATATGTTTAATAACAAACACACATTAGGACAACTAGAAAATGGTATAGTATTAACATCGAGATAGTGCCATAAATCATACTTCCCTTTCATGAATCTCTAAGAACTTTAAGATGCTCCATAGATTTGTTGGAGAGATTATTTGAGATTGCATTTATCGGTCTAAACTTATCCAATTGCACCCACATGTTTCTTAGCAATTCGTTACGTCACAACTGATATTTTACTTTCAAACTATGAATCAGCCAAAATACAGATTTCTATAATAAGCTGCAGCAGTTTGTCGTTGAGCGTTTGTGTTTACGAGGGAGTCATAATATATATCAGCTGTAGAGTGTATTCTCTTCCAATGCATTTCGAAAATTCTCCAAAATATTTGTTCTTTTCAAGTATAGAAATATCACCAGATTCCCAAATAATCATGGAAATCAGGCTATCATGATTCTGCCTACTTTCTTGGTGAAATATGGTTGGTACGAGTCATGAAAGTGTTTATGTCAACCAAGAGCTATAATGCGCAGCCTCCAAATGCTTCTTTCTGGGCTTAGATGGTAAAATTTTAGAACTATATGACCTTTTTAGTTGGAATGATGCTAGCTGTTGAGTACTATGGTGCTTTAATTCCGTTAATGTTGAGTTAGCGCTTAGAGTTTTTTGTTTTTCAGTTGGGGTATTCGTTTCCGGATATTGCAGGACTTTGCAAATTGCGCTGCTTCCCACCTGTAGCTTTTGCTTGGGATGTTAGGGAGGACTTCATGTTATTCCAAATTTTCACACTGAGACAATTGCTGTGGATTCCGCACCAGCGCTTTGGAGTTCAACTCAACAGTCTGATAAAACCACTATACTGCTTCTGGTATGTTGGTAGTCTCATACTAATGTGCTACGATTGTGTGAGACTTACTTCGGAAATGTAACTAGCTACACTACAGAAAATACTATTCTTTGCTTTTTGTGTACTGAAGGTTTTTCGGGGATTCGTTACTCATATTTGTTGCAGGTGGACCCTCTGTTCATACAAAAGCAGCATGACCATCTCATTTGCCGCTGCTGCCAGCAGGTTTTACTTCTGTATAGTTCCCAGGTGATGGTTCTATTCCATGTTGTAGTCAATGTATATAAGCATCAATCAGATCAATATTTCAGAAAACCTTTTGGATTTTCTAGGTTATATGTAGGGCAAAGATGTTACTTTCCTCCTTGTAAGGAATATGGCAAAATATTTTGCTTTTGATGGACTTGCTCTTTTGCTGCAGTCAGGTCCTCTCCGTTCGTTGGTTGATTAATGGTGACTAGTTCATGAGAATATGTGTTAATGTACACGTGCTTTTTTTATGTGGACCAGCAGTCTGGCCACTACCTAGGATTAGGAAGTACTTGTATTTTGAGATGAAATGTTCTTTCTGATTGTGTTTTTAGATTTATGCTGATTTTTTTTGTTTCTGTAAAATTTTTATTACAACAGTCAGATGAGCCCCCAAGATGAATCACCTTGATATCGGTGAATTTTCATGCTAAGGTTACCTAACTATGAATGCAATAACCAGTATACACTAGTAAAGTAGGTATTCCGGGTTGTAGCACAATTCATCTTAAACATAAATTTTCCTCTCCCACTTTCTATTTGAACTTTCTTTTTACTCAACTGTTGACTTAAAGATCTATAGTTTCTTGTCAATTAGATAAGTCTGCGATAAATTTTCGTTAGATTGGGTTCTTTTAATGCAGATAATTGCTCTATGATTTGCTGTTGTCTTTTTTGCATTAATGTGTCAAGCACGTGCTTGGGATCTCAATTCACCTATACCTTCAATGCTGAGAGCAGCACAATCAAATTTGAGGATGCCCTTTCCAGCTTTGCTCCGGATTGTTGTGCCAATCTTGGTTGCCTTGCTACTCTCCCTGCTAATTCACCAATCAGTTACTACACTCAGCTTTGTAGTCATCTCAACTCTTTGCTCTTTACTTGCAAGCGGTTTCATGATAATCTTTCTATCGATCTCCCAATCGGTCTTCTACGAGGCTGCTACCATGCAGATTTTCATCAAGAAAAGGTTCATAATCATCTAGTTCATTTGATGAGATGGCATTACTTTTGGTTTACAAGTTGATGGATATTTCAGAATCTTCTTTGAGAGAGAGTACCTATACATATTGTTAAAATGAAGAAAGAAAAGCCATCAAGTGCTCCATCTCATCCTATTGCGTTTTGGCTCGCAAATTGAAACGCCTTATCAGGACCATAGGATGATAGCCCCCCTGAAATAGCAATTAGCTGTAATCTGTTCTCAGGTCTCCGGACTTTCTTATGAATTTAGAGTGAACATAATATATGTGATGTTCAGTGTTCATGTGTCATTAGAGGCTTTTGTTAATTTGGAGATTTTGTAGATGTTGAATGAAGGTAAAACTGCAGGTGGCAATTGGGGGAGCGGGCTTAGCTGTTCCGTCAATTTATCAATCTTTCTTCCGGTTTCTTCTCATTAAAGGTAAATTTAAAATGAAATACCAGTTGCAGTATCAGATGTCAAGCAATTCTTATAAAGAGTTCTGCAGATCAATTGGGGGAGCGGGTTGAGCTGTTCCGTCAATTTATCAATCTTTCCACGAATCGCTCTTAAGGGTCTCGTGTACTTCAATATGGGGCTGGCTTGAGAAAAAGTCCATGAAATTAATGTGTTCCAATAAAATAAGGCGAGATGTTTTCTTTTTGTAATGAAGACTGAACATGCAACTCTGACGTATTATTTAAAGGGGGAAAAAGCAGTGGTTCTGCTTGCTATTCCATGTATAGAAGTGCAGCAGTGCCTGTCCAGTTGTCACCAAGGAAAGTTAGTACGTACGGTCCCATGATTGGCTTTTTAGTCGCCCTACAGCTCTGAGGAGTGCATAATGCCGATTATGATTGCTTTCAGTTCACACACATGGTCTACAACGATATGTAGCATTATATTCATTTTCTTTTGTCGCATCGTGGCAAGTCTCAAGAGTTGCTCCATTGCTTCTGTAACAGTTGTTTTTACGGCTTCATTTCGTAGTCATACGCGAAGGATGGATTTCTCAGAATATAAAAAGGATGTCAGTGACGGGCGTTCCCATTTTTCTGTTGATTCTGATCATAAATCCAGGGATTCCTTTTTGGGAGACAACTACTCTAGTAGTCCGGAATCAGCCAGAAGTTTTGCAGACGCGCAGTTAACTTCTTCCATCACCGGCATGGCTTGCTGATGTTACATCTTCTGGCGGCACTCATGTTTGTCCCATCACTTGCAGCCTGGTGGCAGTTATATCCCCAATGCCTCCAAAGATTTTAAAGACACTATAATGCTCCTGGATCTTGATTCATGCTTTGACCTTTTCATGCAGAGGTTGGGACAGGTCAGAGCTTCCCACGGTTGCTTGACTCAGTTCTTTACATCTATGTAATTCTTCATGGTACTTGGAATCCGAAGCCCAACTCGACTTTCTTCTCTTTTCCCTCGTCAAGCATCCTTGGTGGGGAATTGAAAATCTATTACATCTACCAGTTCGCTTGGGTTTATTCTTTTCTCTCTGGTCTGGCCTTGGCTCCTTATAGAGTTTTCTACGCCATGGCCATGGTAGGGTTTCTTTCATTGGTGTTGAATGTCTTACAGAAGAGAAGCAGGGAAAAAGGAGAAAGCATTCTCACAGACACTGAGAAAATGTCAACTAAAACTGTAAGCTTCACAGTTTCTCATGCTATGCGTGAATAACCATGATTTTACAAGGCAAGGCTTAATTGGTGCTTCATGTTGAGTGTAATATGTCCTGTGAGAAAGATGTAGGAGATGTAATACAGATTGTAGGAAAAATTTTGTAGACTGTTGGGGCTCAGCCCCATTCGAGTGCGAAAGTGCCTTTGTGAGGGATATTGCTCAACTCTTTTGGTGTCAATAGAAAGAAGTCATTCTTCAGCCTTCACCTAGTGGCACTCCTCTTAATGTTGTGTGCAGGTGTTGCTTATATAATACTATTGAAGAGGTCAACGAAGATGGGATCGTTGTTAGTTTCTGTTGATGAAAATGTTGAAATGAAACACTGTCTCCTGGGCATCTGCAACTCAAGCCAGATGGGACTTGAGGATTAAAATCACGTGGTGTAGTGTGGATTAGGTGAACAAATCTCAGCCCTGATTTCAAGAACACATAAGCCCTCCACCAAGTATGTTTCAATCAGTAGATTTTTTTGGTTCCTGCATATAGAAGTACAATGAGAGGACTCAGAAACTTAGACAACTGTATAAGTCTCCAGCATCAGCCTCCACCAGCTTCTCTCAAATGACTGCTGTCTATCTGTGTGACATCTTCCGGTTCTCTCGAAGGGAAACAATTAAGTTTTCATAGAGGAACTAGCACTAAATGGTCCACAAATTTTACACAATTCTCATGTCGTCCTTGAAGTCCTAGCTTTCACTCCCTATTGTTAATATCAGTTGAATTTCTGTCTTTTGTGCGTTTCTCCATTCATCCGAAACAAGTGGCGAATCATTCCATAACCCTTTAGATGGTCTCTAGTTGGAGAAATCATCAGCCATCTTGTCTTTCATAGTACCAGAAACCATACCATGTTAAATGGCCACAGGGGCAATGATCTACATATTTCAAGAGTAGTTCACAATTTCATATTGTCACTTACTTAATTTGCCTCGGTTAGATTAAATTTCATTAAAGAAAGAAAAGTTGCGGCAAATCTTGACTGTTCCCTTTTACTTCCGTACTGAAAGGCTGTTTTTATTAAACAATAGCTACAATGTGCATAACGTCATTCATTAGGATCTCCCTGCTCAAGTGTAACATCATTCACTTCCCTTGTTCTTATCACAATCTCATTGAATTAAAAAGTCACAGCTCACTGAAATTTGCGCAGTACAAGCTCTTGTGCGTCAGTCTGAAAATGTTTATTTCATTCGTGAGCTTAAGATCCCAGGTTTTCTTTTATCATTTTGGCTCTTCAATTGGTGTAACATAAGCGACGGCGAACCAAAAAAGGTTCAGCTTATTTAACAAAAACAAGTAATACCCTCGTAAATGATCTGATCCATCATGAAATCTTGAGACAGAAGTAACAAAAAAGGGACTATATATACACAAATAAATATATGTGTGTGTAATGAAAAATGAATTTATTAGGATGTGAGAAGCTCAAGAAACAAATCCAACATATGTAATGCACACAAAGGAAGCACCAAACACCATCATCACTTCCCTGATTCTACACATAAGAATGGAATACAACAACACAATGTCAAATCTGAGAAATCGTACATGCCGAGGAAACAATTAGTAGCGGTAAGAAGAGAGCATGATCGGTAGGAGTGCAACCAAGCAGGCAAATGATGTGGTGCCAAAGAAGGAAGGAGTGAAAGCAGCAGCGGAACTGTGTCCTGGAGCTGGTGCAGGAGCATGCATGGATGGCGCTGGCGAGTGGGCGTGCCCAGGGGATGGTGCAGGCGAGTGGGAATCTGCTCGAGCACTGCTCACCAATGCCATCACCAGGAGGATCATGCAAAGTGAAGCAGACCTAAGTGCCATTGGTGAAAGAGCAGAAAAACTTGCAGACAAACTTCCTCTCTTGTCTGGTCTTGTGGAACTTGACAGCTTTTTAAAGGCTTGAGAGTGCTAGTTGAGGCCCCAACCTGGGTAGTTCTTTATACAGCTGGTTCAACTTTCCAAGTTGTGGTCTCAATAGGCGACCCATGAAGTCTGCCACGTTAAAAAAAGTTTATCTGATAAATAGTCATATGAAGATTATCGGAAAATCCCCCTTATTTTACCACGGGCTTCATCTGGGCTTAGTCTGACAGACTATATCGATCATATGCTCTAAATCAGTTAGTGTTTACGTCGCAGCACGTCAAGAGTACATGATATATGACATGAGCCTGGTAACATTTCTCATTCCGATCGACTTGGTTCGCTACATTAACTGTAAACTATTTCTATACCGAAACTCTCTGTTTACCCCTATCAATACTTATTCTAAATGGCACCAGTAGACACATCGAATTGAACAAGCCATAATGGGTAGTTGAGCGCAAGCTGTCGAGTGCGTCACTTGAGTTTGAAAGGGTACAGTCTTAATCCGAGGAAGGAGTCATTAGTCCGTTACAGGTGTCACCGTCAGTACGGTTCAATGAGCAAAACTCACAGCGCATAGAAATGATATCTCAGGTTGTATCTCGTACCTGGACAAATAGAACCTGAAAGAGGAGCTGGTGCTTTACCAAACCACAGGTTGGATCAGAACAAGAACTTGGAGAACTGTACTCATGCTAAATCTCTCAATAATTAGCCCATTAATGGCTAAAATAATTAGGCGAAGGCGATAACTATTCGATCTTTACATTATAAGAGTTAAGGCCAGCTCATACAATGCAAAAAGTCTACTTGGTATATCATTACTTTAGCTGTCTGCAAATAATGTAGTTCGGTACTGAGAGCAAATGCTTCCTTGTACAGGTCACCGGGACAATCACCTCATCAAAGCTGAGATTTCCTTAACTATAAAACCTAGTCTTATATGCAGGGTTCTCAGATGGGTGTAGTTGTTTCATGCTCTCGCAGTCATTGAGGACACGATGAGGGAGATCGCTCGGAAGCTTCCATTTCAAGCAATTAGGCATATGGACGTCGTGCGACTTTCAAGGAAGCTGATGCGACAGTAGAGTGTTAAAAACAAGAAAGGAAAATCTATAAGACTATTTGAATAATGTGATTTGCGCGTTTTGATCTATAAGATCATCATGGAAATCTAACTCACGGGTCGCATGCCTGTCGGACCGATTTCACTTTTCCAGAAGTCAAGTTCAGCTAAAAAAAAAAAAATTAGAAGCGTGGTCAGGTTACTCAGGAAGCATGGCGGATTGCATCTTGGTTATGTGTTCAAACACGTGTCTGTATATGCGAACTCGGACGAGACATTGTCAATAAAAAATCACCTTTGATCCGTCTGGTATCCTATTCACGTGTCGGTTGTTTCTTTTATGCCGTTCGAGCGTGAGAGCATGAAGCACCCGACTGATCTCATCAGGTCACGAAAGCGCCGGTATTCTTATGCAGCTGGTTCATTGATATTGAGATTGTGCATCACCTTGGCCAAACATGGTTGGGTTGTTCAGATCTGCCATTTCAGATATAGCTTGGAGTGCAATCTAGTGATAAGACATCTTGTTTTCTCATGGAATCGAATACAGATTTCCCAAGATGGGCTGGGCTTGAACACTTAGCTTATTGTTGTGTCCTGAATCAACGAGATCTCGTTACGTGCGCTCATTGGGCTGTCTTTCAATGAGCTTCGGTTGGATAATATGGTTCTTTTGCCTTATACAAATTTAGACGACACCGTACGAGGATAATGCTATACACGTAAATACCGATTCACAAACTTGATTTGAAAGATAATGCGACCGATTCTCGTCGAAGTACTTGAATTTGACGCACGGTTCATCTTGTCACTTTCATAAGCCGATTTTTGTAAATCAATATACATCGCAAGCCGCATCATGTCTCTTACACTCTTGAGAAAGATACATCTTTTACAACTTCTCGGTAGCAGCGTCACCGGGAAGAGCGACGCCAGCGACCATGGACGGCTAGATCCGGGGAGACAGGGCGTCACCGGCCATGGCAGGGCAAGGTTCCTGAGCGACACCGACGACCATGGATGGACAAAGGGCCATGGACGGCCAGATCCGGAGAGCCAGCAACGTCACTGACCCCATGGCAGTTCGTCCGAGGGCACACGGAGCAACTCCACCTCACAGAGAAATTCCACGTCAATATCTTTTTTTTTAAATGTAATTCAAGACACGTGTAAAATCTTAAGTAGATGCGAAAGGAAAACGCGCCACATCAGATTTCAGATGTGGCTGCTCACGTGGCGAGGGGGCGCAATGCACGAGCAAAGAATCAAATAATAATCGGTTATAACGACCGACGACCCCAAAAGTTTGCATTGGACTGCGCGCGCGAGAGGGAGAGAGAGAGTCTTTGCTGCCGCTGCTGCAGCCAACCGAATCCTCCCGCCAAATTCAACCGCCCCGATCGATCCATCTTCTTCTCCTTCGTCTTCTTCAACCTCTGCTTAAACCCTTCTCTTTCTCTCTCTATCTCTCTATCTCTCTCTATCTCTAGATGCACAGAGACCTCTCCCCTCCTCCCCATGTCTCCCTCCCCTAAAACCACCCTCCTCCTCCTCCTCCTCCTCCTCCTCCTCCTCCCCTCCGCCCTCCCTCCCCCCACCGCCATCGGCGTCACCTACTCTCCCTCCTCCTCCTCCTCCTCCTCCGCCGCCCCCGCTGCCCCTCCCGGCCTCCCCCAGCCCGACCGCGTCGCCGCCGCCGTCTCCGCCCTCAAGATCCCCTCCGTCCGCCTCCCGGACCCCACCCCGCAGCTCCTCCGGGCCTTCCTCTACTCCAACACCTCCCTCCTCCTCTCCGTCCCCAACGCCCTCGTCCCCTCCCTCGCCGCCAACCGCTCCGCCGCCCTCTCCTGGCTCTACCGCCACGTCGTCCCCTTCTACCCCCGCGCCAGAGTCTCGGCCATCTCCGTCGGCAGCAACGTCCTCGACGCCCACCCCAACTACGCCGGCCTCCTCGTCCCCGCCCTCCGCAACTTCCGATCCGCGCTCCATGACCTCGGCATCCGCGACGTCGCCGTCTCCACCACCTTCTCCTTCGTCAACGTGATGACGACCACGTTCCCGCCATCCGCGGCCCGGTTCCAGGAGCCCTACGCGGAGGCCGTGATGAAGCCCCTGCTCGATTTCCTGAGGGACGCCAACTCTTCTTTCATGGTGAACATCTACCCTTACAATCTCTACCGGCTTCGCTGCGAGATCCCCCTAGGGTTCGCTCTTTTCCAGGAGCACCCCTTCATGTACCGGGACGACTTGACGACCGGGGTCCGGTACCGAAATCTCTTCGACATGATGGTCGACGCGGTGGTGGCGGCGATGGCGGTCGCAGGGCACGAGAACATCCCCGTGATTGTGGCTGAGACAGGGTGGCCGAGCTCGAGCCCCGACGCAACAGAGATCGATGCCAACGAGCTCTACTCGGAAATGTACGTGAAGGGCCTGTTGGGGCACTTGAGGTCGGGGCAAGGGACGCCGCTGAGGAAGGAAGGTGTTGCAGAGGCTTACGTTTACGAGCTGGTCGACGAGGAAGCAAAAAGGGACGGCGAGCCAAGCTCGGGCGCGAAACTGGGGGATTTTGTATGCGAATTTCAGCGAGAAGTATGAGGTTCAGTTCTCTTGTGCGGGCTATTGCGGGTCGCCGGAGGAGTTGTTGATTGGGTTCGTGGTGATGCTGCTGATTCTGGCCTGGTTGATATGGTATGTACCGAATTCCCCGTGGTGATTCCGTTTCAACGGGGTTCGATTTCGTTCTCGCTCCCCTCTTCAATCAAGCACCGTCTCTCTCGGAGGAGGAGATGATTGTTCACGTCCACATTTCTTTGATTCTGATGTAGTTCTTTTGTTCTTTTTTGGGGGGTCTGGACATGTTAGAGTAGGATTTGAAATCAGTGGTTGATTGGAAGAGGAGTGGAGTAATCTGGATCTTGCTTGATCGAGCAATTCTTTTTGTTTCAATGCCGAGAATTATCTAGTTCTTTTCCTTCTGTTGTTAGCTCAGAGCAAGAAGTTTTCTGCAAATTTAATCGAATGCGATGGCGCCGCCACTGTTACTGGTTTCTTGAATTCGAAATGGGTGGAGTTGAACTGAAACCTTCATAGCAGTGCTCGAACTCAGTAAGTGTACTTGGGACTCGGGGAAGATTTATGCATCACCATATGCCCCGCGAAGCTTTAGGTAGAAGAAGAGTTGTATGCGCAGGCGACGTATGAAAACCTTGCGGCGCTTTGTGCTCGTGTGATTAGATCGCGGCCCCCATTTTGAATTTGATTGAAGATGAACTGCGGCTCGATGCGGCGTGATGCGAAAGAGATCGATTTGAGTTTTCGCTAACCGTGACAAAGAGGTAATTTGATCAAAAGCAAAACCAAGCTAAAAGGCCGAGGCAGCCTTCGGAGTTTCTGTTGAGGGTCAAAAGAGCAGAGGAGGACCAGTGAACTTCTATCAGAGCTCCAGTATAATGAGCAAATGCAATCACGACTTGAAGATCATGTAAGAGGTACAATGAGCGCTGTTTTTTCGCGGCTCATTCGGCACTAATGAGCTGGTATTAAGTCTGACTAACGGGCTTAATTAGGTTTAAATTCATGAGTAGTCTGACATAATCCGTCCACTGTTACTTCAATAAACTCAGATTTAATCCGAGATTTAACAGTCACTAAATCGTGGCCTCAATGGACTGTCCTAGGAGTTAGAATCTTCACTGGCAATTTTGTAACAAGATAGATATTGGTTAAGAGCTTTATCAAAGCGAAGGATAGCCTCAGGTGAATTATGAAGAGCCCAATTGCCCATATCGTTATTGTTGGGTTGGGAGCATTTGGCACATCCATAGTTATAGATCCTAAATTGAAGCTGGAAAACAAGTGGAGGAAGAAAACTCAAAAGCCCTTCAAGTCAAATTGAATCAATAATCAAGTGAAATGCGAAATTTGCTCGCTCGAGATAAGTGAAATGCGAAATTTGCTCGCTCGAGATCGCAATATCATCCGCAATTACATGCCCTTTGATTCTTTTCTCTTAGGGGCAGGGTTGTTTTTGTTTATTGATAGTTAGTCGCATTATGCGATTTTGCATCGTTTCGATTTTATCAGATGTTTAGAAAATGGCTAAGTCCTGCCAACACAAGATACACATTTAGGACTTAAGAGAAGGAAGGACAGATTTACTGATGCAGGAGGGTCTGGCTCGATATATATCTTCCTCGTCCGTTCATAACCACATAAATATGAGCGATGGTGGTTGATTTCCATGTTTCGTCCCCTACCATATCGCCTTCATTTCCAAAATTATAGGAATACATAAATAAATAAAGCTGAGAAATGCCACGTGGCAGCTCACGGTGAACTGCTTATCTTCTGTGGTTCAATCCCACCCATTCCTTCTGGCGTTGCATGCCCCAAGAGAAAACGTTAACCAACTGAAAGTAATCAGTCTCACGCCAAAGAGCCTCTCCAGCTCAAGCCCAAGCAGAGATCTCCCTTCTTCTGCAGCTTTCTTTTCTCTCCTCCAGACCGAGACCTGAAGCTAAGGCTCTCCAGCGTAGAGATGGAGACCGGCATCGCGTGCCACGCGCGTGGGGCTTTCCTTCCCGCCAAGCATTCCACTTCCCTTGTGTCCCCACCTTCGTTGTCTCCATCTTTCACCTCCAAGGTATCTGATATATCATCATATGAACGTGTCCAGAAATTTGCTGTTGATGATTCTTGTTTGCTCTTTGCTTTCATGATTGAATGGACCTAAAAGGGTGTGTCTGTGAATGAAATAAACTACAATATTGAATGGCAGAGTTTGAAGTCAAGCTCGCTATTTGGGGAATCGCTGCGAGTGGCGCCGCCGAGGTCATCCCTCAAGGCCCCCAAAGCAAAGAACTCTTCTCTCACTACAAGATGTGAGATAGGGGATAGCTTGGTGAGTACTAATCCTCTTCACGAAATTGGGAAGTTTATCGAGCGAGGTTGGATTGTTGTGACAGACTTCGGTGTGTGTGTGGGATATGGGATATATGCGTAGGAAGAATTCCTGAACAAGGCTACTCCAGATAAAGGGCTGATCAGGTTGCTGGTGTGCATGGGTGAAGCACTCAGGACCATCTCTTTCAAAGTCAGGACGGCTTCTTGTGGAGGAACGGCCTGCATCAACTCCTTCGGAGATGAGCAGCTCGCGGTCGATGTGCTCGCCGACAAGCTCCTCTTCGAGGTTAGGACTAAACCTTTTTCTTTATGGCTTGAGTTTCTCCCTAATGCTTTTGTCCAACTGTTCGAGGGGCAATCCTGAATTGTTATGGTAGAAATCTGTTTTGAAAGGTTATAGATGAAAAAGATCAAACACTCTGCACAAAAATAATACCACTTGACAAAAATTTGCAGCTAGCTCTTTATCAGATGAATGGAGTTGTTTCAAGAAAACTGCAAATATTTAATTATTTAGATGATTGATGCAATGATTCTACCTACTCTGCTCTTTTAGGATCATTTCGCTTGTTGTCGCGGTCTAAACTTAATCAATTTGACCTTTAGCCAAGATATTCCAATGCTTCTGCAATTGAGAATGATATCATGAATTTCACTAATAGGCCCTGCAATACTCACACTTCTGCAAATATGCCTGCTCTGAAGAAGTCCCCGAGCTCCAAGACATGGGAGGCCCAGTCGAAGGTCTGTCAATCTCACTCTTCACGATGACCTACCATAAAGTTTGATTCGCAACCATTTTTATGACCCTGAGAATTTGTAACAGGTGGATTCAGTGTCGCCTTCGATCCCCTCGATGGTTCCAGCATTGTTGACACGAACTTCACTGTGGGAACCATTTTTGGGGTCTGGCCTGGA
Organism: Syzygium grande; assembly: GCA_024733475.1. Classification (NCBI taxonomy): domain Eukaryota; kingdom Viridiplantae; phylum Streptophyta; class Magnoliopsida; order Myrtales; family Myrtaceae; genus Syzygium; species Syzygium grande. Next base: position 10,795,968 of record JAMXDD010000011.1, read on the forward strand.
GACAAGTTAACTGGGGTCACAGGAAGAGATCAGGTTGCTGCGGCCATGGGCATCTATGGGCCCCGAACAACATATGTCCTCGCTCTCAAAGACATCCCGGGACCCATGAGTTCCTTCTCCTCGACGAAGGTTATTGATCATCGAAATTTTAGAACTCTGCGAGCGTTTCATTAACTCATTTGCCAATATTTCAAGTCCCCCTGAACAAGTGTAATTGCTGTCAGGAAAGTGGCAACATGTGAAGGACACGACCCAAATTGGTGAAGGAAAGATGTTCTCTCCTGGAAACTTGAGAGCCACATTCGACAATCCTGAATACGGCAAGGTTAGAACTCTCTGTTCCTTTCTTAGCCCCCCACGCAAATATTGTATCGGCAATTCGTGATGCGGTTTGGTGCCAACTGTGGTCATCAAGACTCAAGACCCCAGATGTTAATAACAAGCGGACTTACTCCTCCTTGTTTTGCTTAATACAGCTAGTTGAGTACTATGTCAAAGAGAAATACACATTGAGATACACTGGAGGAATGGTCCCAGATGTCGGCCAGGTTCATCCTTTGATTCGATCACCGCAATGTGAATTAATCCAGTTTCATTGCCACCAAAATTGCAGGCTCAAAGATTTGATCTTTTTTCCCATTTATTTTCTCAGATTATTGTGAAGGAGAAAGGTGTGTTCACAAACGTGGCATCGCCATCCGCCAAGGCGAAGCTGAGGCTGCTATTCGAAGTGGCTCCACTCGGCTTCTTGATCGAGAAGGCCGGAGGTTTCAGCAGCGACGGCAAGCAGTCCGTCCTGGACAAGGTGATCGAAAGCCTGGATGACCGGACTCAAGTCGCCTACGGGTCCAAGAACGAGATCATCCGGTTCGAGGAGATGCTGTATGGGTATTCCAGGCTTAAGGCCGGGGTGCCCGTTGGAGCCGCGGCCTGAGGCGGGAAAGATCTTGACCCCACGGGCATTGTATTCGTTGGATGAAACTCGAGCTACTTCAGTCATACGAATTCGGAGGATAGTCGAATGCAAAAAAATGTTGCAGTAAATTGCTTTGAGACTGAGAAATTTACAAGTTGAGATCAATATTTTGCTGAGTTGATGAATCCGATCACCCGAACGCTATTGGAGAAGTTCATCGATCGGCGCTTAATCCTCGAGAAACACGACTCAGGACGACAAACGCATCATCTGTGATGCGTTTTCCTGATTTAGTCCGTTCAGGTGAATGAACATTCATTATGCAAGTGGCAAGATTCAAGCAGCTGTTTCGTGTTGTTGCATCGCAGATTTCTTCAATACGTGAAGAAGACTAGAGTGAAAATTACAAAAAAAAAAAAAAAGAAGGGAAAATTAAAATGATCACGAAATGACGCGCCAGGTAGGGGTCGAACCTACGACTTTCTGCTTAGGAAACAGACGCTCTATCCACTGAGCTACAGGCGCCTTCTTGCTAGGATTGTCGTTCTATTACTATAAGTTTTATAATGAACTTGAATTGTCGCATCATGTTCCAACATATCACAGGTTCGAACCATGTCGAGAGCGAACTTCTGATCAATTCGTTCTTTAGGTTTTTCCTATTATTGTATGTCGAATTTTTTAACTTTCCGATAAGTTGGTCAAATTAAGAACAGAAAATTCCAAAAAGGAACTTAAAGTAGAGTCATTTTCTCAAATAAGAGTTTGAAATGAACTTTGTCTCAAATAAAAATCTAAAATAAATCTTGTCTCAAATAAAGACTTGAAATAGCCATTTCAGTCCCATATAATGACCAGACCTTACCGGCCAAAGGGTATTTTCGTCTTTTACTTTTTTGAATTTTTTTCCCTTTTTCTGTTCTTTTTTTTTTTTTTTTTTCTTTTTTTTCCTTTTCCTTTTCTTTATTTTTTTTCCTCTCTTCCCTTCATTGGCCATCACCGGGGCGGAGGCCGCCCTTGCTGGCAACAGGCGAGGGCCGCCCTCGCCTGGGCTCGCAAGGTTCACCATCGCTGGCATTGGATGAGGGCAATGCCTAGGCTAGCGAGGGTCGCCCTCGCCTGGCGACCCTCGCTCAATGCCGGCAAGGGTGACCCTCGCTAGCCTACGTGAGGGCGGCCCTCGCCCAACGCCAGCCAGGCGCAGTGAAGGCTGGGAGGGAAGAAGAAAAAAAGAAAAAGAAAAAAGGAAAAGGAAAAAGAAAAGGAAAAGAAAAAGAAAGTAAAAAAACAAAAATATATACTTATAAGGTTTTTGACTAAAATACTCCTCCTCCGGTGACGGAATAGTCACCGACCGGCCAAAGGTCATTTTTTCAAACGATTTGGCCACTTCATGCCCTTATTTGAGACGATTGGGCCACTTCAGGCCTTTATTTGAGGTAATGTTCACTTCGGATCCTTATTTGAGAAAATAACTCCATTTTAGGCCCATTTTTGGGCCCAATACCCAAAAAAACCCCAAACTTTAGGGTTTGTCCCAAAAATACCCCAAAACTTTTTTTGTCTCCTAAAAAATCTCAAACTTTTACTTTTGTCCCAAATTTACCACTGTTAACTTTCTGTCCAATATGGCCATTAATAATCCGCATCCTAGAAGAACACTAAGGCTTTCATTCATTTCCTCTGCCTAATCGTCTTATTTTTCAATGTCCATAACAACCTCTGTCTTGCTAATGATATGCCGTCCCTGACTTAATCAGCGAGAAGCAACTTGCAAACCTACATTGTCTCAAGTGACTCCCTCAAACGAGCATGATTCTTCTAAATTGGAAGATCTCGAGTCCTGATACCACTCCTTTTTGCCGAGAAACAACAGCGCATGTTGTACTCTTATCGAAATGTGATGACTTGTTTTGCAGCCAGGTTGACTCAAGATGAAGTCATTGCGATGTAGGACAAACAGGAATTCGTGGCGACTTGCCTAGAACAAGTATATCACCTCTATATTTGATGGAAATTTAACGGTGGTAAATTTGGGACAAATCCTAAAGTTTGGGGTTTTTTAGGAGACAAAAAAAGTTTTGGGGTATTTTTGGGATAAACCCTAAAGTTTGGGGTTTTTTTTGAGTATTGGCCCCCCATTTTTTGAATTTTGCCAATTAAGAATTCAAGAACTTAGATCACAACGTAGGCAAGTTCAAGAATCAATGAGTGAAACTGTTACGACACTTTCATCTCATATTTAAAAAGGAGCAATAGGACCAAAAGGCATCTATTTTAAAATTTCAATAATTTGGTATTTACAATGACAGTTAAAGAAAGAACCTTCGATTCTTTAGAATAGCAATATCTTGATCATAAACAAAAGGGTTAATACAATGAAAAATCTCAAATCGGTACATTTATGATAAATTTACCCAAAATTAATTTTTTAATCATTAAAAATCCCAAATTGATGCTTCGTGCAAACGGTAGCAATAACCATATTCAATCTTTATTTATATCTATTGGTAGGAGTGCTTACATTGCATGATTCTAATTGCAGCAATGTCAAGGCATGTGAACTTTCTTCACAAGAATTTTTTTCAGTCAGTGAATGTCAGTCTCTTATTAATTTCTGACATATTGTTGTGTTTTCCTTTATCCGTTGCTTGAATCGAATGGGTGAAGTTAGGAATAAAGTGGAAAATAAAGTTGTGAAATGTTCTGTATATATTTTGATTTGTATATTAATGAAGAATACATCAACCTATTATATGTTTTATTAGATAATTAGTATAAGATAATATCTCAATCAAAATATGTACAATCAAAAAGAGAAATATGTGCAACACATGTAATATGCATGCAATATTAAGATATACGGATAATTAACATAATTATCAAAAGAGTCGTGCTTTTTCCACTCTTTCTATGACTTAAACACTCCATTTTTTGTTGTTTTGACCATTCTAACTCTTATGGAACCCATGACTTCTGGTACAATTATATATTATTATTTTTTTATTATTGGTCAACTCTTTTTATTCCTTAGGTCTCACTTTCCTTCTTTTTTTTTTTCTTTCCATGCCTCCCGCTCGTCTCTTTGTTCTATTGTAGACCATTATCTTCTTTTTATGTCTCCCATTCCTCCTCCTCCTTCCACAAATCTCTCATGCATTTGCAATTCACAAAAGAACGTCTTACTTCAACAATCCGCCCCCTTCTCATTCACGATTCTAGCGAACACTTGTTTTTTTCTTCTTTAGTTTTCTTGGTCTCAAATTATTTCTTGATATCTTTTCTTAAAAATGAATTTGAGTTTTGGGTCATGGAAATGCTTGATCCTATGTTTTACTCGTGCGTTTAGAGCTTAGTGTACGTCAAAATAATGCTTATGAATTAATTGTGTAGTTGCTTGAATTTTATTTTTCGTCACATATAGCAGAGTGACTGTAATTAGCTTTATGTTGTTCTTTTGGTATGTTTTTTCTCTTTATTCTAGGTGGTTTTGATTTCCATGCCGGAGGTTTTGTTTTGTTGCCTATGAGTAGTTTGCTTTACATTTTTGCAATATCACCTGAAATTCAGAGCTTAAGATTGACGCTTATTGCCCTCAACTTGTATGCCTACACATGATTGAGACACTTTTTCTTTTTCTACACTGTCACATGTGCAAGAACACTACAAAAAAACATGATTATTGCGATGAAAATTTGCGACAGATTATTTTCATCGCAAATTTGCGACAAACTTTGCGACGGATTTATAAATCCATCGCAAATTAGCGACGAAAATAATCCGTCGTAAATTTGCGACGGAAAAAAAATCTATCGCAAATTTGTGAGTAAATTATTTTCCGTCGCAAATTCCATTGTAAATTTGTGACTGAAAATAATTCCATCGCAAATTTGCGACGGATTTATTTTCCGTCGCAAATTTGCAACGAATTTTGCGACGGAAAATTAGTCGTCGCAAATTTGCGACGGAAAATAAATCCGTCGCAAATTTGCGACGGAAAGTTGGTCGTCGCCAGTTCCGTCGCAAATTTGCGACGAATTTTGCAAAGGATTTATTTTCTGTCGCTACGGTAGTAGCGACGAATATTTTATCCGTTGCAAAAGGCGACGAAAATGGGTTCGTTGCTAATTTGTACCAGAAAATTAATTTTGTGATATGCACCCCACCCCATCCGTCAATTTCTCTTTTGTACCAGAAAATTAATTTTGTGATATGCACCCCGCCCCATCCGTCAATTTCTCCTTCTATCATTTCTCTCTCTCTCTCTCTCTCTCTCTCTCTCTCTGAAGTTTTTCTCTCTCTCTCTATCATAGTTATTTCGTGACTAAACATCGCCCGCTTTGGTCTCACCTTCTCCTTCTATCATTTGGATCAATAAAATTTTTTATTGACATTATTTTCGGTTTTTTTTTAAATTGGTAAGTCAAATAGCCAATTTCGTGACTAAACGGATATGGTCATCCATCACAATTTATCGTTGGGAAGAAATTTTTTTATTGACATTAAATTTAAATTGATCAATCGGCCACCGAGGTGCGGAATTGACCATCGCAAATTTTGCGACGGAAGATATTGGTCCATCACAAATTTGCGACGGATCAATACCGGTAGAGGTGCCAATTGACCTCATGAAATTTTTTTACAAAAAATTCAAAAAAATAAAAAAATTTTAAAAAATGAATGTTAAGTGATTTTGCTTTTATTTAGGTATGTGTCCAATTAAAGGTCTCGCAATCCAAGTGAACTTTGTAATTCCTTTCAAATTAACCACTTTCTGCTATCAAGATTTCAGTCAAATATCTAGGTAAGTCTTCTTTATATGGTAATTTTTTCTTTTTTTTTAAATTTCATAGTAATTGTTGCTTGAAAAAAAAAATTTTAATTTTCATAAAATTTTTTTAACAACAGTAGATATGATATTTTAAATATTTTACGAGATTTTTTTTAATACAGACACAATGCAAAGAAACGGGGCTTGGATGTAAAATAAGAACTTATCTAGACGTCAAGGATTGACCGATGAGTTTCGGATTGAGTTGGAACTACTTTTAGATTTTGCTAATAGTAAATATGAGCTCATGGATAGAAATAAATTAAGGTGTCCGTATAGAAAGTGCAGTAATTGTACATTTCATGTGTGTGATACAGTTAGAGAACATCTTTATAGATTTGGGTTTACTCAGAATTATTACAATTTGACTTGCGTGAACCATTTATATCTAATAAAAGATATCGAAGAAGTGACTAATTTTTAGTGAGGGAAGAATGTAGCTATTATGACCAATTGAACCCATACGAGAGGATGGTTATTCATGCAGCTGGTTAGAATTTTGTTTCAGATTCGAACCGTGCAAGTACTAGTTTTACCTCTACACATGAACAAGTGGGTACTAGTCATGCATCATAATTGGAAGACATAGGAGTAACGAGTTTTGATGAGAATGTGTGTAATTGAGCTTTTTCATATAATCAGTTCTGGAAAGTGTTGAAAGCAGCAGATGAACCTTTATAACCAGGTTGTGACAATCATACTAAGTTATCAGTGATAGCAAGACTGTTAAATATCAAGGCAAAGCATAATGTATCGCAAGATTGCTTCAACTCTTTTGTTGAAGTAATGCGGGAAACAATGCCTTGTGATAATAGCATGCCAAGTAATTATTACGATATGAAAAAGCTAGTGGATAACTTAGGTCTTCCGGTTGTAAGGATTGATGTATATAATAGGGGTTGTATATTATATTGGAGAGATGATGAAAATGCAGATCTTGCAAATTCTGTAGCTAACCTAGGTACAACATTAACAGGAGGCAGGATCGTAATCAGAAGCGTAGACTATGCAAGTAAATATTTTATCTGCCTTTAATCCCCAGATTGCAAAGGATTTATGCGTCTCAAGCCACAACTAAACACATGACTTGGCATGTAAATTATGAAATAGAAGAGGATCTAATGTGTCATCTTTCAGATGCAGAGGCATGGAAGCATTTTGATAGAACGTACCCTGAGTTTGCGATAGAGCCTCGAAACATCAGGTTATGTTTCTGTGCTGATGGATTTGCCCCATTTAGGAAATCAGGAAAAAGTTATTCCTATTGGCCAGTTATTTTAACGCCGTACAATCTTCCACCTGGTGTGTGCATGAAGACACCTTATATGTTTTTGATATTGATTGTGCTTGGCCCTCAAAATCCAAAAAAGTTAATAGATGTTTCTATGCAACCATTGATTAAAGAGTTACAACGGCTGTGAGAGGAAGGTGTCGTTACATATAATGTTTCTACCGATCAAACATTTGTAATGAAAGCTGCTTTTCTTTTGACAATAAATGACTTTTCAGCTTACGGAATGTTATCCGGATGGAGTACAAGCTGGGATCTCAGGATGTTTGATATGTTTGAAGAGATCAAAATCATTTATATTAAAACATGAAAAGAAGCCCAGCTATTTTGACTGTCACAGACAATTTTTATCGATAAATCATATATTCAGAAGGAATAAAAAAAGAGTTCATGAAGAATAAGACTGAAAAAACACGTCCACCATTGAGGTTGACCGGCGATTAAATTTAGGAGCGGATGCAAGACTTTCCAACTATTGTTCAGAACCCTCACAACACGACTTTTGCGTATAGAAGTACACATAAGTGGACAAAACTCAGTATATTTTGGGATCTACCATATTGGAAGGTCCATCTTATTCATCATAATCTTGACGTCATGCACATAGAAAAGAATGTTTTCGATAATGTCATAAATACTGTGATGGATGTCACCGAAAAAATAAAAGACAACTTGAACGCAAGAAAAGATATGAGAGATATTTATAATCGACCAACGCTAGATGTAGATGCAAGCAGCAGGAGACCAAAACCAAAAGCAGTTTATACATTGGATAAGGAGCAGAGGCGAATTGTTTGTCAATGGTTGAAATCTATGCGGTTTCCTGATGGATATGCTTCGAATCTCGGAAGATGTGTTGATTTGAATGAATGCAAGTTGACAGGTTTGAAGAGTCATAATTGTCACATATTAATAGAAAGACTAATTTCAATAGCGTTCAAGGAAGTTCTACCGAACTTTGTATGGGGCTCCATTACAGAGTTAAGCAATTTTCTACATGATATTTGCTTAACAGTGTTAAAAGCATCGCACATGGACAAACTAGAGAGAGATATTCCAATTATTCTTTGCAACTTAGAAAGGATATTTCTTCCATCATTTTTTAATTCGATGGAGCATCTCTTAGTTCACTTGCCTTATGAGGCCAAAGTTGCAGGTCTCGTACAATTTCGATGGATGTATCTATTTGAGAGGTAAATTTTTTTTAAATAAAGTTCAAATTACTTTATTATATATTATGTTCCGATAAACTTCTTTCTATTGCAATTAGATTCTTCTATCATTTGAAAAAAAAAAAAGTAAAGAATAAGGCACGTGTTGAAGTGTCAATTTGTAATGCATATATTGTGGAAGAAGTAATAACATTTGCATCATACTATTTTGAACAGCACGTGCAGTGCAAGAGCTGGAGAGCAGGCAGAAATGATGAGGGCCCCATTGATCCCAATCGCCGCCCATTCTCTATTTTCAATTATCTAGGTCGACCAAGCAGCGCATGTCAGTCTCGTTACCTAACATGCAAAGAATTGCATGTAGCCCATACATATATTTTGCTAAACTACCCAAAAGTCGAGCAATACTTCGAGTAAGTGTAAATTTGCAAATATATGTATTATATTTGCAAATACATGTATTATGTGTCAAATATTTGCTAATATATATAAATGGTATTTATTACTAGGATTTTCCAAACTTCGATATATGGACTACCACAAATGAGTTTGACCGTATGTGTGATGAACAATTTGCATCATGGTTCAAAACATATATAAGTTGCCTATGAACTGTTCGGATTGCCTTATACATCATTTATTGAAATATATATTATTGATTTTGCATGTGTAACCTTAAATTCATAATAATCATGATGAACTTAGAAAGCAAGGATTGCTATATTATTTGTCATGGGGTCCACAGTTAAGAGTGCGGAGTTGGCCAGCATATTTCATAAATGGATATAATTTTCACACTCAAGAATATGGAATGGAAAAAGCCACAATGAATAGTGGTGTATCTATTCGGTCATCCAATGGTAGCAGTTCAAAAGATGATTTTTATGACTTGTTGGATGAAATCATAGAGATAGAATATCATGGATCATTAATGATGCGGGTTGTGTTATTTAAGTGCAAGTGGTTCGACCCCGTCAAAAGAATGAATGTGCATACGAAGTTTAATTTGGTTGAAATAAATTACAAGAAAATGTATATGAAATGTGAACCATTTGTCTTGGCACAACAAGCAGTTCAAGTATGTTATGCATCATATCCTAGTTTGAAACGTGATAAAGTTGATTGGTAGGCTGTATGTAAAATCAAAGCACGGAGAAAAATCGAGGAACACTGGAAGAATAGAGCCTATCAACAAGAGAAAGTTTCTAACACGATTGAAACTGAGGAATATAATATTCCAACTTTACGAGATCCATGTGGAGCTATGATAGATGTGGATCCAATAGAAATTTGCGAATTAAATGTACAAGACTGTTCAGAATCTGATTTTGAGACAAATGATGAAGACGAAGAGCAAGACGAAGACGAATTGGAAGACGAAGACGAAGACGCAGACAAAGATGAAGATTAAAATTTTTGTGACAAAACACTAATGATGTGTAATTATTATTGCGACAGGTGTTATTTTGGTTGTCATAATTATTATTATTGTTCTTGTTATTATTGATATTGTTATTAACATTATTGTTGTTGTTATTACTCTTGTTGTCACTTATTCTTCTTAATTTAATTGATCGTCGGAAAATTTGTCGCTAAATGATGACAAGTCAAAAATTATTCGTGCGATGACGTTTGCGTATTATATTTTCCATTGGATTTGGATCGTCGCTAATTTCGTCGCTCATTTTACGACAACAACTTATTCATGGCTACTGTTCATTAAATAATTATTGACTGACCAAAAATTCACGGCACTTGTTCAAGACAGTGTTAAAATTTGTGATGGATTCGAAAATATTCTTTATTTTTGGAATCCGAAATAAATTCGTCGGAAATTTGAGACGGAAAAATATTGTTTGTCGCAAAATTGTGGATGGGAAAAAAAATACGTCGTCTTTAAAATTCGCAAAAACAAGTCCATCGCAAATTTTATAATGAGTATTAATCAAGTAAGATTTGTTTAAGGATTGTTTAGTGTCTAATTGGTTGGTTAAGTTATGGGTCAATTTAAGGATTGCATGTGGCTCTGATCGATGTTCGACTAGTTAATTTGTCCATTATATCGTCAATTAACCGTTTAATGATCATTGGGTGATTACTTAAGCGTTTATTCAGAAAATGCATTAAAATTGAACAATTCTAGAAAAATTTCGAAAATTTCGTGAAAATTTAAAAAAGTCATATTTTGGGAAAATATTAAAATTGGTGAATTTTTTTTAAATTAAAAAAATCAAAATTTCAAAATATCACAAAATGACAAAAAAAATATAGCCACCCACTTTGAGTGAAATTTAATTTTTTTAGATGCCCGAAAAAAGAATAATAATAATAAATTCGAAATTTTCAAAATATTATAAAATGACTTAAAATACTTGTGGCCAACCATTTTGAGAGAAATTGACAATTTTTTAGGTGCACGAAAAATGTAAAAATAATAATAAAATAAAAAATTTTAAAACTTCACATAATGGCATTGAATACATGTGGCCATCGACTTTGAGTGAAAAGTAATTTTTTTAGGTGGCTAAAAAAATTAAATATGTAAAAAATTTGAAAAACTTCAAAGAATTTTTTTAGGTGGCTAAAAAAATTTATATGTAAAAAATTTGGCCACCCACTTTGAGTAAAATTTAAATTTTTTTACGTGGCCAAAAAAATTAAAAAATAAAAAAAATATTTCAAAAACATTACAGAATGGGCTTAGAATACCCGTGGCCACTCACTTTTAGTGACATTTAAATTTTTTTAGGTGCCAAAAAAAATTTCAAGATAATAAAATTAATTTTATTACAAAACTTTACGAAATGGCTTAGAATACTTGTGGCCAGCCACTTTGAGTGAAATTTAAATTTTTGTAGGTGCCCAAAAAAAATATAAAAATCAAAAATTTGAAAACTTTACAGAATGGCTTATAATACATGTGGCCACCCACTTTTAGTGAAATTTACATTTTTTAGGTGCCCAAAAAAATTAAAAAATAATAAAATAACAAAATTTCAAAACTTTATATAATGGCTTAGAATACCTGTGGCCACCCACTTTGAATGAAATTTAAATTTTTTTAGATGCCCAAAAAATTAAAGGCTTATAATGCCTGTGCCGAGCCACTTTGATTGATGATCGTGTGGTTGAGAACGAAGATCATGAGGCTGAAATTGATGTTTCATGGTTGTTTTTGTACTTGATGAATTATTGTGTGGTTTGAAAGTGGATCGTGTGGTTAATTATGGCTAATGTCGGCTTAGCATGGCATATCGTGTTCATATATTCATGTTTGAGATCAAAATGAGTGCGATTCATAGAATATTTGTTCGTAGGAAATTACACATCATAAACATTCGGCATTGGCTAATTAAGAGGGAACATTTTTTGCTTCTCAACCAAAATGGTAAGCTTCGTCATGTACGTCATTATGTGTCCGTAAGACGTATTCATATTTTTTTACATATTTGTCTAACCTTCCTATTTGTCAGTATAAACGTGGAGGTCACATACATAGAAGACCAACCTCTTCAACGTCCTCGTCCCCAGCCCTTTCATCGTCTCCTATCCTTTCATCTAACCTACAACCACAATATGCTAATGGACAATATAGACACGTTGGTCCTTCCTCCAATGCTCAAGAACATGTCATGGGACTTGACCACATGCCAACTCAATCTCCTCCAGTTCCATCTCCTTTGGCTCCCTCTCCTTCCGTTCCACTTTATTATTTAGCGCAATATTCGCATAATGATGGAAACGAAGGTCAAGAAGATAACCAATTCTTGATATGCCCATTTGGAGATTCGTAAGTACTTCAATTTTTTTTAGTATATATAATATTTGTGGCTTTAGATATGGATGTCAACTGAATTGTCGATGTTGCACAATATCAGTATGTTTGTAGATTCACGGATGCTACATTTGTTGTGAGGGAACTGAATAAAATAGTCAAAAACTATTGGATGGGGAGTATGTTAATTACAGAAGTATTTCACAAAAGGTGAAAGATTTGTGGTGGAATGAGTTCAAGGTAAGTTTTAGATATTCTATTTTCTTACCAACTAAGTTCGGTGTAGTATATTGATGGTAAAAAATGATGATATAGACGGACCAGAACAGCTCTTTAGTTTTTGGTACTAAAGGGACCAAATATTTTCCTCGATATGAACTTAATAAAGTCTATCGCCGAATTGTCTGGTGCATGATAATAGATATGTGACCATCATAATAACTTTCAATTTTGCTTGTATTGATTGCGGCGGAAGTTCTGGTGGGATGACCAGCTTGAGAATGAAGTGAGAAGAATTTTTCAAAAGAAAGTCAGTGATCACATACGAAATGTGATGCATAGAGCGAAGAGCAGTAAAGTGAAGCCGTCTTTCATTACAGCTGACAATTGGGCAGAAATTAACAGAATTTGGGAAATTGAGAAGAGTAAGCAAATCAGTGAACAGAATAAAAAGAATCGATCTTCTAGTTCTAGTGAAAAGTCTGCCACATACGCTGGGGGCTATATCAACATTGGGGAGCATCGCAAACAACTGGTAAGTCTGTTAAATAAGTTATAAGTTAATTTAATTCAATTACTCATGTTTACATTTTGTAGGCACAAGAATTGGGGACGAAACCGACATTTGCAGCTACATTTGAACACACCTTTCAAAAGAAAGATAAGACATGGATTGGCGATCGAGCAAAAGCTATTAAGGTATGTAAGGTTATACTTTGGGCTTTATGAAAACTAGAATGAAAATCGTGAATGCTTTTAATATTTATGGTTGATATATATATGAAGTTATTTTATTTTGCATTTATATTGTTAATGTAGGAAAAATATGATGAACTTTTAATGGGCAATGCTAGTGGTAGTGATGGTTCTACAAGTGCGTCTGAGCCATCAGTTGACAGTATGGCATTATGGGTGGAGGCAACGGATGAGGTGAAAAAAGGAAAAATATTTGGGATGGAAACCTTGTCAAGGATGTTCATGCCAAATCAAGCTGGAACTTCATCATCCAATGCGACTGGTCGAAGAAGGACACGACATGACGAGCAATTGACCCAAGAAGTGAACAAACTGAAAAATATAATTGTAGAGAGGGACGAAGAAATAAATGACTTGAAACGTAAATGCAAATCGTTATGCAACACATCAACATCAATGGCGATCAGGTTCCTCCTGTACCTCCTGCTAATTCAATAGGTGATGAGCACAATGATGCTGACATTGATGATGATACTGATGATTTTCTCAGTCCTTTCTAGTTAAAATTACCAAAATCGGGGGTAAGCTTACTTCACACTCTTTTATGACATAAGTGCAGTCTCACCCAATTTGTTTCTTCCCTACAATTACTTTTTGTGCACAACTTTGTCACAACTAGGTTCGACGATCTAATTTTTCCTATGCGACAGAAATATGGTTTAAAAGGGTAAAAAAACTACAATGGATGTCAAAATTGACTCATACTCATATGTAAAAACATTGATGTTCGTTCTGAAACGTTTTTTTGTTAACCCTCTTACTTTTTTTTTATACCTAGTTCCACATCCATGCATAAGCACTTTTTTTATATTTTCTACTGATTGAATATCTTTATTTATGTATAAACATTTCATCAGATGTCCACATTTCATCAGATGTCCACAAAAGTGACTGCTTTTGGTGTCTTGCCGAGTACCACAGCTGCTCAATCTTGTATCTAGTTTGTCAATTTTTCGTTTTCTAGGCATCTTTATGGTTGTCCCACCTCCTATGAATGTTTTGAATGTATTATAAGATTAGATATCAAATATCATCTGTCAGGCTTTGCAACTTGGCATATATCATTATTTTTTGCGAACTAGCATCTTTCCTTTAGTTGCATTTTTCAATTATATGACTTTGTGTCTAGTTTGTTCGTTTTCTGTTTCTGAAGTGGAATCTACAGTTTTCTTGTGTCATTTGATTATTTTCAATGTATTACATGATGTTTATTAATGCGTAGCAATTGATATGTATGGACAAGATTTGATGGCCGAAATGCTGTAAAATTTGCAACGAATATTTACATACGAATTTTGGGGCCTTTATAGTTCGTGGCTAATTTGCGTCGAATAAGTAGCGACGAATCAAGTTTGTGCCTAATTTCCGTCCGATACATTTTGTGACGAATTTTACAATGAATTTTGCAACGAATTTTGCGATAAATTTTGCGATGAATAAAATTCGTGATTAATTTTGCTTGACGGATTTTGCGATGAATAAAGTCCATGGCAAATTTGCGACGAATAAAGTTTGTGGCAAATTTTGCGACAAATTTTGCCACGAATAAAGTTCGTGGCTAATTTGTGACAATTATTTGCGGCGAATAAAGTTCATGGCTAATTTTGCGACGGATTTTGTGACGAATTTTGTGACTAATTTTTTTTTCCATTGTAAATTTGCGACGGAAAAAAAATTTAGTCGTTGCAAAAATTTACGACGACCTAGTAGCAACGGAATTTTTTCCGTCGCTAAATTCATCGCAAAATCGATTTGTGACGGATTTTTGTGATTTTTTCGTCGTAAAATTCATCGCGAAAAACACGTTTGTTTGTAGTGGAAGAGGAGAAAACAATAAAAAAAAAAAAAAGGAAAGAGAGAGAAGAGGTGCTTCTCAATATTACCTTCCATGGTGCAAGAAGAGCCTACATGTGGAGAAAAGGGACTTGTTGGGTAGGTTACCCGTGAGCCCAATGTCAGTACCCACGAATGTGTGGAAAATGACGGGTTAGACATCATGGATAATAAAACGAGGAGTCGAGGACGACGGGTGTGTGGAAGAAGAAGAAGAAGAAAAAGAAGGAGTGCGACACGTAAAAAAAGAGAATGGCTTGCGAGTGAGAAAATAGACAGGTGAGGGAAAGGCATAAAAAGAAAGGAGAAGAAGGAAAATAGGACCCATATGGAAAAAATCAAAATAAAAAAGATAAATAATAAAATATCATATAAAATTGTACCAAAGTGGTGAGTCCCACGAGGGATAGGATGGCCAAATCAATATAAAATGGAGTGTTAAAACCGGAGAAATGGAAAAAGTGCAGCCCTTTTTAAAATATCTCTAACAAATAAAATTATCCTAGAGAAACACCTTAGTATAGAGGAAATATCCTCAATATCTCAAGAAAATATCTAAATAGCTCTAATTTCCCCCTCAAACTCAAGGTGCATAGAAGATGTCAACTTGAGTTTGAATGTAAGTTTGAAAATATTTCACTATTAAGAATGCGTTTCTTTCGCGGAAAACTCAATGATAAAGGAAAATAAATTTCCTGGGTCTAAGAATCCTCCAAAAAAATGTCTTTAGCAATCTCTTAAGCTTAAACCTTGCAAATGGTCCTGAATGCTAGGACTTGGAACCAACGTTGAAGTTTCCTTGATCAAGCATAGAATTTTGGGTTTAAGCGTTAATAGCTAATCATATTTCGAAAAATATTTCTTGGTTCTTTTAGGCTGCGCATGGCAACTTGCCAAATAGTGTTTGATTCTGTTCTTTTGTTCTCAGAATCAGTTTGGGAATAGAAATCCGTTTGTTTAATTTTTTTATTCTGGGCATAAATTTTTGCAAATTTGTGCCCAAAATCAGTTTTAGAATAGAATCAATAATAAAAAAAAAAAAAGTAACTTCTTGATTTTGGGAACAAAAATAAGAATCAATTTTTTTTTCTTTTTCTTTTTCTTGATTTTTAATATACCTTCTAATGTCCGACTCGAGGGCCACCCTCGCCGCATTTGGCGAGATTAAAATATTTTAATAAAAAAATTTATCGGCCATGGCAAAAAAAAATTTAAAAAAATATTATTAATAAAAAAAATTTTATTGGCCATGGCTAGCAACCGAGCCATGGCGAAAAAAAAAAAAAAAATATATTATTAATAAAAAAAATTTACCGGCCATGGTTAGCGACCAGACCATGGCGAAAAGAATAAACAATATATTTTTAATAAAAATATTTTTTATTTAAAATATTTTAATAAAAAAATATTATTAATAAAAAAAATATTTTACTAGCCATGGCCAACGACCAGGCCATGGCAAAAAAAATAATTTCAATAAAAATATTTTAATAAAAAAATATTTTACCAGCTATGGCTAGCGACTAGGCCATGGCAAAAAAAAACAATTTCAATAAAAATATTTAATAAAAAATATTATTAATAAAAAAATATTTTACCAACCATGGCCAGCGACTAGGCCATGGCAAAAAAAATAAAATAAATAATTTTAATAAAAATATTTTTGTTAAAATATTATTAATAAAAAAATATTTTACCGGCCATGGCCAACGACCGGGCCATGGCGAAAAAAAATAAAATAAAAAAATTTTATAAGAAAATTTTTTACCGGCCATGACCTAAAAAATAAAAAATTATTATTAATTAAAAAATATTTTACCAGCCATGGCCAAGAAGGAGGAGAAGAAAAAAGAAAAGAAAGAAATATTAAAATATTTAAAATGTTATTAAAATATTATTAATAAAAAGAAATTTTATGCCGTTACTAAAACGCATTTCTGTTCCCGGCACAGAATTTTGGACCATTATCAAACGCCTTTAAATGTTCAAAATCAGTTCTCGGGCACAAAATAAAAAAGAATCATTTCTGACTAGAATCTATTCCTGAAAAGATGGAATGGTTGTCATCCATGATTTTAAAGAGGTAATCATTTTCCTCTTAAGTAAACCAAATGCCAAAAAATAAAGAAAATGTGCACCCTAAACCACATATTTCTCTAACAGCTTAAGCTTTTTAGAATAGTTGGCGGTAGTCCTATAAAATCTCATATGATATTAGAGAAGGGGATACTGAGTTCTAATATTGATTGAATATTTAAAATATTAAACTACACATTCCTCTCTTATAGGTGAAAAAGGAATAGAAAAAAAATAATTATAATCCTTAAAACCTTTCAAAAAATATGTATATTGATAATTAATATAATATATAGTTCTTTATAGTTTCCTAAAACTAGGGATACCTTTTATTCCTGCCTAGCTTTTCTAGGGAATGTTAGAAAGAAAATTATCAAAAGAACAAGGCGGTATTATTTGCTATTGTGCTTCATTAATTTGATTAGGCTAGTTCAATTCTTGCGGACTTGTTAACCTCTCGTTTTCAATGGGTCAAATCCATTCATTGACAGACGACATTACTAATGTCCGGGCAAAAATTTGACTGGCATTGATCCTTGATATTTGAGAAAACCATATGGAAATCTTAACATAGATCGGATAAATTTCAAGATTAACGTCGTAGATTATAGTCTCAAAGCTTTGAATCTCATAAACAGATAATAGGTTCCCACCTATATATATTGGAAGACAGGGAAATCAAATCCGTTGGATTATTTCAAAATTTGTTGAGATTACATTCCTAAGTTTCCAAACTCACTTTAGAATTTCTATGGTTTTATTTTTAAGAGTTAATGTCACAAAAAATCCCAAACTGATACATCTATGAAAATTTTGCCAAAAACTACTTTTTTTACTACTAAAAACCCTAAACTGATAAACGTATAACAAATTGACCCTCCGTTAAATTAAATTAATACTTCGAAAAAACGTAAATTGATAAACCTATGACAAAGAAACAGGTAAAACCCTAAATTGGTAAATTTGTTATCCAATTAAACAATTTAACAGTAAAATGTAACGAAAACTAACGAAGGGTTGTACTAGTTTAAGATTTTTGTTGGTTAAAAAGTTAATTTGAAGTAAATTTATCACAAGTTTATCAATTTTGGATTTTTCATGGTATTAATCCTATTTCTAAATAGTTAATACCACGAAAAACCCCAAACTGGTACATTTGTGACAATTTTACCATCCATTAATTTCCGTTAAATTTTTACCATTAAATTTCTAAGTTGGATGACACGTGGCAATTGATAGGTGTACCAATTTAGGGTTTTACTCTCCGTCTTTTACAAGTGTACCTTTTTTTAATTTTTCATGATAATAATCAAATTTAACATAGGGTTAATTTACTACAAATATACCATTTTAAGGTTTTTGATGGTAAAAATTTTAGTTTGGGATTTTTTATGGTCAAAAAATTGATTGGAGGTAAATTTTTCATAGGTGTACTAGTTTCGAGATATTTGATTGACGGGTGAATTTCCTAAAAACCTTAAACTTTAGGTCAAGTCTCAAATCGCCCCAAATTTTTTTTGTCTCAGAAAAAACTCCAAACTTTAGGTCCAGTCTTAAATCTGTCTCGAACTTTTTTTTGTCTAGAAAAAATCCCAAACTTTACGTTCAATCCAAAATCTGCCTCGAACTTTATTTTATGTAAAAAAAATTAGCAAATTTCAATTTATTTTAAGAAATATACCCTGGTAATCCAATCCCAACTTAACATGGCACTTCCACATCATAACAAATCCACATCAGCAAAGTAATGGAGCGATGGGTACAGACTGACGTTGAGTTTTCATTTCGATAACAAATCAAATCAAACAAAAATTGTTGAAATTCTCCAAAATAAAACCATTCTAGGATATGAAAGTTAGGGACAATAACAAATCCACACAAAAAAAATTTTAATTAAAAAAAACATAATTTTTAGGTTCAGTCCAAATTTGCTCGAACTTTTCTTTGTCTGAAAAAAAGCCTTACTACTTTATTGATGTTGATTTGTTATCGATTTGGAAGTACAATGTTAAGTTGGGACTGGATTACCGGAGTATATTTTTGAAAATAAATTGAATTTTGGTAATTTTTCGCATAAAACAAAATTCGTGGCAGATTTGGGACTGGACTTAAAGTTTGGGGTTTTTTCTGAGATAAAAAAAAGTTCATGGCAGATTTGGGACTGAACCTAAAGTTTGGGATTTTTCTGAGATTAAAAAAAAAGTTTATGATAAATTTGGGACTTTACTTAAAGTCGGAGAGTATTTTATGGAATTATGCCTTTGATTGATAAGAAATTACTGTGTTTATGAAAATATAAAGAGGGAAAAAAAAATAAAAGAGAAAATCTTCCAGCTTCCGTTTTAAATATCTCGGAGCCGAGAAACTTGCGACTCACCGCGTCCCATCGTCTTCTCTCCGCGCAGAACCCACCTCCGAATCCCTATCTCTCTCCTCCGACGGCATCAATGGCCTCCTCTCGCATCCCGCCGGCGAAGCCCCTCGAGCTCGACCTCACCGTCGTCAACGCCAAGCACCTCAAGAACGTCAACTGGAAGAACGGCGGCCTCAAGCCCTACGCCATCTTCTGGGTCGATCCCGACCGCCGCCTCGCCACCAAGTCCGACGACTCCGGCTCGACCCGGCCCGTCTGGAACGAGCAGTTCACCGTCCCCTCCCGCTCCCGCTCCCCGATTCCGCCCTCACCCTCGAGGTCTTCCACTCCAAGCCGTCCGAGACCCCCAAGCCCCTCGTCGGCTCCCTCCTGATCCACCTCAAGGACCTGCCCGACCCGCTCGACCGGGACCAGATCCGCACGTACGAGCTCGTCCGGCCGTCCGGTCGGCCCCACGGCAAGATCCGGATCAAGCTGGCCGTCCGCGAGCGCCCCGTGCCGCCCCCGCCGGAGTACCTCGTCCCGCCTTCCGGGTATTATTACGGGGGGGCCGCCGCCCGCCGCCGCTCCTCCGCCGCCGCCGCCCCCGGCTTCGCGCTCGGCGTATCTTCCCCGCCGCCGGCCCCGCTCGTGGTGGCGCAGGCCGTGACGATGCCCCCGCCGCCGCCCGCTACCGTCCGCGAGTACAGGCCGTATTCTGTTCCCACCTACGCAGCGGCCCCTCCGCTGCCGCCGCCGCCACCGGGCCTGGCTCAGTCGCCGCCTGCTTATTCGTACGCGTACTCGGATGCCTATCCTGGATACTATCCGGGGTACTACTCGTCTGCGCCTCCGCCCCCTCCACCGCGGCCGTTTTATGATCGGGGTTCGGGTTATGGCGGGCCTAGCGGTGGCCCGTCCGCACCTGTCGATTACACAATGGCATACGAGAAGCAGAGAAGTGGGAAGATGGGGCTAGGGGCGGGATTGGCTGTGGGAGCGGTTGCTGGAGCGCTGGGTGGGCTAGCATTGGAAGAGGGATTGAACTATGAGGAAGAGAAGATCGCCGAGAGGGTTGAGAACGACTTGGCTGGAAGGGATGATTATAGCGAGTATCGCCCTGACTACTGATTTCAATACTGGATTGGTTGGTTGGTATGCTTCTTTGCTGGTGATGGGCAATGTCGGTCTCTATTTCGACATACGTGTTTAATATAGTGTGATGTAAATAACTTAGGTTGGCAGCTGGATGAGCTTTCTGTTGTCTGGGACATATGCTGACTATGTTTTTCCTGAAGATGTAATAAGTGGTTGCTGCTGAAATTCTCAAGATATGTGTTATGCTGGATGGTGGATTAAGTAAATACTAAGAAATCATAGAGAGAAAAGAATTTGCGTACGGTAGGTTCTTGTAGAACGTGCTGTTACTGACATGAAAATACATACTTTAATTAAGTAAATAGGATATATATCTCTCAGGACTAGTAGTCAATTAAGGCAACTCAGGTTGTGTGATGATCCATAATCAATTTCATCATCATGTTCCTCAATCAGTTTTTATTCAATGTGGTTTTGGAGCATACTCTGGGTATGTCCTCATGATTGCACTTTGTGATCAGTTATGCTCAAGGATTTGTCTATAATGGAGGGGTAGTTTGAGGAAATGAAATACATTCATGTCTGAAATATGTTACCTAGATCGTTGTGGCATGCTGTGAGTTCGTCTAATGAATGAGGATTGGGTCTGCTTCTTATTAAGCTGGCAATACGAAAGAATGTATTGGCATATTTCCATCCGAGTCATTTTGTGTGATTCCAAAAGTTTAATAGTTGGAGAATGTACACTAGTGTCATCGGATTTGTGTTTTCGTCTTTTACTTGCATGAGGACATGTTTGGGTCAAATGGATCAGTCATTGTGACAATTCCAGGTATAAGGGTATCCCAGACTACGTACCTTGCTCATGTTATGTGAGGGGGTTTGGCAATCATGATGACCCTGGTGTATAAGACTCGATTGTTTGAAGTCCATACGCTTTGTTTGCATGGAAGGACAGTTGTTTTTATTGGTTACAATGCACTCCAACAGCTTCTCTTGTGATTTTGTACCGAGCTTTAAACCACAGCATAAGTTTTTCTCACATCTCATTTGTGTGAATGATGATGGGACTACTACTAGTATATTGTTTACTGTATAGTTGGAGTTTATGCGACTTGGGCTTCACCAACTTTTAGCCTTTGCCAGTCTTTCCTTTTTGAAAACCCTATTGGTCTTCACATGTAATGTCTGGTACTGATGTGTCCGCCTGTGAAAGAGTGATGAGTTTGGAATCTATTTCGTCACGTGGGGACACCATACTGCCTGTTACAAATAAATGTCATGGGAAGCTACTTTTCTTTAGCTTTTGCAGCTCTTGCTAATCTCCATCACTTAATGTTTGGGCAATCTCCATCATGAGTTAGTATATAGTTCTGGAGGCATCATTCCTAATAGGAAGGTCTAATGTAGGCAGAGCTTTAGTTTTTGAGTAAGGAGTTTCTTAGGCATGAGATTAACTTCTATTGGCCCAAAATACTGTTACTTAATAAGAGAATGTTAGGCCGGAAGCACATGTAGCTTTTCAGGAGGGGAATGCATATAATATTTTGAGTAAGATTTGAGAAGTTCCTCCAGAAATGAGGTATTGAGATTTAAGGAGTGCATCAGAAATATTCACAATGTACAATGTAGCTAGTCCACCTAAAGTCGGCCGGGCAGCATGGGGATTTTAGGAAGCTCTTGCAGTGCCAATCATGGAAATGGGGAGAGTGTGAACAGCTGACTAGTATGTAGCAAGTAGTTTGATGGATGCTAACTTGGATTTCAAGGACCCACACAATCTGCATGCCTTCACAACTTTTTATATTAGTGACAAAACTTTGTGGTAGCTTACCTTCTGAGGTGAATCATACTTGGGTTAAAGGAGGATCAAAAGTCTGCCTTTTGGTGATTGTGTCATTGTCATGCTTCAACTTTGTCAGTCATTCGTAGGAAGTATCCGAATACCTTATGCAGTGAGGATATCATTTGCTTTGATTGTGGTGTCTAAGAAAGTGCTGGGAAGTATATTTCTTTAAAGTCCATGCTACATCTTAGGTGAATGCATTAGGGCAGCTTCAGTGCGCATATCTGGTTCATAGTCTTGGCATTTATCCAGCTCGTAACGTCGGAATTGGAAAGTGTGGTTGGTGGAGCCATGATTGTTCATGCTTAAGGTAGTACTGGCCCATTTAGGGCTTAGGATAGCCCCACTGAAGATGAGCTCAGACTGTCGCTAAATTTGTATAATGTGCTGGGTTTGATCTATAATCTAATTTTGTAAGCTCGCTTTAGCCTCCACAGTCCATGCTTCATCCATAATGGAATGAATTAAGCTTCTACTTCGTGTTCCTTCATCTCTAATTTCTACATATGCTCGTTCTTATCATTTGGACCTGCATCTGTATCTAACATGCTTTGGCAGTGCTGTTCAAACCAAGCAGTCGGTTATGCTGTCGGGGTAATTGCTTTTGAGTATTGCAAATTCTGAATCAGGGCATTGTTGTTGGACTCTGAGTCCTTGCGCTTATTCGGAGTTCTTATGTCTGTGTTGTGGGGGCTAAAAAGAGTGATGTACTTCTGGATTTGAGAAAAGGTGGCAAAGTTTGGTTATGTTTTCTTACCTTTTAAAGGTTTCTTCAGCTCTTCCTTCCCACAATTCTTGGATGGTCTAGCGACGGTGCTAGTTTCGTTGTAATTTTCTCAACATGGCTCGGCAATTAGAGCAAATAACTTTCATCATGAAGACCACAACTCCACAAACGGATGGTAAAGCAAATTCATCTTGGATGTATCATGTTTATGTCATGTTCTAAGTGGACCGAAAATGTCAAGTCATCGGACCATTCTTGACGTTTACCTATCCAATCACCAAAGTCCAAGAGCTTTTTTGGTACAGTATTCCCGGAACAACCCCAGCCGAAGAAATGGGTTTTGTTGCTCTTGTAAGGTGTTTGGCAAACTCTTTTACAATAGTAGTATTCTCAAAGCTACCGCAAATTTTCGATGTGGCATATTTATATGTACGGATTAGTTTAGTAGGTTCATACAAAGCATACATTGTACCTGGCGTGTCCAACCATTTTAGATTTAGATGGCATTGATTATGCTTAATTATCGTGAAATTATTTAGTAGTTTGCGAGCGTCACGTTATCAGCTGACGTGGCTATCATTTTTCTGAATAAATTACTTACAATTGCATACGGTTTTCAAATAAAAAAAGTAAAAGTCTTGTTTTTCTTTATCTTCCTCCTCTATCCGGCCACCGCCTAGTCCTCTACCGTCTCCACCGCGCCAACCACCACAACCTACATCCTTGACACCCGCCGTCGTGCCTTGACCGCTAAACCCAGCTCAAGTTCTCCCTCTCTGCCTCGGTTGCTGCCCCTTTCTCATGCCTCCAGATCTAGCCTGGACCATCCCGACGGAGACCACAAGCTTAATGGAAAAATAGAGGGAATGGTTCAGCTGGACGAAGGCTGCCGCAATGACCACGACCCTTGACAAAATCGACCGTAGAGACTGCGATACAAGATAGAGTCGAAAACTTCCAGATTTGGCGAAGACTCTCGACAAAGCTGACCACAAAGCCTGCGATGTAAGACCACAAACAGAGCCAAACTTCCAGATCTTGAGCCATGCCTTCAGATATGGCGACGGCAGCTCGTCAATAGCCCTGAGTCTCGTCGGCGAGGTCGAGATGCCATGGACAAGCCACCATGATGGGAAGCACTGCAAACTCAAAATGGAAAAAGTAAAACAACGTAATAGATGTCATGCTCGGGAAGACGGAGCCACCCTTGAAGATGACAGAGGTGGTGGTCAGCCTGGACGTGGTGCCAGCGACTCTACCTACGGCGACAATCGAGGGAAATGCGGGGCTCGGGCAAGGCGATGGCTAGATGGAGGAGGAAGAGGGAAAAACTGTCCAAAAAGTCCTAAACTTATTGCGTATTTTTGCCAATTCAGTCCAAAACCTTTTAAGTTTGCCAATTCAGTCCTAAATATTTTCACTTCTTGGCAATTGAGTAAATCTGGCCAATTTTGGCCCGCCGGCACGAACATGGCATCTGGCCGGTGCCGATGGTCCGACCAACGCTGACATAATAATTTTTAAATATTTTTTTTTGAATTTTTAATCTTTTTTTTCTTTTGACTTCTTCTCTCTGGCCGGTTTGGCGACTGGCCAGAGGTGAGGACCTCGCCGGCCTCTAGCGAAAGTTTCACTGCCCCTAGCTAGGCGAGGTAACCTTGCCCAATAAAGGCGAGGCCGACCTCGATGTTGCCTAGGTTACAACAACGAGGTCAGCCTCGCCAGATCTAGGCGAGGTTCGACCTCGCCCAGACAAGGCGAGGCCGATCTCGTCGTCGCAACCTAAGCAAGAGAGATGGGTCGCAACGGTGAGGTTGGCCTCGCCTTTGCTGGGTGAGGCGACCTCGCCCAGCCAGGGGTCGGCAAGGCTCGCCCTCGCCGATGGTCGACGTGGGCAAGTTTCGCCAGAGGCCGCCGAGGTCGACCTCGCCAGAGGGAAGAAGTCAGAAAGAAAAAAAAAGATTAAAAATTCGAAAAAAAATTTAAAAATTGCCACGTCAATATTAGTGCGTTGGCAACCATGTCGGCCTTCATATTAAAATTGACCGGATGGACTCAATTGACAAAAAGTGAAAAGGTTGAAGATTAAATTGGCAAACTTAAAAAGGTTTAGAATTGAATTGGCAAAAGTGTAATAGGTTTATGATTTTTTTGACACTTTTCCCCGGAGGAAGAGAGAAAGAGAAAATACATGTGTTTTTTTATTTTTATTTGAGACATGTGTGAAATTATAAATGATTCTATCGAAAAAAAAATACCGAAACTTCTAAACTGCTAAATATTTTCTCTCAATTGTCACCATTAGTGGTAGTGTTAAATATGTCTTGAATTTTATGTATTCGGTCCGGTTTAACTTAAACATATTTTTTATGCGATCCGAAAGTGGAAAGAAAATTGAGATTTGGTTCATGAATGAAGGGGGCGATATGATTTTTTGACACTTGAACAAATCTCTCAGCGGACCGCCTAAGTGGGAAAGCGAACCAATCGTGTGGGGAAAGAGAAAAATTTTTGGGAGCACTTTTTTTCTGCGGCTAGGTTTTTTTATTTTTGTTTTTTGAGATTTTTTTTTTTGTTTGTGAAATTTGTACTCTCTTTGATTATAGTCGAAAAAAATACCGTAAAAACCTTGTGATTAAACCTGCTAAATATATTCTGTCTTTTTTTTTTCCCATCGTTTTTTTAACAGGTAGGAATAGAGTTTACTTCTCTCGTTTTTTTTTTGCCCTTTCCTTTTTCATTGGAAAGAGGAAGCAGCCGAATCTGACGAGTCTACGTGGGCTTACAATTCATATCCCATCAGGAAAATAAGACTTCCACAGCACCGGTGGACCAATGAACCAGGCATATAGCAACAATTTTTTTAGTAGTACCACTTGAGCATTATTGAAAGGAAAATTGGTGTTTCTATTAATAATGCTATTAATTACTGAATTTTGACGAGGTCTAAAAGATTGCGTACAAAAACAAATTTAGAGTGGCCCACCTTTGTATTTAAGACTGAGATTCACTTCAAAGGGTTTGAAAATAGAAAAAAAAAAATTGGGGCGGTACATATTCCTAATGAGTATCAGATACCACGGATTGACATATCGAATTTAATTAATTAGTTTGGACATGGTGTCCATGATTAACTTATAACAGAATAGTCTCCAATTATTTGTTTTCTTTTCCCTTCTCGTCCAACCGCTTAACTACCTTTGTACCGGCTCCAAGGGTCGTCAAACTCCACAACTTATTCCATCGTTTAGACATTTTCCTTATTCTAAGACAATTGTTAGAACAAGAAAACGTGACGACTCATAGGAACAAAAATAAACGGCCGAGGGACGATTTAGTCGACGAGTGTAATTATAATTGGGGTTAATTATAAAATTCCAAAGTTTTGTCCTTGTTTAGTCATTTGTGATGAATTTCTGAATAATGTGTCAAATCAACTATGAGTGTCGGCCAGATGCATAGTTTAAAGTCGAGACACGGATAAAATGATGACACATGAGTTCTATCGGGTCCATATTAAAACATTAGAATCGTTCCATAGGTATTGCATATGTGGTAAAGCACAGATCGCCAATGCTTCATCGGTCACGGTCGATGATGCACACGCACAATACATCTTCATGTCGTCTCAGTCTATCTAGTAATGGTTTCAATCTGAGGTCCAATCTATCACAAAAGGAAAGATGCTAACGCTCACAGTATCCCCCCAATCTATGCATCTTGATGCCTCCTCCAATGGACAAAGGACAAACTTTACAAGAATAACATTTAACATAGATGTCTCCTTGATTGCACTATTGACAATTCCAGTGATCCGATAAGGAATCGGCCATAGCCGGCCTAGGATCGGTTCAAAGAATCGTCGACAAAACTATGAGAGAATAAAACCATGCAAAGAGAGAGTCTAACCCTAGAACAAGAGAGAAACAAGAAAGGTTCATGAACCCTAACCCTAAGCCCTAGAAAAAGAACAATATTGCTTTGTAGCGTCAACCTTTCGGCTTGTGCAAGATGGAAAGGGATGGGCATTGGGTCAAGCGTCATCAAGAACGTTTGAAGAGACAGTATTAGGTTCCATGAATCCGCTGAAAAATTCATATAGTTCATGCGTGTCCTTGTCTTTGCCTTATCTAAATATATCAACAACAGAGGAGGGCGCACATTCATTTTGTTGAGTGATGACATTGGCCAGGAGTCAGAGAAGTTTGGCGCTCCGGGAGCTAATTATTTGTTGAAGATAACTGTTTAATCATTGTTTAATCATGAAATAATGCTCCCTTAGATAGGTTTAAGACATGATATGGGGTACATTCATTCCCTCCCCATGCATGTTTGTTTCTTGAGATTATACTATTGACTGGACAAAGGTCAATGACATATATGATTATCTTTGATGTCGTTGATAGTTGACCATTTCGATGCTCTTCTAGGCTGAGACGTTACAACATTCATAGTATATGCTCGGCCTGCCAATTGAAGTGATGTTGCCATTTAGCATAGTCAATCGCCCTATTATTCATTTTGGCAATGTGCTTCAATAGATCTGCTCTATCAGAAACCATTTGAAATGGTGACTCTTAAGTCTTTTATATTTCCACACAAAGGTGGAGAGTAGGGTTTTTCGTTGTTTTGGTTAGAATATTTAAATAATAAACCACGCCTTCATCTAACAGCTTAAGCTTTTAGAACAATTAGTAGTGGTTCCATCAAAATCTCAAGTAATATCAGAGCTGGAAATCTAGAGTTCGAATCTTTCCGAACTCCATTTGTCTCCCCATTTAAATATTTTCACGCTTAGTACTAGGCGAAAATACCAGACTAAGCATGAGGAGAAGTGTTAGAATATTAAAATAATAAACCACGCCTTTATCTAACAGCTTAAACTTTTAGAACAGTTAGCAGTGATTCCACCAAAATCTCACAGTTCTATACATTGTTTATTATGGTAAACTAGAGATTCATTATGCTAAGATATGTATATCAAAACTTGGAATTGCTAACAAATTGAGACAAATATAAGTAGATAATTTGTATAGATAAGTGAGTCATTATGGGTGTGAATGAAATTTTCAAATTTGGGTATATGACTCCGAGCTTCTAAGTATTTCTCTCGGGACGAATGGTACATACTCTAGAGTGATTATACATATGATGTCAACAAAACCAACTAATACGCAGAAATTAAATGCACGAAAATTTTATCTTAGTGCACCAGATCATCTGCAGAATGAGATGTGCTCTTTCTAACTCTACAGATAAATGAGGACTCTCTCTCTCTCTCTCTCCAGGTTCTTTGAACAAATGTTTTGAAATTAAGTTCATTGGCTGCCAAAAAAAAAAAAACAAGGATAGAAGCTATAGGAATAATAAAGAATCAGAATAATAATTCAATCTAAATTCGATGTGACACTTTCCATATTATTTATATCCAGGATGTGTTTTGGTGGGACTTCGATGGAATAAAATTGGCGAGTAATAAGTATGGCATATGTCAACTTGATCAATACTGTAGTAAGAGAAGAAATGCAGTCTTTGAGTAGATAAAAAAAAAGTACAGATTTGATTTGTGATGGGAGATGACTGACAATAGTTTCCTCCAGCAAAAATAATGTTAGCCTTCATAGAAAATCTTTTGGATCTTAAATGCCACATATATATAAACCAAGTTGCATTGGTTTTCACGTCTCCAAAGTGTATAATCATGTCGAGAATCAGTGTTGACTCAAATAATGAAAAATCTTTCACCAAAAGGTTGAGTTTTAGTATTTCATGAGATGAGTTTTGGTGATGATTGTGAATAGGAGTTCAATCGGTGTCGCAGCAAAGATGAACAACAAATTTAAAGATGAAAGGACAATAACACTAATAAATTGATAAAAAAACGTACATTGGAAATATGTATTTTTTATGATGGATCATTTATATAATTGCATACCACCATATATATAATCCATTAATTATAACCATTCACTAGTAGTTATTATTTTAAATACATGCATAATTAGACTTCCAAGATTCCAGCCCCTTTATCCACATGCCAATCTCATCTATAAACAATTGCAACTTTTAAGGTCATCGGGTTACTCAACCGTAACTCGATATTCTTGCCTTTAATCGACATCATTGTCCTCATGTTCTTCCCTTGCTTCCAACACTTAGCCAAATTTAGAATGGCCAAGTCTTTGCTTGTTCCATCGATGAATTTCGTTGGACACCCCTTATCTACTCGATGACGTTGATTCCACATAACCATCGACGATTTTGCTTCGTAGATGTAGATATTCACACCATCCAATTTTCAATTGTTTAATAGCAAGCACTCTTGTCAACTGGTCTTCCTTGATCAGCTGCACTCCATTGCTCATCAACAGCTATATAATATAGACAATGAAAGATGTACACTATGTTCATCGATAGACTGGTTAATAATTATATCGTATAGTTATCGATAATCATGCTAATCATGATCAACCAAACTCACTTTACCGACTAAACTCATTGTTTGCAGAAATTTGAAATTATTAAATTATGTCTCGATTTTGAGTTTATGCGTGAGACTCAATCCGATTAAAGGATGGAGGTTTTTAAAAATTGTGACGGCACAAGAGAAAGAACAAAAAAAATGAAAGGGATGTCCTTTTTCGGTAGAAGACAAAGAAGGGGGCCCAAATTTCCTATAATATATGTATTTTTATATATAACTTGGGCTCAGCTAGAGTTTTAAGAAGAGAAAAAACAAAGTGAAATTTTCTTTTGGCTCTAGACCTAGGTTGTCCTTTTCCTTTAACTTTGGCCGCCAATGGGTTGTTAAAAGAAGTCGCATGCACAATAAAGGGACTGATGAGTGGTCGCACGGTGAACTCCACAAAGCCGTGAGTCAAGTTTCTTTTGCTTGGTCGTGGGTAAAGCTTAAATTCCCAGTAAATTGTACCGTGAGTTTTACATCCAAAATGAGTTATTTATTTATAAACACTTTGAGTTGAGTATAATCTAGTTGTGAAAAATACTCTAGTGTGTATGAGTGATTGTAACGCTATGACTTTATACCTGAGAACCGATTATGACATGTGATAAAGATTTTATCGAGTTTTGCGAGAGAGGAAATTGTGAGATGGCACACAATACCCAGGACACCACGGTAGAAGGGTGTACCAAAACAAAAGAACATAACTTTATTTGAGCGAGCTCGATGCATGCTTTCATATGCAGTATTAGGCAATGAATTTTGGGCTGAAATAGTGAACATGGCGTGTTACCTGGTTAATCGATATCCACCATCTTCTATCAAGTGAAAGACTTTGAGGAAGTATGGTCGGGTAAACATGTTTTTTTTTTGGGTAAGGTAAGGAGTGATATAACTTTCCAAAACAATATACAAGGAGTAGCCGAACACAAAAACCCCGCACATGAAGGGACACAGAAAGGTGTACCAACTAGTGCAAGGGTGTAATGACTAATCAACGAAAAACAGCAAAACAAGCATTGCAAACAAGGCCAACGAATGGCCAACTGAACAAGAGACGGACAAACTAAACCACCGCAAAGGGGTTACCCAAAAATAGAATGCGAGATTCCCCAATTAGATTGGATCCTTCTATTGCAAGGGGAGTCTTGAACAGTCTTGAAGGACAATCCTCTGTCCCTAACGAGCTTCGAAAGGTGCATGCACAAAGAGCTGGCATAAACAAGGGTTTATCCCTGAAGAGGATATAGTTACGTTCCGACCAAATGATTACTGAAGAGGATATGGTCAGGTAAACATGTTGATTACTTGAGATTACGAATATTCGGATGTCTTGCGTATGCTCATGCGAGCGTGTATGCTTATGATAGTGATGGTAAGCTTGAGCTGGGGGTGAAGAAGTGCATATTTCTAGGCTATGCACGTGGGGTGAAAGGCTACGGGTTGTGGTACATTGATCCTAGGTTACCCAATTTTCTAATCAGTAGAGATGTGATCTTTGATGAGACTACAATACTTCAACAAAAGAGTCCTAAGACATAACCAATAGAGTAGACAGATCGCGAGGTGGAGCTTTAGGTGAAGACTTTGGAGACCTTAGAGGTAACACATGTTGAGACTGCAAATAAGGTTGTGATTTCTAAAGTCAATGATATCGAACAACCAAAACAGCCGCAACACACTCTAATTACGGGCAGATAGAGAAGGCAAATTAAATCATCAGTACATTATGGTTATTCTTATATTGCTTGTGCGTTGATTGTAAGTGACGAGGTGGAGATATATGAAAATTCGTCTTACTCTGAGGTGATGGCTAGCAGTGAGTCATCATGGTGCTAGGGGCTATGAACGGAGAGATGGAATCACTCCATCTAAATCAAACATGGTAGTTGGTTAAAATACCTAAGAGTCAGAAGAATTGTTGGAAGCAAGTGAGTCTATAAATGGAAAGAGGGCATTCTCGGTGTCAAGGCAGAGAGATATAAGACGAGATTTGTTACTAAGAGGTATACACAACATGAGGTCATTGATTACAATGAGTTGTTTCTCCTATGGTAAGACATACTTTTACTCATGTTTTACTTGCCTTAATTGCTATATGGGATCTCGAGCTAAAGCAACTAGATATGAAAATGGTGTTTCTCCATGGTGAGTTGGAGGAGCAGATTTACATGAGACAGCCAAAGGGATTTTTTTATTTCAAGCCAAGAAGACCACGTTTGCTTGTTAAAGAAATTTTTATATAGGCTGAAACAATCTCCTAGGCAATGATATAAGCGTTTTGATGCCTTCATGGCTTATTAGGACTAGTTGAAAAGTCAGATGGATAGTTTTGTTTATTTTAGGAGATTGAATGATGGGTCTTTGATTTGCATGTTATTATATCTATAGTAGTTAAGAATATGTCTAATATTAATGTATTAAAAAAGCAGTCGAGTACTAAGTTTGAGATAAAAGATTTAGATGCTCTAAAGAAGATATTGGGTATGGAGATTTTGCGCGATTAGGCTACAGGACTTTTACGTTTATCTTAAAAGAAATATATTAAGAAGATTGTGGTACATTTTAACATGCAGTCAACTAAATCAGTATGTACACCATTGAAGAAACACTTTAAACTTTTAGATAAGTTATCACCGTAGACTGGGAATGAGGAGGAGCATATGTCCTGTGTTCCCTATTCTAGTACAGTGGGTACTAATATGTATGATATCATATGTACTAGACTTGACATTTCACAAGTTGTGAGCACAGTTAGTCATTACATGAAACGTCCTCGCAAAACTAATTGGGAAGCTATAAAGTGGATTCTTAAATATTTGAAGGGGATAATAGATGTTATTATAGTGTACTCGAGGGACAGCAATGATAGTGAGATCACTAGTTATGTAAATTCTAATCATGCCAGTGACTTGGATAAGTGCAGGTCTTTTACAGGGTATCTATTTACACTAGCAGATGGTGCGGTTAGTTAGAAGGCATCCTTACAGGATCATAGTGCCTTGTCTTCGATTGATGCAGGGTACATGGCCCCGACTTTTATAGCGAATGAGGTGATGTGGCTCGGGGTTTGCGTTAGAACTTTGGGTTAAATAAGAAAAGTATCGATATACACTATGATGACCAACGTGTGAAATATTTGACATATAATTCTGTCTATCATGAGCGAATGAAGCATTGACATCATGTATAATTTTCATTTGAGTTGTCTTAATAAAGGGTATGGTTGTTGTGATGAAGATTGAAATCGTGGAGAGCTTGGTAGACATGATGACAAAATCCATTCCTTTGGCAAAGCTCAAGGGGTCTGTAAAAGTGAGTGCCCATCAAAGTGTTGGGAGAGCTAGCATGGGTGATGAATACTATGACTTGCCCTTAAACATCGAGTCAATGTGAGAATTATTAAATTATATCTCGAGTTTGAACTCGTGTGTGAGACCCGACCCGATTAAAGGAAGTGGGTTCTTTTTTTTAAAAAAAGAGAAAGAAATAAAAGGATGAAAGGGAAGTCCTCTACCACTACACGACTAAGGAGGGCCACGGTTACTATAACAAACATTTATATAGGAAACTTGGCCTCCTAGAGTTTTAAGAAGAAAAGAAAACAAAGTTGGCTTTAGCCCTAGGTCATTCTTTTTCCTTTAATTGCGGCCGCCGGTGGGCTGTTGAATGAAGCTGCACGCACAATAAAGGGATTGAAGAACGGCCGCACAATGAAGTCCTCAAAATCGTGAGTTGTATTTCTTTCGCCCATGGGGCCTCGGCAAAGCATAAATACCCGATAATATGTGCCGTGAGTTTTACATTCAAAATGAGTTATTTATTTGTAAACATTTTGGATTTACAAATAATCTAGGTGTGAAAAATACTCGAGCGTGTGAGTAATTTTAACTATGATTTTTCAATTATAGTGGATTATTTGCTACCAACTCTCTCCGTGAATATAGCACCGACACTCGATTTGAATCACGTAAATTTTTTTTATCATATATTATTTCTCTGGTTATCTCGCATTGGCTTAAATTGCAAAATTCAGTTAGTGTTTCCACATTTATTTTACAACATAAATTCTCTCTTTGCCTTGTTATGGGAAGGATTACTATATTGAGGAAATTAACCCTCACGACAAGCCAAGTCATGACATGAATGGTGGGATTTTAATTCGAAGTTCATTGCATGTGACTCAAATGCTTTTTTTGGGTGTTTGTGACATGTATCCAAAGCATATGAAGTTACCGAAAATCCAATGTCCTCCTTAGATGGAAAAGAAGTGGGTTCAATAGGACTTGATGCACACCAAAATCTTAAACCATTCCATTCCAATTCAAATTGAGGTTTTACAGCTTAGTACCAAAAAGGAGGCAGTTGGAGTTGAACTGGCACACACGTGGAGGGGTGTCGAGGTTCGATGGAACCCTTTTCGGGTCTCAGTACTGAGGATGAGCGGACCGATCGCAGGTCAAACATTATATTAAGGCCCACCACAATTCGTCACACAGTGCCAAACGAACCCAAGTTTAAACTAATGATTAATTCGCTGCCACACGCCGACAAAATCAGAAATGGCGGTCCCTCATGCGATCCCCAGCGCGTGTTAGCGTAGTGGAACCGACCCCTCCTTTCTTAATTACTTACACCCCCTAGTGTAATCCCAAACCATAAGCTAACCCAAGCCATTATGATGAAGATACTACCGATTTTGTCCTCAAGTTGCTACGTACCTTCTTCAGATCTCTCTCTCTCTCTCTCTCTCTCTCTCTCTCTCTCTCTCTATCTCTCTGTCTCGACCGACCAACGTTGGGATTTGGGGAAGGACAGCCAACATCCAGAACGTAAAAGGCCGGCTGCTCCCGCATGGATTCATTGATTAAAAGCTCGTGCAGAAAACCCATTTCTTGCATCGTTGATTACTTTCTGTACGATGGGATTAACGAGAACAATTATTAGGGCTTGACATGACTAAAGTGAATAGTGGGGATGGCTGTAGCAGGATGGGGAATGATCCGCACTCCATTCATTGTATCGTCCGCGTGTGCATTGAATTCGAATGCCACTTGCTCTTGTGCATGCAGATTGGTACCGATATGGGGCACAAAATGAGGCTTGATTTTGCAGGCCTCTTGATTTGCCACTAAATTCGCAGAACCATTTGCAACAGACAAGAGTTATTGGTGCGTGCATAGTATTCTTCACCAAAAAGGATGTCATAACTTTTTCTCTTTATTAAAAAGACAAAAAGATAAGAAAAAAAATTGAAAGCACGGGTGTAATGAACATTTGCATACACCTCTTGAGATGGGAGATCCCTAATTAATTGAACATCGAGCTACTAATTTAATATCATCCCAAGTGATAGAGGTCTCCCCATTTTAATCTATCCTGTAAAGTATAGTGTAATTAGATCGGTCTAACTTCTTTTTAATCTTGAAAAGTATAGTACCGAGTGTGAAGTACTTATAGTCGCACTCAAGAGAGCAGTCAATACTCATCGCCCGCTTTTCCCGCCATTTGTCTAACTGAAAGAAGGAAAAATCGAATTGCCGAATCGAAAGAATTTAATTTCTACTTACGTCTTTTCTATCCACACAGCCTTTTCACACTTTGCA
Organism: Syzygium grande; assembly: GCA_024733475.1. NCBI lineage: Eukaryota > Viridiplantae > Streptophyta > Magnoliopsida > Myrtales > Myrtaceae > Syzygium > Syzygium grande. The sequence continues at coordinate 10,830,930 of JAMXDD010000011.1, forward strand.
CCCGATTCATCGAAAACAGTAAATTTGATTTGCCGTCAAGTTAGTAAGTTTTGATTTCAATACAGACACAACGACGTCAGCATCTCATGAAAAAAAGCCAACTCAACTTCGACCAAAGTGTATTAATTGCAAAAAAAAAAAAACAGAAAGAGAGAGAACTAACAATAGTACATATAGGGAAGGGTAATTGATATCAAATCTTAAACAACGTGATTAATAAAAGGCCACTAAAAATTAAATGATCATCAATGAATTTCTCTCTACGACCCTTAGTGCAATCCGATACGAATCCGACATTGAATTTCGGAGAACAGCAGCTCCCTAATCATGCCCAACAAAACATAAATTAACCTGACAAACCAAACTGAAATCAAAATAAAGACAAAACGCAAATGCCACGTCAGCCAGTGCACGTATCCGAGCCGAGCCCGACTCCCTATATATATACCCCCCTCGTCCGTTTCTTCTCCTTGTCTCATTCCTCGCTCCATCTCTTTCTCTCTTCGTCTCACTCCACGGCGAGAGCGAGCAGAGGAGGAGGAAGAAGAAGAAGAATAACAAGAAGAACAAGAATTATCCACACACAAATTATAGAAATTCTTCTTTTGAATTCCGATAGGAAGAGAAAGATGGATTCTTCTTCTTCTTCTTCTTCTTCCTCGACTGTTGCCGCGACCGTCGCTGTCGCAGCCGCCGCCGCCACCACTGTGGTGTCGAAATGCAGGGTGCACCCGTCGCATGCGTCCGCCATGGGCGACCTCAAGCTGTCCGTCTCCGACCTCCCCATGCTCTCCTGCCACTACATCCAGAAGGGGGTCCTCCTCCCGCGTCCCCCCTTCCCCGTCCAGCATCTCGTCTCCCTCCTCCAGCTCTCCCTCTCCCGCACCCTCTCCCTCTTCCCTCCCCTCGCCGGCCGCCTCTCCACCGCCTCCTCCGGCCGCGTCCTCATCTCCTGCAATGACGAGGGCGTGGACCTCATCCACGCCTCCGCCGGCGACGTCCTCGTCGCCGACCTCCTCGCGCCGTCCCGCGTCCCCGAGCTGTTCAAGTCTTTCTTCCCGCTGGACCGGACGGTGAGCTACCGGGGCCATTGGGAGCCCATCGTGGCCGTCCAGGTGACGGAGCTGCGGGACGGCGTCTTCATCGGCTGCGCCGTGAACCACGCCGTCGTGGACGGGACCTCGTTCTGGAACTTCTTCAACACCTTCGCCGAGGTCTCGCGAATCGGCGAACGGAGGTTCTCGAAGGTCCCGGACTTCCGCCGCGAGTCGGTGCTGATTTCCGACGCCGTGCTCAAAATCCCGGAGGGGGGCCCGACGGTGACGTTCAACGAGGACGAGCCGCTGAGCGAGAGGATTTTCAGCTTCACCCGTGAAGCGATCTTGCGGCTGAAAGCCAAAGCCAACGACAGGAAATGGAGCGAATCCGAGGATGGCGACTTCAACGCCGTCGAGATCATGGGGAAGCAAATGCACGACCCTCACGTGACCAGCGGTAACGTGAAGCTGACGCCGTCGTTCCTCGGGAGCTGGTTCGCCAAGCAACGTGGCGGGGCAGGGACGCGCGTCGAAACGGCAGAGATCTCGTCATTCCAGGCCCTGAGCGCGCTGCTGTGGAGGTCCGTGACGCGCGCGAGGAAGCTCCACGTGTCCAAGACGGCCACGTTCCGGATGGCCGTGAACTGCCGCCACAGGCTCGAGCCGCGGCTCGACGCGCACTACTTCGGGAACGCGATCCAGAGCATCCCGACCCACGCGTCGGCCGGGGAGGTGCTGTCCCGGGACCTGCGGTGGTGCGCGGAGAGGCTGAACAGGTCGGTGGCGGCGCACGGGGACGCCGCGGTGCGGGGGGCCGTGGAGGAGTGGGAGAGGGAGCCGAGGCTGTTCCCGCTGGGGAACGCCGACGGCGCGTCGATCACGATGGGGAGCTCGCCGAGGTTCCCGATGTTCGACAACGACTTCGGGTGGGGGAGGCCGGTGGCGATCAGGAGCGGCAGGGCGAACAAGTTCGACGGGAAGATATCGGCGTTCCCGGGGAGGGAGGGCGGCGGGAGCGTCGACCTGGAGGTGGTGCTGTCGCCGGAGACGATGGACGGGATCGAGTCCGACCTGGAGTTTATGCAGTACGTGTCGCAGCACTGATGACGCGGACGGTGCTCGGCGTCGTTGGATTCGGTCTTTTCTTTTCCGGAGGGAGGGGATTGAGTGTGTTGGATTTGGTGGGGTCCAGGAGTTTCAACGGTGCGGATTTGGTCTGAGGGTACGTGAGAGGATTGACTCGGATCCTCTCCCTCGCGCGCGACGTGTCTGACCACAATAAGTCAAAGTTAGTTTTTAACCGATGTTGTCTTGAAAACTTTTTTATCCTTTTGTTTCCCTTTTCTTTTATCTAAATTTGGGAAGTGTCCCCATGTGTCCATTTGAAAAGTTGTCGAATCCCTTGTGTATGAACCATCTAATTTGGTAGTTGAAATCGCTCTCTTCCTTGTGACTCAACCGCATCTCTTTCTAAATTGAGCTCATGAAATGATCATTGATGTGTAAACGATAATAAAACGATAAATGATGTAAACTGCGACTCGAGGGAAAATTTCTCGTACACAATTCTTAGATGCGCTCCAAAATATGTAAGTGATCAAAAAGATTATGTAAGTGATTAGAAAGAAGCTTTTCCCATGTTCTCGAATGGTTGGGAGAAGTAATGTGAAACAAATTCTAAGTTCATTTATTTCGCCAAAAAGTACTGATTTGACAAATTTTTTTTAAATGATCATTAACATATATTGAAATAATCAATCAATGAAAATATTTTCATTGTCTATATATTTTCGTGTAAAATACTTTTTGTTCGATCATTTTTTAAAAAAATATTTTTTTAGATAATTAATTTTCTGCAAAACAACAAGACCCTACACGCATGTTTGTTTGAGTTAAAGTAGAAGAAAAAAATCGCTAACACGTAAAATATGTCTTAGATTTCCAAAAAAAGAAGTGAAATAATAAATGTAAATCCAAGATTGTCAACATTTGCATGTGAAATTTTCAAAAGCTTCATGATTTGATCGAATTACCTGCTCGGCCATATTTTGATTTAGCTAAAAAAGCAAAATGTAAAAGCAATCCAGACGGGCGCCAAAAAGTTCAGACTTCAGTTTGCAAAGAAAACGCTAAACGGCACGATTTTCCGAATTGTATAAACTGCTCATACATCAAAGACATTGCATCGTGGAAAATGCAGACTGAAAGCAGCTTTTGAATTCAGGTAAAAGATAGGGAGCTTCAGTATCTAGTTGAATCAGTGCCAGTTGAATCTCAAATTTAAATTAAGATAAGAGCTTGCAGCAAATTAACATCTACAGCACAGCACAGCACACAAAGGAAGCAAGAGAATGCACGACAGCGAGTGCATCTCCATCATTCGACTGGCAAAGAAAGAAGATTGTCACTGCCAAAAAGACTGAACGCCTCTCTCACAGTGACTGATATTTGCCGTCATTATCCACTGCTTTCCTTCCATGCCTCTGTTTCTTCTCCACGGCCGCGAGCTCAGAAAGACATGGCGAGCACAAACTGTTGATGGAGAAACACTGGCCAAATGTCAACAGCTGATACTGTCCCTTATTCAGCTTCCCGCTGCAGCAGGAACATCAACAGGCTTTGAGTCTTCCGCCTTCTCATGTTCCTTGTTCAAAATCTGAAATAAAAAGCCATGAGTCTTCATCTATATTTAAAAGTAGCAGTTAAAAGAATATCAGCAAAGCCTCTGTTGACGCCAACTTTTTATTGCCTTCAAAAGATAAAATTTGAACATAGCTTTCTGTTCACTAATAGGACTTATAGGTTCTAAATTTCAATTTTAACATAGTACTAATCCATCAGTTGCGAGCCCACCGCCATTAGTTTCTCAAGTCAAGTAATTCCCAAGTATACCAGAAGAAAGGTTCAATGCATAGGGCAGAAATTTTTTTATCGAGACCATTGAGGTCACTTATAAACAGGGGCAATTTCCATGGAAAACTACCCAGCTATGAACCACGCTCTGCTTAAAATCTTATCCATTCAAGTAGTGTGCTTCAATAATATTTTGTTGATGCACTTTACAGGAAGGGCTCGAGTAAAAGAACAACATGATATACATAAAACACGATGTGCCCATAATTTATTTAATAATTCAGTATGGCAACTCACCTTATTGTTAATCAAGTTGTGGAGAGCAACTACACTGCGAATTAGGGAAGAGAGATATATCACCAGCATCATATCATTTGTTTTCACTGCAAAAGGTGGAATAGATGAAAAATGTCAATGAACGTTGAGGCAGGGGAAGGAAAGAAACAACCTTCCATTTCATTTCTACTTTACCAGCAAAAGACTTGACCAGCTCAGCCACATTGAGGTTTGGAAGTAAGTTGAACACGTCCTGGAGGAAGCGTAGAATTATATAAAAGTAAGCAGACCATATCAAGAAAATGATCAGTAATTGACCATAGAACAACAGCCGATTCAAATGCTGTTACCCAAAGTTGCTTGGTTCACTACGAGGACAAAGAGATGAGAACACGAAGTACAAAGAACGGTACACTAGGACTTAAAGAAAGGTATAGCTGTCTGAAAAATATAGCACAGACATCTCTATGAATGCATATTTGCTTGTATTACCCAAGATGCACATGATAAACAAAGGAGTACACACATGTTGAACTGCTATGACCTCACCATCGATCAATCAGTATCAATCAGAACATTGTGTTGAGCTCTTGCACACATTAAAGGGATTCTTACACTAGATAATAGGGAATTAGATGGTTTCCCTTAGCTTTCCCCTATTACCCCAGGAAATGAAGAATAATGTGTGCTTGTCACTGCTCAAAGAAAAGATTTGTTGATTATCTGGATCAAATAACTGATTCACTTTAATTCTATGAGACCAGAAGAAGTCACCCAGAAATAACATCTCGCAAGTTTCAATAAATCCAGCACCGATAACAAGAAATACCTGGACAGTCAAACTAGCTGCTACTAAGATTTGATTTCATTATTTATTCAACGGCACATGTTAAATGGATTTGAGGAGCCGGGAAGGAAATTGCCAGTATCACACAAACAAATCCTAAGTAGTCTACAAGAAAACCAACCTGTAAATGGTACAAAATCTCATGGTTTAATGGAAGCTTTTTGTCAATAACAAGATCTAGATAACTCCTTATCTCTTGAAGCCTCGCATCCAATCCCTTCAATGCAGTAAGTTTTCCGGTAACCTTGACAAGAAATGTATTAAGTTTCAGTGTTATTCTATCGCAGTCTCAAAGATTTTAGCATTGAAGATGAAAACTAACTGGATACTAAACAGCTCAGCATAATCAAGAGATGACACCTCTGTGGCAAGTGTGCTGATAGTTGTATCCTTCACATCCCTAAGCAAGTGCTCAACACCTGAGAAAGGGAGGTGGTCAGGAAGGTGAATCAAAGCAGTCATAGATGTTTGAGGGATGCTACCAAATACCAGATAAACAAGAGAAAAGAATGCCTTCCCAATGCCATACCTATCTCCTCAACTTCATGAGCAGCAATTTCTGAAGGTACGTGCACAAACACCTTCTGGCTCTTCTGTGTGGCATTCTGTGAACAGTTTTGAAATCAGTTAAATTTTATGCAGGAGCTTGTGTGTCACAGTGTCACAAACTACTATTTTTTATAGTCACTCTGGTTGATTATACCATGGAGCAGAATGAATCTCCTAGATTATTACCTCTTTAACCTCTTCAACAGCACAGTATGCTTTGGTTGGTATACCTAGCTCTTTGGGTTGAACATCAATTATGACCAACACAGGATTAGGGACATAACTGCAATCAGTTCAAGATTCTCTAATAAAAGTTCCATAACATAAATTATGAAGCAGGAAATGATGAAGTCAGAGCTAAACATCCTTTAGAGATACATAGATTACAACCGATAGTTGTTAAGTTCCTCAAAGAACAAATTAGGAGATCTCATCAACTAAGAAAAGAACAAGACATATATTGACTAGAAAAGCAAATAGAAGGCATAATGGAATAAAAGTGAGAAGGTCATCACATACTGATAAACATATTACGTAGATCTTACTCATCAAATAGTCTGTGCACATTGAGGTCGTTCTCTCGCAATTTCGGACCAGTGCTGTACCACCCCACAACATGCTCCTTGGCTGAAAGATAATACATCCATGATCCATTCAGTAAACATCAGATCAGTTGGGTAAAGAAAGTACTCGTGACTTGTCAAAGATGATACCATTTATTCTCTTGAACATGCCAAACATTGCTTCATGGTAATTGTGATCGAGAAACCAGATGCTTGGATCCTTCTCATCTTCCTCAAATGGTACTGTTAAGTAGGGAATTATACATGAGTCAAGCATTTGAGACAACCAAGAAAAGCCCCAAGAGAACAACTAAAATAGAACCTTCCTAGACATGCAGGAAAGTATGTTTAGGTTACCCTCAGTATTATAGCCTGGCCTGACACTAGAGTAGGTACAAGCATTCTAAAATAATAATGTCAAAGCTTTCTAAATTTCCACCGACAGAGTTGTTTCTCACACAAAAACTCCCTTGTATCAAATGTGGGGGCTCTTTTAAGCAATAGAATCAATGTGGTTCCTGGGAGTTAATAATTGCCATACATATTTTTAAGGGATTGATCTCTTGATTAACGGACTGTTTCACCACGAAGACTTGACAGTTCATTCCCTCCTCTCCAAGATTGTCCAAGAGAACAAGGGAAAAGACCTCATAGTTCATTCCCTCTTCTCGAAGAGTATGCAAGAGCACGAGGGATCACTAAATGATTTCCTTCTTGCCCTCACCAACTGCCCTTCCAGGAACGACCGTGCCTCCCTCTTTTAATACATTCCAAAAGAAGGCAGAGTAATCAAGCTTCACCTATGGCATATTCAAAGAAAAAATTGAAGATATAACACTGCATACAGTGTACAGCCCCGGAGTTTCGCTTCAGTCACACTCAAACTTCAGTTTCGACGGAGCATCGTCCGGGAAACTCGAGTTTCCCATAGTCAAGCTCGAACTGAAGGGAAATTTCGAGTCAAAAACGTTTAGCAGAAGTCGATTTCTCACGATATACTGCGAGAAAGCAATCCTTGACCACTCTCTCATTTGCATCCCCTGATTATGCCATGCCTTACATTAAGCATCGGCGCTCAAATCACAGAAATCAGACCCCGCGTCAGGTCTTGTTTCTCACATTTCATCTTAGCGCCCGCAACAGAAGCTCAAAATACCACAAATTCCACAACTTTCATTTCTTTTTTTCCCTCCTATCAAATTCATTCATAAACGCGACGACTTCTACTACATCAGCTCGCACCAGAAAACCCACTTCGCACAAAAAATTTCTGAAGCCTGAGCAAAACCCAATATCGAAACCCCGCCGAAATTCCTAGTTCTATTCGAAGGACCGACGTGCTGTGGGGGGAAAGCTCCCAAACCTGCGTAGCTGTTGGAGACGTCGACGACGCCCTTGAAGGAGCTGCCGAGCAAGACGCCGACGACGCGCTTGCGGGTGTCCTTGGCGACCCTGTTGTAGTTGTCCACGATGCTGAGGAGGACGAGGGGGTGGACGATCACCTTCTCGATCGGCCGCGACGACACCTGCTGGGTCTTGATCACGTCCATCCTTCGATTCCAATTCCGAATTCGAAATCACCTCTCCGTCGCCGCCGCCGCCGCCGCCGCCGCCGTCCTTCTCCTTCTCCTTCTCCTTCTCCCGAGTGAATCGGAAAGCAGAGCTGAAGCAAAGCGAAGAGGCTCTGGACTGCTTCGTCTTCGTCGAGCTTTTTGTTGCTCGCTTGTTCGTGTCGTGGTGTTCAAGTTAAGAAGGGAGAGTCTCCGCCCATCGATGGGGGAACCTCGATTGGGCCGAAAACATGGGCCAGCCCAGAATTGCGGCCCGATAACGTAAGAGAACTGCAAACGTTGGTAGCTATCGAATCACAAACAAATAATGTGGATTCGATCCCGGAAAAATTGGACTAACTTCAAGAAAAAAAAACACAAACTTCACCTTGATTAGCAATTCCGATCCAAACTTTTTCTGTCTCGATAACAAGTACCAAATTTTACTCTAGTACCAAAACTGGCCCTCATGTTGTGAAATTTTTTAATTGTTCAGGCCAAATTTGGATTTAAGTAAAAGTTGATAATTTTTAAGAGACAAAAAAAAGTTTGGGTCAAAATTGTCACTCAAAGTAAATTTGGTATTTTTTTTTTGGAATTAGGCCTGAAAAAATTATCAAATTAAAATTATTATATGTTTTACAGAATTCGTTATAGTGGGTTATCAACGCATAAGCAGAATGCATGTTCCCGCTCATGGCTAGTTCGCCACCGGCTTATCTTATGATGGTTGGTCAATCCTTTGGTGCCATTTGATTAGATCTCCGTCGCCCAGCCAATCAAAGGGAGCACCGAAAAACTCTCGTTTGGAAAAAAAAAAAACTTGGTACATATTTCGAGGGCATATAGAAACCCGTCTTCACTTTCTTTACACACTTTGGTCCAAACCTTACAAGTGGTCTTTAGAAGCGTAAAATTAAAAACTCACGAACTCTTGAACTACGGATCGGCAACCTTGTCGATCAACATGCCATCGCTGTCGCAACACAGGGGACCATCATAATCCTTCAACAACTCAACTAACTCACCACCGATATTCTAATACATGGAAATACACTTAGTATAAACTACTAACAATTCTAATATAATCTCGTCTTGATATCACAATCAAAATACAGGGAAGCTCCAAAAGCGATGACGACGGGGATCCATCTTACATATCTAAAAAATAAAGAAGTGAGCCAAATCTTAGTAAATGAAATCCCTATGTCTAAGGTAGGAGATCTTCTTACCACTCAATCATGTACCAATAAACAGCGTGAGTGCGAAATAATCATATTCAACTAATGCAAAAGTAAATGCATTATCTTTACTACCAGGATATACCAATGGAAACAATTAAAAATATTGCATAAGATCATTCACTCAAATGCAAGCAGATGACATATTATCTCGTAATGCGAAAATAGGACATAGTAGCTCACCGATATACACAAGTGAACTCATATTCGTCATTGGCCAAGACCATCTCGATTTACGAGCCATCTCGACTAATGAGGCATCGTTACCACAAACTCATGGGGGATGGAATCATTCATACCCCCTTGCCACGTCTTGGCCCATTCATCATGGATGTTCTCTTTATTAGTGAGGATAAATATACTACTATACATCCGCATGATTATGATCATTTCTTAACATTAAATCATGGCAAAGCCATGGCATGCCATGTCTACAAGAGTCATGTCATATCATATGTCATGTCATCATAGGATTTCATATTATCTCAACCTTGTAAAGAACCGTTCTATACGATAAAATATCTAGCTAACTCCAGAGTCTCATCCACATACTCATATAAAGGAATTCACTCGGTGGCGAATAGGCCATGGCAAAAGTCTTAATTACGTGGCATCGTTTACATACATTTCATAATAGCATAACAATCGCCATATACATTTCATCATTTGCCATGTCTCATGCAATTAATGATAATAATTAATTGTAGGAACTGGGACACTACAAGTACCAAAACTTGTGTACGGCGCTCACTTTGGTGCCAAAAGTTTCCGTTGGATCACTTAAGTGTCAAATTTTTGGAAAAACAATCACTTAAGTAACAACTTCCATCATTTTCATCGGAAAATCCGATGTGGCATTTTTTTTATTAATTTCTAAAGCCGATGTAGCACGCTGAAGGATAAGTCAGCATATACAGTCAGCATTTTTATTTTAAATAATTTTTTTCCTTTTCTTTCGTTTTTCCTTTCTTTTCTTTTTTTCCTTTTCTCCTGGTGGTCGAGCCAGCCGATTGCCGGTGGCCGGCCCAAGAAAGGCTGGGTGATGGTCGTCCTCACCCGATTTGGGCGAGTCTACCTGTCGTTGGCGAGGGATGGCCTCGCCAGATCTGAGCGAGGCGACCCTCATTGGTGACAGGCAAGGTTGTCCCTCATTGCCCTCGCCTAGCCTTTCCCGGGCTTCGTTGGTGGTCGGCGAGGGGCGGCCTCGCCCATGGCTAGTGAGGGGTGGCCTCGCCTATCGCTAGCGAGGGCGGTCTCACCCAGATCGGGCGAGGGTGACCCTCGCCTAGCCCTTCCCAGGCTTTGCCGGTGGCCGGCCTAACCACCAACAACCGGTTGGCGAGAGGAGAAAAGGAAAAAAAGAAAAGAAGGGAAAAAAGAAAGAAAAGGAAAAAATTTTATTTAAAATAAAAAATATTGACTATACATGCTGACTCGTCCTCTAGCGAGCCACATCGGCTTAAGAAATTAATAAAAAATGCCACGTCAGATTTCCAACCAAACTGACTAGAGTTGACACTTAAGTTATCGTTTTTCAAAAAGTTTGACACTTAAGTGATCAAGGGGAAACTTTTGGCACCAAAGTGAGCGCCATACATAAGTTTTTGCACTTGTAGTGTCCCAATTCCATTAATTACGTGTATTTTAGCACATATATCATCACTCTTTCCATGCTAAACCATCATCATTTAACTTGTAAATCATATGCTATTCATGGTACAACCATCATCCAATGCATTTCAACTTCACGTGCATGCCATATCAACATCACATATGCCACAAAAGTTTGTTTATATTTTCGGTATAAACAGTGACATTCAAATAGTTACTTATTTTCAAAGTATAATACTTCAATCTCTTTTTACCATACCAACACCATAAAATTCTTGATTCTGTGATTAGCTCATTACAACATCAATATTAGCAATTAAGCCCCCAAACTTTGTGAATTTATAATTTTGCCCCTATACTCCCAAAATTAATAACTTAGTCAAATTTCGAAATAATTCATCCATTAAAACATCTTAAGGTTCTGTTTCCATCAAAGCTTCTGGAATTTCCAATATTTGCATATTGCACCTCATTTTTCATAAAATTACGATTTTACCCCCGAACTTTCAAAAATTACAATTTAGTCCTTTTTCCGAAATAAATTAACCATTAAAATAATCCCAAGATTCTAATTCGATGGCTAGTCCTCAGAATATCTAATATCTGCAAATTTGTTCTCAATTTAAGTGAAATTATAATTTTGCCCCTAACTTTCAAAAAAAATTGCATAATTGGACACTTTGTCTAGATTAAGCACTTAATAAAAAAATAACTGAACCACCTAACAATATAAGATTCCTCATGCTGTAATTAGTCCCCAGAACTTCTAGTATTTACAAATTCGTTCTTCAACTTGATGAAATTACGAATTTACCCCTAAGGCTTCTAAACTCATTTTCTTGAACCGGTTTGATTTCCTCTAATTAATCTTACTTAATGATTCACTAATTAATACTAAAACTCATAAAATATTTATGTTAACAGCACCCTTTCACTTCTGTAAATTTTTTAAATTCGTTCATAATTATAAAAAATTACCAATATACCCTTCTCATGCTTAGCTTTACCCTTTTCACATCTTTCTCATTCAAGATGCAACAAAACATACTAGTAACCTCTCAAAGATATTCTAGGCATGTAGAGAACTTCATAATTCAAGTTCCACAATCACAATAGTGTAACGTACAATTATTGAAATTCAATCAAACATAGAATAGAATCAAGAACACTCAAACAAACAATCAAACAACCAAGTTCAAGGGTAACAAGTAGATCAATCTAACTTAGCACCTAGATATTTTCACTTAACTTGAATGAAAGACTTGAATAATTCAAATCCTCAACCACCTTGTAAGATGCTTGATAAGTAGAGATTAAAAACTTAGAATAACACAAATTGGATAATCTTGGAAGCTTGGATGAAAATGGAGTTAGAGCTTTGTTTGGTTTGGAACAGAGTATAACAGAAAATTGAAGCTTGAAGATGAAGAAGATGAAGTTCACGCTCAAGAGGAAGGGTTTTATATTATCTCTTCCCTTCCACTTTCATTGTTGAGGCCTTAATTAATAGCTAGAGTCAAAATTAATAATAGAGTACTAACTAGAGTTATTGGGTAAAATAATTTGTCATGCATGAAGTCATCAAAGTATTATGCCATGCATGAAGTCTTCATGAGCTAATTTAAAATGGTTTAATAAAAATAGACGGTAAATACTAGGTGAAAATAGATAAGGAAATTGTATTCGTTTAAAATACCGATTGATCCAAATTATTCCGAGTCCACTAATATTATTATTAAAAGCATAAAAAAATGGGAATACTTAAACTCAATAAAATCTTAAAAATTGAAAATTATTCGATACTTATTCAGGAGCGTATCAGTCTTTATTGATAATTTTACTAAACTAGTCACATTTCCTTCAATGATTCGTATTAACTTAATACCTTGAGTATTATAAACCACGAAGAAAATTGCGGATGCCACATATATGATTGAGAATATTGAAGTATTTTAGGAATTCAAAGTTTACTTAGTCAAAGAAGGAAGTCTTTGACTTTTCGCTTAAATAATCATATAATTCAAAGAAAAGGCCTATCGAAATAGACAATATACCCACCTAACCCATTAACCAAAAGCAAGACCTCAGTGATCAAATCTCCGCCATGGAAGTGAAAGAAGTCCTCTTCATGAGCAAAGGACACGGAGAAGATAGCTACGCTCACAACTCATCCTTTGCGGTTTGTTTCATTCAATTAATACTCCCTTTCCTGTTTTTTTGTTCGGTTTTTTTCTTTTCATTTTTCACCGTTAAGGCGAAGTCGATTTAATTTCCAAAGTAATAGATGGGATCAACCGCTACTCGCAAGTCATTGAATACAATTTTGTGTCATAAAATTATAAGTTGTGGTTCGATGTTCTCTAAACTACGAGATTGGGTTAGTTTATGAGAATGAATTCATTTCTTGCATGCCAGCAAAAGGTTGCATCTTTAGCCAACCCCGTGATAGCGAACAGGGTTTTCTCCCATGCAAGCTTCTAAATGTTGCTGATTTGGGCTGTGCTTTGGGTCCTTGCCCGGTAACTTTCATGTCGACCGTCATAGAGAGTGCACAGAATAAGCATGCACTCTTGAATTGCCCATCACCCGAATTCCAATTTTATTTGAACGATCTTCCAGGGAATGATTTCAACACATTGTTCAAAAGCTTGTCTAACTTCTCGCAAAACTATGAAAGCTTATCGTGCTCTATAATGGGAGCTCCGGGTTCTTTCCATGGAAGGCTCTTCCCTAGAAACTGCTTGCACCTTGTTCATGCCTCCTATAGCGTCCGTTGGTTATAAATTTGATTGTATATGTATGTATTGTGCAAATGATTGTTGTGACGATTTATTATTGTGAGAGATATATGTAAGGTCGAAATATCTCTTATAAATCATGTGTTAGGTCAACTGAAAAAATTTAGTTGTTTGGAGTACAAGATGACTTAGGCTCATACCGATCCATCATCTCATTCAAATTCTTTTCATTTCTTTATTTTTCTTTTGGGTCTAAATCTCATTCAAATTCAAGGGATGCACATACCTTAAAAAAACATCACAAGACATATGATCCATTAGTTCTTTGTGGATATAACATGTGAATGACAATATCATGAGAGATAAATGGGTTCATACTATTGGACTAATCATGTCAATTATTGATACATAAGCTTCAAAAGTTTTCGAGTAGTCAGACTTAGGTTCGAATCTCGCCGTTGTCTCATTCAATTCGTGCATACATCCCTAAAATAGAGATGTAAGGCATGCACAACATAATCAAGATAGATATCCATGCTAATCCTGCATTAACATGGGAGTTGAACAAAAGGTACCAAATCTCACGAGCGAATGAGGCTTCCCGTTGAACAAGGGAAGGATCTACATTTCGGAGACCAGGCCTCGCGTGGTGAAGGATGCCTACTTGGCTCAGTTCCAAGCAGATGTATTGACATTTTTGAAGTTCCGCAGTGAAGAGATGATCGATAACGGTCGCCTCGTGTTGGTACTTCATGGGAAGAAAGATAAGGACTTTGCTAGCCTAAACAGCCACATCATTTGGGAAAACTTGGAAAATTATCTTAATTATCTTAATTACACTCTCACATTGAAAGACATGGATATGACAGTATTAATGAATTCTATGAGAAAATTAGATCGATATTGGTGTTTTACGTGACGTTAGTACATACAAATACTTGGCAAAACTAGAGTTCATGTTTTGAGTACGAAACTTTCATGATGTCCATTGCAAGGACAATGTGTAGCCCGAGACACAGTAACATGCCTTGCAAAGGAAATTTACTTCTCAATATGAAGCTTTAAAATCTGAGTTTTCATTGCTGAGAATAAGTTTGTTGCAGTTGTCATGACAAATCTTTCCATATGGTACGAGATTAATGGTGTTCGAATAAAAGAAATTCTATTTTAATGTATATTAGACTTGTGCTAAATCAAGGTGTGCATCATGGTAGAACAATTTTCACTTTCACATTTCAATCTTTTCTTCTTTGAACCTTGTTTTAGGGGTTCATTGAGGAAGAGAAACTAGACACTTTAAACGTGCCATATTACACGGCATCTTTAGAAGAAATTCAAGGCATAGTCAATGAAGAAGGGTCCTTCCAGATCGAACATATGGAGATAATCGAGATCGATGTTGGGGAAACCTCGCTGGTAAAGGGTCCTCATAGCAAAGGAAGAAAGCTGGCTAAACGTGCCAGATCCTTCACCGGTTCCATAATCTCGCACCATCTTGGCGAGGAAATCATGGATAAGCTCTATGGCGAAAAGCTTCCCATCTTCACTGGTGATGATTTGGCTAAGGGTAGAAGGAAGGGAGTTAGCATAATTGCTGTGCTCAAAAAGCATGTCCCATGACTCAGATTAAGTGGTCGTCTCTGTTATTAAATGTTATTTGAAAGGATTCCTTGTTTGTTAGGGTGTGGTGATCTTTGATTCTATTAGGCTGAGTCTATTAATTAGGTGCTTATGACTTATGAGTAATAAAGACTCTTTTAAGCTTATGATAAGAGGAGCACAATCTGGTCTGGTTTCAGGACACGATGGTTCGGTTTCTGGTTGCAAAGAACAGGGAACCGATCCCACCAGTCCGATTCTCAATTCCTGGGTGGGAACCGGACCGCTCGGGAACCAATTGCCCCTAATGATTAGGATTCAATGCATGTTTTTGTCCATCTTAGTAAAATTCATGCATGGTTATTCATGCTTTAGGCATCATATATAGGGCATGCATAGAGCATAGCATTGCATCTTCATCTTTTGATTCACAGTCCGCAAAGTCTTAGGACTCAATAATGAGGCTTTACTTAATCTTGCTTGATGCACTCCAATTTTTCCTTGTGATTTATTGACTGTTTTGATTATTGGGTGTTATCTATATTGCTTCGCACCATGTATGACCTTTTTCACATGTTAGTGACCTAAGATAATGGAATTGATGAAGATTGCGTGTGAATTTTTTTTTTTATAAAGACAAGGTATCGAAATGGAGTTAAAATAATCTAGTGTAATCAACTTATTATATCTCTGATTCACCGCATCTTACTTTGATTTCTAACCAATCTGTAATTCGTTAGTGGGCGACTCCAAAATTACTCAAATCGATCAATTGAATCAAGAAACAAAGTGGCAACTGCTAGGGCTTGGAGGTCCCAAGCTAGGTGAAGGCGCCACCTAGCAAGAAGGACCGTATGCCCGCTTAGTAATCCACCTGCTTTCTCTGGGTGGTTTACCTTGGAAAGGCGGCAACAGAGCCAATCACGGAATTTATGATGTCTATGTTTTCCCCCACGTACAACATTTGGTCATTCACCACGTGTCGTTTCTAATGTGTGAAATTCCACTGACGGGGGAAGCTGAGGACCTAATCGTGATACTTTTTTTAAAGTCTAATTTCTCAATTAATCAAAATAAAGCCTAAGTCCTCAATTATCTCCAATGGGCGTATGTGTTCAATTTAAGTAAATAAACCCAAATTTTACCCGATGTATATGCGCGAGGTTATTGAACCCAAAGAAGGACGTCTTTGATGTAAAAAGAAATCATGTAATCGAAGCAGGCCAAGACCCACCAACCTGTCTTGTAGCATTATTATCTATAGAGAACCCCTACCATAAAAGACAACAGCAAATGGAACGATAATGATAGGAATCCATAACAAAAGGAAGAAAATCCTGAGTTTAGTGGGCGGAGGAGTAAAATAGCATTCTTGATTATGAAAGATCGCCTAACCTTCTTCTCCTTTACGGAATGGAAATGGCAGAAACATATTCTAGCAGTGACGGTACAGAATCAGTGGGACTGGGAGAGGGTGGACTTTCTGTTATCAAGAGCTCAGTGATCAAATCTTCGCCATGGACGTGAAACAAGTTCTCTTCATGAGCAAAGGAGACGGAGAACATAGCTACGCTCAGACCTCCACCTTTACGGTTTGTTTCATTCACTTAAACTCTCCTATCAGGTTCTTTATGTTTTTGGTAATTTTTTTTCACCCTTTTGGTCAAGTCGATTTGATTTCCAGAGTAATAGGCAGGATCAACCGCCATGGCTCGATTTTTATTTCCTTGTTTTCTAGTCAATTAGGCAATGGTTGAATTTTCTGGATAAATTAGACTTCGTTTCTTGCATTACAGCAAAAGGTTGCGTCTTTGGCCAAGCCCACGATAGCAAGTACCGTTGATTCTCTACTCGAGGAAGGTTTCTTTCCGTGCGAGCTTCAAAACGTGGCTGATTTAGGCTGTGCTCTGGGTCCTAGCACGGAAACTTTCATGTCGATCGTTATAGAGATTGCACAGAAAAAGTGTGCACACTCGAACTGCTCGATGCCCGAATTCCAATTTTATCTGAATGATCTTCTTGGGAATGATTTCAATACATTGTTCAAAAGCTTGTCCAACTTCTCGCAAAACTATGAAAGCTTATCGTGCTGTATAATGGGAGCTCCATGTTCTTTCCATAGAAGGCTCTTCCCTAGAAACTGCTTGCACCTCGTAAATTCCTCCTGCAGCGTCCATTGGCTATCTCAGATAAATCTGATGGTGTATATCTGTGTAGTGCGAATGATTGTTGCAATGATTATTATTGGGAGAGATACATGTAAGGTTGCAATATTTTATAGATCATGTGTTAGGGCAACTGAGAATATCTAGTTGTTTAGAGTACAAGATGACTTAGGCCCAAATCTCTCCATATATTATATTCTCATTCAAATTTAACTGATGCATAATCAACATCTGATTATTAAATTCTGAGATGACATAACATGTGAAGGACAATATAATGAGAGATAAATAGTTGTCAAATTATTCGACAGATCATGTCAATTATTGATATATAAGCTTGGATAGTTTTCAAGCAGACGGACTTAGGTTCGTATTTCGCCATTATCTCATTCAACTGTGCATAAATTCCTAAATGAGAGCTGTAATGCAAGCACATCATAATCACGATAAAAGTCCATATTAATCCTGCACTAATTTGGAACTTAAGCAAATGACAGGTACCAAATCGCTTGAGCGAAGAAGGCTTCCTGTTGAACAAGGGAAGGATCTACATTTCCAAGACCAACCCAGCGTGGCGAAGGAGGCCAACTTGGCTCAGTTCCAAGCAGGTTTCTTGACATTTTTGAAGTGCCGTGGTGAAGAGATGGTCGATAACGGTCATCTCGTGTTGATACTTAATGGGAGGGAAGATAAGGACTTTGCGAGCACAGACGGCTACTTCTTTTGGGAAAAACTTGGAGAGGCAATTGCTGATTTGGTTTCAGAGGTAATTTATCTTAAATCAGCTTTTCAACTTTCATACGCTCTCCCATGGAAAGAGATGGATATTAAACTATTGATGGATTCTAATACTGGACAAAGCTAGAGTTAATGTTTTGAGTACAAAAGTTTTCATCATGTCCATTGCAAGGATAAAGTTTTGCCCAGACATATTGACAAGCCTTAATAATTATAAATCAGTCTTTTATTAATTCGCGAAAAATAACTCGACATTAGACTTGAAATCCGTGATTTTCATGGGTGGAATATGTTAGTTGAGACTTTGTTTTTCTCATCTTCGTTTTAACCTTGTTTTAGGGGTTCGTCGAGGAAGACAAACTAGATACCTTAAACGTGCCGTATTACACGGCATCTTCAGAGGAAGTTCGAGGCATAGTCGATGAAGAAGGGTCCTTCGAGATCGAATATCTGGAGATAATGGGGACCGATAGAACCTCGCCGGACGAGGATCGTCATGGCGGAGGAAGGAAGATGGCTAAACATGCCAGATCCTTCACCAGTTCCATAATCTCGCACCATCTCGGTGAGGGCATCATGGACGAGCTCTATGGCAAAAAGCTTCCCATTATCATAGGTGATGATTTGGCTATGGAAAGGAGGAAGGGAATTAGCTTAGTTCCTGTGCTCAAAATGCATGTCCTGTGACTCATTAAGTGTTCATTTCCATTACGAAGTGTTATTTGAAAGGATTCCTTCTTTGTTAAAATATTTAGGACTAAATTGGTCAAATTGAAAGATTTATAACAAAATTGACACAAGTATAATAAGTATTAGACTTTTTTGGTAATTTTCCCTACTTCTGTTGTTTTCGTATAGTGATGGTGTTGGGATGCCAAACCTAAGTGAGCATCACCGAAAAGCAAAGCTGTAGCTGCAGATGGAGATCTCGACATCTGCTCATCACTAATGATAATGTGTGATTTAGTAATCGGCCGCTGATCTTTTGCTTTGATGATGTCATAGATCTATTCTTAAATGACAAGCGTGTGCTTACCTTTGCTGACCATTCTCTGGTGATATATCTTGATTTCTAAATTTTGTTTGTTCTGCAAATTTATGGGCTTTCTTTGTTGTGATGATTACTGGAATTCTCTGTGAATCCTTTACTGTATTATTTTGGTATTGAATGGAAATTTCCTTTGACCAAAACAAGATTTGATTTGGGGTATCTTAATATTCTTATGCGGTCAAGCTAATATCTGCCACAGAGAAAATCATAGTAACTTGTGGCCTTCATTTCTTCACATCCCTCTCCATCTCTCTCTGCACTCAGGATCATGGAAAAGGCTAAGCAAAAATCACATGAGAGCCAATCAACCCCCTCCCCCCCAAGTCGAGCCAATCAAAGATAGCCTACTCTTCTTCTCCCTTCCTGAAATGGAAGTTTCGGTGGTGCATATCCTCAAGCGGTGACAGTGCAGCATCAGCGGGAGAGAGTGATCGAATCTTAGCCATGGACGTGAAAGATGTTCTCTTCATGAGCAAAGGAGACGGAGAACATAGCTACGCTCAGACCTCCACCTACACGGTTCGTTTCATTCGATCAATACCCCTTTTCAGAGAAACAGGCATGATCAATCGCCACTCGTGATTCATGGAATATGATTTCCTTTTCCTGATAATATTATAAGTTGTGGTTCGATGTTTGCTCTAAACTACACAGGATTGGGTTGGTTTATAAGAATGAATTTGTTTCTTGTATTACAGCAAAAGGTTGCGTCTGTAACGAAGCCCACGATAGCGAGTGCGGTTGGTTCTCTACTTGAGGAAGGTTTCTTCCCTTGCGAGCTTCTAAATGTGGCCGATTTAGGCTGTGCTTCGGGTCCTAGTGTGGTGACTTTCATGTCGACCGTTATGGAGAGTGTACAGAAGAAGTGTGCGCACTCGAATTGCCCGCTGCCTGAATTGCAGTTTTATCTTAACGATCTTCCCGGAAATGATTTCAACACATTGTTCAAAAGCTTGTCAAACTTCTCGCAAAGCTACGAAAGCTTGTCATGCTTTATAATGGGAGCTCCAGGTTCTTTCCATGGAAGGCTCTTCCCTAGAAACTGCTTGCATTTCGCTCATTCCTCCTATAGCGTCCATTGGCTATCTCAGGTAAATCTGATTTTATATATGTGTGTGGTGCAAGTGATTGTTGCGATGATTATTATTGCGAAGGATACATGTATGGTTGAAATATTTTATAGATCATGTGTTAGCTCAACTAATAATATCTAGTTGTTTAGAGTACAAGATGACTTAGGCCCAAATTTCTCCATCATCTCATTCAAATTTAACTAATGCATCCTCAACATCTGATTAATTATTTTTTGGACTACATAACTTGTGAAGGATAATATAACGAGAGATAAATAGCTGTTAAACTATTCGATCGATCATTTGAATTATCGACATATGAACTCGGACAGTTTTTTTCAAGTAGACGGACTTCTGTTCTAATTTCACCATTATCTCGTTCAAGTTATGCATAATTGCCCAAAATAGAGCTGTAATGCAAGCACAGCATAGTCACCATAGAAGTGCATGTTAATCTGGCACTAATTTGGAACTTAAGCAAATGAAAGGTACCGAATCTCACGAGCGAAGAAGGCTTCCCGTTGAACAAGGGAAGGATCTACATTTCTAAGACCAGCCCCAGGGTGGTGAAGGAGGCCTACTTGGCTCAGTTCCGAGCAGATTTCTTGACATTTTTGAAGTGCCGTGGTGAAGAGATGGTCGATAACGGTCGCCTCGTGTTGATACTTAACGGGAGGGAAGATAAGGACTTTGCGAGCCTAGACGGCTACTTCATTTGGGAAAAACTTGGGGAGGCAATTGCAGGTTTGGTTTCAGAGGTAAGTTACCTTAAATCAGCTTTTCAACTTTCATACGCTCTCCCATGGAAAGAGATGGATATTAAGCTATCGATGGATGATATGCGCAAATTAGATAGATATTGGAGTTTTAATATGTGATTGGTACATACTAATACAGGACAAAGCTAGAGTTAAATGTTTTGAGTACGAAACCTTCATCATGTTAATTGCAAGGATAAAGTGTTGTCTTGACACTTTGCGATCTTATTTTCGCTTGAACCTCGTTTTAGGGGTTCATCGAGGAAGAGAAACTAGACACCTTAAACGTTCCGTATTACACGGCATCTTCAGAGGAAGTTCGAGGCATAGTCAATGAAGAAGGGTCCTTCGACATCAAACATCTGGAGATATTGGAGATCGATAGAGGCTCGCCGGACGAGGATCCTCATAGCAGAGGGAGGAAGATGGCTAAACATGCCAGATCCTTCACCGGTGCCATAATCTCGCACCATCTTGGCGAGGAGATCATGGATGAGCTCTATGGCAAAAGGCTTCCCGTTATCATAGCTGATGATTTGGCTAAGGAAAGGAGGGAGGGAGTTAGCATAATTGTTGTGCTCAAAAAGCTTGTCCCATGACTCAATAGGTGTTCATCTCCATTACCAGAGACGATGACAATTTTCGTGAATTCATTCTTAAGTGTGTGTTTGTTTTGCTGAAAATTTCATGATAAAGGAAAATATTTTCCATGGAAATTAGTTTCATTTGTTAGGTGATTTAGGGAAAATGATTTCCTTTTTACTAAAAAGGAAGTCATTTGCCCCTAATCTAAGCTTGTTGTTTACAGCCCATGAAAAGCGTTTTACATAAATCGATTAGTTTTCTGTCATCCAAACAGCAGAAAGTCAAAAGTTTCCCAAAAATAGTTTTTTTTTTCAAACAAACGGATCCTAAGTGTTGTTGGAAATGATTTCTCTTTGTTAGGGTGTATTGATCTTTGATTGTATTAGGTTGAGTTTATTAAGGTGCTTATGACCTATGAGTAATGAAGAGTCGTTTAAGCTAATGATAGGAGAAAGAGCCCAACAAGGAGAAATATCAAGAGATTCATTTTTGCATTACTACATAGTTAAGATTGTTTCCAGGTATCCACTTATCTCATAGACGTAGTAAAAGATAAACCGTCGTCTAAAGGAACAAATCAGTGGCACTTGATCTAGCACGGAATCAAAATATTGTGCTCTTACTGATATGACGTTGAAAATTTTAGTGGTTGCATGATAGTGACTAGAAGACATGGAAGTCAGTGGTTAACAAAGTAAATTTTTATAATATCAAAAGCCCAATGGAGTAGCTGATTCCAGACGTGGGGCATGGACATTTTCCAATTATTTATTGAGACAATCGGAGTGCTATTCAAATCGCACATTGATATTTTCTACGAGTGCAATGAGCATATTGTAATAAATTAATATTTTATATAATATTACGTTTTTCATGGCACTGAGTAACTATTATTATCTACATATTGACCTCGTTATTCTTGCAAATCACTTATATGGTGTAAGGAGAGAGAACAAAATATGAGTAGGATATATTAAACTGCAACCTATTGAAAAAAGGCATCCTTAGATATAGATACACAGATTGCATTTTCTTAATCATCTGGTGAATCCAATATCTTCCAAAAACAAAAGTACTAATAATCTGTGGCCTTGGTTTAAAAAAAGAAAGAAAGAAAAAAGAAAATGCCGTCTTTTTCAACCTCTCTCTCCCTCCGACCTCATGATCATGGAAAAATCTATGCAAAATGACATGAGAGACAATCATGGAATTGAACATATCAATGTTTCTCCCCCCCATTTCTCACAACTTTTCCCCAATCGAGCTGTCGATAGAATTCAAGCATCCGAAATCTGACATGGTTCCCCCATACAACGTTTGGTCATCTAGCGCCCGTGTCAATTTTTACGTTTGAAATTTCACTGGCAGGAAGCGCGAGATTCTAATTGCGAACTCTATTGAAGTCTTGAGTTCTCAATCGACCAAATAACACCTAAGCCCTCGACTATAACCAATGGGCAAATATTTTTAATATAAGTCGCTATCCCAAGCTTCATCGAAATAATTTATGCTAAAAGAAAAGAAATCATATAATCGAGGCAGACCAAGACAAAACAACCCTGTCTTGGACAACGATTCATCGTTGAAGACAGTGGACACACGAACCCCCATTAACCAGCAGCAAGGAAACCTCAGTGATCAAATCTTCGCCATGGACGTGAAAGAAGTTCTCTTCATGAGCAGAGGAGACGGAGAAGACAGCTATGCTCAGACGTCAACCTACCCGGTCTGTTTAGTTCGATTCATACCGCGCTTTCATCTTCCTTTTTCTTTCTATTTCTACTCTTTTTTGTTGCACGTGGCCTGCTATGGAGGACATAGCTAGGGAGACTTTAGGTGAAGTGGATTTACCAGAGTAATAGGCGAGATCAATCGCCAATCGCGATTCCAGGACTATGATTTTGTTTTGGCATATCAGAAGTTGTGGTTCAATGTTTTCTCTAAACTACGAGATCGGGTTGGTTCATGAGAATGAATTCAATTCTTGCATTACAGCAAAAGATTGCGTCTCTGGCCAAGCCCGCGGTAGCGAGTGCGGTCACTTCTCTACTCGAGGAAGGTTTCTTCCCGTGCGAGCTTCTGAGCGTGGCTGATTTAGGCTGTGCTTTGGGTCCTAGCACGGTCACTTTCATGTCGGCCGTTCTAGAGAGTGTGCAGAAGAAGTGTGCGCACTTGAACTGCCCATCACCAGAACTTCAATTTTATCTTAATGATCTTCCCAGGAATGATTTCAACACGTTGTTCAAAAGCTTGTCGAACTTCTCGCAAAACTACAGAAGCTTATCATGCTTCATAATGGGGGCTCCCGGTACTTTCCATGGAAGGCTCTTCCCTAGAAACTGCTTGCACCTCGCTCATTCCTCCTATAGTGTCCATTGGCTATCTCAGGTAAATTTGATTGTATGTATGTGTTGTGCGAATGATTGTTGTGACGATTGTTATTGTGAGAGATACGTGAAAGGCTGAAATATTTTATAGGTCATGTGTTAGGTCGATTGATACAATTTAGTTGTTATCTCGCCGTTATTGCAGTATTCAAGTAGATGGACTTAGGTTCGAATGTCGCTGCTATCTCGTTCAACTCATGCATACATAGCTAAAACAGAGCTATAATGCGAGCACAGCATAATCAAGATTGATGTCCATGTTAATCTTGCATTAATTTGGAACTTTAAGCAACTGAAAGGTACCGAATCTCACGAGCGAAGAAGGCTTCCCGTTGAATAAGGGAAGAATCTACATCTCAGAGACCAGCCCCGGCGTGGTGAAGGAGGCCTACTTGGCTCAATTCCGGGCAGATTTCACGACATTTTTGAAGTTCCGCAGCGAAGAGATGGTCGACAACGGTCGCCTCTTGTTGGTACTTAACGGGAGGAAGGATAAGGACTTTGCGGGCATAAACAGCCACTACATTATGGAAAAACTCGGACAAGCGATTGCTGATTTGGTTTCGGAGGTAAGTTAATTTTTTTATCAGCTTTTCAACTTTCATACACTCTACACGTTACAAGACATGGATATGAAGGTATTGATGCATTCTGCGCGCAAATTAGATAGATATCGGGGTTTTAATATGTGATTAGTGCACACCAATACTCGATAAAACTAGAATTCATCTGAACTTTGTTTTAGGGGTTCGTTGAGGAAGAGAAACTAGACACCTTAAATATGCCGCACTACACGGCATCTTCAGAGGAAGTTCGAGGCATAGTTGGCGAAGAAGGGTCCTTTGAGATCGAACATCTAGAGATAATTGAGGTCGATGTCGGGGGAACCATGCCGGACGAGGATCCTCATAGCAGAGGAAGGAAGATGGCTAAAGATGCCAGATCGTTCACCGGTTCCATAATCTCGCACCATCTCGGCGAGGAGATCATGGACAAGCTCTATGGCGAAAAGCTTCCCATCATCCTACGTGATGATTTGGCTAAGGGTAGAAGGAAAGGAGTTAGCATAATTGTTGTGCTCAAAAAGCATGTCCCATGACTCGATCTAGTGTTCTTCTCCAATACTATAGACAATGTCAATTTGTGAGAAAGCTTTCCAAGTGTTATTTGAACGGATTCCTTGTTTGTTAGGGTGCGGTGATCCTTGATTGCATTAGGCTGAGTTTATTAAGGTGCTAATGACTTCTGAGTAATAAGGACTAAGCTTACGATATGAGAAGAGCCCAACAAGGAGAAATATCAAGAGACCCACTTATTGACATTGTCTATAGTTAAGACCCGATATCTAACTCTTCCTGCTCATTTATCAAGTCTAGTTTTGAATATAATAGTTAAGCTCGACTAGGGATCAAATAGGGCTACATTATTCATCTCTCTTTCGTGTTTACGGTGAAATGTAAGTGTTTAGGATTAAGAAGGGCCAACTAGGATACCCTAGTGGGGCTATAAAGTAATATGCAAATCTACCGACCCCAGGGCTGGTGGACGGTGGGTTGGTGCGTCGAGGGTTTCCTCCAAAGGAATTTGAGATCGTTCATTTGAATCTCACAAATTGCGTGCAAATTGTTCGAGATAGGGCCACCTGCACATGTCAAAGATTTGTAGTTAAGTGTTCCATGAGGCTTGTAAGGTATTCCACGGATGTGGTACGGTATTTAATGGGTATCCAGGTAGCCGGAAATCAAATAATGAAAAAGAAAAATCTAAAATTTGCTAGAATCTGCGATACTAGGGCAATAATTACCATATTTGTCATGTTAAGATGCGCAGTGAGTTATGTGAGAAAAGTTCCACATTGGAGAACCGGTGTGGTGTGGAATTGTTAATATGTTTTAGTTGACCCATAACTCATTGGTTCAAATTTTTGAATATATGGGTCCAACTGAATTTGGTGTGGATTTTCGGTACTTAGGTGAACATTTTTAAAAGTCATGGCCCTCAAATGAACCTTTTTTTTTATTAGTCATGGGATTCAAATAGTTGAGAAAAAAGTTATGGTATTCAAATAAGTGCTGTGCAAAATTATACCACTTGTAGTGTCCTTACTTCAAACTCGGATTTGGGCTCCCTTTTAGTAATCTTATCGAGTGAAGATATCAAATATATATTGCGTGCTCCCAATAGGTTTGTCATTGTACTTCAATGTTATGTCCATATTTACTTATATCCCGTCTGTCGAGCCTTATGCCGAGTTACATCACGTCGACAGAGGAAGTCGAGGATATGGTTCACGGGGAGGTGTCCTTGGAAATGGAACATATGGAGATGGTCGAAATCGATCTCGAAGGGACTTCACCCGATGATGAGATTGAGAGTCCTCACAGCAGTCCGAGGAACAAAGGTAGCTAAAAAGGCCATATCTTTCCCTAGAGCCCATGGTGAGAAGCTTTCTCATTTGATAGGACACGATATGGCATCTTTATCGCTCTGAAAAATGTATGATCCGATCCGTTTGTTTGTTTCCATTTCGTAAGCAAATGTCAAGCCTTTGTCAGATATAGATTGTGTCTCTCTACTAGAGAAATGACGTCTTTATGCAAAACTTTCGAAGCAAAAATCGATCCTGAATTCCCCAGCCAAAACCCCAAAATTCAAAACTTAGTTTTGGAGTGACCAAATTAATTAGGTAGTCCACAATACAACTAATTATAGGTCCGCAACAATGATGATTCGTCATTCTATAGCACTTTTCCTCTCTCTACTATTGATTTTTTACACCGAGGCCCAGTGATTAGGAAAATAACAAGAGAGTTTGCTACAATCAGTCACTCATTAAGATATGGTACTTATATTAGGTTGGGTCTCAATTATGAATAGTGATGAGTTGAAAGATAAGTATTTAAGAGATACTGATGACCTTAAGAACCTTGTACTCTTCCATCATTAGTGATGCACATGGAATTGCACACTTTTGAATATGAGCAGGTCCTTAAAAAGCTCAAAGGGAGAGAAAAGGGAAGGAACTCTCTGATGTGGTGGAGGGATCTCTCTATAAGTTCTCTCCATATTCTTTCTCTCACCTAAGAAGAAAAATATTGGGAGGGAACTTAGGGGCCTGTGGATGGAGAAGTTAGACTCCATGTTAGTTTCAGGTGGTTGCCGCCGAGTAGGTAGGTACAGTAGCTTGCCGCGCCTAAAGTGACACTGGAGAGTTTCGGCTCCAGCATGGCAAGCCTATCACACAATGTCTATGTAACCAACGTGCCTGCCACGTACCCTTGGTTACATATACATTGTGCGAATTATGAATAATGACCTTAAGAATCTTGTGCACTTCCATCATTAGTGATGCACATGGAATTGCACACTTTACTCCCGAAAAATGGAGAGAAGAACACTACAAGTGTCAAAACTTATGTACGGCGCTCACTTTGATGCCAAAAGTTTCTTTTAGATCACTTAAGTACCAAATTTTTTGAAAAATGATCACTTAAGTGCCAATTTCGATCTAATTGACCGGAAATCCGACGTGACCTTTTTTATTAATTTTTAAAGCTGATATGGGTTGCCAGAGGTCCAGTCAACATATCAATAATAAAAACGACATCTTTTGGCAGATTTCCCCCAAATAAGAACCCAAATCTCCAAATTGAAAGTGAACCCCAATTTGAAAACCCTAACTGGCCAATTTGAGCATCTATTTCAGTTTGCCCCAAAAATTACCAACTCAATCTTGCAAATAGAGGGCATGAGCTTCTACAACAGCTTACAGTTGTCCCAACAAAGCGAACTACACGTTGAGTGTTATTGTTATTGCGGGTTACTGAGTCCAAGAAGAACATCTTGGACTTGGTTGAATCTTGGGAAAAGATTCCATAGATGCACTAGATATAGAGAAGGCTTGAAGTGCAAATATTTCAAATGAGTCGATGCGAAATTCTCCAGTTAAGCGAAGGAGGTGATCTTGGAGCTACTTGAAGGATAACATCAACCTCCACTTACATTAATTGACGTGTTGGAGGATGTCGACTCAATACAAGCTCAAATGAAGGCTTTAACATATCTGGCCAACCATTTAAAGAAAGAAGTTTCAAGGCTGAAAATTGAAAAAAACTTTTATCGAGCATTGATAGTGTTGTTGTTCTCTTGTGTAGATTATTTTATAGTCAAATGTCAAGTGAGTAATGAAAAGAAGTTTGTATGTTTACCATAGTCGAAGATTAGTGGAATATGTACTTATATTGGGTTATTTGTAAGTATAGTTGTGTTGTTGTTTTGTTGCAATTATTGTCTGGAACAAAAGGTTTGCTCAATATATGGTGGAAATGAAAGGTTGAAATTCATTAGCTGTGAGCAGTTAAAAGTTTTCTTGTTTAGTTGTGTATTGTCAATGTTAATTTGCTTAGTTTTGCTTTAGATGTTTGGTTTGCTCCACATGTAATGGTTTGCTGCATGTTTTGCTTGGTAATGGTTTGCTGATTTGCTGCAACTATTGCTGCAAACCATGGCCAAATTAAGGAGTGGTAGCAAATTCACGAGTCTATTGCTGCAAACCATGGCCAAATTAAGGAGTGGCAGCACATTCACGAGTGACTATTTCAAAGTGCCATAAGTTGTAAATAATGATCGTTTGAGTGTCAAGTTTTTCTAAAAGTGATCACTTAAGTGCTAGTCGTGGTTGAAAAGGATCATTTAAATGTCAATCGTGGTTTAAAAGGTGCTAGTGCACAAGATGCATCAGTGAAGTTGTCGATGCATACGCAAAACTGCACCAGCATAGGTAATGCATCTTCGCATCACTAGCCAAAATCACTAGCACCACTCTCGGCCACCAGCACCACCATCACCGTCACCACTACCACCACCACTTGGCCACCAGCACTATCAAGCTGCTGGTGCAATCTTATGCTTGTTGGTGCAAGCACAATACTCTACACCAGCACTTGCTGATGTATCTTGTGCTTGCACCAGCACATAAAATCAAGCACAACCTGCACAGACCCAGTTAGACACATCAGCACAATCAGGAATACCAACACAACTAACATAACCAAAAGCAAAATATGGAAATGGCAAAAACATAGACAAAATAAATATCGATCCATTGACATTGAACATAGTTTTTACATTTGGTCAATCTAAATAACCAACTAAAACATATGAATTTCCCAATAAAAACATAAACTACCATATGTACAACCTCCCAACAAAACACAGAAACTACCATATCCAGCACAACCTCCCAACAAAACATAAAAACTACCATATCTTGCACCCCCTTCCATCAGTCATCAATGTACATAACCCCCCAGTTTCTATCCCTTTAGATGGACCTCTGGCTTGAATCCTTGCACTCTTTCTAACTGGAACTGGATTTGAAGATTGTTGCACTTGATTTGGAGGTTGTCGACTGAAACTACATTTGGCTTTTTCTTTTTAGCCTATGCTCTTGTCTTTGGATATGCTTGTGCTATTGTCTTTGGACTTGCCTATGATCTTGTCATTGGCCCTGCCTGTGGTCTTGTCTTTGGACATGTCACTCGTGTCATTTGTTTCGAGCACTTTTCTTACCGGATTATGCTTTAGTTAACCTTGGTTAGGTTCTTCTTTCAGATGCAACCCTTGACTCTTGACTTAGGCCACCTTGAGAGATAAGCACTCTAAAGTTCTCCTAGGCTGCAACTACATAACCATATTGTCAACAACTGTTGTCATTTAGTGGAAAAGAAAGCACATACATTGTTTAGTGGACATAAAGCAACATCGAATTGTTTAAACAAATTGAGCTCCCCACCCACAATCGCAACATCACTATTGATACCGTGATTAAACAAATTGAGGATCCCACGGTTGCAAGTTGATATTGTGATCAAACAATTCGATGTGATTGACAACATCACTGTGGTTAAACAAATTAAGGTCCCCACGGCTATAAGTACCATCGTCCCCACGAAAGAAAATGATACCATGATTAAAGAAATTGAGATCCCCATCCACAATCACAACCTTACATTTTCCCGAGCCCTAAATTTGCTCTCCGAGCCCTAATTTTGCCCTCTGAATCCTAATTTTGCCGTCGGATCCCAAATTTTCGCCTCAGAGCCCTAATTTTTCCAGCAACTGAGCCAAGGAGAGAAGATCACAAACCTGGGTTACAGAAATGTGATGGCAAGCAAGCGACGACGACAATGAAGAGAGCGACGACGAGCAATGTTGATGCTGAGAGACTATCAACGATGATCGGTCTGAGATAAAAAGATCTCAAAGCCGTGCAACGTCTTCTAGGCGAGGGAGAGGAAAAAGCATCGTTTTGATGCAATCCACCACATAGGAGTGTGCGACGTCATTTTGGAAATCCACATTGAGAAATTTTTTTAAATGATATTCCATGTCAGCATAAATTTATAATTATAAAGGCCACGAAATTAATTTAGCCGAAATTTCTCATTGTTGGCAATTAAGTGATCGTTTTTTCTCCAAATTGGTACTTAAATGAGCCGGCAAAAATTTTTAGTATTAAAGTGGCGCCATACACAACTTTTGACACTTTTGGTGTCCTTCTCCTCTGAAAAATGCAATCCCTCGTTCTCTTAATATTCTTAATTATCCGATCAAGCCAATATCTTCCAAAGAGACAAATCATAATAACTTGCGGCCTTGATCTTCACATCCCCTTTCTCTCTCTCTCTCTCTCTCTCTCTCAAGATCATGAAAAAGTCTAGGAAAATATCACATGAGAGCCAATCAAAGAATGGAGCCACCTGTTGAATTCAAGAGTCGGAATATGATAATTGAAATTCCACGGGTAGGAAGGCCAAAATCTCATTGTTTGTTTCTTAAATCTTAAATTTTTAATTGATCGAAACAATACCGAATTCCTCAATCATGACCAATGGACAAATATTTTCAATCTAAGTAGAGTAACTTACCCAAACTTTAGTCAGCGTTCATGCACATGAATATCGAAGTATTTTATGAATTCAAAGTTTACCGTCGAATAAGGACGCGTTTAATATAAAAGAAAATAAATTGCATAACTGAAGCGGACCGAGCCAAAAGAACCGGTACCACTATCATAAAGGACAACAATACTGGAACGATTAGGATAGGAGTCGAAACAAAAGAAAAAAAATTCGGTAACGAGTGGGAGAAAGAATGCCAAGTGTTCTTGATCGTCAAAGATAGCCTAACTCTTCTTCTCCCTTCTTGAAACGGAAGTGTCGATCGTGCGTATCCTCAGGCGGTGACAAGTGCAGAATAAGCGGGTGAGGGTGGATTTACAGCTATCAAGAACTCAGTGATCAAAATCTTCGCCATGGACGTGAAACAAGTTCTCTTCATGAGCAAAGGAGACGGGGAACATAGCTACGCCCAGACCCACCTACACGTTTCGTTTCTTTCGATCAATACCCCCTTTTCAGAGAAACAG
Organism: Syzygium grande; assembly: GCA_024733475.1. NCBI lineage: Eukaryota > Viridiplantae > Streptophyta > Magnoliopsida > Myrtales > Myrtaceae > Syzygium > Syzygium grande. The sequence goes on from JAMXDD010000011.1 coordinate 10,861,980, forward strand.
GCATGATCAATCGCCATTCGTGATTCGTGGAATATGATTTCCTTTTCCTGATAATATTATAAGTTGTGGTCCGATGTTTGCTCTAAACTACACGGGATCGGGTTGGTTTATAAAAATGAATTTGATTCTTGCATTACAGCAAAAGGTTGCGTCTCTAACGAAGCCCGCGATAGCGAGCACGGTTGATTCTCTACTCGATGAAGGTTTCTTCCCATGCGAGCTTCTTAATGTGGCCGATTTAGGCTGTGCTTCGGGTCCTAGCGTGGTAACTTTCATGTCTACAGTTATAGAGAGCGTACAGGAGAAGTGTGCACACTCGAGCTGCCCGCTTCCTGAATTCCAATCTTATCTTAACGATCTTCCCGGGAACGATTTCAACACATTGTTCAACAGCTTGTCAAACTTCTCACGAAGCTATGAAAGCTTGTCGTGCTTTATAATGGGAGCTTCGGGTTCTTTCCACGGAAGGCTCTTCCCTAGAAACTGTGTGCACCTCACTCATTCCTCCTATAGCGTTCATTGGCTATCTCAGGTAAATCTGACTTCATATATATGTTTGTGCTTCAAATGATTGTTGTGATGAGTATCATTGTGAGAGATGCATGTCAGGTCGACACACCTTACATGTCATGTATTAGGTCAACTGATAATGTTTCAAATCTCGCCAATATGCCGTTCGACTCATGCATAAATACATATTCAAGATAGAGCTGTAATGCAAGCACAGCATAACCACGATGGATGTCCTTGTTAATCCTGCATCAACTTGGAAGTTTGAGTAAATGAAAGGCACCGAGTCTCGCGAGCGAAGAAAGCTTCCCGTTGAACAAGGGAAGGATCTTCATTTCGAAGAACAGCCCCGACCTGGTGAAGGAGGCCTAATTAGCTCAGTTCCGAGTGGATTTATTGGCATTTTTGAAGTCCCGCTGCGAAGAGATGGTCGATGACGGTCGCCTCGTGTTGGTACTTCACGGGAGGAAAGATAAGGACTTTGCGAGCCTAGACAGCCTCGACATGTGGGGAAAACTTGGAGAGGCAATTGCTGATTTGGTTTCAGAGGTAAGTTGATTTTTTATCAGCTTTTCAATTTTCACACACTCTAAACGTTACATGACATGGATGTGAAAGTATTGATGCATTCTGTGCGCAAATTAGATAGATATCGGGGTTTTAATATGTGATTAGTACATACCAATGCTCGACAAAACTAGAATTAATGTTTTGAGCACAAAACTTCCCTTATGTATATTGCAAGGATTAAGTGTTGCCCAGACCCGTTTTGCAAAGGAAATTTATTTATTATTTCGAGCTAAGGGTCAACACCATCAACATCAGACTCTTGAATCCGTCTTTTCCATTGGTGAGAGTAGGTGAGTTGTTGTTGTCAAGACCAAATCTTTCCGTATGTTATAAGATTAATGGTGCTTCATTAAAAAAAAATGCTGGTTCGATGTATATTGGACTTATGCTAGATCAAGATGAACGTCATAGTGAAACGATTTTCACTTTTGCATTTCAATCTATTCATCATTCGAACCTTGTTTTAGGGGTTCATTGCGGAAGAGAAGCTAGACGCCTTAAACGTGCCGTACTACACGGCATTTTCAGAGGAATTTCAAGGCATTGTCGATGAAGAAGGGTCCTTCCGGATCAAACATATGGAGACGATCGAGGTTGAAGCCGGAGGAACCACGCCAGACAAGGATCTTCATAGCAGAGGAAGGAAGATGGCTAGACATGCTAGATCCTACACCGGTTCCGTAATCTCGCACCATCTCGGCGAGGAGATCATGGACAAGCTCTATGGCGAAAAGCTTCCCATCATCCTAGGTGATGATTTGGCTAATGAAAGCAGGGGGATGGGAGTCAGCATAATTGTTGTGCTCAAAAAGCATGCCCCATTGACTCAATAATTGATCGTCTTACATTACTCGAGACAATGACAATTTCTGCGAAAGCTTTCCCAAGTGTTATCTAAAAGGATTCCTTTTTAATAGTGTGTGGTGATCTTTGATTGCATTAGGCTTAGTTTCTCGAGGTGCTTATGACTTTAACAAGTAATAAAGACTCTTTTAAAGCTTACGATATGAGAAGAGCCCAATGAGGTGAAATATGGAGAGATCCATTTTATTTTCTTACTAATTACTGTTAACACGTATACAGGGGAGGGAGGGCTCGGGGGGTTTGATCGGGGTTGCAGCCCTGTCATTGTGAGGTGTTCAGTCAGTTCATCGTTGGCATGACAAGCCACGGCGGGGGCCTTTCGAGCCCCCAAAGAGCAACTAAAGGGAGTTGGACAAGTTAAATATTCGCTCCTCGGCCGAAACCAACTAATTAGACTTGTTCGGACACAAACATTGGTTCGCATTTTGTTAATTTTGGGTTAGACCTGAACAAGAACTTTAAGATCCCTGCTCCTAGATCACGTCTAGTTCCAATATCATAGTCGTTATTAAGCCAAAACGTTGTACATTTACTACCTTCCGTCACACTCGAGAGCAGCGAGCACCTTGCTTTGTTGCAGTAACACAGGCTCCGGCTGAGACGGCGAATATACGAGAGAAGATGCCGTGAAAAAAAAGGCAAAGTGGGGAAGTAGATAAACATGTCTGACCATTTGATCTGTACATTATTACATTTCACATCACAGAAGCCAACAAAATCAACCGAATGGAATCGATCATAGGTGCTGGAAGACGACTTGGTGGAGACGAGAATATCTTCTTTCCATCCTTTTTCTCTCATTTTTCTTCACTTATTTCGATTTGACAGATCACCTTCATGATAGACACATAATAAAGACACCAAGCACCTCCCACTGCTTCAGATTGGTCCCCTTCCCAGCAGGTCATGGGGCCAACGCTTGAGCTAAAGTTGATAGCAAAAGAGCCTTTGAGAAAGGATTCTTGAAAATTACACAATCTTAAAACACACGCCAGACACACACAGGCAAAAACCAAAAGAAGTAGGACCCGCCGCCAACTTTTATCATCTGAGGTTGTCTTGACGCCGGAAGCAACGGCCAGGATTCGGGCATCACCTGGTCTTGAAGGGGATGGCCCTGATCACCACCTGATGGTAGAGGGCGGCGAGCGCTGCGCCGATGAATGGGCCCACCCAGAAAATCCACTGCACCCAAAACAACATGCCATTGTTAGTAACCACGGAAAGAAAAAGGAGGAGGGGACTTGGCGTTGTAGCTCGAGGAAACTTCGAGGAAAAGCGCAGGCGCACGGCGGCGCGTGGGACTCACGTGATCGTCCCAGCCTCGGTCTTTGTTGAAGATGATGGCCGCGCCGAGGCTCCTGGCTGGGTTGATGCCGGTCCCGGTGATGGGGATCGTGGCCAAGTGCACCAAGAACACCGCGAACCCGATGGGCAGCGGAGCCAGTATCTACATACATGGATGCCCAAACACAATAATCCAAACATCATGTTTCCTCGGCTTGATAATACTAGAAGGGAATATGTGTTTGCAAAAGCTTAATTCAACACACTCCATGCAAAGTTCTCAGGAGGGAGAGGAAGCTTACGGGGACGTGAGAGTCCCTGGCGCTGCGTTTAGCGTCGGTGGCGGAGAAGACGGTGTACACGAGCAAGAAAGTTCCGACGATCTCAGCGCCGAGGCCGTCGCCTTTGGTGTAGCCAGGGGCGACGAAATTGGCGCCGCCGTTGAGCCTCTCGTACGTGCTAGCCTTTTCGAACCCTTTCACCACGCCGGCCCCGCATATCGCACCCAGACACTGCATCACCATGTAGTATATCGCCCTCGTCAAGGACAGCTTCCTCGCCAGAAACAGGCCGAACGTCACCGCCGGGTTTATGTGACCACCTAGATGTCCCAAAAACAGCCAAACATCATCGCTGACAACATATATACCATAGGAACAAGCAGTATACTATATTTGAATTGAACTAACCCTTGATAAACCTAGCAAGTGATAACAGACTTTAGTTCCAAAACTACATGGTACTTGCTTGATCATATAAGGTGAATATTTTGTAAAACGAAAGACAGAATAAAGGGAAAAGTTCATAGGATTCTGCTTAGTTACCTGAGATACCGGCGGTACAATAGACGAGAGCGAAGATCATGCCTCCGAACGCCCACGCGATGCCTTGGATTCCGACCGTCTTGCACTTGGTATCGGCTTTCACCACGCCCATCACGGTCAAGATGGTGATGTACAGGAACAGGAACGTGGCCATGAACTCGGCGATCCCCGCCCGGTAGAAGGACCACGACGTCAGCTCCGACGGCTCGAAGAGCGGCGCCGGCGGGGGCTCGGCGTAGTCCCGCCCATCCTGGCTCTGGGCCGCCGTCCCGAGCGGCTGCCTCTCCGGGAACTTCGTGGCCCCCTCCCTAACGTCCTCTTCCTTCCCCTCCACGCCCCCCTCTCTCGCTGGTCTCCGCGGTTTCGAAGTCTCCGGTCCCGGTTCGCGACAGGATCTTAACTGGCCGTTCGATCGAGCTCCGATGAGGGATGGAGAGTGGGTGTGGTTAGGTAATATAGAGTGAGAGCAGTGGAGAGTGTTTAGCTGGAGGGAAGGTGGTAGGACCCGAGTGGGGGGATTAGACAAGTGAATTGTATAATCACGTAAGACGACCGACCCATCATTTTAGGGTAGCAATTCATTCGTTTTTTTCTATGCTTTTAGTCTCGGATGGGTTATTAAATTCAAACACGACTTTAGAATACGATGGTGAGTGCGACGTGTCGTACGACTCGAACTTCGCTGGCACAAAGATGTCCACAAGGGTGTTAAGAAATCAATTTCCGTGACGCATGTCCGGTGACCGACCATTTTCTATTATGCACATAGAAAAAAGCAGCATTGAAATCGCACCTTTGGGATGGGGGAAAAAAACACCCTTTCAGGAATTGGCTGTGACTGAGAAAGCATGATATTTCGTATTCGATTATTGCTCCATCTAATCTCGGGAGTTAGGTTAAAAAGAGGCGAACTCAAATATGCTATGCAAAAGATGACTCTAAATATCAATTAAATCTCCCTTAGTTCAAATTGCAATCAGCTTGTCATATAACATAAGTAGTAACATACAAACGGTATACCAACAACTCTTATTCCACTAAATGAAATTACCGTGTCACGAAACGATGCGTTTGTCAAGAAATTATCGCGTGGACCTTAGATAAAATCAGTTACAATACCCGTTAATCGCATAATAACTTTTTTCTGCTCAAAACGGGATAGTAAAACAAAGAACAAAGGCTTGGAACAGAACTCCATCATTGTCCAGTTGATTAGAAAATCAACAAAACAAGGGATTGTCAAACAAAATGGTCGGAAATAATTAATGGGTATGTAGACACCGCATATGCGCTCGATCATCATCATCAAAACCGCTTAATCAAATTATTAATCGATGACGGCCATTGCTGACAGCCATGCCTTATCTTCTCCCATTATCTTTTCCCTTTCACGGTTGCCTTTTGCATTAATATAATATGCTCCGTGATTGTCGCTAGCCACCACCAATGTTATCCACAAGTTCGAAGGGGGTAAAACGACATGCAGCAGTTCCTCTTAGCCTCTAGGTAAGGACGGCCTTGGTTGTAGACTTCTTGCAAACAATACTGCTTTTGCTCACCTAATTTGATTAAACTAATACGTATTAGCGGCAATGAGGGCGATCGAAATTAGTTCTAGCCCATGTTAGCGAATCTTCGCGCTTCGATTTGCTATATTTTCCTTAATATTTATCGCCAAATTAATGAACCCAATGATTCATAAGTGTTCCGCATTCGACACCCGATGCATGGCACATTGCCATAGCCCACAAATTGCAACCGTGATTGAAATTTCGTGGTTGCAAATAGAAAAGCTTAAATGCAGATGAAATTTAAATTCAAATAGAGAGAGAGAGAGAGAGAGAGAGAGAGAGTTCCAAGTTTGTGTGGATCACATGCTTGGCGAGGGAATAAGAATATGGACGGAAGCTACAGGTTGAAAAGAGAAATTGTTTGGTGTCCTTTGCTGCAGACCACAGTGGAAGTAGGTTAGTGATGTGAACCGCAGCATATGTTTTTAGGTAAAAAAGAAGAAGAAGCTGTATTAATTTAAATTTAGTTACGTATGCAGTGGTTAAACCCTATGAGTCCCTTCGGCCCTGAAAAGTTGTTCGAGAGAGTTCGTGGTAAGTCCTCATTTTGCTTTTTCAAAAAAAATGTAATTTAAGTTTTCGAATCAGGGAAAGAGTTAAATATTTATATATTTTGAAAGATTTCACGTATCCAATGCTAAGTAAATTTCAATATTCGAGCGCTATGTTGGAAAAGTAGGTGCCGCCTGAAGGTACACTTGCTTTATCATTGACCAGTGTCCTGCCAAGCAATTTTTCGCTACATTGTTTTCCACTAATTGACATTCTCTTTTAAGTAATTTTTGATTGATTTGTTTGCGTTAAAACACCGTTGGGGAGGATCCGTCTTAATTCGTACTAATACTAAAGATTGAATGATCATGGCAAAGACACTCTTGACGTGCACATGCTAATTTGCAATCTCAACTCTGAAAAGGCCTAATTTGCCTCGTTCTAATAGACAAAACTCAAGATGAGTGCTCGGGGAACACACGAATTCGAGAGAAACATGAAATTCAGTCCGATTTCAAGTCAAACGACAAAACTAACGATAAGCAATCGGAGGTTTTATGAATAGGAGATCTAACAAATGTTGAGGAGAGTATGCAGTATTTTTCATGAAAAGAATAAGAGAAATCACTGATCCTTATAGATCATAACATCTGCAGGAACTGTGATTTCCGCGAGAGCTGCTAATGCGCGTGCATTGCTCTATGTATGCATGAGAACTGCGTTTGTCTATTGGGAGCAGATGTTATGGGCCTGGGTTGTTGAGTCGAAATTGCAATTCGAAGCGAAGGCATCAAAAGATGGCCACATGTAGAGCAAGAGCCCGCGACTGTTCTACAAGCATTTGAATGTGAATGCCCTTGCAGAGACATTGAAGAAACGGGCCGTAAGTTCGAGCCCAGTTCGTATAGTGCCAGTCCACCCAAGTAGGTGCAGGATTCGAACTTGCAGAGGCAAAAAGCCTGGTTGGAAAACGCCTTCGAAGCGGAGGTGATCGATAAGCGGGGCCGAGATAGCCCGTGATTTACGATTATCCCTCCTACGAGGACTAGCCGGACCTTGGGTTTGGCATTGAGAGTTTAAGACCGGCCCAGATTAGATAGACGAAGTAGCTCCAACATGGCCCATCCTAGTTTAGTCCTTGTGAAAGAGAAAAGCCAATTGTTACTCTTTTCTTGTTATTCATACTATGGGGGTGTGGTTCATATTTCCCATCAACAGGTAAGCATGAGAGAGGTGTTGATTATAGTGAAATCAACTACTTGATGTAGCCATAGTTTAAGGGTAAACCAAGATAAACCTTGTATCTCGATTTCTCTTTCTCGCATTCACTCTCTATTTCGTTGTGTGCACCTAATCCTAACACATGCAAGATCAACTCCTCGCATTCACGTTATGTTTTCCTTAATCAATGTAGAGTGGAAATATGGTTAAGCTACTAAACGCGTGATTTCGCAGTAGAATGATAACTCACTTCAACTTGATGAGTCGAAAAGTTAGCCTATCCTATGTGACTTGAAGAAGACGTGCCTTGCACGACTATGTCAAAAATAAGGCTTTTACCTCTTGGCACTAAACATGCGGAAAATGTTCTTTTTTAAGCAAGATAAGTACGCAAATGTTCTTGAATTTTGGCTCAATGTGCAATGTAGTCTTTGAATTTTGAATTTGTTTAATATGGTCCCTAATTTTAACCCGATATGCAATGTCATCCCTAAACTTTTAATTTATTTAATACAATCCATGAACTTTTGATAAATGTTCAATCCAATCATTGGACTATATGAAAATATTTTTTCATTTATTTAAGTTCAGGGACAATATTGAATATTTTTCATATAATTTAGGAACTAAATTAAATATGTATCTAAAGTTTAGAGATCAAGTTGAAAAAATTAAAAGTTTAGTGACAACATTGCACATTGGGTCAAAGTTTATGGACCATTTGTGTCATTTTCCTTTTTTAAGTTAAGGGCTTTCGCTCTACTCACATTTTGACCATGCAAGCACAATTGGAATCCGTAGTCTCATGTGAGTGGCTCTTGGATCTTGGTTCACTCCTTTGGCCCAAAAAAGACTCAGCGATAGGAACTTAGATCACTTAAGTGCCGGTAAACAAAAACCACCTCGACCGAAGCCTAGGGGGGCACCCGATTGATACGTAGGTTTCTAAGGGCTAGAAGTGAGATACTGGGGAGAGAAATTACATTCGCAGTATTACAACATATTGTTTTAGGGTCATATTCTGGTTTTTTACATGTATATTTTCACTCAGAAATCAAAAGCTTAGGCCAAGAGTCTAATTGCTATTTTTGACTTAAGTCATTCTAAAGATACAATTATAGGTGTATAAAATTGATTTAACAGGCAATGTAGCCGAATATCTGAATTAATGATTTTTAATTAGAGATTTCACATTACTTTATAATTGTTTAAATATCTTCGACACTATTCTTCCAACTCATTTACAAACCAAAATCGCAATACAATCCCAAGAGAGATCGAGGGTGTGTTTGGTTCGGCTTTTGGGGAAATTTTTCTAGAAAATGCAAACACCTTTAGATGAAAAGAGTTATTTAAAATGCAAGTGTTTGGTAAATTATAATTTAAAAGTACATTGAAAAATAAATTTAATTTAAATGATATTTGGAAAAATCACATTTTGTAAAGCATTTTTTCTTTTAAAAAAAACTCGAATTCGACAAAAGACTTAGCAACTAAGCGAGCAGGCGAAGAGATCCCAACGAAACTAAATTTGGCTGCCGGCAGCCTAACCTAAGTTTAAGTGACCCAGGAAACCGCTAGGTGCAAGGCTAGCAAGTGCTAGACTAGCTTGCCAACAACTAGATTTGGCCTCATTGGAGGCCTGAACCCTCACTAGTAACGTTGCGCGAGGTAGGGACATGTTCAGAATTATGAAAGTTTAGCAATTGCAAAGTTGGAAGAAAAAATATGTATATGCATTCCGAAAATACTCAAAGTTTGAAAAACCTCTAGATCTGCCTTTAGAAATGCGATTGCATCTTTTAAAAGCTCTTCAAAAAAATTCGTCAAGCAGTATTTGCAATTGCTCAAGAGAATTTAAAGTGGGAATGTCGGATTGTATCTCGTCAATTGTTAGAAATCAAAGTCGCCCAATGATCAATCCACTTTCAAAACTATTATACAAAGAATAAATAATTGATCCCTATTCCATTTCAAATGCAAAATCAAAATCAAAAACAAAAACAAAAATAGAGAGAGAATTCTACCAATTTTTTTTTCATGGGAACAAAAAATTCAGTCAAATTTCGAACGAGTTGACCGCCCCGTCCAAGTCAAACTCGCCAATGCCTCCACCTTTCTTCCCTCGCTAGTCATGGCTCACGACGTCTGATGACGCTCCCGGCTCAACGAGTCGCTCAGGAACGTCTTCGCGGCGTCCAAGCTCGGGAAGTACGTCGGCTCCAGGAACATCTGGCTCAGCGAGTCGTCCCTCTCGAGGCTCATCGCCGACCGGCTCGCCGTCACCTCCAAGCTCCCCAGCGCCACCACGAGCACCTGCCTGTACGCGAAGAAGAACCTCTTCATCGCCACCTCGATCGCCTGCAACGCCTGCAGGAGGTGGATCTTCGCGTACTGGTCGCTCTTCTCGCCGCCGAACAGCCTCATCGCCGCCTCCTGCACTCGTGGCCCTCCCTGCGGATCCACCTCGACGCCGAGGATGTACGGCACCTTGTGCTTCAGGTCCCTGCACTTCCTCGTCATCGCGACGAGCCCTGTCGAGCGGAAGCAGAACGCCGCCGTCTCGCTCCGGAGGTCCAGCTGGCTCTTTAGCCGGAGGAAATCCTCGGGGTCCATCAACAGGTGAAGGTCTTCGATCTCCATCATCAGCTTCCACGTCCTCTCGAGCAAGTAACAGTGGGTCGCCGCCATCTCGAAGCTCTTGCTCTCGATCTGTTCCTCGATGCGATTCAAGAGCTCGTGCGATGTCTGAATCCACGACTCTAGGATCTGGTGCGACGTGTACAGGTTCTGACACTCGTGATTCTGGATCTGGTGATCGTACGGGTTCTTCTTGAGCGCGTGGAGCTCGCCGGGCTTGCAAACGGCGTCGTACTCCAGGCTCGGCTTGCCCGTCAGGTTCGGCTCTCCCAGGCCCAGCGTGTACGGACACCGCCGCATCTCGCATTCGATGGTGTACAGGATCTTCTGCGCCACGTCCTCCGACGTATGCCACGTGAGCAGCCTGGGCAGCAGGCTGCTCTCGCTCGTGCGGCTCACCACCGTGGCCGCCGCCTCTCCCCCGGGGAGCCGCCAGACCTCGGCCGAGCTGCCGTCGCGAGCCAGCACGCCGAGACCCGAACTCAAGTCCGCGATCGGCGCGCCGCCGCGCGTTTCCGCCCCCTCTTCCTCGTTTTCGATGATGGCCGCCACGAGCCCGATCTGGGTCGCGGCCAGCGACTCGAGCCGCCGCTTCCACTCGCGCCGGTTCGCGTACGGCCTGGGGTCCGACAGGACGGTCGAGACGAGGCGGAAGGTGGTCTCGAGCGCCTGCAGGGCGGGCCTGAGCAGGGGCTCGGACTTCCAATCGGGAAACTCCCTGCGTCCCCACAGCGTCCGCAGCTCGGGGAGCCGCAGGTAATACTCGTAAGCCGAGGAGGCCGAGTCCGAGGCGGCCGGCACGTCGTAGCCGCCGCGGAACGGCGTGGGGATGACCAGGTGGAGCTTGTTGGAGAGCCTGGGCGACATCCGGGACATGTCGGAGGCGGCTGCGGTGGCTCCCTTTGCTTTCCAATCTAAATCAACCATCTTTCACAGCATCAAACGATGGAACAAGAAAAGAGACTCCTTCCTCTCTACTTTCTGGGTTTGGTTTAGGATTCGAACTTGACGAGGAGAAGAAGAGAGAGAAGGGGGTATATATAGAAAGAGAGAGAGAGAGAGAGAGAGGGTGGTAGGGAAAGCACCAGAGGATGATGATCCGATGGAAAGATAGGCGTGTGGAATGGGGAAAACGAGTGGGAATGGCGAACGAGGAATTTTTCAGAAAGTCGTCCTTCTTTATTATTTCAAAAGAATTGAAAATCGAAACAGCGGATATAGATAGAGAGAGGCTTATCCACAAAAAACCTAACGAAGAAGAGGAAGGAGAGCGTCTGTGCGTATCTCGAAGGCGATGGAGCTGGGAAATTTCAGTGGGTTGGAACGTGGAATCGTTGAAGTTTGACCTCCTTTTGGTCTTCCTTTGTCCGTGGCACAAGCTGTAGGTAGGGTCGTCGGTGCGCGACTCCCCCTCCCCCTCCCCCCGCGTGGTGTGGTCTCTCTGCGTGACAGCCCCGTGATGCTGCGCCACGTGGACTTTTGTAATCCAATGGGGGGCCCCATTTGGCCAGTGGGATATTCTAGACTACTGGTAGGGAGATGCCGACTTACATAAGTAGTAGTGGGGACAAGAACCAAGGAAAGTATCGTCAGGACGAACGGGGGAATGGGATGTTACCCGCAAATTCAGGTCGTTTTAGGACAAATCGGAGTTTGGTTGTGAGGTGTTTTATTTGCCGATTTCACCTACTTTGGCTGCCTTCCGTGTGCCCATTCGTGTGTGATTTGTCCATACTAATAGTAAAAAGACATGTGGGTATTCATGATCGTCATACAAGAAAGCAAAGGTGGGAGTGGATAATCTATTGCTGGTATAGTTAAAGGAGCGGTAATTGTAAGCCAATCGGTGTCGCAACCTTAAAGTTGATTTAGAGGAAAACTCGATTAGGTGAATCCAATTTACTGGGTGCTCTCGATCATCTTAATATATCGGGTAAGATCACACGAAGCACGATGATGAAAAGTGAATCTCTTTTCATCTCTCGTGCGTGTTCGTCTCGTCATTTACTTCCTCGTGCAAGCATATTTTCCATTTTTCGAAAGGTTTGTTGCCAAAAGGAGTGATCACCAAAAGAAAATCATACCCCCTTCGTTATAATGAATTCACGTGAATTGGTACCCCGAAATTTCGCTGTCAGAATCCATGAAAAGGATGTGTGGTGATGTAACTCTCCTGGGTTGCTTCGTGGGTGTACAAATGTGAGGCATGCCTAATGCAATGAGCAACTTCATTATCATGGATTATATTGTCTGCCGCTTTCTCTTTCTTTTTTTTTTTTTTTTCCTTTCTTTTTTTCTTTTCTTGGGTTTTGCTGTTGAGGTCCACAATTGCTGCTCTCATCACTGTCGGATTGCACGAATTATGGTACTCGGAATTTTGTCCCTGGTTCCCGACAGCCTGCCTTGGAAATTTTGAACGTGATTCCCTGGCCATCTTGTGGGGATATCGAAATCTGCAGTTCGTGATCGCGCCATGATGGCTGGAGGATTTTGAGGATAAAACGCCGTGATCTGTTTGCCTTTTCCTATCCAGCGAAGTCAGACTTCAGCCGTAGAACACGAGAGGGAAAAAAAGGAAGGAGGCAAAAGGGGTCCCGACAAGTTTTTAGAGCTGTTTATGTATTGGCTTTATTGGAAAATAAAGGTGACTACACTCACAATCAACTACGAAAAGCCACTAGTGGTCGTTAATCATCTCTTTGTCTTGCTCAGAACTTTTCTCCGGCTGCGCTGCACCAGTGCTTCTGAAGATTCAAATTCGCCCCCCACTAACAAATTTCGTTGTTATCTTCCAATGGAAATTTCGTGAAAATTACTATCCACCTTTCAAAAAACTTAAATGAAAGGATCGTTTAATATTTAAAACATTTTAGCATTCCCCATCGTGTGTAAAATGGACCTTGCCCTCCTACTAAATGTGAAAATATATATTGAGGGAGGCAAAAGAGAAAAAAAAAATAAGGGGCTTGAAAATGAACCTATCATCTTCTATTTTGATATAACGTAAAATTTTGTGGAACCAACATCAAATTATTCAAAAAGTTTAAGCGAATAATTGAAAATGTGATTTAATATAAAACATTCTAATATTCTTTTTATCGGGTTGTTTTATGGATATCTCACAGGATAGGATCAGATTAGACTTTAAAAGCATGGCGTCTTCCTTATCAAATGCAACGAATGTGCTGTGCTAGGACCTATATTGGACTTTTTTTTTGTGCTAGGACCTATCAATTGGACTTGCACCACCGTACCATTAGCCAAGGCAAGCCAACCAATCCCCTATGTTCCTCACGCTCAGACACGAAGCTAATTGGCCCCATTAGAAATGGCTGGAGCTAGTTTTCCATCTCCTCCTTCTGTCCAAATCCACAAAAATCTCTGACCCGGACAACAAAAATCCACAAAAATCAAACCAAGATCGAGCCCCGTGGGTCCGACCCTATCTCGCTGTGGCTTATCCTCCAAAAAGGAAAGGCGTTGGTCGACGGGAAATTTCAAACCGAGTCGGGGGTCCACACCTCGTGCCGATGGATTCGCCCCGCCTTGAACATGTCAAACGGCCCACCTTGTTCCCCGAACCCTATTTGCTTTCTGGGTCTCCGAGTTTTCTTCTTCTTCTTTCTTCTAGTTTTGGGGGGTCAAAGGGTCTCCGAGTTGAATATTCAAACTTAGCAATGGATTAACTCGATTTCCTCTTTATCCTCAGTCGGGTTCCGATGATGTTCCAACCTTTGGTCCTAATCCCGCAAGTCCGTCGAAGGGCGTCCGTCACAGGCGCTCTGAGAGATTGATTTTTCGGAAGCCGGCGTATCGGACGGTCCGACAGACCGTAAGTGGCTACATAGAGAAGCGGGTTGTCGTTACTACCCCATTAGCATATTGTCATGTCGCTCGAAAAAAATGACCTAAGAGAGCGTTTGATGTTGACTTTCCATGGTAGCAGCTTTGGCTATTAATACTATGTTGCCGTTTTTGTAACATATTAGGTAGGGGTGAATGGTTCTCGATCCGATCCGGTCCAGTCCAATGGAGTCGATGGCTATAACATTCTCCTTCAAAACAAAAACACAATACAAAACAGAAGAAAACTAGATTGGAGAAACTCTGTTATGCAAAAAGCAAACACTAACAATTGCAAAGCTTAACATCATGGATGAAACGGTGAGATGAGAAAGAGAAGTTTGAAGAATAGAGATTACTCATATTAGGATTTACTTTTAGACTAATTCTTTAAGAAATTAAAAAAAAAAAATGTACCTGACATGGTCGGTCCATCGGTCAGATTCCCACTTTGGAACCTGAAACTGGACCGATGGCCTCTGGAACCGCTCAGAACCGTCCGGTCCTGTCCGATCTGGGTAATTCCCATTACACACCCTTAACATTAGGCAAACACCTTAAGATACCGGAAATTTACGGTGATGTTCAAGAAGATGTATATCTGATTTTAAGACATGCATTGCGAATTATATAAATTATAAACTTCGCAACGAAATAATTTATAATTCAATCACAGTTTCACGAATCAGCGTTTTCTCGCTCATATTTTGGTGGGAGGGGACCGACGGTGGACTTGGCCGCGGAAGGAGAAGAAGCTTCTCCGAGGTTGACTCGATCACCGCGTGTACCGGTTCCGAAGTTGCGCCGCGGCCAATCCCACGGCCACCGAGTGGGACACGTGTCGGCATGTGGCGGGTGGGCCCCGGGGGTGGTGGGGCCAAGACTCGGCTCGGTGGCATCCACATCACCGGCGGCGACGGCGGCTGTCCCTTTTCTTTTTCCGCCTTCAAGCCCAACGCCAGCTGGTCACGCGGCTGAGCACGTGACGTGCTCCTGATCCGGACATTCGTTTTAGTGCATATGATGCTCTTTGAAATCGTGAGTGGCGACGGATTGCGGGTGTTGCTTTATGATATGATCACATGGGGGAATGAATTTGATCGTTATGTGTAATTGATAAATCTATCGCACTCCTTCAAAATATTTTTAATCTGTTAGCTACAAGTCAATGGTACTTTTTATCAACTGCGTATGAGTAATAAGGGTGTATAATCGGACCGGATTTACCCGAAAACTTGATTGGACCACCCGAAAAATAGGTTTAGGAACCAATTCCTTTTGAACCAGTTCCATTTTTTGGGAACCGGTTGGAATGGGTTCGATTCTCGATTCCAAGTGAAAATCCATCCGCATCGGCTTTGAAACCAACTTTTAGCTTGTGTTAACAAATAAATTAGTAGATGTCTATTTTGGATTATTGCTTTTGTTGGATAGTAATTTTAATTGCTCATATTAGGGATTGTTGCTTTTGAATGTGACTTTTTAATTCATCTTTTATTTTAAATCGTTTCATTGCTACTCATATTATTTTGTTGGGAAAAAAAAAACAGAACAAAAGAAAAACAGGTTCTTGGGTAGATCCTAAAATCGGATTAGAAAAACAAAGTGGGCTCCAAAATAGGCTCTAGGACAAATAAGGTAGATTCCAAATTCCAAAAACCGGGAATTGGTTATGATATGATAAGCTTTAGGTTCCGAGTTTGGAACATATCCACCTCGAAACCGATCACTCCTAGTGAGTAATGAGAAATTTGCAATGTCTTCGTGACTAGGAAGGATTTTACAAGCATCGGTCCGACCTATTCGGTGATGGCATACGATATGTAAGCTGGCCTATAGAAAACCGATACACAAGCGATGTGGATTTCGAGATCCTCTCTCACCTAAAAGTGGAATGCAAGGCAATTGAAGAATTGTTTTGCACTTGGCATGCAGATCGAACTTAACGTAGTTTGAGAAATCAGTTGCCTCACAAGTGGAATGATAGAAGTGGGAAGTTAGATGGAGAGCCCACGAGTGGTGTGCTTGATCGATTGGAGTATAACTCAGTATTCTAATGTTGGTGGGGTTCGGGCCCATATTTTCTTGATAGTTTGAGTTTAGATCCATAAATAGTTATTGTGATGCATATGTACAATTTATTTTTCTTATAACTGAGAATTGTAATAGAAAGCTGAGAGACACTAATTACAGTAAAATTATTTATTGGATATAGCCCTAGTTTCCTAGTTTAAGAGCGAGTCAAAGTAAACTCTGCGTTTTGATTTTTCTTTCTTACCTTTACTCTCTATTTAATTATATTTGTGAGCCTAATCCTAACAAACATCACATCGAGGATTCCTACTGACAATTTAAACTTTTAATACATAGGGCTTTCTGAAAGAATTACTTCAATCTCAGACCCTCTCGAGTACACCCGTGTCTTCATCGAGGGATGTCCTTGTGAAATCATGATCTTTCACGAGCAATTCGTGGACGCACGAACAGTTTATGCCGCTTACTACAGTCTCCAAAATACGAGTCAACGTTGACGTGCTAGCACCGTTTGGGGATAGTGGGATTTTGACCTTTGGACGGAAGTCAAAGTCTCGAGCGTGGGCTGAAATTTCGTGAAAAACCAGTTGAATTTTGCCACAAACGAAATCACGTTGCGTGGCCGACCCCATTTAGAGAGGAGTTAACGATTCGCACTTCTCCATATCTCTCTCTCTTTTCTCGGGGTCACCTCTTCTTACTTTTCCCTTAAAACAAAAAAATTCCAAGAAAATGGCCGCCCAATCGTCGATTTCCGAGAAAATTCGCCACCTACCAACTCGGAAAGGTGATCTAACATGGCACAAGATTTCCTCTCGTGTCCACATACGCAATAATAAATCGAATATTTATTGCAAACGAAATCAATCCAGGATCGCATTGGAAAGAACGCGACAAAGTCTAGACAAGAAAAAGCGAGGGTAGGGCGATCGAATCGGACAGGTGAAGTTCCTTTCCTTCCACCTTTTTGTACCCTTTTTCCCCCCCGGTAGCGACGGGTGAAAAAGATCGACAGATGCGTCCGGGATTGATCCTAGGAGTTGTAAACTTGTAATCTACAAACGTGTAATTGCCGAACCATATGCTTTTGGCACATATGCCGACGACGTGAAAGGTCCCCATTTCGTGACACAAGTAAAGTGCCATTCACCTTGCTTCACGGTTTCTTATTTCTACCTAGACTGAACTCCCAATCTTTTTGAAGTTCCATCTCATTGTAAGTAACCAGTGTTTTGAAAACTGTATAGGGCCTGACGGGTTCGATCGGTTTAATTGCTCGTCGATATGACTTCTAGTATAGGTGCTAGCTCGTTCTCATCGTAGGCATTTTTTTTCGTTAGGAAAGGTTTCTTTGGGAGAAATCTACAAGTCAAGCATGAAAAGAAACCTATGAGGTGTCCAGACCAGACTTGTCAAATGGGTGAATCGGATTGAGATTGAGTCAGGTCGAAAACGATCCAACCTAAATTGGTCAATTTCCTTGTAATACAAATATAGTGACCAAAACCTAACCCATACTCTACCCGACCCATGATAGTTAAACACTTCCATGTTTAATCAAACCTAAGAAAATCCATATCCAAACTGAGGTGAAAGCGACGGAGTAAGCGAGCGCAAGGTCGACTAGGGGCTAGGGAGAGTAAAAAGAGAGTTATAGAGGCGGGCTAAGTCTAAGTAAATTGTAAATCCATTTAACACCTATATTATTTTGAGTCTTATTATTCTAAATCAATTTACAATCCATTTACCGAATATAACTAACTCATATAATAACTCGGCCTATCAAATATAGATTAAAAAATGGATTTATGACTTATTTTGATAGGTCTAGTCTAGACAGCAACGTCAATGTTGCTACCCAACAACAGCTGATCCTCTCCCTGTATGAAAATCCTTTAATTCCAGCACTTAAGATATCGCGGATAAGATATAGTTTTGGCGAGCGGCGGCAATCGACCGACATATATACAATGTCAGTATTGATTACCTATCATCCCATAGATGTTTCCACGTGTTAGTTTGGATTAGGGTTGCTTATGGAACCCAGTGTCTTAGTTACGTCGGTATAAAATAAATCTAAGTTCTAAGCTAAGCTGAAGTTGATATAACGTTAAGCATGTAGTCACTAGTCAGCAAGGTGGCATCCGTATTGAGGAGAAAAATAAGTGGGGAAGTGCTTCTAGAAGCATAGTGCCCCTTTTGTTGTCTAAAGTCTTATTAATGGTAATACACTAGTTACGGTTGGTGACCTACTTTCATGACTTGATATTGTCAATGAAGTTGAAAATTTAGAGAAATTAACCAACTCAATTGTACATAGTTGGTCATCTTGCCTAGCAATACAATTTGATTCGAAGAACCTTTTTTCACTCGGTACTGATTCTGATGTATACGTGTAGGCCTTGTTTCGTGATCATCGAAGACGCGATACGTGCTCCCCGAAACATGTACCGTTCATATTCATTCCAATAGTTGGAATCGCACCTCACTTATTAATTTTGTTGTGTTCTCGGAAGCAATTAGGCAGAAAGGTAAGGAATTGCGAGTGATGTTGCGACGACGTATGACCTATCTAGGTAAGTGTCGGACCGAGTCCAAGAGACGATAAGGAAGGAAGGCTGTGCAGTCATTTGCGAAAAGATATGATGCTTAGCGTTTACGCGGAAATTGAATATCGGTAGTGTTCATACTTGTCTCCTTTTATTAATACGATGATCAATTAGTGTCGGTTTGTTTGTTCCAGATAAACCTAAGTTTCGTTGACCCCTCCGATATGTAGGGACTAGATTTTTATCAAGCTGGTCCACTTGCTTCGTTGGGTGGCAAAGTTGATCCAAATCGGATAGAGATGAAGTCGAATAAACGGATCGTTTCGATATTAAATCATGGCTCAGCCATCCAATAACTATGTGATAAGTTGAAAGACCTTTATAGAGCGTTCCTACATGATTTCAAGTTGATACCGGTGTGCCTTATACTATCAATCTCGAGATCTCATGCCATTAGCTTTGAGATTTCGAGAGATCGATTGACGGGACCCTTTTTAAACCTCGTACCTTAGGATCGAAGGCCCGGTCGGTGTTCCTCCCGCGATCATTAGCCCCCACGGAAATAATGACAGTGATCACGTCCAATTTATTGGATCGGAGTCGAGCGAGGAGAAGCGGCACGCGGTGCACCCGGCGATTTCCTACCCCGCGAGGACTTTTAGCATGAGACCGATGCTACATCTACTAAAATTTTTCTAGAGGGTACATACTAAATGACTAGGCAAACCAAGTAGCATGTGCTATGTTTTTAGTAGCATGTATTTGATTGAAGCGAGTCGCACCATAAACGGCCTCTTACTTTGCCCAATGGGCCGGTGCGGTCTTATCTCTGGCGGGCCTAGGCTTTTCTGCGTAAGTTTCTTTTGGGCTTGGTTGGAGAAACGTTTTTCTTTTGGGCCCTAATTGGGCCAGAATTAGAATAATAATAATAATAACGACGACGACGACAACGATGATATTATTAATAATAGTAATGATGATGACTTTTATACGAACTACATATTTCCTTTTCTTCTACATAAGCCGAATCTATCATCATTGATTTGAGCAAGTTAATTGACAAAACAATTATAATTATATCTCGGGAAGATTCCAAATTAGAGCCCAAAGTGTCTTTATTTTTTCAAACAAGGTCCTGAAAATTGAAGTGCCCTTATTTTCTTAAATAAAGGCTAAAAGTGATCGTATCGGTTTCAAAGAAAAGCTTGACCTCGCCAGTTGAAGAGCATTTTCGTCCTTTACTCTCCTTTTTTTTTCTTTTTTTCTTTTCTTTTCTCCTTTTTCTATTTTTTTTTTTCTTTTCATTTTTCCTTTTCCTTCTTCCCTTTGTCGGCCATCAACGAGGCCCCGTGATGGCTGGCGGAGGTCGCTGAACTTGGGTGAGGGCTGCCCTCACGGACATCGAGCGAGGGTCACCCTCACCCGAGGCCAGTGACCTCCGCCAACCATCAATGAGGCGCAGTGATGGTTAGGAGAGGGAATAGGAAAAAAGGAAAAAGGAAAGAAAAGGAAAGGAAAAAAAGTAAATAAAAAAAATAAAAAATTTTAAAAATATATACTTAGATTTTTTTTATTATAATACCTCTTATCGGAATAGTCACATGTTAGCCACCCGGCCAAAAGTTCTTATTCGATAGGGGGTGAGGATGATCCGGGTGGGCGGGTTCATACCCTAGAAGAATTAGGAATCGCCCATTAAAAAGGCCAATTCAAAAATTGGAACTGGGAACCAGTCGTTGGTTCCATAAACTCACCAGTCAAGGAAGGAGGCAGGGAGACGGAGACGGAGAGTCAGAGACGGTGAGGTGAGCATTGATCGAGAAGAGTGAAAGAGTGAGAGTGAGCATGAGCGTGAGGCGAAAGCAAAAAGGTGTTTAATTTTCTCAATGTAAAATTATAACTATCAAGTGAGTTAGGTTTACTTTAAAGATTTAAGATTTTTCTTTTTTAAAATTTAAAATTAAATAAATAAATTATATTATTATTATATTATTTGGATGGGCGGGTGGCGATTCCACACACTGGAATTGGATCGGTTCCCTTAAAAATCATTTTTTTGGGCGGTTTTTCGATTCTTTTGCACACTCCTAGTATTTAAGACGATTTAGCCACTTGAAATTCTTATTTGATATAAAATCTATTTCAAGCTTTTATTTAAGAAATTTGGACAATTAATCCCTTTATTTGAAATTTTCCCACATATCTTTAATTTGGGGATGACTTGCATAAAAGAAAATCGTTTTATATCCTATATGCCAAAAATCTAGAGGCAAGTATCCGCGACACGTGTCCGATCACGATTCGCGCACCTGGGTTCGCATGGCCACGTCGAAAGCCAGAAAAAAAGAAAAATCTGTGGGCGCGTATTTAAGCAACGAACAAAAAAAACGGATGATTCCTTCGCCTTGGGCCTCGGAAAGATAAGATCTTCTTCAAACTCTTAAAGATACTTCATGGCGGTCGAAGCCACCACCACTTCACCGGAAGTGGCTTCTTCCACGTTCAAGTAGAGCTCAACATCTTCTCAGTTTTCGTAGGGATTGCCATTATCATCATCACCCTTTTTGAGGATGAGCGTCTCCGCCGCTTTTCGCGGGGCTTTGGTATCGATGCCGCAGTGCAGCTCGTGCCGCGATTTCCGCCTCCAACCTTGGTTCGACTCCTCCGCGGTCTGCCGGCACGAACCTGCCGGCCGGGGCAGCTTGCAGCTGCTCGTCTCGAGGTAGGTAGCCGAGTGTTGTCGTGTCGTTTGTGGGGTCTGTGGTTTGTGAGCATTTTTGGATGCACGCGGTGACTGAATGAATTGGTTTGGAATTGGTGTTGCAGCTCGAAGTCGAGATTGTGTAGCAGGAGGAGGTTTTTATGTAGAGTGACGAACACAGAGACCGAACCTGAGAGCAATGACGATAAGGTACTTGGTTTTTCTTAACTCATTTCGCATCACGTGCACGCGGACAGATGTTGTGATTCTGAAGTTTAAAGTGGGATGCTTGATCGTTTGGACATGCCACCGTGTTGCTTTTCTAATGTTTGGCAATGTGAATGGAAGGCTCTAATGAGGTTGGGTTTGAGTTCTTAGATTTTGGGTTTCTTGTCAGTTTGCCAAGAAATTCGGACTTTTCTTTAATCTAATTTGCTCAAATCCGTGAAATCGTGCTTATTGCGACCTGTGGTGGTTTGATTGTCGATTAACATTATTGGGGAGATGAAGTGCCGATTTGAGAAAGACTCAGCTTTGAGAATGACCGGCCGTCTCATCGAGCTAGACAAAAGAACTAAGTTCTCATTTTTAGAGTAGGAAAAATGTTCTTGCTTTAGAGTTGATAGCTTGGAACTATATTTTCAAATTCCTGCTGTGGCAGATGCTGAAACCATTGCGACAAGCATGGCTTGGTGCTGTACTGCTTCCCTTTGATTTTCTCTTTGTGGTGTTTGCTAAATAAATTTGAGCATCGAGTAAATCATGCCATCTGCTCTCTCTCTCTCTCTCTCTCTCTCTCTCTTTCTCTTATCTTTGTAGATAATAAGCATGCTAATATATCTAATTTAATTGCATCCTGCTCTTTTAGGAAAAAGAAATGCATGAGGATGGAGATAAAGCATCTTCTGCGAATTCTTTTAAGGAAGGGCAGCTTGGTCCTCAGGCTTTAGGCAGAGATGAAAGCATCAATAGCGAATCAGAAAATAAGTCACAAGATGGTATCCAGGTGCCTATTTATTGTGATCGACCAATATAAGTGGAGCTCAAATTTTCTTGTTTTGCTAGCATGTAGGTTTTATGAGTCAATATCTAAAGCGGTACTTTTGTTGTATATGGATGCATTTTAGTTTTTTCATACATTCTAATAATTACAATATCACATAAAAGATTAGCTTACAAGAAGTTTTTTAGGCCATCTTTTAACATTAAGCAGGCACTGGAAATTGGTTTGCTTCATCCTAATTGGTTGGGTGGTACGTCAGCAGGGTGTTGATGATATACAAGTTGCTAGTGGCTCACCTCTGCCAGGTGTGAAGGTAGCCATAATTACTATATTGCAATATTCATCTGCTATAGACTTTGGAGCTCTCTCACTGTCCTGGCCTCCATCTTGCTGCATGCACATGTTGATGTCTTATGGTTAACTTTGTTCCAAAAACTTGTTGATCTAGCCACAACAACTAGATGAGTCTATGAGGATCCCGAAGGAGACAATTGAAGTTCTTAAGGATCAAGTATTTGGCTTCGACACATTTTTTGTGACCAGTCAGGAGCCGTATGAGGTATGTACACATAGGAAGTTTCTTTCTGTATTTATTGCATTTTATTTAGAGAATTTTCTACTGAAGGATATAAATGAGTATAATGAAGCAAGAATTCAGCTTTAGGTAGGAGATTTGATTGAGTATGACAAGTTTTTGATATAACATGATAATCTAGCATCAAGATTTCTGCAAACAGATTAATTTATGCCTTTTATCTTTTTCATGCTGTCTATTTTTAACTTGTGTGTTGTTAAAGTATTTGCCAAGTGTTTGAGGCTTCTCTTTTGCCTTTGACAGGGTGGAGTGTTGTTTAAAGGCAACCTCAGGGGGCAGCCTGCCAAAAGTTATGAAAAGATATCAATGAGGATGCAGGTGTCACCCTCCTCCTTTCACATCGTTCAATGACTTATTTAAGTTTCTCACTTGTCACCTCAAATACCATGCACTTCCATATACAGAATAAATTCGGGGATCAATATAAGCTTTTCCTTTTGGTCAATCCAGAAGATGATAAACCTGTGGTAGTTGTTGTTCCAAGGATGACTCTGCAACCAGAGACAACTGGTAATTATGGAACTTTCCCTGCATTTCTCATTGATAATATCTCTCAGATTAGTCATCAATAATTTGAGAAAGTTTGTGGTCACTGAACAGCTTACTAATTGATGATGATGTCGACATCTTGTTGCTTTCCCTTTTGCAGCTGTCCCTGAGTGGTTTGCTGCAGGGGCTTTTGGATTGGTCACAGTGTTCACTTCACTTCTGCAGAATGTGCCTGCGCTACAGTCCAACTTATTGTATGCAATTGATTCTTTGGTTATTCATTAGTTACAAAGAGCAAAAACAGTTTTTTTTGGACATGTGGGACATGATTTAGCCACAGAAGGAGAGTTATCTTCTCTTTCCTTTTTGAAACTTTGACATTGTCTTGTTCATAATGGCATTTTTGCTACTACTTTAGGTCGACATTTGACAACCTCAACTTGTTAAAGGATGGTCTACCTGGAGCCCTTGTAACTTCACTAATTCTTGGGGTCCATGAATTCAGCCATATTCTAGTAGCAAAGAGCAGTGGAGTTAAGCTTGGAGTGCCATATTTTGTTCCTAGTTGGCAGGTGAGATCTATGGTTTTTCCATCTCACACGAACTTTTACAAGAGAAGAATAGACAATCCTCCAAAGTATGCTATAAGGCTATTCTACTTTACACTTGCTCAAAACAAAATGTGGTGGCAATAGCATGGTAAGAGCTAGGTCTGAAATGTAGAAAGTCAGTTCCTTATGATCTGCATGCCAGAGTGCTGTAAATCACTCTCCCCTCCCCCCTCTTTATGTGGATATTCTAAATGTCTCAGGGGAATGAGTTCTGATCCCAATTTGAGCTCTAACCACCTGAAGATACAATTCTTTTAAAGTCCTTTCTGGGTTTCTATAGCTGCAACGTTCTGGAAGATTATTGTGGCCTTTGGCATCATTGAGACATCTTTGAGTCCTTTGAGATTTGTGCAGACTAATTACATGATCTTGCCAGTTGAACTGTCCATTCACGACATGTGCGAATCATAAACCAATGATGCTGCACATTCAGACTAACAGATCACTTTTTTCACTAGAAGCACAAGGGATTTTGCTTCAAAGCTTAAGCCTGCTGTGCTGCCACCAGGAGTAAAACGAATAATAGTGATGCTGAAGTGCTAGTAATATTTTTTTTCCCTTAAAAGATAAAACAGCTAGGCTACATGATAGATGATGCCCTGATAAACAATTCAAGTTGAAGGCTTGTTTGTTTCTACACCTTGTATTGATATTACCTCCAAGCACTTTTATTATCTCTCTTGGCTGGCACTTATGAACTTTTTTTTTTTAACCTAGTGCAATTTCAGTGATGAAACTGCAGGCATCTCCATGTGTCGCATAGGTCTTTGTGTGTGAACACAAAGGCGACATTGCTCTTGAGTGTCTATGTAAGTCATTTGCATTGTCTAATTATTTCTGTTGGTGGCAGATAGGCTCTTTTGGTGCTATAACAAGAATCGTCAATATTGTGCCTAAGCGTGAAGATCTTCTGAAGGTTGCAGTGGCAGGACCCTTGGCTGGATTTTCCGTGGGTCTCGTGCTTTTGCTTCTAGGATTCTTTTTACCTCCTACAGATGGGCTTGGAGTTGTGGTTGATGCTTCTGTGTTCCACGAGTCACTTCTTGCCGGAGGAATAGGTGAAGCTCTCTCAAAAAGTGAAAATTAAAGCTAATAGTTTTGTTTTGTTATTTTTTAAAGTATGCAGCCATAGGAAAACTATGTTAGTTGCCGTATTTATGCAGAAGAGAATTTAAATGGCAGGATGATATTTAGTTTAATATATCAGGTGTGTTATTGTTTGTATCATCATCACTTGCTGAAGATCTTCCAAAAAGCTTCCAACTATATCATTAATGAGATGAAGATAATTCTTTCTTTACAGCAAAGCTTCTTCTTGGCGATGTTTTAAAAGAAGGCACTCCCATATCTGTCAATCCTCTTGTTATATGGGCATGGGCTGGACTTCTTATCAATGCGATCAACAGTATCCCTGCAGGGGAGCTTGACGGGGGGCGAATATCATTTGCCATATGGGGTAGAAAGGTACGCCATAAAGATTTAGTGATGGGTGCTTGGTGCATGTACGGGTGCGTTGGTAGTTCTCAAATTGAACCAGAAGGGGCATGTTTTAGTGGGAAACTCTTTCACTTGCCTAATATATGACCCAGAATTTCGGAGACATCTGCTCCATTTTTTTCCCTATAAAGTGATGAAGAGTTTGGGTAAAAAAAGGCGTAATGGGAAACTATTCTGTACATTAAAAAGGTTTTCATTGTGCAGGCTTCTGCTCGATTTACAGCTGCCTCAATTGGGCTTCTTGGACTATCCTCTCTGTTGAACGATGTTGCATTTTACTGGGTAGTTTTGATTTTCTTCCTGCAACGGGGCCCAATTGCACCACTCTCAGACGAAGTCACTGATCCAGACCAGAAGTATGTTACACTTGGAATCTTAGTGTTGTTCATAGGTCTGCTGGTATGTTTGCCCTACCCATTTCCTTTTACTGATGAAGTCATTCGCAGTTTCTAGTTATAAATGCTTTGTATACGTTGGTCTTATGTAGAATGTGAGAATATAATCTGTAGGAGGTAGCAAAATAAGGGAGATGCCCAGTCATTTAGTCTATTTTTCATAATTTCACTTTTGAAAAGGAAATGGTCTCTGGATTCATTTCAAGCTATATCCAGGATACTAGGGGTGACTTAGATGTGGGAGTAAATTTCCTGATTATCTGTAGTCAAAGTCAATAATGAGTAATTGCCGATGCAACATTTTTGATAAAGTAACTTCATAGTTTGCTAAACTTGTCTGTTACTCAAAAGAAGAACTTGTCTTGGATTGGCCGTGCATGTTAACTGCTGTATAGACTACAGATCCTTATCAACCATGCTTCACCAGGAGTAAGCTCGCTTGATATTAAACTTCGATACCATTAATCACGGCCTCTTGATAAAATGCGCTTAGCATGTATGATCAGATTTGGTTCATGTGGTAGATGCTTTCCTCCAAATTACATCAGGATTTATATGCAAATCCTTTCCCATTAAGTTCTTTAATAAAGTTAAAACACTTGAGAAGCCAACAATACAAATATTAATGTCTGACGAGCCACTCCCAGTCCAACAATACAAATGTAAATCTCTTGGATGAATGTATGGATATATAACCGGTAGGAAGTGCAGGACATATCACATAACATCACTAAAAGTGCGAGCAAGATGCTCGCTGTCCTATGGATAAAGACAGTTATGAGGATATAAAAAAAAAACAAAGAAAGGGCTTATCAAATTAGATCCTTCAAGAAGCCGAAACCTGCTAATTACCTTGCAATTTTTCACTCATACTATGACTTAACAACTGAACAATTTTATTATTCACAGAGATGTTGGAACTTACCCAAAAATGAGAGCCCACGTGCATTTAACCGTGCGGATAAGTGTTAAGAATCTGGCCAGACATCCATAACCTTGATGCCTGGAACTAGTTTTTGATCAAAGCAAACTAAATTCGAACTAAAGGAACCTCCAAGCAGAAGCTCTAGACGGTGAGTTCTCTTGTCAAGAGCAATATAATGTGGAGCAAGTTTGGGTCATACTGCCTAGAAGTTGCTCTTGTCAAACAAGCTGTAACATGACATGGACGAGGTTTTAGATTGCACAGCATTAATGATTACTTTTCTGCCCAAGTAAGTTGGCAACAGATGATCCTGAACCAAATTTAATTTGTTATGTTGAGTGTTTTCTGATGTGTTCTGTTTTCTTGATTTACTTTTGAAATTTCCGGTCCACATTGAATCAGGCCATAATGACCCATTGCTTGTTGGCTGTCTTTTCATTTACTCTTCAAGCATCGGCATTAACATCATTGAGAATGAATTACCCATAATATATATTGTATCAGCAGGGAAGATTACTCAGTCATTGTTTTTTTTTTTTTTTTGGTAAGTTATACATCATTCCTCAGCTAAAAATGTCAAATGAGAACCACAAACAAGCCATTCCAACACAAGACGGAGCCAATATGCCAAAGAAGCCACGAAACTTCATTAGTGACTCAAAATCCAATCACCAAATGACCTTAAAGGCAAAACCCACAGTTCCTTTTGAAACCCATTAGGCCAACAAAATCCCGAGGCCTTATCAGCATCACTCGAACGAGCATTCTGATCCTGCCGAGCAGCCTGTCCACGAACTTCAACAGAGAACCACTGGCTTTATAACTTAGCCTTTTGGGGAACAACATGGGTATGCAGCACCTCATTTCTCTCCTTCCATTTTATAAATGGTAAATTGCAGCATCCCATGCAAGTTGTTGTCCAAGAAATGGCCCCTTAAATCTGCACCAACACCTCAGATCTTGTTGAAGGCCAAACCCACTCATTTCCATTTATTACAGAAGCTGCCAGAAAATGAGGACCCAAAGCAGCATCATATAACACTCTTGGAGGATAAGAATCAATGAAAATACCGTGAGGATACCATGGCTCACACTATAGGACTGTATGCCAACCAGTCCCATCGATATACTTGATGTAAGGCTTAAGAAGAATTCTAGCTTTAAGCAACTTTCTCCAAACATAAGTTCTATCCGCTTTAGGATAGAGACCAAATAGAAATTCTGTAAAACAAATATGTATTCACTCATGCAACCCAAATAGAGTCAGCTCTCATTACCTGGTTCCAAGTGGCTTACTTCCTAAAACCCAAACCACACTCACAGTCACTATTTTTCACATTTTGTGTTAAAATTCATAATAAAATCTTCACTGGGAAAAGAGAGGAACACAAGTGATGAAGCTGATGTTTTTCTTAGGCCTAGTATTCTTAAGATGGAAGCAAGTATTCCGGAATCTTCCTTCGCAAGAGATACCACACCGAGGACAAAATTCTCTGCAACCTTTGAAGCTGCAGGTGCTAAGCTTTCCTTGTTCTACCAATCAAAACGATACAGACTCAGCATTATCTGATTAGAGAATGCCCGAAGACTGTCTATTGCCAAGACACTTTGCTAGTTCTTCTCTAACCAAATGCAGCTCGGCTAGTATGTCACTGATGCTCTTCCGTTCCCTTGGCAGCTCCATAGAGCATGCAACCCCAGTTTTGAATATCGAAACTAAGCACTCTCGAATTTTGCTATCCTTGAAGTTGCTATGCTTCTGTGAATCCTGTATGCTCAAGTCTTCCACTATATCCGCAATGACTGTTGGGTCTACAATTTCTGTGACTCGTTCAGGCAAGGCCATGACAACAAAGTTATGCAGGTTGAAGCTTCCTTTGAACTTGTAATCAATAGGCCTCCTACCAGTAAACATTTCCAGCAGAAGGTTGCCGTAACTGTATACATCGGCATAGGTCATCACTCCGCTTCCCATTCCATACTCTGAAATGAAATTAAAGTGTAAATACACGCTGTCTGTGGTTAGATTGAAACTGGATACCAAGAAAAGACACTAACAAGCGACAATGTTGACATAATCCTAAAAGAAACTAGAGTTCTTCAGAGGAAAAACCAATTTCGTGAAATTGCAAGAAGGGATTTTCTTTTTTGGCGAAATATTTTTCATATACTGACCTGGTGCAGTGTAACCAATAGTTCCTCTTATGCCTACTGAGAAAGATTGATCTTTGACACCGCTAACTGAAGATTCCGAAAACATCTCAGCTAATCCGAAGTCACTTAAATGGCCAGTCATTTCATTGTCAAGGAGAACATTCCCCGGCTTGATATCGCAGTGGATGACTGGAATTTTGCGATGATTGTGCAGATAATCTAACGCACATGCTATTTCGATTCCAATATCAAGTCTTCCAAAAAGGCTCAAAACTCTCGATGCTTTTTCAGTATTATTATCTGATCCAGCCAACGGGTGCAACCAATCCTCCAGGCTCCTGTTAGGCATAAATTCGTACACCAGAGCCTTGAAATCGTTTCCACTGTAATCAACTCCGGAGCACTCGGTGAGCAATCTGACAAGATTGCGGTGCCTGACATTCTTGAGGACATTGCATTCAGCTACAAAGCTCTTGGAAGCGCTACAGTTTTGCAGATTTAGGACCTTCACAGCGATCAAAGTTTCATCTGCATCGAGAATCCCCTTGTAGACGGACCCGAAACTACCCATGCTGACCAAGTTTGCCGATGAGAAGCTGTCAGTCGCCTTTAGAAGACTCTGATACGACAGGGTTAGAAGGAGATTCTCAGTGAAGTCTGGCAAAACTTCTTTCCTCTGCATCCCTTTCTTCTTCATCCTTAACCAGAAGAAGCATAGAAGAGAGAGCAAAATACACACTCTGCAAATCCCAGAAACTGCGCCAATTGTAACCTTCAACACGACGGACAATTTCTTCTTCTTGGAATTCTTGGTGCTGCATTTGGGCAGATTTAATTCAGTAATGCCCCCACAAAGCTTTTTGTTTCTGAGGACGGAAAACGCACTGGCATTCATGAAAATACCACTTGTAGGAACCGAGCCTTCAAGATTGTTGAAAGACATGTTCAGTTTCTGCAAGAAGTTGAAGCCTTCCAAAAATTCTGGAATTTGGCCTGATAAGTTATTGCGAGAGAGATCTTACTGCTCGAAGGGGCAGTCCCGGTAAAGAAGTTCCCCTGCATGTTCAAGATCTCCAATCTTGTGCAGCTGCCTAGACTGCTTGGAATTTCCTTAGATAACATGTTTTCAGAAACATCTAGTAGGCCAACATTTTTCAGATTTCTGACTTCCACGGGAAGCAGACCGCCCAAACGATTCCACGATACATCCAAATAGATTGATAACGATGTGAGACTAAAAACTTCGACTGGTATGGCGCCTATGAGATTATTAACGGAAAGATCCAATGAAACCAAACTCTGGCACTCACCTAGACTTGGAGGGATACTACCCTGAAGATTGTTATCTTGCAAATACAATCAGTTCAACTTCTTCAAACTACCAACAGATGACGGAATATCGCCAGAAAACTTGTTTCGATTCAAGTATAGCATCACGACTTTGTCGAGGTTTCCAATATCAAGAGGAATGTTGCCGGAGAGTTGGTTTTGCCCCAAGTCTACGGCCTCTAAACCAACAAGGTTTCCGAAGCTGGTTGGGATGATTCTGGATAATTTATTTCGGTTCATAAGAAGTTTTGTGAAAGTGGACGAGAAATTGCCAAGGCACTTGGGTAAAGCCCCTCTGAGATGATCATGACCTAATTTAAGCTGGAGCCTCAAGTCAGTGACAGCTAGAATTGCAAAAACAGCACATGTTTGTTCAGCATACAAATTCGTATAGTTGGCTATTGACGAACGAAGCTTCCTAATATGTCTGAAACTTTGTCCCGGGTTCGCAATTTTTTAATTCTTCTTGATTTTTCTTTTGTCTTTTCATTTCTTTCGTTCTTCTTTTTTATTCCCAGCGATCAACGTAGGGAAATAGGGAAAACAAAAGAAAGGAAAAAATATAAACAGTGCTATTTTTATTCAAAAAGTTACAAAAATAGGTTGTGCGAGCACCGATCGTCATATGTGGCAGAACCAACCTCCGTGTCATTGATTTCCAGCCACATTTCATCAGAAGGACTGCATTGGTTAGTCAAAAGGTTTAGGACTAAATTAGTCGAAGTAGAATAGATTTATAACTTCTTAGATAATTATCCCGTGATCTTTTTGTTGACTTATGGTATGTAATGGTGGAGATATGATAGGACATGGTTGATGTGTTCATCGCAAGTTGCATGCAAAAGTTTTGGCTAAACAATCCAAAACTGATTCTGTGCGAGTTTCGTGCGAGTTCCGAGTTTTCTTGGGAAACTGATCTATTTATGTTGGTTTACGATCACTTGGGTTGATCTCGGTTTTTGCATTGGATAAAAAATGATTGTTGCGCAATAAACGCATCCTAAGATTCTGGTGCTAAGCCAAAACGAGGCCCAACTTCCTTGCCAATACGACTGATTTGAAGCCACAGAAGAACATTATTATAATGACAGCTCCGCCAAATGACAAATAAGAACTACATCTTTTTACGCCAACCGACAGGCTCTTCCACGGGAGGGCCGCTTCCTTTGACTGCGGTTGGGGCGATTGGGGACAAATCGGCGGACAGTAAAAGGGCGGAAAAATACAGCCTCCTCTTCCGTTTTCCTTCTGGTCTGGGGGCGGAGGTTGGACAATTCCACCGGTTATGAACAGAGCGAAGATGATGAAGAACAACCACTTGCTCGCCACGATATGGAGGGCGGAGGATTATGTAGTAAAATTGAAACGTTTAGAACTTAATTGACATCCGTATAAGAGATTTAAGACTGATCAGATGATTTTCTCAAATTTAAAGGGGAATGCATTCCCAGGTTCCATCTCCAATGCAGTTTATGAGCAGGCTTTGTGATTGACTTCCATGTGATGAATTAATTGATCGATCATCTAGGAACTTGTGGTGATGCTTTTTCATACTATTTATGTACATAATGATAATGTTTCACTTACTCCAAGTCGGTGCCTTCACTAGTAAAAGTTGGGAAGGTTTGTTGTAAGAATCTGGATGACCTAAACTACAAATTTCCGTGGACCTCGTCGTACTAGCTCTGGAGATAAGATATGCTAAAAAAAGAGATGATCATGACCTAATTTAAGCTGGAGCCTCAAGTCAGTGACAGCTAGAATTACCAAAATAGCACATGTTTGTTCAGCATACAAATTCGTATAGTTGGCTATTGACGAACGAAGCTTCCTAAGATGTTTGAAACTTTGTCCCGTGTTCACAATTTTTAATTCTTTTTGATTTTTTTTTTGTCTTTTCATTTCTTTCAGTTCTTCTTTTTTACTCCCAGCGATCAATGTAGGGAAATAGGGAAAAAAAAAAGAAAGGAAAAAATATAAATAGTGCTATTTTTATTCAAAAAGTTGCAAAAATAGGTTGTGCGAGTACCGATCGTCATATGTGGCAGAACCAACGTCCGTGTCATTGATTTCCAGCCATATTTCATTAGAAGGACTGCATTGGTTAGTCAAAAGATTTAGGACTAAATTGGTCGAAGTAGAATAGATTTATACCTTCTTAGATAATTATCCCGTGATCTTTTTGTTGACTTATGGTATGTAATGGTGGAGATATGATAGGACATGGTCGATGTGTTCATCGCGAGTTGCGTGCAAAAGTTTTGGCTAAACAATCCAAAACTGATTGTGTGTGAGTTCCTTGCTAGTTCAGTGCGAGTTCCGTGCGAGTTCCGGGTTTTCTTGGGAAACTGATCTATTTATGTTGGTTTACAATCACTTGGGTTGATCTCGGTTTTTGCATTGGATAAAAAGTGATTGTTGCACACTAAACGCGCCCTAAGATTCTGGTGCTAAGCCAAAACGAGGCCCAACTTCATTGCCAATACGACTGATTTGAAGCCACAGAAGAACATTATTATAATGACAGCTCCGCCAAATGACAAATAAGAACTACATCTTTTTACGCCAACCGACAGGCTCTTCCACGGGAGGGCCGCTTCCTTTGATGCGGTTTGGGGTGATTGGGGACAAACGGGCGGAGGAAGAAAAGGGCGAAAAAAAATACACCCTCCTCTTCCGTTTTCCTTCTGGTGCGGGGAGGAGGTTGGACAATTCCACCGTTATGAATAGGCGAAGATGATGAAGAACAACCACTTGCTCGCCACGATATGGAGGGCGGAGGATTATGTAGTAAAATTGAAACGTTTAGAACTTAATTGACATCCGTATAAGAGATTTAAGACTGATCAGATGATTTTCTCAAATTTAAACGGGAATGCATTCCCAGGTTCCATCTCCAATGCAGTTTATGAGCAGGCTTTGTGATTGACTTCCATGTGATGAATTAATTGATCGATCATCTAGGAACTTGTGGTGATGCTTTTTCATACTATTTATGTACATAATGATAATGTTTCACTTACTCCAAGTCGGTGCCTTCACTAGTAAAAGTTGGGAAGGTTTGTTGTAAGAATCTGGATGACCTAAACTACAAATTTCCGTGGACCTCGTCGTACTAGCTCTGGAGATAAGATATGCTAAAAAAAGAGATGATCATGACCTAATTTAAGTTGGAGCCTCAAGTCAGTGACAGCTAGAATTACCAAAATAGCACATGTTTGTTCAGCATACAAATTCGTATAGTTGGCTATTGACGAACGAAGCTTCCTAAGATGTTTGAAACTTTGTCCCGTGTTCACAATTTTTAATTCTTTTTGATTTTTTTTTTGTCTTTTCATTTCTTTCATTCTTCTTTTTTACTCCCAGCGATCAATGTAGGGAAATAGGGAAAAAAAAAAAAGAAAGGAAAAATATAAATAGTGCTATTTTTATTCAAAAAGTTTAAAAAATAGGTTGTGCGAAAGTACCGATCGTCATATGTGGCAGAACCAACGTCCGTGTCATTGATTTCCAGCCATATTTCATTAGAAGGACTGCATTGGTTAGTCAGAAGATTTAGGACTAAATTGGTCGAAGTAGAATAGATTTATAACTTCTTAGATAATTATCCCGTGATCTTTTTGTTGACTTATGCTATGTAATGGTGGAGATATGATAGGACATGGTCGATGTGTTCATCGCGAGTTGCGTGCAAAATTTTTGGCTAAACAATCCAAAACTGATTGTGTGTGAGTTCCTTGCTAGTTCAGTGCGAGTTCCGTGCGAGTTCCGGGTTTTCTTGGGAAACTGATCTATTTATGTTGGTTTACAATCACTTGGGTTGATCTCGGTTTTTGCATTGGATAAAAAGTGATTGTTGCACACTAAACGCGCCCTAAGATTCTGGTGCTAAGCCAAAACGAGGCCCAACTTCATTGCCAATACGACTGATTTGAAGCCACAGAAGAACATTATTATAATGACAGCTCCGCCAAATGACAAATAAGAACTACATCTTTTTACGCCAACCGACAGGCTCCTCCACGGGAGGGCCGCTTCCTTTGACTGCGGTTTGGGGTGACCGGGGACAAACCTGGCGGACAGTAAAAGGGCGAAAAAATACACCCTCCTCTTTCGTTTTCCTTCTGGTCTGGGGGAGGAGGTTGGGCAATTCCACCGATTATGAACAGAGCGAAGATGATGAAGAACAACCGCTTGCTCGCCACGATATAGAGGGCGGAGGATGATGTAGTAAAATTGAAACGTTTAGAACTTAATTGACATCCGTATAAGAGATTTAAGACTGATCAGATGATTTTCTCAAATTTAAACGGGAATGCATTCCTAGGTTCCATCTCCAATGCAGTTTATGAGCGGGCTTCGGGATTGACTTCCATGTGATGAATTAATTGATCGATCATCTAGGAATATGCGGTGATGCTTTTTCATATATTTATGTACATAATGATAATGTTTCACTTACTCCAAGTCGGTGCCTTCACTAGTAAAAGTTGGGAAAGTTTGTTGTAAGAATCTGGATGACCGAAACTACAAATTTCCGTGGACCTCGTCGTACTAGCTCTGGAGATTAGATATGCTAAAAAAAGAGATGATCATGACCTAATTTAAGTTGGAGCCTCAAGTCAGTGACTGTTAGAATTGCCAAAATAGCACATGTTTGTTCAGCATACAAATTCGTATAGTTGGCTATTGACGAGCGAAGCTTCCTAATATGTCTGAAACTTTGTCCCGGGTTCGCAATTTTTTAATTCTTCTTGATTTTTTTTTGTCCTTTCATTTTTTTCGTTCTTCTTTTTTATTCCCAGTGATCAACGTAGGGAAATAGGGAAAAAAAAGAAAGGAAAAAATATAAACAATGCTATTTTTATTCAAAAAGTTAAAAAATAAGTTGTGCGAGTACCGATCGTCATATGTGGCAGAACCAACGTTCGTGTCCTTGATTTCCAGCCATATTTCATCAGAAGGACTGCATTGGTTAGTCAAAAGGTTTAGGACTAAATTGGTCGAAGTAGAATAGATTTATAACTTCTTAGATAATTATCCCGTGATCTTTTTGTTGACTTATGCTATGTAATGGTGGAGATATGATAGGACATGGTTGATGTGTTCATCGCGAGTTCAGTGCAAAAGTTTTGGCTAAACAATCCAAAATTGATTGTGTGCGAGTTCCGTGATAGTTCCGTGCGAGTTCCGTGATAGTTCCGTGCGAGTTCCGTGCGAGTTTTGTGCTAGTTCCGTGCGAGTTCCATGCGAGTTCCGGGTTTTCTTGGGAAACTAATCTATTTATGTTGGTTTACGATCAATTGGGTTGATCTCGGTTTTTTGCATTGGATAAAAAGTGATTATTGCGCAATAAGCGCACCCTAAGATCCTGGTGCTAAGCCAAAACGAGGCCCAACTTCATTGCCAATACGACTGATTTGAAGCCACAGAAGAACATTATTATAATGACAGCTCCGCCAAATGACAAATAAGAACTACATCTTTTTACGCCAACCGACAGGCTCCTCGACGGGAGGGCCGCTTCCTTTGACTGCGGTTTGGGGCGACCGGGGACAAACTGGCAGACAGTAAAAGGGCGGAAAAATACACCCTCCTCTCCGTTTGCCTTCAGGTCTCGGGGAGGAGGTTGGACAATTCCACCGGTTATGAACAGAGCAAAGATGATGAAGAACAACCACTTGCTCGCCACGATATGGAGGGCGGAGGATGATGTAGTAAAGTTGAAACGTTTAGAACTTAATTGACATCCGTGTAATGAATGATTTCGATCATTTCTATTTAGTTTGGTCTCACAATCGTGGTATCAAAAAAATACAGAGGAGCAGGACGCTCACCCGGTCCCTCACTTATAATGAATGGGAAAATTACAAAAAAAGTCCTAAATCTTTTGTAATTGTGTTAACTCAGTCCTAAATCTTTTTTTTTTTTTACCAATTCAGTCCTAAACCTTTTACAATTGTGTCAATTTAGTTCATCCGGCCACTTTTGGCTAGCTGGCGCTGACGTGGACGCCGACCGCCAACGTGATAATATTTTAATAATATTTTATTATTTTTCAAATTTTTTTTCTTTTTTTTTTTTTTCCCCTATCTTCTTCCCCGGTCGCCGGTCCGGCGACCGGTGAGAGGTTGAGGCCGAAGATATTGGAAGAAAGCGCAAGCACTTCATTTTTCCTTGGAGCATGCCTATATTTAAATGACCTGAATCATTTCTCTACCAAAGTCCAAACTCTGGGGAACTTCGCGGCAATTTCTGCTTTCACTATTACACATTTGACTCACCCGAAATCAAAATTTTCTTCACTGGCTACATCTAAATCCAAGTGTGATTATCTAAATATTTGATTGATGGAAATTTTTCAGGATTTGCATCATGATGATAAGTTGAAGATGCTGTCACTTGACTAAGCACCTCCTAAGGTTAGCCACAACCAAAAGAAAGAAGCATTACTTTCTGAGGTCAAGTTCAACAATCCTGAGTCTGTTGCTCGAGAGCGTTCTCGCAAGATAAGTTAATAGGGAAAAGTATCAAAAAAATCATAAATCTTTGACATTTATGCCAATTTGGTCCTAAATCTTTTTTTGATGCCAATTCAGTTCTAAACCTTTTGCATTTGTGTCAATTCACTCCAAAACATTTTGTATTGGTGCTAGTTCAGTCTCAAACCCTTTTGGTTTTTGTGTTAATTCAGTCATTTCGATTAATTTTGACCGGATTTTACTGACGTGGATGCCGACGGGCTGATAGCTCATTGCTGGCGCTAACGTGGACAACTTTTAATAATATTTAAAATATTTTTTTGAATTTTTATTTATTTTTTCATTTTTTTTTTTTTTCACTCCCCTCTCTACTTCCCCCAACCGGTTGCCCCACCTGCGACCAGCTAGAGACCGGTGAGGCTTGACCTCGCTAGATCTGATGAGGTCGGGCCTCGCCTAGTCGCTGGCAAGGCTCGAGCCCTCACTAGAGGCCATCGGAATCACAGCCTCTGGCGAGTTCGGGGGCTAGGCTCGACCCCTCGCAGGAGGCCTAGGAGGTTGAAGGCCTCAAGCGAGGGCTCGAGCCTCGCTCGCCCAGCACGAGGCCACCCTCGCGACCATCTGGCAAGGGCAATGTAAAATATAGGTTCGAAAAAAAAAATCCACAAAGCTACAGTGGACTCTCGGCCAAATTAAAAAGGAGGCCGAGAGCTCTTTGGTTGAGCAAAACAGAAACGGAAAAGAGGAGAAAAGAGAGGAAGAGAAGAAGAAGAAGAAGAAAGGGGGGTTTTGCACCGCGCGGACCTCGCCTAGCTGATTCGATTTTGTATCGCAACGCTCGGTAAGTACTCGCGCCCCTCGTTCGTTTGATTGGAAAAGTTTTCCGATTTAGGGTTTAAATTCGGAATTTTGGGTAATTCGAGCGGCGAAATCTGATTTTTGAGTCGTTGAGCTGCGTATTTTTATAGAATTGATAGTTTACAGTGTTGTGGAGCCATGGGATTTTATGGAACTTGATTTGGACTTACGGTTTGCTGGATATGAATTTTTGAAGTTGAGTGCGCGCAGTGAACAGTGCGCGAACAGTGATTTTTAGGCCGATTTTCATCCGTTTTCGGCTCTATTTTGGGGCTACCAAGTTGGGGTTTCTATAGTGCTCTAAATGAGCTTTCTATTGACTATAAGTTTGCTTAGAACGGAGTTTAGTGGAGAAAGTTATGGCGCAATTAAGTTTCGCGTCGTGGACGAATTTGGATAATCGCTTTGGACGAGTGTTTTGGGAGCGTCTTTTAGTCGTTATATTAGCGTCTAAGTCTAGTTGAGCCGAATCGTAATTGAAATATCATTTTACTCGGTTTTGATACGGTTTTTCGGCTTATTGTTAGGTATTTGAGTGCGTCGACTCGAGAAACCGCTATAAGTTAGTTTTCAGCTTTTCAAGATGAGTGGTAATATTTCTTCTTTGAATTTGTAAACTCATATTTAGAAAATGATATGTATTAGATATGTTACCATATAAGAAATGACATTTTGATTGCATAAAACTAGATCGAGCATTTAATGCCATTTTGAGTATTTAAAATGAAAGATTATCTTTTGATTTCGATTTTAACTTACTGAATGCAAATAGATTTGCGAAACCTTTTGAGAAAGACTCATGAGGAGATCTTGCATTTGAATGTGGCTTATGAAGGGTTTTATGTCGGTTTATGAAATGGTTTATGAAATGATTTCTAAAATGGGTTTTGTAGATTCGTGGATGATATTGTTGTGAATTTTGGTACTCAGTGTCTCTGTAAACCCAAATGAGGGGTTATGGGTATGCGTATACTAGTTTTGGATATCCTTGTGGGCTGAGCTATTGGCTTATAGTAGGTGGAGACCTTGCTAAGGGGGGAATCTTGGTCGCCTTTCACGGGGCGTTATCCTTGATTATACTTAGATTTCTGAGCATGAGATTGGCTAATGGAATAGACCACTGGCGTGTGTTTTCGATGAGATTGGCCAATGGATTTGACCATTGGTTTCTTCTTTGATATTATTAATTTGAATGAACTTTCCTATTGTGAAAATGTGACGTTTAAAGTAGCATATAACTTATTTTGAACATGGAGTTTGTGATATGTTGGAATTGGGTTAATTGAGCTTTCATTTGGTCTTATAACTGTATGCATAATGGGTACTCGATCTACTTAGAAGAAATGTATTACTCACTGAGCTGTGGTAGCTCATTCCTCTCATTTAACTTGTTTTTCAAGTTCTTCACCGAGGCGCTAGTAGGCGTGAGAGTTCCGGTGTCGGGGAAGGCATTTTGATAGTTAAGACTTTTTGGTACGAGTTATACATGGATATGGAGCTTAATGTACTTAGCTTTTTGGTGGATTGTAGTTAACTTTGATATTGTAACCAAATAAACTTTATATCATGTATATATGTGATTGCATATATTTTGATATCAGTGAGTTTTGATTATGTTTAGGCTGCGTCCTTCCCTTATTCTTGTTGAGTTTAGGGTGTGACATTTATTGGTATCAAAGCATAGGTTTTGATTTTTGGAGTATAGATATGGGACGTTGTGAGATTGTGTGATAGATTTTTACGCTAGTCTTTTATTTACTAAGTAGTATTTCATTCTTGGATACAGGCGATCATGAGTTTTGACTCGGAAGCTACTTGCCTCGCTTCTTAAGAGTAATAAAGGCAAGCGAGTCATTACTTCCGACACTAGAGATATGCCTCAATGTTCTCAAGTTGTGACTTTAAAAAGGAGATTGGAGGATCAATATGAAGTGAGTTCCGACTCACCAGAAGTTAGGGAAGAACCCCAAGAGCTTAATCCCCTGACTGATTTCACTCAAGCAATGATTCATTGGTATCGTCAGGTGAAGGGATTAAGTGAAGGTGGCACCACCGACTCATGCACCTTCAGACAATTCAGAAAGGCGGATCCACCTAAGTTTGATGGGAAGTTTGATCCTCTTAAGGCCGATGGTTGGATTAGAAGCATAGAAGAAATCTTTAGAGCGGAAAATGTTCATGACAATCAAAAGGTCAGCTTTTCTACTCGTTATTTGGAAGGTGAAGCTATATGTTGGTGGCAAGAGACTAGACCCGCCCTTGGAGGTATTGATGTAATCATTTCCCTGGAAGGACTTCACTGAAGCATTTAATGCCCAATTCTTCCCCGAGTCATTCCAAGCGAAGATGAGGAGTGACTCTACAAATGTATCTCAAGGTAGCTCGTTAGTTATGGAGTATGCAGCCCGCTTTAATCAACTCAGTAGATTCGAGGAAGGCTTTGTGGTTAGTGAAAAGCGGAGGGCAGAACACTTTCAGCAAGGACTTCAACCTGATATTCGCAGTATTCTCACGCCTTTTGTATTGACTACGTACAAAGATGTCTTGGATCGAGCGATTAGGGTGGAGCAAGACATGTTAGAGAGTGATGCACAGGGTGCACCTCAATACAAGAGGTGTAAGCCCACTGATTATCATGATAGTCGGACCAGTAGTAGCAAAAAGCGGAGGGATTTCATTCAGCCAGGAAGGCCCAAGATTCAGAGTAATCCGAGCCCTTGTGCTACTTGTGGGAAGCGTCATAGCGGTATTTGTTACCGCAAGATTGGAGCTTGCTTTCTTTGTGGGAAAATAAGACATATGACGCGTGATTGTCCTACACAGAAGGATATCCCTGGAGAGAGTAGATTGTGTTTTGTTTGTGGGCAGCCTGGGCACCTAGCATCTGCTTGTTCTATGAGGAAAACTGCATCTGCAGCTGGTAGACCCCAAGGAAATCAAGAAAGGCAAAAGACAACTGGAAAAGTTTTTGCGATAACAAAGGAGGATGCGGCGGCATCCAACGCAGTTGTTGCAGGTAATATTCATATTGCCTCTCAATATGCGTATGCGCTGTTTGATCCGGGTGCTATGCATTCCTTTATTGCCATTGACTTCGCAAGGAAACTTGATGTGTTGCCTGAGCCTCTTGAGCATGAAATGTATGTTGATACTCCTACTGGAAATTTCTTGATTGCTAACCGTGTATTCAAGAGATGTTTGCTTCGGATTAATGATGTAGCATTACCTGTAGATTTGGTGGAGTTAGATATACGGGATTTCGATGTTATTTTGGGAATGGATTGGTTATCCACATATCATGTAACTATTGATTGCTATTTTAAGAAAATTGTCTTTCGACTTCCAAATCAACTCCAATTCTCTTTTTTTGGGAAGTTGTAAAGGCACTTTTCCAATATTGATATCAGCTTTACAAGCAAGGAAGCTTTTAAGGGTTGTTGTGGTTATGTGGCTTGTGTAAAGGACACAAGTAAAGATCTTGTAAAGCTTGAAAATATTCCTATTGTTAGAGAATTTCCAGATGTGTTTCCTGAAGATTTGCTTGGCTTGCCTTCTGATAGAGAGATTGATTTCTGTATTGATTTGATGCCGGGTACTATGCTTATCTCTAAGGCGTCATATCGGATGGCACCGTCTGAATTGAAGGAATTGAAAGTACAGCTGCAGGAATTATTGGATAAGGGTTTTATTAGACCTAGCATTTCGCCTTGGGGAGCTTCGGTTCTTTTTGTGAAAAAGAAGGATGGTAGTATGCGACTTTGTGTTGATTATTGGGAACTTAACAAGGCGACGATAAAAAATAAATACCCTTTGCCCCGGATCGACGATTTGTTTGATCAATTTCAAGGAGCTCAGGTATTTTCTAAGATTGACCTTTGTTCTGGGTATCATCAGTTGAAGATAAAGGTGGATGATGTACCAAAGACGGCTTTCAGGACGAGGTATGGCCATTATGAATTTCTTGTCATGCCTTTTGGATTAACAAATGTACCTGCTGCTTTCATGGATTTGATGAATAGGGTGTTCAGGCAGTATCTTGATAAGTTTATCGTGGTGTTCATTGATGATATTTTGGTGTATTCGAAGAGTTTGGAGGAACATAAGCAACACTTAAGGTTTGTCTTGCAAACTTTGCGTGAGAAGAAGTTGTTTGCTAAATTCAGTAAGTGCGATTTCTAGCTTGATCATATAGAATTCTTAGGCCATATAATCTCGAAGGATGGCATTTCAGTCGACCCAAAGAAAGTTGAAGCAGTTGTCCAATGGAGTCGCCCTACCAATGTCACTCAAGTGAGAAGTTTTCTTGGTCTAGCTGGATACTATAGGCGGTTTGCGGAGGGATTTTCTGAACTTCTCGGTCCACTTACTCGCCTAACTCATAAGGGAGTTAAATTTTTATGGTCCGATCAATGTGAGCATAGTTTCCAAGAGTTAAAGAGACGGTTAGTGTCGGCTCCTATATTGACCTTACCTTCAGGTACTGATGGCTTCACAATCTCTTTGTGATGCATCTAAGGAAGGTTTAGGTTGTTCTTATGCGAGAATGGTAAAGTTGTAGCCTATGCCTCTAGACAGTTGAAAGTACATGAGAGAAATTATCCCACTCATGATTTGGAATTAGCAGCGATTGTGTTTGCCTTGAAGATATGGCAGCACTACTTGTATGGTGAGAAATGTGAAGTCTTTACTGATCATAAGAGTTTGAAGTACATCTTTACTCAGAAAGAATTGAACATGAGACAGAGGAGATGGCTAGAACTCTTAAAGGATTACGACCTGTCTATCAATTACCATCCAGGTAAGGCAAATGTAGTAGCCGATGCCCTAAGTCGTAAATTTTATGGAAACATGGCTACATTGCTCACTTCTCAGAAGCCTATTCTTGAGGATATGAGGAAGTTAGACTTGGAGGTATTGGTACATAAGCTTGGTACTCGATTAGCTAATCTTTAAGTACAACCAATGTTGATTGACAGAATTAAGGCTAAGCAGAATGGGGATCCTCAGTTGGGAAAGATTAGAGGAGTAGAAGCTGGGAGACAAGAGGACTTCAGTATCCATGCGGATGGGTCATTGAGGTTTCATGGTCGGCTATGTGTTCCTGATGATTCGGAATTGAAAAAGGAGATATTGCAGGAAGCTCATAGTACGAGATTCTCTATCCATCCGGGAAGCACTAAAATGTACAGGGATGTGAGAGAGAATTTTTGGTGGATCAACATGAAGAAAGATATCGTGAAATTTGTTGACCAGGTTTGATTTGCCAGCAAGTAAAGATTGAGCATAAAAAACCAGGTGGATAGCTACACCCACTTGAGATACCT
Organism: Syzygium grande; assembly: GCA_024733475.1. Taxonomy (NCBI): domain Eukaryota; kingdom Viridiplantae; phylum Streptophyta; class Magnoliopsida; order Myrtales; family Myrtaceae; genus Syzygium; species Syzygium grande. The sequence continues at coordinate 10,904,748 of JAMXDD010000011.1, forward strand.
AAGTGGAAGTGGGAGCATATTACCATGGACTTCATCGTCGGGTCTACCGATGACGCTTAGGGGGTGAGCATGGTTGGGTTGGGCGGTCCACCCCTAACCCTAGGACCAACCCGCACAAAGTGTTGGTCCTCAATTTTTGGGACCAAGGACCGACCCTATTGAGCCTGGGACCAAGGACCGAACCGACCCAATGGGTTCGGTCCGGTTCTAGGGTCAACCCGGGACCAACCGGTAATTTTTTTGTTTTATTTTTTGTACTCCTTGAAAAGGAAAACCTACTATTTCAAATTACATATCATCGACAATGTAGCGATGTGCAACCAAACTATAAATACCATTACATATTTAACAAATTTAAGATAAGGCAACAATAGAAATTTCACACCTACTAAAAGTAAAAAACCATAAAAATGATTAAGACCACTCATAGAGATATAGAACAAGATGGGAAGTTCCTGTAATCATCTGTAAATAATACTAGTAACGCCATACACAAAAACGGTTTCCTACATTCGATCAAGGAGAGTCCAATCAACCAAAAAATGAGCTTCACACCACTTAACTAGCAAATCATTGTAGCAACTGCAATACTACTCTTCAAAAACTTCTACCATTTCACACAAACTCAAAAGTAAAGTGCAACTGAAACTTACTAGTGAAATACAATTAAACTATAAGAAATTCAAAACACTTAATATAAACCATGAATATACAACTTCACATCTTGTTAATTCACTTCAACTTCCGAACACCTGGAAAAAAAAACAAACGACTCACATAATTAATACTTGACAAAAGTTTCAATTGGGTTCCCGGTTCTCTACATAAAAAAATTATAACTAATATATTAAATATATATTATATATAATATATATAGTCCGGGTTGGTCCGGGTTGGACCGACCCTAAACTATCTGGACCGAGGACCAACCCCATAGTAATCTTGGTCCGGGGATATCGGGGACCAAGGACCGACCTGGGGTCCTCCTAGGGAACCGGACCGGGACGGGTGGGGTTGGGTCGGTGGGGTCGGTCCAGGTTGACCCCGGACCGATGCTCACCCCTAGATGACGCCTAGTGGTAAAAATGCTATATGAGTGATTATCGATCGATTAACTAAACCTACTCACTTTTTGTCATATCAATTCGATCTTTCACTTGAGGATATGGCGAAGCGGTATGTTAATGAGATAGTGAAGCTTCATGGGGTTCCAGTGAGCATTGTTTCTGACAGGAATCCCAGGTTTGTGTCTAACTTTTAGAAGAGTTTGCAAGGAGCATTGGGTACTAAACTCAACTTCAGCACGACTTTTCATCCGCAAACAGATGGACGGTCTGAGAGAACGATTCAAACATTAGAGGACATGTTAAGATCCTGTGTTATTGACTTTGGCGGTTCATGGGATGAGCACCTTCATTTGGCGGAGTTTTCTTGTAATAACAGTTATCATTCTAGCATCAAGATGGCTCCTTTTGAAGCTCTATATGGTTGAAAATACAGAACTCCAGTATATTAGGATGATGTTGGTGAGAAAAGATTAACTAGCCCAGAGTTTATTCAACAATCATAAGAGAAAGTCAGGGTGATTCGAGAGCATTTGAGAACAGCACAAAGCCGTCAGAAAAGCTATGCTGACCTCAAAAGACGCAAGGTAGAGTTCAATGTGGGAGATCATGTGTCACGTCCCGAACCACTCATAATCGATACTTGTGACCGACCATGATCGGGAACGGGCCCATGAAGCATGAATATTTATTAGAACGTCCCGTTGATTTATAAATATAACAAACATGCGGAAGCGATTCAACGAGACAAACCAAACAATAAAGGCAAAGGTGCACGTTGTATTTACAAGATAGTTTCGTGCTTATTTACAAGCCCTTCCTCGGGCTACCAGTCATATTAAACGATATTTGTTACATGCCTATTTCAAAGGCACTTCCGAAGAACAACAAACAAACAAGCCATTTTTACAAACAAAATTTTGGCTTGGGTTCTAGCTTCTCTACGGTTAGTCTTTACTTATCCTGTCCTCGCTCGCTCCTCCCCGTCCTTGTCCACACGTCCGCCGTCACACCCCACCCATGGCCGGTCACGGAGTCGAACCTCCCATGTCGGTGAACGGCCCGTTAAATCCTCTCGAAGGGGGCCGACCCAATCCCCGTCGGCCCAGCGATACCAGGCCACGTATGGATGCGGGACAAGATCTACCCGACCTTCGTCCACCATTATATAGGTGGTGATCCTTCGGTAGGCTCGATTTTCGCGGGCGTCGATCACCGTGAGAAGCTCGGCCCGCATCTCGACCGGGTTGCCAAACTGGACTGGGGGTGACGCCATCTCTACGGACCTGAAAAAGAGAAAAAAAAAATAACGGAGAGTGAGTCGAGGAGACTCAGTAAGTAAGACGTTACTAACAGGCGATGACATATCAATCGTCATTTTCACGAAACATTCTTACCGTACCGGCCTCGGTGGCCGATCAAACAACAACGGGCATAGAAAGCACAAAACAAGGAGCCCAAGCATGGCTAAGTCACGGTTTACCTCTCGTTTCTCGCCTTGGTTCTATTTAGATAACATGCAAAAAAAACCACGAAACAAGCAAACTCGTTATCGGAACACAACATCGGAACATCAAAACCGAGCACGGGGAAAGCTCATGCTACGACGCATTTCAACGTCATTTCCGGTAGTAAAATCCCACTTACACTTTTATAAAACAAGAACAAGAGTAGAGAATGGCGGAAAGGGTGACGGGTCTCGAGTTTTTTCTTTGGAATAATTCTCGAGAATGGCTTTTCTCTCTCTCGGGTTTTCTTTCTCTCTTTTTAGCTCTCGATTTCTTTTCTTTTCTCTCAATTTTCGCCCCTCTCTCTCTCTTTCTCTCTCTAATTTAGTTGATGCGTGTGAGGAAGTGAACCCAATTCTATCCTAAGGAGGGCTATTTATAGAGGGGATAAAGTGGCTTGATGATACGTGCGCCTGGGTCATCAAGGGTGTGAGGTATGCGCACGTGTCATCCATGCGATGAGGTAAGCGCATACCTCACCCCATCATAATGACCCAAGGCCAAAGTCCAAGAAATGATGAATTGGCCATAAATGACTCTCTTTTCTCTCTCCTCTCAAGCTTGGCCGAAACCTTCCCCCTCTCCCCTTGGCTGGCATGTGGTCTTCTCCCTCTTCTTTGATCAATAATGGAAGGGCAAAGTCATGATGGTTCATTAAATGGCCATTATGACTTGTTTGAAAAAGAAGGCATGACATTAAATGCAAGAAAATGATGATGGTGATAAGGTTTGACCAAGTCAAACCTTCTAGGACTCTCTTAAATATCTTTGAATCAATCCCAATTAGTCCGGACCAAACGAGTCTTGCGAAACGCGCCCGTATCGTCTAAAACGAGCCCCGCACAACAATTATTCCGAACCTTTCCGAGGTTTTCTCAAAAAAATATTCCAATAATACCCTTATAAATGTTAAATAATGCCAAAATTGGGCCTCACAATGTCCAAGTGTGGCTCTATAAAAATCAAGCCAAAACACCCCAAAATATCCTTCTCGGGTAACTAGGCAAAACTAGGCTCTTGGGCATTTTTATTTGCCGGGCCACCGGTCTGGCACGGGGTTGTCATCCATGGCCTTCCGACTTGCCCGCGATGATCCGTGGCCGATTCATGACCGGGCCACGTTCGAGTATCAACGATCCATGGTCGACCCTCGGTTGTCATGTAGCCTCGTGGAAATCCGGTACCCCGGAATTAACTTGTGGTCACCCGGGACTAATGCATGGCCGTGCGGTATCACCCGCGACCAACTCATGCCTTTCCCGGACTGATCCACAGTTATTCAGGACGTTCCACTAACGGCCCTTATGGTCGAAGGATCACCCCATGGTCGTATTACCCTAATCATTTGCGTAGTCAGGGTCATTCCACTGTCGAACCCTAGGCCAACTCATGGACAATCTTTCGATCGAACCACGACTAACCCTCAGTACACTCATCCCGATCATGCTGTCCATTTCAATACCGACCCTCAACTTGACTTACCCGTTAAACCACAATTACCAACCCTCGGCTTCCTAGGCCCGAAATCGGGGATGTCACATCATGCGTTCCTTAAAGTTTCTCCAATGAAAGGCGTTATGAGATTTGGCACTCATGGTAAGTTAAGTCCAAGATATGTGGAACCATTCTTAATATTAGAGAAGATTGGCGAAATTGCTTATAAACTGGCTTTACCATCAGCGTTATCGGGCATGCATGATGTGTTCCATGTGTCTTTATTGCGAAGATATGTGCCAAATCCTGAACATGTGCTTGACTTTACACCTTTACGGTTAAAGGAAAACTTATCATATGACGAGCAAGTAGTGTGCATTGTTGATAGAAAAGATCAAAGTGCTACGACAACGTACTATTCCTTACGTAAAGATTCAATGGCAAAACCACACCGAGAGGGAGGCCACTTGGGAGCTTGAGGAAGAGGCAAGACGCAAATACCCTCACTTGTTTGATGATTGAGGCACGTTTAAATTTCGAGGGCGAAATTTTTTTTAAGGAGGGGAGAATGTAAAATATAGGTTCAAAAAAAAAAAAGTCAACAAGTCCACAAAGCTACAGTGGACTCTCGGCCAAACTAAAAAGGAGGCCGAGAGCTCTTTGGTTGAGCAAAACAGAAACGGAAAAGAGGAGAAAAGAGAGGAAGAGAAAAAGAAGAAGAAGAAAGGGGGGTTTTGCGCGCGTGGACCTCGCCTAGCCGATTCGACTTCGTATCGCAACGCTCGGTAAGTACTCGCGCCCCTCGTTCGTTTGATCGGAGAAGTTTTCCGATTTAGGGTTTAAATTCGGAATTTTGGGTAATTCGAGCGGCGAAGTCTGATTTTTGAGTCGTTTAGCTGCATATTTTTATAGAATTGATAATTTATGGTGTTGCGGAGCCGTGGGATTTTACGGAACCTGATTTGGACTTACGGTTTGCCGGATATGAATTTTTGAAGTTGAGTGCGCGCAGTGAACAGTGTGCGAACAGTGGTTTTAGGCCGATTTTCGTCCGTTTTCGGCTCTATTTTGGGGCTGCCAAGTTGGGGTTCCTATAGTGCTCTAAATGAGCTTTCTATTGACTATAAGTTTGCTTAGAACGGAGTTTAGTGGAGAAAATTATGGAGCAATTAAGTTTCGCATCGTGGATGAATTTGGATAATCGCTTTGGACGAGTGTTTTGGGAGCGTCTTTTAGTCGTTATATTAGCGTCTAAGCTTAGTTGAGCCGAATCGTAATTGAAGTATCATTTTACTCGGTTTTGATACGGTTTTTCGGCTTATTGTTAGGTATTCGAGTGCGTCGACTCGAGAAACTGCTATAGGTTAGTTTTCAGCTTTTCAAGGTGAGTGGTACTATTTCTTCTTTAAATTTGTAAACTCATATTTAGAAAATGATATGTATTAGATATGTTACCATATAAAAATGGTATTTTGATTACATAAAACTGGATCGAGCATTTACTGCTATTTTGAGTATTTAAAATGAAAGATTATTTTTTTATTTCGGTTTTAACTTACTGAATGCAAATAGGTTTGCGAAACCTTTTGATAAAGACTCATGAGGAGGTCTTGCATTTAAATGTGGCTTATGAAGGGTTTTATATCGGTTTATGAAATGGTTTATGAAATGATTTCTAGAATGGGTTTTGTAGATTCGTGGATGATATTGTTGTGGATTTTGTTGCTCAGTGTCTCTGTAAACCCAAATGAGGGGTTGTGGGTATGCGCATACTAGTCTAGGATATCCTTGTGGGCTGAGCCACCAGCTTATAGTAGGTGGAGACCTTGCCAAAGGGGGAATCTTGGTCGCCTTTCACGAGGCATTATCCGTGATTATACTTAGATTTTTGAGCATGAGATTGACCAATGGAATAGACCATTGGCGTGTGCTTTCGATGAAATTGGCCAATGGATTTGACCATTGGTTTCTTCTTTGATATTATTAATTTGAATGAACTTTCCTATTGTGAAAATGTGACGTTTAAAGTAGCATATAATTTATTTTGAACATGGAGTTTGTGATATGTTGGAATTGGGTTAATTGAGCTTTCGTTTGGTCTTATAACTGTGTGCATAGTGGGTACTCGATCTATTTAGAAGAAATGTATTACTCACTGAGTCGTGGTAGCTCATTCCTCTCATCTAACTTGTTTTTCAAGTTCTTCACCGAGGCGCTAGTAGGCGTGAGAGTTCCGGTGTCGGGGAGGGCATTTTGATAGTTGAGACTTTTTGGTACGAGTTACACATGGATATGGAACTTAATGTACTTAGCTTTTTGGTGGATTATAGTTAACTCTGATATTGTAACCAAATAAACTTTATATCATGTATATATGTAGTTGCATATATTTTGATATCAGTGAGTTTTTGTTATGTTTAGGCTGCGTCCTTTTGTTAAAGGATGGCCGTGTCATGCCCTTATTCTTGTTGAGTTTAGGGTGTGACAGGCAAGCCTCGCCGGCCTTTGGCCGGCCATCGGTCCGCTGACCGGCTGGAGGAAGGAGGTAGGGGAGGAAATAAAAAAGAAAAAGAAAAGAAATAAATAAATACAAATTTAAAATTTATTAAAATATTATTAAAAGTTGTCCACGTCAGCGTCAGTAGCCGGTCGGCGTCCACATTAGCAAAATCAGACCAAAATTGGGCGGAAGGACTGAATTGACACAAAAAGAAAAGGTTTAGGACTAAATTGATACTAATGCAAAATGTTTATAGCTAACTTGGCACCAAAAAAAGTTTTAGAATTGAATTAGCACAAATGCAAAATGTTTAGGGCTGAATTGACACAAAAAAAAGGTTTAGGAGTAAATTTGCACCAATTCAAAAGGTTTATGACTTTTTGACACTTTTCCCCAAGTTAATATGAGTCTATTCTGTTAGTTAATTGCTTCACTCTATGATTTGAGTTAAAGAAAAACCATGTTTGTATCCCATGAAGGGTCGATCTTCAGCACGAAAACTAGATCTTACGGTTATGGGAGCATCATTCCCATTAACTGGACTTCCTTCGAGTTTCACAGGATGCATGGAGCGATAAACAAGCAAACAACAATGGATGATGGATTTTCTGTTCACTCAAACCATGTGGTGAGTATAGCCTTCTTTGAGCTGCTAAGTATTGCTTTATTCTATTGAGCATCTAAGTAACATAATTAGTGGAAGAAGATCGTATATATATAAAGAGCATATAAACTCTATTGTCAAGTGACGCGATAAATTTTCACGTGAAAAATAGATAGAATCTGATATTGATATCATGTTATAAAGTTCAGATTTCAAAAGTCCAGACAAAAGTTGAAGCCATTATCTGGACATATATTAAACCAAATAGCACATAAAAAGAGAGGACCAGTTTGGTTAACTTCGTGAAACTTAGATCCTAGGAGATTCGTGGTTGTTTTTCTGTCTGTCGCGTTAAATGGAATCTCAGATTCTCGTAATTTTAAGGGAGATAAAATGACTGGTGTGCACCTCATTTCAAATTCAAGAAGTCAGGTCCTTGGAGGCCCAATATCTTATGGGCCCGAAATGAATTTAGCCCAACTGGAGGTTGGACAGCCAGGGGGCTTCAGGCCCATAAAGAGGCCCATTTCGCTCGCCGGTAAAATCCCAAGAAGCTCTCTTCGAACTGAAACTCCGAAGCGAGAGGAGGAAGAAGAAGAAGAAGAAGAGTGACGAGTTCGCGACACACGCTCTGCCTCGTTCACGGTCACGTCCACGATGTCCTCCTTCTCGCCACTCGACGACGGCTCGGTCCTCTCCCCGGGGTTCGAGCCCTACGCGGCTCACCATTTCGCCGAGCCCGGCTCGGCCGCCGAGGACGACAGCGACGGCGGCCTCGCTCCCGGGGGCGGTTTCTTCCCGGAGCAGGCGCCGGCGGCGGGGAGTTCTCGGCGGAGGCGGACGGCGAGGGGGCCGACGGGAAGGATGGCCCGGCTTTGCCGAATCCGATGGAGATGCAGCCTGAGGAAGAATTCGCTTTGAGGGAGTTGAGGAGGTGAGCCTCGCGATGATGCAGAATCTTGAGTATTTTTTTTTTTTTTGTGTACAGCTCATTCTGTCTGGTGTGAGCCGAGGTTTGATATCTTGTGGTTATCGGCGCGGTGGTTTGAAGAGCTTCGTCGTGCTGTGATAGGAAGCGTATTGCTATGATTAGGTTAAAGGGCAGTACCGACGATCCTCGCACTATGAAAGCGATGCTCTAGCCGCCGAGTCAAGTCGGAGAAATTTGACTTCTTACAAGAGAAAGCCGCACTTTGAGTGAATAGAGGGAGTTTCTTTTGGGCTCTTTGAGCATCTTAGTGCTGTTATGATGTAGGATCACGTTAGATGACATCTTGGTGGAGCTAATTTTTGTAGCATCTTCTGCAATGCTTCAGAGATTGAATTCGCAAAGTCGGGGATTAGAAGGGACCTGGAACAATTAGGAAGAGAGAAACTCTGAACACTTCTGCAGCCTCGAAAGTCTCTCGCTTCTTGAAAGCCTTGTCAACTTTGTCCGATTGTCCCATCTGCTTATGAATTCTCATGACCTTCACAACTGAGTCCATGAGATCTTATCAAGATTTTGAAGAGTGATTTTGCTTACCCAATATAAAACTAGTCCTTTTTTTTTTCTGGGTGATCACGTGCATTTTGTTGTAACTCCTATAGAAAAATTCTTAACACGCAATAACTTAAAAAGGTTATGATGATTAGAACTTATTCTTGCTTGATGTAACGGTGACAAACTTGGGCGATTGTAGAAGCCCTTGAGGAGAGGGATAGGGGTTGAGGGGAGGGGGAACATCTGACTCAATGCCAATGACTACTTATTGATCGAAGGACCAAACCACTATGAAATGACGAGTGGATTGCTTCAATAGCTCTATTAGTATGATTATTCCATTGCTTCAAGTTTTTTTAAAGGATAATAGTGGATATTAGAAATACCAGAGTTCCTAATGAAGGCGTACAAATTTAACTACCCATATTTCAATTCTGTGCATGGACTCCACCAGAAAGGATATACGGTCTTGCTTTACTTGTAAATCCCTTAAGTGCCGTTGACTGTTAACCTTTATTTTGATCAAAGCAAAATTCCTGCTTTTGTTGAGTACTCTGTAATTTTTTTCTCTTGACATCATATATTATAAGACTGTTGTCACTAAAAATTTGTTTGTACATATATTTCTGTTGCAATGCAAAGACAAAATGCAGTCCGATTGGAAGAGAAGGAGAAGATGGAGAAAGAGCTGTTGAACCAAATAATTGATGAAGCAGATGAGTATAAAATTGAGTTCTACAGGAAAAGGACGATAACCTGTGAGAACAACAAGACAACCAACAGGGAAAAGGAGAAGGTGAGCCCTAGCACTACAATTGCAAACTTAATTCATGATGTTTATCTTTTGTTAATACTTGAATTTTTTTTTTTATTTTGTGATTGTTTCTGTAACAATTTTGCTGGGTGGTTCTATATGATTCTGTTTTATCACATCGGTGCATTGAATTGTAATCTTTCTCCCTCAAATAATTTCACGGAAGTTGTGCTGAAGACTACTAGTGGAATATTCAAGCCATGGTATTTGATTTTTTAAATTTGCAACAGTTAATCCAATTGATTTAAAATTGATCATTTGTAGTCATTGTAAAGAACTGCATAATGCTGACCCAGAGTTCAAAGTTAAGTTCCAATGCGTCAGCTTGCTTTCAATATCCAAGGTATGAGATTCATTAGTAGCTCCTGTGCTTGCAAATTAGAGTCAATCGAGTTAAACTACCCTTTAGAATCAATTCTAAGTATCGACTGTCCACTACAATCAAATAATAGTTTTGAAAGGGAGGAGCGCGCCAATGGTATATCATGTGTTTGAACTGCACTTAAGCTTCATATTTTTTATGGTAGTGCACACCATCCGGACATTATTGGATATGATGAGGTAAATGGATGCGTTGTAGTTGATGGAGAATGATGAAGGGCATGGTGTGTCTGGGGATCTGTCGCCAGTGCTATAAATACCCTGGCAATTATGGGAAATAGATTTTAGGACCAAATTAAGGTAGATTACTAGTGCGTGTTCATATGATTTCAAAGTGATTAGGATCTCAGTTATTCGCTTGGACACTTGGCTATCACGCAGGATGGGGAAAATCAAAATTCTTTGACCTCAACTAATCGGAAATCTGACTAATGTCATATGTTATACTCAGTACGATACATCTAGGACTTGATCTATTGTGACTGGGTGAAATAACACAATCATTCATAGCATTATTAATTACGTAGAATGGGGAAGAAACTGAATGTGGTTGAATTCAAGTAGTTGGAATTTAAATCTGATTTATGTTATAAGTTATTCTCATTATGATACACCGAGGACATCGTATCTATTGTTTAATCCAGTACAGGGTGAAATAACACAAACAATCATAGCACTAATAGTTGCACAGGACTAGTGCTTTCGAGGGCATGCTTTCATGCGGATGGTGTCACGGTTCTTTTTATTACAAAGCGAAACCGAAATGTTATTGGCCTTTTCTGATTCTATGTCCTGGGTGGTTCAGTTGTTTTCAGCCAGCCTAGAGAAGTTCCACACTGAGGCTGACAAGAACTATTGGAAGGCAATTGCAGAGCTTATCCCTAATGAAGTTCCCACCATAGAAACTAGGAGACGAAAGAAGGATCAAGAGAAGAAGCCCTCTGTTGTTGTTGTCCGAGGCCCTAAGCCCAGAAAACCAACCGAACTTTCAAGGATGCGACAGATTCACTTGAAGTTGAAGCACGGTGCTCCATCCCACCTGAAGCTTTGTCCACCATTGCCACCCACCTCAGATGACTCAAAAGTCAGTGGTGCCGCTGTGGCTGATGCTCCCGAAAAGGCAGCAACTGCTTCGGTGGTGGCCCCCGAAGCTGTTGCCGCTGCTTGAATAGGACTATAATTTCGTTATTCTCGTTCTTGTTTGGTAACTCAATAGCGAAAATACATCTTCTGGAATGTCATGACTCATGGAGTTCCTCTTTTTGGAACACGCATGGGGTCAAGTGTATCCGATCTTGCTGGACTGGCAAGGCAAAACATCGAGGTACAACTTGTTATTCTAATAGGGTCTGTCTAGATGATACTGATGCTGATGCTATGCTATCCTTTATGTAATCGCCGACAATCAAGGTGATGGACTTGTCATCTCTTCGCATCACATCTAGATTCATGGGGGTGTGAATGTGATGGATAATAATCATATTAAGTCGAAAAGGCGGTCTGGTCTGTTCCGGGCTTCTAGCCTCTGCATAATTCTCAGGATCAATATGAAAAGGGTCAGGATTGACTATTATCTACAAACTCTCTGAAGGAGAATGCCTTTTCACTAGTGTTGAGCGGAGTCACTTTCCATCATCATCTATCAAAGGCAGCAATCGAATTCCTTGCCAACTACAGAGTTCTCAAAACTTTTTGTTGGTTAGTGGCAAGGTAAGGCTTAACTGTATTTTTGGGGGATAGAGAGGTAAGACTTCAAATGTGCAGTCAGAGTCGGAGGGATCTGAACGAAATACGTCACCCGTGCATGACATGATTGGTGGAGAGTGTGGACTGGGGTGGAAATGTATTTGTTAACAATGGATTATCAAAGACCCCAACACCACCAAATGACTATTTTACATAATGCAAAAATGGAAATTTTTACGTCGCAATTGAAGCTTGAGCTATCTTTTGGTAAAATGACACGATGGAAACATGTTAGTGGAATTCCGGGTGGCACATTTCTTTGAGTCTTGTATTCTTCTTCTTCTCGTAAAAAGTTGAGTGTTCAATTCCGAAAGACCGCAGAAGGTGACTTAACCGATGGCATGTGTGTGGTGGCTAAGATATGTCGCCTTGGGGTTTTTCCTACTGTCCCGGTCGGTCGTGCGGGGTTCTCTGGATTATCAAAAAAAAAAAACATGTTAGTGGAAGAGGCTCCCGAGGGGCTGTGAAAAAACACAAAAATTGCCGCTCCTTTTCAACGGGAGCCCTTCAAGGTAAAAAAGTTTAAAATTTTGGCCCTCTTGGGGAATTATTCTCATAATATGTGACCAGAAAGTGAAAAATGATGAAGATAATTACTTTTTCTTTGAGTTAATACTATGGAAAAACCTCATACCGGTAAGAATGTGACAAATTTACTTAAAACTAATTTTTAACTATCAAAAATCTCAAACTGGTATATTTGTGATAAATTTACCCTACGTTAGTTTTCGTTAAACTGGATTAATACCACTAAAAATTATAAACTGATACACCTATGATAAACGAAGAGTAAAATCGAAAACTGGTATATCCATTAATTACCACGTGTTATTTAACAAAATAATTTAAAAAAAAAAATTAATGAAAACTAACGGAGGGTAAAGTTGTCACGAATGTTTCAATTTGGGGGTTTTTTGTGATTTGGGGTAAATTTGTCAACGATAATTTAGGACTTTTCGTGATATTATTTTTTTTTATATTATATTCTAGAGAAATATAGGGGGAGGAAACCAAGTCGCCGAGTCAACACAGCTCGGAGAGCCCACAGATTAATCCAATTCTCGAAACGGACCGCAAGGCCTGGTCGTCGTCCGTCATCTTCAACAGATTTGGAGCTCGTCCCCTCCCCGGCCCCCGCCCCCCCGCCTTCTCTCTCTCTCTCTCTCTCTCTGGCTCTCTCTTCCTGGTTTGGTGATGAACAGTTGTTGAAGGGAAGGAGCTTCTGAGCGGAGATATGGCGGTCAATCATCGCGGCGAGGCGAGCATCAGCGGCGGCGGCAGGGGAGAGACGGTGGTCGTGGACTGCGGCCGGGAGAGGAGCTCTTGCTGGTACTGCAGATCTCCCAATCGGTCCAGCGTCTCTCACGGTCCGTACGTTCGTTCCCGGTTTTTTTCTTTTGTTTTCTTGTGTTTCTTTACCTGTGTTGTGAGGGAGTGTTTTGGATTGGCTGGAACTGGGAAATTGCTGTGCTGCGCTTCGGTTTGCTTTTCAGCTTCGTCCTCTATTTGAGGTTTCACACGATTGCTGGAATTTGCTGATCGCGTCAGTCTTTAGTTTCAATCTGCTGCTTCGTGTGTGTGTGTGTCGGCTCGCGCTGACAAAGTGACAATTTCTCCCCTTTCGGATCGTTTCTTGTTAATGTCCTCTTCGACTTGGATCGCAGACTTGCGGGCGCAGAGCCTAACCGTGGATGATTATCAAGGTTGGTACAATTTCCTCTTTTGAGACTCTGGGCACTGCTCTAGCTTGTCGATGCGCTGTTACTAATCAACTCTCGACGGCTGTAGATTCCTAATGTGCATATATCTGCTTGGAACTAGAGAAATTTCGAATGTTGTACTCGTTCTATCAACTGTTAAGACGTGCACGTATGCTTCCATATGTGCGTATTTAACTGCCAGAGCTCAGAGAAACCATGTGGGAGTTACCGTCGATGCTGAAGTGCCGACTTGAGTCGTTTGTGTTCCTATGTCTTCCCTTTTCCTTTTATTCTTCTCTCATATGAACCCGATGGATTTCTCAGCTAGTTTTCTTACTGTGGCAATAATGGGTCCGATAGATGTTATAGTACATTCAATCATTGTGCATTTTTCTTTTGAATGGCAATTCATACTTTGATACTCATCCTGTAGATCTCCTTGATCGAGGATGGGAAAGATCTGGCTCTTTGCTTTACAAGCCAGATATGAGTAGTACATGTTGCCCTTCTTATACTATGCGCTTAAAAGCAGCAGACTTTTCTCCTTCCAAAGAGCAAAATCGAGCATACAGACGGTTGGAAAGGTTTTGCTTTCATAACCTCTCTACATTATGGATTCTATTCATTGGATCGTTGCATCTTCGCATGTGACTTTTGATCGTTCTGTCGTCGTTGCGTTTTGCAAATTCACCACCACCCTGTTTTCAAGACAGCATTCAAGTTTGGAGTCCATTCTTTGTCAATTGATTAGAAGCACTGGTCATCAAAATACTACTTGCCCTATCTGAGGCTAGTAGACATTGGAATGGTATTTCAATGGATAACTCCATGAGTGGAATTTTAGTTTGACGTCACTAAGATTTCCAACCTAGGAGATTTCTCTAAGTGAAAGAGCTTTGCATTCTTCGCTTCTTAAAAAATTTCTCGGAACTTTTTACTCCATGAAGCTAAACTTAACAAGTGAAATGGTTGGTAAAATTGTTCAGCATCTTGCGCGTGTCAACTAAATTATACCTTTTAGGTGAGGATTTAGCAAAGTTGCATACTATGAATATAGTGTACAAGAAATTCTCACCATGGTGATTAGTTTCTAGGTTTTTGGATGGTTCATGGGACACCGAAGCCAAGTATGAGCTCCTGGACAATTTAAGTACTTCTAAAGTGGCATGTGATTGTGAATGTCATGGAAGGTCAAGCTTGGCAACAGCTGAACCTTCTGTGGGTAAGGAGGAGGATAAGAATGAGCCAGAACAATTTATGCATCGCTTGTCTGATGCAATTGATAAGGCAGTGCATACATGCGTTGAAAGTGAGACATTTCCTGCCAATGTTCAATTACCTAAAGCTTCTGTCAAAGGAGTCTCCCCGACCAAAAAGAAGAAGCTAATCAAAGGATTAGAAAAGCTCTTGTATACCAGTAACATTGCTTTCCAATTGGCTGCTGCTTTAAGGCGTGCACGGTCAGAAAAAAAGAATGAAAAACAGTCAAAGTTATCTGGAAATTCAGCCGAGGACCAGCTGCCTTCTGAGTTGTTACCTCAAACTATTGGAGAAAAGTTGGCGCAGTCATTGTCTCAGATGGGTGAAACATCTGGCCTCTTGATCCAAGCATGTGACGGACATCTTAACTTTTATTCTATTGCTGAGCACACTTCGGTGGATAAGGCTGGCCAAGAAAAATCTCTCTCTAAAGAATTTTCAACAAGAAGTGGAAACAAGAGAAGATGCTTGGTGAGGTGCTGTAACTGTTGTTCAGGAAAAAGGCGGAAGCTTGAGATTCTTCTGAAAAGATCCACTTTTGAGCCTGAAGAATTTGAGCTGTACAGACGATATCAGTTGAAAGTGCACAATGCCAAACCAGCCCATGTCACAGAGAGTGCGTACAGGAGATTTTTGGTTGACACACCATTGGTTTTTGTTCCCTCCACCGGTGATGGTTCAGTTCCTCCCTGCGGTTTTGGGTCTTTCCATCAGACATATATTATTGATGGCCGATTAGTTGCAGTTGGTGTGGTGGATATCCTACCGAAATGCTTGTCGAGTAAATATTTATTTTGGGACCCTGACTTTGCCTTTTTATCTTTGGGAAAATATTCGGCTATGCAAGAAATATCTTGGGTGAAGGAGAATCAAGTTCACTGCCCGAGTCTTCAGTATTATTACCTTAGCTATTACACTCATTCATGCAGCAAGATGAGATATAAAGCAGAGTATCGGCCATCTGAGCTTCTATGTCCCCTCCGTTACCGGTACGTCCCTCTTGCACTTTCTTTCTTCTTTGCATGAAACTTTATTTTTCAGGGTCTTCCAAATGTGAGGAAGTTAACTGTCAAATTCATCATCCCTCCTAGTTCAACTACTTTACACTCAATAGTCATTACGTAAGCTCTATAAGCTCTGTTATTCTTTTGCATGTGCAATAGTACCTCTGCATATTATCAAATTTAATGTGCAAGCTAGTTAATGCATATCTCAGGTGGGTTCCCTACGATGTTGCGAAGCCTCTGCTTGATAGAAGTAAGTATGTTGTCCTGTCAGATTATAAAGACCTAGATGAAAAGCCGTTGCTGCCTCCAGTTGCTGATCATATCAGTGAACATCAGCATGAAGAAAGTGAGCATAAGGACTTGAATGATCTTTTAGTTGAAGATGAAGAAATGGTTGACCTTGAAGAGGAAGAGTCTGATGTTGAATCAGAAAGTGAAAGCTCTAATGTGGAACTCTCTGAAACAGAGGATAGTGAAATTGGAAATACTCTAATAGGGTTACGGGGGGTCTCGCCTGAGATACAAGGTATGAATAGTTCATTGGCAACTCTAAATCTCCTTTCTTATTGGTTGGCAAGCTCCTTTTGTGTCTGTTATTTGATGTTTCGCTGTTGAATGTCATTTTGAGTTTCCACTGGCTTCTTGGTGTTTAAAATAGAGAGGAGAAGCCAATGGGTTATTTGTCTGGACAGTTCTTCAGCTAGTGCCCTGCTTTTCTCTAATTCATGCCACCAATTATTTGGTTGATTTCACCCGTCCTAGAATGAGACTTAGGGTGTTTTTGGCAACCATTATGTTTCCGGAAACAATTTCTGTTCAGAAATTATTTTTTTTTATTCCGTGCCCGGGAACAATTTCTAAGCATTTGAAGGTGTTTGGTAACTGCCCAAAATTTATATTCTTGGAATAGAAAAAGAACAAAAATGCGTTTGGTAATTGCACAAAATTTCTTTTTATTAATAATATTTTGAATTTTTTAATATTTTTTCATTTTTTTTCCTTCTTCTTTCCCTTCCTTAGCCACGGCCAGGTCGCCGGCGCTAGTGACCGGCCATATGCCAGGGCTAGCCAAGGCATCGTGGCCCTTGCCGCTTCCCTTGCTAGATCCGACAAGAGTAGCTCGCTGCTTGGGCAAGTGCCTCCCTCGCTAGATTTGGCGAGGGCTGGACCATCGCCACCGTCCTCTTCAGATCTAGCAAGGGCAGCTAGCGGCTTGGGTGACGGCCGCCCTCGGCCTCTTGGGCGAGGGTCGCCCTTGCCGGCCCTGGCAGTGGCCGGCGGCCAGCAATCGGCCCTTGGCCAGGAAGAAGAAGAAGAAGAAAAAGAAAATTTCTTTTCCATTTCTAATTCTTATTCCCAGAATCAAGAAGCAACTATTTTTTTGCTTTTTAATTCTGTTTCAAAACTGATTTTGGGAATAAATTTTTGCAAATTTGTACCCGGGAACAAAAAATTGATCAAACAGATTTCTATTCCAAAACTAATTCTGAAAACAAAAGAATAAAAATAGTTGCTGTTTGGCCGGTTGCCAAACGCACCCTCAGTGTTTTTTTTTTCTGACTAATGGAACTCACATAATTACATATTATACTTGGTGTCTGGAACAGAGATCCGTCTCGTGATTTGCCTGTACATACAGTTCATATACCAAATGACTCGCTGTCTATTTCTTCCATGAAGGATCTACAAGGGGCCTTTGGTCTTGTTGACGGGAGATATATGGAAGCCCAAGTGCAGAGGTACATGAGGGTGGTCGGTCGAGAGTTGTCCAAGCGAATGGTCTATTCACTTGGGTGATCTATTTTTTCGAGAATTACCAGATTGGACAGGTGATGTTAAGCGGCCGCTGATTTGCTGCCTGAATAATGTCATTTTTGAGGACTATTAGGAAGCTCTGACAGTTCCATCGCATGATCAAATGTCAATGGTTCCCTCAGTCTTGATTGATGTAAACTGTGAGTGCGTGCTGGTATGCCTTACGATGATCTTCCGTTGAACTGGTTGAGTCAGTTGACAAAATTTCAGATGAACCTTGCCCCTGAGCAGCATTATTTTCAAGTGTCGTGAATGTTGCATCATAAATAGACCCCTAAAAAGGCATTGCCTGTGCATTTTTCTTAGATTTTTCTGTCATTACGATGGCTCTCTCTCCCTCTCTCTGTTTTGCATGTGTTCTCACATTGCTTTCTTCGTAGAATAAGAGAAAATGTCAAAAAACATCCTCACATTTCAACCTCATGGCCATTTGCATCTTGAGCTTTCAAAATTTACTCTTAGCATCTCGAATTCATCTAACATTTTGTCCTATTCACAAATTGTTATATTCATTTCAATTTCGCCCCTCACCATTTCAAATCCACCTACAATGAAAGCTCGCTTGCTCAAAATCTTAATCCACCCACTGCTTAGCCCCGCTCTTTTTGGTCCTGTAAATGCCCATTACGCCGTCGCTGCCACTGCACACGGCCCTAGTTGAGCTGTGCCTCATCAACCTCTGCCGGCGTGGGGTTTGACTCAAATCTATCAAGTAATCTATCGAGTTCTGCTAGTGTTGAGCTTGACTTAGACTTGTCAAGTTCAACCTAGATCTGGGTTGAGCTCGATTGGATAGATTTGTTGAGCTCTGCTCGCTTCAAGATATACCCAGATCGAGCTTGACCCAAATGTGAGGCCATGACCTGCCATGGCACCAGAGAGAGAGAGAGAGAGAGAGAGAGAGAGAGAGAGAGAGAGAGAGAGAGAGAGAGAGAGAGAGAGAGGTGCATAAAGAGCTCAGTTGGGGTCGGTGGCGATGCGGCATAAATCGGGAGCTCATGCCGGAGGGAGAGCTGTGGCCGAGAAAAAGAGAGAGTAAGGGTGAGAGGGAAAGAGGGGGAAGGGGATATGGTTTCGGGCTTGGATGAGATTGAGGATGGATTTGGTCTTTTAGGATTTGATGGTTCTATGTGGAGAGCATACTGCGAGTTTTCAAAACTCAAAATGCAAACACTCAAAATGCAAATTGACGTGGGAATGAAAAAGTGGAGAAGGTTTTTTGAAATTTTCTTTAAAATAATTTTCATGCGAAGAAGGTTGAAATTGTAAAAATTAACAAGATTGTTAACGACTTGCATGTATGTAAAAGATTGACATTTAAAAGATTTTGTAAAATTGCTTTATTACGAGATTTGATACGCTAATTAATGGAAAGAAATTATCGAGGCAACATGAATAGATTGGACACAAATATACAGAAAGAAAAATATTTCGAAATTATAGCTCCTTTTGATAAGGTTAAGACGGATACGATTCAAAGTTTAGAATTGAAATGTAGTGAAAGATAAATTAGAATTACAAATTTAGACACTTATCAATAGACAGAATATGTCGAAGGTAACTAACTAAGGATACTTTTGACAGGAAAAAAGTGATCTCCAAAAGAGGTTATCTTTACTTTATGTAACAGCATATGTGATGCGTATGGTAATAAATGTGCAACGTGAGTCGCCATGAAAGGTGCCTTAACTTTGAATGGTGCATTCACTAAAATTTGAGTTTCAAGATTGGGCTATTGTCTTGTTTTAGTACAAGTTCCAACCTCTCTAGGAGGGATCATCGACGATAAATTGAGTCACGGCTTGGATCATCGGTTTATGATCCATCGACTCGGCGGCCTGCCTGCTCGTGCAAGCGGGCCATCCATCAATAGAAATGTGATCCCACTGGCTCGAGTTTATTGATACTTTGAGGATATTAAGGATATAAGATGTTGATTTGTCGAAAGATTTCGATCATTTCTATTTAGTTTGGTCTCACAATCGTGGTATCAAAGCAAAACAGAGGAGCAGGACGCTCACTCGGTCCCTCACTTATAATGAATGGGAAAATTACCAAAAAAGTTTTAAATCTTTTGTAATTGTACCAACTTAGTCTTAAATCTTTTTTTTTACCAATTCAGTCCTAAACCTTTTACAATTGTGTCAATTTAGTCTATTCGGCCACTTTTGGCCGGCTGGCGCTGACGTGGACCCCGGCCGGCTAATGTGATAATATTTTAATAATATTTTAATTATTTTTCAAATTTTTTTCACTTTCTTTTTTTTTTCCCCTATCTTCTTCCCCGATCACCGGTCCGGCGACCGGTGAGAGGCTGAGGCCGAAGATATTGGAAGAAAGCGCAAGCACTTCATTTTTCCTTGCAGTATGCCTGTATTTCAATGACCTGAATCATTTCTCAACCAAAGTCCAAACTCTGGGGAACTTCGCGGCAATTTTTGCTTTCATTATTACACATTTGACTCACCGAAATCAAAATTTTCTTCACTGGCTACATCCAAATCCAAGTGTGATTATCTAAATATTTGAGTGATGAAAATTTTTCAGGATTTGTATCATGATGATAAGTTGAAGATGCTGTCACTTGACTAAGCACCTCCTAAGGTTAGCCACAACCAAAAGAAAGAAGCATTACTTTCTGAGGTCAAGTTCAACAATCCCGAGTCTTTTGCTCGAGAGCGTTCTCGCAAGACAAGTTAATAGGAAAAAGTATCAAAAAAATCATAAATCTTTGACATTATGCCAATTTAGTTCTAAACCTTTTTTTGATATCAATTCAGTTCTAAACCTTTTACATTTGTGCCAATTCACTCCAAAACATTTTGTATTGGTGCCAGTTTAGTCTCAAACCCTTTTGTTTTTTGTGTTAATTCAGTCATTTCGATCAATTTTGACCGGATTTTACTGACGTGGATGCCGACCGGCTGGTAGCTCGTTGCTGGCGCTAACGTGGACAACTTTTAATAATATTTTAAATATTTTTTTGAATTTTTATTTATTTTTTTCTTTTTACTTTTTTTTCACTCCCCTCTCTACTTCCCCCAACCGGTTGCCGCACCTGCGACTAACCAGAGACCGGTGAGGCTTGACCTCGCTAGATCTGATGAGGTCGAGCCTCGCCCAGTCGCTGGCGAGGCTTGAGCCCTCACCAGAGGCCATCGACATCACAGCCTCTGGCGAGTTCGGGGGCTAGGGTTGATCCCTCGTCGGAGGCTAGGAGGTCGAAGGCCTCAAGCGAGGGCTCGAGCCTCGCTCGCCCAGCGCAAGGCCACCCTCGCGACCATCTGGCAAGGGCAAGCCTCGCCCGGCCTCACGGCCATCATCCGATCATTGGCGGGCTGGAGGAAGGAGGTAGGGGAGGAAATAAAAAAAAAAGAAAAGAAATAAATAAATACAAATTTAAAATTTATTAAAATATTATTAAAAGTTGTCCATGTCAGCGTCAGTAGCCGGTCGGCGTCCACATCAGCAAAATTCGGCCAAAATTGGTCGGAAGGACTGAATTGGCACAAAGACAAAAGGTTTAGGACTAAATTGATACTAATGCAAAATGTTTATAACTAACTTGGCACCAAAAAAGTTTTAGAATTGAATTACCACAAATATAAAATGTTTAGGACTGAATTGGCACAAAAAAAAAGGTTTAGGACTAAATTTGCACCAATTCAAAAGGTTTATGACTTTTTGACACTTTTTTCCAAATTAATATGAGTCTGTTCTGTTAGTTAATTGCTTCACTCTATGATTTGAGTTCAAGAAAAACCACGTTTGTATCCCATGAAGGGTCGATCTTCAACACGAAAACTAGATCTTATGGTTATGGGAGCATCATTCCCATTAATTGGACTTCCTTCGAATTTCACAGGATGCATGGAGCGATAAACAAGCAAACAACAATGGATGATGGATTTTCTGTTTACTCGAATCATGTGGTGAGTATAGCCTTCTTTGAGCTGCTAAGTATTGCTTTATTCTATCGAGCATCTGAGTAACGTAATCGGTTGAGGGAGATCGCATATGTATAAATAGCATATAAATTCCATTGTCAAGTGACGTGATAAATTTTCACACGAAAAATGGATAGAATATGATACAGATACCATGTTATAAAGTTCAGCTCAAAAGTTCAGAACAAAAGTTGAAGCCATTATCCGGATATACATTAAACCAAATGACACATAAAAAGAGAGGACCAGTTTGGTTAACTTCGTGAAAGTTAGATCCTAGGAGATTCGTGGTTGTTTTTCTGTCTGTCGCGTTAAATGGAATCTCAGATTCTAGTAATTTTAAGGGAGATAAAATGACTGGTGTGCACCTCAGTTCAAATTCAAGAAGTAAGGTCCTTGGAGGCCCAATATCTTATTGGGCCCAAAATGAATTTAGCCCAACTAGAGGTTGGACAATCAGACGGCTTCAGGCCCAAAAAAGAGGCCCATTTCGCTCGCTGGTAAAATCCAAGAAGCTCTCTTCGAACTGAAACTCCGAAGCGAGAGGAAGAAGAAGAAAAAAAGAAGAAGAGGAGTGACGAGTTCGCGACACACGCTCTGCCTCGTTCACGGTCACGTTCGCGATGTCCTCCTTCTCTCCACTCGACGACGGCTCGGTCCTCTCCCCGGGGTTCGAGCCCTACGCGGCTCACCATTTCGCCGAGCCCGGCTCGGCCTCCGAGGACGACAGCGACGGCGGCCTCGCTCCCGGGGGGCGGTTTCTTCCCGGAGCAGGCGCCGGGGGCCGGGGAGTTCTCGGCGGAGGCGGACGGCGAGGGGGCCGACGGGCAGGACGGCCCGGCTTTGCCGCCCCCGATGGAGATGCAGCCTGAGGAAGGATTCGCTTTGAGAGAGTGGAGGAGGTGAGCCTCCCGATGTTGCAGAATCTTGAGTTTTTTCTTTTTTTTTGTTTTTGTTTTTGTTTGTACAGCTCATTCTGTCTGGTGTGAGCCGAGGTTTGATATCTTGTGGTCATCGGCGTGGTGGTTTGAAGAGCTTCGTCGTGCTCTGATAAGAAGCGTATCACGATGATTAGGTTAAAGGGCAGTACCGATGATCCTCGCACTATGAAAGCGATGCTCTAGCCGCCGAGTCAAGTCGGAGAAATTTGACTTCTTACAAGGGAAAGCCGCACTTTGAGTGAATAGAGGGAGTTTCTTTTGGGCTCTTTGAGCATCTTAGTGCTGTTATGGTGTAGGATCACGTTAGATGACATCTTGGTGGAGCTAATTTTTGTGGGGAAAAAGTTATGATCTGGAACCTTGTCAACTTTAGAAGGGACCTGGAACAGTTAGGAAGAGAGAAACCCTGAACACTTCTGAAGCCTCGAAAGTCTCTCGCTTCTCGAAAACCTTGTCAACTTTGTCTGAAACCCTGAACACTTCTGAAGCCTCGAAAGTCTCTCGCTTCTCGAAAACCTTGTCAACTTTGTCCGATTGTCCCAGGGCTTACGGAATCTCAAATTCCCATCTGCTTATGAATTTTCATGACCTTCACAACTGAGTCCATGAGATCTTATCAAGAGTTTGAAGAGTGATTTTGCTTACCCAATATAAAACTAGTCTTCTCTTTTTTTGGGTGATCACATGCATTTTGTCGTAACTCCTATAGAAAATTTCTTAACACGCAAAAACTTAAAAATTTTATGATGATTAGAACTTATTCTTGCTTGATCTAACGGTAACCAACTTGGGCGATTGTAGAAGCCCTTGAGGAGAGGGATAGGGATTGAGGGGAGGGGGAACATCTGACTCAATGCCAATGACTACTTATTGATCGAAGGACCAAACCACTATGAAATGACGAGTTGATTGCTTTAATAGCTCTATTAGTATGATTATTCCATTGCTTCAAGTTTTTTTAAAGCATAATAGTGGATACTAGAAATACAAGAGTTCCTAATGAAGGGGTACAAATTTAATTACCCATATTTCAATTCTGTGCATGGACTCCACCAGAAAGGATATACGGTCTTGCTTTACTTGTAAATCCCTTCAGTGCCGTCAACTGTTAACCTTTATTTTGATCAAAGCAAAATTCCTGCTTTTGTTGAGTACTCTGTAATTTTTTTCTCTTGACATCATATATTTTAAGACTGTTGTCACTAAAAATTTGTTTGTACATATATTTCTGTTGCAATGCAAAGACAAAATGCAGTCCGATTGGAAGAGAAGGAGAAGATGGAGAAAGAGCTGTTGAACCAAATAATTGATGAAGCAGATGAGTATAAAATTGAGTTCTACAGGAAAAGGACGATAACCTGTGAGAACAACAAGACAACCAACAGGGAAAAGGAGAAGGTGAGTCCTAGCACTACAATTGCAAACTTAATTCATGATGTTTATCTTTTGTTAATACTTGAATTTTTTTTTATTTTGTGATTGTTTCTGTAACAATTTTGCTGGGTGGTTCTATATGATTCTGTTTTATCACACCGGTGCATTGAATTGTAATTTTTCTCCCTCAAATAATTTCATGGAAGTTGTGCTGAAGACTGCTAGTGGAATATTCAAGCCATGGTATTTGATTTTTTAAATTTGTAACAGTTAATCCAATTGATTTAAAATTGATCATTGGTAGTCATTGTAAAGAACTGCATAATGCTGACCCAGAGTTCAAAGTTAAGTTCCAATGCATCAGCTTGCTTTTAATATCCAAAGTATGAGATGCATTAGTAGGTCCTGTGCTTGCAAATTAGAGTCAATCGAGTTAAACTACCCTTTAGAATCAATTCTAAGTATCGACTGTCCTCTACAATCAAATAATAGTTTTGAAAGGGGGGAGCACGCCAATGGTATATCATGTTTTTGAACTGCACTTAAGCTTCATATTTTTTATGGTAGTGCACACCATCCGGACATTATTGGATATGATGAGGTAAATGAATGCGTTGTAGTTGATGGAGAATGATGAAGGGCATGGTGTGTCTGGGGATCTGTCACTAGTGCTATAAATACCCTGGCAATTATGGGAAATCGATTTTAGGACCAGATTAAAGTAGATTACTAGTGCGTGTTCATATGATTTCAAAGTGATTAGGATCTAAGTTATTCCCTTGGACACTTGGCTATCACTCAGGATGGGGAAAATCAGAAGTTCTTTGACCTCAACTAATCAGAAATCTGACTAATGTCATTTGTTATGCTCGGTACGATACATCTAGACTTGATCTATTGTGACTGGGTGAAATAACACAATCATTCATAGCATTATTAATTACATAGAATGGGGAAGAAACTGAATGTGGTTGAATTCAAGTAGTTGGAATTTAAATCTGATTTATGTTATAAGTTAATTCTCGTTATGATACACCGAGGACATCCTATCAATTGTTTAATCTAGTACAGGGTGAAATAACACAAACAATCATAGCACTAATAGTTGCACAGGACTAGTGCTTTCAAGGGCATGCTTTCATGCCAATGGTGTCGCGGTTCTTTTTATTACGAAGTGAAACCGAAATGCTATTGGCCTTTTCTGATTCTATGTCCTGGGTGGTTCAGTTGTTTTCGGCCAGCCTAGAGAAGTTCCACACTGAGGCTGACAGGAACTATTGGAAGGCGATTGCAGAGCTTATCCCTAATGAAGTTCCCACCATAGAAAATAGGAGAGGAAAGAAGGATCAAGAGAAGAAGCCCTCTGTTGTTGTTGTCCGAGGCCCTAAGCCTGGAAAACCAACCGAACTTTCAAGGATGCGACAGATTCTCTTGAAGTTGAAGCACAGCGCTCCATCCCACCTGAAGCTTTGTCCACCATTGCCACCCACCTCAGATGACTCTAAAGTCAGTGGTGCCGCAGTGGCTGATGCTCCCGAAAAGGCAGCAACTGCTTCGGTGGTGGCCCCTGAAGCTGTTGCCGCTGCTTGAATAGGACTATAATTTCGTTATTCTCGTTCTTGTTTGGTAACTTAATAGCGAAAATACATCCTCTGGAATGTCATGACTCGTGGGGTTCCTCTTTTTGGAACACGCATGGGGTCAAGTGTATCCGATCTTGCTGGACTGGCAAGGTAAATCATCGAGGCACAACTTGTTATTCTAATATGGTCTGCCTAGATGATGCTGATGCTGATGCTATGCTATCCTTTATGTAATCGACGACGATCAAGGTGATGGACTTGTCATCTCGTCGCGTCACATCTAGATTCATGGGGGTGTGAATGTGATGGATAATAATCATATTAAGTCGAAAAGGCGGTCTGATCTGTTCTGGGCTTCTAGCCTCTGCATAATTCTCAGGATCAATATGAAAAGGGACAGGATTGACTATTATCTACTAACTCTTTGAAGGAGAATGCCTTTCACTCTAGTGTTGAGCGGAGTCACTTTCCATCATCATTTATCATAGGCAGCAATTGAATTCCCTGCCAACTACAGAGTTCTCAAAACTCTTTGTTGGTTAGTGGTAAGGTAAGGCTTAACTGGATTTTTGGGGGATAGAGAGATGAGACGTCAAATGTGGAATCAGAGTCAGAGGGATCTGAACGAAATGAGTCATCCGTGCATGACATGATTGGTGGAGAGTATGGATTGGGGTGGAAATGGATTTGTTAACAATGGATTACCAAAGACCCAACACCACCAATTGACTCTTTTACGTAATGGAAAAATTGAAATTTTAATGACACGATGGAAACATGTTAGCGGAAGAGGCTCCCCGTTGGGGGGGGGGGGGGGAGAGGGTGTTTGTGGTAGGTGGTGGGTGGGGTAGGTGGGGAGGTGTGGGGGTGTGAAAAAACGCAAAAATTGCCGCTCCTTTTTCAATGGGGGCCCTTCCAGGTAAATGGTTTGAAAATGATTAAGTTAATTATTTTTTTTTTGCATTAATATTACAAAAAATTTCAAACTGATACGCACGTGATAAATTTACTCAAAACTAATTTTTGACTTGCAAAAACTCCAAACTGTTATATTTGTGATAAATTTACTCTCCGTTAGTTTCAGTTAAATTGGATTAATACCACAAAAAATTACAAACTAGTATACCTATGATAAACCGAGAAAGCAAAATTCAAAATCCAGATATCCGTTAAGCGTCATAATGTCATTTAAAAGAATTTGACAATAAAATTTAAATCTGAAACTAACGAAAAATTTAAATTTGACACGGGTGTATCGGTTTGGGGGGAGTTTTTGTGATTTAGGGTAAATTTGTCACGGGCGTAATAGTTTAAAGTTTTTCGTGATATTAATATTTTTTTTATATTATATTCGAGAGAAATATAGGGGGAGGAAAACCAAGTCGCCAAGTCTCGGAGAGCCCACAGATTAATCCAACTCTCTCGAAACGGACCGCAAGGCCTGGTCGTTGTCTGTCATCTTAAACAGATTCGCAGCTCGTCGAAATTGGAAGACGTCGCCAATTTCCCCTTCCCCCTCCCTCCCCCCCCCCCTCTCTCTCTCTCCCACGCTCTGGCTCTCTGCCTGGTTTGGTGATGAGCAGTAGTTGAAGGGAAGGAGCTTCCTGAGAGGAGAGATGGCGGTCAATCATCGCGGCGAGGCGAGCAGCAGCGGCGGCGGCGGCGGCGGCGGCAGGGGAGAGACGGTGGTCGTGGACTGGGGCCGGCGGAGGAGCTCTTGCGGGTACTGCAGATCTCCCAATCGGTCCAGCGTCTCTCACGGTCCGTACGTTCGTTCCCGGTTTCTTTCTTTTGTTTTCTTGTGTTTCTTTACCTGTGTTGTGAGGGAGTGTTTTGGATTGGCTGGAACTGGGAAATTGCTGCGCTTCGGTTTGCTTTTCAGCTTCGTCCTCTATTTGAGGTTTCACACGATTGCTGGAATTTGCTGATCGCGTTGGTCTTTAGTGCCAATCTGCTGCTGCTTCGCGTTTGTGTGTGTGTGTGTGTGTGTGTCAGCTCGCGCTGACAAATTTCTCCCCTTTCGCGATTGTTTCTTTTTAATTGTCTCTTCGATTTGGATCGCAGGCTTGTGGGCGCATAGCCTGACCGTGGATGACTATCAAGGTTGGTACAATTTCCTCTTTTGAGACTCTGGGCACTGCTCTAGCTTGTCGATGCGCTGTTACTAATCAACTCTCGACGGCTGTAGATTCCTAATGTGCATATATCTTCTTGGAACTAGAGAAATTTCGAATGTTGTACTCATTCTATCAACTGTTGAGACGTGCACGTATGCTTCCATATGTGCGTATTTAACTGCCAGAGCTCAGAGAAACCATGTGGGAGTTACGGTCGATGCTGAAGTGCCGACTTGAGTCATTCGTCTTCCTATGTCTTCCCTTTTCCTTTTATTCTTCTCTCATATGAACCCGATGGATTTCTCAGCTAGTTTTCTTACTGTGGCAATAATGGGTCCGATAGATGTTATTCAATGATTGTGCATTTTTCTTTCGAATGGCAATTCATACTTTTGATACTCATCCTGTAGATCTCCTTGACCGAGGATGGAGAAGATCTGGCTCTTTCCTTTACCAGCCAGAAATGAGTAATACGTGTTGCCCTTCTTATACTATCCGCTTAAAAGCAGCAGACTTTTCTCCTTCCAAAGAGCAAAATCGAGCATACAGACGGGTGGAAAGGTATTGCTTTCATAACCTCTCTACATTATGGATTCTATTCATTGGATCTTTGCATCTTCACATGTGACTTTTGATCGTTCTGTTGTCGTTACGTTTTGCAAATTCACCACCACCCTGTTTTCAAGACAGTATTCAAGTTTGGAGTCCATTCTCTGTCAATTGATTAGAAGCACCGGTCATCAAAATACTACTTGCCCTATCTGAGGCTAGTAGACATTGGAATGGTATTTCCATGGATAACTCCATGAGTGGAATTTTAGTTTGACGTCACTAAGATTTCCAACCTAGGAGATTTCTCTAAGCGAAAGAGCTTTGCGTTTTTTGCTCCTTAAAAAATTTCTCGGAACTTTTTACTCCATGAAGCTAAACTTAACAAGTGAAATGGTTGGTAAAATTGTTCAGCTTCTTGCGCGTGTCAACTAAATTATACCTTTTAGGTGAGGATTTAGCAAAGTTGCATACTATGAATATAGTGTACAAGAAATTCTCACCATGGTGATTAGTTTCTAGGTTTTTGGATGGTTCATGGGACACAAAGCCAAGTATGAGCTCCTGGACGATTTAAGTACTTCTAAAGTTGCATGTGATTGTGAATGTCATGGAAGGTCAAGCTTGGCAACAGCTGAACCTTCTGTGGGCAAGGAGGAGGATAAGAATGAGCCAGAACAATTTATGCATCGCTTGTCTGATGCAATTGATAAGGCAGTGCATACATGTGTTGAAAGTGAAACGTTTCCTGCCAATGTTCAATTACCTAAAGCTTCTGTCAAAGGAGTCTCCCCGACCAAAAAGAAGAAGCTAATCAAAGGATTAGAAAATCTCTTGTATACCAGCAACATTGCTTTCCAATTGGCTGCTGCTTTAAGGCGTGAACGGTCAGAAAAAAAGAATGAAAAACAGTCAAAGTTATCTGGAAATTTGGCAGAGGACCAGCTGCCTTCTGGGTTGTTACCTCAAACTATTGGAGAAAAGTTGGCGCAGTCATTGTCTCAGATGGGTGAAACATCTGGCCTCTTGATCCAAGCATGTGACGGACATCTTAACTTTTATTCTATTGCTGAGCACACTTCGGTGGATAAGGCTGGCCAAGAAAAATCTCTCTCTAAAGAATTTTCAACAAGTGGAAACAAGAGAAGATGCTTGGTGAGGTGCTGTAACTGTTGTTCAGGAAAAAGGCGGAAGCTTGAGATTCTTCTGAAAAGATCCACTTTTGAGCCTGAAGAATTTGAGCTGTACAGACGATATCAGTTGAAAGTGCACAATGACAAACCAGCCCATGTCACAGAGAGTGCGTACAGGAGATTTTTGGTTGACACACCATTGGTTTTTGTTCCCTCCACCGGTGATGGTTCAGTTCCTCCCTGCGGTTTTGGGTCTTTCCATCAGACATATGTTATTGATGGCCGATTAGTTGCAGTTGGTGTGGTGGATATCCTACCGAAATGCTTGTCGAGTAAATATTTATTTTGGGACCCTGACTTTGCCTTTTTATCTTTGGGAAAATATTCGGCTTTGCAAGAAATATCTTGGGTGAAGGAGAATCAAGTTCACTGCCCGAGTCTTCAGTATTATTACCTTGGCTATTACATTCATTCTTGCAGCAAGATGAGATATAAAGCAGAGTATCGGCCACCTGAGCTTCTATGTCCCCTCCGTTACCGGTACGTCCCTCTTGCACTTTCTTTATTCTTTGCATGAAACTTTATTTTTCAGGGTCTTCCAAATGTGAGGAAGTTAACTGTCAAATTCATCATCCCTCCTAGTTCAACTACTTTACACTTAATAGTCATTACATAAGCTCTATAAGCTCTGTTATTCTTTTGCATGTGCAATAGTACCTCTGCATATTATCAAATTTAATGTGCAAGCTAGTTAATGCATATCTCAGGTGGGTTCCCTACAACGTTGCAAAGCCTCTGCTTGATAGAAGTAAGTATGTTGTCCTGTCAGATTATAAAGACCAAGATGAAAAGCCGTTGCTGTCTCCAGTTGCTGATCATATCGGTGAACATCAGCATGACGAAAGTGAGCATAAGGACTTGAATGATCTTTTCGTTGAAGATGAAGAAATGGTTGACCTTGAAGAGGAAGAGTCTGATGTTGAATCAGAAAGTGAAAGCTCTAATGTGGAACTCTCTGAAACAGAGGATAGTGAAATTGGAAATACTCTAATAGGGTTACGGGGGTCTCGCCTGAGATACAAGGTATGAATAGTTCATTGGCAACTCTAAATCTCCTTTCTTATTGGTTGGCAAGCTCCTTTTGTGTCTGTTATTTGATGTTTTGCTGTTGAATGTCATTTTGAGTTTCCACTGGCTTCTTGGTGTTTAAAATAGAGAGGAGAAGCCAATGGGTTATTTGTCTGGACAGTTCTTCAGCTAGTGCCCTGCTTTTCTTTAATTCATGCCACCAATTATTCAGTTGATTTCACCCGTCCCAGAATGAGACTTAGGGTGTTTTTGGCAACCATTATGTTTCCGGAAACAATTTCTGTTCAGAAATTATTCTTTTTTATTCCGTGCCCGGGAGCGATTTCTAAGTATTTGAAGGTGTTTGGTAACTACTTAAAATTTCTATTCTTGGAATAGAAAAAGAACAGAAATGCGTTTGGTAACTGCACAAAATTTCTTTTTATTAATAATATTTTGAATTTTTCAATATTTTTTTTCTTCTTCTTCCCCTTCCTTGGCCATGGCCACCAGCCATAGGCCAGGGCCGGCAAGGTGTCGCAGCCCTCGCCGCCTCCCTCACTAGATCCGACAAGAGTAGCTCGCTACTTGGGCAAGTGCCTCCCTCGCCAAATTTGGCGAGGGCTGGACCCTCGCTACCGCCCTCGTCAGATCTAGCAAGGGCAGCTAGCGGCTTGGGCAAGGGCCGCCCTTGGCGTCTTGGGCGAGGGTCGCCCTTGTCGGCCCTGGAGGTGGCCGGCGGCCGGCGGCCAGCAATCGGCCCTTGGCCAGGAAGAAGAAGAAGAAGAAAAAGAAAATTTCTTTTCCATTTCTAATTCTTATTCCCAGAATCAAGAAGCAACTATTTTTTGCTTTTTAATTCTGTTTCAAAACTGATTTTGGGAATAAATTTTTGCAAATTTGTACCCGGGAACAAAAAATTGATCAAACAGATTTCTATTCCAAAACTAATTTTGAAAACAAAAGAATAAAAATAGTTGTTGTTTGGCCGGTTGCCAAACGCACCCTTAGTGTTTTTTTTTCTAACTAATGGAACTCACATAATTACATATTATACTTGGTGTCTGGAACAGAGATCCGTCTCGTGATTTGCCTGTACATACAGTTGATATACCAAATAACTCGCTGTCTATTTCTTCCATGAAGGATCTACTTGGTCTTGTTGACGGGAGATATATGGAAGCCCAAGTGCAGAGGTACATGAGGGTGGTCGGTCGAGAGTTGTCCAAGCGAATGGTCTATTCACTTGGGTGATCTATTTTTTCGAAAATTACCAGATTGGACAGGTGATGTTAAGCGGCCGCTGATTTGCTGCCTGAATAATGTCATTTTTGAGGACTATTAGGAAGCTCTGACAGTTCCATCGCATGATCAAATGTCAATGGTTCCCTCAGTCTTGATTGATGTAAACTGTGAGTGCGTGCTGGTATGCCTTACGATGATCTTCCGTTGAACTGGTTGAGTCAGTTGACAAAATTTCAGATGAACCTTGCCCCTGAGCAGCATTATTTTCAAGTGTCGTGAATGTTGCATCATAAATAGACCCCTAAAAAGGCATTGCCTGTGCATTTTTCTTAGATTTTTCTGTCATTACAATGGCTTTCTCTCCCTCTCTCTGTTGTGCATGTGTTCTCACATTTTTTTCTTCGTAGAATAAGAGAAAATGTTAAAAAACATCCTCACATTTCAACCTCATGGCCATTTGCATCTTGAGCTTTCAAAATTTACTCTTAGCATCTCAAATTCATCTAACATTTTGTCCTATTCACAAATTGTTATTTTCATTTCAATTTCGCCCCTCACCATTTCAAATCCACCCAAAATTAAGGCTCACTTGCTCAAAATCTTAATCCACCCAGTGCTTAGCCCCGCTCTTTTTGGTCCTGTAATTGCCCATTACGCCGTCGCTGCCACTACAAACGGCCCTAGTTGAGCTGTGCCTCATCAACCTCCGCAAGCGTGGGGTTCAACTCAAATCTATCGAGTTCTGCTAGTGTTGAGCTTGACTTAGATTTGTCAAGTTCAACCTAGATCGGGGTTGAGCTCGATTTGATAGATTTGTTGAGCTCTGCTCGCTTCAAGATATACTCAGATCGAGCTTCACCTAAATATGAGGCCACGACCTGCCATGGCAGAGAGAGAGAGAGAGAGAGAGAGAGAGAGAGAGAGAGAGAGAGAGGTGCATAAAGAGCTCAGTTGGGGTTGGTGGCGATGCGGCATAAATCGGGAGCTCATGCCGGAGGGAGAGCTGTGGCCGAGAAAAAGAGAGAGTAAGGGTGAGAGGGAAAGAGGGGTAAGGGGATATGGTTTCGGGTTTGGATGAGATTGAGGGTGGATTTGGTCTTTTCGGATTTGATGGTTCTATGTGGAGATGCATACTGCGAGTTTTCAAAACTCAAAATGCAAATTGACGTGGGAATGACAAAGTGGAGAAGGTTTTTTGAAATTTTCTTTAAAATAATTTTCATGCGAAGAAGGTTGAAATTGTAAAAATTAACAAAATTGTAAACGACTTGCATGTATGTAAAAAATTCACATTTAAAAGATTTTGTAAAATTGCTTTATTACGAGATATTTGATACGCTAATTGATGGAAAGAAATTATCGAGGCAACATGAATAGATTGGACACAAATATACAGAAAGAAAAATATTTCGAAATTATAGCTCCTTTTGATTAGGTTAAGGCAGACACGATTCAAAGTTTAGAATTGAAATGTAGTGAAAGTTAAATTAGAATTACAAATTTAGACACTTATCAATAGATAGAATATGTCGAAGGTAACTAACTAAGGATACTTTTGACAGGAAAAAAGTGATCTCCAAAAGAGGTTATCTTTACTTTATGTAACAGCATATGTGATGCGTATGGTAATAAATGTGCAACGTGAGTCGCCATGAAAGGTGCCTTAACTTTGAATGGTGCATTCACTAAAATTTGAGTTTCAAGATTGAGCTATTGTCTTGTTTTAGTCCAAGTTTTAACCTCTCTAGGAGGGATCATCGAGGATAAATTGAGTCACAGCTTGGATCATCGGTTTGTGATCCATCGACTCGGCGGCCTGCCTGCTCATGCAAGCGGGCCATCCATCAGTAGAAATGTGATCCCACTCTCTCGAGTTTATTGATACTTTGAGGATATTAAGGATATAAGATGTTAATTTGTCAAAAGATTTCGATCATTTCTATTTAGTTTGGTCTCAAAATCATGGTATCAAAGCAAAACAGAGGAGCAGGACGCTCACCCGGTCCCTCACTTATAATGAATGGGAAAATTACCAAAAAGTCCTAAACTTTTTTTTTTGCCAATTCAGTCCTAAACCTTTTGTAATTATGTCAATTTAGTCTATCCGGCCATTTTTGGTTGGCTAGCGCTGACGTGGACACCGGCCGCTGACGTGATAATATTTTAATAATTTTTTTATTATTTTTCGAATTTTTTTCTCTTTCTTTTTTTTTCCCTTATCTTCTTCCCCGGTTACTGGTCCAGCGAACAGTGAGAGGCTGAGGCCGACGAGTTCCACCTCACCGGCCATGGGCGAGGCTAGCCCTCACCGTCGTCAGGCGAGGCTGCCCAAATCTGGCGAGAAAGATAGGGGAAAAAAAAGAGAAAGAGAAAAAAATAAAATAAAAAATTCGAAAAAAAATAATTAAAATATTGCCAAGTCAGCCGATCAATGCCGGTCGGCCAAAAGTGACCGGATGGATGGAATTTGCATAATTACAAAAGATTTAAGAATGAATTAGCACAATTACAAAAGGTTTAGGATTTTTTTGACGGTTTTCCCTATAATGAATTACCGCAAATCACTCACCATCGTCACCATGTTGTAGGATGGAAATCGTGTCGTTTTCTGCAAAAGGAACGAGGAGGGAATTTGTCTTTCCTATCATCCCGGGCATGATTGGGTTTGACAAAGCGATCCATCAATCATTAAGATTTTTATATTTTGATACT
Source organism: Syzygium grande (assembly GCA_024733475.1). Lineage (NCBI taxonomy): Eukaryota > Viridiplantae > Streptophyta > Magnoliopsida > Myrtales > Myrtaceae > Syzygium > Syzygium grande. The sequence continues at coordinate 10,938,733 of JAMXDD010000011.1, forward strand.
CCAAATCATCTCCAGAAGCTGTCGGGTTTGACAAAAGCGAGGAGATAGTTGAGGTTTGGTGGCAAATGACACCACCCGGAATCACGAACTCCGCCCGAAAGGATGAAACATAAGATGCTTTTGGATGGTCAGTCGAAGTTAATGTAAGTTACTGGTTTCAGGTCACATTCGAGGCCTTACGTAGCTCACGCGATGAGATTTAAGAACTTGAAAGAGGCTATTATCGAAGACATTTTGAGCTGTGAGATTAAACGAAATCAAAACAAGTGACGCGCGTTGAACTTACGCAAAGTGGATCCATCGGTCCGACAGATTTGCACAAGGGTTGCGTTCTTGATATGAAAATATAGGCAGTTCGAGAGTTTGATTGATGCACTGAGTTGTATCGAATGGAAAGAAAGTCCGCTTTTATCCCACGAGCAGTTCGTAGATGATTTCTTCTGAATAGGCAGGAAAAGAAGTTGTTCGCCCTATGTCGTAACTTTGATCAACCTTTGAGAAGTCACGGACAGAATAAAGGGAATTCCCGGGGATTGAAGTGATTCTCCTGTCCTAGTTTCATGTCCAGGCCCCTGTATGGCTCTAAGATGCTGTCCTGTGATGTCTGTGATCAAGTTTCACTTGTTCAACCACACAAATAACCAGCAGCAAGAACATGTACTACGTACTGGAGAAGATTGAAAATTCAATTTAGATCAGAATGAAACAATCAAATCTTTGTTTTCCGATCATGTCATTTGACAGCAAGTAGCAGCAGCTGCCAAACAAGGAATCTTCAGTCGAAAATAAATTCACATTAGCTGAAGAAGAATATTGGAGGTTACAGAATGTATATTTGGGGAGTTCAAATGGGCAAATCAAACGTCATCAGCATCGCTCCCGAGGATATGTGCCTCATGAGTGGGCCAGTAATTCCTTCCATCAGGACCAACCAACTTAATCCTGCTCAACAACAGAACATTTTCAATTCCTACAACCTGAATCGCCCTAAGTTTTCCAACGCACAACTGAAACGACCATCTGTAATTTCACAATGTCTACTGACCGCTCAAGAACAGATTTTCCTTCCTTGTACTTCTGACCCTTTTCGTGAGCAGTCTCCTGTAAAAACCACCCGAATCACTTGGAGCAACAAAACTAGTGTGTTTAAGCCATCATTTTAAAGTCACTGCATCCTGATCTTACATATGTCCACCCAACAATTGCTCCACAACCAACACAGAAAATGTCAGCGACGGTGTGCATCCCAGTCATCATCATTCTCTCTTCTGTCTCACCAGTAGACACATTCACACTGCCAAATATTGAAAAGATGAACAAACGTGCAATATAGAGAATATAATTACTGTTCATCACCCATGATTTGAGTATGCTAGAGGAAAGTATCATTCAATTTCGCCACTCTAGCTTCTTGACATTTTCATGAATACCTGCAGACAGATATCCTAATTTCTCAATTCACATATGTAATAAACACAATCAAAAATTTTCAGATGCAGGTTATGGCCAAAAGGGCTGCCTCTTCAAGCCAATTAGTCACAATCTTAGACAGCTCAGGAACATTCTACCATCATTAGAGGAAGCCGAAACTGTCAAGTAAACAGAGCCCTAATCCAGTGACATGCTTCAGACGTATCAAGCAAACTGAAAAGCTCCTTCCCCCAGTGAAGACATGATTTTCTATACAAATTACAAGCTAAAATATTTTCACTTAAAAAAAAAAGTGAGAGAATTAACTCTCATGTGCATCCATTTAGTTTCTCCTTTCAATTGACACATGTACTCATACAAAAGGGCGCGAAAGTCAAGAAAAACTTACACCTTGTTGAAGAGGTAAGCTCTCCCATGTCTGCAGTGGAAAGACTGAGTGAAAGAACACAAGCAAACATGATGTCAGAATGTGTGAGCGAGATGACAACACACTAAAGTATCCTATTGTGTAATGTAAGTTGCAGCAAAACTAGAGACTGGTCGATTAATTAGAACTCGGTATTCTCAGTTTGCTCCTAGATAAACCAATTTTTAGGTAAAGAACTAAGTCAGGAGTTGCAGGGGTAGATGACAGTACTCTCAACTTAGCTAGGATCATAAGTAGGGAACTGATGGATCAGTAAGCATTACAACCTCATTCACACTCCATAAGAGTGGAAAAGGACAACTGGCAGTTAAGGTCTCTAATCATGAAGATCTAAGACATTCTAAGTTCTATGATTATTTTGTCTTGGAATAACTACCCCTCTCTAAGATTGGCTTCCTCTTATAGCAAAGAAACATCAATAGCATTCTATTATGAGATGGAAACTCCCGTTCTTGCTTCAAAATCAAATAAAGATCGAATCTTAAAGACGACACAGGGAACAATTGCAAGAGTGAGAGGCCAATGTTTTCTCAAAACCTATAAAAGCCGGAAAGAGAAGCTTAGCACACCGGAAAAAATGTTCATGTTTAGCAAAAGTGAATGCTGAGAGCATCAATGAGCAGCTGATGCAGAAGTATATGACATCCATGGTCCTCCCACCTCCCCAAGCAATGCATTTTTTCGAGAATTAAACAAAAATCATTTCTTTTTTCCAAAAATAAGGATGCAGCCGTCACAATTTTGCGTTGTTCATATGTTAACTAGAAAGTAGCCAAGCATCGTCCCGTCGAACAACCCTCGGAATCAAGCCAACCACTAAAAAACGCGTCCGCTGCATAAGACCGTAAAGCTCCGAGATTATCTTATCGACATTCCAGATGAAGCATCCATATACACAGACTCGAGGCCCAAACTGCGCGCAATGCCCCATCTATTACTTCAAACAAAGACCAGATCTTTAATTCAGCATTGCACCAATCATCAGCTTGAAGAGCCACACGGTCGTTGCCCTCAGCTAGTTTAAGCTTAATTCATCTTTTCCTTCACGATGAAGAACGCCCACAACAAGAACCCCGATGGAGGACCGGAATTTCTAAAGCACCCACGGGCGATCATCACCGCAATCGCCACATCTAAGTCCCCTACAGTGACGGACATCGCCACACCCACACCAACATCATCATCATCTACGGGCAGACGCCCCCGGATCAAGAGCTCCGGGACGACAACGGGGGGGAGCCCCGAGCAAAAACGATCGGCGGATCAACGGGAAGGAAACCCAAGAAGGAGAGAAAGGAAGCGGAGATCCCCCCCCCGCCCCACCCCCACCCCACCCACCTTGGAGTAGACGTCCTCGACGAGCGCGAGGTGGGTCTTGCAGTGCCGGCAGCTGTAGATTTTCCCTTCGAGGGACACCACGAACACCCTCCCCATGCCTCGAAACCGGGGGAACCCCTCTACCCACCCAAAAGTCAAAGAGAACCAAGAACCAAGAACCAGGAACGGAAGGGACGAAGGCCGACGGCGGACGAGCGGGCGGCTCAGGCGAAACGGGGCGCGGAGGGAAATCGGCGCGAGGAGGATGATGGAGGAGGAGGAGGAAGGATGGATGGATGGATGGACGGACGGAGCGGTTGGGAAGTACGTGAAGAATTCGAAGTTGAAGAAGAAGAAGAAAGGATGAAGAAGAAGAAAGGTACAATGTAATGGCGTGACCGGGGAATTTTACTAAAGAGGATCGGAGTGCGTCGAATAGCATCTATGCGCTTCTGCTTTTTTGGGTGTGCGTGCGCGGTGATGCCATTGCGTAGTCGAGCGAGAGTGGGGGAAGCAATCTCTCCCCAAATTGATTAAGAATCTTATAGTTAAATACGATCAGATAAAACTCGGTTTATAAATAAATAAATAAAACTCATAAAGTGTTTTGCCGTGGAAGATGTGCCGGGCTACGAATTTTCATTTTTTTTTTTTTTTTTTTTCTGGGATGAGTGGATCGGGAGTCTTGGAACCTGCCGTGAAGGTGCGGCCGAATCCTGAAACTTTCAGAGAGTGCAGACGAGTCTTGAAACTTGTCAAACCGGGGCGATCAAAGTTATTCTATTCCGTCGGTCGGGCTTGAGCAACTGAAAATGCCGACACGATTTTTTATTCCTTATTTTTTCATTTTTTTCTTTTCTACGCGGCGTCCTACGTGGCTTTAAGGTTAACTAAAGCGCTAAAATGATTGTCTTTTTGATCAAAATCTCGATTTTTAACCTAAATTTTAATTAAATTAGATTACAAATAAAAAGGCTGCTAGTTTTTTATCTTAAAAAAATACACAGGCAGGAGGCGCCGCCCCATCCCAACCCTCTACTAGACTTGAGTAAGGACCGGCGACCCTCGCCTAGATTAGGGAGAGGGTTGCAGCCCTCTCCCAGTTCTCGCGAGGTTCGTTGGCCATCTCCGATGCCCCACCAACGATGGGGTGCTGGCCACAAGCGGAGGGGCTTGGTCCTCCTTCCGGTGGTGATTTTTCTTCTCTTTTTTTTCGACTTTTTAGCTTTTTTGGCTTTTTGAGTTTGTCTTTTCTGAAAAAAAAGAATTGGATTTTTTCAATCTAATTTAATTAAGATTTGGGGTAAAATTAGGATTCGGATCAAACTGTCTTTTTAGTACTTTTAGTTGGATTTCGTATGGCTACGGGTTCCTGTGGAAAGTCGTACGACTTGGGATAGTTAGATAAACGCCTTGGAATGCAAAAGGAGCAAGTTCGGTTCGGGTGTCCTTTCTTCTTTCTTTCTTTCTTTCTTTCCTGTTTTTTTTTTTGGACCGATGTAATTTTGGGTCACTAAAACAAACCCAAAAATGAAAGGAGAGTCTCGAATACAGTGCCATTGTTGGGCCCTTCGTAGTCCAATTAAATTGGGTAAGCGAGCACAAGCCCATCTTCAAATCCTTCTCTATATATTTCATTTTCCTCCATACGCCGCGCTTGAAAGTGTGTAAAGAGGATGGATGATTATGCATTGCAATCGGCTCCCGATCGACGGGTTTTCTTCGTAGGAAGAAAGCTGTCGAGAACTCGCGTCGTGATCATAAATCATCGGCTCTGCCGGCGATCGGACGATTGTCGTTCGTCCGATCAAAGGTTGTCCTCTGGGAAGTTTGGACTAAGGGAGGTTTGGACCAAAGTGTCTTTACGCATTGGGCCAAACGAGTGAAATTTGTTTGGTGTAAAGGAGTAATTGCGATCGGAGAGAATCTTGAAGGCCCACCTTGGCGAGTGGGACTTGGTTTTTGCACGTTAGCCAGGAGCGTAAAAACGACGTCGTTTCGAACTTTCGTCCTGGAACACCCCTCTCTCTCCCTCTGTTCTTCCTTCAATCTTCATGTTCTACATCCCGCATTGCACCAAACCAAATCAATTTTCCCGCCAAGTCGATAACAAATCGAGTATCGATGACAAAGCAGAGATCCCCGGTTGCGATCGACCGAATCAGTTGGTTCCTAAAATCTGGCCAAGTTTTCTTTTTTGGGTAAAAGCTAAAATTTTGATTGCACAATGTCAAAGTTGCAACTCTATTGTTTTGCGGAATGATTGTCCATATCGCTTAGAGAAATTAAGTCAATAGAAAATGTTTCGTTATTAACAACAACTTATGTTTAAACATTTTCGTGGACGGCAAATATCTATTCATTCATTTTTTGTAACCAATATAAGCGGATATTTTTCAAAAATGTTTCTCACGTTATTAATTTTTTCGTGAAATAAACGAACCCAAATTATAAGAACTCTTCTTGTTGGAGATATGATTTGATATAATTGAAGATTCATATCATGGGCATTGATCTTAATTATGGACCGATTGATTTAGTCAATCGGTGATTGGTTTGGTAAATAGGAAGTTGTAATCTCGTGTATATCATTTCTTATTCTTTTCTTTCATTCATACAATATAAATAGATTAGAGTGTACATGTATACGGACATATCAATACAATACAAAATTCCTCCAATTCTCTTCATTTTCCATCGTGGTATCGGAGCCTTCATTCCTGGCCTAGCTTCCGCAACTCTAGAATTGCCTCCGTTTTTCGTTTTATGTTTTTGTTGTTGCAATCCCTATCCTGCGCAACAAATCAGCAACACGAGTAGGAATTCAAATTTTTCGATACCATGAAAGAATATAAAAACATCTCTGAGATTCGTGACCCTTCAATGGAAGAAGCCTCAAATTCACCTCAGACTGATCTGACTGAAGAAGTGCATGCTTCTGTCCAACGGTCAACCGGTTTTGCTCCTGCTCCAGTTCAAGTTTCTGGCCAAGTTCAGTGGCCACTAGAGGTGTCAAAATGGGCCATAAACCCATTTCTTAACCCATTTCTTAGTAAATGGATCATAAATGGGTTAGTTATATTTACTAAATGGGTCATAAATGGGTAGAAGTCTTATATTAGTGTTAAATGAGTCATAAATGGGTCGTAAATGGGTCATAAATGAGTTTATAACTGATTTAAACTCAATGCATTTCTCTCACCCTCACTCAATCTTGCAATCACTTATTCTGTACTCTCATTTCAGCTTGGGTATGAATTTTCCTATATTTAATTAAATATGAAAGTATTTTAGCAATATGGGTCTAATCGGGTATGGGTTGGGTATGGGTCGAGTCGGGTATGGGTCAACAAAATTGCATTGCGCATAAATGGGTTATAAACGGGTTAATAGGTCAATTTGGGTCGGACCATTTATGACCCGACCCAAACTCAACCCGACCCACCCATTTGATAGGTCTAGTGGCCACTAATACAATGGTTTCCGATTCAAGGCCAATGGCCAACTAGGCCAAGTCAAACTTGGACTCAATATGGGCCACCCGAAGAAGATGGGAGCCCCAAAGGTTGGAACTCTAGACCCATGCAAGTGGGCCGGCTCCCTTTACTCCTGGGTCAAAACAAAATAATGGATCAGGTTGGATGGGTCAGGGCCACAAGCCCAAATCCACTTATCCGAGTCTAGGGACAAATCCCCACCTGGCTTTTCAAGCTGGATTCCAACCCAGATTTTTTCAATACACCATTCCAGACAGAGTCGGCCGCCCAGAACCTAGTGATCCCCTTTACACTTCGCTGGCCGACGGACCAAAATTCTGGCTCATAAACATGCAGCTCGCCGAACCAGACAACTACATCGACTAGGCCGGTGACTTCCGACAAGCCCTCATTATGAAAGATAAGGATAGCTTCATCGATGGAGTCATCCCCTTTCTGACCTAAGAGTGACTACAGTGGCAGTGGCGATGATGCAACCAACTGGTCTGCACCTGGATCGGAAACTGCTTGACACCAGATGTCACAGTCGACCTTCCACCTACAAAAGATTCAAAGACGATATGGAAGAGTATACGAGAGATGTACGGACAATTAGATCGAGCAAAATTGTTCACTCTCACTCAAGCCCTATCCGACTTGAAGCTGGTCAACCGTTCGGTCCCCACAATTTTCAACCAACTCTCAGCTCTATGGAACGAGCTTGAGGCGACCGGGGAGCAGCTTGAGGAACTCGAAACCATGCTTCGTCAGTACAAAGAAATCAAGGAAAGGGAAAAAGCCACGAGATTCTTACTAATACTCAATAACTCTTACTCATCCTTCCGGTCACCAATTCTTGCGATGGAATCCGTGCCGTCGCTCAATCGAATCTATCAGTTGGCCATCCAGGAGGAAAGCCAAAGGCTGACCGCATCCGAGCATGCAAGAATCAGTGAAGGTGTCACCCTCGCCGTCTTCCCATGTGGTGTTGTTGAGACAGAATCGACGGCCGGAGGACAAGGAGGTCTTAGGAACATTGCGCCTCAACAAGTTGCTGCGATGGAATCAACGGCCAGAGCTCAACAGAGCATCAGGACACGAAGAGCAGTTACGGCGTCCAGAGAAAACGATGGCTACCCTAGGTCTTCACGCATGGATGGCTGGGATCAATAGACAGGATCGGACGGCTCATATTTGTCCATCAACTTAGCCGAATCTAATGGCCCATATCAAGCCACGTCAGTACCAGCTTATAAAGGATCCTATGGCTCACGAGGTGCCACATCATTAGGAAAGGTTAATGGGAAAATTTCTAAATTCAAAAATAAATATTGTGACTATTACAAGCGACGGCATCATACTGTTGACACATGTTGGAAACTGCATGGAAAATTAAATGATAAAGATGAAAAGGAAAAGGAATTTTCTGCTTATCAGGTTTCTGCACAAAAAATTGATAGGGCACATCAAACAATTACTCAAGAGCAATAGCAAAGAATTATGAAGGCTCTGAGTCAACTGAAGGCCAACGATAAGAATGAGGGTGTCTCGGGTACTTTTCTTTACAAAAACAATTCGATTTCAGTTGACGCATGGATAATCGATTCTAGGGCAAGTGACCACATAATTTGCAATAAGCATTTATTTTCCCATATTCATAGTGATCCACAATCATCCATTTCAGTACGTCTTCCAAATGGCAATGTCACTTGTGTTACTAAAATTGGCACCGTTCATTTTGGTTCCAATTTTATCCAAAAAAAAATGTCCTATATAATCCTGACTTTGAATTCGACCTCTTTTCTGTCTCAAAAGTCTATGAGGATAATTCTTGTCGTGCCATATTTAGTTCAAAAAATTGTTTCTTTCAGGACTATTTGACTGGGAAACTGATGGGCTTGGGTAATGTAGCACAAGGATTATATTTTTGGCTAGATTCCTAAGGAGATTTAGATTCATTGAATAAAAGCATTTCTTGTAATGCAATCACTCCCAATAAAAATCTCCTTTTTCATCAACGCTTGGGTCATAGTGGCGTGTTTCCCTCATTCAAAATGTCAAATATGTCATTTGACTAAACAATCTCGAGCAACTTTTCCAAACAGTACGTCTCGAGCAAACAGTGCCATTTCCTTACTTCACATGGATATTTGGGGTCCCCATCACACTACTTATTGTATGGATCTCGTTTTTTCCTCATAATCATTGATGGTTACACACGTGTTACTTGGGTTTTTTTCATGCAGTCTAAGAGCCAAATTTTTTCCCTCCTATCAAATTTCTTTTCTCTGGTTAGAAAATCAATTCAAAAAATCTATTCAACGAATTCATACAAATAATGCACTAGAATTCTTCACTTTTGATTGCAAATCATTTCTATCTTCCCATGGAATACTTCATGAAAGCTCTTGCACTTACACTCCATAACAAAATGGAATTGTTGAGCTCAAGCATAGACATCTTTTAGAACTACCGAGCACTAAAACACTAAGCTTCCATTCCTGAGACTTTTTTGGTGAGATTATGTGGTCACTGCAGTCTATTTGATTAATTGCATGCCAACTCGAATTCTTGGTGACTGAACTCCTTTTGAGATTCTTTACGAAAAAGAACCAAAAATTGATCACCTTAGAGTTTTCGGTTGTTTATGTTAAGCAACAACTGTGGACCCTCGATATAAAATGGGTCCCCGTGCCACTCAATGTATTTTCAGGGGATATTCTCCTCTTCAAAAAGGATACAGAATTATGGAGATATCTACAGGGCATTTCTTTATTAGCAAGGATGTTATATTTCATGAAGACGTATTCCCATTCAAGGAGATAGCATCTTCATCCCAATCATCCTTATCATTACCAAACATCTGTCCATTCTTATCAGATGAGGATTTACAATTGGCTTCCCCATATGTCCTTGTTCCACCGAAACCATCTGTTCGAGTTATGAGGGATTCTCTGAGACAAGCAGATGAATTGCCAGCATTACTATTTGCAGATATTCATTCTCCTACTTCACCCATGGCAGTCTCATCTCCACAACAGCCTGCCAAAGAATCTTCCGCAGCATTTTCTGAACGACCACCAACGGAGCAACCTAGACGCTCTCAACGGAATGTTCATCCACCCACATGGACAAAGGACTACATATGTTCTGCTCCGAGCTCTCTAGGTACACAATATCCTGTATCCCCATATGTCTCCTTTAGTCGACTATCGGTAGATCATATGTGTTGTATTAATCGCATTTCGGAAGAACAGGAGCCATCTTCATATAATGAAGTAGCACGTGATCCTCGATGGCAAGACGCAATGGCGTCTAAAATTAATGGTTTCATGGAAAACAGGACTTGGGATATTGTTCCATGACCCCCCCCCCTCCCCCATCAGAAGTCAATTGGCTGTAAATGGGTGTACAAAAATAATTTCAAAGCCGATGGCTCAATTGAACAATACAAACCCGTTTTGTTGCTAAAGGATTTACACAACGAGAAGGGCTTGATTATTATGAAACCTTTTTTCCTGTTGCCAAAGAGGTAACCATCCATTCGTTCCTGTCAATTGCTACCATTTGCAATTGGTCACTACACCAGATGGATGTACACAATGCCTTTCGACATGAGGATCTCGATGAAAAAATTTACATGGAACTTCCATAGAGTTTACGCAAACAGGGAGAGAATCGCATATGTCATCTCCGTAAATCCCTCTATGGGCTGAAACAAGCATCTAGGCAATGGTATGCTAAATTCAATGCTACACTAACAAGTGCAAGTTTTCAGCATTCCAAATATGATTATGCTTTATTCACATGGACTGCAGGTGCATCATCAATTTATTTGCTGATATATGTTGATGATATTCTTATCATGGGAAACCATGACTCTCTTGTTGCGAAATTCAAAGAATATTTGCATTCTACTTTCTACATCAAGGCTTTGGGACCTCCTAAATATTTTCTTGGCATTGAGATTGCTCGATTTGACAAAGGAATCAATCTTAGCCAACAAAAGTTCATCTTAGAGATTGTTTCCGCAGTAGAATTGTCGGGATGTAAATCAACTATCATATCAATTGAGCAGAATACCAAGGTGACAACACGAGATTATGATATGGGTTCGTCTTTATCTGTCGAGGAGGATCTATTACTCAAGGATGGAGGTAAGCAGTTCTCGGTCCGGTCCGGTCCAACCCAAGAACCGGGAATTGAATCAGGAGGACTGGTTCCCAGTTTCTAGGACTGAGAACCGGACCAGCTAGTTTTAGAACCATGGACTAGACCGGACTGATGGTCCGATCTAATTCCAATGGAATCAATATTAAATATTATTTGTGAACCAGGAATCAATTGCTCCGTTCTTTCTTTTGTAGTTCTGATTTGATCCATAAGGCCATGGAAAAAATCGGAAAAATATATGTAATATATGAAAAAATTAAATAATCAATTCCAATGGGACCAATATTAAATGTTTTTCATATATATAAGTGAAAATTAGACGATGGGCATATCATTGAGTCTAATCATCCCCCTCTTAGGAAAATCAAAATTGAACATCGAGAAACTGAAATAATAGCCTCTCCTTTTAAGACAGCTCCAGAAACAGATGGCATAGGCATCAAGAAGATTGTTGAACAAAAAAATTTTTCTAATCAACATCTTTACACTATAGAAAAACAACTCGATAGGATTGAAAATCATACTCAAATTAGTTTTCCATCCTCTTCTATAACAATTCCAAAAAAGGATTTAAAGCCACCACTTTTTAAGAATTTTGAAATTCCAAAAAATCCTAGTCTTGAGTTTGCTAAAGCCTTAGAAGAAAGAAAAAGACTCCTCAAGGGAAAAGCAATTTTAATTCCTAAAAGTCCCATATTTTTAGATACACCTTTAATTCAAAATCTGAGTGTAAAAGACACCCCAGATCGTGCCGAACCTTCCAACCAAATCAATCTATTAGATAAATCTGATATTGAATCTCTCCCAGAGATAAACCGTATCACCTGGAAAGATCCACAAAAATTATACTACTCTCGTGCCACTCTTCCTGATATTCTCTCAGAAGAAACTTTTTCTAAAATCCAAAATAAATACTCTTCTGACGCTATCTATGAATGGAACATAGATGGTATTTCTGAACAAAACCTTATAAATGTTTTAACCCAAATGGTTATGCTTGCAAATACTTATAAAACTATTCCAGATACTTCTGATCATTCTGTTGCATATCTTTTAATAGCCGGATTCACAGGCCAACTCAAAGGATGGTGGGATAACTACCTGAATGAAGAACAAAGGTCTCAAATCCTAAATGCTTATAAACTCGACCCTTTTGGTCAAAATATTCTTAATGAAAATGATCATCTCATTCAGGATGCTGTGAACACTCTTATATTCTTCATATCCCAACATTTCCTAGGAGACTCTTCTCATATTCTCGACAAAAATCAAGATCTCTTATCCAATATGAAATGTAGATCTTTAGGAGAATTTCGAGAATACAAAGAAATATTTTTACAAAGAGTTTTTCAAAGATCAGATTGCAATTAGTCTTTTTGGAAAGAAAAATTTCTTGCTGGTTTATCAAAACTCATAGGAGAACAAGTTCGCAGTAAGATAAGAGAAGAATATGGAAATCAAATTCCATATGACTATCTTTTTATGGAGAATTAACCTCTTATGTTTATAAAATAGGAACACAATTGTGCATCAATATTCGTCTCCCAAAACAAATCAAGAAAGAGCAAAAGCTTTTAAAGAAAGGATTAGGAGATTTTTGTGCCCAGTATGATCCTTCTTTTCAATTTTTTGAAAAATCAAAGTGTTTAGGAAAATGTTCTTCAAAAAGAAAAGAGCATAAAAAATTTTATAAGAAATCTTACAAAAAGAATTATGATAAAAAGGCTTTTAAAAAGAAAGAAAAAGATATTTCTGAAAAACCCAAAACCCCAAAGAAAAAATTTTAAAAATATTACTTGTTATAACTGTGGCAAGAAAGGCCACACCTCACGGTTTTGCAAAATTAGCAAAAAAGTCAATAAACTAGATTTAGATGAAGAAACTATTAACCAGCTCAATCAATTAATGATTGAAGTTGATAATAGTTCTTCCGAAGAATCTAATTTTGAAGAAGGATTACAAGTTTGTGATTTAGAAATCTCTTCTTCATCAACTTCAGAAAGTGAAGAAGAACAATCAAATGATTTTGGAATAAATATTTTAACAAAAGAAGAAGAAACTCTTTTACAAACTTTTGACTAGATTACTAATTCTGAAACAAAAATACAATATTTAAATAATTTTCAAAAACCAAAACCTACTGTCCAATCTGATAATCCTTATAATATTTCTATTATCCTTAACAAAACTAGAAAATCAGTTTCTAAACCAATTTCTACAAGTGATCTTACTCACGAAATCAATAAACAAAAGCAAGAAATTCAAGACCTTAAAGCGACCCAAATTTCTATGGAAAAAGACATTTTAGATATTAAGTTAAAATTTTTAAAAGAAAAACAAAAAGTAAAAGATCCTGAAGAAAATGAAATTCCTCAAATTTCTTCTTCTGATACAAACTTTCTTTTGATTCTTTCTGAAATAACCACTAGAATATGGATTATCAATATTTCTATCAAAATCCAAAATGAAATTATCTTGAAAAAAACAGCCCTTTTTGATATTGTTGCAGACCTTAACTATATAAAAGAAGGTCTTATACAAACCAAATATTTTGAAAAAACTTCCCAATCTCTTAAATCAGCATCTGGTGATAAATTAATTATTAATTACAAAATCCCCGAAGTAGAGATTGTGAAAGACCAAGTTTCTTTCAAAACTCCTTTTCTTCTTGTTAAAAATATCAAACAAAATGTTATTTTGGGTTCACCTTTTATCAATTTACTTCAACCTTTTAAAGTTTCTGAAAAAGGAATCGAAACTGAAACCTTAGGTAAAAGAATTTGCTTTGATTTCATTTCAAAACCTCAAACTAGAAATTTAAATACTCTTCAAGAACATTCTATGTCTGAAATCAATTGCATGATCCAAGACAAGGAAACTCATCTCCAATTTCTTAAAGAAGATCTTGAATACAAAAGGATTGATAAAAATCTTTCTGAATCAAGTCTTCAAAAGAGAATTTCTAGTCTTGAAAACCAAATCAAAAATTCCATATGTTCTAATATTCCTAATGCCTTTTGGTCTCGTAAAAGTCATATAGTTGATCTATCTTACAAACCAGAATTTTCTGAAAAAAATATTCCTACTAAAGCTAGACCCTCTCAAATGAACCATGAAATTCTAAATTTCTGCCAAAAAGAAATACAAGAACTTCTTGAGAAAAAGCTTATTAGGAAAAGCCAATCCCCTTAAAGTTGCTCTGCTTTCTATGTCAACAAAAATGCTGAACTAGAAAGGGGAGTTCTTGAGATTAGTAATAAACTATAAACCTTTAAATACTGCTCTAAAATGGATAAGATACCCAATTCCTAACAAAAGGGATTTATTGAATAGACTTTATGATGCAAAAATCTTTTCAAAATTTGATATGAAATCAGGTTTTTGGCAAATTCAAATTAGTGAAAAGGACAGATATAACACAGCCTTTACTGTTCCTTTTGGTCAATATGAATGGAATGTCATGCCTTTTGGATTAAAAAATGCTCCTTCTGAATTTCAAAGAAAAATGAATGATATTTTTAATCATTGTTCTGATTACATTATTATTTACATTGATGACGTTTTAATATTTTCTACATCCATAGAAAAACACTTTAAGCATGTCAATCATTTTATTCATGTTGTAAAAGAAAATGGTTTAGTTGTTTCACCTACTAAAATATCTCTTTTTAAACAAAAATACGATTTCTAGGACATTACACCCATCAAGGTACTATCATACCTATTGAAAGATCAATTATATTTTCTGAAAAATTTCCTGACAAAATCAGAGACAAAAATCAGTTACAAAGATTTCTTGAAAGCCTAAATTATATCATTGAATTTTTCCCTCGTATTAATATAATTTGTAAACCACTTCACCAGAGGCTCAAAAAGGATCCTCCACCATGGACTCAGGTCCACACTGACATTGTGAAGAAAATCAAGCAAACTATTAAGGAAATTCCTTGTTTACATCTTACTGATCCTCATGCTTTTGAAATTGTTAAGACTGATGCTTCTAATATTGGTTCTGGAGGAATTCTTAAGCAATCTAAAGACAATAAAGAACAAATTGGCAGAAGAATTACTCAACCATTAAGAAGGAAATACTTGCTATTGTACTTTCTATCTCTAAGTTTCAAGGAGATCTTTTGAATAAAAAATTCGTATTAAGAATTAATTGCAAATCTGCAAAAGATGTTTTACAGAAAGATATTCAAAATATTGCTTCTAAACAAATTTTTGCCAAATGGCAAGCTATTTTGTCAGTTTTTGATTTTGATATCGAATTTATAAATGGTTCTTCAAATTCTCTTCCTGATTTTCTCACACGATAATTTTTATAGGGAAAATGCCTCCGAAACCTCCCAATAAACCAACCAAGAGAGACAAAGGCAAAGAAATTGCTTAACCATCCTTAGAAAAAAGGTCCCCTGGCCTCACCAACATAAGAACGTGGCTGCAGGCAACTATCCAATCACCACCAAATCCATCCTTGAATATTACCACCATTTCTGAACAGGCCAAACCAAACCTTGAATTATCCTTGAAACCCTCTTTTGATATTTCCAATATTTCTCAAGAAGAAGCCTTACAACTTCTTCAAAAAGCTTTCAATAGTCAATCACAACCATCTACAGCAATGATAAGTCCTGACTCTTCTCCCATTGCTATCCAAAAGCAATTGGGAAAAAGAATTTCTAATGAGGTGGTTATTCAGTCGATAGAGACAACCCCTCCAAAATCAAAATTTTATCCTAAAACTAATTTCCAAAATATATGTAATATTGAAGAAGGATTTTATGATAAAAATCCCATTGATTTTGCTAAAAACATATTTTCGGAAAATTTTCTATATCCCCCTCATGATATTTACAAAAATATTGATTTTTATGAAAGAATTTTGACTGAAACAGAATCTATCACCCTTAAACATTTTTCAGATAAAGGACACATAAATTACTTAAAGGCCATCCTTCACAAGGTTATCCACCCACGTGAATGGAAACCAAATCGTTGGTCTATGAGAAAATTCAATGTCAAAATGTTTGATTCAATCCCATACAGGACATCCTACTCTTATTTTCACTATAAACACGCCTGGTGGAATACTTTCTGGAGACAAAACCCAAGCTATACCCATACATGGCTTTTCTATTTTGAAAATCTCAAGATAACTGAAGTTCCTTACTGGTTCTTTCAATGGTGGGAACAACTTGGACTTATTGAAGAAATTCTTCATCCTAAAATCCAACCCAGTTACCCACATTTTCTTGAGAGGTTCAATAATCTTGCTCCTCATGAGCAAAGATTCCCCAAACTCTTACTCTTTTTCTACTTCTTCGGAGTATCTTGGGTACTCGAATGGAATTTTGATTATAGAAAAGAAACCAGAACTAGCATCCCTATTCTAATCAGACGTTTCAAAGTCAAATGGTGGGATGGCTTTAAATTTTTTTGATAGAGTCTCCATAGAGGCAATCGACCGATTTTTAGTAACCAGGCGATCTATCCCTGCTTGTCCTTCTCCTCTCGGAGAAACTACCCCATTTCTTCATGATAGAGGATTTGTTTTTTCTAAATTAGCCTCAGCACAATCACACCAACAATTGGCAGGATTGCTGAAACAAGCCCTTTCTAAATTGGAAGACTCGGAAAGTTCCCGCTCTTATCATAGTGGGAATTCTAATGAAGATGATTGTTACGGAATCCTCCCAAGAATCCCATGGGGAGATGTAGCAGAGGAAGAAGACAATGCGGCTGAAGATTTGTCCAAACCATGAAATCTTTACGCCGAAAGACTACATGTGCCATACTCATCATTTCTAAGCCGAAAGAAGTCTATCAACTTTTTCTTTTTCAAGAATTTTCATAATTATGTCAAAACCATTGTTCACTGTAACACTGTGCACTTACTGTTTGCTGCAGTACTATCCGTGAATAATTTCTACAGGAACCTCACTTGCTTATAAAAGAAGGACCTCATTCATTTGGAAGGACATTTGGAAAAATCCAATACCTCTCAGATTCATTCTGAACTCTTTCTCTCAACACCCCCCCAACCTTTCTCAGAGGAATAAGAGAATTTTGTCTCAGACAATCTCACAACCTTTCTATAATCCTCTCATATCCTGTAAATTTCTCATCCCTGTAAAGATCTTGTCCTTTCAAGATCTTTCCAAAACTTTTATGGTTTCATAGTGTGGAAAATCTTGTCGTTCTAGACTACAAAATAGTCTGAGTAACGAAAGAATTTCTACCAAAGAAATTTTCTTACTTATGCACTTATACTTCAATATTTCCTTTGTGTAATCTTTAGATATTGCTGTTGTAACTTTTCAATAATATTTATATACCAATTATTTCTATTTCCTTTCCTGCATTTATATTTACATACCCCACAAACGGCCGGTCGAACCACCTATGGAAGGTCTGTACTTTAAAATACAGCAATTTTCTGCAGTTGTTATATATCCTTACTTCTTCTTACCATTTTGCCCTTTACATAGCAGCACCACCTACATGGTTGGTTTAGAATTCCTAATTATTCTTCTTGTCATTCTTTATATTGCTTACGGTCTTTTTATTATTTTTAATGCTCGCGCTTTTATTTAATTTTATTTATTTAATAATTTTTTGTGTAGAAATCTGCACTTTTATATTGGAATATATTTACTCTGTTGCTAGATCTAGAAACATATCCGAAATACTATATTTATTTTCTCAATATATTGAATATTTTGAGTGTCTAGAACATCAATTAAAAATTTCTTACGTCATTATAACCCTTCTCTTTTTATTTCAATTTCCTGGATTCATTTCTAATAAACAAAAATGCATATATAAAATATTATATATATGAAAAAAATTAGAAATATATATTTGTCAATTCGGTCCGGTCGGTCCGGTTCCCACCCTAAAATCGAGAATTGGACTTCTCGGAAATCGGTTCCACTTTTAGAAATCAGGAATCGGACTGATATTTTCTAGAACTGAACCAAACCGGTCAGTCCAGTCCCGATTTGGGCAGACCATCTTGCTCAACCCTACTCAAGGATCCATCGGGATATTAGCAACTTGTTGGAAAACTAATATATCTCACCATGACAAGACCTGACAATTCATGCTTAGATCGAAACAGTCCCATATGAACACAGCATTGAAGGTAGTAAAATATTTGAAGGGATGCCTAGGACTTGGTATATTCTTGTCTTGTGACTGCGACTTGAAGATGACGGCTTATTGTGATACAGACTATGTTACTTGCCCAATGACCAGAAGATCCATCACTGGTTTTTGCATCAAATTGGGAAAGTCCTTAATTTCATGGAAAATGAAAAAACAATCAACTGTGTTATTATTATTAGCTGAATCAGAGTATCGAGTCATGACAAAAACTATCTTCGAGATAGTTTGGATATGGGGACTACTCTCGGATCTTGGAGTGCAAGTCAATGGACCAAGTGAACTATTTTGTGACAATAACGCCGCACTCAAACTAACGATAAATCCAGTCTTCCATAAAAGAACAACGCATATGGAGGTTGATTGTCATTTTACCAGGGATAAGATTCGAGAAGGGATCCTTGTCACGAGGTATTAGAACTATGGAACAACCTATAGGCATCTTCACCAAACCACTATGTCAAAGACAACATACTTACCTACTGAGCAAGCTAGACGTCCTTGACATATATAGGCCACCAGCTTGGGGGATTGTTGGAAATATGATTTGATATTATTGAAGATTCATATTATGGGCATTGATTTTAATTATGGACTAATTGATTTAGTCAATCGGTGATTAATTTGGTAAATAGGAAGTTGTAATCTCTTGTATATCATTTCCTATTCTCTCATTCATACAATATAAATAGATCAAAGTGTACATGTATACGGACGGATTAATACAATACAAAAACTCTCTTCATTTTCTGTCACCTCTTTGTCAGGCAGTTCATGTCAGTGTATGTCCATATTGGAACCTACAACTCTAACAACCATAAAAGTCCCATTTTTTTTAAGCAAGTTCAAAATCAGTTCTACCTAGAATTCTATACGTGGCAGAGTTCTAAGTTCTCAAAATTAGGAAGGAAAGGGGGGTTCTCAATCTCGCCACCATAGGCCAGAGATTGACGCGACCAAACTGATTCACACGCCTTAAATCGGACTCAATGCCCCCCGACCCGAGTGTGAGATTAAGTCCACTTCTCTTGACCGTTAACAAAATACCCCGCCATTCGCACTAAGATTGAGAGATGTTGTGCAAACATTTACTTCCTTGTGACTAAAACTCCCCAATTGTAAGGTAATGAGATTCACGTTAAAGCATCACTCACCACATTTGATTTCAAATCGGACTCTCCATTCATTAGATCGACCAGATCAATTACTTTGATTTGAATTTAGCCATACGTACGAATTATTCTCAACCAGCCGAACTTCCGCCATTAGATCAGGACTGAACTGTTGGGACGAACAAATCTCTTTCCCTTGGGGTTCTTGAAGAAGAGAGGGAACAAACGCCTTCCATTTTTCTAACTTTCTTCTTTTGGGCAAGCGCCACGGACACTTTCCAGAACCGAACACACCTCACCGCACAAGCAACATTACCTACTGTCCACGCACATGTCTTTGCCTTCCTCGTTACTGTTTATAGCGCAAAAGGGAACTGCTGCTGAATGCCAAAAACACATCTCGCCAGATGCAGATAAACTGTCGTTTCTACCACCAGACAACGCATGCATGTGACCAAGATACAGCACCGTGCGTGAAATAGCACGGTGAGTTTCGATTTCCATCATTCCGCCCTGCGTTTTTCGATCGGAATTCGAATGACCCTCGAATGGAGACGGCACGGCGAGTGCACGTAACCAGCAACGCGACGTTCAGAAGATTCAACCACGTGCCAATGCTTCGCCGGAGAACTTGGTCCGATTGCGTCGATGAAGATAATAATAAAAAGTATTTGAAAGACATAATGGGTGGATCGCCTAAGATGAGCCAAACTTGGCTCGTGAGTCACAAGGGCCCACGAGGTAGTTATCTGCCTATCTATAATAGAAGGCACCTCTTGGAAAACAAATGCGATTTTTTATATGCAAACACACTCCTTCAAGAACAATGTTTTCTTTGTTTTCCTTTGAAAGGTACACGAGTACGAAAGACGATCGAAGAACTCTCGAGCGCAAAGAAACACTTAATTTATGACAATACCGAGTATGTTCATTGTGTGATATGCCTGTACGATCGATGATACAAGTTTGATGGTCTTCCGGGCATGTTTTCCGCATTGATTGAATTCGTTACGAATATATTTCGACGAGACGATCGGGAATTGAGTTTTCCCAACATTGGTATCAGAGCCCATTTACTTGTTTCCCGATCATGCATATGTATCGTCTGAAGTGTATACAGCTTATTTTTTTTGTTTTGGCCTCGTTTTTGTTCGT
Organism: Syzygium grande; assembly: GCA_024733475.1. NCBI lineage: Eukaryota > Viridiplantae > Streptophyta > Magnoliopsida > Myrtales > Myrtaceae > Syzygium > Syzygium grande. The sequence goes on from JAMXDD010000011.1 coordinate 10,958,991, forward strand.
TTTCTTCGTGTCGTCGAACTGTTCATGCATGTTTCAATTTTTGTTTTCCGTCAAAACTTGAATTTTATTGCATAAACAGAAAGTGCTCGTCGAGACGAGCAAAATGATGGGCGGTGCGTCGCCGGAGGATGTCGCATGCGCCCTCACGTGTCAGCAAGGGCCGTGGGCACAACGGCACGTGAGGCCCACGCGCGTTCGTGCGAAATGGCGCATCGATTAGCCCGCAACCGCCGACGATGATGTCAGCGTGATGTCATTGGAGCACGACCCAAGACTCAACCGGGTTGACCGTTGACCCGACCCGTTGATTGGTCAACTCGGTCAGATCGGTCAAACCGATCGAGCCGAACCGGTTCAGATCGGGCAGAATACCCCTGTGTGTTCTCTCGGCCTGTTCGAGCTCATTTGAGCTCCAATTTGGGCGTTCTTGATATCAACGTGCTCGTATCGGAATGCTCTACGTTATGGTGTATTCATATTACATTTTTGTTGCACTTATAAATGTGAAAATGCACGATAAACCCTATGTACACATACTTAGAGGTATATTCCATAGCATTTTCTCTAGTATTTTTTTGAAATACAAGTGCCAAATCATATGTATATGAATAAGTATTCCTTATCTTAATGTATCATGGATTATAAGTAATCCTTTGTTCTGCATTCGTTGCAGGAACAATGGTACATTTGAGATGCACTCCGATAATTCCAAGAATAGCAGCTCAAAAAGAGAAGTTTGAGAACCTAAGAATCAAGCTAGCTCTTTATAGATGGGACGCTAGAGATGATATGATGACACACATCATCAAGGTCAATAAAATGATATAGGATATCATTTGAAATGGTTTTGTAATGCCATAATATGTAATGGTCGGAGCCCTAAAATGCACTATTCTTGAGGAGTTGGGAAGAATGCTTGATAAGGTTAGAGAAACCTTAAAGAGTCCAAGCTATAAGATGCTTATGGAGAATTTTCTGCAACAATACATAAAGGTCGGGGCAAGAAGAACATCAACCCTTGCATTGAATGGGTCTCGGCGCAAATCATGGCCCGGATCTAGGGGTTTTACGGGAGCCTCTGTTTATGTTCCGAAGAAAATAAAACTTTCTAAAGAATTTTTTGAGTCATTTTCCTGTCTATGTGTTGGATTGGTACGCTTGATGTTGTTCTTTTAGGATTTGGAATCAATTCTGTACATGTTTCAAGTTGACACTAACTTCACTATCACGATCCACAAATTCGTATAGTGAGTAATTACCACCTACTTCGCCCTTTTTAGGAAATTCATTCTCTAAGAATGTGACATCCCGTGATTCAAATTCAGTTATACTTTCACTTTCTTGCTCACCTATGAATACATATCATTTTGAGTGCTCTGAGTATTTTATAAAAATACTCTTTTTGCCTTTTGAGCCTAATTTTTCATACTTGTGAGAAGACTCACGAGTATAGGTAGCACAATCCCAAGGTTTTAATAAGCTTAAATCAGGTTTTCTGCCTGTCCATAACTCATATGGAGTAGAAGCAACTGATTTAGAAGACACACGATTAAGTATGTAGGCAGCAGTCAACAAAGCATCACCCCAAAAGGTGATAAGCAAGTTAGCTTGTGTCATCATTGATCTAACCATTTACATTAAGGTTCTATTTCTTTTTTTCTCAACACCATTTTGTTGAGTAGTATATGGAATAGTCAGTTGTCTTTCTATTCCCTTTTCATCATATAAATTCCTGAACTGATCAGACAGATATTCTCGACCTCGATTGGATCTTAATGCTTTTATTTTCTTGTCTAATTGATTTTCCACTAAGCTCATAAATCTTTTAAAGTAATTTAAGGCCTTAGACTTATGAGAAATCAAATCGACATGTCCGAATCGAGTATAATCATCAATGAATGTGATGAAATAAACAGACTCGTGCCTTTCTTTTACATTCATTGGACCACATATGTCAGTATGGATTAACTGCAAAGGAAATTCAGCTCTTGTTCCTTTTTCAAATGATTTCCGTATTGTTTTTCCTTCTAGGCAATGCTCTCATATGGCCAAATCAACCCTTTTAATATTTCCTAATAAAACCAAGTATAACTAAAACCAACACTGAAACTAAAGGGACGACACCACCATTATCTCATTCGAGTGGGAGCACAATGGAACGTGATGAATCATCGAGAGTACAGTATTCCATACGACAGTCAAGTCGTAATAGGATTCCCCGTCGACGTTTTGACATTGAAGGAGAAACTTTCATGATCGCCCCACAAGATGAAGATGAGTCGAAAAATGTGAACGATGCTCTAAAGTGCCCCTGATAAGGAAGAATGGATACATGTAATGGAAGAGGAAATAGAGTCATTAAGATCAAACCAAGTTTGGGAATTGGTTGACCTTTCAAAAGGACGCAAAGCCATTGGGAACAAGTGGGTTCTAAAAATAAAGCGTAAGGCTGAGGGCTCAATAGAGAGATATAAGGCTCGCCTTGTGGCGAAAGGATATAATCAATAGGAAGGAGTTGACTTTGAAGAAACTTTTTCTTCTATGGTTAGATTTACCACTATTCGTCTTATTCTGACAATAGTAGCTAGTATGGATCTAGAAATACATCAAATGGATGTAAAGACTACATTCTTCAATGGAGAATTAGAGGAAGAAATTTATATGAAACAACCTGTTGGTTTTATTACAAAAGACCAAGAGCACAAAGTGTATCAACTATTGAGGTCGATATATGCCCTTAAGCAGTCTTCGAGACAATGGTATATACGTTTTCACAATGCAATAATGGCATATAATTTTGTAATAATTAGTGAAGACAATTGTATATATATCAAAAGATCCAAAGATCAATTTGTGATATTATCATTATATGTTGATATACTAATTGCCGAAAGTAGTATGGAGTTAGTTAATACAGTCAAGAATTGGTTATCTTCCAATTTTGAGATGAAAGATATGGGTGAAGTTGCATACATTTTTGAAGTTAAGATTTCAAGAGATCGCTTAAAGAAATCCCTATCCCTTTCATAAGAGACGTATGTGAATAAAATCCTTGAGCGATTTCGTATGCAAGACTGTAAACCAATAGATATTCCTATTGCAAAGAGCGAAGCATTAAGTGACAGAATGTGTCCTAAGACTTCACAAGAAAAAGAGCAAATGGAACAAGTTCCATATGCTTGTGCTGTCGGAAGCTTGATGTACGCCATGATGTGTACAAGACATGATATTTGTTATGCAATTAGAATGGTAAGTAGATACCAATCCAATCTAAGTCAAGCACATTGGATCGCCGTCAAAAGAATCTTGAGATATATAAAGGGAAGTGCTGACTATGCGTTGACTTATCAAGGAAGTGAACTACACCTTGAAGGCTATACTGATACTGACTCGGGAGGAGATTTAAAAGAAAGGAAATCTACTTCTGAATACGTATTCTTACTGAATAATGGCGCCATATCTTGGAGTAATAAGAAACAACAAGTGTGTAGCTTTATCTACAATGGAAGCCGAGTTCGTGGCTCTATAGTAGTGGCACAAGAAGCTGTTTGGCTTAGAAGATTCTTGGATCACTTAGGTGTAATTGAGAATGCTGCAAACCCAGTATTGGTCTATAGTGATAGCCAAGCAGTAATAGCGTACACTAAGGATCCTAAGTACCATGAAAAAACCAAATATATAGATATCAATTATAACTATGTCAAGGACATGATTGCACGAAATGAAGTGAACGTGAAGTACATATTTACACAAAGGATGATAGCAGATCCTATGACGAAGCCGATTCCTAAAGAAGTTTTCCATGGTCATATGAGATCTCTAGGGGCTGTAGAATAGAATAGGATATCAGATAATCGTAATTTTTCCAGAATATTCACTATTAATGAAGTTTGTTATTATCAAAGCCTATAAGTTTGTATGATGTTTGTGAATGTCGATGCTGAGTGCATTATATTGAAAAGGTATGTCGGACAGATGAGAGATTAGCCCACTCACACGGGTAATCGCCTCTACTCGTTATGTGATGAATAGAGATGAGACAGTTTTAAGCTTGTTATCTAGGTGATAATTGAGAGCTCGAGCTTAAAGCATGGATGTCGCCTTAACATAATGTTAAGATGAGGACATATAGATTATTATGTCCGAAAGTGAAATAACCCACATATTTCACTTTACCTGTTTCAAAAGCTAGATGTGAGTTCTGACAGACGCCTAAAAATAGAGTAGATTTGTAAACTCAAGTTAGACATTGAGTGTGTCTAAACTATCATCCGTACGGTATTGAGAGTAAAGACATACGCTCTATTTGAAAAGGAAATAATACCATAATACGTATTTCATATTACGTATGCATGAGACGACCGATAAGAGTTGACAAAAATTATAATCTCAATTTTTAAGTCGTGTGAGACTCTTGAGGAAAATAGTTTTTCTCAATTAAAGTGTCCTTATGGCTCTTACTTATTCTCAAAATTTCTATTCAGTGTTTGCTATTTTAGGATGTTGCCGATGATCATGATAATTCGGTCTAATGGGACATTTCTAGAAAAGTGAGTTGGATGAAATGGAGAGATTTAAGGAAAGAGGAAGATCAATTTAATTTATGATGTCATATTATATATTTATATTCACAAATCGACCAATTATAATTTTGAGTAAATCATAGTTGTGAATACAATATACGAGATATTGAAAAAGATCAAGAGAGATAAAAATGTGACTGATTGATCTAGGGAACTATATACTAATTCTACTCTGGATAATGCCCAAATTTGAGCTGTTATATATTCCTAACAGATGTATAACAACGAACTCTCGTAGTATGCTGGTCCCACGGATTATTTGCCAATATGAACCTTGCAAGGAAGAGAGTTGTGTTTAGCCCATCGTGGGCGAGTGGGAGATGAAAGACATAATAGGTGAATCGCCTAAGATGGGCCAAACTCGGAAGGGCCCACGAGGTAGTTATCTGCCTATCTATAATAAAAGGCACCTCTTGAAAAACAGATGCGATTTTTTATATGCAAATACACTCTTTCAAGAATGACGTCTTCTCTGTTTTTTTTTGAAAGGTACACGAGTATAAAAGACGATCGAAGAACTCTCAAGTACAAAATGGCACTTAATTTATGACAATACTGAACATGTTCAATGTGTGATATATCTGTACGATCGGTGATGCAAATTTAATGATTTTCGAATATATTTTTTGCATTAATTAAATTCATTATGATTATGTTTCGACGAGACATTCAGGAGTTGAGTTTCCCAGCAGTATTGCGCATTCGATGACTGAGAACGACATTCAATGATTTGTCAATACGACAACACGATTTGTGTCGTAGCTAGCGAAAGTCCATGTGAACCCCTCTCGGCGATAAGAGGTCGCTGTCGGACTGACTTTTCAGACTGAGGCCGTACCGCACGTGCAAAGACTGGGGGGTCGTGGAAACCCATTCGTGCGAGACAGACGTTGGGAAGTGAAATCAAACCCCTCCCTTTTTCTTTTATAATTCGTACGCTTTGGTGTCGTCCCTGCGGCCTTTCGGCTGCACACGTGTGGCGCAGACCTCGTGTCTCGTGGTTGACCACCGCTTCACTCCGCCATCAATGTCTCGTTCCTTCCTTCCCTCTGCTTTTGCTTCCCTCCCTTCGTTTTGCCATCATGATCCCTACAACTTAGACCAGACCGCGCTAGCAAGGGAGAAAAAAAACAGAAGAAGAACCCTAATGACCAAAGGGTCTTGGGATTGATCCATATCTTTGATTTTTTCAAGTGTCTAACATACAGCCTAAGCATGTCTTTAAAGAATTTTGTTCTTAATTTCGTATGAATTTCGAAATCATTAAAATGTAAAATAATAAAAGAATATTTTTTTTCTTTAAGGAAGAAAAAAATTTAAAGAAAATTAAGAACGTAAGGCATACGAGTATCAATACATTAAAATAATAAATGCATTTGTGAAACTCACTATCAATATATATTAAACGGATAGGCTGTGAAGACCTATGCGGGAGTTTCGGCTTCTTTTCTACCGTGAAATACCTCTTTACCAAACGCCTATCCCAAAATATCCCCGGTCAAGAAATGAAGATGGAAAAAACGAACGTGTCGCTCTGTTGTCGTTGAGTCTCCACTGTGACAGCATGATTCTACCAGCAACCATGACTCTCCAAAAGTACAGTTGTTTGCGGGTTTGGTCATTCTTCATATCATAGCTACTAGCTAGTGTAGTAGATCCATAAGAAAGAACACAAGAAAAGAGAGAGAGGAAAGAAAATTGGGAGTAATATTTTGTTTCTTTGCCACCCGAAATTTGATTTCGACCTGGACAAATCATAGGTGAGAAACCCACGGGCCAACCTATTCCCTGATTTGGTTTTTTGGGTTGCTGCATTGACTAACTCAATGAGACAAAAGACGAATTCGATTTCGCAAGAGTCCCCAGGAGCTTGGTCATCCAATTCGTCACATGGTAGAGATGCTAGGGAGAAGAAGGTGCAGATGATGGCACAAGGCGGGTTGATTGATTTGACATGACGAGATTAGATTAGGCCGAATCGCGCTTGGATTGTTTGATGAAAACAAAAGTTATGACGGACCACCTCGTGAGCGCGCGATAATTTTTTCCAAGTTTCGTGACACATGAAAGGGACTTGGGGGACTAGAGCGCATGCCTAGGTTGAATATTCAAATTAGTCTATGAGTAGCTTAATTGACCCCCTATCATTGCTAATTTTAGTGATGTGATCAATTGGACGCACATGTTTGGTTCGCATCCCATCTTTGCTCCAAGATCATGACAATGCATGTTGATGCATGAGACAATTTCTAGCACTTAAAGTAAGTGAAGTTGCGAAATTTCTCCATGAAGTGACTATCTTTGTTCGGTGCACGTGAGACTGAGAAATGTCTTTTAAGAAAGAAGAGCAAGAAGAAAGACACGTGTCGACCAATCATCTGTGTGATTTTCATTGGGTCCGTTCATTTTTTTAAATTTTAGATTCTGTCATTCGTATCGACCAAAAAAACAAAAGATCCTGTCATTCGTAGAATCGCAGTGTTGATGCAAGCTAAAGAAGCAAAACACATGCATCACATAGTTTAGTCTGCCAATAATGAGAACGTACGTTGTTGTATCATCAGAGTACCTGATCACTAAATTTCTTTGAAGGGTCCCAAAGAAAACTCATTTTGCCATAGTACTGGCTCGCTCTTTTACTTGTATACCTAAATATCAATGAATATATACATTTGTGTAGTACGATGAGGTTGATTAGCTAGTTCAAATGCAATCGCATTCAGATTAGATTTTTCATATATTTGACCTGACAAGGATATGTGATTTAATCAATTAAATTTTTACCTTATCCAACGCATAAGAAAATTTTGATACCCGTTAAACAAAATTTCTTCATCTTCACCTTTAGATCAAATTTTTAAATTTTGGGACTCAAGTACCATATTTTCCTCTCTTTCTTTTGCGCCAAAAAGTAATACACATTTCTCAGCAAGCTGGTTATTCCATAAAAAGAAGAAAATCATGTAAAAAATGCTTTTACATAAAAAAGCTTGTTATAACTTTTATTTACTTTCGAGGTTCATCCTAATTGAATCAAGTAACTGAACATAAAATAAAACAAAATGTGGCGATATTGTTGACTAATTATGGCTCACTTTCCGTGTAAAAGAAAAAATTTCGCAAGCAACGTCTTTTCACATTCGATGGATAGTCACAGAAATAGTCAATGGTTTCTATAAAATCCTAAAAGCAATGCCGGATAAGCTCGCTTGGGTAAATTGTTTTCACATTTTCATTGTAAACTCTAATTTTTTTATTTATTTAAAGGTATTCAATACACCCCCGAGCATTATCATAGGAGTTCTGCATCCACGACAGAACATTTTGTTCGAGTAATATCGACCGTTCATTTGGAATAAATCCATTGTTCTACAGAGATGCTAGTGGAAGTAGAGTCTGAATTATCCTGCGAGAGGTGATATCTTTAGGAAAGAAGGGAGCTAAGCTTGCATGGTTCAATCATAACCAAAGGGAAGACAAAGGAACGACCGACCGTTTTATAGAGATATCGATATATTTATTTTTTGGTCCCAATTGGGGCAGGTATCAATTATGTGTAAGATTTGATGAGATCTTCGTGGTCCATTTCCTGCTTTGTTGACAGCTACAAAATGACGGTGTCAGTATCCCTCATCCCATGCCCCGGCCCTAGTTTTAGGGTTAGCTTTGACGAGCAAGAAAAAATATTTAATGCGAATGCCATGCAATTCTTCGTGGACTAAATGAGAATATATACATAAAGCAACGAAACTTGTGCCGTTAATTCGGCTAAAAAGCAGTGCAATAAAGGTCAGCATAATTAGTTGGTAGTGGTAGGCATCAATAAGCGCCTTCCATTTTATTTAAAGATAAATAAAACCCCCCAAAGTTTAGAATAATTACCAAAATTATGAAAAATTATAAGTGAATTTGCATGTTAATATATGTATATTGTGATAGTTTAAAGTATATTGGGCTAACCCCTCAGGGTTTGCACCGTCGGTTGGGTTGTTTGAGAATTTCCAACGTAGGAATTGGAGGATGTATACTCTAATCACACCAACAATGTGCTAATTGTTCTGAGCCAGGTTCATCTGCACGAGACAAAACGCCTGGATTAATCGGTTTATAGGACTCGCAAGATTTTTTCTGGGTGTCTAATTAGTCGGGTCTCTACTTTCTTGCTCCTACATTATAAATGGAACTGTTTCAAATTTTAAAAAAGTCAAATTGCATTTGTGCCAATCGAGTCCTTCCTTATATTGATTATTGGAGTTTTAAAACCTCATGCTTGAGAATCACAAAAGAGAGAATAAAATTTAAGCTCTAAAAATTAGTTAATAAGCTACAAGCTATAACTAACTGAACACATTTCCAAAAATTTGAAGCCATTAGGTGGAGAAACTGGATGCACATAAGACCAAGTCACGGCTCGCGAGCAAGTGAAGTGTAATCCTTTTTAGTGCCTCCTCCTGCGTGCAAATCGGACTAAGAATGACAAGCGTAATTGATGAATGGAGAATTGTAAAACCATATATTAGATGGGTCATGAACAATTGAAATCTGGCTCTATTGTAACGTTAAAGTTACCATCCAAAAACTCAAAACTATATTAGAGAAGTTACATATATATAAAAGAGTCCTTTGCATGGAGTCACTTCGCGCGTGTGCATGAGTTTCAAAGATGTGTCGGCAATAATGGTAAAAAGCGAAAACAGCAGGAGCCTTCCTTATATGTTACAACTTCCTTCCAAGACAAAAAGAAAATTGTGTCGGCAAGTGATCAACTGCCACATACCAATGCTTCGGTTATCATGTCGTTATTTTTCCTTTATCGAACCTACTCTATTTCTCATTTATGATATACACTTAGACTTGCGCTCCACCTCTTACAGGGCGTGGACGTCGAAACCCACATCTTAAACTACGCGGCCTCACCTCTACCCCCCTTGTGAAGGTAGAAATTCGAATTTTCCACCTCTCCTTTCTCAAGTGAGAAGGGTGGCCATTAAGGTAAACCCTTAGTGGTTTATTATGTCATTATTAATACTTATTTTTTTGATCTTTTCTCTTTCCCATTGTGCTGCGTTGTTGTTGTGAAGAGGCCACGAACGGATTTTCAAACCCTTCAAATCGTCCCCAACCCCTAAATAATTAAAAAAAAATATACCGACCACTTACCAACAAGATCGACGATCATTTCATCAATGGCATTAAAATCGCCCTCCAAGTACATTGCTTAGTGTTTTAGACATGCCCAACTGCCTGAACACGTAGTGAACGAAAAGAAGGGTATTCATAGGTCAAAACTCTTGGTTTAATCTCCTTAAACCTTGTAGAAAACAATATTCAAGAGCTCGCTGTCATTGTTCTTCCTTCACAAATAATTGTGCACGACACTACATGTACGAGCAATCCGAATAAATCTTTTCTCAATCCATTTTGTCGAGATTTAAAATATAGTTCGCGACACCTTCTTGCGACGCTTAACTTTTTTTAGAAAAGATTCATGCACGCGCACACGTGTGCAACTTTTGAATGGTGGGTATAGTACACTAATGTCGTGGTGCACTCCATGGCTTGAATTCCGGCCACACATACGATGTTAATGTGGTGGAGTCAGCTGGAGAAGCAAAGCATCGGTGGGCCCTACGAAATACGTGGGGGATGGACCAGAACAGTGGAGTGTTTGTCAATGTATGTCATATGGTATGGACCCCGGGAGTACCTACGACATGGAACATGCGTCCGTGCAATGTCAACCTCGCACATGGATCGTAACGTTCAAGTAGGTCACCACGCACTTGCGTGCGTACAATTGCCAAGTTCATGCAACGCACGTTCGAGAGTTTGTCGCCATGAGCATCCATGAGATGTTGAAGATGAAATGCTTGTTTGGGCGAAGTTCAGTGGCCACGATCGGGCCAAGTTATGCTGGTGATGTTTCTAACTCCTTTCGGTTTTCTTTTCATGACATTTTTTGCTTGTTGATCATGTTAGCAATGAACAGGACGAGTACATCTGGAAAAGGGAAAATCCGATGAGCAAGTTGAGGTAGGTAAATTTCTTGCGAAGGCCGACACTTAAAGTTTGTCTTTTTTGTTTTGTGGGATCGGGGAGGTGTCGGTTCATTGGCATGTCGAACACAACGATACTTAGATGAATGAAATTAAAGAAAAAAAAAAGAAAAAAGAAAGAAGGAAGAAACAAAATAAAATCATGGGATGTTACTTGCTTGCAACGTTTTGAATTACTTGCATATGTGCCCAATTTTAGGCAATCCAATGATATGAAAGTAGTGTGATATATGGAGATTGCGTATGATAATCTATAAAAATGAAATTGCGAACGAAGAAAAGTTTCGAAACTCGATAACATGCGGACACGGTGTGTTATATGATTCGTTGATTGCATCTCACATTCTTTTTTAGTTCAAGCGTGTCATTTTTTACTATTAGTTATGGGTTTTGATCGATGTTCTTGAGAGTTATTTTACTTAATTTTCCATAATTTGTATGCTCAAAAAAGGGGGGGGAAAAAGTGTCCTGGAAGCAATGCATGTCCAAGATTAGTAATGGAAAACCCTTAGCCAAGCAGATGTGATTTTCCGAGATGTAGAACGTTGATGATATTAAGCTTTTGAGTGGAAAAATTACCGAAAAGTTATAAACATTTTGTAATTGTGACAATTTAGTCCTATATTTTTTTTTTGTAACAATTGAGTCATAAATCTTTTATATTTGTGCCAATTCATTTCATGTGGCTAATTTTGGCTAAAAATTGCTGACATGGACTTTGGCCACCTATGTGGTGTAGCCGGCGTGAACATTTTTACATAATATTTTAATAATTATTCCAATTATTTGTCATTTATTTATTTTCTTTTTTTTTTTTTTTTTTCTTCCCTTCTTCCTCTAGCGAGCAAGGTCGGCCAGCCCCAGCCATTGGCAAGGGCTAGAAGGGAAGAAAAAAAAGAAGTAGAAAAAAAGAAAAAAGAAAATGAAAAATTCGAAGAATTATATGAAAATGTTCACGTCAATGCCCGCCACGCCACATAAAACGGCAATCATTTATGTTAGTGATTTTGAGTCAAAATTGACCGGATGGACTGAATTAACACAAATGCAAAATATTTATGACTCAATTATAAAAAAAATTTATGACTAAATTGGCATAACTATAATAGATTTATGACTTAATTCTCTCACTTTTGAATGCATCACGAATAGACACATCCTGCAGCAACTAAACAATTTGTCTAAGGAACACCGAAATCATGAGCTCCATACAGTCTGTGTCCCAAAATCAACTGACCTAATTATAAGCACCCATTAAACACAACCCTCCCACATTTGACATTCCTTTTGCAGATCTTGATGATGACAAATAAAAAAAACAAAGAAAGCCCTATCGCCATTAAAACAAAAGACCCAGATTTGCATTTGAGAGACATCTTTTTGTTTAACACCATGGAGATCAAGAACATTGGGTTTAAGAATGTTTCCAGTGCTGACCACTTAGAGATGCAAGTGTGGATCGAGTACAAGACCCCATGATTGATGTGATCGATTCTCACCTCTCTTTTCCTCTCTCCATTTTCTTGGAAAAAGTTAGCGTGTGGGGGGGATTGCTCATTTGCTTTCTTAGGGACCATTATTGTTTCGAGGTCTTGTCTAGCGGGAAGCCAGCTCGAGCGTCCCTTATTGGGGACCATGTGGATTAACATGGTCGCATCAACATTCACAACAGTTTTAATATTGAGCACAATATAATTATCGCATGGTACGATCCTCATGATTTTCTGAGTGCTTTGAGCTTTTCCTTTTTATCATCATTTGTTCTTTAGAAGCTTCATTATCTTGGCAACTCACACCATTGGTCCTCGGGGAGATCGGATGTAGATTTAACATAGTTCTCTATGTTGGGGATAATAATGACTATACAAAGCAAAGGTTGATGGTGCTTTTGAGGATTTGCCCACTAAATAGCATGATAGATCTAGTGGGAAGTCAGGATAAAATCGTAGAGATATTTTACCACTCTTCGTCTAGTAAATCTTCTTTTCAATTTCTTTTCAGGATAAAAAAAAACTAACTTTAGACAAGTAAATTCATAATCCTTGATTATTAAAAGTCTCACCGATCTGATGACTACATGTTCTTTTGCATATTGTATGATCTGCGACCACTTATACTCAGTAAAATCATGCAACCGAGCAGTAATCTTTCTATCGTGTTCACAATCAGTAAATCAAGGCTATTCTGATTGCTCTTCATTGTTTGCTCACTATCTATCTTCATGTTGATTAGTAATAAATTAGCAATTTCAAGTATTTGATTTCTACTTTTTTTCTGAAAGTGGGAGTGTGCAAATTAATCTTTCCCCCCTCGGTTAATTAATTTGGGGTTTTAAACATATACTTCCTGATAAAGAACATTTGATTCCATCACCTGCACACATGATGGCACCTATCTGTATCCCAAGTCACGATTCAATAAACAAAAAAAAAAAGCGGGTGCTCGCTCTTTTAACTTGTACAATCAAAGCCTCGCTTTGTAGCCAACATTGCACATGCTTCATATGGAATTAATATAAGTTGTGGAAACCCTAAAAAGGCAAGTGAAAGTGTGGCGCACATCGATTCACTCGAAACTCGGGAACCATTTACAATCACGATTTTTCATTTTGATACGCAAAAGGGTACAAAACAAATTCATTGATTAAGATTAAGAGACAGTGATATGGTTGTTTGCACTCCTAGTTTCTCGTATGTGTACATTCTTGAGAAATATATATAGTCTTCTCCCATGTCGTGGTGTGGCATCGTGGGCCATCACATGCAGTCAAATAATATACATATATATATATATATATATGGATATATATTAATTTATTATTAATTTCATATTAACTATTAATTTCCGAAAGAATTATTTGTCCATCATACAGTCCCCCACCACATGATACGTGTGCATTTGTGAAGCATCAAGATATGATTTTAATCCGGCAGATTGAAAAAAAAGACTTGGTATAATACACTTTGGAAGCGTTGATAAGCAAGCATTGATCTATGCCATTTGGATTCAAACAGAAGTTTCTCCCAAAAAGGATGTATAAATTTTATAATTAATAAAAAAAAGTAAAGATGTTTTTTTCGTTGCTTGTGTAACAATTTTTTTAATATGGAGCATGTTTTTTTGGCCATGATTCTTGATTCCTCTTCCAAAAACGACATTGCACAACTCAGTTATTGGACGTGGACCCCATCGCCATGTTGTCATTATCCCAGTGCTAGAATTGGGTCCGGGACAAGAAAAATTGCACTTGGAATTCATAAAACATTTTTCTTGAAATTTCATTTCCTCTATGGAGGAACATGAAATTTGTTAAAGGGTATTATGTGATATATTATGCAGATAATGAATTTTCAGCTTATAACTAATAATGGTGAGCACAACACCGATCCAGAGAACATTTTGGCGCAAATTTTTGGACATACAAATGAACCTAATTGCTCGTTTCCCTAATCAATTGCCATTTATTATTATCAATCTTCCTTTTCCAATTTCGCTAAAAGATCCTTATGCTTCTCCACCTCATATGGATATCCAACCCCGAATAAAAATGTCTTTTTAAAAAAAAAAAAAAGTTAATATGATTTGGTGCTTGCATGCATGTCGCTGTCCAGACTCCCCTTTATCTCTTCCCAAAAAACAATATTTTTCTTGCCTATTAGCCTCAATTATTTTGTTCCTTTGTGTTAGAGAAAGTCCCCAGAAAACATACAAGATAATATTTGTGTGCGCGCACGCATAGTATATGTATAAGCACAAGCTAGCATGTTGGACGCATTGCACATGCTACTAGTCCATCACGAACCACAAAAATAAGCCTCGTTATTGTTAGAGATATTTCTCTAGAATATTTTTATCATTTGAAGATATTTAAAATATTTTTCTTTATTCTCCATTTTTCTCAAAATTACGATTATATTTCCCTTTAACTGTGCATGCCTTAGTTAATATATTTACTTTAAATAATCATCGAATAAGGCATATAAATAATCTCATTTAGTTTTAATTGTTTAATACATAAACGTACAAAAATTAAGTATTTCTTTCTTCTGTATATTTGGTGCACATTTTCCCCTTTTTTTGTTAAGTCTGCAGTTGTCCGAGACTCTTTCACTGCTTTTTTCGGAAAACAAACACTACCACCGGACTTGCTGCCCATAGATGAGTCGCGATAGCCCCCTGCTGAAGTTTGTACTTTCATAAATGACATGCTGAAAATATATCCGACGTTTTTAACGGTTCTTATCAAGAGCCATTGAGGCACTTATAGAAATGTGAAAGATGCTAAATGAATTTCTTATACAGTTTGATATGATGAATGACCTTTTTATATTATGAATAGTTTGCTCTTGACAAAAATAAAAGATGAAGCTAAATTTCATTTAGAAATTCAACTCAAATTACTGCTTGCCGATGCATAGCGGAGAAATATATCGTGTATATCAGATGTCACATATCATTATGAATTTATCACCATAAAACACCATGCAATTATATTACAATTAACAAAAATTGGCTTAGTATATCGATCGGGACTGTCATGAAAAAAACTTTCTATCTAACCAAGATTTTTAATTACATAATTGCCGATTATATACTATGCTACTTTGACAGTAATAAAGAGAATATATCGTATGCTAACAACAATGCAAGAAAGAAATTACTTCCCAAATCCAAAAGATTTATATCCATTTCTGGTTTTCCAAGAAAGAAATTACTTCCCAAATCCAAAAGATTTATATCCATTTCTGGTTTTCCAATTCCCTATTTAAAACCTTGGTTTCCATTACCTTCCCACAGTCTTGTCCTCACACAGTCTAGCTACAGAAGAAGAGTGAGTTGTCGGACTTCAGAAAAACACATACATCTCTCCTCTTTTGATTACCTTCTCTTCCAATTTAGATTCTCAGACACCCTTTACTCTCTCTCTCTCTCTCTCTCTCTCTCTCTCTCTCTGTATATATATCAGCGACATATATATGAGCTACATCGTCTGGTTTTGATAAAAGTTTGTAATAATAATCTTGCTCCTTGGCTCAGTATGTGCATGGAGTTGTTCCAAGCTTGTGTCCTCACATGTCTGCTCATACCCACCGCCTTCTTCTTCACCTTCGTCCTCCTCCTCCGCGCCTCCGGCCGACGGAGGCGCAGGCTGCCGCCCGGAAACCTGGGGCTGCCGGTGATCGGCGAGACGCTGCAGCTCATCGCGGCCTACAAGACGGAGAACCCCGAGCCGTTCATCGACGACAGGGTGCGGCGGTTCGGGTCGGTGTTCGCGACCCACGTGTTCGGAGAGCCGACGGTATTCTCGGCCGACCCGGAGACGAACCGTTTCATACTACAGAACGAAGGGAAGCTCTTCGAGTGCAGCTATCCGAGGTCTCTCTGCAATCTTCTTGGGAAGCATTCGTTGCTTCTGATGAAGGGGAGTCTGCACAAGAGGATGCATTCGCTGACCATGAGCTTTGGGAATTCTTCCATTATTAGAGACCACTTGCTGGTGGACATCGACCGGTTGATTCGGCTCAACCTGGAGTCTTGGTCCGACCGGGTCTTCCTGATGGAGGAGGCTAAGAAGGTGAGCTTTGTCTGTGCGTGATTTTCCAGTTTTGCATGTCTAAAAGATAAAGGGAAAACAAGGGTTTCTTCTTTTTTTTTTCTTCCAAAAGATGGAGTCTTCTTTGAGTAGAGAAGTTTAGTTTTGACCCGTCTTGGTAATTTGTGGCGTCCCCATATGAGATTTACCGTCTAGTTCTGACTTAGTTGTTGTGATAATTTTTAATTTTAGCTGAAGGTATACCGTTTTTTTATTTATTTAATTTGTCTGCTTCTTCATGTACTTAAACTTGTGGTACTTTGTGGAGCTTTATACGGGTTATAGTATCTCGTTGTCTGGTTGCTGTCAGTCAATTTTTCCTTTTACTTACTAATATTCATCAGCTAACCCCATGCGCAAGGGTCGTTCGGGTTTTCCCTTTAGTTTCAGCTGGTATCTGTGAACTAGATTTCGTGAGAAACGCCTCACCAGTTCGCGTTGAAAAAAGTTAATACGAAAGTGGGCAGCTACTTTTCTTCCTTTTGAGTTAGAGACAAGAGTCACTGTTCAATGGAAACACATCTTTCAACTTATTATCATAAAGGAGAGCTGGTGACTCGGATTTCCATGGTGAATGGTGGTAACCGTGTTGGTTTCACGTTGAGGCATTGACACAAAAAATAAAAAAACGTACGAGAGGCTGTGAATCATCATCGTCTCATCACGTGTGTCGAAGCCCGTTTCGGATCTATCGTTTATCCACCCTCTTTCCCTTTTTGATGCCTGCAACACATCCATATATTAAACCCGCTCGGGATTTGGGGAGAGGGAAAACGAAGGGTTTAGATATCGGTTGTTCCTCCTTTCGGAACTGAGTAAGCTTGCAAAATTCTTGCTGCAGATAACGTTCGAGCTCACGATGAAGCAGCTGATGAGTTTCGACCCGTGTGACTGGACAGAGAGCTTGAGGAAGGAATACGTCCTTGTGATTGAAGGGTTCTTCAGCGTTCCTTTGCCCATCTTCTCCACCACCTACCGCAGAGCCATTAAAGTACTCTCTCTCTCTCTCTCTCTCTCTCTTTTAAAGCTTTTATATTTGATAAAATTCATGTTCCTCCAAATAATTCATTCTTTCCGAGAATATTACTGTCCAAGATATATTAGAAAAATCTACCGAAACTACATTTTCGATGTCGAGAGTATAAGTTAAATGGGTTAAATCCGGACTAAGAAAAGAGAGGCTATAGCTTTAGAGAAAGAGGAGAAAATCTAGGTCAACTTTTTCCGCGATACAAAACAAGGAGAGCGACAAAATTGGACGTAGAAAGGAACACGGGGGGGAGGGAGGGTAGGGTATCTTTTGTGACCCGACTGCACGTGTGATAGCGACGTTTTCTGCAATGATAGGACATTTTGTCTCGAAATTGGAATTGGAATTTTCTAAAGTTAAAACAGCACGTCCAATTGATTGTCACCTAGCAAGATTGTTAATGCCGTCATCGTCCCTCCTTTAATCAGGTATCTGTATCCATCGGGCTTTGATTTAGTGGTTTAATTAAATGCCACCGTGATGGAGCTTTTTGTCGTTTATATGTTTCGTATCGTTGTTGTTTCGGCCCTCGACTCCGTTAATATGATGCTGGACCTTTTTTCACATGAACATTGACCCTAATGCGACGCGACAATGATATAATAATGTTGGATCAGCCTAATGTCCATTCTCGTGAACTTCGTCGTTAGGTTTCTGTGCATTGAGCTGATTAAGGGTTTAATTAATTGTTTTAAGGCGAGGACGAAGGTGGCGGAAGCTCTGAGCTTAGTGGTGGGGCAGAGGAGGAAACAGTGCGAGGCTGGCACGAGGAAGAACGACATGCTGGGGGCCCTCCTGGACGGGGATAGCAGCGGCGGCGGCGGCGGCTTCTCCGATGAGCAGATCGTCGATTTCTTGGTGGCGCTGCTCGTCGCTGGCTACGAAACCACCTCCACCATCATGACCCTCGCCGTCAAGTTCCTCACCGAGACGCCCCACGCCTTGGCTCAGCTCAAGGTAACTAAAAGTCTCGTCCCCAATTCTAAGCGAGCGTCATTATCAGTTTTGATGATTGGGTGACATCGACCCCCATAGATATGCATGCAAATCCTTTTCACACATGGAAAAAATCACCAAACTCTCTCGACAACATCCTTCTTTCTTTTATCTTTTGGGTGACGCGAGTAACCATGATTATCGAGGCCGAAAACGACGTCCTTTGTCCATGGAATTTCCATGGAGGTGGACCCTGGTGGCCATTATCAAAGGTGCTGGCCACTTTCGAAACCTCAAAATCTCGTTAACTAATTCTCAGCCGTTCACGCCCTCATAGGATAGGCATTGGTGGCGTTGCTGCTAAGAGAGAGAGAGATAAAAATTGGATCCCCATTGTTATTGTTTTGTGTGTATTTGCTCCCTTATATGTCACGTCAGACCGTGTACGTGTCACTACCCCACCGGAGATTTCAATTATTCCCCCTCCTCCCCCCCGAATAAGTCCAGTACGATCCCCTGCCCTGTGGCAATAATGGAGTGTGCATGTCACTCCTCCTGCCCTGCCCTTCCTTTTGCTTAGCTGCTCGAAAAACCCTACAAAACGAAGGGCATATGCTAATAAAGACTTTACTCGATACTTCATCCTTCGTGAACTATGTGTATATACGTTGCATTGCGAGAACACTCGAGGTACTAGTCCGTTGCCCGTCGATTTTTTTAATTAATTTTTTCGGTGGGGGAGTGGTGGGCAGCGTGGGGAAGTGTGATCGAGAATTGGGTTTTCTTTTGTTTGTTTTCTTGTTCTTTTATTTTGAATCTGTTCATTTAGTTGAATGAAGCGGGGGGTCAAAATGAGGGAGCAAAAGTTAAATAAGGGGCGGTCAAGGGCACAAAGGGTGAAGTCAAAGGGGGAAAGGGGGGGAGGAGGGAAGGAGGAGCGGGACAATTCGTCCGAACCGGACATCACGATGACGACGATTCCTCTGACCACCGTCAGATCTTCAATCCCGTTCGATCCTCTTTTGACCGGACCAAGAGGGGGCAGTGGGGGAGGGTCGAATGACCAAAACCGCCCCCCGCGGGTGGCCGGCGGTGGGGGTAGATCCGGAGGGCGATCCGGACATTCCGCGCGCTTCGGGGACAACGTAGGTTTACTAGGTGGTTCTTTTTCATTGTTGGTGGGGCCCGACGTCGGGCGGTTGCATCGGGAACCGTGCGTTGTGGGGGAGGGCTGCTGAATCCAAGGGCCAGGATCGAAAAGATCTCGTAAAAGGGGACGGGTTCTGGCCGTCGTGTTTTCACGTGATGTTGTTCCCGCACGCATGATGTGATTTCCGCCCGTTGAATTTTTCCTCGATTCTCTCGTCTCTTCTGAAAGATCAAATTGCTCTTTTTAATCGTCTTTTTTTCTTAATTAATTGTCGGATTAGAGTCTTATCATTTTGTTATTATTATTATTATTATTTTTCCATCCCACGGGTGATGACTTGATGACGACGGCGGCGGCTTTGTCTTGGGACGGCAGGAAGAGCACGACAAGATCAGAGCCAACAAGTATCCTTGCGAGAGCCTGGACTGGAACGACTACAAGTCGATGCCTTTCACACAATGCGTAAGTCCGACATCGTTCTCGTGGCCGTTGCGTTGGCGAAAGCACAACGGCGGCTTTTGGTTAGGTTTTTCCCGAAAACTTGAACTCGGGTGGTGCTGTGGATGTGGTTTCAGGTTATCAATGAGACTCTGCGGGTTGCGAACATCATTAGCGGTGTGTTCAGGCGAGCGATGACGGATGTCGACGTGAAAGGTAAAAAAGTGAAGTCGATCGGTCGACTAAAGAGACGGTAAAAAAAAAGCCTATCCGTGTCGAAAAGGGTGATTGGTTCTAATACCATAATCTCTATTGGAGCAGGTTATACGATTCCTAAAGGGTGGAAAGTGTTCGCGTCGTTTCGCGCCGTGCATCTAGATCAAGATCACTTCAAAGAAGCTCGAACTTTTAACCCGTGGAGATGGCAGGTATTTTGCTCTCTCTCTCTCTCTCTCTCTCTCTGCAATTCTTGGTTCGATCTCGAATAATCAATCTATGGTCAATTGACGATCGGTGATTGTGGATAATATGTAGAACAATTCTGGCTCGCCGACCCCCGGAAACATCTTCACACCATTCGGAGGAGGGCCTCGACTCTGTCCCGGATACGAGCTAGCTAGAGTAGTGATATCCGTATTCCTTCACCACCTAGTTACTCGTTTCAGGTACTAAACACGGCCCCCCTCTTGCTTATGTTTTCTTTTCCTCACGCGAAGTGGACATTAACGATGGCGAACTCTTCATTTCGTGGGACAGTTGGGTTCCGGCGGAGGAGGACAAGTTGGTTTTCTTCCCCACGACGCGGACGCAGAAGCGGTATCCCATCCATGTTCGTCGGCACTGTGCGGTCGGGCAATGTACATAGCAGGGAGGCGAACCGTCCGAGACGGGGCGAAGTCAAAGGAAGTTAGCGGTCGTAGAATAGAGATGTAAGGGGGGATTCAATGTATTGGATCCAATAAGAAGTCAAGTTGCTTATTATATATATATATATAGCACGCTCTTGAGATTATTTCGTTCATTGATTAGCAATGCACATGCACGAAAAGAGAGAGAGAGAAGGGAGTTGTGCTTATGATTCTTGAGCACAAGCAAAACATGAATATCGACCCTTCTTTCGTTCTGTTTTGGCAGAGTTATGAATATCTATCTGTCAACCTTTATTAGTGCCTGGATTTTGCATCCCCTCGAGCCCCTAAAAGATCCTCTGCTTTCGCTTTATGTAATGCACATGTGGGAAGCAATCATGACTCATTCAACCGCACTTGATCGATTGCATTGATTAAGCATTTAAGCCCGAAGATATTTCTTTATTTGCAGTACCCCAAAGAACAATCGATTTGAATAGAAAGTTCAAGTGCAGCAGAATGCAGGGAACAGGGTAAAGGAGGAGAAGACTATAGTCATTGCCCTCCGGTGGTGGTGTAGTCTAAGTTAGTTCCATAGAGGAAGAATCAAATCGCTCAAAAGATAAGATGGGTCACGCTAGACCTCACTAAAAGATGAAAGATTCAATCAACAGTTACCTGCGCTTGTACAGTTCGTTTGGGTCACTCTGGCTTTGATACATTGTTTGTATCCTACAGAATGATTATATGTAACACAAAAGAAGCCCCTAATAGAAGCCTGCAAGATCATTCCACGAAATGTAGACCCAAATCGAAAAGCCAGCCATCTCGCAGAGACTGTAGTATAAGTATAGAAGCTGTGACGAATACTAGCGGCCTGTGGCATAGACCATGAAGACACCCCCAGAGCAAAATGAAAGGCATATCTCCCTTTGAGATTTTGAATTGTCGCGTTGGTCGCCAAGACGCTTACCGAGTGATTCTAGCAGAGAACATGCACTACTGCTTCTCCTTTCTGCTTATTGCTTTTTTGATATAAAAATACCAGTGGTTTTTCACATAGACAACTAAGAAAATGTATCAAAGCCTGTCAAAATTCTCATAGACCATTGCACTTACTTCGTCCATATGATCCTCCCACCACAATACCTGCATCATTGATAACTTTTTTCGGCAGGGCAATGGTTAAAATGAATCTTTATAGCTTTTGGAGAACAGTTTCCTGAAGTTAATAGAGTTGCATGATGAATCTGTTAATCCTCTATTCGTTGCTTCTACAGAACAACAGTCATTGTGTTTCCTGGAGCTTTTCCCCTTCACCGAAAGCTCCGACAAAACCGAATGCTCTTCTTTTGCTTCTTTTGTAACACTCTTCTTTTATTATTTATTGATTTAATTCTTTTGTAATTTTTCTTTGGGTCCCAAAGAAAAATTATACAAAAGAAAAGTAAGTCAATATATTCTTTGGAGTAAATTTATCACAGGTGTATCACTTTAGATTTTTCTATGATCAAAAAATTAATTTGGAATAAATTTATCACAAGTGTACCAATTTGAGAAAATTACGTCAACATTGAGTGCTAATGTTTTATATATTTGTGTATTCCTAATGCATCTAGTAAATAATATCACTCTTTGACATTACAACTAGAAAAGGAAAAAGGGAAAAGGTTAAAATCAAAGGCCGAATTAAATTTTCATCGACACATATCCCTTCCTCTCTCTTCTCTAGATGAGGATTAAAAAAAAAATAAAAAAAAAAAACATTCACAATCGTAATGATAACCCTAATCTTACCCGGTACATGATATGTTCGATAATTCTTCGCCTTTTTTTTTTCCTATAAAGGCAAGGCAAACTCATCTTGAAACTTAAACTTGAAATTAAGTTCAAATCTCGACACTGGTTTATATTGAAAAAAAAAAAAATGCAACTATCGTCATCTGTCATGTTAAGTGATGCTTGGCTACTTATGTCACACTCCTAAATACATGTGATCTCTAGCATCATCAAGGGTTCTAAATATGGACTTACGAAGTGGTTACGTGCAAACACACTTTATTCTCTATCTGTTTCTTTTTCTTACGAGACACGCCATTGATATCAACTCTATCAACCATTGTTTGCCCTCGAATACAAGAAAAGGAGATCAAGCTCGACTTGAACGTGAGTTTGTCTAACTTAATCAGGATATCAAGTCCAAAACGTTGCCGAATTTTGGATAGACAGGAAACGTAAAATGTATACTGAATGAAAGTGTCAGCGCTCTGTGATTTGTCGACAAAGAATACTAGTGCCTTGTATGAGTAAAGCACTCTGACTAGAGCAATGAGACATCCTCTATTTAACATAACTTGACTGAAACTTCCATTCGATTAATCCTACGGATTACAAAATGTACCTATCATCATCATCTGTCATGAAGCTTGGCTACTTATGTCGCACTCCTAAAAACATGTGATCTCTAGCCTCATCAACCATTCTAAATATGGATTTGCGAGGTGTTTTATGTGCCAACACAGTTTATTCTCTTATCTGTTTCTTTTTCTTGACATAGACACGGTTGAGATCAACTCTGTCAACCATTGTTTGCCCTTGAATACAAGAAAAGAAGATCAAGCTCGACTTGAACGTGAGTTTGTCTAACTTAATCAGGATATAAGTCCAAACTGTTGTCAAAATCTGGACAGATAGGAAACGTAAATGCTTGTCAGGGCTCTGTGATCTGTCGACGAAGAATAGTAGTGCCCTGTATTAGTAAAGCAAAGTTGTGATTAATTCATTTCACTCTCTACTTGCAAGCAATAAACTCCGACTAGAACAATGAGACATTCTCTATTTAAGCAGAGAAATCATCGCTCTTAAGCTCCCACGGCTCCCCCACAACAAGCACTGATGGGTTTTATCAAATAAATGGGCCGCCCATGTTGGACCAAACCCAGCCCATAAATCTTAAAAGAGCCCATGAACAAAATAACCGCAATTGGCAGTTATTTTGTGGAAATAAAAGTGAGATGAAAAAAACTCACGTATGTTCTGTAGAGTGCATGAATTTGTTTCATAATCCAGAAGTAAAAACTCTCACTCACTTGAAACTAAAAAGCAATGAAGGATCGCTATCTCTCTCTGCAATAGGGGTATTTAATCTGTGGCAAAGAGGTATGTTTATTTACGTAATATGTTTCGTTCGATCGGTGATTCAAGTATAGAATGGGCACGGTTTTCCGCGTTTTAGAATGTGTTTTCGAGATTGTGTTTCTCAACATTGGTATCAGAGCATGTGTTCTTGTTTCCTGATCGTTTAATATGCTTATAACACAGATTGATGGTCGAAATTCGTGAAACGGTGCCGACGAACGCTCGAGTATGAAAACCGACACCCGACGGTACTGTTCGGGATCATTTCTTGAAATTTCGTGTGATAAATTTTATTTTTGAAGGCATAGGGTCGTAGTGCTCGTCGAGACGAGAAAAATGATGGGTGGCACGCCTCCGGGGGAGGCCTGATGCGCCTCCACGCACCGCTGCAAGCAGTGGCTATGCCGGCACGTCGTCGTCGAGCGTGCGCACGTGCATTGCTGCGTCGCAAAGCCGTGCCATGCATGGGTGTGTGGGCGTGGCTGATGTCAGCCACGCCGGTTATAAATATATGTTTTGGGCCAAAAGGCCCGGCCTAGCCCGGTAGGCCGGATATGATCGGTTCGGTCCAATCCGATCCGACCCGAATCCTAACCCGTGATCCGACCCTGCTGACCCGTTGACCTGACCCGATCATCCATTGACCGTTGACTGGCATTGACCACCGTTGACCACGAAAAAAAAAATTTGGTGCTGTAGGGGGGCAGAATGTGTTTCTTGCAGTATCATATAATGGATGAAAAAGTAATCCTTTGAATGTTTTCTGCATTTGTTGCAGGAACGATGGTACGAAGATATCAAACCCCCATTATGGCTAGGACGCTTGAACAAAAGGCAAAACTTGCAAAGTTGAGAGCTGAATTAGATAACTATCAATGGGAAAATGGCAATTTAGAGGATTACGTGGTCAAGGTCAATGAGATGATATGGAAAATCATTTGGAACGGTTATTATATGCCAGACTTTGAGAAGATGAATATCTTAATCAACACTCTTCCATTTGAATGGAAAAAGGTGTTACATCAACCATGGGAGGTCGACGTGGTCCCAGCGTGCAAAAAGATTGCAATGAATTTTGTGAGAGAATATTATAGGATTGAGGCAACAAAGATTTCGATCCTAGGAATGAATACAACTTGGTGAAGAATGAATGCGCCATGGAGAAAGCCTAAGGGATACCCGACAGTCTTTTCTTGGTTGCCAAAGAAGAAGATTGATTTTTCTAAGAACTTTGATGAATCTTTCCCTGTATATAGGAAATTGATAAGCAATTGATTTTATTTTATTTTAGTTCAGTTTTAGATATCCTAGGTGGATAGTACTGTTCATGTTGATGTTTATTTTTTTTTTTTTATGCTGGATTCGTTCCTTATGTACATAGTTTTTTTTTTATGAATAGATGTTGATGGATATTTTCTGTTATGAATAGTTTATGGTACTATTCTATTATAATATCTATCTTATTAGTATTATTTGGTTGAGTGGGAGTTCTAAAAGTTTTAGTAGCTTTAAAGAGCGTAATTTTACCTAAATGATTATATTAACGATAATTTCACATTAGGATTTTAGATGATGATTTGGAATATAGTGAACTTTCGAATCTAAAAACTATGTGAAATTACTTATTAAATAATAATTAGTTTGATGCATAAAAATTGATACAAAAAAAAATAAGTAGCATTAATAATTAGGTGCTTATCGTACGATATGTTCAGATTCAATGGTTTTAGCAACTAAGAACATAGTAGCTAAGTTGAACAAAGGAGAAAAATTGAACGGCGATAATTATGAAATATGAAACATGAAAATCCAATACGTGCTAGAAGAACAAGAAGCACTAGAAGCTCTTAACCAACTTATGGAAGAACCTGAGGATGGGAACACTACACAGCATAAGAGAGACAAAGATGCTTTTGCTGTATGGAAGAGGAAGAACTCGCTTGCTCGCATCACGTTGCTGAATAGCATGGAGAATGATATCATGCGAGAGTTCAAGCATTTTGAGAATGCCAAGGAAATGTGGGAAGCATTAGCAGCAAGATTTGGTCATACGTCGGTGACCAAATTGAGACAGCTCACTTTAAGGTTTGACTCGTATAAGAAACCTCATGGTCAGTCCATGAAACAACACCTGAGAAAGATGTCGAACATGATCGTTGAGCTAAAGGATGATGTACACATTCTGATTGATGAACAGCAAGTGCAAGCAGTGATCCGTTCCTTGCCTCAAAACTGGGAGCACATGAAGGTGCACCTGACCCATAATGAGAACATCAAAACCTTTGAAGATGTCATACGCCATCTTGAGTTAGAAGGGGATCGCCTCCTGGCGGCGAAACCAGAAACCGATATCTATTATGCTGGTTCTAGCTCACATGGGGCTTCGGGCTCCAAGCGCAAGAGCGTCGAAAGGTTCATGAAGTGAAAAGGCAAGGGAGCAAGTTCTTCGGGTAAGAAACCTAAATTTAACCAACATGAAAAAGGAAAGCGTTCTTTCAGTAAGAAGATGTCGAGGGTAAAATGCTATAACTGTAGCAAGAAAGGCCATTTTGCTCGCGATTGTAGCGAGCTAAAGAAGGTAAACTTCCCTTTCATTCTTGAGAACTTTTCCTATGCGTCAAATTCTGTATTTTTAACTGAGTCTAATCCTTTGTGGATTATAGATTCGGGAGAACAGACCATGTATTGAAGGACAGAGACGCTTTCGTGGAGTTCCGACAGGTTCCGACCGGAACAAAATGGACCTATGTAGGGAATAACTCCAAAGCTGAAGTTAAAAGAATTGGCACCTGCCAGTTAATGATGCATGGTGTACGCACATTGTTCCTACATGACGTATTATATGCTCCGGAGATTCATCGGAATTTAGTGTCTGTGTTAATGTTGGTTAAACTTGATTTTAAATTGAACTTTCATAATAGTAGTGTTGATTTGTATCTGAATACAAATTACTATGGTTGTGGATACTTTCTAAATAGTTTTATTATACTAGATGTTGACTGTGGTGATGTTAACGTTTGTTATTCCCTATTTACATCTTCTAACTCTTATAATAATGATATGAATGTGTGGCATGCTAGACTTGGTTATATTGGCCAACAACGAATGCAAAGATTAGCCAAAGAGGGCTTATTAAGCAATATTGAAAAAGTTAATTTGCCTATTTACGAGCATTGTCTAGCGGGAAAAACAACAAGGAAACCGTTCGGAAAGAATACAAGAGCTGAGTTTCCTTTGCAACTAATCTATTCTGACATCTGTGGTCCAATGAATATAAGAGCAAGGCATGAGACTATGTATTTCATCACATTCACAGATGATTGTACTCGATTTGGATATGTCTATTTGATTTCTCATAAATCTGAGGCATTAAGTTGCTTCAAGAAATTTATAAACTTAGTAAAAAATCAATTAGATAAGAAAATAAAAACGTTTAGATCCGATTGAGGTCGAGAATATTTATCTGATGAGTTCAGAAATTTATGTGATGAAAAAGGAATAAAAAGACAGTTGTCTATTTCATATACTCCTCAACAAAATGGTGTTGTCGAGAGGAAAAAGAAAACCCTATTGGAAATGGTTAGGTCTATGATGGTACAAGCTAATTTACTTATCATCTTTTGGGGTGATGTTTTGTTAACTGCTATCTATGTACTTAACCGTGTGCCTTCTAAATCAGTTACTTCCACTCTGTATGAGTTATGGACAAGTAGAAAGCCCGATTTAAGTTTTCTTAAACCTTGGGGTTGTGCTGCTTATACTCACAAGCCCTCTCATAAATATGGGAAGCTGGGTCTTAGAGGCAAGAAGAATATTTTTATTAGATACTCAGAGCACTCAAAAGGGTATGTGTTTATAGGTGACCAAGAAAGTGGGAGTATTACTGAATTTGAATCACAAGATGTCACATTATTAGAGAATGAGTTTTCTAAGAAGGGCAAAATAAGTGAGGACTACTCACTTTTTGAAACTTTGGATCATGATAATGAAATTGATGAAGATCGTCCAAGTGGAAGCAATGTGAGAAATGAGGAATTAAATTCGACTCAATCTCAATTACAACCGTTTGAAGAGACGATACCGTCATTATCTAATCTAAGTGGGAGCGTAATGGATAATGATGTGCCACGTGTACAATCTCCCGTACGGCGAATAAGTCGCAAAAGTGTTCCCCGACGACGTTTTGACATTGAAGGGGAAACTTTCATGGTCGCTCCACAAGATGAAGATGAGCCAAGGAATGTAAATGAGGCTCTAAATTGCCCTAATAAAGTAAAATGGATAGATGCAATGGAAGAAGAAATGGAGTCAATGAAATCCAATCAAGTTTGGGAATTGGTTGATCTTCCGAAAGGACGCAAAGCTATTGGGAACAAATGAGTTCTCAAAATAAAACGTAAATCCGATGGCTCAATAGAAAGATATAAAGATCGCCTTGTGGCGAAAGGGTATAATCAACAGGAAGGAATTGATTATGAAGAACCTTTTCTCCTGTAGTGAGATTTACCTCAATTCGCCTTATTCTGGCAATAGTGGTAAGTATGGATCTTGAATTATATCAAATGGATTTAAAGATTGCTTTTCTAAATGAAGAATTAGAAGAAGAAATTTACATGGAACAACCCGTTGACTTCATTATAAAAGGCCAAGAACAAAAGGTATGTCGACTTCTAAGATCGATATATGGTCTTAAGCAGTCTTCGAAATAATAGTATATACGTTTCCATAATGCCATAATGGCGTATAATTTTATAATGATTGATGAAGATCATTGCGTATATATCAAAAGATCTAAAGATCAATTTGTGACCTTATCATGGAGAAATTGCTACCTTTCATGGAGAAATCAGTCATGGCAAGATAATCTTCTTTGGGCCATTAGTCATATAGGAGGCTATAGATTTGATCATCAGAGAATTGCTCGGTTCTCTTTTGCAGCACTGTGCCACATTATCTGGACCACTCGGAATAATATACTTTTCAGGAACCAACCCCTCTTCGTGTCAGCCCTCCGGCAACATCTTGCGAAAATCACCAAGGACAGAGGTTTGTCCTTCAAACTTGTTGAAGACAATCCTCGCAATCGCAGGATCCAAGTCAGCTGGGGTACCTCTACTTCCATATTTGATCAAACCCCTTGAGGTTGTCTTGGTTTTAGTTATGTGGTCATTTTGTTGGCCCTCCTGTATCTCACTTTGTTGCTTATAGCTCTATAACCGTTACACCTTTACACCTGTTGGGACACTTTGTTTATCGCTTCAGGTACGAGGTTTTTGTGTTTCGGTTCCATATCTTGTACGATTCTTGTTGAAAAGTATATATATACACCTTATCTTACCAAAAAAAAAAATTTGTGACCTTATCATTATATGTTAATGATATACTGATTGCCGAAAGCAATAAGGAGTTGATTAATAGTGTAAAGAATTAGTTATCGTCTAATTTTGAAATGAAAGATATGGATGAGGCTGCATATATTCTTGGAGTTAAGATTTCAAGAGATTGTCCCAAGAGATTATTGTCTCTTTCACAAGAGACATACATAAACAAGGTTCTTGAACGATTTTGTATGCATGACTGTAAACCCATGGATACTCCTATTGCAAAAGGTGAAGGATTGAGCTGTAGGTTGTGTCCTAAGACTCCACAAGAGAAGGAACAAATGAAACATATTCCTTATGCTAGTCCTGTTGGGAGTTTAATGTACGCTATGATATGTACAAGACCTTGACTTATGTTTTGCAATTAGAATGGTAAGTAGATACTAATCTAATCCAAGTTAAGCACATTGGAAAGCTGTCAAAAGAATCATGAGGTATCTAAAGGGTACTGCTGATTATTCTCTGAGTTATCAAGGAAAGGATTTGCGACTTGAAGGCTACTCAAATGCTGACTGGGGAGGGAATTTAGATGAAAGGAAATCTACCTCTGGATTTGCATTTTTACTGAATGATGGCGTCATATCTTGGAGCAGTAAGAAATAAACATGTATAGCATTGTCCACCATGGAAGCCGAGTTTGTGGCATTGTCAGCAGCAGTACAAGAGGGAGTTTGGCTTAAGAGATTTTTGGATCATTTAGGTGTTGTTGAGCAGGCTGCAAGCTCATTATTAGTCAATTGTGATAGCCAAGCAGCGATAGCATACACCAAGGATCCGAAATATCATGGCAAGACCAAACATATAGATACCAAGTACAATTTTGTTAAAGATATGGTGGGCACGAAAGGATGTGAACTTGCCGTACATATCTACGCATAGAATGATCGCAAATCCTATGACGAAGCCAATTCCTAGAGATGTTTTCAATAGTCATGTAAAATCTCTAGGACTGCGTAAAATGTTGATGTACTGAATATTTAAATGAAATGGTTATATCATTTTTAATGCCTATGAGTTTATTTAATATTTATGCATCTTACTGCTTAGTGCATTTTGTTGAAAAAGTGTGTCAAATAGATGATATTAATCCACTCACACGGGTAATCGCCTCTATTTACCGTGTAATAAATAGAGATGGATAATTTTAAGCTTATTATCTAATTGATAATCGAGAGCTCAAGCTTAAAATATAAATGTCGCCTTAGCTAAGTGCTAAGATGAGGACATAACATCTACTATGTCTAAAAGTAAAATAGCCCACATATTTTACTTTATCTGTCTTTGATACCAAATGTGAGTTCTAATGGATTCTTTTAGAAAAGTAGATACATGAACTCGAGTTTAAACATTGAGTATGTTTGAACTATCTTCTGTACAGTATTGAATATAAAGACATACGCTCCATGGGAAAGGAGTTAATACCGTAAGACGTATTTCATACTACGTATGCATGAGACGACCAATAAGAGTGGCAAAAGTTTTTTATCTCAACTTTATGCCGTATGAGACTCTTAAAGATAGAGTTCCTCATTAAGTGCCCTCATGACTCTAACTTATTCTTAAAGTTTCTATTCAGTGTTTGCTATCTTAGGGTGTTGCCAATGGTCATGAATGATTCGATCTAATGGGACATTTCTAGAAAAGCGAGTTGGACTGAAATAGAGAGGTTTAAGGAAAGAGGAAGATCAATTTATTTATGATGTCACATCTTATTTTTGTATTCACAGGTCAATCAATTATGATTTTGAGTAAATCATAGTTGTGAATACTATATACGAGATACTAAAAGAGATCAAAAGAGATATAAATGTGACTGATTGATCTAGGGTACTGCATACTATATCTACTCGAAAATGTTATGCCCAATTTGAGCTGCTATGTATTCCTAATAGATGCATCGCAATGAGCTCTAGAAGTATGCTGGTCGCATGGATTATTTGCTAGTATGAATATTGTGAAGAAGAGGGAGTTATGTTTAGCCTACCATGTGCGAGTGGGAGATGATGGGTTTTATCAAATATATGGGCCGCCCATGTTGGACCAAACCCAGCCATAAACCTTAAAAAAGCCCATGAAAGAAATAACCGCAATTAGCAATTATTTTGTGGGAATAAAAGTGAGATGAAAAAAACTCACGTAATGTTCTGTAGAGTGCATGAATTTGTTTCATTATCTAGAAGTAAAAATTCTCACTCACTTGAAACTAAAAAGCGAAGAACGATCGCTATCTCTCTCTGCAATAGGGGCATTTAATCTGTGGCAAAGAGGTATGTTCATTTACGTAATATGCTTCGTTCGATCGGTGATTCAAGTATAGAATGAGCACATTTTCCGCGTTTTAAAATGTGTTTTCGAGATTGTGTTTCTCAACAAGCACATTGTGAATCTCTATCGTGCGCAAGATCCATGGCAAGCCACTTCCTGGCGATCATCCTCATCGTGTGCACTTTCTGCTCCGTTGGTGGTATAGGTATCCAGTCACTTCCAATACGCTAGCCCTCTCTTCTTGATTCAGTTCTGTTGTACCGTCCCAAACATGGCAACTGAAATCTTTTTTATTCTTATCAGAGGCACGAAGATTTCTTACCACACCTGAAGCTCCTAATGCAGGTGAAGTAAAGCCTTCTAGCGTCGTACCTCCTCCCAGCCCCAAATGGGCCACAAGTCGTGGTGTCGAGGTAATTTGATATCCAGGGCGATCGTGATGTGTTGGATTCTCTACCCTCTTGTTCTTGTTTAGACTGATTTGCGAAGGTTTAAGCCTTTAATGCATTGCTAAAGGCGATGTGTTGCAGGATTGGGACCCCCCTACCCCCACGAAGCCTACTCCCAGTCCCGAAGAGGAGCCTGCGGTTCCCGATTCAGGCCCCGTTGTCACCCCCGTGAATCCTGGGTTGCCGGATTGGGAACCCCGCACCCCACCAAAGACGTCTCCCGGCACCGCCAAGGAGCCCGCAGTCCCCGGTTCAGACCCGTGAACTAGATGTCATAATGACCCGGGAAGCATGTTGCCCTGACACTGTTATGCTTCAGAATCATGCGATGCACTTCGCTCCTATCAAATAAAAATAAATAAAGATCGAACGGTTATTGCTACTGTTTGCATGAAGCTTCTGTACAAAAGCATACTCATTAACTTACCCCCTTGCCTGTAATTTTCCCGGTTATCGAACGAAATATCCTGAAATTGAATCAAGGAAAGCGTCCTAGCACGGATGATACATTTAGTGTTGTCACTTTACCAAATCTAAGAGCTTGCGCAATCAGTTACTAAGCACAGTAATGGATCTGATCTGAGGTCTTGTTTAATGCGATCTTCATGACAACACTTTCGAAACCTCACTAAAAAATGAATTTCATATCTCGTAAAACATTCATCAACGGTTAACCGCGCTTGTACAGTTCTTTTGAGTCACGCTGGCTTTGATACGTTGCTTGTATTCTACAGAATAATAATTGTATGTAACACAAGAGAAGCCCCTCATAGAAGCCTGCAAGATCATTACACGAAATGAAGACCAAATAAAAAAGCTAGCCATCTTGCAGAGAATTTGGTATAAGTACAAAAGCCGGGACAAATACTAGTGGCCTGCGGCACAGACCACGAAGACACCTCCAGAGCAAAATGAAAGGCATCTCCCTTTGAGATTTTGAATTGTCATGTTGGTCGCTGAGACGCTTCTGAGTGACTCTAGCAGAGAACGCGCGCTACTGCTTCTCCTTGCTGCTTATTGCTTTTTCGACGAGTTTGGCCTTTTTCAAGTTGTCACTGTTGACGAGGGAAAGTTTCTCGAGGGAGGATTTTAATTGAGAGATCTGGTTGTCTTGAACAATTGACTTCTTCCTCGATGTCTGCTCTTTCTTTGTCAATTGAGTGTACCTTCGTAGCCTGGCAGATATAGAATCTATAGATGAATGCAAGGCATCCAACTCCACTCCCACAAAATGATCTGCATAACCGCAAAAAATGTGATTCATAAAAACAAGGGCTTCGAATCAACTCAACAGGTATAATTGCAGACAATTAGCTAGCATGCATGACATATTGGTAGCAGATGAAACTGATATTTGAGCAAGTTGTCTCTTTGATCTCAGCAAATAAAACAGTTGATGACTCGGAATTAAAGATTTAAGAAGCTGCAAAAATATTGATTACCAAGCTCGCACTTGAAGTCTCGCTCTGCTCTAGAAAGTGGTTTCTTGTGAGCTACAGGTAGCTTCCTCAAACATTTTAAACGTTCATCCAGAGTCTCATGCTGCTGGATGGCATGATCCATCCTTTCATTTAACTCTGTCTGCTTTCTCTCAACTTTCAAAAGCCGCTCCTGTGCCTCGACTAAACGAGCATGCTGGTCATCAATTATTCGCTTTAGCTGAGGGGCATGATGCTTAAGCTCAAAGTAAACCTGGAAGATAAGATTTATGTAATCATCAGTAACTCGATCTTCCTGCCAATGAGCTCCTGAAAGCACTACCCTTTTTCACAATACTTGACTAAAAATAGAATAGCATTCAAGTGCGTGCTCCATGACACTTTAGAAACTTTATGAGCGATCAAAAGGTAGATATACGACATTTAGCCGGTAAACAAAATAAAAACCAACCAGTTAATAATCCTGAAAAATTAAAGATGGGAGCAGATCTTCACAACTTGAAAAGTTCTTTTTGGAAACATTAGGCAATCACGCACCAATATGCACACAAGCACAGAACAAATGCATTTCGTGAGGCTTACAAATAGGGTTTCTGGCATACACATCCCTGGGAAAGAGAAGAAAAGGAGCATGCCAACCTACTTAATGAAACACAAAGGCCCAATAAACCCACTATTCTCTTTCATAGAATTAAAGAATTTGTCCTTACCTTATGTGCATATTCCACATAATTCTCATGGAAAATCTTGAAGTACTGATGAAGGATTGACCGGCCTTCAATAGAATCAGCAGCAACAGATCGCAGATTCGATGGTGTCTGTGGAACAAGAACCACTTTAGGACCATTTATAAGTTCTTTGCTGAGCATAGCAGGAGTTTCCATCTCCTTTGACTTTTCCAGGCTTATATCTTTCTTCTCTGTATCAACACTAACAGGAAGCAAGACATCCCAAGTCTTCATCTCTAGGACAATACAATCCCGACTGGAAGTAACTCCAACAATCCATGAATAACCAAATGAATCAGATAATGAGAGAGAACCACAAAGAGGAGCTGGTGAGGATGTTTCCTCCAGGCAGGTGCTCAAAACAGGATTTATGGAGGGTGTTCTAACAACTTCCTCCTTGCCATTCGCTTGACTCGTAAAGGGGAGAAAATGCAATACTATTGAATCAATTCCTCCAGTATGAAGAGCATAGATCCTTTCTGGCACTAGGGGATCAGTGAACATCATAATTCGTGCGTCACCGTTGGTCTGTTGAGGCAAAGCCAAATCCACAATCGCCAATCTTAGCAGAGGAGGAGGCTGCCCTAACCAAATCATGTGTTCTAATGGTTTGTTAATATTCCACTTGGAAGGTTCCTCAGAGGTTGACTCGCAAATCATAGCAAGACCCTGTATCCGGTCGAAGGAGTCAACCCGCAGACGAGGTGGACTGCCTATGTTCCAAACTGGCTGAATTTCATCAGCTAGGGCATCCACTTGCAGTTGACCGCCACTCCAAGCTGTCACAAGTATTGAATCTTTGCTAACTAAATTATAGAGAAAATTGACTGCACAGCCTTCGCACTCTGCACCCCTAACTGCCAGATCATCTTCCCTTCCATGACAGGCTTTAAGTAGAGGCCCCTGGAAATCAATAAAAGGATAAATAGAATTGGTCCTTAGCCTAAATCACTATTAGATTGTAGAAAACCACACATACACAAACAGACAGACAGACAGACGGACGCACGCACGCACGCACACACACACATATATAATCTTGATGGGGTAATACATGTATCATAATATCTTATACTGAAAAAGGACCAAAACAACCCAATACTTCTTTTCAGTTCACTGCACCATGCTAAAAATTAAGCACAGGATGGAAAATATATTCTAGGCGCAAGTAAATTTATTGAGGGAACTATTCGGCAAAATTAGCATTATACCAAGGCGACCTCAATGCGTGCCACATATGTGGGTGTGAGCACATTATCTTCACTATGCAAGCAATGTTCATTAGGTAGATGTTTGAGTAAGTATAGGTCAATCATGCATCTCCCAATATCCACTGCCCGTCAGCTGTTGATATTATCGCACATCATGGATTCAGAAGGACATTTACATCCTTGATAGGCAGTAACAAAACATACCTGTAAAGAAAGAGATGCATCAAACAATGCATAAGGATGTGCCTTTACGGTAGCTGGATTTCCCCCTTCTGCCTCTTGCTGAGCTAATTCAGGAAATGTAGCTTCCAACCAAGATATTGCCATGCTAGAGTTGCGAGCAGCAGTTGGATTTGTTGATTTTAGACCATATGTATGAGCATCACCATATATTTCCAGTATAGATTGCCATTTGTGAGCACTGTTGACGAAAGTTGATATTACTCAATTAGTCATACTAAGCAAAAATTCGGCAGGCTAAAAAATAGTTACCCTAAGCCCTTTAACACGTGTCAGTAATTCTAATACTAAAATTAGGAACTGGAAACTATACAGCGTTAAGGGAAGAGATAGCATCTGTCAACAACTGAGACAAGGATTATTCTTGTGAATAAAAGGGCGTCCCTAGTGGACAAGGCACCCCACTGTGCGAAGGTCAGGGGAAGGTTGTCTATCACGTGCAACCTCACCTTGTATTTTTTGCTACTCACCTTCCCGTCACAACAGTAATGTTAAGACATCGACTGTGAAATTTTGAGTACAAAATAAAGACACAAAAGTACCTTTTGAATGGGACTATCGGACAAAGGATGTAAACTGAACCATCAGTAAACAGAACAAAAACCTACAAAAACAAAGATCACGGGGTTATAGTCAAAGTCGCAATCAACATAAAAATCAAATGGCAAGGATAATTCTTGTGAACGTCTCACAAAATCAACTGAAGAATTGCAAAAAGGGGCAGCAAATTGCATCTCCAAGACACATTATGACAATACTATTGGCCGAAGGATTAATGAGACGCAAACATTTTCCTCCACATTGAAAAACATTGGCTATCAATGCAATTTATCGGACAAACAAAGGTAAGCATAGGACTGCATCTAATCCCTATAATTGTGCCAAAAAATCTTTTTCCACATGACTTACGCTGAATCTGTCCCACAAGTGATCACCTCCAAAATAGAAATCGACAGCGCAAATTGACGCAGCTTTTCTTGATTTACCAGGTTCCACGGGCTGTAGGTAAAATTCTTGCTCTGGTTGCATGGCATTGGCAGACAAATCAAATAGTCTTGACCAAAAAAACAAAACAGTGGGAAACAATCAGAATGTAGTCATTGAAGTACAAAAAAGAAGAGTGAAACATGCTTAGTAACCCAAAAAGAGCTAAAATATGAGGAAAGTCGTTTGCAGTAGATTACCAAAATATAAACCATAAAAAGTCCCTCCAGTCTTAGGCTTGTCCTTTACACTACTGTGCCCTTTCAATAACGTCTCCTCCAAAGCTAGGCAAATACCATTGTTTGGGATATACATCCCTATCTTGAGAGGGTTTTTCCTACTACTTCTGACATGCACAGCCCCAAAAATTTACATCTTTCCAATAAAGCATCTCGGGGCATTCTTCCGCTTGCCCCAAATCTCCCTAAATAAGTCCCTCGTGTCTTATACTCACTAGAACCATACC
The DNA here is from genome assembly GCA_024733475.1 of Syzygium grande. Lineage (NCBI taxonomy): Eukaryota > Viridiplantae > Streptophyta > Magnoliopsida > Myrtales > Myrtaceae > Syzygium > Syzygium grande. The sequence continues at coordinate 10,995,926 of JAMXDD010000011.1, forward strand.
CTTTGTTCCTCAATAATCATTTGGAACATTATTATTATTATTATTCCTTTTGCTGTTGTTGTTGTTGTTGTTTTTATTCTTATTGCCATTTGGCTGCACAAGGGAAGAGAGGACAAGTCACAACTGAATTTAAAGTATATGACCCAAGAACCTGGCCATAATAGAAGAGCATAACATTTGATCTATCCCAAACTAGAAAGCAAAGGTGTACACGCAATACACAACCCCATAATTTGAAAGTAGGAGGGATCTTACCTGAAAACTGAATCTGAAGAAAGGACTCCTAGATGGGTGTCGCTGTATGGGTGCCATGAAGCTCGTAGAACTCTCAAGGCATTGCTTCCATTTAAGTAAATTTCAGAACCAACTAAAACAGTTCTGTCAAGAGGAAACAACACAGTACATATTAGAAGTCCTCCAGCAAAAAAAGCACTACATAATTTTTTTTTGAGGCAAATGTTCACGATGAGAATTTATCAGCCCAAAAAGAAAAACAATATGGACCATAACAAAATACAAGGACAAATATTTTAGCAGATATTAAAAGCCATGAGGTCTAGGCTTGTCCCTGAAGAATGACAAAATCAAAATAATAAAAGTCCCAAAAATGGAATAACATGCTCTTAATACTGCTAACATGGAATCTGATAACATAAAAATAGAACAACAAACTCTGCACACCTGCAAATAATGTCGTCAGCAGCAGAACTACGCCCATAAAGGTACATAACACATGGGGCATCTGAACCTTCAAGAAGCAATGCTGATCCGTTCCTGTTGATGGAGATTTTATCCACCGCAAAGTTGATCTCCAAATCTGCTCGTAATACCTATTTAATGAACAATGTCAACCGATATAAGCAAGACCGACCAAAAATGTAACTATTTCACAGGATAACACCGTTCTCAATCTTTCGATTTCCACTGTCTAAGCAAGTTTGCAAACTCTTAAAGGACCAAATTTCCACTAATTTTTGCTGCTAAGCCAACAACACTGGAACCTCAGCATTTGATGTGCTGAGAACTCGTTTCCAGTTCCACGGCTTTAGCATTAGCATAACAAAAGCCATTCACCTATCCTATATGTTGCATTTGCTTAACGTGGAATACGCTAAAGATGCATCGAAAGCACCAGTTCACGCAGCAATACCGCCAAAAACCACAGTTTCTTCCCTCAGCGGAATAAACAGCAAACAAATACCACAGAGGACTTCAACATACAAACGCATAGCTTAATTTGAAAAAGCCCACAACACAAAATGATGGTAGAAGAACCTTAGAGGGAGAAGCGGCGAGAACAGAAGTGGGTTCGGGTTCTCCAAGCCGAACGGATATCCGATGGAGGCACCGCTGCTCATTGTCCCAGAAGTAGAGCCGCGAGGACCCGTCCCAGGCCAGGAGGTTCCGGGGCGCCGGAGGATCGGTCGGGGCGGAGGGGCCGGCGGCGGCGGAGGGGGAGAAGACCGGGTGGGTCTGGAGGGGGAGCCACCGGGCTTCCTCCTTGGGAGTCAGGGATCGGGGTTGCGGCTCTGGAGTCGAGTCGGCGAAGCTGAAGTTGAACCTCATGGTAGCCCGCCGGCGGCCGCAGGGGAGAGCTGTTGGGCGCGAGAACGGCGGAGCATGTGCCCGCAGCTTGGGCTGCTGGTGTTGCGGGCGGCGAGGGAAGAGGGCGGCGGGCGGGCGGCGGCGGACGACCTGCCGGCTCGGATTTTCGGCGGCGTTTCGCTTTCTCCCTGGGCGACGATTTCTGGGTTTTCTATTTCCTTTATTTGTTCCCTTTTCTTTTTTGGGGGTTCTTTTACATGCTTTTCCACCGCAGTAAGTTTACTTTATTTTTGTCGAATAATGAAACTGTTAATTAATCCAGCGAATTTTTAATTTGTTCATTCTCATTAATGTTTTTTTTTTGCTATGTTTTTCTTTTAACTTAGTCCTTGATTCTATTTTTGACCAAAAAAAATTCCTTGGTTCTATTAAAAATGCAAATTGAAATGCTGACATAAATTGCCATGTCAGTGCCATCTTGCGCTAACTAAATTAATTGGTCCTGATTGGATTAAAATTTTAGAAAATTAATAAGATCCCTCAAATCCTAAAAGAGAAGACGGAGAAGAATGAGAGGAAGTGGTGGGCGCGACGGCTCCACCCAGGCACCTAGATGGTCGCCGAGTTCTTGTAGGCCTATCATCGCATGGCCTTTGTTGCCTCCCGGAGAAGCACAAACATACCAGTTAACAACGGCTTAACAATCGCGTTATACTTTTTAAACGAAAGGATCAATTTGAACAAAGAAAAATATATAATTTAGAGACCACGTCATACTGGGACCTAAAGCTCAAGTCTATAAATCACGCATCGTTTTGATGACTTACCATTTTTTGATAATCATAACCAATTGTAACTTATAAATTTGTAAAGTTTTGTTCAATTTCAAAATATCTAGGTATGGTTTTGGGCCTTAGAACCTTGTTTTTCGGATCAAAAGGATTGAGTGAAATTTGAACGGTCATTGCTCTCTCATTTGACCGGATTTTTTGTGACAGTTGTAATACTTATGATCCCTAGTTTCAAGATATTTAATCGAAATCTAAAAATTGAAATTTTTTCATTACCGCAAAAAATGAGTAATTGGTCTCCATCGATCAAAATTGATCTCCGAATTCGCGTGGCAAAAAAATACTCATTTTGACTAGCAAAACCCATTTCCAAGATTTGAAATGGACTCCAATTTCTATAACTCTTTGACAAAATCTTGATAGACTCTTGATCAACATAATGATTTGTGAAAATAAGAGGCAAAATTTGAGGCGTTTACCGGAAAATATAAAATAACTTTTTGTTAATTTGTTTGATGCTATCAAGGATGAATGAGATCTCGATTTTATTTTTTAAGTCAATATTTAGCCATTTGGACATGTACTATAGCAATTTGAAACTTCACTTTATTTTATTGTTGAAAATATTGACAATTTTATCTTAAAACGTGGAACGAGACTCATTTTACTAGCATAATTCCGACGGGCATTATGTTCGTCTAATTTTTGCTGTTCTCAGTTCAAAACTTTGTCAGGTATTGTTTTTGTCCTCCTTTACATTAATTTTGTCAGATATTGTTTTCGAGTTTGAATATCAATTTCATGATTTTTTATCGAAAAGTTTATTAATTTTGCTATTTTCAGATGATAAAAAAATTGGTTCTTCTTCCTTTTACATCTTTATAATTTCCCCAATAAAATATAAAAAAAAAAAATCCCGCGCCATGCAAAGGTAAAAAAAAAAAAAAAAAACCGTCTGGTTCGGATTGGGTTTTCTTACACGAAAGTCAAACATAGTCAGCATTTTGGCTAAAAGAGCAAAAACAGTTAGCACGACAGCCTGGCATTGCACCTATATTTATGTCTGGACGCCTGCGGCGTGCAAAACTCTGATTCAATTCGTGGGAGCGACGCGCTGGGGGCCGCTGCGTTCCGACCATTCGCCGCCGCCCCAGGACATGGCCGCGCGATCCCTCTGGCGCTCCCGCGCCAGGTTCCTCGCGGTCGTCGGCACCGCCGCTTGCGGCGGCGCCGCGGGGGCGGCGGTCGCGGCCTCCGACGATCCGGCCACCGCCTTGAAGCTCTGCACCGTCGTTCCCGTTCGCCTCGCCCGCGACGCCGCCACCGCCGCTTCGATTGCCTTCGGTATGCACCTTCGCCCCCGTTATTGCCTGTATGACTACGTCCTTCCTTTTTTGCCGTATCCGAGAATCTGAATTACTCGTGTGCCGACGACTGGTTCGGAACTTATATTACGAAAGAACATGTTTGTTTCGGCGCAGCGTAGAGTGGTTGTATTTGAAAACGCGAGCTTTAACCACATATTGCCCGCTGCTTTTTGCCTGCGTCCTCTCTTGACTGCACAATTCCAAAGTATTGATGATGCTTTTCGATGAAAGTTATCGCTGTGCAAGCGGGATTTGACAATGAACTCGAGAAGTTTATAAGCTGCGAGAGGAATGGCATGGTCTTTGGAAGGATTGGATCTGATGCAATTGAATTTTCACCATCATTGAAGTGGCTGCTCATGTGATAATTGGATGCGTTGGCCGTGTGACATTCGTGTACTACGTTTGACACGAAATATTAGGTGGAATTAGGGACTGTATTCAAGCTAAATCTTGTATTACCAGAAATATTATCGGTCTCATATAATTATGGATGTTTTTTGTCATCTACTTGCATTAGCATGCAAAGAGAGATTGGTTCTTGTTTCGTTTTGTTGGTGCATTCAGTTGTGCTGGGAACTGTAACTACATTCCAAATACTCTGTTGTCAAGCCAAATTTTGTTTCGTTTAATAATTTACAAGTGTGATTGATGTGGCTCGTTGTCTATTCAAAAACACATTGGTTCTTGTTTCTTTGGTTAATTAAATTGTGCTCTGTAACTAGATTACCAGTACTCCCTGTTGGGACTGCCAGAGGGTAGTGAAGAAAGGTCAAGAGTTAAGCACGAAGTTCATCTCAGATCAGCACTTAAGCTTCAGGAATTATGTTTCAAAAATGGAGGAATATATATCAAGCTTGGGCAACATATTGGACAGTTGGTATGCTATTGATTTTGCTTCTTTAGATGCTATTAGGAAATCTAAGCACGGTACTCCCTCTGGTATCTTTTTCACAATAATCTTAGACACCTGAGTAGGATATATGTAGGAGTTGATTTGGAAATCAACAAGTTGCATTACCGCTGTGTTAATTTATACAGGAGTATTTGGTACCTGAAGAGTATGCCAAGACAATGAGGGAGTCTATGTTGAACAAATGTCCAGTTTCCTCCTATGATCAAGTGCGGGAAGTTTTTAAGAAAGAGCTTGGTGAGACACCAGATAAAGTATGTATTCTTGTTGTAATATTTCCTAACTGGAATCATATGCATTTGCCTATGGTCTCATACTCTCTTTTTAATATGTTGAGTTTGCGTCAATTAGTTTGACTGGTGTCCCATGCATAAGCTCGCGTATTAGTTTCCACATGGATGCTTCATTTTTCTCAGTTTCTCTAGTATCGCTGAACTATGCTTTTTATTTCTTCAGATCTTTACTGAATTTGATCCTGTTCCGATAGCAAGCGCTTCCCTAGCACAAGTTCATGTTGCCCGCACTCCTGATGGCTGCAAAGTTGCCGTGAAGGTTTATTTTTTCATCATTTTTTTTATGTTTACTCACAATCTTCATATGTTAGGCAAAGATGCAAGTCATGCAATTTCTTATACTTCTCCTAGATTCTTCATGTACTGACCTGATTCAACAAAATTTATGATGATCAGGTGCAGCACACTCACATGACGGATACTGCAGCTGCAGATCATGCTACTGTTGATTTAATCGTGAACACTCTACATCGTATCTTCCCCAGTTTTGATTACAGGTAGATCTTTAGCAATATATACGTTATCCTTCTGAGGAAGAGATTACAAGGAGTCTTTATTGCTGCATCAATATATGATTGCATACGTGTAAATATCTATTTTTTTTGCTCGCCACATGTAATGTCTATGTAAATATGTAGGTTTGTGATTTCATTCATAGGTCGTCTTTTCTGGCAATTTAATTCATTTCCTTAATAAAGGTACCGGAATCATACATTTAGGCACATTGCTTTTTGGGCCCAAGTATGTTGAATGTGATCTCTCATTTTTCTCACGCAGGTGGCTGGTTGATGAAATGCGTGAAAGTCTGCCAAAGGTAAGTTGGTTTTAGGACATCTGAGCTTCATGGCTTTTTCCTAATGCATGTCTTTCTCGATGGTGGGTTACAAAGAGCAAACTTTATTGAAGTTGAATACTGTAAAAGCAGATTGCCAAGGGCCAACTCTGGACTGTCTGCACACTATAATTAAACATCGTATCTATGCTATGTTGACTCTGATGCTGCAAAATATAGAAATAAGTGGCATATTTTTTAGAATCACCTCTGACATTGTTTGCTTGTGAGTTTTGATGCCTCAATCAGTTGGGAGCTTTTCTGAAACCATAGGTTTCTCTCCTTCTATCTGTGCATTCAATATGTGAATATGCCTGCATATTGCCTAAGGGAACTTTTCAGACCTGCTTGCCACCAGTTTTGATTGTAATTCTCATTTGAAGAATACTCTCCCAAAAACCTCTTTAAATAAAGTGCAGCTGGGAATGAGGTATTTCTTTTCCAAGTGACTGCACCGTAATGTACATCATTCTCTCTTCGGTGTCTATCGTGCTGTCTCGTAAACCTGGAAGGTTACGGATCTTTTCATCTAATCTCAAGATCGGAATATTTTCAGTTGGGAATTAAGATGTGTAAATATCGTGTGAGGAACATGATATTGAAAATGTTACACCTTTAATCTGTTCATCAGGGAAGGAGACTTTTCTAATGTAGCATTCATGTAACCGTCATGCAAATATTATTGTGTTAAGAAGCCGTATCACATGATTGCTATTTCTTCTAAATATGGCTATCAGGAGCTAGACTTCTTGGTCGAGGCAAAGAATAGTGAGAAATGTATGGATAACTTTCGGAAGCTATCTCCCCACATTGCAGACTATGTTTATGCACCGAAGGTATATTGGAACCTAAGTACCTCAAAGTTGTTGATCATGGAATTTATGGATGGTGCACAAATAAATGATGTGAAGACCATTCGGAAGCTTGGAATTCGGCCAAGTGAGGTTTCAAAGCTAGTAAGTTCAAATTTTCTTTTACGCATTGATATACTTCTTAGTAACTATTTATCACAAAGTAGGTCGCCTAAATCATTTTTTTTAATTTGCCAAACATGCAGCACGTGCAACAGTCAGAAAGAAACTGTTACAACCACAAAATTTTTCAATTTAGTTGAGCAAAGGGGGGATGCCGGGGAGGTCTTTTAACTAAGTGGAGTTATAAATTGGTTTCTTAAAAGTCACTGTAGAATTATGAAAACTCCTTTTTAATGTGACTGCAAGGGAAGAGATCGAAGTATGTCCATGGTTTAGACTAGTTGGAATTGAGTTTTTTACCTGGCTGGTGGAAAGTGAAGTTGATGATTGAGAAAACACAAACTTTGGATGACTTTTGGCTCATATTTCGCAGGTCAGTCAAGCTTTTGCTGAAATGATGTTCAAACATGGGTTTGTCCACTGTGATCCGCATGCTGCCAATTTGATAGTTCGTCCTATGCCTTCCAGGAGTGTTTTAGGTGACCTGCTTTCTTCTTTTGTTGCATAACCTTTACTTGATTTGATAAGTTTATTTCTCAAAAATTGTAAAGAGAAGTTCAGATATCACTAAAGGTGGGAAAATGTGGTCTTTGCGGGCTCTGTGGGATTCGATCGTACTTAGATAGATGATTTAATCAGAATGTTGTCGGCATACTCACATAAGACTGCTAAATTTATAATCCGGGATCTTATCAGACTTTGAGTTATCCTGTAGGAAGCATGAGCTTTTCCTTGTGAAACTTTGGTAGTTTGATATACTTTTTGTAGATCAAGAAGAAAAGAATTGGAGGACCTTTTTGAGTTCAATCGGAAAGACTGTTTCACTGCACAAATGCAATATCATACATGTTATCGTAAACAATTAGAGGAAAACTTAACAATGTATCTCCAACATCCACCTGGCCATGTTCCATGATGAGATGGATCTCTTAACATTACCATTAATTTTGTCATGAGCAGCTAAATACAAGAACAAGTTTAAATTCCGTAAGAATGTCAAGTTCCTTTTATTGATGCTTTCATCTTGTATCTGAGATTCTTTCTCTGTTCAAAGTTGTCTGTCCCCCTTGTTTACTTTCATGAGGAGGACTCGATACATTCACTTAAGTATCTGGAGTATAAAATGATGACAATCCATCTCTTGAAAAAGTTCACAAATCAAATCGCAAGTTTTACACAGGTTCACATATGAAAGCACTAGGTCTCATATTATGTTTTTTTGTTCTTTGTGCTAACATTCTGCTCTTTTCTTTCTACAATCATTTAGGTAACAAAAAACCACAGTTGGTACTTCTAGATCATGGTCTCTATAAGGAGCTTGACGTGTCTACTCGGACTAACTATGCTGCTCTTTGGAAGGTATATTACCTCATTACTTGCATAATGCGGTATACATGAGTTGAGATTTTTTTTATGATGTTTTCACATTTTGTGTAATATAGGCACTGGTTTTTGCTGATGCTAAAGCAATAAAGGAAAATAGTGTGAAGCTGGGAGCAGGGGAGGACCTTTGTGCACTATTTGCAGGAATTTTGACCATGAGGCCGTGGAATAGAGTTATTGATCCTGCTGTTGACCATTTGGTTATACAAGGCAGTGAGAGTGACCGTTCGGAGATACAGGTGATTGTTTTCCCGAATGCCACTGATTGTGCTTGTTGGGATCTATTTATTCTTCTAATCGTATTTACTTTTCCTTTGTTACTTATGCTCAGCACAATTATTTTATCAGGTAGTAACATGACACTCTTTAACTTACTCTAGCAGATGTACGCATCTCAGTATTTCTCAGAGATCTCAGAACTTCTGAGAAGACTGCCTCGAGTAATTCTGCTGATGCTGAAGACAAATGACTGTCTACGAGCTGTAAACAATGCACTGGTATTGCATGGCTACCTCTTTATTTGCATTCATAGAATCCTGTTGTGTTGTTTAACCTTTTGGCAATTTCTGCCTCCGTACCATATACATAGTCTCCTGTTGACAGTAGTAGAACTTGTCATATTGGTCGTGTTTGTAGTGAGCCAAACGAAGCCAAATTATGGAAAGCCCCTTTCTGTCCCCCTCATCTGACTAATGTATCCTGAATTATTAGTTTCATATAATATGCATCTTGGTTGATGAGAGTGGCCATGCCCCCTATTGTCATAATACGGGACTACTTGACCTTAATTGTCAGTAAGACTATTAAAATCCTGGAATTAGAGTAAATGATAAAGATATTCTCTCTGATTTTGGCATAAATTCGGTCTGCTCTCTGATGTGCTGAATGTATTATGAGAATGTCCTTTCTGCTGAGAAGAGGAATAAGGAGCATGCAACTGCTCTGGTAAACAGCTTGTAGCTTTTGCTAGGATATTGGTATCTCCAGTTTTAGAGCTCATTAGAACGCAAGGTAAGTTATTAGCAAGATATCTGAGAAAATTACCGGTTGCAGGGGTACGAGGACGCTCGTGTTACCTGTCTTTGTGGACCGTATCGTCATTGTATTTTGCAGCTTATATTTTGGAGAATTGTTTATAATGTCAATTAAAAAAGTTCAACTAATTGTGTGTCCTCCAGCTAAGCTGTGCCTTTTAACAGTTGCAGGGATCTTCACTGGAGACATTTCTTATTATTGGGAAGATATCTTCAGAAGCAGTTCTTGAGGCAAAGAAGTACGAAACAAGATCTCTCTTACGCCGGTTGTGTGTCTGGTTGGAGGAAATGTCGGTGGAAGCTCGTCTTTTCGGAATGCAGTTGGCCCTGTGGCTTTTACAACTTCGAAAAGCTTTGCCCTGGTGAAACCATAATAACTCACTTACACAATGATAGTTCCTTGTAGTCTTTTACCCTTCTCTGAACATTATTTTTATGACTATCACCCGAATTATATTCTTTCTCTCCATGGTTACTGATCTCTTTATTCACATGGAGGATTCTCCAACCCAGATCGACAGATCGAGTTTTTATATAGGAAACAAGCAAATAATTGATGTCAATCTACCTTGTAGCACATTGGCAACTCTTCATTTTTTGAGATCTCTCCATGGGGTGATGTGGGAGAGCTACTGTAATAACAAGTTTGATTCTTTTGGAGGGACTCATATTCGACGCTGTTAAATGAGATGTCTGCTTTCATAATTGCTTGATCTTAGCCGTGCAAGATAATGTGTTCTGTCTCTGTCATTTCACAGTTTATGTTGTGAAGCTGTCTTACGGTCCACAAAGTAGTTTTGCTAGAAGTTTCCGGCTTCGGATGGATTTGGAAAGCGACGGGACTCTCGCGTCACATTTTGCCCATCGCTCAATTTCGGGAAATTGCAAACCGGTCGAACTCAAAACCTGGCAACCATTGTTTTCTCAGGTTTGTGCACCTGAAAATTGCTTTTGTTAACACAACGAGGCAGCTTTTGAACTAGTAGCATGAGAAGCCAACACGTCGCGCTGGTAAAGGAATTCATTTTTGTCGAAACTCGAGAAAATTACCGAAATACGTTCTCATTTTCGACCCGACAGAATAATTTACTACAAGATCATGGGGGAGGCACGTCACATTCCCATCCCATCTTCCCCATCAGTTTCAACTCATGACTGGCTCGACCTTCGTGCCGGTGGGGGAGGGTTTAATGACCGTAGGAAATTCGATTCAAAGGCCCCACGTACAATGCAGGTGGCCGTGGTGGCACTGATGTCTAACGCCCCCAAATTCAAGCGCCGACGCTAGACAGACCCCACAAAGCTCCGGTCTAACCCGGTTAACAACCAACCCACCCCAACTGCCGTAAGTTGCATTTATTGACAACAGCCTTAGCTAGGGCAACAAAAATCTCCTATGCGCCCGGACCATGCGAGTGCGAAGCCCGTTTCGTCTCGGCCGTCGAAACGTCGCTGGCCGGGACTCTCCTATGCTCCCGGATCGGACGGCCGAAGCTGGAGGCGGGCTCGCATGCTCCCGGCCGATGGTTGGGCGCGCGCATCAACAACAGCACCCGGAGTCGCGGATTCATCGACAATCCTCTTACCACGACCTCATCTTCATCACTCCTTAGGTCGACGACCCATCCTAACCAAAACAGACAGCAATTTATGGAGCTGGAACTACCCCGATCGAGTACACGACAACATTAAATCTATTTTTTTTCTCGACATTTATATAATTACTCGAATTCTGCAATTCTTACACCAAATTTAATGAAAGTTCCCATGATCGCATTTAATATATCGTACTCGACGAAACCATAGTAGCGTGTGTGCCTCTCTCTCTCTCTCTCTCTCTCTCTCTCTCTCTTTGGACACAACCAACCACGAACACACTAGGCAAAAGCGGATCGCATTCCGGTCCACATTCTGTCCGAGAAAATCGGTGAATTACTTCACCGCCGAAACGGAACTGCTTCCGTCTGGAGAAACAGAGGGCTGGGTGTTTGAGGAGGAGGAGGTGGAGGAGATGGTGGGACCAGGGAGGCCTCAGTTCGTCCTCTTCGGCTCTTCCATAGTGCAGCTCAGCTACAGCAACGGCGGCTGGGGCGCCATCCTCTCCGACGTCTACGCTCGTAAGGTTAGAAAAGATGCCGTTTTGATCCTTACCCACTTCGTTTCGTTTGATCAACTGTTCTTGGTTCGATTTTCGGAGAGTTTCGTCGTGTGAATGTATACGTCTGTTTTGGCGCATTGATGGCGTTCTGTGTGCTGGGAATTTGTCCGTGCGCACCAACCCCGTGATCTGACGGGCTGAACATGTAGAATTCATGGTGTTTGGCTCATGGATGAATGATTACCCGATCATCGCAGGCTGATATAGTGCTGCGAGGGTACTATGGATGGAACTCGCGCCGCGCCCTCCAGGTCCTCGATCAAGTTTTTCCAAAGGTAATGCACAAGCATTTGTCTCCTGGAATTTGTTTATGCACTAAGGCTCCGTTTGTTTCGCGAAAAAAATGAGTGATATGGAAAAAAATTTCTCAAGAATAATTGTTTATATGGCTTGAAATAATTAGTTTGATGAAAAATGTTTAGGAAAATATATTCTGAATCACTTATTTTTCGCAAAACAAAGAGAGCCTAAGCATGTGATGATATAGCACCTCCTGTGATCAAATGTCATTTGTCCGTTTACTTGTGCATTTTGTACTTACTGTGTCCTTGCCGTTGGTTACGATGTGTCTAGCTTGGTAGAGGAAGTGGAAAATTTTTATGGGTATGCATTACTTTGGAGAAAATCTGTGTCTTTGCAAAGGAGTGAAACCTTATGGATGATGCCGTACATACCTTGACTGTTCTTGTGCATATTAACAGTATCACCTTTCAAATGGTTCTCATCTGCGGCTATCATCATGTCTCCAAAGTAATTGAGAATGGTTGTCCTTATAAGGAACTACGTGCATCGAGCGTAGTTATGTTTGGAGTTCAAAAGGGGCATGAGTCTGCTTGAGTGAATCTCTTCTCAAAAGGCTCAGTTACTGAGCTTGCTCATGTAACATTAGACTGCTGGTCAGTAGTTTTCAGAGTTTTGGCTGTAGTATACTCTGTGTTAGTCCTAAAGAATCTCAGCTGTGTAGTTTAAGTACTTGGTAAAGACATCTTATATATAGCGAACTTAGCTTTTTGAAAAATCTCTTCTGTGTTGCCTAAATCCTGGTATTTGAACAAAGGGTAAGCTCAATGAAGTGCAGTGCTCTGGGATGATCTTATGGGCTTTCTCACATCGTAGTTCTAACTGGTCTGTTCTTCATTTTTTTTTCTAGGATGCAGCAGTACAGCCTTCCCTGATAATAGTTTATTTTGGTGGTAATGATTCAATGGGGCCTCACTCATCTGGCCTTGGCCCACATGTTCCTCTTCATGAATATGTCGAAAACATGAGAACGATTGGAGAGCATCTCAAGGTACGTAATTTGCATCCTGAGATGAAATTGTCATTGTCGAAATTCATTTTGCCCTTGCATTTGGTGGGGGCTTGTGGTGACCACAACAGTGTGGTAGTGCTTTGATGCCAGAACATGCTCTTTTTTTCCTTTATAGTGCAACAGTGAATATAATCAAAGAAAAGCCCTTTGGGGATGTATGCATGTTTACTATCTTTGTAAGATTTTGAGAATTATAAACTTGACAGTCCTTTCTGTGAGAAGGCTTGCCAAGCTTCTCCGCTTTCATTGACGAGAGGTCGACGAAGAAAGAAATTCTGGCTTTATTTGATGTGCAGGAGGAAATAATACATTCATAGGCATTTGATCTGAATTCTAGGACTAGCTCTTTGAGGATGTGTGCGTTTATATTGTCTCAGTAAGATCTCAATAATCATACAGTAGACAATTCTATCTGTGAGAAAAGTCGCCAAACTTCTCCACTTTCATAATTAAGATTTTTTGCTCTGCTGAAGGAAAGAATGTTTTCACAAGCATTTGATCCTAGAATTTTTAGTCTATTCAGTATTCACTGCATTTTAAGAAGCCTTATACTATCCTATCACGTGAATTAGATTCTAATGGCTATTTATATACAGAGTCTTTCAGATTCAACACGAATTATATTTCTTAGCTGCCCTCCTGTCAATGAAGACAAAGTTCGTCAAACCTCAAGGTACTCCAATGCATGGACAAATCTCTGGTTTTCTAACTAAATATCAATCATCTAATGGCATCTTTACCTTGAAATACAGTGAGTTTTTCAGTGAGCTAGTACGCACGAATGAGTTGTGTCAAATGTATTCGGAAGCATGCTTAAAGCTGTGCAAGGAGATTGGGGTGCCAGCTGTTGATCTTTTCAATGCAATACGGAGAAGACCTGATTGGCTCAATACATGCTTTACGTATGTCCTGTGATAATATTTACTGTTCTTCATGCGGTCAAATCTATTTTCCCGTCATGTTTACACTGCATGCTATTATTAGCATTAAGCTAAAGTTGCAGTCGGCTCATACTGCTGAAAACACAGCATGAAATTTGGACCATCTTGGTAAATCATGAGTCCTGATTGTACAGATCATTGGTATGTGAGGCACGACACTGTCAAATTCAGGCACAATCATCTGTCGACTTTGATCACTTTCTTGTCCAGATTGAAGATTGGATCACATCAATGCGTTGAAAGTGAATGAGTTCTCTATTCTTCTTCACAGGGACGGTGTCCATTTAGCTGCTGAGGGCAGCAAGGTGGTAGTGGAGGAGATACTGAAGGTGCTTAAGGAAGCAGAATGGGAGCCGTCTCTGCATTGGAAGTCAATGCCTACCGAATTCGCAGAGGATTCGCCATATGATCTTGTAGCTGCCGATGGAAAAACAACATTGAATCCATCGGAATGGACATTCCACAGGGCAATCCAGTGGGATTAGGTCGCTGAACGGTCTCATGCATGCTTTGCGCGATCCATATTGACAGGAGATGTATGATGGCACGAGAAGGAAGGAATTGAGAATAGTATGTCCAACAGGTGTTGTAGGGTACTGCATAGATGAAGTATGTTCCTGATTCTTGCCAGATTATCTTCTTTTCAATAATGCGTCATCTTGTCATGATTTGACGGCCTAAGATCAGATTGTTTTTATTGATTGACCTGCGGTTAGCGGTTACATCAGACTACTCTTAGGAGGAGACATTTTATGTGTTGTGCAAGCAGTCTTGACTGCTGAAGATAGCATACCCGAAGATCCCGGATGTTGCAGTCGGCGTCTCTTCGGTTAGTCTTGAAACTTCCAAAGCCTTTCAAAGAAACCGAAGAGTGGAGAACCCGGGTTTCCATCTGACTAGGCCAATCAAAAATAGGCATTAAGTATAGAAAAAGAAAAGCAAGAAACGTAGGCCTCGAGCGACCTCCATTCGATAAGCTCAGCTTGATCTCTATCCTTTCTCTATATAAAATCCCTCCTCAAAGAAAATATGTCCTGGTGTGTTCTTGCGGTGGTATAATCCTTTGCCGCCGTCATCGTCATGAGTACTGAAATGATTCGGATAGATTGAAGTGAATGAAGAAATGAAATCTGGTTGTGGTCCGAATGTTTTGGAAAAGACAAATCAACAAGCTTTTAGCAAGAGGACGACCGCAAAACGATATGATTCGTAGCTAACCAAACTTTTTTCTAAGACAAGGTAGGCTTTTGAAATAGCCCTCTTTATTTCATGGAAATATAGCGTTTGATTGCGATGACTTCCTCCACGGTCAACGATTTCGATTAGAGAAACTTGAACGGAAATTTTGGTCCAATTGACCTAAACAAGTCGAGATCATTTAGGTCAATAATTAGGTTAAGTCAACCCCTAGTCGCCTTATGGCTTAATCCATGTCTAACTTACATGATTTAATCAAATATAATATATATGTAAATCACGCCGAAACTATTCAACATCCTCATTTCCTTCTTCTTCTTTTTTTTCTATTTTTGGAGACCAATAAAATTATCACCCAAGCTCTGGGAAAATTGTTGGGAAGCCGTCGGAAAGTCTAAAAATATTACACTTTTATCAATTCGGTCATAAATTCATCAAAAACTAATTTTTTTATCACCAAAACTCTCAAACTGGTACATATGCGATAAATTTATCCCAAACTAATTTTTTGATCATCAAAAAGCCTACCTGTATACTTGTGATAACAAATTAGATTATTACTACAAAAAATCACAAATTGATAAATGTGTGACAAACAAAGGATAAAACCTCAAATTAGTGCACCCGTCAATTGTCACGTGTCATCAAATTCAATAATTTGACGGTAAAATTTAACGAAAATTGATAGAGAGTAAATTTATCATAGATGTACCAGTTTTGAGTTTTGAGTAATAAAAAAATATTTAGGATTTGTTTGTTTTTACCCAGATTTTCTTTTTTTGGACAAAACTGCCCATATCACGACGCCGGAAATGTTTCGAGCTCGCCGGCTGGCGAACATTTGGCCAAGACAACTCGCGGAGTCAACTCAGCTTGACGAGCCGACAGATTAAATCCATATTTCTTGAAAGGGACTGCAGCCTGCTGGTCATCGTTGTCGTCGTCGTCGTCGTTGTCTGTCGTCCTCAACAAGATCCGAAGCTTGTCGGAAATAGAGGAGACATCGCTAAGCTCCTCTCTTTCCCTCCTTGGCTTTGGCAATAAAATAGTAGTTGTTGAACGGAGCTTCCGAGCGGGATGGCGGTCAACTATCGCAGCGAGTCGAGTGGCGGAGGCGGCAGGGGAGAGACGGTGGTCGTGGACTGCGGCCGGCGGAGAAGCTCCTGCGGGTATTGCAGATCTCGCAATGGGTCCAGCGTTTCTCACGGTCCGTACGTTCGTTTCCGGTTTCTTTCTTTTGTTTTCTTGTGTTTCTTTACCTGTGTTGTGAGGGAGTGTGTTTGCCCGGAGCTACGGTGTTCGGATCTTGGATTGGTCGGAACTGGGAAATTGCTGCTCTTCGGTTTGCTTTTCAGCTTCGTCATCTGTTGAGGTTTCACACGATTGCTGGAATTGCTGATCGCGTTAGTCTTTAGTTTTCAATCTGCTGCTTCATGTTTGAGTGTCAGCTCGCGCTGACAAAGTGACAATTTCTCCCCTTTCGAATCGTTTCTTGTTAATGTCCTCTTCGACTTGGATCGCAGACTTGCGGGCGCAGAGCCTTACCGTGGATGACTATCAAGGTTGGTACAATTCCTCTTCTGACAGTCTGGGCACCGCTCTTGCTTGTCGATGTGCATATATATGCTTGGAACAAGAGAAATTTCGAATGTTTGATCCGTATGGGAGAAATTTATCCGTACTCATTCTGTCAACTGTTAAGACATGCATGTGTTGAAGATACTGTTACCTCGATTGATTGATCGCAATATTGATGTTGATCGGTTCATTGATGGAAACTAGAATATTGTGTGTTAGGAAATTTGTTTTTTTCTTTTATACTGTACATCTTATTTTCTTTAATTAGTTTAACCCTATGCACTATAAATAGGGCTGCAATTATACAATATTGTCATAAGAAAGCAATACACAATTTTCAATTCCTAATCGCTTTCTATCCTCTGACATGGTATCAGAGCCACCCTTTTTCAACCTAGCTTCCGCATACCGATTCTTTTCCAGCTACAAAGCCTCTTCTTTCCTTTTCATTTTTTCTTCACACGCAACCTGTGAAGAACTTTTTGATAAGAACACATTCACAAAAAGGAAATGATGCCAAGAAATCAAGCTTCGAAATCAAGAAAATCCCATGATTCGGAAGTTCTTTCCAACAATCAAGGGTTGGAAAATTTACCCTCGGATCCACGACCAACTCCGGTGGACGAAAACTAGACTAATGAAGAAAACCAAGAACGGCCCAATGAGAGGCCCCGTGGCTCAATTCAACCCAACAGCGGGCTTCTTCAGCCCAATCCGAGACAATTTTTTCAGAAACCCTATGTTCAATGGATCCCCATTCAAGTCTAACCTGCCCAAAATGTTATGGGCCATACGAAAAGAGTCCATACAGAAAATAATGGGCCAGCTATCGGGCCAAGAGGCGGCCCGACATTTGCCACTGAGCTCAACCCGAGATCCGGACCAGGTTGGTTCTACACGAATGAAAATGATTTGGGTTTGGGAACCTTCTCTTACCCGGGTTTTTGGGAACCTTCTCTTACCCGAGTTTCATAGGTACCTCCAACGGCCAACCAGAGCCGAGAGATCCCCTATTTATGACCGCCTCTAATAGACCCGAGCTGTAGCGTCCCAGGCCTGCCCCTTTGATTCCGAATCCTCTAATTCTCTATAGTCATCAGATTATTCGTAAGCAGAAGATGCTTCTTTTTAAAGATCGGCATTTATAACATGAATGTGACATAGAAACATAGAATCATAGAAATGCTAGGACACGTAAGCTAGCAAAATACCATCCATCTCATCTAATAATATGGGTGATACAAGAGTGAGTTCACACACGGGGAAACTACATAACTATTCCAACCCGGCTATTCACTGAGACCCACCAACCATATCCAAAAAAACAACAAAAGCTATTACTCATCACTACACGACTCTATATCCAAAAAATGACAGTCGTGTCTACCCAAAAACTATCATTCCTCCTGCTCCTCAATACCGCCCTTACTTGACCCCACTACTAGCATCATTATTAGCACCATTAGGCCCCTGACATGGGAATGGTCCCACCAATTGTCCTCCAACACATACATAAGCAGCAACAAAACCCAAAAGAATGGGTCCTACAGGAGACCCAATATCAACAGGAGATACACTTCACAAACACAATCCCCAGAAAGCTAGGGTCCACAAACTCATACAGGTGGCCCTCAAAATCAATGGGCACTTCGTAGCTAATAGAGGTCGAAGTGGAAAGTATTGGCATGGCTAAGGATCTGTAAAAAAGTTATCAACAATAAATAGTGAACGAAAGTTTAGCAAAGTAAACTCTATCACTTCATATTAAACATATAATATCATGCACCTCAAAAGGGTCAATTAGATAGATATCTAAACCAATCGACAAATCAGCCATAGCATGCATAGACCCCCTTTTTCATTCGATCACCAATCACCAGGCATAAATATTGTCCATCAATGAACTGACATTCACACGAGCACACATCGCTAGCATTATGTGCTCAGCCAAGCTTTAATCACCACTCCAAGACACATGTCCGGTACGCTTCTTGGCCACACATGGAGGAACATCCCGACTAGCAGGATCCAGTGTGCCCAGTCTGGTCTGCTACAGTATATTCCGAATTACTCAATAGCTCGTGCAGGCTTCGTAGGTCCACTGACCACAGTATCCCGTTCATACTCCCAAGGCATCTACGACATGGCTCTTTTGAGGCAATGTAGACCACCGGCCCACGGCATCTCGCTTTCCCGACAAGCTCCTTGGGGCATTGTCGTCCGTAGACCGACGGCATCAAGCATCTCTTAGTCACACATTCACACACACAAGCGATCTTTTCATTAATCACATGCATAGCTTGCATTACCACGCTTTCCTCGGACTCCAAACCAATCATGAGTGTCAATTTTACCTTATCATATCGATGCCATCAATACCTTATTGGAGAGTTCAGAATGTACAAAGTTTGACCCCAGAAGACATTAAATTGAAATGTTTTCAAATAGGAAATGATGGAACTTTGAAGTCTGGTAAAACCGGGCGGCTTTGCATTGCTCGAGAAATCAAACTCAAAAACATAGTAATTAGACTTCAAAAATTCTAAAATTCGAATATGTTATAAATAAGACTTTAACACATATTTTCTAAGGAAAATTTCAATTTGGTATCCAAAGTAGGGTCATTTTTTCAAAAAAAGGTTCAAAGTGGACAAAGTGTCAAATAAGGGCCGAAGTGCCCAATCAATCTCAAATAAGGGCCTAGGTTCACCAGCCAATCAAATTCTCATCGACCGGCGAGCACGTCACTGTTTCGGTGATTAGAACAGGGCAATTTCATCTTTTACTTTTTTTTTTTTTCCTTTTCCTTTTCTTCTTCTTCTTTTTTTTTTCTTTTTCCCTCCGCCGGCCATAGCCAGGCGAGTGGAGGTTGTAGCCAATTTGGAGGCCGCCCTTGCCGGCGTCGAGCGAGGGCCGCCCTTGCAGGTGTCGGGCGAGGGCCCCCCTCGCCTGGCTGGGCGCACAAGGGTCAAACCTTGCTAGATTCGGCGAGGGCGAGGGTGACCTTGTCCGACGTCGGTGAGGGCCGACCTTGGGTTTCCCTCGCTGGCATCGGGTGAGGATGGTCCTCGCCTAGGCTGGCGACCCTCACCCAATGCCGTGGCGATCTCACTGTGGTCCGGCCACCTTCGCCAACCCCGGCTATAGCCAACCCCGGCTATAGCCAGCGGAGGGAAAAGAGAAAAAAAAAAGAAGAAGAAAAGGAAAAGAGAAAAAAAAATAAAAGATAAAATTATCAATGTTCCAATCGCCGGAACAGTGACGTGCTCGTTGTCCAGTGAGCATTTGATCGGCCGGCGAACTCATGCCCTTATTTGAGAATAATTGGGTACTTCGGGCTCCTATTTAAGACTAATTGGGTACTTCAGGCCCTTATTTGACACTTTATCCACTTTGAACCCCTTTTTAAGAAAATGACCCCACTTTAGGTACCAAATTGAAATTTTCCCTATTTTCTATGAAGAACATAATCTCAGAATATTTATGTAAAATCCATTTTCAATAGCTCCAAGTCAGACCAAAACTGGTCCGCCGAAACAGGGAAACCGAACCACGAAGAATGCTCGTTTCACAAACCAAATTCTCTTAAAACACTTTGAAATTTTTATATGTTGTAGAAATGGATTTCTTTAACAAATTTCATGAAGGAAGTGTGACCAAATTCGAACCGGAAATTTTTATAAAAATTTGAGAAGACACAAAGGTCGCTGGTTTTATACGATAAAACAGATCTGATACAGTAAGTAACTGGGTCATCGTGTAATCCATTTGAACTCAGGAAAATATGAAATTTAAGTATGTTATATATCAAAATCTTCTGAACAACTTTGATGAAGAACTTTTTGTAAGATTCGGGCCACAAAAGGCACTAGAAAAATGGAAAACAGAAGGCGTCCAGCAGGTTCGGTTATGGGAACCGAGGCTGAACTTCAAGAAATCGTCTTCAACTTGATATCCACGAGTTCTCAGCCAAGCAAACACAAAACCAGTAGTTCAACCAACATGCAACAACCTTTTTAACTTGGTTTAGCAATCTAGACCCACAAAACTCATCTCCAAAGATCCAAACTAACCTGCTTGACAACTACACAATCAATCATCCTCAACCACAACAACCAGCCATCACATTGTCTAAACCAAGACCCAACTCAACATGCACACACTAACATAGTTAGTACGAAGTGAGGGAGCACACTTGCTTTGACGGCAAGTGTGGCGGCACGGCGTGCGGTCTTGGCGGAGAGGAAAGGCACGGCATGGCGGTTCTGGACTCGCATGCGGTTGCTGCTGGTGACGTGAGGGAACAGGGAGACGGAGTGGACAGCGGCTGGTCAGACAGCGTCGGGCGGTGGACAGCTGGCCACGGACTCGAGTGGCGGCTGAGCTTTGGCAGAGAGACGAGCAAGAGAGAGAGAGAGTGAGAGAGTGAGCTGGTCAGAGAGTGTGAGAGAGACTGAGCTGGGGGAAATGAGAGGGAGAGAGTCAGTGAGCTGGTGGAAGGGAGTGAAAGAGAGAGGGAGCTGCCGAGGGAAAAAGGGGGGAAAAAGAGATAATGGTGACCTTTCATCTTCCTTGCATGCATGGGCGCCACTTGGCACCTCTCCTTCGCCTAGTGGTAGAGGGGAAAGACATACAAAGAAAGGAAGAGGAAGGGGCGGCGGTGAGAGAGGGAAAGAAAGGGATAAAAGGAGACATGTCGCGCAGATGACGCAACGTTGGAGTTAGTCGGTTCAGTGGCAACTGATCCTAAGAATGAAACTTTGTGATTCCAAAACAGCGATGGCGACGTTAGTGCGGCACCCGTATTTCCAAATTCATTTTTTCCTAATTTCCGTCGACGAGCATCCTAATCTATTAGGTTCCTTTATTCTTTTGGCCATATCAAAGTTCTGATTTCACAGCAACTTTTGGGACTGGAGAACTACTCCACATGGTCCCAAGAGCTCCGGTGGGCACTCATTACAAAGGACAAATTAAGAAGGATTTATTGATGGCATCATCCCTGCTCCGGCCGATGAGCGCCTCGCACGATACTGGAGGAAATGCAACTAGCTCGTCTGGATGTGGATCGGCAATTGCCTCACCCCAAAAGTTGCCATCGGACTTTCCCCAACTAAGGACACTAAAAATTTTTGGGAAAATATCCAAGAAATGTACAGGAAACTTGATAGGGCTAAGATTTTCTCAATAATCCAAGCCCTGTCTGAGCTAAACCAAGGAAATCAATCAATTTCCACGGTTTTCAACCGGCTCTCAGCATTGTAGAACGAGTTAGAGATGGCGAAGAAAAGTTACAAGGGCCAGAAGAAACCCTAACTCAATATCAAGCAATCAGAGAGAGGGAGAAGAACGATGGAACAACCCGCGGACATATTCACTAAGCCCCTATGTCAGAGGCAACATTCGTATCTGTTAAGCAAGCTGGGCGTCCTTGATGTGTATAGACCGCCAGCTTGAGGGGGAGTGTTGAAGATACTATTCCCTCGATCTATTGATCTCAATCCTGATATTGATCCTAATTAATGTTGATTGGTTCATTGATGGAAACTAGAATATTGTGTGCTAGGAAATTGTTTTTTTCTTTTATACTGTACGTCCTTATTTTCTTTAATTAGTTTAACCCTATGTACTATAAATAGGGCTACAATTGTACAGTATTGTCATAAAAAGCAAATACACAATTTTCAATTCCCAATCACTTTCTATCCTCTGACAGCATGCATGCATGCATGCTTCCATATGTGCACATATAACCGCAAGAGCTCAGAGAAATCATGTGGGAGTACGGTCCATGCTGAAGTTCCGACTTGAGTCGTTTGTGTTCCTATATCTTCCTTTTCCTTTTATTGTTCTTTCAAATGTACCCAATGGATTTCTCCGCTAGTTTTCCTACCGTGGCAATAATGGTTTGGATAGATGTTATGGTACATTCAATGATTGTGCATTTTTCTTTTGAATGGCAATTCATACTTTGATACTCATCCTGTAGATCTCCTTGATCGAGGATGGAGAAGATGTGGCTCTTTACTTTGCAAGCCAGATATGAGTAGTACTACGTGTTGCCCTTCTTATACTATCCGCTTAAAAGCAGCAGACTTTACTCCTTCCAAGGAGCACAATCGAGCATACAAACGGATGGAAAGGTATTACTTTAATAACCTCTCTACATTATGGATTCTATTCAGTGGATCGTTGCATCTTCGCATGTGACTTTATTGTTCTGTCGTCATTGCATTTTGCAAAATCGATCACCTCCCTGTTTTCAAGACAGCATTCAAGTTTGGAGTCCATTCTTTGTCAATTGATTAGAAGCATTGGTCATCAAAATACTATTTGCCCACTCCGAGGCTAGGCTAGTAGGCATTGGAATGGTATTTCGATGGATAACTCCATGAGTGGAATTTTAGTTTGACGTCACTAAGATTTCCAACCAAGGAGATTTCTCTAAGTGAAAGAGCTTCGTTTTCTTCGCTCCTTGAGAAATTTCTCGGACTTCTTTGCTCCACATGAAGCTAAACTTAACAAGTGCAATAGTTGTAAAATTGTTCAGCTTCTTGTGCATGTCAACCAAATTATACCTTTTAGGTGATGATTTAGCAAAGTTACATGATCTGGATAAAATGTACAAGAAATTCTCACCATGGTGATTGGTTTCTAGGTTTTTGGATGGTACACTGGACACGGAAGCCAAGTACGAGCTCCTGGAGGATTTAAGTACTTCTAAAGTGGCAAGTGATTGTGAATGTCATGGAATGTCAAGCTTGGCAACAGTTGAACCTTCTGTGGGCAAGGAGGAGGATAAGAATGGGCCAGAACAATTTATGCATTACTTGTCTGATGCAATTGATAAGGCAGTGCATACATGCATTGAAAGTGAGACGTTTCCTGCCAATCTTCAATTACCTAAAGCTTCTGTCAAGGGAGTCTCCCCGACCAAAAAGAAGCTAGTCAAATGATTAGAAAATCTCTTGTATACCAGTAACATTGCTTTCCAATTGGCTGCTGCTTTAAGGCGGGCACGGTCAGAAAAAAAGGATGAAAAGCATTCAGAATTCTCTGGAAATTCAGCAGAGGACCAGCTGCCTCCTGAGCTGCCACCTCAAACAATTGGAGAAAAGTTGGCAGAGTCATTGTCTCAGATGGGGGAAACATCTGGCCTCTTGATCCAAGCATGTGACGGACATCTTAATTTTTAATTATTCTATTGCAGAGCAAACTTCAGCGGATAAGGCTGGCCAAGAAAAACCTCTCCAAAGAATCTTCAACGAGAAGTGGAAACGAGAGAAGATGTTTGGTGAGGTGCTGTAACTGTTGTTCAGGAAAAAGGCGGAAGCTTGAGATTCTTCTGAAAAGATCCACTTTTGAGCCTGACGAATTCGAGCTGTACAGACGATATCAGTTGAAAGTGCACAATGACGATCCAGACCTTCTCACAGAGAGCGAGTACAGGAGATTTTTGGTTGACACACCATTGGTTTATGTTCCCTCCACCGGTGATGGTTCAGTTCCTCCCTGTGGTTTTGGGTCTTTCCATCAGACATATGTTATTGATGGTCGAGTAGCTGCGGTTGGTGTGGTGGATATCCTTCCTAAATGCTTTTTGAGTAAATATTTTTTTTGGGACCCTGACTTTGCCTTTTTATTCTTGGGAAAATATTCGGCTTTGCAAGAAATGTCTTGGGTGAAGGAGAATCAAGTACACTGCCCCAGTCTTCAGTATTATTACCTTGGCTCTTACATTCATTCATGCAGCAAGATTAGATATAAAGCATCGTATCAGCCATCTGAGCTTCTATGTCCCCTCCGTTACCAGTACGTCCCTCTGGCAGTTTCTTTCTTCTTTGCATGAAACTTTATTTTTGAGGGTCTTCCAAATGCCAGGAAGTTAACTTTCAAATTCATCTTCCCCCTAGTTCAACTACTCCACACTTAATAGTCGTTATGTAAGCTCTGTTATTCTTTTGCATGTGCAATAGTACCTCTGCATATTATCAAAGTTAATGTGCAAGCTAGTTAATGCATATCTCAGGTGGGTTCCCTTCAACGTTGCAAAGCCTCTGCTTGATAGAAGTAAGTATGTTGTCCTGTCCGATTATAAAGACCGAGATGAAAAGCCGTTGCTGCCTCCAGTTGCTGACCATGTCAACGAACATCAGCATGACGAAAGTGAGCATAAGGACTTGAATGATCTTTTAGTTGAAGATGGCGAAATGTTTGACCTTGAAGAGCAAGAGTCTGATAGCTCTAATGTGGAACTCTCTGAAACAGAGGATGGGAAATTGGAAATACTCTAATAAAGTTATGGGGGTCCCGCCTGAGATACAAGGTATGAATAGTTCATTGGCAACTCTAAATCTCCTTTCTTATTGGTTGGCAAGCTCCCTTTGCTTCTGTTATTTGACGTTTCACTGTTGAATGTCATTTTGCGTTTCCACTGGCTTTTTGGTGTTTAAAATAGAGAGGAGAAGCCAGTGGGTTATTTGTCTGGACAGTTCTTCAGCCAGTGCCCTGCTTTTCCTTAATTCATGCCCCCAATTATTTGGTTGATTTTACCCGTCACAGAATAAGACTTAGTTTTTTTTTAACTAATGGAACTCACATGATTACATAATCTAGTTGGTGTCTGGAACAGAGATCCGTCTCATGATTTTCCTGTATGTGCACTTGATATACCAGATGACTCCCTGGTCTATTTCTTCCATGAAGGATCTGCAAGGGGCCTATAATCTTGTTGAGCGGAGATGCCTGGAAGCCCGAGTGCGGAGGTACATGAGGGTGGTTGGTCGAGAGTTGTCTGAGCGAATGGTCTATTCACTTGAGTGATCTATTTTTTCGAGAAAGAACTCATGGAGTGTTACTAGATTGGACAGGTGATGTTAAGCGGCCGCTCATTTGCTGCCTGAATAAAGTCATCTTGTAAGGACTATAAGGAAGCTCTGGCAGTTCCATCGCATGATCAAATGTCAGTGGTTCCCTTAGTCTTGGTAGATGTAAAATGTGAGTGCGTGCTGGTATGCCTTACAATGTTATTCCGTTGAACTCGATGAGTCAGTTGACAAAAGAAGAAGATGATTTCATACAAACGCCAATGAAGAAAATTACTGTTGGAGGAAAAAAGGCAGATGGAGAAAACGATGGTCTTACGTTATTTTCAATCTCAAAGAACCGCAAGTAAATGACCACCATCGGCCCGAAACAAGGACCAACCAAAGCCCAGCCAGTCATAAAACGGTGGCTGAAGAAATGTGAAAAGTAGCCACATAACCATTGAGGACAACATTTTTTGAAGGCCTAGAGACTAAGAGCGCGTTTAGCAACTTTTCTATTTCTCTATTTTTCTGTTCTTTTATTCCCTAAAACAAAAAAACAATAGAAATCTATTTGTATACGTCAGTTGATTTTTCTATTCCTGATAATAGAATAGTGGCCAGAAAATAAATTTGAAACGGAAAAAAAAAGTAAAAAAATCTACTTTTCTGTTCCTAGGAATAAAAAGAGAAATAATGTCAATTTAGAGAAACAATTTCATATATCATTAAATCCCAAAACCCAAAACCCTAAAACCCAAACCCCAAAACTCGAAACCCCAAAACCCCTAAATTCAAACCTTAAAACCCTAAATCTCAAACCCAAAAAGTGAAACCCCAAATCCTAAAACCCCAAAACCCAAACCCTAAAGCCCTAAACCCAAAAGCAGAAACCCTAAAACCTCATGCCCAAAATCCAAACCCCAAACTCCAAAACCCAAACCTCAAACCCAAAACCTAAAAACCCTAAATCCCAAAACCAAAGCCCAAATCCCTAAAACCCTACCCCAAAACAAAAAATCAAAACCCTAGATCCTAAAACTCTAAACCCCAAACCTTAAAACCTGAAATCCTAAAACCCTAAAACCCTAAACCTAAAACCCCAAAATCCAAACCCAAAACCTCAAACCCCGACCCTCAAAACCCCAAACCCCAAACCCTAAATACAAAACCCTAAAAACCTAAACCATAAAATCTAAACCCTAAACCCCAATTTCTTCGGCCACCATCCGATATTTGCTTTGTCTAGAAGGAGTAATTTTCTTTATGATTGTATTAAGGTCATCCAATTCTATATCATAATATATTTTGATTCTATTTCTAGTCTAGTTTTATTCAAATATAAATTATTAAGTCTTCACTGATATTTTTATAATTAAATGAAAAAATTTGTGAATAAAAATTTTTAGTATTGTACTAAACGAATTTTTGTTCTTTTTCTATTCTGGAAATAAAAATTTTTGTGCAGTTATCAAACGCTCTTTTTTGCTTAGAAGTCTATGAAATAGAAATAGAAAAAATTATTTCTGAATAGAAATTATTTATGGAAATAAAAACATTACCAAACGTGACATAAGTCACCATTTTGGAACCACCCACCAACTCCAAAATCAAGCTGAACATGTAGAATGAAGAGGCATAATTCGAAATTTTCTCTATAACATGATAAGCCGTTGTCATTCATTGCAACTGCAGATAGAGAAATCTCTACACAACAACTTCATCTGCACCACAATGCAAATCCAATAATATAATCACGGTCCGGAATGACATGAAATAGTTTTTTGCTTATCTAGTCACACGAATTGAAATCGCATCACAATTTGCGCGGATTTGTACTTCTCTCCCTTCTTATCGTACGACGGAATCTCGTGTAATCGGAGTTTTAGCTCCGACACGAGAAGATACGCCTGGTCGCCGAAATCGTCCTTCTCGGACTTGTCATATTCTCTTCATCCCAAACAGGTAACCAGTCGTCTTCGATGATCCTCGACTCCTTCTCGGCATTATCGGCTGGCGCTCCAACAATGTCCGCCTAAAATGGAAAGAAAAAAAAGATCAATGACTTAGGATTAATCGAGGAGAGACTTGACGGTTCATTTTGGTTCGGATTCCTTTTCACGCAACGGTTTCAGAAATCTAACATAGATGAGTTCAGTTCTGGATTCTTGTAAGTCCGAACCCGAACAAAATTTTACCAACGAAATTTTTTTTCTAGGTTAGAAAATCACCTCCGAGGAATACAAATTTTAGCATTAGCCGGGGCGACAGCAGTTAAACGACGTGTCGTTTTTGCCTGAAGTGGCTGTTGGGAACTCGGGGAGATATTTCTAGGGGAGAGAGAGAGAGAGAGAGAGAGTGGAGCACTTTTTGTCGACGTGGCAACGCTTGTCCAATGGAACGCCGCCGTTAGATATTTTCATTTCTGGCGGTCCCGCATGATGATCGTATCCCCCACCCTCCCCAAAGAATCCCACGCGCGGCCACGGCGCGTCCCTTCTCTTCACTCTGTACCCGGATCCTCCCACCTGATTTTCTCTCTCTCTCTCACTATATATATATATTTTTTAATTTAATTATTTAGAAATACTGATTTTAGCGGCAACCAAAAGAGAAAACGGGATTTCGGTAAACAATAAAAAGTCCCGAACCCCTATAATTGCAAGTCAGGAAAAAAAAAGCGAAAAAAATGGATGAGAGAAATCTTTTTTTTTCATATGCATAACTTTTAAAATTTAATGCATTAATAAAAACGTTCGTACCAAATTGAAAAGAGATTTATGTCCAATTTTGTCCGCAAAATAGGGTTAGCCAAGGAAATAAAGGACGGGCTATGGATCGTGCGAAGTACTTTTTGCGAAGATTAGGTCCTGAAAAATTACTAGTAATGGACAAAAATGCCTTAAAAATTCACGAATTAAAACAAGAAAAGAAAAAAGTCAACCGCAAGCCCGGCGACAAATAAGGGGCGTAAGCAGTGCACGCTCCTTCCCGCGCGTGCATTCAGCCTCGCCGCCCAGCTCACGCAATCCATTAAAAAATAAAAAAAAATAAAAAATCTGAAAATATCAACCGCACCGGAAGGATAACTGAAGAAGAAGACGAAGAAGGCATGTCCGCCCCAGCTTCGCCGCCGGAGTGACGACCCCTGCCGCTCGATTCCTCCTCCCCCGCCTCCGCCGCCGGATCGAGCATGGACGGAGAAGCAGCCGCCGCCGCCGCCGCCGGCCCGACACCGCCGCCGCAGCCAGTCCTCCGCCAGGCCCAACCCCTCCACCGTCACCACCGCCACCACCGCCCGCCTCGGCGACTCGCTGAGGGGCTCCCCCGACGAGGCCGACGAGGCCCTCGAGTGCGACCCCGAGGTGTGGCGGATGTTCAACCAGAGCTTCAGGCGGGTGCAGACGGTGCTCGACCGGAACCGCGCCCTGATCCAGCAGGTGAACGAGAACCACCAGTCCAAGAGCGCCGACAACATGGTCAAGAACGTGGCTCTGATCCAGGAGATCAACCAGAACATATCGAAGGTGGTCTCGCTGTACTCCGATCTCTCCTCGGATTTCTCCACCGCGTTCCACGGGCGAGAGGCGAACGGTGCCGACCCTGCGTCCAAAGAAAGCAGCCCCGAATCGTGAGCCCTATCGAAACTCTTTCTATTGAATGGAAAATTTTTTTCTGGAGGAATGGAGGTTGGTGCTTAGCTAACGAGACTCTTGAGCGTCTTGGGAATAAAAATCATATTTTGCTTCGTATCTGAGTCCGAGTCCGTCGTTCTGTGTTGTTCCCTCTTGTCTTGTTGTCAGTGATGGAGAGAAACTCTGCTATGCTCATTCTGGGCTGTGTCGTGGGTCTGCTTTGTAACTGCTGTTTCTAGTAATTGTGAACCTGAAATGTGATAAAAATGAATAATAATTTGATGCACACCGAGCTCGGCTTTCTATGAAGATGCAGGGAAAGTTTGATCAGAGTGTATGCGGCAAGGGCGTACTTTTATTTAGCTTTTTGCGGATAGTTTACTAGGCAACAGAACGATTTGATGTTGGAGGGTTAAATTCTTTTTGAAGTCGGCTCCTTTGCTATAGATTGAGTTGCCCAGCGATCAAAGGAAGCAGTCTGAGTTATGTCAATCGGGTTAACATAAGTGTTAGGAACTGATGCAGGATTTGGAGGCTTTCGTTTCAGGCCTCTGGATTTTTAGGTCTCCAGCTCAAGTATGCTGGCAGATTTTTCTGGAATCTCAATATGATTTGATTCCAACCACTTGATAAAGATCTTAAGAATAATACGCATTAGGTGTATGCTTAACCCTAGTACATCCTACAGAGGTGAGTCTGGTGACCCGTCTCTGTTATCTACATGATTAGGTTTTCCTTGGATAGTGGAAGCTGTTTGGACAGAGCTCTTAGTAGGTTCTGTGCTCGTCATGATGACTGACTTGAAGTAATCTGTGGATGGATTTTATCTGTGGATATTGTGATTCTTGAGAGGCCCTGCTTCGAGTGATTAGCTTTCCTGATATGAAACCTCCCAATCTCTTTAATAGGTGTTGTGTAATGTTTAGTTGTCTGGGGTAGCTGTATTACTGTGTATTGGTTTCCACTACAAGTCAGAAATGTAGGTTGCGATGGACTTTGGTTAATTAAAGCAAATCTTTCTCTGTTTAGTCCTTTAGATCAAGGATGAAGCCAAAACCACATAATGGAAACGAAGAATCTCTAGTCTTCAATCCTCATCATCATATCTTATGGTAATACTCTCCGCTGGAATCTTAACTTGTCTCGGTCCTAGATCCATTATCAGATCGCATTACGATTCCAGTCTTCAATCAAATGGAACGAAAGCAGGAAATTGATTAGCTATAGTAGCTGCAAACAAAAGTCATGACCACGAGTGTCCTTTACTACCGGGGCAGTTTCTTGAAAAGGAGGAGTGGAAAGTGAAAATTGCAGAATCTGTAGCAAATTAGGATAGACTAGGTGCGGACTGCCTTGTGTGAGCTATCTCACTGATGATGAAAGTGTCACTAGCATCCTGCAAGTTTATGCTCAAAACACTGTGAAGACATTATGGAGAATGTCATTCCAAATGATAGGAGTAGCAGGTGTTATGTGGAAAAATCATGAAGTGAGGTTGTGTACCGAGCTTCGTTTAAAATATCCTCGTTTTATTTCCATATCTGACTCGTGGACTGACCTCAATATCTCATCACTCCATAGGTTTGTAGTTGCATGTGGTATAGTTTGGGTAATTACAAATGCATGGGCCATCCATGAGGGAAGTCTTTCTTCTGCTCGGTAATTAATCTCATTCATCTATGGTTGGCAAGACCATGATACCCTCACAATGCCTGTTCAGATGTCACCACTTGAGAAGGATGTAGATCAGCACTGAGAAGTCCCTTCACTTAGATAACCAAGTTTTTGACATTCCTGCTCCTGGATGATGCAATGAACATAAGCATATGTGGAGCAGGAGAACTCTCTCTCTCTCTCTCTCTCTCTCTCTCTCTCTCTCTCTCTCTCTCTCTCAATGATGCAGAAGACAAGTAAACAAAATTTGGCTATGCTTTGGCCATGACACAGACAGAATGTTGCTCAAGTGTGCTCTTAATATAAAGAACTAGTTCTTGGTTTATTTCATATTGGCCATGAGCAAGTTGACGGTTCTTTGGGTTTGGTGACTGAGCCTATGTAATGGGGGTCCAATCAAAAAGTAGTTAATTCTTGGGAGGTGGTAGGTCAATGTTAATCCATTTTTGCAGATTGAGATTGTTGACATCAAGAGTGGTACTTAGGGTCATTTTCCCTGTTATTCAACTGCACTTTGTATTTAATGCACATGAGATATTTCTTAGTCGATTCTTTGCTGTTGAA
Source organism: Syzygium grande (assembly GCA_024733475.1). Classification (NCBI taxonomy): domain Eukaryota; kingdom Viridiplantae; phylum Streptophyta; class Magnoliopsida; order Myrtales; family Myrtaceae; genus Syzygium; species Syzygium grande. Next base: position 11,026,924 of record JAMXDD010000011.1, read on the forward strand.
GGTCCAGTTGCCTTGGGTTTGCAAATTAGGATGATGATTGACTAGGGTTTGCCATGAACAGATATTCTCCGGCTTCTATCTTTGTTCGTGGGTGTTGATTTCATCAGATTTGCTGGGCAAGAACAGATGGATTGCGCTTTAGGAGCGCTGTAATGACTATCGCCCAACTTTGATCTGATGTAAAGAGCTTGATCTGTTCTGGCTGTCTTACTTGTGATTCATATACTTGCTATGTCGCTTCGGTATAAGTCTCACACTATGGGATGTAACTGTGTAATTTCTCACATCCGATCTGAACTTAGGGCCTTATCTCTCAATGACGACCCCATCGTCATTGCGCATAAGCCCTGATTGTTTGTAGGTGTCTTTACTTGTGATAGGCATTGCTTTGGCGATCAGGTCAATGGACGGAATCTCCAATTCTTTATTGGCATAAGGGTGCGTAGTTGCACGATCTTCCTTTGCTCTCGTTGAGAACAATATTCTCGCATGTGTAAGTTAATGTCAATGGACAGACAGGGTGTTATTACTGCAATTTTACTTCTTAAGCGGCTTCCAGCGTGCTGTTCTTTTATATCCCAATGAGCTTGAACTTACTTTTCTCTTGGATCTGATGGGTATATCCGTAACTCTCAATTGGCAAAAGTTGGATTAGTGGCACGGTGTAGTTCTGCTCCAGCAACATATTTGCTCGTTCAGTAAACTTTTCTTTCTTCGCAGCTGCTTCTTCAGCTCTTTCGGGTATGTCTATAGTCCGGGGTTTTCTTCAATTCAGTATATTCTCCGTGACAATAGTCCGGGGTTTTCTTCAATTCAGGATATTATCCGTGACAGTAATTCGTTTAACGTGATCGTGACACATTGGAAACGAGGTAAACACAAATCTTAAAGAGCGCCAAATCCACAGCAGGAGTCGCAAAATCCAATTTGCGAAAACAGAGGAACTTTTCTCAATTCACAAATCAAGTAATGGTCACAGAAACATGCAAAACCACTCTCAATGTACATGGAACATTTTAGGTTTACCAGAAGTCGTTTGTTTTGTCTTTCATTTTCAGAGAGGTTTCCCGTTCGAATATTGCTTTCACTCGTTGCAAATATCGTGCTGTTGGCATCAGTTTTACTCGTTCATTCAGCTGGAATTTATTAATAAAATGAAATTCTTCAAAAATGACTCTTCTCATTTGGACAACGGATTGAAGATTTTGAATTAATACAAAGGAGAAATACATCATTTGCTTTCCAGTTTTCAGAAAAAAAAATTTCCGTTTTCTAGATTTCATTCGGCTATATTTAATGTAACTTCCAATTCAGACTCAGAGAAGTTCTCTATATTCCTGGCCTCTATGATCTTGTCCAAGCTCTTTCAAGCATGTCCCAATATCCAATGAACAAGCTTGCCTCGCGTTTTTTTCACCATAAAAAAACTTCATATGCATCAAAGCAGTACACGATGCCTGAGACCTACATTCGTGCGCAAGCCGGAGCGCAGTGCTCATAGAGCCAATTCTCCGCTGTCTGAAATGATGACTGTACTTTTGGGTTGGCCGCTCTGTCTCCCTTCAGCTTCAATCTTGCGGACAACATCCATTCCAGAGAGCACCTTTCCAAACACAACATGGTGGCCATCCAACCTACAAGAGATTGCAAGGAGTTAAATCCTTGGTTTAGTTTATGATCAACCTAACAACTCAACAGATTACCAAAAGAACTAAGATTAACTAGATTATGACAATAATCCATGATAAAGTTGCCAAGATGTTAGTAAGCATACGCACATTTCTCCCCTACAAGGTCTGAGATTAAGCTAACGATAGCCTCAAACTCATTCAAATCATGGCAACATCTCCAACAGTAACAGCAATGAGCTGAATGTCCCACGAATTAGGTGACAATGTTGCTTATCAAAGAAATGAGTAAAGGAAGATAGTCAATTACCAGCTAGTTGTCACAGTGGTAATGAAAAATTGTGACCCATTCGTGTCTGGCCCAGCATTTGCCATCGAAAGGCACCCTGTTACAAGGTAGAGAATTAAACCTTTACATGTTCTTATTCATGGGTCGCAGCACAAGAAGTTAACTTCAGGGTTACTACAAACTTTTTCGCAATTCTTTGGAAAGCACTAGGAAGTTCAATTATGCAAATACCTGCATCTGTATGCTTCAATTTGAAGTTTTCATCAGAAAATTTGTTCCCGTAGATCGACTCTCCCCCTCTCCCGTCTCCAAGAGTGAAATCACCACCCTGGATCATAAAGCTAGGAATGATCCTGTGGAATCGGCTCCCTTTGTAATGCAGGGGCTTCCCACTCTTTCCGATCCCTTTCTCCCCTGCAATAAGACTGATAATAATCTAGGAAAGACACCCTGACATGTTTAGGCAGGAAGTAACAATTTAGGGATACCTCTCTCTTCTCTACACATGTATGATTCTTTCTTATTATTAATTTGTAGAGAAATCATTCGAAAAAGGCCGATTCCTCTTCCTTCAACTTGGTCATGAGTGTTCACGGGTTTAAAGGAAATTCAAAAAGGAAGCAGATGTCACTTGGCTACCCGTGCAAAGAGCTCGGAAGTTATCTGCACAACAAAGATGTAGAGCAAGCGAGAAAAATGAGAAATAAGATTTCGACGTATAATTCATGACATTGTGAAGCATAGTGCATATAGGTTCTTACCAACTGTTTTGGGGACGGTTTTGCCAAAGAGACCCATGACAATTCGACCTGGAGGCATACAAATCATAATGAAGTAAGATCCTTCTACCAAAGAGATTCGAAATTTAATTTTAGCAGCAAAAGATGGATTCATATAAAATCAGGCTCTTAATCATTCTGAAGAGCATGAAGAGCATGGCACAACAGACGGGTGCAAATTCTTAAAAAAAAACAAGAGATATAACAAACAATCATAACAACCAGAAAGCGCTCATTGCCAAACCCAACTTCCCAGAAGGAAAAAAGCTAGCTCACCAAAGATTTGACTAACTCGAGGATGATAACTACACCCAGGAGAAGATTTCCATGCACAAAAAGACGGGTGTGAATCCTTAATTAAAAGCGAGAGATATAATGACCAATCATAACTAACAGAAAAGCACATTACCAAATCCAGCACCCCCAAAAAGGAAAAGAAACGGCTTCGCCAAAGATTTGACTAACTCGAGGACAATAACCACACTGAGGAAAAGATTTCTATGCAAGGATGTCTATCGCAATCAGATTCAATCAGTTCTTACTTCTTACTGACTTCTGTGCATAGAAAGGAGAATGTTCATACACAAAACTCTAGCTCAATTACTTCTACCGCGACGATGATACGTGCTATATAATTCAGCGCAGTATTCAAAGAATCTGTTCAGCTATGAGCTTAAATTGTACAGAGTGCATACCCACTGGTTTTCCTCCAATCTCAACATCGAAATAAACCTTGTGAGTCACCTCTTCCAAATCGCCTGGCTCCTTCTTTACCTGCAAAACATGAACAACATCATCATTAATTCTCTCTCGCACTCAGTCAGTAGCCACCCGAAAACAAAAAAAAAAAAAAAAAGCGCGAAATTATCATATCTCTCCACAAAATGGGATTAATAACGATATACTTAGACGCAAGGAATTACCGCACCAACTTTGCGATGAACAAGTTTCGGGTCAGACGAAGCTCCGGCGTCGCTCAATCGGTTCTGCACGCAACAAACAAACGAGTCAAGAAGTTTCAGAACTATCCGGAGGAGAAATAGGGGTGGGATTCGGGTCGAGGTCGAGCTTCGAATCACCTGGATGAGAGCAAGGGTTCCGAACAAGACCAAGATCCACGCCATCGTGATCGTGACCCATCTCGTCCTCGTCGCCATGGGCATTTCCAAATTTCGCTGCTCTCCTCCTCCTCCGCGCTTAAATTTCGTGCCTTTTCCTCGGAATTCGTGAAAATTCACGGAGAAGGATAGCGCAGGCTTTGTGGGTTTTTGTGGGTCAACTGTCTCTTCAATGGTCGGCCATGAGCGAAGCTCGAGCTCTTTGATCAGCTTGCTTCTCCTTTGGTTTTTCACTGCGTACTGTTTGGTTGGTGGCGGGTCTTCGTTTTCCGACGAAGAACGGTGAACGACGGAAGTGTCCGGCCGGGCCGGTCCGACCCGGCCCATGGCCCATCGTACCTGGCTTTAACCGCGTCGTGCCCCGACCGGCCCATCAATATGGTGGGCCATTCCTGATGGCCCGTGTCATGTCGTGCTACTGCTCGTACCTTCATCGAGTAACTCGCCGCGGCCGCGGCCGTGGCGGTTGGCGGCGGTTTTCCCAAGTGGCTTCGAGCCCCCTCTTGCTCACGACTTCGAAATGGCCCCACTCGCTTCTCGACCTTGGACAGCCTTGGTCGAATAGGTTCGACCGTAATATGGAGTATGATGACCTTGGCTCTACATTCATTAACACCGCAGTGGAGATAACGGTGACGGACTCGCTTGAAATGAGCTGTAGTTTATGGCTCGCATTGATCATTCTACTACGAACGCACTATTTCTATGGTCACTAAACTTGTCAAATTGGTGAGTCGGATATGATAAAAAATAGTCATACCCAAATTGATCCATTTATTCTGTCCCATTTTCATGTAATACAGATTTAGTGATCCATATCTAACCCAGTACACACTCAACCCATACTTGACCGACCAAAACACTTTCACGTTTAATAAAATTTAAGAAAACTCATATCCAAACTAAAGTGAGAGTAACGGAGTGAGCGAGCTTGAAATCGAGTGAGAGCGGGAGAAAGTCATAGAGGTAGGTTGGCTTTAAGTTATGAGTCAATTTAACACTTATACTATTTTGAGTCTCGCCATTCTAAAATTATTTATGATTCATTTATTAATTATAACCAACACATATAACAATCCAATCTATCTAATATGGGTCAAAAAATGAGTCTATGACTTATTTTAATAGGTTTCACAGCAAAATCCGGATCGCCACTGAGATGGCGTGTGCGGTTACTCCTAACTTGTTCAACGTAGCCTGCATAAGCAAATATGAAAACGGGTATTATAATAATTGCATATGAACGAAATCTAAGTCCGGCGTTCTTGACGTTCAGACTCGGTCTAGATATTCACTCCACTATATGTACTTAAATTATTGTAATCATCTAGATCTTGTCCTGGCTGGCTGGCTGGCTACGCATTCCAACGTGTACGTATCCAGAGCCAGATTCATTTTCACCACATAGCTACTGTCCCAGTTACATCGGCGGGGAATAATGTGCAACTATAGTATTCATTATCGTTAGCCAGATTCATTTTCACCGCATAGCTACTGTCCCAGTTACATCGACGGGGAATAGTGTGCAATTATAGTATTCATTTATTGTTCTATTGATCTAATTTAAATTGAAACAAATAGAAAAGGTTGACGACACGTACAAATGGTTAAGGGCACGTTTGGCAATCGGCCAAATAGTAACTATTTCTAGTCTTTTGTTCCCGGAATCAATTTTGGAACAGAGAAATTGGTTTGGTGAATTTTTTGTTTCCAGGGACAAATTTGCAAAAATTTGTTCTCAAAATAAGTTTTGGAACAGAATCAAGAAGCAAAGAAAAAGTTGTTTCTTGATTCTGGGAACAAGAATCATAAATGGAAAAGAATTTTTTTTTTCTTTTTCTTCTTCGACTGATGACCGGCCACAGGCCAGGGCTGGCGAGAGTGAGGGCCGCCCTCGCCGAATCTGGCATGGTCGGCCCTTGCCGCCGCCCTCGCTGGATCTGGCGAGGGCGGCGGTGAGGGCCACACTAGCCCAAGTCGCAAGCCGCCCTCGCCGGCCCTGGCCTGTGGCCAATTGCTGGCATCAGCAACCTAGCCATGGCCAAGGAAGAGGAAGAAGAAGAAAAGTAAAAAGAAAAAAATATTAAAATATTATTAATAAAAATAAATTTTGTATAGTTATCAAACGCATTTTTGTTCTTATTCTATTCCAAGAATAACAATTTTGAACAATTACCAAACATTTTGAAATGCTTAAAAATTATTCCCAAGCAAGGAATAAAAAAGAATCATTTCTGAATAAAAATTGTTTTCGAAAACAGAATAGTTGTCGAATACACCCTAAGACTTTTTGGAATTAAAATGATAGAAAAATGGGTTAATACCATGAAAAACTCTAAACTGGTACACCTTGTGACAATTTTACCTCCACTAAAAACTTCAAATTGGTACACTTGTGATAAATTTATGTCAAACTATTTTTTTTACCACAAAAACCTCACATTGGTACACTTATGACAATTTTATCCCGTACTAATTTTTTAACCACCAAAAACCTTAAACTGGTACACCTTACCAAAAACTAATTATTTGATTACTAAAAACCCAAAATTGGTACATATATGATAAATTTATCCTCCATTAGTATTCGTTAAATTGGATCAATATCATGAAAAATCACAAATTGATAAATTTATGACAAACAGAGGGCTAGAATCCCAAACTGGTATACCCGCCAACTATTATATGTCATCAAATTTAGTAATTTGACAGTAAAATTTAACAGAAATTAACGGACAGTGAATTTGTCACAGGAGTACCAGTTTGAGATTTTTGATGGTCAAAAAATTAGTTCAGGGTAAAATTATCACGGGTGTATCAGTTTAGAATTTTTTGTGATCAAAAAAATAGTTTGGTATAAATTTATTATAAGTGTACCAATTTGAGATTTTTCGTGATATTAACCCTAAAAAGAATGACCAAGACTTGTCGATGATGATCCAAATGTGCATAGCATTCCATGTTCTCAAATCTGGGTTTGTAGCTTATGAACCGTGGCCTCTTCACCAATGTGAAAACGCAACCTCACATATCTTGCTCAATGATTGAGGGAGGAACTCGAATGTGAATGATTAATCTCGTGAGATCGTTTCGGTTATGCTTTACACCGTGTGTAGAAACTTTCGTGTTTGATCGACCCATCAAGCTTCTTACGCGGCAATATGCTAGTGCAAAAAACAAATGATCGAACATTGAAATAAACAGGATGACAAGATGAATAAAACTGGATTTGCTTGGTTCGGTTCGTGGAACATATTCCATTAGAAGAGTAGTAAGCGATCTCACTATCGATCAATCGATACAATGAAGATTACAATCACATCTAAGTTACTCAAATACTATAAAGTTTTTTGCAAGTGCAATTACATTCAAAGTGGATTCTGTGAACTTCTCTAGGACCAGTTCCAACTTCCAAGGCCTTTCGGTTTCCAAATTGAAACTTCTTTTGGAGAAAAAAAATATTTTTGCATTCAACGAGACTTGAACAATCATCTTCAATGTGAATAAATAACACAATCACTAGACCAACACATGCTTTTCTAAATAAATGGTTTAATTTTTTATACCCTATTATAAAAATATCATTTTTACACGAAACAAAAAAAATGAAGCCGATTCTTGATTCTCCTTAAGAATTACAGTTTCAAACGTCGAAAATGGGCGTCACAGGATTGATTCCATGTTTTAGGTCTATATAAGCACATCCAAGAACTGATTATCCCTAATTCAAGTTAGAAAACTTACTTGAATCGAGTTTCTTTTACAGCTTAAATTCAAGGCATAATTTATCAGCCTATCGAATGGAGCTGATGAGGGTATGTCCTTAGCGTCCACGCTAATCCTCGCTAACCGATACACGCACGACTTTTAGCTGCTACTTTTTCTTTTTTATGTACGAAAGAGTTGTCTTTTCTTTCCACTTTAATTCTATTTTATTTTTATGATAAAGCGGGAAGGACTTTTTCTTGTTTTTCTTCTTTTTTTTTTATTTTTTATTTTTGATTCACGGCATTCTTTGCAACTTCTTTTTTTTTTGTTTAATAATAATTTGCTGCATCCGTCGGCTCTGTAGTTTAATAAATACAAACCAGATTCATATTCGGGGTACGATACGATGAAAAGATGTGCACCGCACACCATAAAATAACGTTGAAATTTTGTGCCAGCAAAAGAAAAAAAGTGTAACGCATGAACTAATTTCTACATGGCGGTCAACAATAATAGGATACATGACACATGTGACCCTTAAATTTTGACCTAACATGTAATATGATCCTTAAAATTCAGTTCAACGTATAATGTAGTCCCTGAACTTTAGCCTAACGTGTAGTATTATTCTTGAAGTTTTAATTTATTAAATATAGTATCTGAACTTTTGGTACAAATTCAATTGAGTTCAAATATTCAATATTGTCCCTAAACTTGAATTGATAAAATGACATCATTAAATAGTTGATGGACTAGATTAAATGTGTATCAAAATTTTAAGGATCAAATTATATATTAGATTAAAGGTTTGAGGATCATATTAAATAAATTAAAAGGTTATGAATCGTATTATACGTTGGGTAAAAGTATCGAGGAGCATTTATTTAACTATCTCGTAATGTAACCAAACAAAGCATTAAAGTTCCGTTTTAATGGGAGAGAGAATGTGAAAGAAAAACTTCGGGGCTAACGTCGGACACGTCGAAAGTCCAACGGTTCTCGGCAACAAATACTCCTCGAACGTAGGCCTCGTCGCCCTTCTTCTTCTTCCTCCAATCCCCTGCAACCTCCCTGCAACCCCTCCCCTCTCTCTCTCTCTCTCTCTCTCTCTCTCTCACCTCCAATCTCTGCGAAGAAAGGAGGGGAAAGGAACAGGGGAGCAGATAGATCGGGGCACGATGGCATCGTCGAACGGGAGCTACAACTACAAGATGTTCAAATACTTCAACCGGAAGTTCAAGATCACCGAGATCGAGCCCCCCCAGGACGTCAAGGAGGCCTTCCACAGGTTCTCCGGCGGCGGGCCCCACATGGGCCCGGACCAGCTGCGGCGGTTCATGGTGGAGCACCAGGGCGAGCCGGGCGGGGGCGCCGCGGCCGCGGCGTCGGAGGCGGACCGCGTGTTGGAGCAGGTCCTCCACACCAAGTTCCAGCTGGTCCCCGATCGCAAGCAGGGCCTCACGCTAGACGATTTCTTCCGTTACCTGTTGCGCGACGATCTCAATGGGCCCATCTCGTGCCAGGTCAGCGGTCATTCCCCTCTTTCTCTCTCTTTCTGATGGTTGAAATGTCAAATGCTCTGTTCTTCCGTTGGTAGACGAGGAAAATCCAAAGCAGGGGACTGTGACGTTTGATCTCTTTCTCCTCGGAAAGTTTGGTGGTAAATACTGTAGGACGAGGACGATGGCGATGACGAGGACGTGGCAAGTGACTTTTGTTTTTGCCCACCCTTGACCTAGTAAGATTAGCAGAAATGGTTTCTTTGACGTTTTCTTTTCCCCCATTTGAACACTTTTCAGCCATCGAATCCCATTCCACTGGTAGCATTGCCGTTGCTTTTTCTCTACTAGCATAAGTTCGATGCACTCCGGGTCGAAGAAAATCCTTCTGCAAGCGGTCTTTTCCGAACATGTCTCATGTACATCGTCGAATTAAGTGACTAGTTACATGTACCCGGATCTTGATCACGAGCTCGCTTGCTTTGACCGATGGTGCTGCTCATGAAATGTAGGAAACGTAGAAAATGTTGGGTTCCCTGGTCATTATTGGTTTGTGCTTCAGGAAGAATAATCGCCGCGTCTCGATTTGATGTGCATCCGATGCCACTGAGGTCTATGTCACAATGTGATGGGGCGGGAATTAATCTTGCAGGTGGCTACATGTGCCAAAATACTAGACATAACATGCAATGCTTATTGTTATATTGATGCAGAGCTTGACATTTGAAGCGAGTACGATTTGAAATGAACCTTTGAACAATGTATCTAGACTGCATTTTAGTCCTTGACGAGGGTGATATCGAATGGCAGGTACACCATGATATGACTGCACCCTTGTCACATTATTTCATATATACAGGGCACAATTCCTACCTCACCGGGAACCAGTTGAGCAGCGACTGCAGCGATGCTCCTATTATACGAGCGTTGCAGAGAGGCGTGAGAGTGATTGAACTCGACATGTGGCCCAACTCAGACAAAGATGACATCCTTATTCTTCACGGGAGGTACAAAAACTTCACCTTTTTCCCGTTCCTCATGCAGCCTAGTCCTCACTCCTGTTGAAGTTATAATTAGTGTCAGAATGTTGAGCTTGTCTAGATTGACTGAGAGTTAGTTCATGACTACGAGCTTCTCCGATAAATCAATGGCTTTGCATTGGTTTGAACTGATTAAGTTCAAAGGATGATATTCTAAACCTTTTCATATTGGATTGCAGGACGCTAACGAGTCCCGTCACGCTTGACAAATGTTTGAAGTCCATAAAAGAGCATGCCTTTGTTAAATCGCCGTACCCGGTTATAATCACTTTAGAAGACCATCTTACACCAGAACTCCAGGCTAAAGTTGCAGAGGTTGTATACCATTTCTTTTTCTTTCATAGTTTAAATGTTTAGCATTCATTTCTGTTGTTGATCATTCATTTATAGACTCAAATAGTTTTGTAATGCAGATGGCCACTCAAATATTCGGGGATACATTGTACTACCCAACAGCAGAATTCTTAGCAGAATTCCCTTCACCGGAGTCACTTAAGAAGCGGATCATCATTTCGACCAAACCTCCAAAAGAGTTTCTTGAATCTAAAAGCTCAAAGGATAAGTCTTCATTTTCACCGACTGGTTCACATTCATCAGAAGACGAAGCTAGGGGGAAGGAAACACCTGACTCTACATCTGAGTTTGATTGCGATTACAGGGTAAGACGTGGCTTTTTAATTTGCCATTTTCCTAAAATTGGGATTTTTTGTTTTGTCCTTAAAGAACTTGAAATACATCACAGAGTGAGAGCGATCAAGATTGTGAAGACACCAATGCTAGCCAGACACCCGAATACAGACGCCTAATCACAATACACGCAGGGAAACCAAAGGGTGGCTTGAAGGAGGCGTTACGAGTTTTAGAAGATAAAGTTAGGCGTCTAAGTTTGAGCGAACAGGAACTCGAGAAAGCTACTTCATCTCATGGCACTGATTTGGTGAGGTACTTGTCGAAAAGAACCCATATCGTGGATTCACTAGTTGTTTTGGTGCTCTTAGTTTTCGCTCCTTTCGTTTATAATTTGTCCTTGATTGCTGCTGTTCATGTCAGGTTTACTCAAAGGAACATTTTAAGAGTGTATCCCAAAGGAACAAGAGTCACTTCCTCAAATTACAATCCCCATCTCGGTTGGATGCACGGCGCTCAAATGGTCGCATTTAATATGCAGGTTCATTCCCTTTTCTTTCCGTTTCCACAAATTGAGGTTGGCATGAATCAGAATTTCTAGATTGAGCTCAATGACCGGACATTGTTTCTGCTCATATCAATCTATGTAGCAAAGGACTTCTCTTAGGTTGTTGTTATCCATTATGAAGTGCTCAGTAGTTCTATTGCTCGGTTTTTCTTGATTGAGGTGCTTTCGATTAGGCAGAAAACCCAACATTTACATGGGAATCCAGTTCCAAATACACGGAAATGTTAAGAAACAGTTTTTATCTGATATAGTCCAAATCTGAATCTCTCTCCTCTTCAAGCAGATTCTTTTGTAAGTACTGTTTGATACACAATGATGTGTCCCGAGCCTCTTTTGAGCTTACTTGAGCTTTCACGTGGCAGGGATACGGGAAATCGCTCTGGAAGATGCACGGGATGTTTAGAGCCAACGGAGGGTGTGGTTATGTGAAAAAGCCAGAGTTTCTGATGCGGCAGGGTCCTAACAAGGAAGTGCACGATCCTAAAAGAGAGCACATTGTAAAGAAGACATTGAAGGTTTGCGACACATCCTAATGTACCAAATAATTTGGTCTTATATTGTTGGATTATCCTAAAATTGTGTTTGGAGGATCAGGTCAGAGTATATATGGGGGACGGATGGCACTTGGAATTTAGCCCGACACACTTTGACACTTTTTCACCTCCAGACTTCTACACGAAGGTTAGAAGAAATTTTGCAGTGATACGATAAAAATTCCTAATGTTAGGTAGTCCAAGGCCGAAAAGTTTCGGCTTCCTTTGGTAACTTTTATTCGGGTTCGGACTGACAAAAATTCAAAACTGAACTTATCTTTTTATATTTCTGAAGAGTCACATGAAAAAAAGAAACTGTACCAAACTGAACTGTCAAGTATCTCCTTGATTAACCTGAAGCCACTGATTTCTTTACATTTCAGGTGCACATTGTCGGAGTGCCAGCCGATAATGCCAAGAAGAAGACGAGGATCATTGAAGACGACTGGTTTCCTGTTTGGGACGAAGAGTTCGAATTCCCGCTGGGCGTCCCAGAGCTGGCCTTGCTTCGGATCGAAGTAAGAGAATACGACAGGTCCGAGAAGGACGATTTCGGCGGGCAGACGTGTCTTCCCATATCGGAGCTCAAAACCGGAATCCGCGCGGTCCCGTTGTACGATAAGAAGGGAGAGAAGTACAAATCCGTGAAGCTTCTGATGCGATTTCAATTCGTATGATTAGATAAGCAGAAACCTATTTCATCTCATTATGGGCTAGATTATATTTCATTTGCATTATTGTGCAGATGAAGAAGCTGTTGTGTAGAGATTTCTCATCTGCAGTTGCAATGAATGACAATGACTTATCATGTCATAGAGAAAGTTGCGAATGACGCCTGTTCATTCTACATGTTCAGCTTCATTTTGGAGTTGGTGGGTGGTTCCAAAATGGTGACTTGTCTCTTGACCTTGCAAAAATGATGTCCTAGATAGTCATGTGGTTATTTTTCATGGCATTGGTGCAAAAGTCAGTTTTTCCTCCTCCTTTTTCCTTCTTTTTCGGGAATCCTTTTCTTTCTGGCCCAGATTTAGCAATCACTCTCTCCCGGGACCTTATCATCGCCGACAGTGAGAAAGATGCTTGCTTATGCTGTCCCTTTTCTGTGTCCTATCTGAATCGCATTACACGTGTCTTCTTCATCCACCGGTTTATGACTGGCTGGGCTTTGGTTGATCCATGTTTCGGCCGACGGTGGTCATTTGTTCACAGTTCTTTCAGATTGAATGTAACGTCAGACCACCGTTTTCTTCTTCTGCTTTTTCCTCCGAACGCTAATTTTCTTCGGTGGATCTTCTTCTTTTGGACTGACACCTGCAATCATCGTATTGTTTTGGGCCCGAGAGACAGCGATACACACTGATCGCTGGTACTGCATGAAAAGCACTAAGCAGCTCTTGTCCTGTTATGGTGGAAATATGGTGTAGCATTAATTACCAGTTGTTTGATGTCCGTCCATTCAAAGGTAATCAGAGGCAATGTGTGGAACACGTTGGGATTGCCGCTTCCAAAGGCGACTTGAGCCTAACATCGTCGTCGTCATGTGGGCCTGCGTATCTCTCAGTCTCACCCGAAGATCCAGTATAAAAATTGATCAGAAAATTACACATTTCTGGATTTAAACGACTGAATAAACGACATATAGGGATAGCCAATCGCTGTGCGGCAACTCTAAAGTTGCCACTAAGGCTCCACTCGTTCCGTGAAAAATATATATATATTTTTTGATTTCGTTAAAAAAATTATGTTTCTGAAAAATATTTTCCATAAAAGTATTTTTCTAGAAAATGGCACAATTTTTCGATGTTCGGGTGAAATATAAAAAAATCTTGAAAAATATTTTTTCTTGTTTGGTATGAAAAAGATTTTCCTCTTTGTAATACTTTTAATAATTTTTTAATTTTTAAAAATATTTTTAATTTTCTTTTTTTTTTTTTTTTTTTCCTTCTTCTTCTTTCACGGTCTGCCACGGAGGCGGCCGGCGACCGGCCACAGGCGAGCTTGAGCCTCGCCACAAGCCGGTGAGGCTCGATCTTGCTAGATTTCGGTGAGGTCAAGCTCGCCCAAGGTCGCCGGAGCCTCGCCGACGTTTGGTGACCTCGGGCAAGGCTCGAGCCTCGCCTAGCTAGCCGGATCGGGCGAGGCCCAAGCTAGCCAGCCTCAGGCGAGCTCGGTCTTGCCGGAATTTGGCAAGCTCGAGCCTCGCCACCTTGTGGCAAGGCTCGAGCTCGCTTGTGGCCGGTTGCTAGCCGTCGCCATGGCCGGCAATTGGCCAAGGAAGAAGAAGAAGGAAAAGAAAAAAAAAAAAAAAAAAAAAAAATAAAAAATAAAAAAGATTATTGAAACAATAAAATTTAGAATTTTAAAAAAAGAAAATAAGAATAATTATAATGAATGATGAAAGGAGGGGGAAAGAGGAAAACATTTTTCTCACTTTTGAAGGTGTTTTGTGAAAATATTTTCCATAACTAGTTTATTTTTCGTGAAATGAGTGGAGCCTAAAGGAAGATTGTTTTGTCCTTTAGGTTATGTTGAATTTTTTAGTTGAGCGCAGTTTATTCTTATAATCTGATTCCACAAATTTTTAGAAAAACCAACTTAACTTCTTAAGAATACTCATAGTAGAATAATGGAAGATGGATCAATCAAATGCGTTGGAAAGTAGATATCACGCGGTCTATTATCACGACTAAGATGGGGATGAAGGTGATTGGGTTTTTGTTGGATATTATCTCTTACTTAAAATGACTCGATAATAATTAAGTTTAGATAGTAGAATTGAGTTTCGTAGGTACTCTTAAAAATAACCAATTATATGTTTCTTGATTTTTTATTTATTTCCCTTTTACACTCATCTGTGGTCATAGCTTTTGTAGATAGTGTTAGGTTTTTCCTTAACCTGTTCATCCATTTTGTTTTTCTTTTTTGAGCATGTGAAGCTTCACATACCCAAGAATTACATTGGATTTCAGTTCCATAAACATTACAATGGTCAAGATAATTATTGTACTTCTCTCATCCTTTGTTATCGGCTGCCATGAGGCCACACGATCAACTTTATAAAAGAAGAAAATGCCACCTTATGCATGGACAGAGCTCCACGCATCTGACGAATATACTACAAAAAGCAAAACATATCCTCCTCACATCAGCTTTTGTGCAAGAAGCATCTTCTTCTCGGATCACAATTACCTTTTCCCTCTTCATGAATCACTCTCAAAGGTTAAAAGTCGACCAATCCCCAAGTATCAAGCCGTAACATGCAAGCATCACTTTATTAGTTGGCCCCAACAAGAAACAACCGACAAGAAATGGGTCAACTCAAAAGATCATTATCATCAACATTTCCCCCCTCGAGAAAGAGAGAGAAGAGGATCAAGCTCCTTGTTCTTGTTTCCTTTCTTCTTCTTCGTCTTCTTGGATTATCGACAGAAGATCATATTTTGCTGCAAAACTCATGTCAAAACAGACCTACCGAGTGTGCTTATGCTTCCGCAGGAGGTTCAAGCTCCATGTGGCGGAAGCGCCAGACGAGATCAAGAGCCTGTTTGTGCGATACTCAGAGAATGGGACCATGACTGTCGATCATCTCCACAGGTTCTTGACCGAAGTTCAGAAGGAAGAGAGAGCCACGAGAGAGGACGCACAGGCCATCGTGGACAGCCTACGTGAGCTCAAGCATCTTAACATACTTCACAGGAAGGGCCTCAGCTTTGAAGCCTTTTTCAGATACCTGTTTGGTGATATCAACCTTCCTCTCTCTCCAAATCAAGGGGTAATAAAAAATGTTTTTCCGGACCTATGAAAATCTATATTTGATCTAAAGATCCAAATATCATGCTACATGAATATCCATCACTTAATATTCTTTGTTGTTTGGATGAGATCCTTGCACTGTTTGAACCCTTTTCACTCTCTCTTCTTCTCTTTCTTCTTGGCTCTTTAGACATAAGAAATTTAGCTTGATTGAGATGGTTAGAACTTGATGATATATGAGTGCTTTTAATAAGAAACGAGGATTTATATCTCTAAAAACATATTCCAATCAGTGTGAATCTTCTGGGGATGCTAAGTTAGAAAAGTCAATGAGAATGGGTTTTTCCTTTCCATTATTGTACCCTTCCAAAAGAATGAGAAAAAGGGTCTGCGGTACAGTTAACCCTGTATTTGTTGGCTTATTCCTATTATTAAAAGAGAATGGGTACAGTACACATTATTAATATTTTTCGTTGAAGATGCTCAAACTCAAAGTCCTCATAGAAGCTCAGTACTCTCCTTTTCATTACATTCAAATCTAGGCACGTCCTGAAGAAAAACGAAATGAACTCAGTTTTTACAGGAACTGGGAGCATTGTCATCCAACAGGTCAACTTAGGAGTTCAGTGAATATGCTTAGATTTATGACACAGATCCAGTTCTAACGAGAACAAACTATGTCTGAGCCACTCATAGGGCATTGGACCATTTGAGATCAGTGGGTGCTTCATGCCCCAAGATTCACCTACCTAGGCCAACTTCCTTGTCATAAAAGAAGTGGTGCAGTTCGGCTTACTTTTAGTGCCATTCCTGTGTTGTTCTGGAGCTCATCATTCATGTGTTGTCTCACTGATATTAGCACCGCATGCAGTATCTGGCGACACAGCATGAGTATTCAAGTAATATATGACCTGTCGACCCGCATCATTCCTTATTTTTCTTGACAATAATTGGTAGTGACATCTTTCTTTCTCTTTTTGATCTAATCCAGGTGCACCATGACATGGATGCCCCTCTGTCTCATTATTTCATATACACAGGCCACAATTCATATCTAACGGGTAATCAGATAAGCAGTGATTGCAGTGATGTTCCGATCATCCAAGCGCTCCAGAGAGGCGTTAGAGTGATTGAATTGGATTTATGGCCAAATTCATCTAAGGACAACATCGATGTTCTTCATGGAGGGTAAAATGATCTCGCGTGACATGATTCTACATGTCCATGTTGTCTAGCCAGAATTATTACTAATCTCATTCCCTGCATATTAACTCCCTGAAACATTTTAATAACGAAAACCACTTGAGAAGCATGATGCTGAGATGCTCTTAATGTATGGCACATGAAACTTGTAAATGTGTTAGTATTTTGCTCCTCTCAAAAGAAAAGATTGCAGGATCTGATGTTTGATCTAGCTTGTTTGCATGCTCCATATGTACTGCTATTAATTTCGTTTTATCTATTTAGGACTTTAACCACTCCAGTGGAACTTATAAAGTGTCTGAGGTCTATTAAGGAGCATGCGTTCGTCACATCCGAGTATCCAGTCATCATAACATTGGAAGATCACATCACTCAGGATCTTCAGGCCAAAGTGGCTGAGGCGAGTCTATTTGAAATTTTGGGTGTGAATGTGTACCCCATATCAAATTTTCGTATTGTTTACTGTCCTGGGATCTATTTGTAGATGGTCAATCAAACCTATGGAGACATGCTGTTTTGTCCCGGATCGGAATGCTTAAAGGAATTTCCTTCCCGGAGTCACTCAAGAAGCATATTATAATATCGACAAAACCGCCTAAGAGGTATCTTGAGGCCCAAGAAACCAAGGAAAAGAAAATTGAACAGCAAAAGAGCAAGGCCTTGACCGATGAAGAGGCTTGGGGTAAAGAATTACCCGAACTCAAAGTGGGGGACTCTGCAGCTGGTGATTCGGTATATGATGGAAAGATTTTTCGTTTTGTAAAAAATCATCAAAACAACTTTCTTTGATCACTGAAATCACGATCTTTTGGCAGAATGGTTCTGATGAAGAAGACAATAATCATGAGGAAGTACTCGATGACGGTGATAAAGCACAACGAGATGTGGTGCCGGCATATGTGAGGCTTATAGCTATCCATGCAGTGAAACGAAAGGGTGGACTGAAAGATTACCTGAGGGTTAATCCTGATAAAGTCACACGCCTGAGTTTAGATGAGCAAAAGCTCGAAAAAGCAGTCGCTGCCCATGGGAAAGACCTTATCAGGTATTACATGTGCATGTCGTCGGCCGACAATCTTAACATCTAGACAAAGGAAAGAGGAAGCACGCTGGGGAAAATTATGTCAAAAGGGTTGAGGCCGGAAAGGTTATGTCAAAATTATAATGATGCATGCTTGATCTCAGCTCACTGCTAAAGTATATCAAATTAAATGAAGTTAAAATTTCCATCAGTAGTGGACAATATACTCAGCTGGGTATGTCCAATCATGAGTGTAGCTCTTCCATATTTCTCATAATCTATTTCAAATCATACGCATTAATTTTAACTGGATCTGTCTATGAAAGGTTCACCCAGACGAACTTGCTGAGGGTATTCCCAAAGTCCACGCGCATAGACTCGTCAAACTACAATCCAATGATCGGGTGGAGGTACGGAGCTCAAATGGTCGCGCTCAACATGCAGGTATAATTCTTTGCCCGACATTTGTCCATTAGTCGTCCCTAGAATATTGCCCGCATCATTCCCACTTTTGTAGAGATGATCAAAGCAAAAGTTGTTTTTCCAAGGCATTTTCTGTAGAGCACAGTTTGATCTTTCATCAGTAGACCTTGTTTTGATATGAAAATAGAGGCTAAATTCTGGCGTCATTTATCATTTAGTACTGGCATATGTGAAGATAAGAAATGAGATGAGATTGAACCAAAGATTTTGTGGAAATCTTTTCATTCATTATAAAGGGCAGACAAAAAATAGCAATTCCTGTGTTGCCGTGACAGAGGTACTAATAGCTATTCCTGTTTTGACTAGGGACATGGAAGACCACTCTGGTTAATGCATGGAATGTTCAGAGCAAATGGTGGCTGTGGTTATGTCAAGAAACCAGAATTCCTAACGAAATCTGGCCCGGATAATGAAATTTTCGATCCCAAGGCCAAACTTCCAGTGAAAACAACTTTGAAGGTGAATGAGTTTACTCGCTCGCCTTTTCGTTTCCAAGGGCCTTCAAGTTCTTGCCATTGTTTCCAATTGCATTTGTTTCTCTTCCGACGGTCGTTTTCCATTTTTTTGTTTATCCCTTGGCAGGTGACTGTGTATATGGGAGAAGGATGGTACAACGATTTTCATCGTACGCATTTCGATGCATACTCACCTCCGGATTTTTACACCCGGGTAAGTTGATACAATAGCTAGATAGATTTTCTGCTGTCATTTGACAGGTTATTATCTGCGTCGTCTCAGTTCTTGCTCTATTGAACGACTTCAACCATCATGTTCCGGCAACTATATATCTTAGTCGCCATGAAAGAACATAATTAATCGTTGTTTGCTTCTTATGTTGCTCTCAAGTTTGCTGCATCCTTCACCAAAAAGAACAAAGTCTTTGCGGTAGGAGTCACGTGAGAAATCATGGAGCTCCACACCAGTCTAAAAGGAAGCGTTTCGTGTTCACTTCGATATATTGACCGACAGTTTTTTCTTCTTGTTGCATAGAAGAGTAGGCATTGGCAGTAGATCGGAACCATGACAAACTTTCGACTGATTTCGTGGAAATGTTTGGGAAAGCTTAATACAAAACAGCAAACATCGATGCAGGTAGGAATTGCTGGAGTTCCAGCTGATACTGTCATGAAGAAAACGAGAACGCTGGAAGACAATTGGACACCGGTTTGGAATGAAGAATTCGAGTTTCCTTTGACTGTTCCGGAACTGGCCTTACTTCGGATCGAAGTTCACGAGTATGACATTTCGGAGAAGGATGACTTTGGAGGCCAAACATGCCTACCGGTATGGGAGCTGCGAAGAGGGATACGATCGGTTCCGCTCCATAACTACGAGGGAGAGAAGTACCCATCCGTGAAGCTTCTTATGCGCTTCGAATTCGTTTGAATTTGTCGCCGGAATCACCAGTAAATATGAGTCGGATTCTGTAAAAGGCTTTCCTGAAACTTTCGATTGTTGGTGTGAACGTGGTATCCTGTATCCTGTGACCCGCAATTCGCTGCTGGAAATACATGTGCAACGAACGTGTGGTTAAGAATCATCCAAACCTGTTAGTTTGTTCAATTAGTTGCTAATACGGTAAGGCTTATTAGTGTCCTTGTACCGACGTTCAGCCTTGCCTTAACAGGGATGATAGCATAAATAGTCCATAAATTTTGATGTAATGTATAATATTATTTCTAAACTTTTAATTTGCATAATGTGATCCGTGAACTTTTACTCAATGTGCAATGTTGCACCTAAACTTTTAATTGTTTTAATGCGGTCCTTGAACTATTGATAAATATTAGACCAATGTCCATGATAAAGGATGGCGTTACGCATTGGATCAAAGTTCAGATATAATTTTGAATAAATTAAAAGTTTAGGGCCGACATCGCACGTTACCAAAGTTTGAGAATTATTTATGTCATTTTTTCTATCTTACATAATTTCGTAGATTAGCAAATAAAATTAACGTGACCGGAACGCTTCCAAAACTGAAAAACAATGATTAGACCTACATATACCTTTAGCCTTACTAACACATCAACTGAGAGTAGAGCAATGTTAAATGCAACCTGAGCAAGTGGGTTTTTTCTTGAATTTGTTTGCCCGAGCGACGTTAGTTTCTTGAAATGAGATGGAAACTCAAATGAACTCGTTTCCAATGCACAGAGTCAACAGATTCTTGGCAAAAGTACTTGGTGATTAACTTCAAAAAACTTTGGATTGGCAAAGGTGCGGTCAGTTTACGGCGATGATATAATGGGATTTTGTTTCGAGATTGTTTTAAAAATATGTTCAAGCCCATTGGATTTTATGCCAACCATTTTAAAGCATTGTTTGAATATTCTGACAAGTTCGGTAATTTTGTTTTGGGATTGTATTAGAAAACGTTCAGATCCCATTGATTTTCTGACGTCGCTGTCTTCGAGGCCCACAACGCCACGTGTTTCGATACCTCTATTTCTTAAAGACTAATTCCAAAAAGAACACATTTTAGGTTGAGTGGCAATTCTGGCTCAAATTATTTTTTGTTTCGTAAAAAAACACCAACTTTAGATCAAGTGACAATTCTGACCTCAAATTTTTTTTTTCTCATAAAAAATTACCAACTTTAACCCTTTATCTCAAATCTAGCTCTCCGTTGACTCTATATTTTAAGTCACCCTTGTTTAAGAAAAAAGTTATGATCATGAGCTTGGCGGATCTTGTTTATGGCGTCTGTTGACGGGTAGTGATCTACAACTTTAGATTACGAAATCTTACCAGTGAGATTCAATTTAGATCTTTTTGACTTGTCGATGAAGTGAAGGAGACATACAGTTTCACTCTTATTCTTCAAACTGTGGCTTAGAGAAGATGACAATGAATAGCATTTTAAATCCAGTCAGCAAGCCATATGGATTTATTGCTGAGATGGAATAGTCAAGTTGGATAATCAATGGTTCTAAATCAAGGAGTGTCAGATTTGGGATTTAAGTGAAAATTAGTGATTTTTTATGAGACAAAAAAAGTTGGGGTCAAAATTGTCACTTAACATAAAGTTAGTGCTTTTTTACTAGATAAAAAAAAGTTAAGACAAGAATTGTCACTCGACCTAACTTTGATGATTTTTTTTTGGATTTAGGCCCATTTAATAATAGTTATCTATTTCGTTGGCAAGAAAAGCAAAGTACACCCTCAATAGAAACCTGTAAACCAGGATACTCTTTGGATCCTCGGTGATTGTAGGTTACTTCGTAGTCGAAACTCCGATTGGAACTGCCTCGCCTATCCAGGTGTACATACTTGGCAGACTGACAGATCTGCGTTCCTTATTTTAAAGTGCTTGGGTCTATATATTTAGATTCCCTAATTTCCTCATAAATCTTTCTCTTCCCTAAAAGGAGGGAATACCTTTTATGTGTTTAACACTCGAGGAATGTTGAGGTCAATGCCTCATGCGAAGTAGTTTAACCTCTTACTTGGGAGGACCATTTATAGATAATAGTTATCTATTTCGTTGGCAAGAAAAGTAAGGTACACCCTCAACAGGACTTATGAGGTCTTCACCAGAGTGTTTCATACACCTAATTTTGATCTAGGACTTTTTTTTTTTGGAAATTTGCCCAATCAACCAATACAAAACCTTTTTAAATATTTGACCAAAGGGTATAAGTAAGTAGTACGAGCCAAGAGTTTCTCAACCATATCAAATTTATCTAAATTGGACTACTGAATCTCGAGATATCATGCATTTTTACTACAGTAATCCGAACTTGAGTGGGTCGGGTATTTTTTTTGACTTTAACCAATCAAGTAGTACATTCATATGAATCTAATCATAAGATTTTAATCATCGCGAGAGTAATGTTCAGTAGAGTTACAATTGAAAAGAATATCATAACTATTCACCACGGTAGTTCATTTGGTTTGATTCCCATCACTTTGATTCCTATTTCTCAGTGGATGATATTTTCCTAATTAGTTGGTGCTAGTTTTCAGAAGAGTTTGTTATGTTCTTTTCTTGTTCAAGCGTGTATTCTGATGAGAATAGTAAGGACATAACTTTGAGCATTTCATCAAACTCTTGTTTCGGAACTGGATGCCTAGGTTCCCTCACAATTCTTTAGTGGTTAGATGCCCATCCATAAATAATTAGAGGCAATGTGTGGGACACCTTAGGATTCTCTTTTTTAAAATATGTCTTGAGTTTAAGCGCGTAAGCAAAATCCAAATCAAATTGGAGCATGCAGGCTGTATAGTTGTTAAGTAAATTACATATTTCCAAATTCAGACAATTAAACAAATGCCAAATAGAGATGGCAAAGTACTATATGGCAAACCTAAAGATGCCACTGAAAGGAGATTATTTTATACTTTAGGTTATGCTGATTTTTCTAATCGAACTCAGTTTTATCTTTAATTCGATTTATGCCTTGGTTCCACAAATTTTTAGAAAAAACCAAGTTTCTTTCTTTTTAAAAAAAATATTCATAGTAGAATAATGGAAATGAGATCGATCAAATGCATTCTGTTTGCCAGCCTAGTCGTTAGGGATTCTTAAGTGTGACGCCGTGGTGGTGGGTCGTGCGCTAGCGTCACTCGAGGACTAGTCGTGCATCACCGCCGGTTTATAGCTGAGTCATCGCTTGCCGGTCGCGCAGACACCTCGATTATCAAAAAAAAAAAATGCATTCTGTTTGGCTGTATGTCATCTCCTTCTTAATAGGACTCGATGACAATTAAGTATAGACTGTAGAATCGAGTTTTGTAAAGATTCTTCAAAATAACCAAAAGTACGTTTCTTGATTTTTGATTTGGTGAATCCCTTTTATCGAACCACATAAATGGTTGCGTTGTGTTTTATTTATTTATTGTGAATAAAGTTAATTCATTTTGTGTTTTCATTTATTGCATGTCTAGCCGGAAAAGTATCAAAAAACTTCTATATCTATTGTATTTGTGCCAATTCAATCCTAAACATTTCAATTATACCAATTGAGTCATAAACATTTGACATTTTGCCAATGTAGTTCATTTAGCCAATTTTGGCCAGAAATCGCGGACATGGACATCAATTATCCTATGCAACACCACTAGTGCTAATGTGGACAACCTTTCCAAATTTTTTTATTATATTTTTATTGTCTTTTCTTTTTTTTTTTCCTTCTTCCTTTGCTGGTCGCTGGGCCTCGACGATAGGCCACAATTGATGAGTGGTGACCTTACCGGCCTCGAGCGAAGCTTGCCACTGCTAGAGGCTAGCAAGGCTCGACCTCGCTGGATCTAGCTAAGTGAGACTCTCTTGTCGGCCTCTTGATGAGGCTTGACCTTGCTTGAGTCCCTTGTTAGAGGCCAGCAAGGGTCACTACCCTCGTCGATTGTCGTCTTTGGCTAGTCGTCTATCATCTCCAAGGTCTAGCAACCAGTGGAGAAAGAATGAAAAGAAAAGACACAAAGCAAAAAGAAAAAAAATTCACAAAAATAATAAAAAATTGCAAATTTTATCCAAATCAGTCGTCGGTCGTTCATGCCACATAGGACTGTCGACGTCCACGTCAGTAATTTCCAATAAAAATTGATCGAATGGACTATATTGATAAAATGTCAAATGTTTAAGATTCATTTAATACAATTAAAAAGTTTAGGATTAAATTAACACAAGTGTAATAAATTTAAAACTTTTTTTATACTTTTTCCTGTGCTTAGCATTATGATCATGCACGTGAAACTTGATCTAGCCATATCTTACCTTAAATTTCAGGTCCACAAACACTACAATAGTCAAGAGAGTTGTCGTGCTTCTCTCTTCCTTTCTTTTTGGCTTACGCGGGGCCATATGATCAACTTAATAAAAGAATAGAGTACTACCTTTGCGTGGACAGACCAAACTCCTGTCTACAACATTCTATAAGAAACAAATATACACTCACATCGAAAGCATCTTTCTGCACAGTTCACAATCACCCTTTTCCCAGGGATAAACTTGACCAATCCCCATCGTTAATCCATAATATATAATCATCACTTTATTAGTTGGCCGCTCTAAAAAAAAACAAAGGAAAATAAATGGCTCCTTCATCATCGACTCCAACATTCACACTTTCTTTGTTCTATTTTCTTCTTCTTTTTCTTCTTCTTCTGCTTCGTCTTCACAGACAAGAGATCGTGTTTTTCTGCGAAACCCATGTGGAAACAGACTTACCGGGTGTGCTTATGCTTCAGCAGGAGGTTCAACCTCCGCACGGAGGAAGCGCCGGACGAGATCAAGCGCCTGTTCGCGCAATACTCAGAGAATGGGATCATGTCGGTCCATCATCTCTGCAGGTTCTTGATCGAAGTTCAGAAGGAAGAGAGAGCCACAAGACAAGACGCACAGGCCATAGTGGACAGTCTGCGTGAGCTCAAGCATCTCAACATACTTCTCAGGAAGGGCCTTAGCTTTGAAGCCTTTTTCAGATACCTGTTTGGCGATGCCAATCCTCCTCTCTCTCCAAATCAAGGGGTAATAATTTTTTTTGACCTTGTAATGTGATTTCATTTAGTTCAGATTAAATCTTTGAATGAAGAATGTATTTCATGCCTCGATGCAGTAGAACCATAGTGATTCATATGGAGTACAATTATACTACTCATATAGAGAAACAAACAGACCATTATTTGATAGAACAATTGCCTCTTAATACGTATGAAGATCTATTTCCGAACGTAA
Organism: Syzygium grande; assembly: GCA_024733475.1. Lineage (NCBI taxonomy): Eukaryota > Viridiplantae > Streptophyta > Magnoliopsida > Myrtales > Myrtaceae > Syzygium > Syzygium grande. The sequence continues at coordinate 11,051,852 of JAMXDD010000011.1, forward strand.
ACATCAAACTGAATCTGATTGATGCTACATGATACATTGCACTGTGTTGTTCAAATGAGACGATATCAGTGTTTCATCTTTTTTCCACTCTCTTCTAATTTTTTCTTCTTGCGGTCTTGTCTTCTAGCGTCTTTGGACATCTGACATTTATCTTGATTGAGGTGGTTACAACTTGAGGATATGAGCGCCTTTAATATGAAACAAGGATTTATATTTACAATAAACATAATCCAACAGCGTGATTCTTCTGGGTTTTATCATTCAGGTGTTGTCTCACTGATCTTAGCAAAAGCTATTGTGACACAATATGATTGTTTCTGTTATATATGCACGGTCGAGTTACATTGTCCTTTATATTTCTTAACGATAATTGGGGGTAATATTTTTTTTTTTTGGTTGGATCAAATACAGGTGCACCATGACATGGATGCCCCTCTGTCTCATTATTTCATATATACAGGCCACAATTCATATCTAACTGGAAATCAGCTAAGCAGTGACTCCAGCGATGTTCCAATCATCAAAGCCCTCCAGAGAGGTGTTAGAGTGATTGAATTGGATGTGTGGCCAAATTCCTCTAAGGACGACATCGATGTTCTTCATGGAGGGTACGAACATCGCACTCTACATGATTCTAAGTGTTTATGTCGCCTACTCAGAATTGTTACCAATCTTATTCCCTGCGTATTTTCCACCCTGAAACATTATAATAGTGTGAATCGCTCAAAAAACATGATGCTGGTATGCTCTGAATGTATGGCGCGTGAAACTTGTGAATATGCCTTATTATTTTGCTCCTCTCAAAGAATAGATAGCAGAATCTGATGTTTCATCCATGTGTGCTACTATTAATTTGGTTTCTTCTGTTAGAACTTTAACCCCTCCAGTTCAACTTATAACGTGTCTGAGGTCTATTAAGGAGCATGCGTTCGTTGCGTCCGAGTATCCAGTCATCATAACCTTTGAAGATCACCTTACTCCGGATCTTCAGGCCAAAGTGGCCGAGGTGAGTCTTTTTGCAATTTGTGCGTGAATGTGTACCTTAAATCAAATTTTTGTATAGCTTTTACTGTCCTCAGATCTATTTGTAGATGGTCACTCAAACCTATGGAGAAATGCTATTTTGTCCTGAATCGGAATGCTTAAAGGAATTTCCTTCCCGGAGTCGCTCAAGAAGCGTATGATAGTGTCGACGAAACTGCCTAAGAAGTATCTTGAGGCCCAAGAAATCAAGGAAAAGGAAATTGAAAAGCAAAAGAGCAAGGCTGCAACCGATGAAGAGGATTTGGGTAAAGAATTACCTCAACTCGAAGGCGGGGACTCTGCAGCTGGTGATTCGGTATAGGCCGGAAAGATTCTGTTTTCTCGATTTCGTAGAAATCATCAAAACGACTTCTTTCAATCACGGATTGATCATGGTCTTTTGGCAGAGTGATTCTGATGAAGAAGACAATAATCACGAGGAAATACTTGAGGACAGCGATAAAGCACAACAAGATGCGGTGCTGGCATATGTGAGGCTTATAGGTATCCACGCAGTGAAACGAAAGGGTGGACTAAAAAATTACCTGAGGATTAATCCTGAGAAAGTCACGCGCCTGAGCTTAAACGAACAGAAGCTCGAAAAAGCAGTCATTGGCCATGGGAAAGACATTATCAGGTATTGCATGTGCATGTAGTTGGCCGACATCTTAACATCTAGACAAAGGAAACGGGAAGCATGGCCGGGGAAAATTATTTCAAAAGGGTTAAAGGCTGGAAAGGTTATGTTAAAATTATAATGATGCATGCTTGATCTCAGCTCACAGATAAAGGATATCAAATTTAATGAAGTTACAATTTCATCAGTACTGGACAATATACTCAGCTGGGTATGTCCAATCATGAGTGTAGCTCCTCCATATTTCTCATAATCTATTTTAAATCATGCACAATAATTTTAACTGGATCTGTCTATGAAAGGTTCACCCAGAGGAACTTGCTGAGGATATTCCCGAAGGCCACACGTATCGACTCGTCGAACTACAATCCAATGATCGGATGGAGGTACGGAGCTCAAATGGTCGCACTCAACATGCAAGTATGATTATTTCCTTGACGTTAGTCACAAAATCCTTTGCTGCATAATTTGCACTTCCGTAGAGATGATCCAAGCAAAAGTTGTTTTTCCAAGGCATTATCTGTAGAGCAGTCTGATCTTTCATCGGTAGACCTTGTTTTGATGTGAAAGTAGAGCCTAAATTCTGGTGAAACAAGATGAGATTGAGCCAAAGATTTTGTGGAAAGCTATTTTGTTCTCTAAAAGGGGAGGACAAAAATACCGGTTCCTGTGTTGCTGTGACAGAGACATTGATAGCTATTCTTATTTTGACAAGGGACATGGAAAATCACTCTGGCTAATGCATGGAATGTTCAGAGCAAATGGTGGTTGTGGTTATGTCAAGAAACCAGAATTCCTAATGAAATCTGGCCCGGATGATGAGGTTTTCGATCCCAATGCCGAACTTCCAGTGAAAACAACCTTGAAGGTCGGTGAATTTACTTGCTTAGATATTCGTTGTGAAGGGTCTTCCAGTACCTGTCATTGTTTCCAATAGGAATTTTTTCTCTTCGGAAGGTCTTTTTTACTTTTCATCCTCTATCCCTTGGCAGGTGAATGTGTACATGGGAGATGGATGGTATTACGATTTTCATCCGACGCATTTCGACGCATACTCACCTCCAGATTTTTACACCCGGGTAAGTCGATAGAGTAGCTAGATGCATACTCTGCTGTCGTTCGCCAGTTTCATTATCTGCATCATCATGGTGCTTGCTCCATCGAGCAGACTTCAGCCATCATGCTCCGGCAACTATTTATCTTAGTCGCCATGAAAAGACATAATTGATCATTATTTGTCTCTTATGTTACTCTCGAGTTTGCTACATCCTTTCACCAAAAAGAACGAAGTCTCTGCAGTAGGAATCGAGTGACAAATCATGGAGCTCCACAGCAGTCTAAACGGAAGCGTTGTGTTCCCTTCGATATTGACTGTGACATTCTTTTTCTTTGATGAATAGAAGAGTCGGCACTGGCAGTCGATAGACCCCGCGACAAATTTCGACTGATTCCTGGGAAATGTTCAGGAAAACTTGAAATATAAATAGCAAACATCCATGCAGGTAGGAATTGCCGGAGTGCCAGCGGACACTGTAATGAAGAGAACGAGAACGCTGGAAGACAATTGGACGCCGGTTTGGAATGAAGAATTCGAGTTTCCTTTAACTGTTCCGGAACTGGCTTTACTTCGGATCGAAGTCAATGACTACGACTTTTCGGAAAAGGATGACTTTGGAGGCCAAACATGCTTACCGGTATGGGAGCTGCGAAGAGGGATACGATCGGTTCCGCTCCATAACTACGAGGGAGAGAAGTACCGATCCGTGAGGCTTCTTATGCGGTTCGAATTCGTCTGAATTTGTTGCCAGGATCACAAGTACATATGAGCCGGATGGTGAAAGCACTTCCCCGAGTTTTTTTCTGAGTTTCTGAACGTTTTGAGACAGTTTGTGTGAACTTGGTACTGGTGTCTGACCTAACAATTGGATAGACATGACCGGAGAATTCAATGTTGGAAACACGTACGCAACGCGCGTGTGATAAGGAATCATGCAACAAACCTTCTCTTTCACTCTTTCTTTCCTTTCGAGTCTCTAGGCATTTGGACTATAGTTTTTGAGTGGGATTGTTACAACTCTGACGATATGAATTAGGAAAGTCAACTATTGTATGGATTTTTAATTCCACCCTCATGTTTTTCATTATGTTTCTAGTTAGCAACTATAATTTTATTAGTCGGTCCTTATGTATTACTCTCGTTTATACCTCTTAATTGACCCACAATTGATAAGTCTTGAAAATCACAATCCTAACAAAAGTCCTAGATAAAAATTCAGATCGAAAAGCCTCTTTAAACTTCGGGCAACAATCCTTTTAAAAGAGGACAAAATGGCCCATGAGCGGTACTTGCACGGCAATATGGAAATTTCGGATAGACATTCCACGATCCTCGGGGACATGATCCATTTTTACCAAATCATATCCAACTCCAACAACCTTGGAGTTATGACCAACTCCCACCATATTGGAATTATGTTCAAACGGCACTATCTGGAGGGCACAAACTTATGTTGGCTAGTCGATTTGCAGCAGATTTTCCATGCCGATGAGAATTCCACTATGGAGAAGATCATGGCCCACGCTAGGCTGGTGTGAGAGCGCGGTGATCCAAGGAGAAACCAAGAGTTGCATGTTATCCATCGAGGACATGATAAGACTTCTTCACCTCAAATATTGGGTCATGACATCATAGTATGATCTATAGAGAGCGCCAAAGCGTCGAAGCGGGAGGTTTTGATTGTGCTAGTCAAAAGGATCGAGGGCAATGAAATGAGCAAGCCCATTGCTTGTGACCAGATTATATTTTCTTGTATTGTTTATTACTGTTATTCATTTTTAAATGTTCGGATTTACGAAGGGAACATACTAGATGTCAAGTCAATTGTGGTGTCACGAACTATCATATGGACACTTCGACTAGGAGCCCTACCCATGAGGGAGTGTGTATTCAACTTTGCTATTTTCGGTCCTAGGCTGTAATGTCGCAGCTCAATCTATGAAGAGCATGGCAGGGTCAAGGAACGACATCATCGTCAGGCCAGTTAAGGGGGTTCAATGGTGAGATGGTGACCAAATCTGTGTCGTGCCACGAGAGCCTATTCCCTTACTTGCTCTACTACTGTTACTTACTCGGTCCCCAAAGTCCGGGTCTACGAGATGGATTTGCCCGATCCCAAGTCGAAGGTCAAGATCAACCACGACGTGGCCATCCGTCACCTTGACACATTGGCATGGAGTGCTGCCCACGAGGCATTCCCAGCCCTAGGGTCGGTGTCGAGTTGGATTAAAGTTTGCCAATATGTACCTCAACTACCACATTAAATATTTTCATAAGCTTAAGGGTTAAATTAAATATGTACCTTAAGTTTTACGGATTATATTGAATAAATTAAAAATTCAAAGGCCATAGTATATATTTGACTATAATTTATGGATAATATTAAATAAATTAAAAGTTACGGGACTGCATTGCATTGAATATTGAACATTGGGCAAAATTCAAAAGCCGATTGTTGCATTTTCCCATCCATTATATAATCTCGTCTGCGTTGTGATTTTGAGCTGATTTTGGTTTGTGAACGCCCCAACGCGATCGACAAAAGCATCACGTAGCATGCACTAGCGGCGGTGGCGGGCTCGTGATCCACCGCCACGATCCCCGAAGAATTCCGCTCCGGCGACCTCATTCCGCCGCCATCGCCTGAATGGCGACCTCCACCGTCCGCCCTCACCCCGACCAGCTCCTCTCCGACTCCGACTCGGACTCCGACCCCGCCGCCTCCAGCGCCCACCCGCTCCGCCACGTGGACCTCTCGGACTCCATCTTCAAATCCTACCTCCAGTTCACCGGCCACACCGCGACCACCGTCGACCTCTCGAAGATCCAGTCGTTCCTGGCCTCCTCCTCCTCCGGCGCCCTGTCGTGCCTCATCTGCCTCGAGCGCATCAGGCCCTCCGACCCCACCTGGTCCTGCTCCTCCCTCTGCTTCTCCGTCTTCCACCTCGTCTGCATCCAGTCCTGGGCCCGCCAGTCCCTCGATGCCGCCGCAGCCCGCGCCGCCACCCGCCTCTCCATTTCCGCCGACAAGGCCGCGGAGGCGGCCTCCTGGGGCTGCCCGAAGTGCAGGTGCGAGTACTCCAAGACCCAGATCCCAAAATCGTATCTTTGTTACTGTGGCAAGGTAGATAACCCGCCAGGTGATAATCCTTGGATCTTGCCGCATTCTTGTGGTGAGCTGTGTAATAGGCCCTTGAGGCCCCTCTGTGGGCACTCTTGCTTGTTGCTTTGTCACCCTGGTCCGTGCCCCAGCTGCCCTCAGCTCGTGGAGGCCGAGTGCTTTTGCGGATCAGCCCGGGATGTCCGCCGATGTGGGTTCAAGAACTTTTCCTGTAAGAAAAGGTGCAATAAGTTGCTGGATTGTGGTATTCATCAGTGTGGTGAAATTTGTCATGATGATGATTGCCCGCCATGTCGGAAGAGAGGCGTGTATCAGTGCAGATGCGGGAAGAGGGAGGAAGAGAGAGATTGTTGCGATAGAGATTTTCGGTGTGATGTGCCATGCGAGAAAGCTCTTGGTTGTGGGAAGCATGTGTGTAGCAAAGGGTGTCATGTTGGGGAATGTGGTGATTGCCCACTGCAAGGGAAAAGAACTTGCCCTTGCAGGAAGAGAGTGTACGAAGGAATGGATTGCGATGTCGACGCGCCATTGTGTGGCGCCACGTGTAACAAGATGCTGAGCTGCGGTTATCATAGGTGCCCGGAACGATGTCATCGTGGACCTTGTGTTGAGACTTGTAGAATTGTTATTACCAAGTTATGTAGGTGTGGAAGCTTGAAGAAAGAGGTAATACGTTTGATGCTTTTATGTGAAAAATCACGTTGAATTGTTAATTGGCGTTTAAATGCGAACTGGATAGCATAACTGAATCTTGAATAGGTTCCTTGCTTTCAAGATTTGTCGTGTGAAAGGAAGTGTATGAGAATGAGAGACTGTGGATCATGCTTGCAAGCGTCGTTGCTGTGATGGGGATTGCCCGCCATGCTCGGAGGTGAGTGAGTATAAAAAATTAATTCTTTTCCCTTTTTAACTTGTCGCTTCGCATTTATAGGTTTTCTCTGATGGTATGTTTTCTTAACTGTAGATATGTGACAAGCGGCTTAGGTGCAAAAACCATAAATGTCCTTCCCCATGTCACAGGTAAGTTATCTCCTTATTCTCTGTTAACGAGCTACCTAATTTAAATCGGAATTGAACAAAAATTAGTCAGAGTCCCTTGTAATCATGAAATTTGAACTAGGAAACAAGAAAGTCAAAGGCCCCAAATATTGCCGAAGATTTAATGGGTGAAAAGTATCAATGTCATTGAGCGGCTTGAATATGGAGGACAAACAAAAGTAGAAATTAAATGGAGAAGGTAAACAAGATTGCAGAAATGGATGTAAATTTGGGAGTGGAACTACTTCTGATTTTCAATAAAGTATTAGAGTGACTGCAAGCAAGTGCACAAGCATAATCAACATGGTAAAAACTTAAATATTCACTTGTTTTCACCAAATATAGAGTGATCTGCAGCCAATATATCCCTAAGTGGAAGCTGACACTTTGGTGGAATCATTGAATTAGAGCGTCTTCATACTTTTCTTCGTTAAAGAAGGCATCTAATTGAAATCGGTAGATTGGTGAACTGGAAACTTACTGCTTCTGAGTATGACTTTGCAATGAGAAGTTTGTGCTTTTACTGATCTTTTTCTTAGGTAAGGTTCCATTCACGTTATTTCCACCATAAAGCAGGATGTAAATGTTGAATTTGACTTTCAATCTTTCAGAGGTGCCTGTGCGCCTTGCCCAGTGATGGTGACAATTTCATGTGCATGCGGTGAAACTCAGTTTGAGGTGAGTGTGGTTATTGTGTAATTAATTTGTAAACAATAGTCTTGACCTAATTGTTTCCTCCTTTTGTATCATTTGATTATTCGTGAAGTTTTAATAATTGCACTGGATTAAACAATGGAATTACCTTGCTCTGCATTTAGAAGGCTTCTAATTACTAAAAAATTAAGGATATGGAAGCTAATTCTTATAGCTGGGAAACTTCCTGTTGATGTGCTTTGCATACAATGCTCTCTATTATGTCATTTACTTGATTTATGGGCAGTGACCTGATTTTGGAGGAAGTGAAGGTTGCACCTGAAGGAGTCTCCATCTTTATGGATCATTAAATTTTGCAACTTAAGAGAAGCTGATGGCTATATCATGATGCTTAATTTGCTTCTTCCACACTTCCAAAATTTGCTTTGACAAATCTGTTAGGTTCGATTGCCAACAAGATTGGAAGTTGTTTATTAGTGTAACTAGTCCATTTTTTGAAGCTGTCTAATTTACCAGATTGAACATTGTTTTGTTAGGCTTTTAAGTTTTGAGGCTTGCTTTTCTTTAGTGAGAAGAATTTGTGATGTTTTTCTTTTTAAAATCAAAGAAACATGTAGGAATGCAAATAGCTTATCCTCTGCTTAAATGTGTAGGTTCCCTGTGGTACTGAAATGGATCAGAAACCTCCTAGATGCCGCAAACCTTGTTCCATTGCGCCGCTCTGTCGGCATGCATCAATTTGCAAGGTATTATTGTTTATTTTGTGTATCGAAGGACTTTTTAAATTTCATGGACTGAGTTTAAACATAGACATGTATTGGGTCTCCTGCATTCAGCAAAATATGATTAAGTCTTTCCAATTTTCACTTAAGCCTTTGGGTTTTTTGTCAGAACATTCAATCTCTTTCCTATCTAGTTATTGCATGGATTATCAAAAGAGCTATGGGTTTTCTCTTTCCAATTTTCACTTAAGCCTTTGGGTTTTCTTCTAGCTCTCAAAGCAACTTTTCTTCTTCTCTTTTCCCCTCTTTGTTTTGTTTTTTTTTTTTTTGGCCGAAACCTTTCATTACATTTGCTTTCTTTCTTTAAATCCAATGATGGAGTTTGAACCCTGAAGACAAGATCAGTTGCAATTTAGTAAAGAACTGGTTATTGGTTGAAAGACTAGTGAGTGGAAGGCTTTCCCTCAGTTGGTTACAACTTATCATGTCTTTGGTTATCTGAGTTTTGCATCTACCACCTTATTTTACAACTTAGCCCCCTTAAAAGCTAGAGTTCATAGGGTATGGAAAACAAGTCCATTCTTTATTTAAGCGCTAACTTCAAGTAGTTGTGGGTGATCTCGGCATTAATTTCTCATATTTTGGGTCCTCAGCCACATAAGTGCCACTATGGAGCATGCCCTCAATGCAAGCTAATTTGTGAAGAAGAGTACCCATGTGGTCATAGGTGCAAACTGAGGTTTGTAGTCTTTTGCACTGAGCTGATTCGAATCTTCATTGTGACAATAATTCTGACCGCTTATATTGTCAATCAGATGTCACGGCCCGAAACCTCCTCCTAATCCAGAATTCACAGTAAAACCGAAGAAGAAAAAGTTTGTTCATCATAGTGAATGTACTCCTGGTTCTCTGTGCCCTCCTTGTCCTGAACTCGTCTGGAGATCATGTGTTGGACAGCATGCAGGGGCAGAAAAGATGGTAAGTTTTACTCATGGGTTGATGGTTTTACTGTTTTTTATTATTGATTGCTTTCTGATATCACTCACATTTCTAATGCTCATCTATGCTTCGCTTGATACATTATTCAGATGGTATGCTCACAGAGAACACTGTTCTCATGTGATAACTTATGTGGGAATCCTTTATCCTGTGGCAATCATTATTGCACGAAAACTTGCCATGCCTTGAAGAGCCAATCTTCAACATCATCTACGATCCGAGGTGGTGAATCTTGTGAAGAGTGTACTCTCCCTTGCCAAAAGGTTTTGACACTTGCACCTAGCTCTTGACACGACGTGTCATTGTCATTAATTTTTCTTGGCCAAGTACTCTGCATATTTTCTTTTCTGTCTGATTTTCTTTGGCCAATTTTGGTCAGATTTAATTACCAGTCTTCAATTGTTGGAAAATTATTTTCAGGAGAGGACACCTGAATGTCCGCATCCCTGTCCCCTCCGTTGCCATCCTGGTGAATGCGCACCATGCAAAGTTCTTGTCAAGCGATCATGTCACTGCGGTGCCATGGTCCATGTTTTTGAATGCATATATTACAACACCCTGTCAGGGGAAGAGCAAATGGCTGTTCGATCATGTGCTGGACCCTGCCACAGGTAACTTTTGGTCTTTGCTTGATTTTCAGAGAGTTTCAAGCAAATGCTGGTTAGTTAGATGAGAACCTCCGTCAACATTGAACAGAGAGCATCACTATTCGTGAGCAAAGAGTGTGATCATAACATGATTATAGCTGATAGTCTCTTTTGTTGAAATATTCTAGGAAGTGGAAAAAGCTTTGTTTGGGAGCAAAAGAAAAACAAAGTTTGCACATTTTCCTTCCAAAAGAAAAGTTATCAATAAATTACAATAAAAGGTGCATTTTAGCACCATTTAAGAAACAATTTTTCTGGAAACGAAGTGGTAGGCTCTTTGGTGAGCTGGTTACGGTTTCATGGGGTGATGAGTTGTGTCTTAAGTTTCTTCTGCAAAAGCTTATTTTAGCTGTGGTGGTTTGAAATGGTTGTTTGTGGGCTACCATGATGATCGATGAGACCTTGTTATCACTTTCTGATGTGCAGAAAGTTGCCCAATTGTACCCATCTCTGCCCAGAGAAGTGCCATCCCGGTCCATGCCCATCTCCTGAGAAGTGTGGCAAAAAGGTATTATGCTACTTTTTGTACAAATAAATGGAAAGACGACTTGACATCTTTATTGAAGTTATTAATGGCATACTTGATTGGTAGGTTTTGAATATAGTAGTTAACCGGAACAATTAATTTACTGTATTTCTCTTTCGAAATCCTCTTTTGCAAGGTTACTGTTCGTTGTGAATGCCAGACTTTGAAAAAGGAGTGGTCTTGTCACGATGTCCAAGCAGCATATCGTGCTGCTGGCCGTGATGCGAAGGACATATCTAAGAATCAATTTGGACATGGACTTCTTCCTTGCAACTCTGACTGCAAAAGCAGAGAACAAGTTTTTCAATCGGACTTGCAGCAACGTAAACCTAAAATTTTAGAGGTAAGTCCAAGGTTGTTGCAGCCGGAATTAGCACTCCAGATTGTTTCCAGCGCACTGACTAGGTTTCAGATGTGCTGTATCTAATGTGTATCAAATGCAGATACTGTGCATATAAACATGACTTCTATAGAAATAGATGCTAAAATGAATTCGGAATTGAATCTTCTGTATGAAACTAAAAGGCTGTGAAAAAACTGGTTAAGTTTGGCTTGTTATCTAATGTACAGGTTCTTTTAAGTATAATTCGATTTAAATTATTCTATTCCTCCTATGTGGATCTCAGTCTATTCCCAATTTTTCTTGATTTAACTTGTGACCTGTGACACAAACATCCTTGCTAATAAAGATTGGGATACTTTTATGCATGAGTATATTGACTAAAGAACTTGTTTCTCGTAAAAGAAGAGTTTATTGACTAAGCATCTCATAACATATTGTGTTTTATTCAAGGTCAAGGAGCCTGATTCAGGGAAGTCTGCCCCAAAGCGTCGGAAGCGACGTGAGAGGCTGCAAGAAACGAAAGAAATTTCGACTCTGCAGGTAATAAATTTCGTTGGACAAAAACCTGCATGAGACAATAACTCTTTTTCTCTGGTTGATTGAGTATATTTTGTTGGTTGTTGGACAGAGACTTGGCAGCGCCGTGCAGTGGATGCTTGTTTGTCTAGCCATTGCGGTGGTTATGATCGCAGCGAGCTACTATGGTTACAAAGGTCTATTGAGGCTTTCTGATTGGATGAATGAGATCGATAGGCAAAGACAACGAAGACATCCTCGAATCTAGTCGTAATGTATTTGCACATACCATAGTCTTCTTTCATCTATTTCATAGGCACAGATTAGATAAAGTTCTGTGCAGAAATTCGCCACCGACTAGATAGGAATCTAAACTCGAAAACAACAATCTTACATGTTCTAATCTATGATGAACGCTGAAATATCCTTATAGTTTTAGTATTTTTTTACTTTATTAAGAAACCCAATCCTGGAGATTAGGCTGGTTTTTATTCTTGTACCTCGACATATTTATCATAAAGGCCAATATAATGTTTGTTCTTTGCTGTACTGTGATGTATTCAAGTGGTTCTATTACTGTTTCGTGTGATGTCTCGAACTAACCTTACATTCACTCAGAACATTTGAGAATCGTGTAATGTCATTGGGAGCTTTTGAATATCTTCCTTTGTAGCACAGCTGAATTCGGATGGGGCCGAGGATTCACCAAGACTTTGTTTTGCGGTAAAACGAATTAAAGTGCGGTAGGTTTGAAGTCCGAAAGTCACGTACGTGCCTTATTTTGCATGACCAATCAAAAGTAGCGGACTTAGCCTTCTCAAGAGAGCTTCTTTTAACATTCCTCCTAAAAGAGCGTAGAAAAGTTCAGGTGACAATGACACCTGAAGAAAGGGAGCACTCGGGTTGACACCGAGAGTTACAGTGAAAGAATGAATGATTCATGGAGTGTGTTCTATTGGAGTGTTCTGCTGTCAGCATCCTCCTTGCTTCACAACGAGTGGCGTTTTCTCTCTCGCTGTGCACTGGTGAAATCAAAAACAGAGAGAGATGCTCTGCCTCGAGCCCTTGATCGAGCCGTCTACAGACGCTTCCTCTCATTCATAGTCAATGAGAAGGGAAGAGGTGGTGAAAAGCCAGTCCGAGAGGAACCTAGTGCAGCAGGCCTCAAACCGGAGCACGAATGAGGACGGACCGGTGAGTGGTTCCAAGAAAAGTCATATCGGACACTTTCCGAATCAAGAACTTTCGATTCCGGCAACCAAGCTCAAGAAAATGTAAGTCCGTCCCAGCAATTCATCTTCACACGAAATCTCTTGCATATGGAATTTCATACCCTCGTCATGCAATTCATAGAAATGTTTATACTCATTGAGAACTGTAAACTGATCACTATCTAGTCTATATTCATGGATATGTCTATACAGTTGAAATAACCTATGGTCTCCATAGAAAATGAAAAAACCGATCATCGACTATAGCGATACTGTTTGAAGTTGAAATGAACATGCAAGATCCCTCTTTCAAAAGTGCATTTGAAGCCCTTCTTTTGCGACTTTTCCCAATCTTTATGCACAATCCTAAAAGCAATGTCCTCGTACGGAGGCCCGGCACATAACCGGATGATGCGCGTCTCCGTGCTATTCCCATCCTTTCTCGATCAGGTATATTGGGGCCTTAGCTCTGTCGACGAGGTCGGGGTAAAAAGACATTGAATTTATACCCTTGCATGATCTTCGGAGGCGGATTATCGTGATCATAATGTGTTTGGTTGTACTCGTTCCACTCGTATCCGGGGTGCACGCGGTTGAAATACTTCAGTTTTCTCGGCCGATACTTGCCATCCCAAAGATCAACCGGCGAGCCCAGATTGACCTCCGCGCCAAAAGCTGCATCCCCTTCCTCCATGGCTCCCATCATAGCATTGATGGCCTTCATTTCAAAACTATCTGCTGGCGCAGCTGGCTTTGGCACCATAGCTTCTCGCATCCATCTTCGCCGATCTTCCAGCACCTCCGTTCCCTTCCGTTCCCCTGTCCTCTTCAGGGTTGATGGCCCCTTCGGTTCCATCACCATGATGCAGCAGTTGCGGGGAGAATGAACCAGCCTCCTCTGCTGACTCCATCACCATTTCTTCAGGTTCTGGGGACATCAATCCTTCATCAACATTAGCAGTTTCCGATTCATCGACAACATCCGCAGGCTCCTGATGCTCGCGCAACGTCTTCGCATGAAATTCTTTCAGCAAAGCCCTTGCCCTGTATATGCGAATGAGTTTGAGGGTAACCGGCCAATACTCCACAACCTTAGCTGCGCCGGAACGCAGCCGAGCCTCGACACCAGCGTGCATACCCTCCGATTCTCGGTAGGACTCCTTCTGCAGATAAGCCCTCACATCTGCTTCGACGCTGGAATGCACACCCCTCTCTCCCGCAAGCAACTCGGCAGGATCGCGGCCCTTTTCCTAGCTTCCGCCAGGTCCCAGTCGCAAACCGCTAGGAGCGCCTTCAAGTACTCGACATGGGCCGGCGTCGCCGTGTCCGAATCGAGATGCATTCTGATGTCGCCTCGATGCTCTTCCGTCTCATTCGCCATCAAGCCCTGGAAGACCCTGTAAGGTTCGTTCAATTCGATACCCAGATCGTCTGAACCATGGAGGTGCTCCGATAGACTATCGATTGCTTTCGCACGTCCGTCGCGCTATCAGATCTCTGACCTGACTCTGCTTTGATCAAATAGAAACTCCTCTTCTTTCTTCTCCCGATCTTGAAACTCTGCTCCAGCACGCTGTCTGGCATGCATTGCCATTCCCTCCTCATGCCGAGCCTTCTCAAGCGCTCTCTCTTCCCTTCTCTTCTTCGCTTTCTCGATCTCCGCCATGCTTTCTCTCCGCCTCTTCTTCTCTGCTTCGATGGAGAACATGTCGAGTTCCGCACCCAGCTCGACATCACGCTCAATCTTCTTTTTCCACACGAACTTCTCGCTGAGGTTCGAATCGCCGAAAGGATTCGAAGCGTTGGAATAACCAGCGACCGGCCGCGACTTCAACCTCCTCGCGACGAGCATCGCCTTCTTCTGTGCGCTCCTCGCTTTGTAGGCCTCAATATCTTCCTCCGTAATAAACCTCGAGCGGCTGCGCTTCCGCTCGCTGCCGCCGTCGTCAGGGGTGACGAGCGGAGGTCCTGCGCTTGCGCTGGCTCCGGCTCCGGCGACTGCTTCCGCTGCTCCGAATTGACACGCAAGGGAAGGAACGGAGCAGTCGAGGGAGGGAGAGAGCGAGCGAGCGAGCGAGCGAGCGAAGGAACGAGAGAGGGAAGAGGGAAGTAGGCTTTTGTCTCTTTAGAAGGGGCAAAATCGTACTTTTAGATATGCTTTTGAGGCCAAAAGAGGAAACTGCCCAAAATATACCTCGTTCGCCGACGAGACAAGGGATGCCGGCGCGCAGCGCGGACGTCGCGAGAAGTTCCGCCGATCGAGCCGGTGGTGGACCGGTCGAACCGGATTGGGCCTCCGCCTTCTTGAATCCCAGTGCACCGCTGCCTTCTGAAAGCAGAAAGAGATATACTGCTGCTCCCCGTCCCTCTGCCCATTCATCAACCGCGAGAGAAGCTCAAGCTCAACCTCCGCCGCTTCGATTTTGCGGAAGCCACCGCCCCTCGCCTCCGCCGCCGCCGCCGCGGATAACTCCGGCGGCTTTCGTCAGTTCTACTGTGGAAACTGTGAAGCGACTTTCCCCCGTCCATCCAACCAGTTGCGGAGAACGGGGGCCAGATAGGAACTCGGGAGGGCTGACCACGCCGAAGCATGCTGCACAACAAGTCCTTCGTCAAGAAGACGAAATCGGGCAAAATCACCAAGGTCTCTCGCACTTCACTTCGACACATGTTTATCTCCCTCGCTCTCGCTCTCTGAGTCTTCTGTGATTGTTAGGTTTGACGTTTGACGATCTTGTTCTGTATTCCACTTGGCTGCCGCAGAACGTGAGGGAACACTATCTGCGGGACGATATCTACTGCGGAGTCCCGATATGCAAAGTCTGCGACTCCTCCGCCGCTCGCCTGAGCGGCTCCGCCGCTTCCCCGATCCTCGTCCTCGACACGAACGTCGTTCTCAATCAGGTGAACACTGAGCCTCGGTCGCTAATAATTCGTGGCTACGCCGTTCAGTTTGGAGTGACGGAATGTGACTTGGGATTGCTGGTGGTGCTGTTTTTAGATTGATTTGCTTGAGAATCCGGCGATTGACGATATCGTCGTGCTGTCTATCGTGCTGCAAGAGGTCAGGAACAGGAATTTGTCCGTCTATAATAGAATCAGAGCTCTCTGCAGCAATTCGGCAAGGAAATTCTTTGTTTTCTCGAATGAGCACCACAAGTGAGTACTTGCTTTGCAATTATATTGCCTAGTGGATAGCAAGCTTTCATGTTGTGTAGGGGACAGATGCTAGTGATGTTAATAAAGAGGATCATTGCTGGTATGGCAGAGGTCGTTTTAGTAATTTGGATGCTCATCTAAGGTGACGTAGATGAGAAGGTTCTCCGGGATTAGGTAGAAAAAACTTGCTTTTAGATAAATTTTCATTCAATAATATACAGTGGGAGACTTGATTTGAATGGCCTCCTTAAGCTGTATTTGGCCTTTGCATTCTTGGGAGTAATTGACCACCCATCTTTTGCGATTCATTAGATTCGACATCACACTGCTTTAACAGGTGGAACATTAATCATCATTGCTTTCTGCATATATATCTGTTTCATTTTTTACTTGTTCCTAGGTTATTGGTGTGGAAGTGTCATGGGTTAGGAATTCATTCTACAATCCTACGTGGTTGGTAGTTTTCACTATGGTTGATTTTTGCTTCTTATGTACTCTCTATGTTGCTGCTATTCCAATTAAGCATATCGGCTAATATTTATGCAGGGATACGTTCGTCCAGGACATGGCAGGTGAAAGTAAAAATGATAGGAATGATAGAGGTCTGATTTTCTTGCACCGTTACTCTTTTGAATTTTTTCCCCATCCTTTTGATGGTTATCGCTCAATTGCCTGTTCAATATGTACGATGCCATTGAGTAGTTATTGTTTTAGTGTTCCATCGGACACATCTATTTGCATAATTTCCAACTGACACTCTAGAATTTCTAATTCAGCTATACGTGTGGCGGCTCAGTGGTATCAGCGTCATCTGGGTGGTGCTGCTCAGGTTCTGCTCATAACCAACGACAGGGAGAATAAGAGGAAAGCTACAGAAGGGGGCATTCCAGCAGAGACCAGTATGTATAACTTTTTTACTTTCTCCTCAATTTATTCCTTACACAATATGCTTTTCTAAGTTTCAGAGACAATTGTAACTATTGCCTCTGTGTGCACCCCTTCTTAGACATGACTTGTATGTAGATCTTTATAACTATAAATAATGTTTTGTGATATGTCTGGTGAGTATGCATGGTGAATGTGCTGCTTGTTTGTAACCTTAACCTATGTTTAATTGCGGTGATGCAGTTGAAGCCTATGTGAAATCACTGGACCGCCAGGATCTGCTAGATTTGCTTGTGCGTCCTGCATCAGAGGATGTAGACATGGAAGAAGTTGAAGATTTAAGACCATCAAAGAGGAAAGTTATATATACTGAGGTATGTCTTGAGACCATCCCATCTAATAAAATGGTGTAAGCTGTTGGTATGTTTGAATGAGCTGAAGATTATGATATACTCCTGTTCTTAGCATTTTTCGTTTATGCAGCACAAGCCCCTATCTGAAATTACTTCTGGGTTGCATCGAGGAATATTTCACCAAGGGAAGCTTCGTGTTAATCGATACAATCCTTTCGAAGCATATGTTGGAAGTGAAAGTATTGGTGATGAAATCATTATATATGGGCGTGGAAATATGAATCGAGCTTTTGATGGTGATATTGTGGCGGTGGAACTACTGCCTCAAGAACAGTGGCATGAGGAGAACTCTTTATCATTGGCAGGTGAAGGTACGGTAGTTTACATGGTGACTGTTTTAAGGAATGTTTGCTTTTTCCTTTTGCTCAGCTTTCAACCAGGTGCTCTTTTGGATCCTAAGATTCTGCTTCTAAATATCATTATTTTTATTTAATTACAGAGGATGAAGAGGAAGGAGTTCATCTGGTCCCGGGCAGTGCAGATGATGCCCCTAGGACAACAAATCTGGTGCAGGGTGCTGCTGGTCCACCTCCATCCCGCCCATCTGGCCGGGTTGTTGGTATCATAAAGAGGAACTGGCATTCGTAAGTGGATTCTTATGGTGTAACTCTGTTACTTGTTTACAGGAGTAGCTTTTCTACTTTTCTGTTGATGTAGCTATTAACTCAAACTTGGTGGTTGGACTATAAAATACATGTTTGCATCATTAGTAATCTTATTCCATATGGTGTGGCATGCATTCTGCCGTTCAGTTGACTATCACTGTTTAATGTCTGGACTGTCTTTAAATATATGGATAGTGTGAGTAACTTGTATATGCTGATAAATCAGCTTCGTGATTTAATGACATTGTAGTTCGCTGTCTTTCTTAGTAAGTGTGTGGACCTATCTGCACTTGATTTACACTGCTAAAAGGAAGCATTTAAATGAATTATCTCCCTTTGACCCAAAAAAAAAAAGAATTACCTCCCTAATATTGGCTTTATAGCTCTTCTGAAGTTCATTCTTTTGGGTGCGAATGAATACCATCACTTAGTTTTTGGAGTTAACATCCAATTGTATGCCGAAAAATGGTTGTTCCAATATTTTGGTTCTTTCTCCGTTATGTACCTGTTTCCTAGTATTGGCTTAACTCACTTTGAGCAGTTATTGTGGATCTTTGGAGCCTATGCCCATGCCGGCGGGAGATGGGGGGTGTTGCACATGCGCTATTTGTTTCTAAGGACAGGAGAATTCCAAAAATTCGCATCCAAACTCGACAGCTTGGAAATCTTCTGAACAAGAGAATTGTCGTGACTGTGGACTCCTGGGACCGTCTTTCACGCTATCCTTCTGGGCATTATGTTCGTACAATTGGAGAAATAGGTGATAGAGATACAGAAAGCGAGGTACCTGATGATGCGTTCTTTTTGTTTTTCCATGCTTGTTTGTAGTTTTGTGTCCTTTAGCTGTGTTTGGTTTCATGGACGAGAAATTTGTGGAGAGTGATTGAAATTTTTATGTTGTAAGTACTGATTTTTAAAAGAAACAAGAAATGTTTGTCCTTTTGCTCAACGGAAGGTGAGATGGAATATGACATTTTTTTTCCTTAAATGTGTGTGTAGGTTGTATTAATTGAGAATGACATTGATGCAAGGCCATTTTCTTTCCAAGTATTGGCATGTTTGCCTCCATTACCATGGTCAGTCTCCTCAGAAGATTTGACAAATCCCATCAGGCAAGATTTACGGCATTTGTGTGTCTTCAGTGTGGACCCTCCAGGTATCTTACTTGTATGTACTTGCTAATTTCCAATTCTTTTCCCTTTTGACATTTCTACTCTTTAATATTTAATGTATACTTCTGCATTGGGCAGGATGCAAGGATATTGATGACGCCCTGCACTGCACAGCCCTTTCCAGTGGAAATTTTGAAGTTGGAGTTCGTATCCTTAGAGTTGGGCTTCCACAGGGCTTCGTGTTTAGATTTAACATGGTTGTGAGTTAAGATTGATCTTGCCATAATGGTATTTCTAATGTCATTTGCATAGGAAAGTTCGTGGTTTGTAATCAGGTAAACAGTAGTGTAAGCTGATGTCATGTCAGAAACCTCATCTGGTTCTGTTTCTTCCTGATCCCTCTCTGGATTTTCATTTTCTTTAATCTTGATTAGCTGCGTATGGAGCTTCTACTTATCCTGTGAGCATATATTCCAAGAATAACTCCTCTGCTGCACCCTGTTTGTTATCAAGCTTATTTAATGAGTATTTATCAGTTTCTTCTTTCAATTTGTAGTAAATGCCACCATCTTCTGAGGTGGTCCTGCCTTGACAAGGATGCCTTTCTTTTTACCGACTCCTTTAACATTTCCTTTTTGCCATGGCATTGTCTAGCAGGAAAGTTTTGCCGATTCTAGCAAGTGAGGCTTTCTTGGGCCAAGTTCCTTTTAGTTTTTTTGTCCTTCTAAATCTCCTCCTTTGGTCCTTCCTTGAGCTGGGTAGAGATAAGTCCTGTGCATTTTGTTTCTGCACATTTTTCCCCCTCAGATTTCTGAATTTGATGATTCTTCGTCTCCAAAATTTCTGAAAAACTCAGAGTCACTTGATTTAGAAGCTTTATTTTAGCTATCAATCTTTCGAGCATGGTTCAGTTCGACTCCATGTTGATGGGCTCCAAGTCAATATTGTTCCACACCAAAATAACTTGGCTTCACATTCTAAGGAGTTCAAGGGCCAACAATTTTAACAAGTTGAATTTTTGGTTTTTGAAGACTTAAGCCAGGAATTTTTCTTTAATGGTAGTCACCTAGATATTGCTGATGTGACAAACTTTGTGCACCCTTCTACACCACTGGATGATGAGGCTGTGCAAAGGGGCACATCTGTTTACCTTGTTGAGCGCCGCATTGATATGCTTCCAAAGCCTTTGACAGAAGGTAATACATTATTTAGAGCAGTAAAATTGTCTCTTTGACATCAGAGAAAAGACTGATTGTGGTTAATCCATAGTCCTTCCGGGATCAAACTTAATGTGTGAATTTATGTTTCAGATATATGTTCGCTTCGGGCAGATGTGGAGAGATTGGCTTTTTCTGTTATCTGGGTATGTTCTTTTTCTACCTTCTTTGTCAATTGCTGTGCTCTTTTTGGATGAGAGGATTGCATGTCCATTAGCTGCCATCACCAGACTACACCAAATGATAACTCGTGTGCCCTGTGTATACAAGTATATTGTTTGATCTTCTCATAAAAGGAGAACAATCTTGTTTACTGCCCATTTTCAGGAAATGACACCTGAAGCAGAGATAATATCCACAAGATATACAAAAAGTATTATCAAATCATGTGCAGCTCTGTCTTATATTGAAGCTCAGGCAAGGATGGATGACAGGTAATTGTATAAATGTTGAGTAGGTTCTTCCTCTGTTCATATGAGCTCATTTCTGGTGTATAACCCCTCACACAATGTAGTAAACTTGTTCTGATAATATGTTTTTTGAAAAACTTAGTCCATACTAGTTCTTTTTTCGCTTCTTATCTCTGGCATCCTATCAATATTCAAGTTGAAATACCTGAAAAACTTTTATCTCCTTTACGTCTGATATTTCTAATCTTGGTTGTAAAGAGGTTTGCAGGAAATATACCAGTGCTCTGTGGTCCTGTTGGTTTATTCATTGTTGTTCCAGTTGGGGGACAAAAAGGTGGCTGGTGATGAAGCTGTAGTAGAAAATGGAAGTGGCATGATTTTATCGACTGTCCATTCAATGTATAACATTGTTGAAACATGGTCATAAAAAGTTGTGTATGATTGCGTGGCACTAGCAGAAAGAAATTCTTGATGCAGTTTGTAAGTCCCGTCCAGTTTGATCATACTCTCACCTAGTAAACAAGTCTGCTGTTGCCAAAAGAGAGTGTTCAAGCTTCCTTGTGGTGGCCATGAACAGTGATAGGTATTGGCAGTCATGTAAGGCGTATGATATGCTTAGAGAGATATTGGGAACTCAACTTCAGTTGGACCATGAGAGATACCAAATCCTTTTTCTTTTTTTTTAGTTTGCTTTCGTCTTTTGATGCTTATGCTATTTAAATAACATGCTCTTTCCACATGACTTATCCTCTGTTAAATAAATTTTCATGTTAACATAATTCAGCAGTTCCTATCCTTACTGGTGAGCTGTTCATGGTAATGTCTAGTGTACTACTGCAAGGAGTTTGTTCGGGTAATTGCTGGATTACTTACTTTCTCTTATTTTATAGTCGGTTGGCGGATCCTTTAACTACAGATTTGAGGAATATGAATACGTTGGCAAAGGTGTGCATGCATTCTCGACCTGGTTTGCTTGTTTATTGGGGAAACTGGCTTTCTCTAAACGGTGCGTTATACTCATGATGTAGATTATGAGGCACAGGCGTATTGAGAGAGGAGCCTTAACACTAGCTTCTGCTGAGGTCAAATTTCAAATTGACACTGAGACTCATGACCCTCTTGATATTGGTATGTCGTGTAAACTTTAAAGATAGACAGTTTCTCTCTAGTTGTTGAAATGTAATTTTTTAGTTGTACCCTCTATTTGCTGTCACTCCATTAAATTTTAGAATGGATGACCATTCATGTTTCTGTTATTACACAAGGCTGCAAACAATAGTGAAACATGGCCTGTATATAAGTGTATTAAACGAAAAATTCCAAAAACTCACCTCTCCTTTTGAAATCATTTGAATGGTTCTGAGTTTATATCTAAATAGAATGCCCAAAGGAGGTTTACCTACCGGTATATAGGCTTCCTTACTACTAAAAGGGAAAAAAATTGTCTTCTATAAATTGTTGAAGCTTGTTTTACTGCCAATTTCCAGTGTGGTCATCTCCAGTAACTATATTACAGGATGAAACGGATAACACTTTATTATTGCACTTGAAAGTGGAGGTGTCAGTTGCTTTTGCCAGCAGCCGGCATATAGTTATTGTAGTCATTTCATAACTAATTGCATTTCCACCCACCTGCAAATCTCCAGGCATGTATCAGATTCGGGAAGCAAACCAAATGGTGGAGGAGTTCATGCTTGCTGCCAATGTTTCAGTTGCTGAAAAAATCCTTAAACACTATCCTCTATGTTCCCTGTTGAGGTAAGCTGGTGTTTTCTGTTATGTTAATCTGGGATTAGCTTTCCTAGATTTCCTGCCTTTTGCTGTCATCTTGGGTGGCATTGTTTTATTTTCATTGCCATCCTTTCCAATTTCCAACCTGTAAGTGACACTGGTGCATCACTCAATGCGCGGTTATTATTAAAGCTTTTTGGAGTATAAATGTCTGTGAATAATGACAAAAATGGAGCCTCATCCTGTACTTCAGTTCCTGAAGGGTCCTACTTTTAGTCCTTTCTCAATTTACTGATGGTTTTACAAGTGATTTCACTTTTTTAAGAGTCCAACCACCTTGCAAGTGGCTTCATAATTCAAACGGTGATTATATTTGAATATAAACTAATACTATAGTACGTAAATGGGTAAAAGTCTTACTATGCCACGCCCTCATTATATTTTAACTTCCATTGAAAGAAGCCTGATCCTTATGAAGTTACTAGATATACTAAATACCCTGTGATTAGAGGGAAAGCCACAAGTATTTTCTTATGGTGGATCTGAGATTATATATCAATGCAATTGAACATCACCACTTGTATTTTTTTTTTCCTTTGCTTTGATAGTATCTCTCAGACTAATTTCCATTTGTGAGGGTTCTGGCTATATAACAAATATCTTTGGTTGATTGCTTTCAAAGGCGGCATCCTATACCGACTAAAGAGATGCTTGAACCCTTGCTGCGTACAGCTGCTTCTGTTGGTCTTGACTTGGACGTCTCTTCATCAAAAGCACTGGCCGATTCGCTCGACCGTGCAGTGGTGAGTTGCTTTATCATTGTTTTTTCAGCTGATGAAGTCCGTGAACCTTTTGTTTGTGTGAGATATGGATGTTAACCATCTCTAATTTGGCTCAAGTGGGTTTCTTTTCTCTAGTTGCCTTGCTGATTTAATTCGTTCACTTTTATAAGCTGACGTTCTAGATGGTTTGCCCCAGGATTGGTCCAGCTTGTTATGTGCTTTTCAACTTACCATGGTATATTTCGCTCTCTTATTGTCAATAAAACCCTACAGGGAGAAGATCCATATTTTAACAAATTGATACGAATACTCGCAACTAGATGCATGACACAGGTGATTTAAATTGAATGTTCTAGACCTGAAAATTTCTTCATTTTTTATGTTCTTGTTATATATGATCTATTTCCTTTGTCATACAGGCAGTATATTTCTGTAGTGGCGACTTGACTCTGCCAGAATACCATCATTATGGGCTGGCTGCCCCCTTATATACTCATTTTACTTCACCTATCAGGCGATATGCTGGTAAGGAAGCAGTTCTCTTCTGATGTTTCTCTTTGTGGTAAAAGAAATGGCACATGCTGATTTTGGGACTAAACTATTTTGCAGATGTCATTGTGCACAGGTTGCTTGCTGCATCATTAGGAATTTACAAGCTTCCAGCCGTATTTCAAGACAGACCCCAGCTAACAAGTATTGCTGACAGTAAGACAAGAACGATCCAACTAAGCTGATTATTGTTCTGTTTCATTGCCTCTTTTTGTCTAGCTTTGAACATTCTTGTGTCAATGGTACAGCCATATACTGAATGTTTAATTCTTAAGTCTTCTCTGTGGTTGCACTTCTCTCTCTTTGCTTCCAAATTACTGACTCCATTTTCTTTTCCAATAATATTTTGCCAGATCTGAATTATCGACATAGAAATGCTCAGATGGCTAGTAGAGCCTCAGTGGAGCTCCATACACTCATCTACTTCAGGAAGCGGTACTCTCTCTCTCTCTCTCTCTCTCTCTCTCTCTCTCTCTCTCTCTCTCTCTCTCTCTCACACTTATGCTTGGTCACCTGCATGCGATTGAGCACACCCAAGCATGCATTGATGTTGACTGGCATATGAAAACAACTATTATTTACTGCAGGCCCACTGACACTGAAGCTAGAATTGTCAAGATTAGATCCAATGGCTTTATCGTTTTTGTACCCAAGTAAGTGACTTTCTCCTTGATTTTTGAAGAAAAGAATCTGTATTTTTCATATATTGATTGAGTAATTACAAGGTGTCTAAATACAGGAATAGAAGAACTAAATTAGGTAACAAAAACAAATCAAATATTTATAGCTAACAAATCAAATCAAATAATATTCCAAATAATTAGGGAGAGATTATAGGAGATTTTCCAACACTCCCCCTCAAGTTGGTGAGTGAATATTTTCCATGCCCAACTTGCTGATAATCTCCTGAAATCTCGACACCGGTAGGCCTTTGGTCAGTACATCTGCTAGCTGATCTTTGCTAGGAGTGTAGGGAGTACTAATCAAACCAGATTCAAGCTTCTCCTTTATAAAATGCCTGTCTACCTCAATGTGCTTGGTTCGATCATGCTGAACCGGATTGTGAGCAATGTTGATTGCTGATTTATTATCACAATAGAGTCTCATAGTTCCTTTGTGTTCCACTTTGAGGTCTTCAATGATAATCCTGAGCCACAAAAGTTCACATATCCCATTCGCCATTGCTCTGAATTCAGCTTCAGCGCTAGATTTAGCAACCACATTTTGTTTTTTACTCCTCCAAGTGACAAGATTTCCCCCTAGAAAAGTGCAATAATCGGATGTTGACCTTCTATCTATTGGTGACCCAGCATAATCTGCATCAGTATAGGCTTCAAGATTCAGCTTGTCACCCCTTTTAAACAAAATACCTTTCCCAGGAGTAGCTTTGAGGTAGTGAAGAATCCGGTAGACAGCTTGCATATGTTCTTCTTTAGGATCATGCATGAACTGACTTACAACTCCCACAACATAGGCTATGTCTGGCCTAGTATGAGACAGATATATAAGCCTTCCTACTAACCTTTGATATCTCCCTTTTTCAACTACGCCAGTCTCTCCATGTCCATCCATTTTATGGTTTGCATCAATAGGAGTGCTCACCGCCTTACTATTGAGACATCCTGTTTCCTTGAGAAGATCAAGTACATACTTCCTTTGGGATATAAAAATACCTTTCTTAGAGTAGGCCACCTCGATACCAAGGAAGTATCTCAACTTTCCAAGGTCTTTGATATCAAATTATTGTGCAAGACTGCTCTTAAGAGACTTTTGTTTAGCTTCATCATTACCAGTCACAACTATATCATCTACATACATAAGTAGAGCTGTGACCATACCTTCATTTGAATGTTTGATGAACAGAGTGTGATCCCCTCTACTCTGCTTGTAACCCATCCCGAGCATTGACTTCGTGAACCTTCCAAACCAAGCTCTTGGGGACTGTTTGAGACCATAGAGAGCCTTTCTAAGCCGACACACTCGATTGTTTCCAAAGTCCTTGTCAAAACCTGGTGGAGGCTTCATAAAGACTTCCTCCTCCAAATCTCCATGTAAAAAAAGCGTTCTTCACATCAAATTGCTGCAAAGACCAACCAAAATTTGCTGCAAGAGAAAGTAGCACCCGTACTGTGTTCATCTTTGCTACTGGTGCGAAGGTCTCTTGATAATCCACCCTATAGGTTTGGGTGTACCCCTTTGTGACCAGCTTTGCTTTATACCTCTCCAAGGTCCCATCAGCTTTGTACTTAAGGGTATAAACCCATTTACATCCCACTGGTTGCTTGCCTTTGGGTAAAGTCACAACTTCCCATGTATCATTCTTCTTCAATGCATTCATTTCCTCCGTCATAGCTTGTATCCAATTCCTATCCTCAAAAGCTTCATGTACCGAGTTAGGAATAGTAATTAAATCAAGAGTAGTAATAAAGACTTTGTGTTGAGTAGATAGTTTATGGTACGACACAAAATGGGAGATAGGATGTTGGGTACATGTCCTGGTAGCTTTTCTCAAGGCAATAGGTAAATCCAAATCACTTAACTCAAGTTCATTAGAAGAAGGGTGAGGTGATTTCATTTCCTGATAACGGTTCGGATAGCGGGACTTGATCCAGTTCCGGATTGAGCTTCATCCTTCTTGAGTAAACTTGCAGTTTGGTTGGTTCATTCTTAGTAGGACTAGATGAGGATGATGATGAACTAGGACTTGACGGGAGGACTTGACGAGGGACTGATGGTGGACTAGGTGGACTAAGAGGGCTAGGATTAGACAAAGATGGGGAAGGAGATGAAGTTGGATTGAACGAAGTAGGATTGGGTGACGCACTAGGTAGTGGAGGCAGTAGTTCAAACCCACTATCTCCATTTCTATCTTCATTTGGAGTCTCCCCCTTGAAGATGGTGGTGGGAAGGAAAAAATGACCGGTTTTCATTAAAAGTGACATCCATAGAGATAAAAACTCGACGTGTTAAAGGGTCATAGCATTTATAACCTTTTTGAGTATTAGAGTACCCAATAAAGACACACTTTAGAGCACGGGGGTCGAGTTTGTTTCGGTTGTGATTATGAATATGCACAAAAGCAACACAGCCAAAGACTCGAGAAGGAAGGTGATATTTATAGGAAATAGCAGAAAAAAGGTACACATGAGCTGTAAGGGACTTTTATTTCCTAAGGTTTTTGAAGGAACCCGATTAATCAAATATGCTGAAGTTAAAGCAGCTTCCCCCCAAAAATGCTTTGGAGCAGACATTTGAAAGAGGAGAGCCCGAGTAACATTTAGGAGGTGCCTATTTTTCCTTTCGGCTACTCCGTTTTGTTGAGGGGTATCAACACAGGAAGACTCATGAATAATACCCTGAGTTTGGAAAAAATGATCAAGATACTGATTGAAATATTCCTTCCCATTATCAGACCTAAGTCTCCTAATTGACACCCCAAATTGATTGACTATCATTTTATGAAAGTTTTGAAAGATAGATTGAACATTAGATTTGTCTTTCATAAGATATAGCCATGTAGTACGAGTACAATCATCGATAAAAGAGACAAACCATCTAGCTCCTGTAAAATTAGCAATTTTAGATGGACCCCACACATCAGTATGGATAAGAGAGAATGGTGTTGAAACTCTAGCATTATTATTCAAAGGAAATGACACACGATGATGTTTTGCAAGTTCACAAACTTCACAATGAAGATTTTCAACAGCAACATCTTTAAAAATGGAAGGAAACATAGTCCTAAGAATAAACGGTGGATGTCCTAATCGAAAATGGTGAAGCCAAATCTGAGATAAGTGGATAGGATTGCAAGAGTTGTTTCCTGGGTTACAAGAGTTGTAAGAGGTACTATAACCCACAAGAGACCAACCA
Organism: Syzygium grande; assembly: GCA_024733475.1. NCBI lineage: Eukaryota > Viridiplantae > Streptophyta > Magnoliopsida > Myrtales > Myrtaceae > Syzygium > Syzygium grande. The sequence continues at coordinate 11,079,082 of JAMXDD010000011.1, forward strand.
ATTTTGCTCGAATCCTCAAGGTAGTAGAGCCCATTCCATTCCTTAGCAAATCCAATCGTTCCTCCCGTTTTCAGGTCCTGCAAGATACAATGATCAATAGAGAAAAGCACCTTACAATTCAGATTTTTGGTAAGTTGATTAACGGAAAGGAGATTGGTGGACAGCTTAGGAACATGAAGGACATTGTCAAGTTTAAGTAAGGGATTTAGAGTTATGGTTCCTTGGCCAGCTACGGTAACAGGAGATCCATCTGCTATGGTAATACTCCTATTTCCTGGTGATAGTTTATAAGTTTCAAATTTAGTGGGATCATGTGTCATATGGTTGGTTGCTCCTGAATCAAGAATCCATGAATTAGGGTACCGAGAAGCTGTTGAATTTTCGGAAATTAGACACGCACCTGATTGGACTAATGAACACATATCAGAAGACTTAGATAGGGAGTCAAGGAGAGCCCTGATTTTACCAACTTCTTCTCTGTTAAATATCTCCTCACTAACAGGTTTGTATTGGTCCATAGGGGCAGTTTCACCTTCACTGGTCATGTGCGCTTGTGGCTGTCTTTTGGCTCTGCTGAGCACCTGCGTTCTTCCATGAAGCTTGAAGCAATTTTCTCTTGTATGGCGTGGTTTCTTGCAGAAACTACACCATAAACCTTCACTGCCCATTGTCTTAATCAGATCCGGTCTCCTGTTTTTGTCAGGATTTGTTTCCTCCTTAATTGCTTTCATGGCGGATCCTTCGGTGTGTTGGTCTTCAAACATTACAGTCCGTCGGCTTTCTTCTCCTCTTACAGTAGAAAAAACTTCATTCAAGGATGGCAGCCGCTTCTTTCCGAGAATCTAAACTCGAATCTGATCAAAGTTTGCATTCAGACCTGCCAAAAACTCAAAAATTCTGTCTCTCTCCATATGGTTTCGGAGAGTATTAGTGTCTTCAGCACACCTCATCTCTAGATTCAGATTGTGATCTATTTCAAGCCAGAGACCTCTCATGAGATTGTAGTATTCTGTAACAGAACGATTACCTTGTCTTGTTGTTGAAGCCTTCGTCTTGAGTTCATATATTACTGCTGCATCTTGAACTTTTGAATAAGACTGACGAACAGCCTCCCATATGTCCTTAGCATTAGGGAGAAACATGTAGTTTTTGCTGAATTCGGGTTGCATTGAGCTCCACAACCATGACATAATTGAGGAATCTTCTTCATCCCATGTCTGAAACTTGGGATCACTTTTTTCTGGACCGGTGCCTTCTAGATGACTGAGCTTCCCTTTTCCCTTAAGAAACGTCCTCACAATTTGTGCCCACTGAAGATAATTTTTTCCATCCAATCGGTATTCCTTCATGTTGGGAAAGTCTCCAATCAATGAGTTGGATCTGTCCTGAAGAGAGGACCCAGTTTGGTTGGAGATAGCCTTCCCTGAATCTTCCATTCAGCAACTTGAAAGGACAGATTATAGTAAGAGACTAAGAAGGGATCAAGTAACAAGGGTGTTTATCACACAACTTGAAGGCCAGCAATAAGGCTGGCTCAGTAATAAGGCTAAAACAGAATGGCAACAATAAGGCTAAAAAAAAAAAAAGGGCTGCAATGAAGCAGCAGTGGTGGGAAAAATAGAGGCAGGAAATTCAGATAAGAAAACTAGGCTTTGATACCATGAATAAAAGAATCTGTATTTTTCTTATTGTGATTGAGTAATTACGAGGTGTATAAATACAGGAATAGAAGACCTAAATTAGGTAACAAAATCAAATCAAATATTTACAGCTAACAAATCAAATCAAATAATATTCCAAATAATTAGGGAGAGATTATAGGAGATTTTCCAACAATTTTGTTTCTGCTTTCATTCTTTGTTCAAGTTTTCTTCACGTATCCAATGGGTAAGCCTACCACAGGATTTAAGACTTTGACCGATTATGACATTCAAAGACTTCTTGCCTTCCTCCTGACAAGAACAACATTAAGTAACAAAAGAATCAAATGGAAAGAAAAGTCAGACTTAGTATGTGAAAGAAGAATGGTACGTGCCCAATTCAGTCTATACCCTAAATGCGAAAATCTTTGCAAGAGACACATCTTGGTGGAAGACAGGAAATTTGACCATTCAGCTGAAAGACTTGGAAGCCTATTGACTGCATCTTTAATGTTATGGGCTAGCAGGCAAATTGATATTTTTGCTAGGACACCTATCTTTCCATCGATTAGAAAAGCGGGCACCTTCTTCCTTGGAAAGTTGGCTGGTGAGAAATTCTATCCTCATCGTAGAGAGAACAGAAAAAGTCTATGATCTCTAGAAGCATGCACTCTAAATTGTTAGAACACGTAAATATTAAGCAGTCTTAATCAAATACACCTTAAAAATTTTAGAATAGTCTTGCAGTTCCCACATGATACCTCAAGAAGGCTTGTGTTCGCACCTCTTTGGGCCCTCATTGTTTCCTCGTTTATAATCAATTTCACTCTCCAAATTTAGGCGAAATTCCAGCTTATGTGTGCAGACGAGTGTCGGAGCATTTAATTATTTAAGCAATTGCTTGATGGCGGTTCAACAATTTCCACATATATTTTTTGAAACCTAGGAGTTTTACCGATGGCGTTAGTCCAGACGTGCCTCCACGTACGTGGCCATGGATTGATTGGGTTGGCAACTTTTTCTATGACAGTCATTCTTTTCCATTTTGACTGTGTTGCTAAAAGAAGCCTTGATGGTGATAGTTGATAAAATCTTACCCCCCTCCCGAATAGAATATATGATGTTAACTCTCCTCATTGTGGGCAAGTGCAGAAAGAACGTGGTTTTTGTAATATATGTCTGGAAGGATCTGCTGTCTACACGTATGACACGTACATCTTTTGTGCGTAACTGATAAGTCGTTCACTCTTGCAGATTCGGGATCGAAGGACCTGTATACTTGACAGAGAGAAGTGAGAAGGGAGGTGGGGAATGGTTTGTTGACGAACAGCAACAGAAGATAAAAAAGATGGATGGAAGCATTAGTTACGGGGTCTTGCAAAAGGTGAACATTCACATGGAGGTCGTGGAGCCTCAGCCGAATCGGCCAAAACTCCAACTTACCCTTGTTTAGGTATGTAAAAATAGACAAGTTTAGTGTAGCAGCAACACCATGTCTGCTATTTAATGGAGCTCGTCCATTGAAATCAGGGTAAAGCACCTTGCCGATCTCGGTGCCTCCCCAAAATCACAGTTTGTCGGGGGAGCAATATAACTGACGGTGTTCGCCTGCATAGATTAGATTCTTCCTTTTTTGTGGGGTGGGGGTGCTGCAAAGTAATTTTATGTATTGCCATTCAAACTGTCTGTTTCTGTTCTCCTTTAATTTCTCTAAAACCTTGTTTGCGCATATCTTTGATATGAAGTGGGCCTTTTTTCTTTTCTTTTTCCTTTTTTGTGTGCTTCTCATGCTAATTTTGGTCTTAGTTACTTGGACAAAAGTTTATCAGAGGCAATAGAAAGTATTTGCGAATTTTGTTTCTGTATGATTTTCCCTATAGTAACAGTGTATAGCCTTCTTAATATGTGATGTTTTCTCCTCCTGCTGCACTAAAACTGGTCATCACTCAATCGCTGGGGCTGGCCGGAAGCTTCCGATATCTTTATGTTTCTAAAGAAAGATCTTGAGTTATTTAGCCCCCATTTTTCTATTTAGGAGAGGTTTCTCACGTGGAGCTGAACGTCTCTTTTGAACTTATTGATATATCACGATCGATAACTTAAATAGAGTTACACTGGGAGAACTAGAGATATTACGTTGGGAGCATTGCCTCCATCTGCGGTCAAATTCTCACTTCACGACGTCGCTGGTCGGTAAAACAATTTCTAGTTCATCAATAGATCATGTGAGTACAAGCGCACCTTTTTGTAAGGCCTAGTCCGCGTCACTTGAAATTTTCACTACGATCGAACTTAGCCTTATGGCCTAAAACTGCTTACAAATCTTACGGCTGCAGTCGTTTAGGATAGGGCAATTGTTAAACTTGTTCCAAATCCTAAATTACCAAAACATCCGGGTGACTCACTGTCCATTGTCTTCTTCTTTGGGTCTCATTCTCTGTCATTTGATGGTGCTTGCGACTGTTACCTTCGGTACAGCTAGTGATAAAAACACTGAATCTATATGCCCTGCCTTGCAAGTACGTGTGACTGCCTTTATCTTGGGTCAGTCACCTAAATTCATTCCCTTTTCCTTTTGGCCAAAAACAAAGCAAGTCTTGAAGATCTTCCTCTGTAGCACAGCTTGATCCGGACGGCGCCGGCGGTTCGGGCAAGGACCTGTTTTGGAGTGAAGATGAAGCAAGCACGCCAAGTTTGACGTCTGAAAGTTGTGTGTCCGCTGCTGCACGACCTTGTCACTAAGCCTTCTGCTACATATTCCTCCTAAAGAGCACGGAAAGTTCCTGAGACAGCGACGCCTGAAGAAAGCGAGCGCTACTTGGGTTGACGCCGTGAGCCTCGGGTCGCGCTTACTTTCTTTGGTCCGATCGCTTTTTTCTTTTGGGGGGAGTGGCAAAAGGACACAAGTTTGAATGCGCAGGAGTAGGACGCAGCAATTCAAAGGTGATGCAATGCAAGGCCCCCTCTCTTCTTCCAGAAGTCTTATCTAAGACGATAGTGATTCCTTTGTTTAATGTTTGTTGTAGTTATCATCCATCATGCATCTACCCCTCTGCTTTCTACCCACTCCCAGCTTGGTGCATACATGGGAACCTAAATTTAAAAAAAATTTAAAAAAAAACATTTTAAACTCGATTTGCTATGGTGTCGAAAAGTATGGGGCAAGTTGAATTTGTTTTTCTTTGTCAATCATTCTATTTTCCGCCAAGAAAAAACAGTCGTTTTATATGACAGCACAATGAAAGAGAACAAAAATTTTGTTGGTGAGTCACAGGCCAGAGGTAGGCCCATCTTATCACCACCACTTGACACTAATCACCCTTTGCTCTATAACTAGCAATTAGCATAATGTTGTCATTGTGAGGAGTAATTGCACACTAAGGGAGGGTTTATTTATTTGAAAGCAAGCTATATTTGGAAAATCATTTTTGACTTTTCAATATAACGTTTTCTGTGGAAAGAAAACGCGCTTAGATCGGGGAAAAACGACTTCTCATTTTAGTAAGAAGGAAATCACTTTCTCTATTTACCCTGAAAATGATTTCCATTAAATATATTTTTTTGTTATCACGAATTTTTCAAAAGCGAAACAAACTCGCCTCACAAATTATTTGTCAATCCATAATAATTCTGCATAGATTTAGAGCAAAATTATCCACGCATTGGCATGGTCTTGTAAGCCAGAAATTTATTATACGAATGCAGTGTAACGGGTAACCTTGTACCCAAATACGTTGACGTGGAATCAAAGCGTTGAACAAGAGCGTGGACCGTCTTTCTCAGAGCACAAAATGGACCGTCGCAATCCGTCAAAAACTACCCCGATACATGCATCGGATTGATCGGACTCATCCCGACCATTGGCTATGGTGAGTCTATGACTCTTATCAATTATTTCCAAAACAAGAGAAGGAGAACATAACAATTGACAGAATTATAAGAAATTTCTCGAGCTATCGATATGAAAATCACAGAGACGAAAATAATTTTGGGAAACAGCACATAAATATAAGATTGATGAAGATTTCCCCAAAAATCTACCGTTAGGTTAAAAACGGAAGCTACTCTTTACAAAATGTTAGGAAGGCCAAGAGAAAGATTGCAGCTTACATCGCAATAAATCGGACCAAAAAAAAAAACAATTAAAATTAGGCAGGGGATCTTCCGGAAAAATAAAAATCGAATTCGGCTCGCTTATTTTTTTCTCTTCTCAACTTTTGGTCATTCCGCAACGATGGAGATTTCGCCGGCGCTGGAGATGCTGCCATGGCTATCGCCCTCGCACAGGCTCAACGCTCGCTCCAAGTTCGCCACTATGTCGCTCATCGTCGGCCGGTCCTTCCCTTCCAGGTTCACGCAGTGCATGGCGGTGAACGCCACCAGCTCCACCGCCTCCGCCTCCCCCCATCTCCGGCGCCGCCACCCTGCCGTCCAGCACCCTCGCCACCTCCCCGGCTATTATCGCCGGCACGGCGTGGTCCACCACGCTCACCGGCATCGCCCCCTTCCCCTCGCCGTCCCTGAAGATGGCCTTCTTCCCCGTCAGCAGCTCCAGCAGCACCACCCCGAGGCCGTACACGTCGCTCTTCGCCGTGAGCACGTTCAGCCCGTAGTACTCCGGGTCGATGTACCCGATGGTCCCGGCCGCCTTCATCGGCCTCTGGTCGAGGTCCGACTCTTGTTGTTGCTGGTGGTGGTGATGATCCATCAGGGACAGGCCGAAATCGGAGACCCGAGCGGTCCAATTCGAGTCGAGCAATATGTTCGACGATTTGATGTCTCTGTGAATGATCGGAGGGACTGCGTAGCTGTGCAGATACTCGATACCTCTCGCTGCGTCCAGCGCGATCTTGACCCTCATTTTCCACGAATTCAGGACGCTGCTCGAGATCTCCACGTTGTTCTTGTCGTGCAAGTGATCGTACAGAGCTCCATTCTTCATGTACTCGTAGACCAGGAGCCTCTCCTCCTTCTCCATGCAGTAACCAACTAGCCTCACCAGGTGTTTGTGATGGAGCCTCGACAGGAATGCTAGTTCCGAATCGAACGCGCTCTCTTTCTCCTGGAATTTCTTTGCCTTCGGCCCGGTCTCACTTCGCTTGATCGCGACCTCGCGGCCGTCGGGCAATTTGCCTCGGTAGACGACCCCGTAGCTCCCCGCGCCGATCTTGTTCTCCAGGGAGAAGCAGTCGGTGGCTGCAGCGAGCTCGGCGAGCGAGAATTCCTCGGCCCTGTCGGCATGCTTGGAGGAGGTCCCGCTCCTCTGCCGGCTCATTACTCTCGAGCTCTGGCGCCGGATGGTCGATGATCTGAAGAGATTGCTGCTGTTCGAGTTCATCGCATTGTTTGAATTTGCCCTTGTGATTGTTGGCTGCACTGAGTTGTGTACCTTCTTGTGCCCAAAACACGCCCCTGTATAAAACAAGTAGATAGCCGTGCACAGGCCTGATAAAGCCCCGACAGAGCCGACGATCGCAAATGCCAATAGGCTCTTCCTCAAGCCTTGGGATGGAGAAGAGGAAGGAGAGGCTGGTGGCAGCGCAGGCGGCGCAGGTGGAAAGAACTCAACCTGGCAAAGCTTGCAGATAACACCGGAACCATGACAAAGGCTCTGAGACCCGGTGTATATGCCACAATGACAGGATTGAACACAGGGTCCTGGCAAAATCCCCGTCAATGGAAGCAGCTCAGGACCCGATCCATTGTTCCATCCCGGTCCCCAACACATTATCGAGAGATTGCTCGTCATCAACCCGCAAGTGAAACTCGCGCCCGAAGCAATCGCTTCAAAGTAAGTCCCCTCGGTTTCGTTCGTAAAAAATTGCCCTTCGCCACCCCAGCAAATCACGGTGTTGTTCAGTCTCCGGATTGCGCAACTGTGATTGGCACCTAGAGACAGGAGTGAGTACTCCATCGCTGAATTGAAGGGAACGTCTAATTGCCCGGCTTCATTGCTTCCTCTGCAGACCACAAACCCAGTTGTGTTCAATCCACAAACATGAGAACCACCGGCTACGACACCCGACATCGGCATAGTTCCAAACCCATTTTCTATATCCCCTGCAATCGAATTGCTTCCCCAACATCGAACAACATGAGCCGATTTCACCGAAACCCCGCAAGAAAACCCGAACCCAGATGAGATTGAAGCGAATTCATCATCCTCTGGAGGTAAAGAGAATGACTTGTTACGTCTCCAGCATTTGACTGATGGCGTACCATTGACCGGTGCACAAATCTGATAATCACCAACCGAGATATTCTCCAACAGAACAGTGTCGCTGCTGTAAATCCTCTTGGGGACGGGGGCGGAGCCGGTAGCGTCGAGATTGTCCCAGCAGAGGAAGCTGGAGCCGCCGGAGCGGAGCCCGCAGACCGAGTTGGCCCCGCCGGAGATGGCGGAGAAGGAGACGTAGGGGCTCAAGTCCACTACTTGCCCTCGCCGGTAGCATGCGATCCCCTGCTTGGGCCGGGCGGAGGAGATGCCGCACACGGTGGCAGAGGAGTAGCTGACGGCAATGGTGGACCCCGTGCCCAAGGCATGGGATGCGGCGGTGGCCGAGAGCACGACCGCGGCGACGGCGAAGATGACGGCGGAGAGCCGCGGCCTCGTCATCTAGGAGGGCGGTGGGCGGTGGGGCTTGAGGGGTTGGTGAGCTTCATTGCCGGAGAGAGAGACAGAGACAGAGACAGAGACAGAGAGGAGGGACAGAAAGAACCTTGAGGCAGAAAGAGAATATAGGCCAGGAGAGAGAGGGAGGGAGGAAGAGAAAACTCAGGGGATGGGATTTGATTAGCATCAGTTTGATGGATGGAGTTTATGAACATTGATGAGAAGAGAGAACAGTTACGGAAAACTTCTGGGTTTTGAGTTTTGGCATTTGCTTCGAAGTTGAGGAAAAGCCAATGCGGTCCATTCCATCTCTTCTCGCTTCTGTCAAATTAGACATTTGCATGTTTCACCGGTTTGGACCGGAGGCTACCGGTCTAGGACCGTATCCTAGTCCTGTCAAAATGGGTAACAGACCCACTCCTTGACCAATAATTGATGGGCTTAATTGTTACTTGTGTTAATTAAATTCAGTAAATATACCATAAATAGATTTACAATAGTAAAGTAAAAATCATATGAGTATTGAACGGGTTCATAACTTACTTAAATCCAATCCATATTTATGACTCTTTCTTCACTCTTTCTTTCGCCCTCTATTGATCTTGCACTTGCTCACCGCGTGTTCTCACTTCAATTTTGATATGAAATACGTAAATGTTTTAATAATACAAGTCAGATCTGGTATGGGTTATATATGCGTTGAGTCGATTATTAATCACTAGAATTGTTTTGCATGGAAATTATTTCATTTAAACCGGTTTAAATGAAATAATTTGGGTCAGATCGTTTTCACCCTGACTAGAGCTACCCGTTTGACGGGTCTCCCCATAACCCAAACGTGCAGCCCCTATTTTACATGCTTCTGCTGGGTAATATTCTTGTGCTAAATGCTTCAACAGTTTATATTTATACACATGGTTTGAGTCTCCTACATTTGGGCTCTTTCGATCAACAACACATCGGCCAAGTGAAATACAATAACTGAGACGTGTTATGAAATACATGAATGAATATTCATTATATTCAATGTACCTATTATGGCACATTCGTAACCTATATACATAAATGAATATTCAATGTACCTATTATGGCACATTCGTAACCTACATTCTACGTATGAATGCACATCTCCCTATTCAATGTATATATTCAATACAGTGACATTAATGATATGTCCATCCTTGTTTTCTTATAAATAGAAGCATAGGTTTGGTCATTGTGTGAGAAATCAGAACAGAAGAAGAGAATGAAAGAGGAAAATATACAGTGAAAATAAAATTTCTCCTCTGATTTTCTCTACCATCTTTGGTGTTTATCTACTTTCTCTTCTTAATCTCTCTCTATTCTCTCTATTATATTCTTGCAACGCAATATTTTACAACAAGACGTACGTTTTTTTTCCTCTTTTTTTTTTTTCCTACTTATTAGGCGAAAGCCTACTGGATTGAGAACTCATACCGCCACCTAATCTGTCGCCTATGTTCACCCGCCACAATCGATCGCTGCAGCGCACCTCCGGCCACCTTGCACAGTGACTTGTGCGCGCCAAAGGGAGATTTATGGATGAGGAAGGATGGGGACGTGGAGGCAACAATGGCGGTTGAGAGACGGGAGATTCATCTTCTATTTTCAGATACATGACTTTCAGACCGAATGAACTACCTACGGTGAAATAGATGGGACGCTGAACCTCACCTTAAGTGCCGGAGATTAATCTTAATTATTTCCATCAATGCTGCGATTTTCCGTCAAGATGAACTGTGATTAATGTTCAAATTTGAACAAACTTATTGATTCTAGGATAGTTTTTCTTTTTAAATTTTGTGTAGCGGTCGTTGATCATCAAACTAAGTCCGCCTCCTTGGTCTAATCAGAAGAAAAACATCCATGTCGAAATTGCGAGGAATTACTCCCTTGTTATAATACGGCGTCAAATATGAATCGAACACGAAAAATCTTATCTTTTTAGGCGCAAAATCTCGACCGTCTTACCAAATTTCTGAAATAAACCATTCTTTCCTCTCCAACCCTTTTTCTCCTCCTAGCTAGAACCATCACATACACGTTGGTTCCCGTTAATCTCACCAGCAGAAATTTTCTTGTTCTACTTTTTCTTTGCGTGTAGAATACCCCAAGCTTCAGAAATTAGCGGAGGAACTCCTAACCTTTTTGGCAGAAAGCTCACGCGGGTGACAAAAAGTCTCTTTACATGATAATTTTGAACTTCTTATCAGCAAAACATAATTCATTGAGCCTCTAAATTTATGATATAGAAGAACATGAACGATTTATATTGAATAAACCGGCGTTCCAGCCATTACAGTAATTATTGGCTTTGCTTTGGCAGAAAGAATGGGGCTCTACCACATAACAGTAATTATTGGCTTTCGCCTATTTTTTCTAAACTCGTCGCGAAAAGTTTGCTTGACTGATGGTGCCTTTATACAATGGAGTAGGGGTGAGCACCGATCAAGGATAAAACCTGGAATTAGACCGCACCGACCCTATCTGGTTGGTTCTAATTTGGGAACTAATCCAGCTATTACCGGTCCGATTCCCCTTCTAGATGCAGAACCAAACGGAAAAACCCTAATTCTCTCATTTTAGTTTTATCTTACATCTTGTTTTCTTCTTGTTGCTCTACTATTTACTATAACTACTATTTGTCTCGGTTGTAAATAAGATAATGTTTTGCTAAGATCTGTCCTCTAAAAAAATGAAACCAAAAAAAAAAGTAATTGATTGATTTCTAGGTAGACTTTGAAACCAGACCAAACCAACAAGGTCAGCTCAAGGATTAGTTCTAAAGTATACATGGTAGGTTTCAAATTCATAAAACTAGGAACTTATCTCGGCAAAGTAGATTCAAGGTTCAATGTCTAGAACCTACCCATTCGGAAACTTCTCGTACCTAGATGGAGAAACCAAAATGCTTTTTAGCTCAAAAATTTAAAAGGTTATTTCTTCGATCTTACCAAATGCCCTTTTGCAGCTACCATAGAATGAGTATATTCGAAGGAGGAATCTCCGGTTTCTAAATCGAAAATTAAATCGCAAACTCCGACAGGTTAAGTACAATAGACAATTAGACAGCTGAAACACATACATCAAGTTAGTTAATATATTGGACCGATATTTAATGGGTGGAAAGTACTTGTCATCATTAAGAAGTTTGACTTTCCAACCAAAAAATTATATAAAAGCTCCCACCTTTCTTTTCCTCGAGTAACTCTCGAACTATATACTAGAGTTTATTCATCTATGTTTGTGGCCTAATTCCAAAAAAAAACCCTCAATTTTACACTTTATTTTAATTATATCCTAAATTTTTTTTATTTAAAAAAAATCACAAACTTTTATCGAAGTCCCAAATTTTCCCAACCGTTATAAATCCATCTAATTAACGTCAAAAAAAAAAAAGAAGAAGACAGAGAATCGGCAGCTGGGCGATGGCCGCCACCACAGCCGCCGGGAAGGAGCGGCGGCCTTTGCCTGGGCCTTCCGGAAGGTTGGCGACCTTTGTCGACCTTGGGCGAGTCGCCGGCGAGGGCGTGCAGCCCCCAATCGGGGGCGAGGGTCACGCCCTCCCCCAGATCGGGGGCTGCACGCCCTCGTCAGCAACTCGCCCGGGACCGGTGAGGGTCGCTGGCCTTCGAGAAGGCCCAGGCGAGGGTCGCGCCCTCCCCTAGATCGGGGGCTACATGCCATCGTCAGCGACTCGCCCGGGGCCGGCAAAGGTCGCCGGCCTTCGGGAAAGCCCAAGCGAGCCCCTCCCCCAGATCGGGGGTAGCACGCCCTTGCCGGCGACTCGCCCGAGTCTGACGAGGGTCGTCGGCCCTCGGGAAGGCCTAGGCGAGGGCCACCGCTCCTTCCCGGCAGCTATGGTGGCGACCACCGACAAAGGCTTGGCCACCACTCCTTCCCGATTTTCTATTTTTTTTTTCTGACGTTAAATGGACAAATTTGTAACGGTTGGATAGATTTAGGAATTAGATAAAAGTTTGTAATTTTTCTTGAGACATAAAAAAGTTTAGAATATAAATGAGATAAAGTGTAAAGTTAGGAGTTTTTTTGGGAATTGGGCGCAATAATCTATTATAGGCTACTGCAGAATATGAACAGCCTCCGAGAAAGCGAAATGATTGTCTCAAACAGCTTGTCAACCACTTTACAAGAATATGGTAATAAAATAGGTACCTGCCTAGGGCCTATTTGCATCTGTAGCCAACATATGCAAGTCAAATTGAAGTACTTTCTACACCAACCAACCAAGCACAATTTTTCGGCAAAAAAAAAAAAATGAGCACAATTCTGACTTGAGTACATTAAGGAAAATGGAAATTATTGCTGTACATATTTAGCGATGTGAATTGATTTCAAACGGAATATGTGCAAGTTGTCATATCATTGTAATCGTGAACTATCATAACATTTCCCAAGCATGACTAGAGCAATGCGATTTTTCGAGACTATATGTGATTCACTGTTGCCAGCCGATGTCACTAAATCCAAGCCAACATCGTCAAATCGACACTTGGGTTGCTCATTCCGGCATGACCTGTACTTTTTTAAGCATCTATCGTCAGAGCAATGCTAGGTATGCCAAGACTGATCTACAGGAAAACGTGGGCACTTAAGTAAGTGAGAGCCATCATTTCCAACATCCAATAATAATCTGCCATATTATTTAGTATACAAATTCTGTGACCCAAACTTAGTAAACATAGTATTATTACTCTTTGTAGTTATAACTTTGAATAACTATGGCAAGTATCCAGAATTCAACCGGTTAGACGTTGCTTAAAACGTATTTAGCTAAGCTGTGTTTTTGTGAAGAGCAACAAATAACAAATTATTGCGAGCAAAATGCTCATATATCTTTTTTCCCTTTCGACACACGGGGTACTAAATTAAGTTTGACCTCAATATTTAAGAATACAAGCAACAACATGTGGGGCATACAGCTCATGAGTGTAATCATGGCTGTTATATTTATCATTGTCTCTTTTTTGGTCTAAAGGTAGCATGCTTCTTGCGCATACTTGTCTTTGGGCATTTCTCAACCATTTTTATACGGGAAAATGACATAAATGATCTTTGAAATTTAGCCCAATATTCAATATGGTCCATGAACTTTTAATTTGTTCAATGTGATTTTTGAACTTTTGGGATATATTCAATTAAGTTACTGAACCATATGAAAATGTCCAATTGGACATTTTCATATGGTTTAACGACTATATTGGACATGAACCAAAAGTCCATGGATTATATTGAATAAATTAAAAGTTCATGAACCACATTACATATTAGGCTAAAGTAAATAGACTACATCAAATATTAAGCTAAAGTTCAGGAACTATTTATGTTATTATTTCTTTTTACATATAGCAATCGTATGCTTTTAGAGTGAAATAGATGACAAGTCACTGCACGAGATTACAGAAGTATTGCATTAATTAACTTTTTCTCTTAAAGTTGGATATGATTCGTAAGTGAAAAAGAAGATAGGCAGGAGAGAGTATGAAGGAGACAAAAGATCATCCTTGAGAAAGCAAAAGAGTCAAAGACAGCCTCTGCATGTTGTTGCTTTTAATTGCAGTGCAAAAGCCTAGGGCATGCAACCCTGTAAAATGGTCCTTTTGTTCCTAACATGATGTGCACTTGCATGTGGGTGTCATTGGGTCCATACATATCATATGTATGCATTTATCTTTTTATTTCTTTCTTTATCTGCTGAAACAAAACGAAAATTGAATGTTAGAGTTATTAAGGCTGGAATACTCTATTAGTTTAAAAAGTACTGTGGTAATGTATGTTTCAATTTGTTGCAGTACTCTATAAGCCGACTTAGCACGTGAGTTTTAGTATCTTTAGTATCTCTAGCATTACTCATGTCGACACCGCAAACATGAAGCTGGGCCCTGCTCTTATGGCCTTGTGGGATTTTAGCACATGGGAAGTACTTAAAAGGTAGGAACATCGCACATCATGATTCGATGTCACTCGATGTCAAGTTGTGCTCGAAACTATCGATCAAGACTGCCACATTCTGTCGCCAACACAAAGGTTTGAATACATTTATCATAACAAACTTGCAGATTTACCAAATTGGAGTCGGAGGATGAGGAAGAGAATTATACCCAAAATTTGAAGAACGTGATAATAATTGTGAGTATATGAATACTTTACGGGCAGTTATGTATGTTTGTTATTAGGAGATTCAATGTTGGTCTCACTTCCAATCCGCGGTTTCTTAACACGTGATTCAACTTAGCTGGTCTCGAATGGCTCTATATCAAATGAGTTAGACCACAACTAAAGTGCCATAGCTAGCTAGAAATACTCCAAATTTAGGTAATATTCTTTTGTAGGAGCTTTATATACTAGAAAGGAATTTCAATTTGAATTTCAGAATTTGTTTATTTTGAGATATAATTTTATGATTGGCATGCATTTTCCTTTTCTCCTCCCCTTTTTAGGATTAATCTGTTCTTGGCTTGTATTTGAGTAAGTTTCTGCATCATGTACTTAGTATGCAAGCATCAGAATAGTTAGCTCTTGGTGGGTTAGTTTTGTTAGGGAAGTTTTTGTTTTCAGAATAAAAAGTCGTCCATGTGAACAATTTTAAAGATATCTCGATTGATAATTGTTTCAAGTACTCTTAAGACCACTATAATAAAGAGTTAATATCATTAAAAATCTCAAACTAGTATCCCGTAACTCATCTACTCGAAAATATTTTTCAAGTCACAAAAATCCAAACCGATACCTCAAGAGACGTGTTGAAGAGCCAGAAACTCCTACAAAGCGCTCTTGGCTTAGAAACCACACAAAGAAAAACAAATATTGGTGCATTGGTCCAACTCATAAATCATAGAGTAACCAAAGAAAGCACATGGTAATAGGGGAAGCATGTCTGGTTGTGCACGGACTATTCGAACCCAATATAGTGGGCAACGGGCCAAGGCTCCAATGGCACCCACTCCTTGCGGGAAGTCTTCCCCCCGTCCATGAGGTCGAGTTTGACGAGCTCCGATCCCTCGAAAGGCCCCTGGACTTCAATAATTGCAGACACCCTCTCTTTGGTGTTCAGTTTCATTCACTCTTTCCGAAGTCTACTCTCCGCAAGCATTCCATTCACCATCCCATCAAACTGCATACGTGTCAACACACGTGGCAAACAACTGCAAAACAGATATGATGTGGTACAATGATAGATCCGACAAGGAAAACCCGCGAGTGCCAACACACATCCATTTTAATGGAATATTAGACAAAATGCTAATGGGTGTAGATTTGGGAGATGGAAATTAGTCTAGAGTAAATGTGTCACGGAAATACCAGTGCGAGGGTTTCAATGGGATTAACCTATAATAACTGGTTATTACAATCGGTTCCTAATAAATTTAAGTAAGTCCCGATGGAGGGTTTTGCTCGGGCGATCACATAGCATTATAGTAACGTTTGAAACAGTGTAAGTGTCCCTGAAGAGCAAATTCAAGCAAGAATAGGAAGATTTTCTTAGGGCTTCTTTTGAGCGGTCAAGCCTTTATTTCTGGATTTGAACCCTGACCTGGTCCAATTCAAGCTAAAAAAAACCCTAGAAGAGAGATGTCCAGTTCATGTGATAGACTGAATTTTCTTGATATGGGCCGTCCAAATCTTCAATTTTTCTGCCCATTGAAGCACACCCATTTGCTCCCTCTCTTCCAAATTCCTATTCTGATAGCATAGTTTTGGTCTTAGCCACAAGAATTAGCTGCCATGAAGAATCTAATGGTTATCTACTTGGCCCCCTCCTCATTAATGAGACTAATTTAATTGTGGATTATTATATTTCTTGTTCTATAGAGTCATTTTAAAATGCTGCTTTTCATTAGAATATTAATTCCAGGTTGGACGACGGATTTGAGGATGAGGAATTAGCAATACCAATTCGTTTTCTTCCTTCCCATTCTTAGCAAAGGAAACCCTTTTTTTTTTCACAGAATGTTACAAAAAATCAAAGTATTTCCCAATTGAAATTGAACTTGGTCCCCGATTCTAATCAGTATTATTCTTCTTAGGGTTAAGAATTTCCAGTTGAAAATAACCCTTTTCTAAATCAACTATATCTTTTATTCTATTTAGAAACAAGGAAATTAAGTAAACAGTAGTTAACTATCTTTACATGATGAAGAAATAAATAAGAAAAAGAAATAAAGATATGAACAGCTTGTTTTTTTTTTTTTTTTGTTGTTGTGGTAATTGCTTGGAGACTACGTTTAAACAAACGATCCTTTCCCGTGCTTTGATGTAGGAAGAAATCATTCAGAGATATTGAACACAAATTTTCAATTTGAAAATAAAAAAGAATAAAAATACATCAATCACGGGATAGCCATACGATGAGCATAAGTTAATTCGTAAGCAAACAACGAATATGTAAGTTAGAAATTTAGAAACAAAGGATCTTGGTATAAGACTACTAATACCAGATTGGATAATTTGATGGTGAGCATCGACTTTTTATATTTTCATACAATCTTTATTTCAGAAATAAATAAATAATCAAACAGTGAGGCATTTACAAGATAAAAAGACTGGCTACAACATTGACATTGTTAATAATTATTTTTATAAATTCTCTTACTGTTAATAATTTCTTTTGACTAAATTGCCGTACATATTGTCTGATGGATGGATTAGCGCTGCATTCTAGTGGTTCGTCCTTTGAATTTCACGTAACTGCGACAAAGCGGACAAGTGTCGTGCATTGCGACTTTAGACACAATCCAAAATTCGATCGTTGACATGTAGTTTGTCCATGAAGAGCACTCAGACACATAACTATTTTGACCCGTCCAAAAATGTACGAACGCAGACTTAGACCCCATTTGGTATAAAGGGAAATGCAAAAATCTTTGGGTTAATGAGGTTATCCTAAATGCAAATAGTATTTGGTTAATTGTAATTTTATAGTGCATTGAAAGACAACTTTAATTTAAATGGTGTTTGGCAAAATCACATCTTGAAAGTTTAAAAAAGAAAAATACAAAACTGGCAAGACTCAGCACCCGATGAGAGGCTAGTGATACTCCGGCAAGGCTAAATCTAGCTATCAATGAACCAGATCTGGCACCGGCAGCCTCACTTGAGATTGAGCACGACCTTAGGTGACCGTCACGTGAGTCGCGCGAATCTAGGTAGCAATCACTTGGGGTCGCGCAACCAGGGGACTGTCGCTTGGGTGGTCCGACCTCAGGCAACATGGCCTAGGGTCCAACGACCCTAGGCGAGGTTGCTAACGCCAAATCTAGCTCACTAGCAACCACATATAGCCTCGTTGGAGTCTCGCCAAATGCTTGTCAGCCCTCCACCGCGGCCTAAAACCTTGCCAGAGATGTTGTGTTAGGTAGAGACATTTCCAGAATTATGGTCGTTGGGCAATGGTAAAGTTGGAAGAAAAAAATAATTGTGTTCCGAAAATCCAACATTCCAAAGGACCTCCAGACCTGGCATAGGCTAGAGGCCTTGCATTTTCCTAGAGTCAAGCAAAAAATGAATGAAATGCCATTTGTATTTGCCCATGAGACTTTAGAGTCCCAAAACCCATTTGCAATGCTGAACCAAATGAGCCTTAATCCCATTTGCAAAATTCAGATTCTGAATAGCGCTCAACTACTGCAACAATAGAGGAACTAGCCATGAAAAATGTGTTGAAGTATAGAAAGATAAGCGCCAGGGACAAAAACTTGGGATGTAAATTGTCTAATTCGGGTGTTCTTCCCCATCTCAGTCCAATCCATTCTTTGGATCCATGTTTCGATCTCCATTTGGGTTGACAGACCAATTTGGCAACCATCTATTGTGGGTTCATTCACGTTTAAAACTGCTTACATGGTCATCAAGTTCACGTTCGGAGGATGGTAGCAACTCGATTAGAAACAAATTTTGGAAACTTATAATTCATTAGCGGCACAAGATCTTGTTACTGAGGATCGCGGCTAATGCCCCGCCTTGTCAAACCAACTCGGGTAGAGTGCTTCACATTCCAAATCCTTCTTGCCAGTTGTGTGGAAACTTAGAGGAAAATTAATCCATTTGTTAACTGCATGCCCCTTGGTCCCAATTTTGTGGAGATAGAGCCCACAGGGTATTATATCTTTTGTTTGGAACTTCAGGTCACCGGAAACCACTTTCTTAATCCAAGGCAGAGAGCTTAGATAATGGTTCTTGGACCGCAAATTCTTGACCCTTTATGGAGCAATTCTATGTATTAGAATCGGGCGTTATAGAAGTGCAACATTACATGGTAAGACTATTCCAAGTCCTTCCCAGATGTTTAAGCTGGTCATACAAGAATTCATGGAATTTTCGAACATGTTTATGGAAAGGTATAGAGTGGAGACTAGTGAGGAAGCCAATCCTCTTGGGGAAAGGACACGCTCATGGCTCGCCGTCTATCAAGGGCTTAAGTCTAATATAGATGTTGCGTGAAAGGATAAAAAAGGGGCCACAAATATAATTGCATTATCGGCGAGAGGCGTGGTTGTTTAAGCATGAACAAGAGGAGGAAGATAAAACTCACTGATGGAAGTGGAAGCTACAACTCTTCTTCTAACTTGCATTTGCTTGGTCCCTCAACATCCACTATGCAATTTTTTAAAATGATTGCAAGGTGTTAATTGATGTCATTCAACAAAAGGCTTCTTACTTTTAGAGTATTTAGCCTTTCGTCTCAAACTCTCGCTTTCTTCTTTGTGGCAATTCGAAAAGGAGTTTGACATGAACTCCTAGACCCAACAATAGTGCTGCTTATGAGCTTGCAAATGGGCGTTTCATCATGTAGAAACTGCATCTTCTTGTCTCTTTAGCAATGTCCCATCTAGAATTCAAAAAATAGTGATTAACGGAGTCGTCTTTGCTTTATCGTCTTAACTTGAGGTTCCGGTTCTTTTTGTGGATGTTTTGACTACTCTTGCTGGGATGGAAAGTTTGTTCTATCCAAAAATGAAATTACAACGACTACTCCCCATGAATAAGCTTAAATTTGTCCTTGGATATGCATAAATCTAGACTGTAGAATAGCTGGAGAAGTGTTGTATGTCAAGGGAAAGAGCCCGTCGTTCGACAGACATTAATTTATATGAGCGAGTCCATCAAGGTCGAGACATGAATCAGGCCGTACACTTTAGGGTGGCCCAACTTATACGCCCTCTAGAAATAGAGAGAATGATTGACTTAGCTTTTGACATTTGATTTTCTTTCTGCTAATGCTTTACTAAACACACGCCTTTTAAGTGCATCCGAAAAGATCGATGGGCACACACACACACACACAAGCACACAAAGTGGCCACTTTTCCAGCACCAAAGAAATGCTCGCTCCATTTTTTTATGAAAGGAAGTGATATTTCGTCAAAGTCAGGAAAGCAATGTAAAGGCAAAAGAACCAGGTTCCCCACTTGGAGAGGGGAATTGGACAGAACCCAGCAACAAAGAAAAAACCATAAATTTCTATTAATAGTAAAATCCAAGTGGCAACAAGAAGTAGCCCACTGAGCTACCCATCCAATGGGCAAGATTTCAACTTTTTTTTTTCTCCCTTTTTCCACTTCTGTATGATGGCTTCTTTCCATGGAAAAGACCAACTTTTTCCACAGTTCAAGGATCATCACCATCTCTCTCTCTCTTCGGTATTGGCCAACCCATGTGTAGACAAAGAAGTTCTCCATTTATTTTCTTTTTTGAACCAGATCTTTCAGAGAAAAGGAAAATCTTGTGATATATCATGGTCACTTTCAATGGTTGTAAGCTTGTGTTCTGAAGTTTAAGAATAGACAAGTCACATGTGAACTGAAGCCCAACACTCCAAATTATCAAGAGCATCTAAAATGAGAGAGAGAGAGAGAGAGAGAGAGTAATCGGGTCAACAAAGCAACCCCCCACTTGATGTACTATAACTAATCTCACCTCCTGACTTCGAAGCAAAGGTTTCCGATTATCCGAAGTTGGGTCACTCCCCTTTATATTAGTGATTCTTATGCCAACATGCGTCCAAGTGTTGAGCATCCTCAGGTTGGTCACCACACAGTCACATTTTCAAAATAGGATTAATTTCAAGTCAAAAGATTTATCATGATGAGGATATGTGCATGATTAACAGTTATGTGCATGATTAACAGGGCATCACTAAATAGACTTTGACATGAAATCTTTAGGTAGTCGGTGGTGGAAGATGTGCTTTAACGAGCGCTAGTGGCAAAAACAAACTAATTAACCTGCCAAATAATTTCCCACAATTATTATTACATGGAGTAAAATGGAAACAAAGGAAAAGAAAAACCAGTGGCTGCCCCCACAAACTTTTGATAGGACTTTGGAGGGTTCTTGTGCACACCTGGTGTAACTCCATTACTTCCCTCCATACACAACAAGGGTGAACCCCACATGAATAATGACGCCAAAGAGGAGTGTGTTAGTGTTTGAATGGGGTTTTCATCAGCTGATTTCAAGCTTTAACAGGAATTGAAACAGAAATCTGAAGTGTGACGTGGGTTGGGAGGTGGGGGCAAGAGAAAGGACAGCGCTTAGAACAAGTGTTGTACCAAATATGGAAGTGAAGGCGATGGCTGGGGGAGATTCCTCCACAGTTGTGTAGAGTGGCCATTGGTGGATACACATCATTGCACCAAACCCATCTCCCTAAGTAATGAGGGCGGTTTGTAGTGCTTTTCTCTTGAGGGTGCTCTTAGTTTTTGGTAAGTGGGGCGTCATGTCAAGGGGTCTTCTGTTGATGTCTTGTCTGTGTCTCATTGGTTATTCACTCTTCCTTCCTTTCTTCTTTGGCCTGTCAAATTTGGGTCATGTCACCAATTGGGAATCCATTCATGGGAAATCTCTATTTGCATTAACAGTCCATCTCTACTTGTCTCCTTCCTCGGCTTTTCTTCTTCTCCATTGTGAATGGATTTAGAATGTGATTCTGCATTAGAGATAAGTCTGAGGAAAGCATGGCAATGAAGGGGCATTGGCATTGGATCGTGCGAGGCTGTGCATGTTGCAGCATTTTCACTTGCACATATTCCGAGATGCAATAATTGAGTTCGACATAATCAGAAGAAAGGGTCTAATTATATGTCCACATGACAAGACACGGTGGAATCAATCTTCTTTAAAGGCTAAACTATTTCGGATTTAAAGCTCTATGTTATCTGTGTAATTTCATGAGATTGGGAGTTTCGTTTGTGCTCGATCCATCATTAAAGCTCTAGTCACGTACATTGCCGCGACAATTGAATCCACGTGGATTCCTTAAGTATAGGATATCACCGTGTATTTCATCATAAGAAGACATGTCCTATACTTAGTAGTTTGATGCGTATACGGCCGAGAAACGTGGGAAGAAGAAATTTAGAAGAGGAAGAGAACATCATCGAAAGGACTACAGGACGGGAAATTCATGAAAGGAGAAGGAGCGTGAGAAATCAAACTCGAGATTTTTTACACTCTAAAAACATGTTAAAGTCAAGTACCCGACCGTTTAATCTTAAAGTTTAAAATCTTTAGCTAAAGAAAATAACACGGTTTGTATACAGGCCAAAAGCCACCAAAAACCATAAATTATATTTTGCTTTAAAAAAATGTGTGTGATACCAAAAATCATGATTAACACATTTATCCTCTGTCAAAGTCTTGTCAACGAGAATTGGTAAAAGTCTTACTGCATGGACACTAGAAAGCAAACAATATTGACATGGGCCCATGTAACTTAAGCGAAATAAAAATGATGTTATTTTGGTTGAAAAATCATCTAACGGAATATTGATATAAGGTAAATGTGTCACATGAGTACAAATTTGAGATTTTTTTATGTCGCAAGAAAATATTTAGGATAAATGTGTCTTAATTGGCATAATTAAGATAAATGTGTCACAATAAGTATAATTTTGGATTTTTGGTGTGACCATGAATTTTTTTATATATCAAAAACCCT
The DNA here is from genome assembly GCA_024733475.1 of Syzygium grande. Taxonomy (NCBI): domain Eukaryota; kingdom Viridiplantae; phylum Streptophyta; class Magnoliopsida; order Myrtales; family Myrtaceae; genus Syzygium; species Syzygium grande. The sequence goes on from JAMXDD010000011.1 coordinate 11,101,315, forward strand.
AAACTATACCCTCGTGATATATTTACCCTCTTTATAAACTTTTAGCAATGGGACCCATTTACCTTCCATCAAGGTTCTATTAGATGATTTTTTTAATATAAATAATATCATGTTTATTTCACTTAAGTCTCGCGGACGTCATGTTAATACTATTTGATTTATGGTGTCCATGTAGATAAATTTTTTAATGGTTCTTATAGACAAAACTTTGATGAAGGGTAAATATGTTACACGTGTACAAATTTGAGATTTTTTGTGTCATAAAAAGAAGTTTAGGGTAACTGTGTTACGGTTGGCATAATCTAGGGTTTTTGGTAACTTTTGCCCTTGATGTTGCAAAAAAAAAAAAAAGGTTCATGATAAACGCATCACGGTGGGCATACTTTGAAATTTTTTTTGTGGCCTTTTATCTTGTATTTAATAATACGATAAGTATCACGTTACTTCCAAACCACATTCATGTGCATCCAACTGCAAGAACCTCATTTGTAGGATGATACATAGTTGGGGGATGATGACCAAAAGAACTAATAATCCAAGAATACCAGAATGGCATTCCCTCGGACACGATAATGAACCACTAAAAGACATGAAAGGATGGATTAGGGCGACACTGATTGACTGATTAATTAAGAAAATTGAAAAGTAAACAGCAGGAAGTGAAGTCATATCCGACCACCCTTTCTGGTGACAAGCATATATGTCTGCAAGCCACGGTGGTGAGGTGCAATTTTCAGGAGAGCAAGTGATGGCGATGTTGAATATATCCTTTTGAATTTTGGCCGTGGGAGCTGGTCACATAGAAGCCGCAGCTTCTTGCCTTTGTTTAATTTATTATTTCGTTGCCCCTTTTCACATGGTTTCCGAATATTAAGGTTGATCTAATTAGGACAAGTTGCTTGTCCGCAGATGGACCGACCCTTTCGCTCTTTCGGTATTTTCTCTCCTTATTATCCCCTAATTAATGTTTTGTTGCCTAATTTTTCCATGTTCCAAGGGATATATCCTTAAAAGATAATGAGTTGATAAATGTTGAACGCCAATCCTTTTTGGTTGCTTTTTGCCTATGGCATTGGCATCTATGCCCCAATGGCGAGGGCAAACCATCAATGTTGGGTCGAATTGGGGAGGAATTTTTTCCTTTCGGTCGTGAAAAGACTGAACGTTTTGGCATCAAGTGGTATTCTCGTACGAATGTTCTTACCAAGGGGCATCCTATCTTGTTGTAACAATAGTGATGGCTCCTCTTGTTCCCGAGCATTTGCACACAACTCGTGAAGCCTGTGTCGTTTTCGAACCGGCATTATCAATGGCTGTTACCAAAGCATACGGATCTGCACATATCAATACATCGGCCTCCCATGAAAGTCTATGAGCATGTAATCATAGATGTACCATGAAAGCACCGAATTCTGTTACGTTATAATTTGCCACCCAGGAGCAGATATCATCATTATACCGAACTGCAACGGGAGGAACTCGCCCTTACAGGAGCCATCTTTCCCCTCTCGTCCCTCCCGATGATGATCCGGTCGAGACGCTTAAAACTACAGCCCTTTGTAATTTCAATAATTACACCAATTATGCACTTGTGGCGCAAGGTAACATCATCCAATGTCATCACCCAAGCTAAGAAGAGCCACTTGGCCAAAAAAAAAAAAAAAAAAACGACGGAAAGTAAGATGGGAAATAACATGAACAAAGTAGGTTGACTAAAAGGGTCGTGCGCATTCGAGAGATGGCCCATTCAAGAATGAAGTCAAATCTCATCAACTCTCATCACACATATATAGAGATATAGATAATGCATGTATGTATGTAAAGGGCTGCGAATTTTTCAACTTCAAAAGTGAGAGGGGCTTTGAAAATGGTTGCACCAAAGCGAACTCCCCAATTAAAGAAATTGTCGTGGGAGACTCCACGAGAGGCGCAATTTGGCATCGGAGATGGTCCCCTATGATTTCCCAATGAATTATAGAACTCTAGATCTCTTTCTCTCTCTGAGAGCATCTCCCTTCAGATATGGAGATCTTCTTGATCTGACTCCGCTTGTTTGTATGTGCTCCGAGCTTTTTAACTTTCCGTCGCATGTTTTGCGCACAGCTTACATGAAAGATCGATTACACAAGTTAATACATTCTTTTTGGATAGGTGGGCACGTTTCAAACCCACTTATATGAACAATATATATTACGGTTCACGCAACACTCGCGCACGATAAAAGCATCCCTAGTCGAAACATCGACCCCTTTATCCTTTCTGACCATGTGGGATTAACATGATATGCAAAACACTAGCTTTTGAACGGTCGGTTAAGTCCATCTTGGACCCGGTTGCGCAAAAAGAAGAGGGTGTAGAGACCCGTCCGAGTGATTTGAAAAGAAAAAAAAAACGTTCGAGAACCTCCGGTTCCCTTTTCCTCAATTCGAAAAGATAGAAATTCCCACTTATTTTCAAGCCGAACCAACTAATTATATGAAAACCAAAAGGAAGAACTTGAGGACCTAACTTTGGTTGCTCCCGTCCCGGAAGTTCGTTGATGCCAAAAGCATGATGGCGATGAGCACTCGACTGATCTCGCTGATATTCCCCCAAGAAGCTGAATAGCAAAATTTGCTCCTTGAAGAGCAACCAAAAAAGAAGAAGAAATTATTATGAAGGAATCAGCTTCTCGGAATCGCTCACGAAAAAGCTTTTTTTTTTCAAAAAAAGAGGTTTTAAAGAAGGAAACATTATAACCGTCGATTTTGTAGACGGGATAATTGCATAATTAGTTTTAAATTCATTGTACGGATGTCAATTCAATACTGAATTTTTTAATTTTCCCAATGCAGGCAGCCAGAAATCGCCATTGCCACGTAGGATGGCTAACGATGACTAGAATTTCCGCCGGAAATCGCTGACGTGACTTCGAGTCATCGTCAAAGATCTCACTTGGCATTGGCGATTTCCGGCGGCAATTGACCACAAGGACTAGGTTGGAACTTGGCATGAAGATATATGACTAAAATGACCATATTGAAATGTTATGGTACAATAAATTTAGAACCGATTGAGCCATATTTGTCCTTTTGAAGAGAATATGGAAGCATTGCAAGTGACAAGAATATATATCTGATATGGATACAGACATAGATTTGCATTTAAGGCCATATCGTTTTTCTTTTTTTCTTTTCTTTTCCCCTCGCTTACTTTCAATTATTCTTTTTCTAAGTGGATCGCAAAAAGAACATATTTATCCTTTTTAACAAGTTAACTTTTCCATTATTACGAAGATATAATTTCTATTTTCAGCTGGTGCAAGCATGAAAATATGTATTGGCTATTTCATACTTCATCGTATGTATAGTTTTGAAGCCTAATTTCCTGACAAAGTTATGAAACTCTTATATAAATAAAAAAATTCAATACCTAGTCTTGAATTAAGCCGTCCTAAATAATAAACTACGTTCTCGTCGACCAGCTTAACAAACTTTTCGAATTGGGATTCCTTTTAACACCATGCTAAATGCAATCAACAACAATTTCAAATTCGACCTTAAGATGGGAGTAGTTCGCAATTACGAATTCAACATAAGTTGCATGTATCCCCGATATATATACAACCCTAGTTCCATCAAAACCCACGAAGTATTCTTTCTTTATTTTTGACCCTTTTTGGCTTTCTGATAAACTATCCAACGCCAGATATACTAAGATTAGCATTACAAACTGTATTCATAGAGCGACGCCGTATCGAATTCTTATCGAGCATCGAACGCGATTCTTTTGTCCAGACACCCTGCTCCTCCTATTATACCGCTTCACGTATGTGGAAAGCTTTATTTGAACGGGTCTTAATACACGCGGCCTTACTTTTCCGCCCCGGGCCACAAACCCCTTGGTCTAAGGAATCGATATAAAGGGGACACTAATCAAGTGGCAAATAGGCGTGTAGGTTCCCCAGCCCAAAGCAATCTCACACCCCCAGATTCTCCTCTTTTCTTCCTCCCACATCTCCATCGCAAAGCCCCTCTTTTTCCTCTCCCTTTCTTTGCCTGTCGACATCAAACTTTTATGGTGTTTGGAGAGGGTGGTGGTGTCCCTTTGGCCACTCGAGAGGGCAACACAGCACTAGAAAATGCACGTCGAAAGCGACGAGCGCCACCTAAGGCTGGCCGACCGATCGAGTCCAAATCCCTTCTAATTTTAGGCTTCTTCCCACCCTCGCTCTTGTGCACGACATGCCCTTATCTTCCTTCCCTTCTCTCTCTCTCTCTCTTCCTAAACCGTGATCTTGTGCGGACAGAGACTCTCCCACGTGCCCGGCTCGTCCCTCTCGTTCAATCTGGCTCGGCCTAGGGTTGCTTGTTTTCCAAGTTGACACGGCGACTCGGGGACATTCTGTGTTGATTGTTGGATTGTGGGTTCACACTCCCTATCGATAGGGAGGCACGGGGCCCTGCGCTCCCCAATGCGCAAGTGGGGATATGGGGGTTGCGAAGGCAGCGCTGCCGCATTGCTATAAGGCTTTTATAGTTTGAGTATATATTTTATTGGTAGTTTGTGCTTTGATCCATGAATATATAATCTATTTCTCTTGTAATTAAGAGTTGTAACTAGAAAGGTAAGATGCAATAATTTTAGTGGAATCATTTGCGGGATGGAGTCCTAATTTATTGGCAAACCAAGATAAACCTCGAGTCTCTATTTCTCTTTCTCACCTTTACTCCTCGCTTCGTTGTACTTGTGCACCTAATCCTAACCTCGATTGGGTGCAAAGAGCCTAGCTCGTCGAGAATGGCTCGGACCCAACTCGATAAATTACTCGAGATCGATCCGTCCGACTTCGAATCGATATAGAATTCCGGTTACTCGAACATCTTGACCGGCCGAACCCGAATTTGTCGATGCGAAGCCCGATCGGGTTCACTTCTTTTCTTTTTTTTCGAAGAAAAAACACGATACCTAAAAAACAGGCACCAAATCCTTAAAAACTACATGACATTCGAACTCACGAAGCTGGAGCTCCATATGTATGAGTTAACTGCGATCGAATCCAAAAGCTCGAGTGGGAAAATCGACGCTCGATCGAGCCTGTGTCATTTTAGGGAGGGAACAAACGACAAAAGCGAAAGGAAAAAGGCGAAGATTATGAACTGCAGGTCATATATATTTTGGAGAAAAGCATACATGACTGTATGGGGACAATTAAGACACAACCGGAAGATGTCGTACGAGTTTAACTCCTAACATTGAAAACCTAGGAGGAAACCACCACCGCCACCACCACCCCCACTGACCTTAAATAGCTTTTCAGCAGATAACCATTATTTCACCAAAAAGCTGAGTTCTTCTGACTCGGTCGAGTCAAACCGTTTTTTCTTTTCCTTTTCCTTTTTCTTTTCGGGAGCGGTGGCGGTGCTGGTGGCGGTGGCGGTGGTGGTGGCGGTGGCGGTGGTTGTGATGGGAAGCCATTGCAGTTCAATGTTACTTTCGATTTTTGCTGGGAAAGGCAATACCTGAGGACAAATCGCCCTGGTATTATTTTTGGGGGGAAAAAGAAGCTGAAAAGGTTGCAAAAGTGAACAAAAGAAGGTAGCCAACAAAAGAACACATCAAATCACGACCTTTTTTAACGCCTCGGCGTGTCCCGTAGCTTCTCTAAAGAGAGAGAAAGGGAGGATGCTGGAAAAGAGATCCTTTGATTGGTGGGGGGACCACCCTCGGGCTCCGCGACGATCGGAAAAACTATATCACGGGACATGCTGAGGTGCGACCTCGACACTGGGTCGGTTGGAATAATTTGATATGCCGGGGACTTTGATAGGGGTCGCGACGGGCGAAAAACCGGTCGGCCCGGCGACGCCGGATCGGCACGCCACGTTGCGGATGCAGGCCGCGGGAATTTTTTTTGTTCCCCTTTTTCTTTTGGGCCTCGGCGACTCCACTCCCCGGATCGCTGTCGCGATCCGGGGGCTTGCGATGTGGTGTGGTGCGGTGCGGTGTGGTGTGGTGTGGTGGAGATGATGATTATGACGAGGGATATGTGTGTGGTGGTGGGTGTAGTGTGACTCTCCCCTCTTGTCGCTCTCAACCTTTACGAAAGATTGAAATGGTTCCCACGGGTGAACTCGCTCGCTGACTCAGCCAACTTGGTCTTTGCCGGCCCCCCCCGGCAGTACCGCTCGACATCGACAGCAACGGTTGCGTCCGATGACGCGAGATCCGCGCACGATCCGACGGCGGACGTTGTCCGGGCGCCCGCCCGCCCGCGATGAATCGGACGCACACGACACTTCCGTCGCGGGAGTCCGAGGGGTCGTCCCTGGCTCGAAACGAGGTAAAGATTCCGGGGAGGAGGAGAACACCACTTCCGTCTCCTCCCGACTTTACCTTTTTCGAGGTATTTTTCCCTCTCCCTCTTTTGGCCCGAAAGGAAAAGAAAGTCTTCGGCTTAGCAAAGGCGCAAAAGCCATAACCTTTAGGTCGCATTGCTCGACCATAAAATATTCACCCGTCGCGATCAGATCGAAGGGAAGATCCGAAAACCCTCTTTCTTTCCCTATTCCCCCCCCCCCCCCCAACCCTCCCGATTCAACCGGTCCGCCTCTCGGCGTAGCGGAAAATCCCGGCCGGATCCCGCCTTTCGCCGGGGAAAGCGTGGGCCCCCACCCACCCGACCCGTCCTGCCGCGCGCTGGAGAATTAACATATGCTAATGCGCGGTAATTTTCTTTGGAAAATGAATGAAGTCTTGGCGAAGAGAAACGGTCTTGGCGAAGAGAGTTAACTTAACCGCGTGTGTGTGTGTGTGGTGTTAGACGTGTCCGCTTTCAATTTTCTTTCGCGATCTGATCGTGCAGGAATTTCCGGGTCATAAAAAAAAAATGGTCTTGGTGAAGAGGAGGAATGATGAAAAGCATAGAAAGGGGGAGGGGGGGGGCAATGTGTGCATGATTTTTGGGGGACTATGGGGTACCGGGGGGATGGAAATTCCACGTCAGCGGAGAGCGACACTTATTGGGGGGGGGGCAGGTGGGCCCACTCAAAAGTTGTAAGTGGACGCAGCATCTCTCGTCCCTCATTCTCTCGAAAAAGCATGGTGATGGTGACGTGCACAAGAAAAGATCTTTTGAGATATAGTAGAATCTATACTCCCTTCTCACCACCCGTTCTTCCTCTCCCCCAACCCGGAAAAAATAAAATTATTAAAATATAATACAAAAAAAAAATGGTCTTGGCCGAAGAGGAGGAATCGGGATGTTTAAAAGCGATTCTGAACGGTCGATCGATTCGAGCGGGCCTCGCGGGCGAGAAAGCCGTGTACCGATGAGGAAGATCGACCGGAGGGCAATGGTTGATCGCATGATTTTTGGGGACTCGGGGGGTAACCGGGGGATGGAAATTCCACGTCAGCGGAGAGCGACACTTATTGGGGGCAGGTGGGCCCACGTTGTCCTCCTTCTATTAAAAAGAATATTTTAAGTGGACGCAGCATCTCTCGTCCCTCATTCATTAACCTCTCAAAAAAACATGGTGATGGTGACGTGCACAAGAAAAGATCTTTTGAGATATAGTAGAATCTATACTCCCTTCTCACCACCCTTAAGACACTTGTAAGGATATTTCTTCCTCTCCCCCCTCCCCCCCAACCCGATACTCAAAAAAAAATAAAATTATTAAAATATAATACAAACGTAATATAAAAGTGAAAGCATGCTTTATAATGGTAATATTACCGCCTGCCTAAATAAATAAGAAAGACGGAGGTGGTCCTTTTTTTTTGTCGAACCCCAAAATTTAACGAAAAAGCCAAAGATTTCGTCGGCTCGGATGTTTATAATGGAGATCGATTCTGAACGGTCGATCGATTCGACGCTCGCGGGATGCCTCGGTCGGGCGGAAGGCCGTGTACCCCGAGGCGGAAGATGGACGAGGCCGTGGGCGGAGCCGCCGCGCTCCAGCACCTGATGCTCTCGATCCTCGACGACCCGGTCGTCAGCCGGGTCTTCGGGGAGGCGGGTTTCCGGAGCTCCGAGATAAAGCTGGCCATCGTCCGCCCCTTGCCTCACCTCTTCAGGTACCCTCGATCCAGGGCCCCGCCGCCTCTGTTCCTGTGTAACCTGAGCGAGAGTTCGGGCCCCGGCTCCGCTTCGGGCCGGCCCGGGTTCAACTTCCCGTTCTCGGTGTTCCCCGGGTTCTCGGACGGGGACGAGAATGTCCGGAGGATTGGGGAGGTCATGTTGAGGAGCAAGGGCAGGAATCCCCTGCTTGTGGGCGTGTGCGCTTACGATGCGCTCAGGAGCTTCGTGGAGAGTCTCGATAAGAGGAAAGATGGGTCGTCTCTGCCTAAGGAGATTTCTGGGCTGACCATGGTTGACATCGAGAATGATGTTCCCAAGTTCGTGGGAGAATGTTTCGATAAAGGGTGTGTGGATGTGAGGTTCGAGGAGGTGGGTGGGGTGATAAGGCAGCGCCAGGGGAGCGGTGTGGTGGTGAGCTTTGGTGATTTAAGGACATTGACTGGCGATGGGGCGTGCGGCGAAGCCGTCAGCTACGTCGTGGAAAGGTTGACGAGGTTGTTGGAGGTGAACAAGGGGAAGGTCTGGTTGATCGGGGCGGCAGCAACCTACGACACATTCTTGAAGTTCTTGAGTAAGTTCCCGGCTGCTGAGAAGGAATGGGATTTGCAGATTCTGCCGATCACGACGCTGCGGCCGTCGGTGCCTGAATCTTGCCCGAGGTCAAGGTAAGTGGCGGCGGATCGTCTTGCTTGTGCTATCTAGCGATTGATATATCTGCGGAAATAGGGATGCTTAAAAATCGAGATTTACAAGTTAGCTTTGGTTTTTGATCTTGTCTTGATTGAAGAATCCTGTTTCTATGGGTGAGGCCTCGACTCGATCTTTTTTTCATATGAAAAGGCAGGGTCCTGAGCATGTGCATGTGTGTAGTATCTGTGTGTGTCTCTTTGTGCTTTTACGATCGCGGTCACATAATTTTCGTGAAAACGTGTTCTGAGATGGACTGGTGGGAAGTTCGGTTAATTATTTAAATGCTGAGGAAGTAAGAGGCTTTCATGAGTTGAGTTTGATATGCTTTATTTAAATGAACACAGATACTTTTGTCCATGGTGCTTAGATGGCTTGCTGATCTATCCTTGTCGTCTTATGGATACCGATTGCATAGTCTTTTAGGCTTATGGTTCAAAGATTCAAGTGTACCTTAAAATATGCAGCTAAGGCGTTGCTTGGATCGAGAATTCTGCCGAGTTGCTGGTCAGTGTACTTTTTAGTTTTTCTGGGAAAGAGTCCAGGAACTAAATCCAGCAAGCTCACGCATTATTTTGATTACGCGACTGCTGTTTGCAAAAATTTCTGAACTTTTCATCATCTTGTCCATCACCTTCAGTTCCAAACTGTTAGTTTGGAACTTTGGAACAAAGGTACAAGAAACTCTCCAGGCAAGGTGGTTTTGGTTTTTTTGGGCTATTGTTTTACTCCTTGCTGCAGAGACACGTGCTTAAACAACACAACGATTTTCTTTTAGGGGGTTGAATTTGCCTGATTACTGTCAGGAAAAACGGGTGCTTCTGCTAGATGACCTGATTTGCAAGATATAAGCCCAGACTAATATTCTGTCGAATTGTAATATGAAGTGACTTGTAGACCAATATCATCTGCTATGACTTCCTCTGTTGGAAATGGCCAAGGTAAAAGACAAAGCAAAACCTTGCCACCCAGAGCAGAACTGTTGGGCTTCTTGGGATGTTATGTCTTATTTCATCGTTTCTCTAGTGGAAAAGGTCTGAGACCTTTCCTTTTTCGGGTCACGTCTTGTGTAAGCACAGTATGAAGATCTTATGGATTCAACTTAGTGCTTCATAAGAATTTAATCCATAGTCTATTAAAACTATGTTGTAGAGACAAATTTGTTCAAAACTGCTGAGAATTGACCAGTCAACCTCCGAATGATTTAGTTTTAAAGAAAGTTAATCAAAAGGCCGGAAGAAGTAATTATTTCTGCTAAGTTATCCAAAACATGTAAAAGTATCAGCACGCTGAAGTAAGAGATTCAAAGACACTACAGAGGAATGGGACTTTTAACTCCGATACCATGTGAGCCATTATTGTACCTCTGACTAGAGAAACTAAAATTGTGAAACAGTTTCCTTACTTTTACGGTCACTTGGTAAGTTCCTCCATTGCCCTTAATCAAATAGATGTTTGGCCCTTACCAAAAAAAAAAAAAAAAATAGATGTTTAGCCCTTGTTGTGAAAAATATGCATTGTCTTGATTATATGACTTTGAAGTAGTTACGCTAATCTTGACTAGTTTCTAACTTGGATTTGACTCAGCTTGATGGAATCATTTGTTCCTTTTGGGGGATTCTTCTCGACATCCTCAGACATCAATAGTCCTGTGATGAGCATGTCATACCAGTATGGAACGCCCTGTCATCTATACGACGACAAGTGTGAACAAGACAATGTAGCTGCTAGAAAAGCAGGATGTGCTGCTTCGGTGGCAGATCGGTATCAGAATAGTCTGCCTTCATGGTTGCAGATGACTGAGCTTGGCATAAAGGGAACTGACGTGAAGGTGTGTATAGCTTCCTCTCTCTGTGTCGCTTTTGCGTGACATCTTCGCTGGAATATCTTGGGTCTGTATCGAACTTTTAAAACGTTATTTTTTTCCTCCCTATAGCATATGACAAGCTGTTCCAGTTTAAGCAATTTTTTTCGCCTAGAGAACTGTAGGTGCACTTGAAGTTTTTGAAGCTTCTGTCTCGATCGTAGATCTTAAGGATGGCCAATCCCGTGAAACCGTTCTTTTTATCTGTTTTGATGGCCATATTGTATCTTTATTTTTTCTGCAGGGGAAGGATGATGGCCCAGTGCGGAGCCCAGTGGATGCTGAATTGCAAAACGAATCAGATGAAAGTTCCCGGCATTCTCCTAAAAATCAACCGCTTCAAAATGTCTATCGGGTGGGTTCTGAAGTTCAAAGTGTCGTGGGTTTCCAGTCTGCTGAGGAGAGAAGGGAGACCACTGATAATCAAAGCCTCAATTTGAAAACAGATTCATGTCCACAAGAGACTGGATGCAAGAGTGTCAGTTCATGCATGTCCACAGAATCCCGTAAGATGATGCCTTCACATTACAGCATCCACCTTCCTCCAGTTGCCAAGACTAATAAGGAGAGTTTCCTGTCCAAGTTGTGGGAGAACCCTTCAATAGTGGAAGGTAAGGGGGACTCGGGTGTTGCTGCGTCCCCCAAATTCAGTGGGTCCAACTCAGTCGTCGATGATGAAAGCCGAACATCTCCTGCTTCTGTGACTTCTGTGGCGATGAGTTTAGGCTTGGGAATTTGCTCTCCCCCGGATGATAAGGAATCGAAGCAGCATGCACACCCGAGTCACTGTACAATACCGACTAGCAGTGATCTATTCAGAGGAAGCACTTGCAAAACTTTAGCGGAATCTTCGTCCAGCTCTTATCCTGACACCTGCTATCCACTTCACCAGAGAGATTTCAAGGCGCTTTCTGGAGCTCTCATGCAGAAGATTGGAAGGCAAGTCGAGGCGATAAATGTCATCAGCGAAAAAATTCGTCTATGCCAATCAAGAAACAATGATCGGTCAAGAGCCAGTTCTAGAGGGGACATGTGGTTCACTTTTCTTGGTCTTGATAAAATTGCTAAAAGGAGAACTGCCGTTGCTCTCTCTGAGGTACTATATGGAAGCAAGGAACATCTTATCTTTGTGGACCTAAATGCTCAACACGAAAATGGCTACGTGGACAGAATCTCAAATCAAGAAATGAATCAGTATGATGTGAAATACCGTGGAAAAACTGTTGTTGATATCATTGCTGGGGAGATGAGGAGGAAACCCGGGTCTGTTGTCTTGCTTGAAAATGTGGACAAGGCTGACGAACAGGTTCAGAGTAGCTTGTCCCAGGCCCGTTGGACGGGTAAATTTTCAGACTCACATGGAAGAGAGATCAGTATAAAAAATGCAGTGTTTTTGGCAACTTCAACTTTCACTAAGGTCAACGGAGTTCTACATTCTGGGGAAGAATCTGCTAAATCTGTGGAAGAGAGAGTACTGGGAGCTAAGGGCCGTCAAATGAAGATATTGGTTGAGGATGCTCTTGGAGACGACGCGATTGATAATCACCTTCTTGTGTCAAATACATCAGGAATAAGCAGCACCAACCATCTACAAGTGAACAAAAGAAAGCTCGCTGGTTCAAATGGAAATGTAGTATTGCGCGAGAATTTACAGGTGGTCAAGCGAGCTAACAAGACATCGAGTAGACATCTCGATTTGAATCTCCCAGCAGAAGGCAATGAAGTGGTAGACGCCGATGATAAAAGCACCGACGTTGATGTGGCGAATGATAACTCCAAAGCGTGGTTGCTAGATTTCATGGACCAGATGGACGGGACGGTGGTCTTTAAACCGTACGACTTCGATTCTCTTGCTCAGAAAGTACTCAAAGAGATCAAAGAGAGCTTCTGCAAGGCTGTGAGCTCCGAATGCCGGATGGAAATCGACTCGAAAGTCATGGATCAATTAATGTCGGCCACTTACTTATCAGAGAGCGAAAGAACGGCGGTGGATTGGGTGAAGCAAACCCTGAGCAGGGATTTTGCAGAAGTCCAGAGGCGGCACAAGCTCACCTCTCGTTCCATTGTGAAACTTGTAGTCTGCGACGACTTTTTGTCGGAAGAGCAAGAGACCCAAACCGGGCTTCCCTCGAAACTCATCATCGACTGAGGCGATAGATTAGCGCATTGTCTTTTGAACTAGACTGATGTCAGTACTCAGTAGCGTATAACGTACATAGTGCAATAGGGGGGGAAGCTTTGTTTGGCCTGTTCAATCCCATAGTTTTAGGAGGAGGAGGAGGGGTCCTTTTTCAGGTTATGGTTTTTGTGTATTTGTGATGTATAATCTGCAGTCAAAGGGGCTTGTGTATGGTTCTACTTACTCAAATCAGTTGGTCTTAGTCTGTATCATTTAACTGTATCACTTTCCATAACTGATGCTTCCATTGATCAACTAAAATTATACCCATGATGATTGCAAAATAATCTGCTGCAAAGCTTATATGAAAACCGTGAACTGTGATCAACAGATGAACTCGAAGTATGCACGGTCCCTTTTGCAAATCTGAACCTTCTCCAGCGATTGGGAAGAAAATGCTCCTCCATCGTCTCGCTAAAGTTTTGATTCCAGGAGGTGAGAGATTCGCGGGCTGTTCGACGATGTGAATTTCGATCGTTTCCACCTACAAAATGTGCGCGATTTCGACCTCGAAATCGCTTATTGTAATCAATTGATGGTGGGGATGTGAATTAATATGCGTAATTTGCGAACTCTAGCAAAAATACCGAAATGAATTGGAGAAATTCGGTTTAGACGAAGCCCCACCTAACTCGAACCTTTCACATTCATTTCGGCCCGAGGGTGATGGGCTACCTAAATTAGTCCTTGAGCGTCCTGAATTGGACCGGCTCGGTCCGTTTAAATCGGGTTTGCCCAACTCGTGATTGGACCTGTGGTTTCAAATCTCCATTTGTCCACGGTTCCCACCAACCATCTTCTGGCCATCCATTCAACGTTAGGCAACAAGATGGGTGAGAGACATAGCTATTACAAAACGAATGCATCGATTCGCCCAGAATGGAAAATGTTTTCTCTCGCCGTCGCCTTCGTATCGGTAACTTATTGTAAACTCGGTGCGAATCTCTATAGAAAATGGACCGATAGACGGATCTGTAATCAATTGTTCTTAGAGGGTGTGTTTGTCTCGTTGAAAAGAAATGATTTTCAAGAAAAACGGTTAGCTTTCTACTTATTTGGTAGTTTAGGGACGTGATTTCCTTTTTGCTGGAAATAGAAAGTTGCTTTCCTCCAATATAAAAGTGTTGCTTTCGGTCTATGGAAACCATTTTTCATATGTTGATTAGTTTTCCGCTATCTAAAGATTGAAAAGTCGGAAAACGATTTTCTCAGGAAACGGTTTTCATTTTTGGGCAAAACGGATCCTAAATTTCGCTTCTTTTCTATCGGGTTTGATCCGCAGGAGATCTTTGTCCTCCCCACTCCAGGGAACCTCTACCAATGTGCTCTTTGAAATCAAATCTTGTTGCAAGTTGACGCAGGGTAAGCTATAACTAGAAAAAAGCTTTCCAAGTTTTTCTGAAATTCAACTGATAGTCGTGTCCATCCCATTCATCGTAGTATCATTTTATAGGCGAATAAGGAACAATCATCCAAGTTTGAAAAGTAGAGATCTTACTAAATTCCTAGAAGACAAATCACAATTAATAAGGATTCTGGAAATATAAAATCATTCAACTACTCTCGAAAATATAAGAGATCGTTAATGGCCTTCAACGTCTTCGAAAAATGCTCTGGCATTAGTCATGGCCAAATCGCGTCGGTTTCTAGCGATCATGTTTGTCAAGATAATCACATGCCAATCATTCTACATCATAAGTTCTAAGGGGAGTAAGTATGGGTTTTGATGATGCGATTTAGGGGTGAGCAAAACGGAACGACTAAATCGGGAGCCGCCCTGACTAGATCAAAATCGATCAATGGGATCCGGTTCCCAGGAGTGCCAATCCAAATCCTGGTTTTAATACAGAACTGGACCGATAGGACAAAATCAACTATATATATTTTTAATTTTTTGTAATTTCTTCAAGAAATTAAGTAAAGTAAAACCCTAATAAAACTTCAGCCCTCCTTCTCTGAAACTTTCCAAAAGTTACATCGTCTACACTAGTTACACAGAAAAATTTAACTCCGAATGACTAGTGGCCATAACTCATTAAGTAATCAACACCTTTTTCCCTTAGCGTTTCCTCTTTCGACCGTTACAAGGAAGCTGCAATATCCTCTTAAGCTGCGTTTGGTCGTCCGTATTTCTGGTCAAGATTGGATAGGATAGGATAGGATAGGATAGGAAATCTAGGGATTTGGCCATATCCTATCCACTGTTTGGTGAAGTATAGATTTAAAGTCGAATATTCTCATATCCTATCATATCCTACATTTGGTAGAAACTGTATATCAATATAAAGGACATATATACCCCTACGTGATGCTCATGAAATATTTCAATCTTATTACTATAAAAATAACATTCTCATACACAAATAAACTTGAAAATATGACATTTTATTAGATTTTCAAATTTTTTTGCAAAAAAAAAAAAAATGAAAATAGAAACAAATGAAACAAGAAAATTGTCAAAACTTTTTCAAATCATCATCTTTTCGGAGGTTTCGAGCACTTTTCCTAGGCCAAACAAAAATCAAATACCGAGTTTAGACATTGAAAGAACTTCTTAGGCGGAGGTTTCACCGCACCTGCACCTTTCTTCTTCTTATTAAGAGCTAGGCCACCCATTGATTTGCAAAAGCATCAAATACCAGAGTTTACACATAATAACGTTGAAAGAACATCTTAAACGGGAAAACAAAGATGGAACTCGAATGTGAAATAAAAAAGCCATCTTTCGACATCAATTGAAGCCACGAAGTGCGGAGAGACAAGCTCCAAGTTACCAAACCTCAACTCCACCGAACCATAGAGCATCGCAAATACAAAACAATCGAATCGAAACAGCGAGATGGTGGGTTTCTTCATTGTCCGCAATCGCGTTGTTTTTCGAAACAGACAAATTGAGCATAACTGAATCAACAATTGCAAGGACGAAGGGCCACCGATTCCTTGCTCCACCGCGAACTAGATACCATTCGACAAACACAACGAACGCCATTGGCGACGGTGTGAAACTAGAGAGGCAAGACAAAATTCCACTATAATCAAAGAGAATACAAAGGTTGAAACAACGATAAAACCTCACGGCCACCAAAAGAAGAAGAAAAATTCTTTCTATATTGTCAATGGGAAAAGAGGTTAAAAAGCTTCCAAAATTTTTCGGCAAGGAGCGGAAAAGCATTGGTTCTTCCTCCAAGTTTCAAAAAGATTTGTTCGCGGACGACCAACCCCGATCTCCTCAATTTTTGGTCCTTCTAGTTCACACAAAAATATCTCAACGGGTCATAAATGGGTGAAGAGACATAAAATGAAGACATATTTAAGGGTTTCTAAAAATTTGCTTTTATGTGACGAATAGGAGAAATCCTATCCGACCTTATCCTACCCCCTCCCCTCGGATTCTTTTATCCGGTTTATATCCCCTCTATATCCAACATTATACTATCCAAGACACATACCAAACACGGGATAGTATAAAACATAATCCCGAGTTTTATACGGACGACCAAACGCAGTCTTAGGTCTTTGCACGGCTTTCGACCGGGAAGAGGTTTCCTCGTTGCATCTTTCCACACGGCATTGGTTCCGTCCCTTACCTTACCTTTATCGCCCGTCAAGCATCAAGGTTCGTATTAGATCCTCATCATTTGTATTTTCTTTTTTTGCTCTTTTGAAAAAGAGATTCCGCCATTCATGGACGGTCACTTGGGATATAACCATATTTTCATTTCCAAAGATGACGGGGCCAAAACAACCTTCCCTTGTCCAGGGAACTTATTCTCCACCGGAACGGATTACTGCAAAATCACAAAACTTCCGGACCGATTACAAATAGGAAAGAGGCGCGTACTCAGCAGCTATAAGCGATAATAAAATTTGATGCGAACACAAATTACAACGGCTATCGTAAGTCCCGTGCAATAAGTAACCGAATTAGGAACCGATCATCCCGTAATGCCATCGGACGGTGGAGCCAGCAGTGGGCCGAAGAGATTTTTTCTCTTGATGACAAAAAGGCGGCGAGAGAATTCCAAAGGGAAGAGGATGAGGGTGGGGGTGTGGTGTGGTGGGTTGGGGAAGGTTCAATTCGAACTTTACTTTCCACAGTGGAAGGATGACGCGGGCGCATTCTGTCTCCCACCGATACACATATTTACACATATATATATTTTTTATTTTTGTAAAGAAAAAATAAAATGAAAAAAAAAGGAGTGAATTTGAAATGATACGTATATAATATATATATATATAAATTGAAAAGGAAATTGGGGTGGGGGGAAAGAAACGCGCATGGAGCATGACAGCTTTACACTCTCTTTCCGTCTCCCTCCCAACCCAAAGCTCCAACTGGCTGTCTCTGTCTCTATCTCCCTCCCTTTCTCTCTTCCCCCCCACTCGCGCCCCGTGGCGCGTGCACTTCCCCCCTCCTCCTCCTCATTTTTCTCTTTTTTTTAATACGAGTTCTCTTTACCTTATTATTATTAGGGTTAATACGACGAAAAACCCTAAACTGGTACACTTGTGACAATTTTACCACAAACTATTTTTTTAACCATAAAAAACCCAAAACTGGTATATTTGTGACAATTTTACCACAAACTATTTTTTTAACCATAAAAAACCCAAAACTCAGTATACACTTCATGACAATTTTTTCCCGAATTATTTTTTTTTTGACCACCAAAAACCTCAAACTGGTATACATGTGACAATTTTACCCGAACTATTTTTTTGACCACCAAAAATCCCAAACTGGTATACATGTGACAATTTTACCCCGAACTAATTTTTTAATATTATTTTTTATTTTTCGAATTTTTTTTATTAATTTTTTAATATCCCAAACCGGGGTATGTTTGATATACATGTGACAATTTTTCCGGCCGGTCATGAGCGGAGGTTAAAGAGAAAAAAAAAAAAAAGTAAAGAAAAAATAAAAAAAATTAATTAAAAAAATTCTAAAAATAAAAAATAATATTAAAAAATTAGTTCGGGGTAAAATTGTCACATGTATACCAGTTTGGGATTTTTGGTGGTCAAAAAAATAGTTCGGAGTAAAATTGTCACGAGTGTACCAGTTTAGAGTTTTTTATGATCAAAAAAATAGTTTGGGCTAAAATTGTCACAAATATATCAGTTTAGGGTTTTTCGTGGTATTAGCCCTTATTATTATTACCCTTCTTTGATTGTCCGGATAATTAGTGTGATATATAGGGGAGAGCACCGTTTGATCGCTGATCATGGCAAGTTTGGAGATTGTTTCCGCCCTCCCTGGTTTCGAAATCGGGAATCCCTCGCTTTTGTCCGGGGGCCTGAATCTGTACGACGACGAGATCTGTGGGATTTCGTGGGGCCGCCGTCGACAGTTTAAACTTTTTTAGAGCAGTCGGTAATAGCCTGATAAATTTCCATAATTCCAAAAGCTTAAATTGTTAAATGAAGGCGTGATTTTGATATTTAAATATTCTAACAAGATCTTCTTATCCATATAAGAGGTGCTGATTGAAAAGAGCTGGCTGGCTTCTATGTTTATATATCGTTACTATTGCTTCTTATATCATCATCCAGTAACCTTTTACGTAAATCATATATGTACACAATCGATTCGTAACGCATCAGCTGTCATTGTGAAAGCCATGACCGATCGACAAGAGCCGTCTTTTGTATTTTACGTTGGAATTTGCTCGCAAGTCGTTTTTCCCTAAAGGAAAAACCTTAAGCACGACCCATACCGTGCCCCTGACCGAGCCCGTTTTTTCTTCACCGACTTAAATTCCGTTCGCGTGCCGCCGCCGCCGCCGCTCTGGAGTTTCGATCCCGTGTTCGAAAAAAAGGGGAGCCGAAACATTTGTTACGACACCGATTCGCCTCCGCCACGATCCCTAACGGCTATCGAGCGTTACCACGTATAACCCTCAAAAGTAACAGCCGATTTTTCTTTTATGAAAATCTCGAATCGGAATTTAACCCGAATCACATGATTCAACACGGAACATTTAAAAAAAAGAAGGAAAAAAAGAGGGATCAAGAGTGAAATGACCGGGAGGGAAAATTCACACCCATACATTGGCTAACGAAAAGAAACGAAACCGAAACGAAAGCAAATTAAAAATTAAAACTTGGAAAAGACATCCCCGAGAGAACCGGACGAGGGCGCGTGGGGACGACGGACGGACGGACTACCCGTTGGGGGCGGTTTCGATATCAACGCAATGCGGGGGGAAGCGCGCGTGGGGCCCATCCCCCCCCCCCCGGGGGAATCATTCGATCCCCGCATTTGAATTTGCATTTGCATTTCCATTTCCATTTCATCCGGAGTTTCATTTCCGCAAAGAGCCTTCCCCCCCACCCCGCCTCTGAAGCTTTGTTGACTTCGACGACCGCCCCCTCCCTCCTCCTCCTCCTTCCCCTCCCGTGGAGGATCGAAGAGGAAAAGTCACACCTTCCTTCCTCCCCCCTTCCTTCCCACCCTTTCCGCCCCCCCCCCACCCCGTCTTTCTCTTCCTCTCTCTGTCTCTCTCTGTCTCTCTCTCTCTCTCTCTCTTTCTGTGTGTCTCTCTCTCTTTTCTTTTTTTGCTCCCGCGGACTTACATAAAAGCCTCGGCTTTGCGTCGTTCCGATCCACCTCACTCCTCCTTTTACTTCGTCGCTCGAGGGTCTGCCTTTGGAGCTTAGAGCTCGAATCTGCTTTTGCCCAACCCCCCCCCCCCTCTCTCTCTCTCTCTCTCCCTCCTCCGCCCGGTTCCCTCGTGAAGGTAACTCCCTCCCTCCCTCCCTCCTTCCCCTTTGATTCTCTGGTCTCGTCGAGTCGGTGATGGGGGGTGTTGACTTTTTGCTCCGGGGCGTCTGCTGTTGGGCGGATCCAGGGTGTTTGTTTTCTAGTTGATGGGTTGGCGAGGAAATTTGATTTCGGGGGGGTGGTCTTTGTTTGTTTGTGGGTGTTTAAAGTTTGAATCTTGTTCTGTTGGGTTTTGCTTGTTGGGACTCGCTCCTCTCCCCCGTGGGGGGTTTCTTGCCGGTTCCTTCTCGTCTAAGGAACGTCGACGGGTTGTGTGTTGTGTGTTGTTGTTGTTGTTGTTGTTGTTGTTGGACTGGGTCTTTGTTTCGGATGAGATTGACTCTTCTTAGGGAGTTTAATATTTGCGGCTCTGCTTCTGATATCGTCGACTTTTTCCGTTTCTTGGTTGAGAAATTAAGGTGTTGCGAGGCATTTCTACGGAATTCTTGGTCATGTTTGGTTTGCCCCTTTAGTTTTCGTTTCTTGTTTGGGAGCGTACGAAATTAGAGTTAGCTCATCTTCCTATGTGGACGGGCAAGTTGCTGATGCCGTGCTTGCGTTGTACTGGTCTCGGTGAAGGATGATTATGAGGGGTTCATTAAATAGGCCTGTGGTCATAATCATGCAGGAGTCGATTATGTGCAACGGTTCTTCGAAGAGTAAACTTTTCCCCTCGAGTTTCGTCATGGAGGGCGAATTCTGCAACAAGGATGGCGAAGCTCCCCGTAAATGCTCTGCCTTGCTCGAACTGGCGGCCTCGGACGATCTTTCGTTGTTCAAAAGCGAAGTGGAAGAGAAGGGCTGTGACGTTGATGAGGCCAGCTCCTGGTATGGGAGGAGAATCGGCTCGAAGAAGATGGGTTTTGAGGAGAGGACTCCGTTGATGATCTCCGCTTTGTTTGGAAGCGCTAAGGTCTTGAAATATATAATCGAGACTGCTAGAGCTGATGTCAATAGGTCCTGTGGGTCTGACAAGGCGACTGCCCTCCACTGTGCAGCCGCGGGTGGCTCCAGCTCTTCACTCGAAATCGTGAAGCTCTTGATCGAGGCGTCAGCGGATATTAATTCCAGAGATGGCAATGGAAATAAGCCCATCGATGTGCTTCCCCCGCCCGTGAAGTCTCGCTGCAATTCCAGAATTAAGCTTGTCAAGTCGTTGCTGAGAGGCGATAGCTATGTCGTGGAAGGCGATCAGTCCTTTGACATAGAAGGAGAAGAGAAGCTGGTCTCGCTTCCCTCCTCTGGAAGCGAGAAGAAAGAGTATCCCGTTGACGTCTCTCTGCCTGACATAAACAACGGGTTCTACAGTACCGATGATTTCCGGATGTATGCTTTCAAGGTGAAGCCTTGCTCAAGGGCTTACTCCCACGACTGGACCGAGTGCCCGTTCGTGCACCCTGGGGAGAACGCGAGGAGGAGGGACCCACGCAAGTACCCTTACAGCTGTGTCCCGTGTCCTGAGTTTCGCAAGGGTTCGTGCCCGAAGGGCGATTCTTGTGAGTATGCTCATGGAGTCTTTGAGTCGTGGCTTCACCCGGCGCAGTACCGAACCCGGCTGTGCAAGGATGAAACTGGTTGCACTCGCAAAGTTTGCTTCTTTGCTCACAAGTCCGAGGAATTGCGTCCCGTGTATGCTTCCACGGGTTCTGCTATGCCCTCGCCCAAGTCCTTTTCGGCTAGTGCCCTGGACATGACCACCCTGAGCCCCTTATCGCTTAATTCACCATCTTTGCCTTTGCCTGCTGCGTCGACTCCACCCATGTCGCCTTTGGCTGCCTCATCCTCTCCCAAGGGCATGAACTTGTGGCAGAACAAAATTAACCTGACCCCACCAAGCTTGCAGCTTCCTGGCAGCCGGCTGAAGTCGGCTCTGAGCGCGCGGGACTTTGACCTGGAGTTGGAATTGCTCGGGCTGGAAAAGCAAGCTTCTCAGCAGCACCAACTGATGGAAGAGATTTCTCGTCTCTCGTCGCCCTCTCTGTGGAACAAGGAATTTTGCAGAACCGCAGAGCTGATGCCCACTAACCTCGATGATGTGTTTGGATCTCTTGAGACTTCTCTTTTGTCTCCTTTGCAGGGGCTGTCGATGAAAGCATCGGCTCCTACCCAATTGCAATCTCCCACGGGGCTTCAGATTTCGAATTTGAATCAACTCCGTGCGAGCTACCCGTCTAGCGGCATGTCGTCCTCTCCCGCGAGGAAGACCTCTCCGTTTGGGTTCGACTCATCCAGCGCGGTTGCTGCGGCAGTCATGAATTCACGGTCCGCTGCTATGACGAAGCGGAGCCAGAGTTTCATTGACCGTGGAGCGGTGGGTCAACGTTCTGGACTCGTGGGAGCTGCTGCTAATTCTCCTCCTAGGATGTCCAATCTTTCGGACTGGGGCTCGCCTGATGGGAAGCTGGATTGGGGTATTCAAGGAGACGAGCTCAACAAGCTTCGGAAGTCCGCTTCCTTCGGCTTCAGAATCAACAGCATGGCAAACCCAAACGATGTGGCACCTCCCGGTACTGACGAGCCAGATGTGTCGTGGGTCGGTTCACTGGTGAAGGATGCGGCTCCGCCCGAAGCGTATCCGCAGTATATGTACATAGAACAGGAGCAGATGGTGGCATAATTTAAAGCAGAGAGCACCACCCGAACTCTCTCCTGATGGCTTTAAGATGACTTGTTTGACATTCTTTATATTCTTGCAAACAGCATGTTCTTAGGAGTAGCTAGCTGGGGGGAAGGAGGAAACAGTTTTGAGTCTGAGATTCAGGCTCTTAGCTGGACAGGGAAAATTTGGGGAAGAAAGAGAATTTGGTTTCTTGCCCAACTTAGATGATATGCTATTGAAGGCTTAAAAGACGATGATGATGAAGGCAAAATTCTTTTGTTAGTATGTATTTGTTTTAATTTTTTTTCATATCCTCTGTTGGGGTGGTGGGTGTTGATGTTTCTTTTCATCTGGCTAGTATATGAGGTTACTCTCCCTGTTTTCTGGTCTAAATTCTCATCGGAGCTGCGTATTCTTTTCCATCGGGCAAAAAGAGAGCTCGCTTCTCGAAAGTATCTCTCTCTCTCTCTCTCTCTCTCTCCTCATTTCGCGCATTGACAAAGCTGGATTCTCTGGCGCTCCCTCTGTATGTACTTGTCGATGACTCACCTGTACCAGTTGATCACCCCGTTATCGATCAGTGCTCCCCGTGATGTTGGACCTCAAAGAGGCACGTACTTAATACGGTAACGAACACATCATCGACGTGCCATTATCATTATTTCGAGCACTCTTACCATCAAACGCAATTAAAGCCGATTCCGAAGCTCCCGAGTGCATGATCGGAAACGGGATCCGGACCCTTCGTTCAGAAACTTCTCTCTGGTCCAGGAGGCTTGTCTTGAGGGGAGGGGGGTTCGGGACGACGTCGCGTCGGGGATCCGGGTTCGAGCTGGAGACAACCGATCGGGAACCCGTCCCGTCGCCATCCGTCCCCCACCTTTACCGTGCCCAAGAAGAAACACCGAAAGAGCAAAGGGATGGAGCAGTCCACGTCGCGCAATACGTGGACGAGGTTAAAAAGGACAAAGGAGGGCGCGAGGTACCCGATTCTCGGCAACTTTCCCGTAAAGAGATCTCCCGCTTCGGAATCTCTTCCGTTTTCCCCGTTTCCCCCCCCCCTCCCCCACCCATCTCTTTTTCTTTTTTTTTCTCGGGAAATAAAAAGTTTTCTCGGAATCATTAAATTTAATTCTGGACGGTCGGAAATTCAGGACCCGCGCGTGGGGCCCGGCCTCCCCCTCTCCCGGGGGGCACGCGGGTGGGAAAATTTCTGATGGCGGACGATGACGATGTCCGGGGCCCACCCGGGGGGAAATTTTTAATTTGGGGAGGAGCCGCCCATGCGCTGAATTTTTCAAACTTTTCGAAAGTTTTTTTTGTTTCCTTTCGGTCTTCCTTTTCGTTGGGTGGGGTGGTCCTTTCTATCTCTTTGAGGATGTACGAACCAGTAAGGGACGCACAGGTGCACACCGGAGTGGGAATCTTAGCCAGCACCACCGTCATCGTCGTCGTCATCATCATCCATCCGTCCCGAAGCTAAAATGACCCCCAAAACCCCCTTCAAAAAAAAAAAAAACATTATGAAAAAATTGGGTCCACGCCGGGAGCGCTGGACCGTGCCGACGAATTTCGATCGAAATCGATCAAATGGATTCGATTGTCGAAAATATGAAAAGACTTAAGATCCCGATTGATGAAATCGAAAAGTTTAGGACCGGTTTAACGGGAATGTAACGGGATATTAGGGATTTCTCGGCAACTTTTCGAATGAATCAAAAGATACGAGAAGATAAAGGAAGAAAGGGGCGGACAGCAAAGAGATCTCTCCCCCCCCCCCGCCCTCTAGAGGGATCTGGAACTTGGATCTGGGCTTCGGCCCATTGGGCTTTGGGGGGGCGATCTCCCTTGCTTGTCAAAAAGATTTTAAATGAAATAATTACTAAATGGGGTACACGGAAGAAAGATAGAGAAAGGATAGACACGTGACCGTTTTGAGTGGGCGGGCTTTTGGCCCGTCGGGCTGGATTAGGACACGTGACTGTTTTGTTTTGTTTTGTTTTGTTTTCTTTCGTTTGGTAGTTTTCGTGCACCGTACGATTCTTGGCTGATGCTGCCAAAAACTTCGAGCCAGCATGCTCGTGCCATTTTTAACCCGAAATTAATTTCCGTCGTCACGGAAAAGTCGACAAATGGGGTATACCCACACTTGATTTACTCCGAATTTAATTTTCGCGTCGCAAAAAGGTCCCCCGAACTAGTAAGCTCCGCGCCATCGGTCCGGATCCGATTCTCGAGATGGGCCATCTGAATGCTCAAAGGCTAAATCAAACTAAAATGTCTCGACGCTCCATAAGGACTTGAGAGAACCCACGTTGATTAGATGGTCCTCAACTCGACGTTACGTCTAAATCCGCTTCTCTAGACCCTTTTTGGGAGGGTTGGACAAAGGAGCAAGTTAAATAAGGGAAAGGAAAAATGGATATGCTGGAGGATTAAAGGTAGCCCACATTTACTCCAGAGCGATACGGTAGCCCTTACATTTACCCCGAATTTGAAGAGGGTTTTTTTGTGAACCCAACCTTTGATATGGACTTTTATGAAAAAAAAAAAAAAGGTTCTGGATTTTGAGATTTAATGCGATATAAAAATTAATTTGGAATAAACGTGGCGCAAAATTACCAATTCAAAGTTTTTTTTTTTCAATATTAACGGTGATTTTTCTCACAAAGAAGCCATGTGAATTTTTAAAGAACTTGAATGGATGCGTCGTTCGAAGAGCATTTTCGCGTACGGGTCTTGAGTAGAAATTTCGCTTAATAGAAGTAGAGATTTTGCTTAATCTGGTTCGGTATTAACCGACATCTAAAACTATATGATTAGATTATCACAAAATACTCCACATTTGTATTCATAATTACTAACATTGTGACTTCTAGTTTACGAGGTGTTGATCATTTTATTTTATTTATGAGGAGAATTTTTGTGCTCTCTATACTCATCTTGCTTCTAAATTGGTTTTTGCCAATTTTAGTGTTGCTAATTGGCATTATAAATCTTTCTATCGAGTATTTTTTTCTTTTCGATGATTTTTCTTGATTTCTCTTCATATTGTAATAGTGTTATCGATTGCATACGTGCATCCCCCCTCCTCCCCCACCTCACACAGCCACAATCGTAATTCTAACATAATCTAAACATGTCATGCTAACGTACCATAACAGTGGCAATCCAATTTTTAAAAATCGAAAGCAATAAAAAATTTGTCAATCCAACAAATTTAATAAAAAAAAAAAAAGAATGGACGATGATATAATTTTAAAAATAGGCGGAAATACACTTTTTCCTCTGTTTTTTCTTTGTTATTTATATAAGTACACCGGTTTTGCCGGGCTGAGGACCCTATATAATTTATCATTTTAGTTAAATGCCATATTAATTGGCAAATCGTAATTATCCACGCATTAATTTTGCTCCCACCGTATGAAGTACGCACCTTGATTATCTTACCCCACGCGTTTTCATTTCCATGCGGGATCGACATAAAATCAGATTTTTTTTTTCCTTTTCCATTAATATTTTACCCAACAAAGAATTTAATTAATAAATCTAATATAGAGAGTAGTTCCGGCGACGTTCACGTGCAAGGAGCGGAGCAGAGCACAGCATCATCGCTCTCGAACGTTGGAGCTCCGAACCATCGACTATGCTCGCAGGTCTCTCTCTCTCTCTCTCTCTCTCTCTATGTGTGAGATCGCGCGCGCTCGCATTGCGATGGATTCATCGTGGGTCTGAGGTTCTTGGCGTTCTTTTGCTCGTTAGAAGCACGAGTGCCGATGACATTCTTTGCTGCACGTCAAGTGTTTGCTGAATTTCCCGAGAGGCGTTGCGTTGATCGCCACCACCCTTTTATCCTGCTCTCTTGTTTGGTTCTTGGTGTGAACGAATGTGTCGTTTGCTAGTTTTAGGGGCGGGGGGAAAGCATCAACTCGAGTGTAAGGAAACGGGTGTGATATTGTCATTGTGCTCTTCCATGAAGAAGCGTTTGTGCTTTCCAATTTTCATGCTTTTTTGGGAGAGTGGGGGTTCAAAAATCTATCCAGGAAACTGAGGAGGACTTCTGCGATGCTTCTGTCTCTAGTGTATTATACCCTTTTTGATCAGTGTAGGAGAGGAATGGTATTGTGATGTCAGTCCTCATCCTCCTGTAAATGCTTCATGCACAGCTCAGAATACCCCATCTGTTTCGTCTCGATTTAAATGAACTTCCCTTATGTTTGTCTGCGTGCTTATATGGCTATAGTTGTGAAAATTTTAAAAAGTTTGTTTTAGTATTCGACTGGCCCTCCTTATATGCATGGAAGTAATTATATCTTAAAAGAGATTATATTGGCATATTTACAATGAGAATATTAGAACTACTACATTTGGCTTTCTCTAAAAGATGTCACAGGAAGCTGCATTTTCAACTGCAGAAAGTTTGGAGCTTCTTTGGAGTGCCTAGATAACAAGAATCGGCATTTTCTTTTGTGAGATCGAAAATCATCTAAATGCAAGGTCTTGTTTACGTTTAGCATGAGGCATTCTTTTCTCCTTTTTTTTTTTTTTGGTAAAGTTTCTTTTCTCCTTTTTGATAAGTATCAGTGCCATAAAATGTAATGTTAGCTTGACAAGGTAAAGTTCCAGGCATTTGAATCACCATTTACAAGCTGGATCATGGGAAGATGATTCCTTCAGTTGATTGTATGCTTGAAATGGGGCCAGTTTTAAAACACATTAGACTGGAGAATACCGGACAAACTCATCTCTCTGTCCCCTACAATGAGTGACCATGCTATGTTGGTGATTTTCCTCATCTGCCATCACCACATTTAGAGGATGAAACCGTAACGCTCTTATTTCATAATTTGCCGTCCCCAGGGTTAGCGGCCGGGTACGTTCAACCCAAAGTTGTAATTACACCGAGGACACAAATCCCAGGTATGTGTTTTCGGATAATGTCCAACCCATTCGAATATTATATTACTCATTTTGTTATTCCAAAAGTTCAAGTTCAACACCCCGTCTTTGCTCTCTCCATCTCTCTCTTTATGCACGTTCATTGAACATATATATTTGTTTAGAAATCCCCTAGTAAGTAGTAAATCTCTTCAAGTTATTTAATATATTTATTCACTTTCGTCTTATTTTATGTATTTGTAGGTTTAAAAGTCGCTGAACGGGTTTTGTCAAGAAAGAGTACATACGCGAAAGGTAAAGTTACTTTCAGGTTTGCTCAGTCAACAACTGAAGCCTCCTCGAAAGATGAGGATCAAAAAACCGGGTGGCCTTTGGTAAAGATGTGTGGAATCACATCACCTAGAGATGCTGCCGCCGCCGCAGAAGCTGGCGCAAATTTTATCGGAATGATTCTATGGCCAAACTCAAAGCGTTCCATATCACTTTCAATGGCCAAGGAGATTTCAAAAGTCGCAAGAGAATACGGGGCTCTGCCAGTTGGTGTCTTTGTGGATGATGATGCTGACACCATACTAAAAGCTTCTGATGCAACAAATCTTGAATATGTACAGGTACGTGGTCATCTGATCCTGACAATC
Organism: Syzygium grande; assembly: GCA_024733475.1. NCBI lineage: Eukaryota > Viridiplantae > Streptophyta > Magnoliopsida > Myrtales > Myrtaceae > Syzygium > Syzygium grande. Next base: position 11,129,015 of record JAMXDD010000011.1, read on the forward strand.
TTGTTAAATGTGACAACTTGTGACCTGGTAACATTTTGAAGTATCGCAGCTTCATGGGAGTGGTTCTCGGGCAGCCTTTTCAGTTTTAGCCCAAGAGAAACAGATAATCTATGTTCTCCATGCAAATGAAGAAGGCCACCTTTTGAATCAGATTTCCGATGGAGAATCTTCTTTAGTTGATTGGATCCTGGTTGATAGTGCCAAAGGTGGCAGGTAAGAGCAGTACTCACGTAAGCATGCTTAGTTAGCAATTGGCGGAAGCTTTCTTGCCTAGCAAGAATCTTATTATCTCACTGGAGGCCTTGTTATCAATTTCTTCATGGGGGCTTCTCCAACTGCGATGATATTTAGAGTGCATGTATGGGTGTTCCTGTGCATGTTGGTGTATGGAATGAGCAAGTATGAGCTCGTGTGCCGCTTGTGGAGGGGAATCGCAAGTGTTATTTTTGTCCCTTCTGTAAGCATATTACTTCATGCGGTGCACTTGATCCATTTGCTTAATTCTGAATTTTGCTGGCAGTGGCAAAGGATTTAATTGGGACCGGTTTAAGTTACCAGAAATCAGAAGTAAGCATGGGTGGCTCCTGGCTGGAGGGATAAATCCTGACAATGTTTGTGAAGCTCTTGCCACCCTCAAACCTCATGGTGTCGATGTTAGCAGTGGAATTTGTGCTTCAGATGGCATCCAGAAGGATTTGTTGCAGATATCCTCATTCATGAAAGCTGTAAACTCCATGAGTCATTGATTCATGAGGAATAGGGCAATATTGAGCTCTTTGTCTACAGATTTGGTATTGAGACTTTATAGCATTTCAATTTTTCCCTCTCATCTGCATACAATCAAATTCTCTCTTTAGAACATTGTCTTTCATTCTCAATGGAAAGTGCTCTGTTTCTACTCTCTGATTCCTCTCAGTAACTTCCTTTTTTATTTTTATGTGAATGATGAATGATTCCCTCTTAACAGCTCCTTTCTGTCGATCAATGCGAGCCAATTAGGGGAATTATTTATCCTGAGATGAAAGTGACATGAATATAAGACAATTATGGATGGATTGAGAGCCATTACTTAAGACTGGTCCTTTTAAAGGTTGCCTGTAGGGTGCCCTGGAAATAATCATGCGAGGCTAATGACGAGGAAAGAACTTCTCTTTTGTCTTTTTCACTTCAAAGAAAGTTAGGGATGTTCTTTCCCTCCAATTACATAAGACGAACTCTATACTCCCTGTGCAACAAGAGAGACCTCTGAAACATCCTCAGAAACATCTGGCTCTTCATTGTTGGATACACAAAAGAATGGATGGTGGCAAAATGGTTTACATGTCTTCAGGGATAAGGGTGGGACGCTAAATGGATGGTCTGAAAGAATTTGTCATATCAGCAGGCTCTGGCATTGGTTTTGGATACCAGAAAAGTCCATTTCATCTTCATCCTCAGATATTTGAGTTAGACCCACTGAGCTTAGGGTCTGCTTGGTAGTACACAATATCTCCAGAATCACTCACATAGTGGTCCTCCTTCATGCTCTTTGTGAGGACCCTGAGCAAGTGAAGTGGGAGAGGCCCAGATTTCTTCGGTTCTCTGTAGTACTTGCCAAGCACTGGCTTAGCTGCTTCAGTCTGCAAATGAATGAGCCAAAATATCAGAGATTATCTTGCAACGGAAGTGGAATAACAACTCAGAAAATAAAATTCTTACTCACAAGTGATTAATGATTTAGCCAAAAAGAAGGAAAATTAACTACTAGTTACTCACTGCTTCTATTAAGTGGTAGTGTGGAATCTGAGGGAAGAGGTGATGAACCACATGTGTCCCAATGTCATGGTGGATGTTGTTGATCCATCCATAATCACGGTCAAGTGTTGTGAGCCCTCCTCTCAGATAACTCCATTCCTGTGGTCCAGAGAACGACAAATTTATGAGCTTTTCCCAAATAATATCTATAGCAACGAATGAACCTCAATCTACTGTCTATCAACCACCAAAATCAATCTCTCTCACAACCATGTATCGAGCGCGACATAAACATTATTAGCTCGAAGTCGACCCCACTCTGACTTTTCGTATCTCACATTACTTCAAGATAGGGATACTTTCAAAAACTTACACAAAGGCACGGAGTATGATATCGCAAAAAGGCCATACTCTTCATTCATTGGCTTATAAAGATCATGCGTTAGCCAAAAGAAAAAAAGGAGTATGATATCCCTTCACTACCAGCTCTCCTACTTTAGAGGTTATAAAGTAGAGAGTATCCGAAAGTTTACCTTGCCACGGTACCACGGTAATTTCTCATTGTGGCCATGGTGATGCAAATAAGTCACCACATCCAACCAGGCGACAAACATCTGCACCCAAATTCGGGATCAGAATTTCATCAAACACTTAGAAAACACACACAATCACAGAGAGAGAGAGAGAGAGAGCTTACAAAGTAAGGAACACCATAGAGCTTGAGCAGCTGAACGGGACCCATAACAAAGGAAAGGCATGCAAGGATTGCAACCATTGCAATCCAACAAGCAGTTGATGTGATCACATCTTTTCTCTCGTTCGGGACAAACAAGTCACTGTTCGGGTTGAAATGAGAGCCTTTCTTTCCAGGACTTCGACCCCACTGGCAATTTCATCATCACCAACATACAAACAAAGTTAGCAAAAACTGCCAATTAACTATCATAGGAAACAGCAAATTATTAGTCCCCACAATATTAGCAGAAACTGAAGAAAGAGCTTTACCAGATAGACAGGGTAAGCCAACATGGGGAATGGCAAGGTGAATCTCAGCAATCTGGTGATATTATCCAGACTCTTATATATCCTCTCTGACAACTGAATAGACGATTTAAAAGAAAAAGCTCGTTAATACATTTACAGAAACCAAAATGACAGGAAACAGAAGAAATTTCCCATGTTTAAATTACCGGATGCCATGATTCGTCGTTCTCGACGTGTCCATGGTTCTGGTGGTGAGTTCTGTGGCTAATTCTCCTGCAGTTTTCATGGAGGATGAGGCCAAATTGGTGATCAGACAATTTATTGAAGCAGGACGACTATTTAGTTCAGAATGAGTCAGAAATTCTTTAGTAACTGACCATCCATGATACGGGACAAGGATTGAGGAATGAAGCAAATGTCCAAGCACACCGTTTAGCTTCGGATTATTGGAGAAACTGCCATGACCACTGCACATGACAAGCACAAAACTTTTTACAACGCAGATATGAAACTAAATTCCCAATGCAAGACGTCTGGAAATTCACGTACTTTACAGCAAAGTATTCTCAAAGCAAACAGAATTAACATCTTCTGTAATCGTGGAAATGTCCAAACAGATTCAATTAAATCGGAGTTGCCAAAGAGATGCCCATTTCAATGGGTTGAAAAGAACATTACAAGGACTTCAAGATAAAAGATTCTTGTTCAAAGTCATCGTGATTTCTTCCACAATTCAAGAATTGAAAAAGTGTTTGTGATGATTACCAATCATGGCCGAGAACGAAGAGAGCCCAGAACATAGTTCCCTGAGCAAACCAGTAGAGAGGCCAAACAACCCAATTGTTGAAATAAGCAGCAACAGCAGCCAAACCAAAAACCACCGCCACATCTCTCACCACGTAGCTCATTGACCTCCACGGGTCCTTCACCCAACAATGCTTCGGAATGGCTGCTCTGATATCGGCCAACTTGAAAGGGGGAGGTGCGCTGGGGTCAAACCGACCCGGCTCTTCGCTGAGCCCATTGATTCCATTTTCTTCCGGTGCTTCCTCACCAAGTGACATGGGTTTCACTGGTGTGCTCACATTCAGTGCCCAGTTTCTTTCCCTCGACCCGCCCAAGGCCTTCAATGAAAGGCCAAGAGTTTGCTTCTTGCATGATTGAAAAGGTCTGATTTTGGCAGAAGCTGTGGCGCTGCTAGACGTGAGGCCAGTTCTGGGGTTAGTATATATCCTGGGAAGGGGTTTAAGGCCACATTCTGATAGCACCCAGCTTGCCATTGGAGACCCAGAAGCAAAAAAGAATGCTTGGTTTCTGCTTTCTGGGTCTCTCTCTGATAAATCAGAGAGAGAGAGAGAGTGGGAGGGACGGACGGACGGAGAGGGAGATAACGTTAAAGGGTTTAAACCTAGAGAAAAAGAAAGGGATATGAGGAGATAACTCAAGGGCTTCTCTCCTCCACAACCAGCTTGTTAAAAAGCACAGAAAATTTTTGCTGCTTGTTGTTTGTCCTCTCTCTCTCTCTCTCTCTCTCCTGCGTTCTGTGTGCAACTGGCCCCGTTCTGTCTATTCTGATCTCAAGATGCTCAATTACATGGTACGAGGCCGTCTTTAAATCGCCCGCAGCTACGTAGTTATAACGAAGCCGAGGTCTGTATAGCGTCGATTCTCATCGTGGCTGCTACGAGGGTGTCCACTGCTGCTGCTGCTGCTGCTGAGAAATGGGGAAGGAAAGAATCCCACTTTGACCACAAGTTCTTGGGGATGGGCCCCGCGCGTATGAAAGGCAGGGGAGGCGTCTGACGTGGTCAAACCTGCCCCGTGGATTCTCTTCGTGCAGAAAAGGTCTCGAGTCAGATGTATACAGCGGCTGAGAGCTCCTTTTCCAACATCGATTTGCATGCGGAGCCATATGGTTTTTTCTTAAATCCTTTTGGTGGGGTTTTCAACGTGATGGAAACAAGGTCATTCCAAGAAGCCACTTCAAAAGCACATGATAATGAGGGTAGTTTTGCTTATTGAGAATCATCATAGTCATAGTCATAGTCATAGGTTAGAGGAGTCAGAACAGAGCAATTCTCAAACGAAATGCCTTTTCATCCTAATGACCTTTTCTGTCCGGGATTTGGTAATTTGTTCAAACTCAACAACTCTCGCGAAAGGATTGTCGTTGGCTACGTCTTAACACGCGGTATGTAACATCGTCTTCATGACTAAGCTCTCGAGAGCATATGATTTCTAAATCTTATGATGAATCATGACGGATAAAGTCGGAAGTTCTTCGTGCTTCAAGAAAATATTCGCACTTGAACATGTTGAAATTCGTTGCGCTCTTTTCTCGACGAGGAGAGTATATAAAATGTTATGAATCACGATTTAATGATTTTTTTTTGCTATTATGGTCAATTTTTTTTATGGATGCAAAATTCATATTTTTGGGTAACTTGACTATCATAATAGATCCTTGAATCCTTCCCTTCATTTTTTTTGGTGAATTGGAAATATTTTATGATTCTACTATTTTTCTTTAATTTCTTGCGTTTGAGAATTCTCCTTCACTAATCTAATCGAAGGTTTTCTCTCTATAGAAATTTCCCGTATATCATTCGCAGTTCAAATGTCATGGTTGCGCTCCACCATGATCGAAATATCTTCCCATAAATTGATCAAAATATTGTCGATTCGTCACAATGTACTGATATATCTTTCGTCCTGCAGCGGGTTTTGCAATTAATCAATTCATCAACTTTCGAATAAAAGAAATCCATTTAAATAGTACAAAGTCAAGTCGACGCCACTGGTAGTCCTCATATACTATATTCGTCATTAAGAGACACGATAATCTATTCACTTTCCTCACACCACATCTCTCGTGCGAGAGGTCTATGAATTGAATAATGAAACGCGAAGAACGCAGAGCAGCACGAAAAGATTAGGCTCGCGGACGAAAAGTAGGACGGAACCTAACCTGTCATCAAGACAAGTCATAAAGTTTGAGGTTCATTCCTAGTCCACCACAACACTCTTTGAAAAGTCAAACGCGGTATGAAACAGGCACACGTTTCTCACATTCTGTGGTCGGAGAAAGTAAGACGAATTCATGCCCTGATCAATGAGTTTTTGGGTGTTCATACTTGGGAACACGCCATGGAGATCCGCCGACAAATGCTCACAGAAATTAATGAACGGAAAATAATGAAAAATGCATAGACGTAAGTCGTGGGTAATGAAAAAATTTTCATTCATCAATTATTTCAAGTGACACAAGCCATCATTTTTTGAAAGATAATTTTTAAATATTTTTTACGAAACAAACGGAACCTATATGCTCAATCAACTTCTGTGATGGCACTGTGAACATCACCTATATAGATTATACCAGCAAACAACTGGATCTCTGCACCAATTTAACCAAGACAGAAGGAAATTCAACCATTCTTCACAGAACAAGGATTAGAAATGCTCAGTCATACTGAATAAGTCCTTGCAATAGATCGATGGATGCATAAAACTCAACTGTTACCATCTCAACTTTCCCTAATCCGCACTCAGAGAAAGAAAAATAAAAACAGAGCTTAAACTCTTGCCTTGTGAGGGGTGAGCCACATAACTCAGGATGCAAAAGTCAGAGACGGACAAAATTTAACGGCGTCTGGCCATAGGTATCCTTTTTTTTTTTTTTGGCATGAGAAACGAAACAAAATCTCGGTCTTCTATTCATTACGTAGCAAATGTTACATGAGGCAAGCCTCCTTACAAGCAGACAGGATCATTGAAAAAATCAAGATCGTAAAAGAGAGAGGAGATTTATTTACATTTTTAGATATCGATGCAAGGATTTGATAAATGACATACTTTAACCAAAGTGATTCCCCGTTTCCCCCTGTTTGTGTTCTTATACTGTACATGCATGGAGGGAAACTGTAGTGCCTATAAACAATACGGCTTCGCACGTGCTGGCTAAAAAAAAAAAAAAAGCCCAAGACAACTAAGATTGCAGTAGGTATCGGTTGGTGCAAAACAAAAATTAATACTCCACCATTTAGAACATATTCCACCATTTGCGGTTTTCCATTCTCTTTGCGAGTTCACTCGCCATGGAGGCAAAGTCTTCAGCTCCACTCTGCAGCTCTTCAGTTCGTCTGCTAATCCTCTGTTAAAGATGGCGACAAAGTCACATTCGTTCCAAAGCTAAAAGACTCCTACCATATATAAGGACTCTGTCTAGAGGAACGTATTGCAGAGACAGGTGACGAGAAAATTTGATTCTGAAGCCAACTCAAAACCAAATCCTCTAAGAATTTTAACTGTTTCATTGACAATGCTCCAATTCAACATTCCACTATCTACTCTTTGGCCCATTAAGCTTTTAACAGTTTTCAAGGTGATCTAGGATTATTCTACACTCTTCTACAGTATACTTAGGGTCCTTCATGCGAAAACAACATCATTATGCATCCTGGGACAACCACATCTGAAAAGTTAAACAGCGAGAATCACTTGTCCCTAAACGTTTAAGAAAAAGTAGATGGCTAATTTAGCAATAATCATTCACACCTACAGTTACCAACATGCAGGGTGGAGGATTATAGGTGACAGCTCAAAAGGTGGGGGGCGCAGATTAGCGGGAGAGAGGATAGACAGAGCAAACAAAAGTTCCTACTCAAATACTATATGTTTCAAAATGAAAAATAATAGGTCTCCTCAACCTTAAATTGCTTCTCAAAAGGGATTTATCCAATTTATGAATATAGACACGAAAAGAAAGAAAAAAAGATCCTACCTCAAGTTTCTCTTGGCGTTGGACAAGTTTATCCCGAGCTTGTGATGCTGCTGAAGAGGCATCCTGAAATACACCCACCGTAAGTTATGTAAAGTATTAGAGGATTGAGATAATCTAGACCACCAACTCAAATCAATTTACCCCTGTTTTCCTATATTTGGCAATAATTTCTTCACGAGTTCTGGGTCTTGGGTTTGTATCAGCACTAGCACCCTCAAACAATCTTTCCCTCTCCCCCCTTTCTTTCTGCAAAGCAAAAATGGTACTATAAAAACTGCCTTCAAATACATAGAACTATTTTAGCTTAAAGAAATTATGTTCTACCACTTTCATCATGCTTGGTTTGATGAGATGATGATGAGACAGTCACGGGTTCATCAATTTCAATATCATCTGCAATAATAAGTTTAATGTCAAGGAGGAGGGGCAAAGAAAGGTAAATCGAGCTAGGAATGAGGTGAAAGTGAGATCTCTGACCTATATTAAGCTCAATGACTTCATCATGAGCCGTTGGATTTGGAATGGAAGTCTTCAACATTAGAGGCTCAGAAAATATGCTTTCGAGAAGCGAAGGATCATTTAAACCCGCTTCACTAAGATACGAATTATCAGCAACTTCACCCGCTTTGAAGCCCTTAATGATTCCGCCAAAAGCCCCCTGACCGGCAGTTTCCTGCAGCTATAGTTCTTAGATTCAGATGTATTCATTTTTAGAGTAACAGAGAAGTAAAATAAAGGCTACCTGCAATTTCTTCTCATTTGGAGACAAATTTGTGCTTGCACCTACAGCAGCTGCGATGACTTCATCATGGAGGCAAGGCAAGGAATCAGGAATCCTACAAGATCACAAGAATGCTTACTCCCATCCAACGAGTTCGATTTGGAATTTAAGTTCGGAATTGTACAGAAGGAGATTGTGTACGTCAGACTGTAATACAGATTGATTTCTGTGATTCCCAAGTCACAAACTAAAAACTTAAGTGGGTGCACACATCCACACCTCTGTGTGTGTGTGTGTGTAAGAGAGAGAGAGAGAGAGAGAGAGAGAGAGAGAGAGACCTCCAGTCATTTTCATGGGCTGATAAAGATATGAATGCAAACTCACAACCGTTGACCTAGAAAAAAGAAAAATGTCATCATGAGCGAAGAACCATCAAGATCATTTCAAAGCTACTTCTTCCTTTTTAAGCATCTGCTTACTCCATCTAAGGTTGTTTGTCATTGTGTGGTACCTAGATAGGATTGATCAGATTCCTGGGATAAATGATGAAAAGTTTCTTCACCTTAAGCTTTCCCTTGAAAACATCTCACCATCTATAAATGTCCATTTTACGATTGGAAAAGTAGCTCTAACAAATTTTTAAAGGTCCATACTCCGGTTCAATAAAAGATCTTAGTGTGTATTATATTCAGATCTTGTTGAAGACAGAAATGAGAGTTCCGATGATGACGAATTCTTTCTCCTCTTTCAAAGGATCTAGGAGAAGAAAAATCATAATTCTGTACCTGGTACTGATATTAAAAGAGAATTAGCAAGTCATATTCTAAACTCCAGAAAAGAACTGACCAGGGCAATTTTCCCATTGCCACAGGGGGACATCATTTTATCCATGTTGGTCTTAAAGTTCCACCTCAGAATGGACATCAAAGAGCTTTCTGCCACCACTTCCAAAGTTAACAAAGACCTGTCCATAAATGATCATTTCCATCAGAAAATTCTCATCACCGGAGATTCTTTGTCAAAACATACTGCCAAATAGAAACTATATGGAGGCAAAGCAATTCATAACTCAGCAACCACTACTGCTGGTCAAGATTGTCCACCTTACAGCGGATTCCCAAGCAGTAACATGAAGGAAGGAATACAAATAGTCACCTTACCTTATTTCAATGTCTCCAGTCTGATAAACTATTACTAATCCAGAATCCTTCTCATCTAGTTTCAGGACTGTTGTCCAACAACATGGTTTTACGAGGTTGACTTGTTGAATGAAGTTATTGTCAATCTGCAAGACAGCCAGTTACAAACTTTCACATTAAAGAGCATTACAGGAGGTGATGATAACTTAAAAAAAGATTGCACCTCAGTAGCAGATGTCAAAGGATGTAAGCTTATCATATCTTCACAGCAGAGTAAAACAAACGATTTTGGTCCCAGTCCAAGAGGGGTAGCTTGAGAGCAGGCCGCTGATTCAGATATTAGGGGATTACTTCCCTGGTCAAACTTAGAACTGGCATTTCCCTCTTTGGCTTCACTGTCCTCTGACAAGTTCACCGGATGAGAGTCAAGAGAGACCTCAGAAGCAAGATCACTTCTTTCTGTGTTCAAAGTTGAAACAACTTAAAAAAAATTGCCACTAAAGAATTGCCAAAAGTTAATCCTCTTCACAAATGAAAATCCTTGCCTATTATATGCAGAGATATAGCAGTGTGGTTATTTCCAGAGTGGAAGGACTGAGAGCCTATGATATCACCGTTGGAACTATCCAAGATTGCAACATGGGCATTTTTAGTCAATATGAATATTGGTGGCTCTTCAGGATTTCTTAGACCTCCGCATTGAGATTCACTTGGACCATTTACCAAATTGCTACATTCTGCAAACGAACTCACAACTAGAGAAATGACTGGGGAACTTGAGTCTGATGCCCTGTCCGTGACATACAGAACTGACATAGTGCTAGTATCAAACACTGCCACCTGGAAACCAAGATGGAAAAGTCAAAGATTGAACCCAATGGACGTAAAAGATGGCAATATCATCAAAGGCTCAATTGATGATCCTCACCTGGCCACATTCAGATCCAACAACAAGCTTGGTTCCAGAATTTCCAAATTTTAGAGTGCCAATGGGAGAATTGAGCCAAGAAAATATAGCTATGCACTGTGGCCCATCCTCTTGGACAAAATTTCGAACTGCACGAAAGTTGCAGACCATTACACACACAATAACATTCAAAAGAGTACCAGCACCTTAGCTCAGCCAGTTAGATGGATATCAGTAAAAGCAAACAGCTACTGCCAACTGGGGGCATGTATACTTAAGAGTGCACAGATATTGCATGCTTTCATAAGTTAAGACTAGAGAGTTACTTCTCAAAGAGCACTCTCCATCTTTCAAAATAGATAATGTTGTGAATCAAAACCTCCGATAGAATAGTCAATAAGTGAGATGGCCATTGTGCCTTTTGAGAAAATTCTTATTAGGAAGGTCATGCATCCCCATCACCAACTTTTGCTAATCTCGGGGCAGGAAAAATGTTGAAATGTCTTTGGGACGCTTCCAGACCAAATCTAATTGCTTAGTGCCTTCACAAAAGGGTAAAAAAATTTGCTGCATGGTTCCTTCAACCTGTTTCATACACCTCCAAAATCCATGGCTCCTTTATTTAGTGTCTAGTCATGACACTTTCTTTAAGAAACATTCCAAGTGTTCGCATAGATCCAAACTGTTTAACAAGTCACGAGTACTTTAATATCATACCTTTATTCTCTGTTTCTGTCACAATGTGCAGGGTTGTTTCTTCTGAACTACTAATCAACTTGTACAGAAAAACCTATGCAATCACAATTGGAGAAAAGAGATTCAGTGTACTGTTAACATATGGTTGACATCATGCAACTAATTTATAACTCTTACAAGACCGCACTCATTTCCGACAGCCAAACTTAAAGTGGTTGAGCAAAAATCTATGGCAGACACTGCTGCATTTGCACCCGGAATCATGATATCTTGCACCTGCACAATTACATTATATTGCTGTTTACTCATCCCCCAAAAAAGAAAAAAAGGATATCATCATATGAAGAATTGCCTTTGCAGAAAGGCTAGACTGCAAGTAGCTGAGAAAGTAATGGAAGAAAGAAAGGAAAGCAGTCAATGACAGTTGGTGATTTAGGGATACTGCATTGAGACACATACCCGCGGATCTAGAACATAGATCGGTGACAGAGTTGGACATGTTGCGTCCCACATTCGAACCGATCCATCTCGATAACCTGCTACATAGATCCTCTCAACTTGATTCACTTCTGAAAGGTGAAGTCGACTAGGGACCCCGCCGGTTAAAGGCCACTCAGTATGGCCGGTTGGAACATTGTTCTTCAGGTGATGTTTTGCAGCTGCAACTATCTAGTTAAGGGAGAAGACCTAGATTGATAATTATTGTTGACAGAATATTAAAATTTCCATGAAAGCTGTATAACGGACCCCTGAGGAGTCAGACAGAGGCCAGAAATAAGCCATACCTTTGAAAAATCTCCAGAAAACGTCCCATCAGCATGTACAAAACCAAGGTGACTCACAGTCATTTGTGGTTCCACAGTAGGTATGACCATTGGATATGGCAATGGAGAAACAGTAGCTTTTGTGGCCTGGTGAGACATTAAGGCAGAGAGACAGCCTTCATCATAGACATGCAGTTGTCCTGGATTCGTTAATACAATGAGGGACATAGTGTAAATTCCACCAATTGGACCTGAAGTAGGTAACAACACCATATCAGCATAAGAACCATTAAGCCTGAGGTCCACACGGCCAATGCATTTCACTTCTTCAATCCCAGAAGCCCATTTAAGACTCAGAATCTGCAAAATTCGGTGAAACAATGATATAAGACCTAGTTAATTGGTGCTATATAAACAACAATCTATGTATTACTGACACCTTCCACTAAGCATTGATCATTTATTTCCCATTATAAAAGCAAAATAGACTAAATTTGCATTTTCAAACAGCCAAAGAGCTATTACGGGTAAAAAAACAGCTGGAAAGCAGGAAAACTAACCTGTACCGTGGTAAAAGAAATCAATCGGCAATTTTTAATCTTTTTACTTTTCCCATTTTAGTGACATTAAACTTTAGTGGCCATCATTACTTTGCAAAATGGAAAGATTTTATCATAGTGAGATAGATCATTCGCCTAATCACACTATTGTGGTGAGTTGCTCAATTGTTGATGGCAAACACAAATTTTCCTATGAAGCTTGCTGATTAAAGGGTGCAACAATATGGATTAAAAGCTGACCGTCAACACTTCTTCTGAACCAATTTCATCACCACCATAGACAAAAAGTTGGCCACCATGACCATTCCGAGATCTACTGGAAGACCAGTGTAACACAATGACCGGAAGTCTTCTGTCACCAGATGCTATCTGAAGCTTAACAACATCATTAGACACTTTTCCACCATGCTGATTTCTGGAGACAGCTGTAGACATGTTCCACAACAATATATCCCCATCAACATAACCAACAGCCAGAACAGACCCATCTGCAGAGAGCCAACAAAGAGAGCTTATCTCTTTGTCCATCTGTTCACTGTCAGAGATATCCTCGGAAAGCTCATTTCTTGCTACTTTTGGCAAGGTGATCACTGTTTCCTCTTTCAATTGGAGATCTTTTTGGCCTCTTACTAAGACAGCCTGATTTGCAGAAATATCCCAGAGCACAATCAACCCATTGTCATATGCAATTAACAGCCTGCAAGCAATCCAGTCTCTTTATTAGCATTAATTAACCCGGGACACAGCATATGCTAGAGGGCAGTGTATAAACCTCACACAGCTGTACATCCCACTACTTAAAGTAACCATCAGTTCATTTAGAAAGATAACTGTCTCAGCTGTCGACCTAGCTTAATATCTAGTTAAAATATGGAAAAAAGAATATAAAACAATTTGAAGCATTTGTACAGCAGCATATGCACGATCACATTAACTTATGTACTGGCTAAGTTGTCATCCTGTCCAGGGGTATCCGTGCACAACAGGAGTAATAATCCCCAGTTCTTTTACCTATCATGGGGCCTACATTCCAAATAAACCAAGCCACCAGCTCAATGTACCATCCCCTAATCTTATAACTTCAGCATATGTAGCAAAGTTGCACTCAAAAGCTAGAAGTTGGATGTTTTAAATTCAGATTGACATTGTCAGAAAGAAAATGAAACATAGTTTATTAGGCCATCCACAATGAAACACTCCAGGCCAGAAGTCATTTAATGAAGTTCATTTAAGCAAAAGTTTAAACAAATGGTCAACCTTCAAAGGCCCATGGGAAAATGGGTGCTCTCATCAGGATCATACAAAGACAAGTCGCCAATCTAAAAACCATAATCATTTATTTGGCCACCATCGAGTTTTCATTTTGCAAGACGACTTTGATATGACTTAGAAAGTGAACAAATTACATGGCATCGGACAAATTATATAATCAGGCTAAGCTATCAAATAAAAAAAACATAAGGAGAATAGAGTGTATTTTATTGTACCTGTTTCCTAGGGAACGAGGTTGTGTAAGAACCCCCACAACAGACTGATGATGAGGCACAGAAATTGCAGCTGCTTCTGGAAGCCAGACAGGAAATTGGAATTAATAACTACAGCTAAATGACTATAGGGACACATCATCATCAAAACATAAATAGTCACTATAATTCCATATATACATAGCCAAGTCAACCGTTTTCAATAATCATATATAGTAGGAAGTACTACATAAATCACAATAATATGGCAGAAACCATGTTTCTATCCCTACATGAAGGAAAAGGCTTAGTTATATTTATCTTTGTATCAGTGAAATCATTCATCAAACAGTAGACTAGATATTTTCTTTTGACACAGATTTGGAGAAAATGCTGTTTAATATGAAGGGAAAAGGCATCTTAGCAATCCATTTCCACCATGTCGATATGAGATGAGGTTAGACAAAGCAGCATAACTGTTTAACAGTTAGTTACATACTTCAAGTTTACTTCATGCAAGAATCAAACTTTCATATCATTGAGCTAAAGTCCATGCCAGAAAGGAGAAACCAAAACCTTGAGCTTATCACTTTCCAAAATGGCCCAGATCAACTGGACAGTCCATACATGTGAAGCTACCAAGATTCAAAATAATGCTTGTTGAATTATCCTGATTTTTAGGACCTGATTATTAGGAATATTCGATCCTGATTTTTTGGTCCTGATTATTAGGGAATAGCTGTAAATAATTAGTTAGGAAATGATTTCTTAGTATCCCTTAATTTGTGGGATTATAGCTGCTTTTTCAGATCTGTTTTTTCCTTGTTTGTACTTAAAGTAGTCCTATAAATAGCTTGTAATCGTTGTACGAAAGGAATATAGAATTATCATAATTCTTTCCTCTAAATTCTTCATGGTATCAGAGCATTAGGCTCATTTCTCTGGGATTAATCTTTCATTCACAGCCTTCATTGCTGGATTTTTTTTTGCTTAACAATCTGATCGCAACCTTCATTGTTGTGATCTCTTTAGCCTTTATCGCTTCTGTTTTGCTCTTCCTTTCCGAGTACTTTCCTTGTGCCTGGAAATATCCATGTCTCAGACAAAAATTCAAGACCCAAATACTTCGGGTCAAACTGAGGAGGCCAACACCAACCATATGACCGGAGATCTACAAAATGTGAGGGTAACTTATAGGCTGAATGAAAAGAATTATCTCAAATGGTCACAGTTCGTCAAGACCTATTTGAAGGGTAAAGGAAGACTCAGCCACCTTCTTGGAACAGTCCAAAACCGGAAGATCCCACGCTCAACGCATGGGATGAAGCAGATTCAATGATCATGTCATGGCTATGGGATTCAATGGATCCGCCATAAGTGATACATGTATGTTTCTCAAGACCGCAAAGGAGATTTGGGATTCTATTCGCAGGACTTATTCAAAAGCTCGAGATGCAGCACAAGTGTATGAAATCAAGATTAAGACAAGTGCAACAAGACAAGGGAGCAAAACCGTGACGGAATATGCCAATTCTCTTCAAAATCTATGGCAAGAACTTGATCATTATCGAGTATTTGAGATGAAGTGCGTGGATGATGAACAACTCTAAAAGCCTTCATTGAAAAGGATCGAGTATATGATTTCCTCGCTGGCCTTAATTCTGAATTTGATCAAGTCGGGATTCAAATACTTGGAAGGAAGAAGTCCCTTCTTTAGAAGAGACAATCTCTCTAATTCTAAGGAAGAAAGTCGAAGGGGAATAATGCTAGAGCCTCAAGCTGTGGAAGGATCAGCATTAATAACTCACAATCGTCAACACAAGAAAAAGGAAGGATGGATGCTTCAAAGCCTCATGCATGGAGGGATAACCGAGACGGTATGTGGTGTACCCATCAAGAAGCCAAGGCATACAAAGGAGCGTTCTTTGGAAGCTGAATGGCAAACCAACAACCTCAAGCCGAGAGGGGAAACAGAGGAGGACAGCCAAGGCCTCGGGCTCATTTAATTGAGCAAACCAGCCAGCAAATCAGTCATAGTGAAGGACAAAGAAAGAATCCTTCAACAAAGGAGGAAATAGAAAGAATTAGAGGCTTTTAGGGTCTCTTGAAAAACCCTCCGTACATGTTCCTTGGCACTTCCATTCTCTTTTTGGTCTTAATGCCTCAAAAACACTTTCGAGTGAAGCTTGGATAATAGACATGTTGATCACATGACTCACACTTCACATTTTTTAGTACCTATACCCCATGTCCAAGCCAGTGAATTGGTAATATCCATATTACGCCCATTCTCACTCTCAAAGGTGTCCTCCATGTGCGAAACTATCCGCCAATCTTGTCTCCATACAAAAGCTGACCAAAGACCTTAAATGTCATGCAATTTTTACCCTTCCCTCATGTGTTTTTCAGAGCAGGATTCGGAGAGGAAGATTGGACTTGCTAAGGAAAGGAATGGGTTGTACTATCTTGAGACGCCGAGGATTTCGAAGAAAGTCACAAACAATTCATCCGTGTCATTTCTTAGTACTTCAAATAAGGATGTGATTTGGCTTTATCATTTTCGTTTTGGTCATCCATCTTTCCGTGTCTTAAATATCATGTTTCCTTCTTTGTTTAAAGGGTTAGATATGAGTGAATTTCGATTGTGATACTTGTGAATTTGCCAAGCACACCCGTGTATCTTTTCCTATTAACAACAAAAGAAGTTCTCATCCTTTTGATTTGATTCACAGTGACATTTGGGGACCTTCCACAATTCCAAATATCTCGGGGGCTCGATGGTTTGTTTCTCTAATCGATGATTGCACTAGGGTCACATGGATATTCTTACTCAAACACAAATCGATGTAAGCATTATTGTTCCTAATTTCCATTCCATGGTTCAAAACCAATTTGGAGTCAAAATTAAGAGCTTTAGGTCGGATAATGCTAAAGACTACTTTAATCGGATCTTGTCAACCTATTTCCAAAAGGAAGGGATCATTCATGAGTCATCTTGCGTAAACACACCACAACAAAATGGGGTTGCCGAAAAGGAAAAATGGTCATTTGCTTAATACTACTCGAGCATTGTTGTTTCATGGAAATGTCCCTAAGTCATATTGGGGAAGCCGTTCTTACATCTACATACATGATTAATAGACTACCATCAAGAGTATTAGATTTCAAAACTCCTATGTCAATTCTTTCCAGCTTTTATCCCCATTTCGGGACAACAAATAATCTCACACCTAGAGTCTTGATTTGCACCTCATTTGTACATGTTCATAATCAACAAAGGGGAAAACTAGATCCTAGAGCAATCAAGTGTGTCTTTCTTGGTTATTCCTCTACACAAAAGGGGTATAAATGTTATCATCCTCCTTCTAGAAAGACCTACATATCAGCTGATGTTACATTTGTAGAAAACAAACCTTACTTTCCACAAGTCTTATCTTGGGGAGAAATCATTAGTGAAAGATAAAGACTTTGACGATCTTAATCTTGACTTACCTCTTAATAATCTTCCAATCCGAGCTCCCACCTACGATCAATGGGTCCCTAATCAATCAACTCTCGACCAATCAACTCGACCAATCGGTTTTCGATGAACGGTTCATACTACTTCAATCCGGACTCACTCCCTACAAGTCTATTTGAACAAGCGTCCACCCTCTATCTACCGTATTTATGACTCTATGAGATTTCCTCGGTGTACTCAAGAAAGGTTGTTCGGACCAAAACAAGTTCAAGATTCCCATCCGAAGTCTTGCAAATGAATTGCCGGTAAGTTTCGACTCTCCTTTGCATAATCAGTTGATTGATATACCAGTAAAATGACTCGCACCTTCCCATTGCTGTTAGAAAAGGTACCGGAGAGTGCACAAAAACCCTTATATCCACTATCTCACTATGTGTCACTTGAACACCTATCACCACCTCATAGAAATTTCATTGTGAGTCTGAACACCATTGCTATTCCAAATACTTTATCTGAGGCATTATCTAAAGAAGAATGGAGGAATGCAATGAGAGAAGAAATGGATGCATTAGAAAAAAACCAGACTTGGGAGATTGTTAAAAAACCGAAGGGAAAGAATCTTGTGGGCTGCAAATGGGTTTTTTCCTTGAAATACAAAGCTGATGGTTCTCTTGAGAGATATAAAGCGAGATTGGTGGCAAAGGGTTACACAGGGACTTATGGAGTAGATTATCGGGAGACATTTGCTCTGTGGCAAAGATGAAACTGAGAATTTTACTTTCTCTGGCGGCTCATTTTAATTGGCAACTTCAACAAAGTATGATGTGAAGAATGCATTCTTACATGGAGACCTAGGAGATCTACATGAGTATTCCACCTGGCTTTGAAGGAGAAAAGACAACAAACAAAGCATGTAGATTACGAAAAGCACTATATGGGCTCAAGCAATCGCCTAGAGCCTGGTTTGGGAGATTTTCCAGAGTTATGAAAGCTTTAGGCTACAAACAAAGCCAAGGCGATCATACCCTCTTCATTAAGCATTCGGCAATAGGAAGAGTGACGGTACTTCTAGTGTACGTTGATGATATTATTGTCACGGGTGACAATGATAAGGAAAACAGAGCTAAAACAGTGTTTGATTAAAGAGTTTGAAATAAAGGAGCTGGGAAGACTCAAATACTTCCTTGGCATTGAAGTTTCTTACTCTAGACAAGGAATTTTTGTCTCTCAACAAAAGTATGTGACCGATCTTTTGAAGGAAACCGGAAAACTTGGTTGTAAGCCAAGAGCTACACCTATTGAACCTAATATAAAACTTGGGGAGGCAAAGGAAGAACCTGCTGTAGATCGAGAAATGTATCAAAAAACTGGTTGGGAAACTCATCTATCTGGCTCATACTAGGCCTGATATTGCCTATTCAAATGAGTGTGATTAGTCGGTTTATGCATGACCCAAGAGAATCCAACACTTACAAGCCGTCAATCGAAGTGCTACATTACTTAAAAGGAAGTCCCGGGAAAGGAATCCTATTCAGAAGAAATCAAAAACTGGTGCTACAAGTTTATACCGATCTTGACTATGCAAGATGGAAGGTCAACATCCGGTTATTGCACATTTCTTGGTGGAAATTTAGTGACTTGGAGGAGTAAAAAACAGAATGTTGTTGCAAGATCAAGTGCTGAATCAGAATTTCGAGCAATGGCCCAAGGAATTTGTGAGCTATTATGGCTCAAAATCATCCTAGAAGATTTGAAAATCGTGGGAGGGTCCTATGAAGCTGTATTGTGACAATAAATCAGCAATTAACATTGCTCATAACCCCGCACAGCATGATAGGACAAAGCATATTGAAATTCATGAGACACTTCATCAAAGAAAAGCTAGAAGAGGGGTTGATCTGCATGTCCTACATACCTTCTGGAAATCAACTGGCAGATGTGCTAACCAAAGGACTCAATGGTGGGATCTTTCATGAAATAATTTCCAAGCTGGGAATGGAAGACATCTATTCCTCAGCTTGAGGGGGAGTGTTGAATTATCCTGATTTTTAGGACCTGATTATTAGGAATATTCGATCCTGATTTTTTGGTCCTGATTATTAGGGAATAGCTGTAAATAATTAGTTAGGAAATGATTTCTTAGTATCCCTTAATTTGTGGGATTATAGCTGCTTTTTCAGATCTGTTTTTTCCTTGTTTGTACTTAAAGTAGTCCTATAAATAGCTTGTAATCGTTGTACGAAAGGAATATAGAATTATCATAATTCTTTCCTCTAAATTCTTCAATGCTAATACAGTGAGTTCATCAACTCCGTTTGATGCCAAAAGAAATGCAAAGACAAGTTGAGTAGGAAACGAAGTAGCATGGATTTGTTAAGACCATTTACAAGTGAATGTATTGAAAGATTACCGGCAACTGAATCTGCTGGAATAAGGTAAGGAAGTTGAACAATCTGTCTTTGGCCTGCATTACATTGTAGCACAAACACCATTCCGTTCTCATCCCCAACATACCTGAACAGAAGATCAGATCTCATGGGTCTGATAGGCTCTAGATAAAGGAAAATAAC
This sequence comes from Syzygium grande, assembly GCA_024733475.1. Lineage (NCBI taxonomy): Eukaryota > Viridiplantae > Streptophyta > Magnoliopsida > Myrtales > Myrtaceae > Syzygium > Syzygium grande. The sequence continues at coordinate 11,148,796 of JAMXDD010000011.1, forward strand.
TGATAATGGAATGTTTCCAGAGATTGTAATTCGTACATGTATCCAGTCCCCTGAATCACTGAAAAGGCAGTTATATTTGATTCCCACTGTAAAGTACAAGCAACATTCCTATACTTTATGTCCCAAACCTGCCAATGTCAACAGTCTATTAAGCCAGTCAAGACAAAATTGAAAAAGTGTCAACAATTATACTGAGAAAATGAAAAAAGAGAAAGGCAAACAGGCATTCATCAGAAAGAAGGTAACGCCAGAGAAGAATTTGATTTATTGGAATTAAAAGATCACATGGACTTAAGAGTTTAAACCTGTATGTCGTTGTCAGTGGATATACTGACTAGGAAACCTTGATTTTGAAGGAACTGTTGAAAAACATAATAATGTTAGCTGGTAAGAATCAACTTTGCAAATGAATGGCAATGGATTTTGTAGAGATAACAGAACTTCATCTTTTTATACTTCATCGGAATGATGTACTTCCAGAGTTACTTCTAAACGCCGTAAACATGCAAATGAAGATAATAAATACTCCATCAGAGAAAAATTGACAGACCTCTAAGTGCTTAAATGGCAACTGCTTTGCAGATACAAATAAAGCTTCCATATTATCACCCCCGATCACTTTGATCCGACCATCCCTGCAGTTGAATGAATTGAATCAGGGTCAAAAGTGGGTAGAGTCGCATGACCTAGCGGCCTACTTTGCTATAGGCGCTTTGAGGGTACGACCACAATATTTTGCAGAGAGACAATGGTCAAACACTTGCAGAGGATTAACAATTACAGAATGATTCTTTGATGGAACAAATAAAAGATAAACACAGTTTCATCTCGCCTTGAGATTCATTTACGTAGTCAACAGGACATCCAACTCACAAAGTTCCTATTGCCAAAAGGCTCTGAATGGGATCGAGAGCCATAATAGATGAAGTAGAAGGAATGCCATGGTGAACTGTAACACGAGGATCCAAATCCATAGATGTCAAGCCTCCAAGTGGCACATTAATCTGCAAAAGGGAAAGTAGTAATGGAAAAGACTGATCAGATTTCCACATAGAAGATTAGAACAGACAAGAATCTTTACATGCTACTCCAAATATATCCCTTATCCACGGGATACGAACTGAACGACGATTCAGATGTCGAAAAATTGCCGGAAGAATTGTAGAAGAACTTAAAATTTAACGATCAAAGAATACTACAATGAACTCCAGATGGCATATGCATGTGGCATTTTGAATGCCAGAACTTATCCTCTAGAGGAAACGCCTTTTTTAATACTCTTAATGGCAAATCCACCTAAGGAATGGTTTTGTCTGCATAGTGAGATGACTTTGCAATTTATCTCAAGCCTATGGGAAAGGTCAAATTTCCTCGAATTCCATCCAAGTACAAACTCTCTCAGATCCAAGAAAGCTCAAATGCCCTCCTAGCTGCCTGGTTTATGGAACAAGAACACACAAACTCGATTATCTTCAACAAGGTAAATTCACCCATCTAACATTTTCTCTTTTGAAATTGACACCACCCGCACGACTTTGTGACATTGTCATGGAATCTCCTCATTTTATGAGGTCTGAATAAGCAGCCATAACAAGGATCTTTCAAGAACTCAGCATTAGCAACCTCGCCATTGCCATTTTGCCGCGGCATCTGGCCAAACGGGCACAGGTGGCCCAAGTCCAAGCCTTGCAGGGGCGTCAAACGGTTGACTTTCCGATGGAAAAACATCAAACTCATCAATACATGCTCGTTCTCCATTGCCTTCACGTATCATTTTAACGACATGTTCACTAACAAAGTTCTCGGTTCTCCAGGGGATCGATGCTCCTGTAATCCTCGGCTAACCGGACAATGCTGTTTACCCAGAACCAATCAAATTATCATCTGATTGCGATTTCCCTTCGAATTCGTCCTCGTCGATTGATGAAATGAGGAGTAAAACACACACAAAAAAAAAAGAACGAGCTGCCCATGCACGAAATTCATCCACAAAACCTCGGGGAACAAATAGAGGAATGCAATGAGGGGGGAAGGGGTGAACCTGAGGAGCTTGCGTCTCTGGCTCTTCTTCTCCGTGATCGCTGCGGCGCCGATGCTGCTGGTGCAGCTGCTGATGCAGCTGCTGCTGCTGCTGCTGAAGCTGCTGCGCGGCCTTCTGCAACAACCGCTTGGCGAACATGGCGAATCAGAGCTCCCCGTCGCCGCCCTCCCCTGCGAATCGCCTGAAGAACGAGGGCCAAAAAGGCCTGGCTTTTCCGGTTTGCTCAATTCGACGCCGGAGAAAATCCGTTTTCGCCCGAGGTGCGCGGGCGCGGATGATCACGATCGATGATCATCTGATGGGAGAATTTTGACGACGGTGGTTTTGCCAGCCCTTCTCTCTCTCTGATCGAGACGGTTGATTTGTAGACTTTTTGAGCTGAACGTTGACTAATTCGTCTTTCTTTTTTTTTTTTTTTTTGTGTGGATATTTTAAGGCGTTTTTTCCTGAGTAAGCAAAGTATATTCGGCTGGTCTGGAATTTAGGGTCGTCATTGAGAAATTTGAAATTTATTTTCGGGCACTGCAACTTTGAAGTGGCCTTGGATAAAAATCGATGAAACGCAAACCCGGTCCATGGGTTTGTCCGGATTGACTTTGGAAGGGAAATCGCCGTGTGTTTTGATGCATGTCACGATTTGTTTTTGGTAGGCCTAATTCCAAAAGTACCAACTTTAGGTTGATTGATAATTTTGGCCTCGATTTTTTTTCTCGTAAAAAAGTACCAACTTTAGGTTGAGCGAAAATTTCAGGCCCAACTTTTTTTTTGTCTCATAAAAAATCACAAACTTTAACTTAAATCCCAAATTTGACCTCCTTTGATTATCCAACTTGACAATTCCACATCAGCAATAAATCCACGTGACTTGCTAAATAGATTTAAAGTAGTATTTATTGTCTTCTTCTCTAAGCCACGGCTTGAAATATAACGGTGAAACGGTTCACCTTCTTCATTTCACCAGCAAGTAAAAAAAATCTCCAGATTGAATCTCTTTGGTCGACTTCATAATTTGAAGTTGTAGGTCACTACCCGTCGATAGAAGCTATGGACAAGATTCGCCAAGCTCACGACTATAATCTTTTTTCTCAAACAATGGTGACTTCAGACAAAAAGTCAACGGAGGGCCAAATTTGGGATAAGAGTGAAAGTTGATGATATTTTATGAGACAAAAAAAAATTTAGGCTAAAATTGTCATTCGACCTAAAGTTTATGCTTTTTTTTTGCATTAGCCCTTTTTTGGTAGCAGGAATAAGGACATTGGAAGTCGTAAAAACTTGTCACGAAAGTGCAATCAAGTCCTACAATTTGTCACGAAAATGCAATCGAATCTTAAAATTTTCAAAAAATGCAATCAACAAAAACAGAAGTACTTGATTGGATTAATTTGACAAGTTTTAGGATTTGATTGCACTATTTGAAAGTTTTGAGACTCGATTATACTTTCGTGATAAGTTTTAAAATTTAATTGCACTTTTACAAGTTTTATAACTCGATTGCACTTTCGTGATAAGTTTTAAGACTTTCAATACATTTATCCTTGGTAGCAAGAAAGATTCATTTTAGGATTAGAAGTTGGAACCTCCAACCGAAGATGACTTGCCAAGTGAGAATTTCGACTCCTTATTTATCAGGGTGGCATTCATTCAAAGAATATCCCGTAAAGCATGAGTAGGTAGTTTTACTTGTTTTTCATATGAAAAAGGGAAAAAATTAAAACCGAATGATTGATAGAAACCAAACAACCCAAATGAGATTAGATAAATTATTCTAGGCTCGAAATTTAAGCAGGTAAGCAAATCCCATTTCGCGATTGATGTCATGTTTTTAGTGTCTAATGTTGCAATCCCTTCCCTAACTTATCCCGAGAAAGAGTATAACACACTAATAAATCTGTAGCATGTCGTGCACTAACAACTCCATTCAAAAGCCACCAAAGACATCAAACAAAGAGAAAGCTCCGAGAACTCACAGTTCATTTATCTCTCTCCCTCTTCCATTGAAATGCATCAAAGAAAAATGTTAAACCTTCTTAATTATTTTTTTTTAAAATTTTTGTTAAGGATAGCAGGAATCAAATTTAATATTATGTAGATTAAGGAATTAATTTCGTCCCCTAAATTATGCTCTTATATTAATAATTTCTTCCCTAATTTCAGCACTCCTTGTTTTGGGACAGGAGCCAGAACGATGGTGATGGCCAACCCGCGCCAAGTCCCCACCTGCCGCCCCCCACGAGGGTCACAACTTCCCTCACAACAAGGCAGAGATGCCAGCACTTTCATCTGCCAAAAGGTCTAGGAATTTTTGGAATTTGAACAAGATAATTGCCAAAAAAAAATTAGAAAATAAAAAGGACACGGAATCCAAGATGCAAAAAGGGTGCTATAGTACTCCATTTGGCATTTTTCCTATGTCCAAATGATTCCTTCCTACAGAAGTCCCAAACATCATCCAAGACGCACCACAACATTAATCCTCGGACAACTAAAACCCTACGATGCCACTTCAAAACAAGGGCTAATTTAAAAAATAACTAATATTACGAAAAATTTCAAACTAGTACACGTATAAAAAATTTATTCGAAACTTCAAAGTGGTACACCTGCGATAATTTTACCCTCTGTTAGTTTCCGTTAAACTTTACTGTCAAATTTCTGAGTTGGATGACACGTAACAGTTGATGGGTGTATCGATTTGGGGTTTTACCTTCCGTATGTTATTGGTGTACCATTTTGCGGTTTTTCGTTATATTAATCTAATTAAACGAAGGGTAAATTTGTCACAAATATACTAATTTGAAGTTTTTGGTAATCAAAAAGTTAATTTATGTAAATCTATCATAAATGTACCGGTTTGGGGTTTTTATGGTAATTTTTTAGTAAATTTGTCACATGTGTACTCGGTTTAAAGGTTTTTCGCGGTATTAATCCTAAAAAAAAGCACAAACTTTACTTTGAGTGGCAATTCTTACTCGAACTCTTTTTTGTCTCAATAAAAAGCATAAATTTTTACTTAAGTCTCAAATCTGAACCCTGTGACGTGAAATTTTCAAATTGTTTCAAGCCAGATTTGGAATTTAAGTGGAAGTTCTTGATTTTTTATAAGATAAAAAAAGTTCGGACCAAAATTGTTACTCAAGGTAAAATTTGTGCTTTTTTTCGGAATTAGGCGCTCTAAAATAGGCCTTAATTGCCCAAATTAGAATAATTAGTGTGGTTGCTCTTATTTCGTTTTCGGTATATTATGTCCCCCTTTGAAGGCATGAGCTGTTCACCCGGTCCTAGTTGGATGGATCCACTCCCACAACCACAAAAAGAATGGCAATTAATTTGTTTCTCTAATTGAAATAATCGCGAAAAATAAGCATCTCGATTTGGACACATCAAAAATTTAGTTTCTCTTAGTGTCACGCATACATATCAATCAGAACCGGTAGATTTCATATAGATTCCACGCGCCTCATTAATCACATTCGTGCGAGATAATCGAAATAGTTCTATATGTCCAAATCAAAGTTGCCGTTACAACTCTTGCTACATATGAATCGAAATAACTCACATTTAAATCCACATGATGTCCTAGCAAATTGGGTTGTCTGGCTTTCGGATCTTTCTTTCCATGTCTAGGTCTAAGTGCGGCAAAAATACCACACTCTAAATATCGCAAGCTCATATTTGCGAGGTGACATGATTTTGGCAACCTTCTTCAAGACAGCTCATCACCTCCCTAAACAGCTTCTATAAATTAAATACTTTGCCACTAATCAAATTTTTGGCTCACTAAACACAATTAAACTTTGCCTCTTGCACACGTGCGATATTAGGGCCCCACCCCTACTATATATTGACCCTCTATAAAAATCATACTGTTAAGTCATCAGCCTTTTGATCTCTCTCAACGCATTTTGTGCTTAGCTCAAACCCTTCATTGTCATCATCGTCAACATGGCATCTTCGGCTCAGGAGCAGCACCACCACTTCCCGGACATGTACGGCGCCACCTCGGCGCCGCCGCCGACCCCGTCGGCTGTCCCCGCCGCCGCCGGGACGGACTCCGCCGCCGCCGCCGATGACTTCCTCTCGCGGCTCATCCACCGCCTCCCGCCCGCTCTCTCTCTCCCCAGTCGCCTCTGTCCAACCACAACCAACAATAAACCCAACTCCGCCGCCGCCGCCCCTGCCGCCATCTCGAACGTGTCCTACTCGGATGAGAGGGACGATTCTTTCTTCGAGAACCTCTCGTCGGCTTCATCTGCGGGGTTTTTCCAGATGACCGGTCATCCGATATCTTCGAAACTCGCTCGCTCGGCAGAGTCGGAGTCGCTTGCTCTGTTCGACCTCCCCCTTGACCAGAAAGAGCTGTGCTTCCCGAAGAACTGGCCTTTCGGATACGAACGTGACGAAGACGACGACAGACTCGGCGAGTGGTTTTGTTTAGATTCGCTGTGTTCCTGCTCTTCCGAGTCAAGCGAGCTGAAGCTAGAATCGCTCCGTGAGCTGGCCCTTGCGATGGAGAAAGTGGGTTGTGAGATAATAGAATGGATGTCGCGGGCGATCGGGTTCGAGAACCCGGTCAAGGCGGATCCGACCCGGGTCTGTTCGCTGATGTGGATGTCGAAGGGCTGCTCCGACGAGGGTCGCGAGACAGCGGTCATGCCGGGCGGGTTTTACCCGTTCGTAGTCGGGTTGAGCTACCAAATCAGGACCCAGAAGTATTCTCTGTTGGCGGATTCGGGCACGGTCACGGTGTCGCCGGAGGTCGGCTCTTTGATGGTTGCAATCGGTGACATTGCTCAGGTGAGTCCTACCTAACTATATGTAGTCGCTTTCATTTTCATTGCAGATGGATTTTTCCGACTTCAAACTAATACGACTCATTGAAGTGGATTAGAATTTACTTAATTCGATCATCTAGCCAATTTTGGGGTAGGTGAACTCGCTAAAACGGGTCGGGTCATTTTAATTAGCTGAGAAGATGAAGTATAACATATCATTCCGTGTCGTATTTTGTTCCGTCATTTCTCTATATCGGGGATTTATTTATGGGAAAATTTCAGAAACCCTTTTCTCGATAATGTATGATCTTGATTTTTGTTCAAATATAGCCTGCTATAATGATAAGAAGGAAACCTACGCTTCAATATTAGAATGATAGATAGAGGCTGCTTGACAAGATGGTGGGATTAACGAATAAGAAATGAGGCCCCACGAGGAAGAGGAATTCTTGCTTGATGGACGCTGGAATTTGAAATTGTTGGCAATCCATCGATCAAGCGTTGTCAATTTTTTGGCACGCATTCGTACAATCTTAAAATAATTGGAGCTTTGTGCATCCGCAGGTGGTAGCGATCTCATTTGTCCGAATAGAGAGAAGAAGCCCGACCATATAAATGCACATTCGTGACGTCATTTTGTCATAAGATTTTTTCCACGTTAATTAAGCTGGCAAGTCTCAATTGGCCCCCTTTGATTTGGACCTTCGTCCGTGAAAATCAACTTCTCAAAAAGGTGAAGTGCGATGTTATTCTTTCGGACAATACTGTGTGATATTTATTCGTGGGTTTTCAAGCGTCTGATCAGTTAATCTTTATCGGGACATGATTGATACTTCTCAATAACACGAATATCACATAAAATTACAGCTCGATCAAACCAAATTTTCACCATATGCAAGTACATAAAAATGGCAGGTGTGGAGCAATGGGAAGCTGAAGAAGGTGAGAGGGAGGCCGGTGGCATGTGGCGAGGGCAACGGCAGCAAGCCATCAAGCACCCTAACCATGTCGCTGCTCCTGAGCCTTCCTCTGGAAAGCACAGTCTCTCCCCTTCTTCCTCTGCAGAAAGTCATCGTCCATGACCAAGATGATGTTGATCAAGAAGACGGAGAAGAAGGAGAAGAAGGAGAAGAAACCATTAATGCAAGTGACAAAGAAAAGGTGATGTTCAGATCGTTCTCGTTCGAGGACTATGCATGGAGGGTGTATCACGAGCGCCTAGTCATTTCTTCGCCCAAAGACCCGCTCGACAGATACCGCATTACTACTAACTCTTGAGATCGTATGCATCTCTTCATTCATGCTCTTTATTTATTCGTTTGTTTGACCCCCCTTGAAAACCCTTTTCTTGTTAAGGGATGCTGGAAAATGCTCTTTAATTTGCAATTCGCAATCCCCCAAATTATCTATTGAAAATGATGAAAAGTAGAGTAGAATGAACAACCATCTCATGTTAAAATTCATATAGTTTTTAGGATCATAATTTGACTTACATAGACATAATGATTTTGAAGGTTATTTTGGATTGGCAGCATGAGGAGCTATCCAAATTTATATGAAAGACTGCTTGTTGATACTTGGAAAACGAGTGTAGATATCACTAGAAGTTGTGACATAAGATAGAAACATATGGGTCATAATTTTTACTGGTCTTTGAGAGAATATGATACTCCATGCGCATTATTCAAGCCATAACGTTCAATACCCCGTGTTATTTTTCGACGAAAACACAATATATTATAATAGTGCTCCGAAAACCCTCCTCACTAACATAATTTCTTTTTCTATTGGTCACTGTTAGCTAGTAATTTTGTCCCTCGGTCTTTATTAAACTATATCTGCAAGAAATCACTTGCTCTAGTGATCACTGGAGAGATTGATCACTCAAGAGCTGAATTAAACCCTAAGAAGAGGTCGACAATTCTCAAACTTGATCTACATTTGTTACTTTCGAAGGCCCAAAATAAATTCTCAAACTCGGATTTGAAGAATTTCAGACAGCGAGGTGAGTGGCTGGGCCGGACATGCAAAACTCTGTCCGTCTTCTCGATGGGCTGCCGTACGTTCAGGCCCATGAGCATATAGAACAACGTACTGCATGTTGAACTCGTCTCATGAACAAGCGCGACATCAAATTTGAAGCATTCTCCGCGACCAATTCCTTCCCAAGCTCGACCGGGTCAATCTTGTCACCTGGGAACATCTTGATTACTCTCGTGCGCACGGGACGAGATGGTCCCACGAAGTTGTAAATTGCCTCGGACCATCAAAACCTTCTAGCGCCATTTACTGAACAAGGCAGGCTTTTTCCCTGTTTTAGTGCAGAGAAAAGTACTCTGTTTATGCAATCTTTCTTTCTCTGTGCGGATGACTTCACATAGCAATTCCCTGTGGTAATTTAGGTAGTTTCTTGTTGCATGAGGAGATGGATCGGCCCTCGTTGTGGCAACCATACCCAATTGACCTGAATGTGTGCGTGATCTGTAGTGCCAAAGTGGGAAGTAGCTGTCATGGTGAAAGGGAAATTGCACCTGCTTGGTGGTTTATAACGTGATTGAAGAAGAAACCCAGATATGAACGAGATTATGCAAACAAACGCGACCGAAACTCTAGAATATAGCTAGTCAACTAGCGGTTAGTCACTTGCTCGTCCTAGAATAGCAAGGAGAAAATTAAAATATGTCAGCTTACAAAAGATTATAATCCCACGTTCTAACAGGCTTCTTCTTTAATGGTTTCCGTACAATGTGCACCAGATGACAGCTTTGTGTGTCCAGCTGACGATTTCCTTTTCCTAGTTGTCCCTCCATCGCACTTTTGCGTGTAGTTATTCGGAAAGATGACGATGATTAAACACGAAAAATGTTGGGAAATAAACATCAGAAGTGCTTCTGAGAGAGATGAGATTCGTTTTCGCCGGACCGTGCGTGCACAAAATCTGAAGAGATTCGAGCTCGTTTTCAAGAGAAGCGAAAGTGATAAAGCAACACATCTTGGCCACATGAATTAATCATGCAGCGCGATGACGTATGGTTGGAACATGTATGGATGATATTTGCATTAACATAACTTGACAAGAGGGGCACAGAAGCTAGAGAAAGAGAGAGGCAAACCGAACAATGACTCTGATATGAGAATGATCTTTCCCTGTTGCTGTTGTGAACTGACAACCTGAGAAAGGCACATGAACACTCTCCACACTTTGTCTGTATAAGTTGCCTTGCCTTGGAAAAAAAAGCGATGTTGCACCCATCAAACTAACACGTCGGATGGGAAAAAATGGCCCCAGCGAGATGGCAAAATAGGTTCGTGATCCGGCAAGTACAGCAACATCATTGTTGGTGTAGTCAATACATTGAAGAAAGAGGTTCCTTGGCTTTTACTTCTCTCAAACATAAAGTTATTACTAATTGTCCTAGGCTTGGTCTCTGTCCTTTGGCTCTTTAAAATTATGCCGACGATTAGAGAAAGAGCTGGACAATGGATTGAAGTCGTGATCAAAGTTGTTGAGGAAAAAGAAAGATCCATTCCCACATGGGGCTTTTTTCGTCGGGAGAGAGATCGAGAGTTGATCAAGATGACTTTTTGACTCACACCCACTTGAGCGAAGATTAAGCCTATCATCATTTAACCTACAAAATGATTTGTGCCTTTTGACTTGGCTCCGTTCGATCCCAGATCCCACAAGAATCCCTCATCAAATAAGTCTAGTATAAGCACTCTGAACTGTCGAAGATGATCGAGTGCAAATTGTAAAGCTAAGGATCACATGATTATACTCTTCTATGGTTGACTTGCTGAGATGATCAGTTTATTTTAGCAGCAGTGCGATTGGCAAATTGCGCACTGAAAACTGGATGTGATCCCATGAATGAAAGTGTTCAGCCTTATTTTTCTTTCAGCACTTGTTGTCACGAACTAGAGGAAATGATTTCTAAATGTAACTTCTGAGCCAAAAGCAGCTAAATAAGTCCTGAAGGATCTGTAGAAGTTTTCATTCTGACTTGGGTAGAGCCACCGCATGATCACATGAACGACCCATAAATGACTCAGAGTCAAGCGCTTAAGTCTCAGCCGTTGAACCACTAACCCTCACGAAGAGAGATACCATGTGAAACAACGGTTGACTTTTTTATTCCACGGGAGAGAGAATCTTCAATATACAATCAGCGAATAAGTTATTAGAACCTTACAACCTGTAACCATTGAATCGAAGCTTCGCCTAGAATATCACAGGCATAAAGAAGCAGCAACAAGTGCCCAGAAGAGGACCCAGCAAAGCCACAGCCACAACCCTTCCTACTTGTGTCCAAAGTCCAAATCAGCAACAAAGAAGCAAACTTGTAAAAAGGACCAACTGCTCAAAGCTTAGAATCTACTCTCTCTCTCTCTCTCTCTCTCTCTCTCTCTCTGGCGATTCTTGTTTGATCAAGATGGAGTAGTTAGCCATGGATTAGGAGGCGGGGAATAATATTTTCTGAGAGAGACAACTTTCAATCTACATCAGCCGGTGACCCCTAACAAGTCTTGTTGAAGAAAACACCTTCCCACCAAACCTCAATAAACCAAAAAACTTAATGGATGTAAGCATCTGCTCTCCACCCGTGATGCTCAATTTAGTCTCTCTATATTTTTACCCCTCTCTTCGCCTCCACAATCTCACCATAGCACTCAAACTTTCCCTTCTTCCATGCAGCCGCCTCGCCGTAAGACGAAGCTCTTCTCGTCCGAGATGGCCGCCATGAAGCACGCAGCAGCGGGGGTCGGCGGTGGGGGAGGCCGGAAGGGCAACAACCTCTCTGTCTTTGTGGTCGTGTTCTCGATGTTCCTGTTCGGGGTCTTCATGTACAACGAGGACGTGAAGTCGATTGCCGAATTCCCATTCTCATGGCCTAAGAATCAGGAAATCCAAGAAGGGTCAGGGCCAAACAAGCTTAACGCAGAGAAGGCTCTGGCCGGGAGCACTCGATCAACAAAACAGGAGGCTCTTGATGATGCAAAATCAAGATCACCGAACAAGGAAGAGGAAGAGGAGGAGCAGAAGATCGAAATGCCAGTGATCGAAGAGGATGAGGAAGAGGTTGAATTGCCACCGCAAGAGTGTGACCTCTTCACGGGGCAATGGGTCTTTGACAATGTCACACACCCTCTGTACGGAGAAGACGAGTGTGAGTTCCTCACAGCACAAGTGACCTGCATGAGGAATGGAAGGAAGGACTCTATGTACCAGAGCTGGAGATGGCAACCCAGAGACTGCTCTCTGCCCAAGTAAGTAAACTCCTTCAAAACTTTAATGATCTCTTCGTTGTTCTTGATTTGGAACCTGAGTCCAATTCGTGGGGTGTTCTTGCTTTTTTCTTTGAAGGTTCAAGCCAAGGTTGCTGCTTCAGAAGCTGAGGAACAAGAGGCTCATGTTCGTGGGCGACTCGCTGAACCGAAACCAGTGGGAGTCCATGGTGTGCTTGGCTCAATCCGTCGCCCCTCACGGCAGGAAGAGCTTGAGGAAAACCGGGTCTCTCAACATCTTCAGAATTGAGGTAACTCCTCTCGATCTCGCCATAAACAAAAAAGCCTTCCCCAGTATCCGCAATCAACCAGACACTATTCAGGTTCCATTTTACACTTGAAAAGTCATCCGCAGAACAGGGTTTAAACATATTCGATCAGTTTCCATTAATGCAGTCAATGTTTATGCTCCATAAAGGAGAGATCATGAGTGGCAATATAAAGGAAAACTCGTACCTTTGAACACACGCAAGGAGAGATACCTGGTCGGCATCCTGACCATTTCTTGGCTCTGTCTTTTCTTGACTCGAGTGACGGCATAGTTTTTGGGCGGGCCCATGTTTTTCTTTAGTCCGTAATAAAACAATGAGCAGGTGCAACCATTACTTTATTTATATTCATCATTACGTGGACATTTTCGGTGGGAAATTTAATTTTATCACAAGATCAAATGATGACGTTTGGGCTCTTCATTTTTAAATTTCTTTTGTTCATATTCGTCGGTGCACGAGGCGTGTAATTTTCCCTCGGAGACCCTTAACGCTGTGTCTCTTCTTTTCCTGATTTACGTAAAGTGGTCGGCCACCTTCTCCTCCTTGGTGAAAGGGCACAAGCAACCTTTTATTATTCACTAGGTACATGAAACTTATATATGACCATAAATTCGAGAATTCCGAAGACTCCTTTGCTGTCCGAGTGAGAATCATAGTGCAAAACGAACACGAAATTTAGTAGGAAAATTGTGGGTTCAGCGCATTGATTGTGCCGAAATTCCAGGGCCAAATTGGACACTTCTTTTGAGTGTCGGCCAAAAATGGACCACATGGAGCAGTACTCGATTAGGGTTTGGGACGTGGCTGAAATTATGTGGGCCAATTCAGATTGAGTGTTCTGACTTTCTTCTTTTTGCGTTTTTTATCATTGTCTAGGACTATAATGCCACGATCGAGTTTTACTGGGCGCCATTCCTCGTCGAATCGAACTCGGACGACCCGAATATGCACAGCATTCTGAACCGCATCATCATGCCCGAGTCGATAAACAAGCACGGCCGCAGCTGGAAGGGCGTGGACTACCTCATCTTCAACACCTACATCTGGTGGATGAACACTTTCTCCATGAAAGTCCTGTATGTACCCAATTCTGTGTTCTGGTCCTTTCCTTTTCACCCATTTTTTCTGTGTACGCATTGATTCTGAAGATTTTCTCGTGCCTGATTGTTCGACTGTCGGTTCCGAAACCAAAACAGTCGGGGGTCATTCGACGAGGGAGCGACAGAGTACGACGAGATCGAGAGGCCGGTCGCGTATGGGAGAGTGCTAAGGACATGGGCTCAGTGGGTGGATCAAAATGTGGATCCTAACCATACCACGGTTTTCTTCAGTAGCATGTCCCCTCTCCATATCAAGTAAGGCTCTAATCAATCAGGTCCAAGCACATCAAAATCAAACCATAATTACGATATCCATGCTGTTTTGTTGTTCTCTCGCAGCCATTGGTTAATTCCAGTTCCACCCATTTCTTTCCCCCTTTCCAATCATGTCTCTCTGAGGAAATATTAAGCTAAACTATACTATGTTAATGCCATATTGGTCACAAAGAGGAGCTTAAAGAAACATCCTTGTTCTTCCGATCATTCAGAAAAGCTTGTTTATATTTGGCCTTGATAAACAAGAACCAAGTCCTCACAATATTAGTATTCTATGATAGGCCACATGTGTCACTGTTGACTCTCTAGAGATTCTTTTAGCAGTATGATCTTTATAGCTAGAGTTGGGTAGTATTCATTATAGTTCACATTCCAATTTCCTATATATATTAAGAATCGATATCTACTACTGTCAATTCGCTTCTTTCAAATTGTCTCTCATTATTCTTTGTATCGAGAATATTTTTTGTTAATCGTTATCTCCATGGGCGTGGGTTCTAGGTGATCAGATATAATTGTGTTAAGTCACAAGTCACTAAATCCAAGCCTTAATTATGAACACACGCCTCCCCAAAGTTGTCTTTTAACATATACACATGCACATGTCTTAGGTGAGCATGTGTAGGTGGTTACAGTGGGTCCTTCACTTGTAAGAATTATTAGCATTTTGTCAATGATTGCTTGCCTTACAATCCTTGGTGGGTTACCAACCCCATTGCTTAACTATTACATGTTGCGTTGGATTGTTGAGCTAACGTTATGCCCATTTTGTCCTCGATTTGGTCATTTTCAATTACTGATTATTGAGACACGCAACAGGAGCTTGGACTGGGACAACCCAGATGGCATCAAATGTGCCAAGGAGACGATGCCGGTATTGAACACGACCACCCCGCCGAACGTGGGAACGGATCGGAGGCTGTTCGTCGTCGCCAACAACGTGACCCGATCCATGAAAGTGCACACCCATTTCATAAACGTCACGACCCTCTCGGAGTACCGGAAAGACGCGCACACCTCGGTGCATACGATCCGTCAAGGCAAGATGCTGACGCCGGAGCAGCAGGCTGACCCGCAAACCTACGCGGATTGCATCCACTGGTGCCTCCCGGGGTTGCCTGACACGTGGAACGAGTTCATTTACACCCGCATTTTGCAACACTCTTGACACTTTAACATTCATTCATACTTTCTTTTTTCGCCCCTGTTTTTTGGCAATTTGTGTCGATCCACGCCTCGGTATTTGTTTGTTTAATCCTGTGTATTTCTTCCTTTTACTTCCTCCTTTAATCTCTTAGCTTCCCATTGCTCTGGTTCTAGGATTAGATGATCGGCTTCGGCTCTTTGTTCAGCCTGGTGACTGAGGCGGGAGATGAAATGGATTTCCTGTCTCAGGCCGAAAGGCAAAATTTTCTTAAGCCCAGCAGTTCGGCCATTTCATCTTCCTGCTTAGACTGTCAACACTCATCATCTTGCAAAAGAATAAAACAGAAGTACATAATTGCATCTTGCTCAAGTTTTAGTTCTTGCTGTTGTAATTTTAAGGCGGAAGCTAAACAGGATCTCGCTTTTCAAGTCAACATGCAAAATTATCAAACAAATAAATGATGAACAACAGAGGGTAATAAAGTTTCACGCGGTTTAGTCCGAGTATCGGTATCTACGTTTATGATAAGAGTTAGTAGTAAATAATTCACTATAATCAGAAAATGAAAGTTATAATCACTCATAAATTCGAGTGTTTTTCACACCGGATATTTAAGCTCTGCCCATAACCAAGAAAAAGACACTCAACTCACGGCTTTGAGAAGTTCATTGTGCGGCATCCTTAAAATCCTCCATTGCTGTGCATTTACAACTCTCGCCGAAGGAGCCCACTCTACCTTCGCCGTGTGGCTGTGGCTTCAAGGAAAGGACGACCTAGGGCTAAGCCAAGAAAACCCCATGTTTCACTTTTGTTTTCTTTCCTCTAATTACCCCCCTGGCCCCCACTTGCTTTCTTTTTCTTTGTATGGTCAAAAGCCTCCGCTCTTCCTTCTCAGAAATAATAGAAATCCAGGTATTTATCTTGGTCAAATTACGTTATTTACGAATTTGCCATTCTTCCAAAAGAAAATAGATAAAGCAAATTAACAACTCTTATCTTGGTTGAACGCTGCTGGCCAGACTCCAATAAATATTCGATTAAGAATTCCGATATACATCCTCCAATCGGATCAGGTTCCATAAACAAGTTCAAACTCGAAATATATATTTAACAATTATCCACATTGGCTTGACGTTTGAAGCCAAGTTATAGTGTTTATCATCTATGCTATTCTCTTAACGTCCTAACGGCCAAGTTATAGTGTTCATCATCCATGCTATTCTCCAAATGAATATGCTTGGTCATCATGTCTACTGGATTCTCCGCTATAACAATCTTTTTTACAACAACCCTACCCTTCACTAAGATATCTAAAATGAAGTGGTACCTTATGTTGATATGCTTCATTCGCTAGTGATGGACTGGATTATATGTCAAATATATCGCACCTTAGTTATCACAATATATATCAACACTTTTCTGTTCCAACCCAAAATCCAAAAGCAAACCCCTTAGCCATATCGCCTCATTCGCTATAAAGGTTAGTGTCATGTACTCGGTCTCGGTTGAAGACAAGGCAACATGGTTATGTAAGGACGCTTTCCAACTAATTGCACCGCCTACAAGCATAAACACGTACCCTACTAAAGATCTGCACTTATCCAAGTCACTATTGTGATCCAAATCCACATACTCTGTAGTCTTACTGCCATTGTTATTCCTCTGGTGCACTATACCAATGTTTGTTGTCCCCTCAAATATCTAAGGATAACATGTAGGGTTCATCAACAAAAACCAACGTTGGAATATGTAACCCCAATGAGTATCAATTTTTATCAGGACTTTGCGGATCGGATAAATAAATCGATGGCGGTTATTAATTAGTATCTATTCTCCAACAATCCACGTCTTTGATATACCATATTTTCGATATTGTATTGGAAAAACCTTAGATAATACTATCCACTATCATTTATAGTAAAATGGAATTAAAAGAAGTGGGTTGAGCGATTTGGGCCCACGAACATGAGACATAGTCTTCTTCATCCTCCTTAGAAAATATTAAACTACATTCGTTATTGTGATAATTTTTTTGCTCAAAAAAATCATAAGAGTCTCTAACAAGATAAATGTGTACTTAGAGATTTTTCCGACACAACCTAATCCACAACTAAATTGTATCAAATTGATTTAAATAACATTCACAACTTCCCAATGAACTTTCTCAGGAATATGGCTTTTTGAGACATATACATAATACTATCCACTACACTAGAGTAAAGAACACGAGACATATGTTCCTCATCCTCCTTAGTTTGCGGTAATAATTTTTAAAATGCTTCACTAAATGTGTACTTAGAGATTTCGCTAAATGCAAGTTAAAACATACCACAATTTTCTCAATATATTTCTTTTGAGACATATGTAAAACTCATACAGTTCTGTCACTCAAAATTTCCATATCCAATGTTTTCTTAGCAACACCTAAATCTTTTATCTCAAACTCGGCACTCAATTGCCGTTTCAGTACATCAATATCAGATATGTTTTTAACCGATATTAACATGTCATCAACATATAATAACAGATAAATCAAAAACCTATCCTCCATTCTCTTAAAGTAAATACATCTATTCATCTGACTTTTCGAATAGTCCTAACTAACCATGAAAGCATCTAAACTGAAATATTCTTTTCAACATGTACAATCGATTGCTCAATTGCTTTCCAATGTTTTGGCCAAACTTAGAGTTGTTAATAGCGCCTACATCTTTACACTTCATAACTCAAAGTCGTTCCTCCTGTTAAACTTCTCAATTTCTACTTTCCCTCTAGATATAATTACAACAATAGAATTTCTAGATAATAATTAGATAAGCAAAAGCCCGAAATCAAAATCCGGAAAATCCTATCCTCATCTCCGATACCAATTGTTGTGATTTTAACGTGGAAGCTAAATATAAACTTGCAATTCAAGTCAATGCAAAAATATCGAAAAAATAAAACGACGAATAATAAAGAACACTAAAGTTTTACGTGGCTTTTAGTCTGAGTATCAAAGCCTGCATTCACGGAGAGAGTCGACAGTAAATAATTCACTATAATTAAAAAATTAGTGTTATAATCGCTCACACACTTAAATGTTTCTCACATCGAATATTTAAGCTATGCCCGCAACCAAGTAGAAGAAACTCAACTCACAACTTTGGGGAGTTCTCTGTGCGGCATCCTCGAAATCCTCCCGTGCCGTGCGGTTACAAATCTCGCCGAAGGAGCCCACCCTATCCTTACTGTGCGGCTGTGGCTTCAAGGAACGGACGACCCAGGGCTAAGCCAATCCACAGTTCTCCTCTTTTGTTTTCTTTCCTCCAATTTACCCCTCCCCTGGGCACCGCTTCTTTCTATGGCCAAAAGCCTTCGCTCTCCCTTCTCAGCAATAACAGAAGTCCAAGCATTTATCTTGGTCAAACTGGGATATTTACGAACTTGCCACTGTTCCAGAAGAGAATAGATGAAGCAAATTAAAAAGCCTTATCTTGGTTGAACTCTGCCAGCAAGACTCTAATAAACATTCAATCAAGAATTCCTGTATCCATCTTCCAATCAAATCGGGTTTCGTAAATAGATTTAAACTCGAAACATAAATTTAGCACCTGCTTCTTTATTGTCTTCTAAGATAATGTATCATCACAATAGAGCACAGGAACCATTTGACTAAGGTTTTATGTATGTCTCTGTTATAAAATTTGTACATGCATCTCACGGAGGTCTTTTCCCAACATCAGACACAAGCAGAGCTTTTGCAGAAGATGGGGATTCCAAACCCAATCCATAGGACACATCTACTTTCTAATTGTAGAAACTACCCAATGAACACACGTATATAACATCCCCAAGAAACGAAAAAAAACTCAACTTTATGGAACGAAGCGGTCTCCATTTTCATCTGATCAACAATGAGTCTTGTAATCCAATTCAATTCGCCTTTCTACTTAGCCAACTCCTTACGAACAATGTCACGATTAGTTGCGAAACCAGCTATTGGAGATATATTACTATTTTGGATTAGATTAATTGAAGCTGATACTAATTGTTATTAAGTCTAACTGCATTCTCGCCCTATATATAGGGGTCCTTGCACTCTTCATTTGAGATATACAGAAAGATTACGTTTTTCTCTCTTCCATGACATGTCTCGTCTCAAACATTGTCCCGGTCCTCCTGCAATCAATATGGCCCGCCAGACAGCCAAGGCTTCAACCACCTTGGGGGTTGTTCAGCAATCAGAGACATTCCAGCTCCTCCCACCAGCTCTCCATTCGAGTCTCCTTGCCAGTTGCCGCAATGTTATTGCAGCACCAGGAGCCTCTTTAACATTTACGCAGTATCGCAATGGAGCTTAACCCACTCTCCCTTGGTGGGTTTTTTGCCCAAGGGTCTGCTTCTACTTTACTGGACTTGGGCTTCACAACAGAGGCACAAGCTTTTGAAAGCCTTCCAAACTCCTCGAAAAGCTCTGTCTGGCCTATAGGGACAACTCCACTGAGGCCTGTCTCCAGCCCATTAAAACACTTCCCGTTCCTAGCTTTTTTCCAAATGAATCACCTACAGAAAGCAATTCTCATAAGCAGTTGTTTTCTAGCAAATCTTGAATAATCCAAAGTGTCGGCTTAAACCATCATTCAAGAAGTCATGGACTTGGTTTCTATCCACTTTAATCTCAGCTCCTACAAACCACCACTCCTCCACACCACTCAATGAATTTACATCTTTGAAATAGACAATCACCTGCCCATGAAAGTGATTCATTTTCATCCGAAAGAGTTATTCATTTCATCACAAGATGACTAAATCAATACATCGTCTACTTCATATTACTTATGTGATTTTGGGTATGATATTACTAGGTGTAATCTTATACATGGTTCTCTACAAATTTATACATTTTTATGCTTTAAAAAAGTACTGACTCCGCACTTTTATTTTTAATTTGCCAAGCAAATTATTGACTCCTCAATCCCGATCCTTGTATGTATTTAACTATTTTGATCACTTGTTCAGTAGTGGATTGGTTCCTGGACCGGATAGTTCCGGGTGCAGCCCTTTTTTTTTTTTTGTATAAAAATTTTACAGATGGCTTACTGGTAAGGGGCAAGAACTACTTTCAACTTTCCTTGTTCAATACGTAGTCTCACACATGGCACAGCTTTACACAAAACCGAAAAGAGAAAAGTTGATAAAAAGGGCATGCCATTGTAATTAGGGCGGCGTTTTTTACGCTTCTCATTTTGCTTAGATACTCCTCATCATAGGTTTCGATACTATTGTCCCTTGTGCAGCCAACTTTTTAGTATTGTTCACCTCTTTTTGTATTTCGTAGATGTGCCTCTTATTTATTTACATCTTTTCTTTCCTTGCGAGTCCACTTTTCTTCTTCTTGTTCTTATCTGTCCCTCGCTATTCCCTCTTTTTCGATATTTCGCTTCGGACAAGCCTTTTGGAGCAAAGTTTAGACTCAAGAAAGGAGGATTTATGGAAGAGAGATTGAGCCAAAAGTTCCGGATATTTGATGACAAGGCGAAGCACTAAGTAGTAAGCGCGTTAGACTCAAGCTGGCAATGACATTCGCAGAACCAAACGGAAAAGGGCCACCGCACAGCATTTATCATTTGCTAGTTTGTATAAACAAATGACTAACGAAGAATGGTGCTGATGAAGAAGTTGCGATTGGTAAGGAGCAAACAGTAACACCAACAAGTTTATTTGACATTTAGCCTCATAATTTGCTCGTCCTTTAGTGCTTTTGGTAGGGACCGGCAGGAAGCATTCAACTAAGCATTGCGGTTGAGTGTTTTTTTTTTTTGAGGAAAAAAATGGGAGAGAACCGAGACACCAAAAGGCGTGTTTCAAGCAGAAAAAAAAATGGAACGAGATAATAACACAAACAGTCTCTGAACTTTAATTCAATATGCAATTTAATTCATGAATTTTTAATTTGTTCAATGTAGTCCTTGAACTTTAGCCTAATATTCAATTTAGTCCATGAACTTTTAATCTGTTCAATATGATCCCTGGACTTTTAGTACATATTCAATTTAGTCCTTGAACTATTTGAAAATATTCAATATAGTCTTTTCATTAAGTTAAAGTTTCGTAAACTATATTGAATAAATTAAAAATTCAAAAATTAAATTACATATTAAATTAAAATTCGGAAATTATTGGTGCCATCTTCGTAATGGGAATGGACAAGGGACACAATCGTTAGTGGAACGCTAAAGGCGTGGAAAGATAAAGAAGAAAAGGAACGTGGGATTCGCGAGGAAAGAAAAGGACAGAAAGAGAAAAAAAAGGAAGGGAGGACAGCGCATCATACCAGAACGAAAAGAAGATGATGATGATTGGCTGTGCAACAGGGCAAGGGATACTACGGTCAAAGCAATCAGATTAAGCCAAATCCAAATGAGAGCGTAATTATGATTATTCACAAACGGGAATTGAAAGCCCCAACATCAGATTCTCTCTCTCTCTCTCTCTCTCTCTCTCGGTTCTCTCACATGCACAGCTCTTTGCACAAGTTGAGAAAAGGCTTTCCTGCAGAAACGAAGGAGAAACCGGAGGACCCTTTTGGATCTTTTTGACTTCACCCAGCTTCCCGTTTGGCTGTAATCCGGGCTTGTGAGCGGAAAAGCACCCGCCTCCCGCTTCTTCCGATCTCCGTTTTCTCCTTAGATTTTCAAATTTTGCGACGCGCGAGGCTCCGCGAAGCAGACGAGGGGAGCGGAGCGTTTGGTGGGGGGGGAAGCGCACGAGGAGCTGGGCAGAGGGAGGCGGCGAAGCAGACGAGGGAGCGGAGCATTTGGGAGGGAGGGGCCGTCGATCTGCTTGCCCGGCGCCTCCTCCTCGATTTTCGTTAAGGTTTGCCTCCGGACCGGTTCCGCCGGAGTAACCGGAACCGGACCGGTTAGGACCGTGCGAAACCGGCCGGTTCGGTCCGGTTCCCGGTTTAACCCGAGACGGGTGCTCAGCCACACGTAAGTTTTGTTTCTTTCCATTTGCTTCCGCGTCGAGTACAAGCGCGCGGTGTCAATTAATTACTGATTCATACCTCGCTCGACAAGTTTGACTTGTTGGTGCGACTCTGGTTGCCGTCCGCGTTTCGTATAACCTAAAGACGCATTTTGGTTTTTGCTCCGCCGTCAGGCTTTGAAAGGAAAAAGCTAAGCGTAGAGTCGGAGCAAAGGAGGCATGCATCTTCCCATTAAGAAACGCAGAGTCAGCGTGTGCGGAACTGCCGAAGATGCTGATAGTTCGATGACCGAGCCGACGGGGACTCAATCCGGTGGACCCGGTTCGCCTCCGACGGAAACTAATAATGGCGCACCTAGTTCATCGACCGCGCCAATGGGAAATTGCTACGAGGTGTTCCTGAGCTTCAGAGGCCCGGATACCGGAAAAGGCTTCGTCGATCGTCTCTACGCCGGGCTCGTCGGTGCCGGAATTTGTGCTTTCAGAGACGGCAACGAGCTTCTTCGCCAAGACGAGGAGATCGGCCCAGATCTTTTGGCGGCCATCAAGAACAGCAAGATCCTGATCCCCGTTCTCTCCGAGAATTATGGTTCGAGCAAACGGTGCCTGGACGAGCTGGTTCAAATGATGGAGCGCAAGAACAATGACACGGCGCATGTGATATTGCCTATATTCTACGAAGTGGAACCGGCTCACGTGCGACATCAGATCGGGAGTTTTGGAGACGCATTTCGTACGCGTGAGAGGCATTCGGACCCGACGATTTTGGAGAAGTGGAAGCGAGCACTCAATGAAGTCAGTTCATTGAAAGGATGGGAAGCCAATGGGTAAATTTTTCACCAAATATTCTCTACTAACTTGTGCGGGTGTTTACTGGTTGTTTTGACTCCTAGCTACTTCATTTTCTTTTTTTTTTTTTTTAAACTCTTTTTTCTAGAATTAACCAATCTATAATTAGGCTGGTTGTTGTTAATGATCCCATTCAAGATTTTTTAAATGAACTTTTACTCTTAGATCCAAAATTTTTTTTTTTTCATGTTTATAGTATTAGCTTCATTAATCTTCATCACAACATTCTTTTTCTAATTGCATATTTATCTGAGATCAGAAGTGCAACTTATTGGTGGTTCCTCTTCAATGCTCTTAACATCATATGCCGTGCCTGCTATTGTCGAAGCCATAATTCTTTATCTTCCCAAGTTACATTCATTAAATCATTAATGTCGTCAAGTAGTTGTTACTAAAATTTTTTCGCAAAAGCAATATTTCATTGGGTGTATATGGTGATGGTAAATATATAAAAGGAAAAGGGATCATCTTTATTAGATGTTTGTTTCAACAATTTTCAATGCATTTTTCTGTCTCCAGCACAAAATTTCTATCTCATAAACCTGCATAAATCGAAGCAATGTTTTTATTTTGGGGTAAAATTGTTCTTCTACTTCCAATAAAATCAATGTCAGATTAACTAAAATCATAGAAAATAGATACTCAAAAGAAAAAAAAGTGCCAACTTTTATCCTCCCTCGACGCAATGAAAGTTGATAAGCATGTGAATCTTGAATGATACTAGATTCACAACGCGAGTGGAAACTTGTAAGTGTGTAGAATTGCGCAAATAAGGAGAAATCCCCTCGATTGTATTCCGATAGTTCACAATTTCGCGCTCTAAACAACTTTTTTCGGATTGGTATTACGGGACCTGAAATGCTTTTGCATCAAAAGTTATGACCTGTTTATCGATTGATGGTTGAACTTTCCCACTGGACTGGCTTATTGTATTTTTTCTCATTCAAACGCTCTAGAAAGTTTTCAAATTCACGTCCACATCATTCCTAATGTCTTTAAAAAAAAAACAAGTTTAATTAGTGATACCCTCAAGTTTCTTCTGGCTCAATAAATTATGTCGGAGTAATGATGGAACGGGGCTTACTATGTGAAGCAACCATCATCATTTACCACTTTAGTCTTAGCATATAAAAGAATATGGAGGTGTGACAAAAGCAATTATTAAAGTTTTTCGATTTATCCTTAGATATATTTATTACTTTCTCCTCATTAGATAAGCTATATAAAATTACCATTGCCGCATATTTGAGCTTGTGTCACATTTGACAGGTATGAAGGAGAATTGGTGAAATCGATTATCCAAAAAGTGTTGAGCGAGTTGAAGAAAAAGTTTGAGTTGGTTAATCCTGATAATTTGGTCGGAATTGAAAGTCATGTGGAGAAAGTTATGGAATTTGTAGATAATAATTCTCGTGCCACCCTATTTGTTGGCATCCATGGAATGGAAGGCATTGGTAAGACAACTCTTGCTAAAACCATCTACAAGAAACTCTCCAATCAATTCGAGTATCGTAGCTTCATTGCTGATATCAGGGAATCCTATAAGCATAATGGCCTAGCGTACTTGCAGAATCAGTTAATCTCTGATGTATTGAAGCAAAACAATCAAGTTGATAGTAAGGATGAAGGGATTGAGTTCATCTCATCCAAGTTTGGAACTAAGAAAGTCCTTATTGTCCTTGATGATGTGGATAATGATGATCAGTTGAAGGCTTTGGCCGGAAATCATGATTGGTTTTCTTCGGGAAGTAGGATCATCGTTACCACAAGAAACAAGAGTATTCTTGTCAATTCTTGGGTGGACTACAACTATGAACATGAAGAAATGGATAAGGATAAGTCCTTGATTCTGTTTAGTAGACATGCGTTTCGAAGGGACTCTCCCCCAAGTGAATTTGAGGACCTCACTCATGATGTTGTATCCACCACCAGAGGGCTTCCCTTAACTCTCGAGGTTTTAGGTTCATTTTTGTGCGCAAAAGAGCCGACACTATGGAGAAGTACAATAAACAAGTTAAGAAAAGTTCCTCATAAGAAAGTGCGAGAAAAGCTAAAGATAAGTTACGAAGCTTTAGAGTATACACAAAAACAAATATTTTTGGATATTGCTTGTTTTTTCATTGGCACTGACGAAAGAATCGCATCCTACATGTGGGATGCCTGTGACTTTTTCCCAGAGGAGGGAATTGAAGTTTTGAGATTTATGTCATTAATAAAAGTTGGAGATAATCACGAGCTCATAATGCATGACCAATTGAGAGATCTGGGTAGAGAAATTGTCCGCGAGGAAAGCAAGCTGGAGCCACAGCACCGTAGCAGGTTATGGGACTTGAAGGAAGTCTTGAAAGTGCTAAAGGGAAATAAGGTAACCGTTTCTCTTCTTTTGCTCCCTCAGTCCATGTTCAATTGATAGAGTGATGTTGGCCCCTACTCGATGCTTGCTATGGTGAACAGACAACCTTCTTATATAATTGCCCTCATGTTATTTCATTGATGTGACTTGAAAGTAAGAGGTTGCTCTCTCTTGTATTGCAGCTTATCTAAGATTTTTTTTTTAAACAAGCGTACAGGGGTACTTATTGTATGTAATATTAAGTTAGGAATTCCTTTTACCAGAATTCACATGATAGAACAGGAACATATATAGATATGCATAAGATTAAGCGTATTCAATGAAATGACCATTAAAAAGAGAAATGTCTTATTTTTTCCACATAAAAGGTCCCAGAGATGAATGCTCTAAATTTTACCAGAATTCACATGATAGAACAGGCACATATATAGATATGCATAAGATTAAGCGTATTCAATGAAATGACCATTAAAAAGAGAAATGTCTTATTTTTTCCACATAAAAGGTCCCAGAGATGAATGCTCTAAAATTCTGTTTGGTATATAATTAAGTATGTGATTGTATTGTGTTAGTGAAATTAATCATAATTTCGACTCTCTTACTTTGAATCCTGTGGTTGGACCCATAGTTGTTGCTCAAAAGACTACAACTTATTAGCATTTTCAACGTGCAACCTATCTATAATCTCAAGAGCCAATTCACATATTAAAAAATTCAATGTCTATATATTATGTCTTTCGTAGAACATCGTGAAATAAACTAAACTAAGCCTAAACAAAAATGAATATGCTGTAAAATTTTTTGTCTCAATAATTTGGCATTGCTAACTTTTACAGCTAAAAAGGTACATTATTTGATGTAATTATTTCACTATGTTTGCTGGGCTCGTTTTGCTTCTTTATTCATAGTACTATCGTAAGTCGAAATCAAAGTGGTTTTCATAAAACTGACACAAGAGCTTCTTTTAAGTTTATTCCTTCATTTAATCAAAATATCTAAAATATGTGTCATCTAAAAATACAGTCAACCTCGATAAAGAAATCCCATGTGAAGTACGAAGCATGGAAAAGAGCACTAGGACAATCTACAAAATAAACCAGAAATGAAAAACATTCAAATCATAATTGAAACACATTCATATAGCTCACTCTTGCACATGAGACAAAAATAAAAAAGCAGAACCTTTTGGACCTGGGACAAAAAGTATACAGACAAATATTAAAAGCACAATCTTTTGCACATGAGACAAAAATAACACAACTTTAAAATTTCAAAAGAGGAGACCAGTCTTTTGCATGTTGGATCCTTTACAAATACTGTTTATGGGCCGAAAACGAAAATCACATCTTCACTTTGCTAGTCG
The DNA here is from genome assembly GCA_024733475.1 of Syzygium grande. NCBI lineage: Eukaryota > Viridiplantae > Streptophyta > Magnoliopsida > Myrtales > Myrtaceae > Syzygium > Syzygium grande. The sequence goes on from JAMXDD010000011.1 coordinate 11,175,227, forward strand.
GTAAAAGACATCGATGCATTTCAATACTAACATGAACAAATGATATTAGATTGCTTGAGGTGGATATAAATGGTGGTAATGAAAATCAATTCTTATATATAGGGAACAGAAAAGATTAAGGCCATTTATCTTAGCGAAGGCAACTCAGAAGGATCTGGCAAAACAGTTGGCCAAAGTGGCGATTTCCCCACAGACGAGCAATTCAAGAATTTAACGAGTCTAAGGTTCCTTCACATGAGTGGGGCACATTTTAGGGGAGATTTTAAGAACTCAATTGATGAGTTAAGATGGCTTCGATGGTGGAATTGTCCCTTGACTTTTGAAGCAAACAATTTTCATGCAAAGGAATTGCTTGCACTCGATTTATCTGCAAGCAAGATTTCACAAGAATGGCGAGGATGGAGTTCCATCATGGTAAGATGGAAGTATGCGCCCTTTTTTATTTTGCAATATGTTCAATCATAATCACTTTGAGCTAATCCCTGGACACTTCTTATATTTTCTACCAGATGGCAAAGAAGCTAAAATATCTTGACCTTACAAATTGTCAATCTTTAGAAGGAACTTTCTTCCTCTCAGCTTTTAAGATTTTAGAGGTATTGATCCTCCGAAATTGTCAGAAACTGGAGCAAATTGACCCTTCAATTGGAGAGATGAGGAGTCTGGTACGCTTGGACTTGACGGGATGTTGGGGCCTCAAGGAGCTGCCAACGGAAGTGGGTAAATTAGAAGCGCTGGAGCAACTCCTTCTAAAAAATTGTCAAAACTTTTCTGTATTACCAGACAACATAGGGGATTTGCAGAATCTAGAAATTTTAAACATTAGTGGCACGCGGATAAAAGAACTACCCAATGGTATTAGAAGGCTGAGAAAGCTCCGACATTTAGATGTTTCATGGTGCATAAAACCGGAAGAGGAAACGTCAGAATGCATCCATAATCTTTCTTTCGAGCAATTTTTTCTTTCTCATGGTAGGGAGGAGTTCCCATGGTTGTCGGAGCTCCAATCACTGCCGGAGCTTCCTTCCAACTTGACATATTTGAGCGTCACTTGTCAAAGTCGCAGATTGCCTTCCCTTTCCCATCTGACCCACCTCAAGGAGCTACATCTTCTTGATTGCAAGTTTCTCGAGAGTATCTTGGAGCTTCCGTCAACACTATTGAAGCTTTCAGAATGCTCCCAATTGGTGGATGTTGAAAAATCAAAATTACAGAAATCCCTAAACACTCCCTTCAAGTTGGAAATCTTGGCAATATGTGGCTGCAAGCTCGTGGAAACACTGGACGTTTCACTATTTAACCATCTGAGAACATTATTTGTCCAGGATTGCAATAATTTACTTGAAGTTCGAGGTCTTGACAAATTAAAATATCTGGAAAGCTTGATCACCAGGAGGTGCGATTCGATTGAAAGGCTGGATCTCTCTAAATCCGAGGGTGTGAAGAAATTACGTGTTGAAAATTGCAAAAACTTAGTAGATCTTTTCAAGGCCTTAATAGGTTGGTGTTGTTGCAAGAGCTGCTCATCTCTCAGTGCACTTCAATTGAAAGGCTGGATCTTCCAAAATCCATGGGCATGAAGAAATTGTATGTTCATTCTTGCAAAAACTTAGTTGAAATTCAAGGTGTGGAGTTCTTAAAAGAGCTATATATCTATCATTGTGCTTCAATTGAAATCCTTGACCTTTCAAAATTTGAGGGTCTAAGGACATTATATGCTGGATGGTGCGAAAAATTAGTCAAAGTTCAAAGCCTCGATAGGTTGAAGTTCTTAGAAGTGCTGAGTATCTTTAGGTGTGCTTCCATTGAAAGGTTGGACCTTCTAAAATCCGAGAGCATTAAGAAAATACATGTTGATGGATGCATAAAATTAGTCAAAATTCAAGGCCTCGATAGGTTGGAGTTCTTGGAAGAGCTGGATATCTCTAGGTGTGGGTTAATTGAGAGGTTGGATCTTTCAAAATTCAAGGGTCTGAAAAAATTACGTGCTGAATGGTGCAACAAGCTAGTCGAAATACAAGGCCTTAATAGTTTGGAATTCTTGGAAGAGCTAAGAATCTCCGGGCACGCATCAATTGAAAGGCTGGATCTTTCAAGATCCGAGGTTCTCAAGATATTATGTGCTCAATGCTGCAAAAAAATTAGTCGAAATTCAAGGCCTTAATAGGTTGGAGTTCTTGAAAGTGTTGAATATCTCTGGTAGTTCTTCAATTAAAATGCTGGACCTTCCAAAATCCGAGGGTTTAGAGATATTAGATGCTAACAATTGCAAAAACTTAATCGAAATTCAAGGTCTCTATAGGTTGGAGTTTTTGGAGAAGTTGAGTATCTTTAATTGCGCATTAATTGAAAGGCTAGACCTTTCAAAATCTAAGGGCTTGAAGAAATTATATGTTGGATGTTGTGAAAAATTAATTGAAATTAAATGCCTCAATAGGTTGGAGTTTTTGAAAGTGTTGATTATCTCTGGGTGCGCTTCAATTGAAAGATTGGACCTTGCAAAATCCAAGGGTTTGGAGATCTTAGATGTTGAAAATTGCAATAATTTGGTTGAAATTCAAGGCCTTGATAGGTTGGAGTTCTTGGAAGAGTTAAATATCTCTGGGTGCACTTCAATTGAAAGGCTGAACCTTTCAAAATCCAAGGGTCTAAAGATATTAGATGCTCAAAATTGCAAAAGCTTAGTCGAAATTCAAGGTCTCGATAGGTTGGAGTTCTTGGAAGAGTTGAATATCTCTGGGTGTGCTTCAATTAAAAGGTTGGACATTTCAAAATCCAAGAGTCTGAGGATATTAGATGCTCAAAGTTGCAAAAATATAGTGGAAATTCAAGGCCTTGATAAGTTGGACTTCTTGAAAGAGCTGAATATCTCTGGATGCATTTCAATTGAAAAGCTGGACCTTTCGAAATCCAAGGGTCTAAAAATATTAGATGCTCAAAATTGCAAAAACCTAATTGAAATTCAAGGTCTCAATAGATTGGAGTCTTTGGAAGTTCTAAACATCCCATGGTGCATTTCCTTTGGAAGGCCTAGAGAGATTCCCGTCCTGCACAACTTTTTATGAGTGAGGATTGTAAGCCCTTAGCAAAATTTCCTAACTTGTCAAATTTTCATTGTTTATGGAAATTGTTCCAATTAAATTGTCATGAACTTTGGGAAATCCCGGGCTTTGAGGAGTCGACATCATCATCATGTACCAACTTGATCCATCTAGTTGTGCAAATTTGCAAGAAAGACACTGAGCTTCGAGGGCTCACGAAGTTGGAGCAACTAGTGGAATTGGACAATTCTGGATGCAAGTCACTCAAAACAATACCAGAATTATTTGGAACGCGACTTTATCAAAATTTCGAAAGAAAGGCCGTTTGACTGGATCTTGGAAGGATAGAATTTGGAGAAGACTACTGGGATGAGTCAAAATTGTTGAGATAATCCACATTTCCTAACACAAGTGCATATAGCAGGTAAGCTACTTTTTCTCTTTTGAGATATATCGCCAGATTTTCATTTGAATTGCCTGTTTGTAATTTCTTTTGTCCATTTGCTTGGCGAAAAATGAATGATTTGAAAAACATATTCCTAAAAATGATCGCTTGTATTGCCTACTCAACTTTGTTGGGTTGATAAGTTCTTACTTTTGCTGCTTTCACAGTTGGCTTGCAATGGATTTATCGACTGCAGTTGGAAGTTTCGGAATCAAAGTTTTGCGAGGTGAGATCTTATTGCAGTTGATTTTGCTATTAGAACGATAGAGGTTGTGTTGAAACCCAAAATGCAAATGTTTGTGGTGTGAACTGTGAAGGACAAGTTCGCTAGAGTCTAGTGATGTGCATTTAAGATTGTGCTCTATTTGGGATATTGAAGCTCAATTGTTGTTGCTTTAGCTTGTAACGAAGGATCAGCTCTCACGACTTGCGATTTTGGGATCCAATTGACAAAATTTATCTTTCAGAAGCTAATGTCCAATAATTAGTGTTTTCCCTTATCATTAATTGGAGCAGTCTTCATGCGCTCAGATTGCTTATCATCCCAGTTGCACTCTGATCAGTTTAGTTCGGTGCACTTCCTGATCTTGGACTTTTCTTGACTTGTATTGATTCGACGAATTGCCCGTGTTTTTTTCTTCTTTCTTTTCCCCTTGAAATGTTATTTGTTAAAAGTCTGTTAAAGCTTGCATGATATCGGATTGGATACTGAAGCGTACTAACAGTTGCAGGTTTAAAAATCAGTCCGCTCATTTGGCATCAGCTGATAACGTGCACCATTTCAGCAGGAGGGTAGCACTTAAAGGAATGAATGCCGAGGGTGGCTCAATTCGGTAAAAAGTATACCCAACACTTGGGCACTACTACTGATGCGCACTCAGTCAGTCCTGTAGCTGTCCAGTTGTGAGGTTGATCTAATGCTGTAATCCAAACTTTGGGAGGTCTCTCTTATTTCTGCGTCTCTAGCATCGTACTTCACTAGCTGCAAAGCCTGTGCTATGCACGGGAATGGAAGTATTAATTGCGGTTTTCGAGAAACAACTGCTGCTCTCGCAGGGCATGAGACTTCAGTGGTATTCCATGCTCTCATGCAATCTGTGTCATTCTATTCAAAGGGAAGGAGATAGAAAGTTTTCTCCCTCTGATACAGAAAGGATATCTTCTTAAAGACATACTATCACTATTGGGAGGCAATCCTTTGGCCTTCGACAGAGAACCTTTCGTGGCGCCAACGCCTCAGATTGTGCCTGGTAGACTAACGAGGGAAGGATAAGAGAGGAAGGAGAATCTAAAAATGGACTAAAAGTGTCACGACAAGGCACAAAAGTCACATGCCATTTGTGCATCAAGCGAGGCCACAACTCGGGAAATTATCCATTGAAACAAAAGAAAAAGGTTTGGTTTAATCATTCTGTGTTTCTAGTCTCTGTTTGTGTCAACGTTTTTCGACTTTATTTTCTTAAATGAGCAGGATGAAGAGATAGTGAGACAGAGAGACACCAGGCAACTAGTCACAGAGATGCATCATAACAATGCCACCACTCAAAAGGTAGTTTAACCTTACCTTTAAGTAAGTGAACATGAAGTTGAATATTTTTAAGTGTCATTTTAACTCGAGTATTGTTTTGTTCTTAATAGCCTAGATGGGTAAAGGTAGTCAGAGTCATTTTTCTACTATACCCAGCAAAGTGAGGTTAATGCTAAGAAGGTAGAGAGCGCATCTCACAATTATATCACTACAGTGGGATTAGAGGTGCAGCTTTACGGTAGTAAACGAGTTGTTATGTAAAGATTTGACATTTGATTTGCTAGTATCCATTTCTTTCATCCAGGGGCAAAAGGAAGACGCTATGAAAAAAGAAGCAAGAGAAGCGGAAACAAGCGGCAGAGCATTGGAACGGTATTGGAAGTGTTGGGTCAACAAGATCTCCACAAAAGAGGAAAATCGACCAGAAGTAACCGTGTTAAAGAGTTGGATTTCTGATACGTTCTACTACTTTTTGTTGATACGATATTGTTGTTCAATTTAAGATCGAGAGATGGAGTTTATTTTCCTTATTTTCTGCAAAGTGTTTAAGATGCGCCTATGATACTGCTAAGACCACTACCCTTCTGGGCAAGACGTCCTATATCTGCGATTCTGTCTCTAACCTTTTACAGGTATATTTATGATCATTATGATAAGTCTCTGTCCACAGTAACAAGCCAAGCTTTTGGTTTTTTTTTTTTTTGGTCGAAAGCCAAGCTTGCTTAGAGGCAGGTAGCACGTGAATTTTCTTTCCTATCAATTGCGGTAAATTTTCATTGCAAAGCACCTGCAGCGGAAGAATCTAACATTTTCATTTCAAGACATCAGTAATTTCATACACATCATCACTAGTTAAATTTGAATCTGAATTACAAAATGGGTTCACCATCCATTTCCCCATTCCTAGCGATTAGCTATCCCATTATGCGTCATTCCATGACATCCACGTGGTTTGCTAAAAGAGCGCGTCGGATCTCCAAACGATCTGCTTATTCGGTTATGGAGCAGGCTCACTTATAACGTTCTCATGTCAATCGCGTCGAGCAGAGTAAGGGGGTCATTCTAGGTCGCCAGATTAAGTATGTGCAGTGAAAACCAAAAATTGAGGCGTAATCCTAATTGCTACAGACAAATAGCGACTAAAAAATTGCATCGGGCACCTAATGGTCAAGAGGGAAATGGCCATCCCCTTTGGTTGGTTTCGTCAGTGCTTGCCACTGATTAATCTGACATGTTAGCAGTTAATTAATAAGCACTACTAGATGAGTTCGTGTATTTTATAATATTCATGGATGGGATGGTTCCGGTTGTTCTTAGGTGCTTCCAACGATTAAATAAAGAAATAAACGGCAAAAGAACTTAAAAAATTAAGATGGCTAGGTGGGAGCAGCTTGAACGAAGAAAGCAATACCTCGTTATAATATATGATTCGGAGCTAAGGAGCTAAAAAAAAATTAGTTCTTCAATGGATCTTTCGTGGAATAAGGGCGTAAAGAGCCAAAACTAGAGGATGTCATGTCTGCTAGGGGTAAGCATGGTTCTAGGGTAGAACCGAGAATCGAAGTACCGAACCGGTGGGTCCGGTTTGATTCCCGGTTTTAGGGTGGGAGGTTCCGATTCTCAATTCTAATTTTTAGGAATCACCGATTCTGATTCCATTTCGGTTCCCAGTTCCTATAGAATCGGAACCGGTCCCAAACCGAAATTAGAACTAGCGCTCTCTCTCTTACTAAAAATAAAAATCCTAACTTTCTTAGTTTCTACCCAAATTTTCCCTCGGTCGGTCGCTCCTCCATTGCGCTCTCTCCCCCACTCCCCACACCCACAACTCGACGAGACCATCTTGCCTCTCCTCGCTCTGTTCGGCGGCTCTTCCTCTATATTCATCAACCGCGGTTCGGCTTGTCCGCGGTCTCTGCTTTTTCTAGGGTTTTCGATTTTAGCTGGAGGGCACAAGAAGGGAGCGAGCAAGGACAAGAGTAAGCATCAGTTGAGTTTGGGCGATCTCGTTCTTGCCAAAGTCAAGGGCCACCCTGCTTGGCCTGCCAAGGTTCGCGCTTTTTACTTTGTATTCCCTTTGATTGTTTCGTGTTTTTCTCATTTTTGTTTGGGTGTTCAAGCGCAAGTTTTTATTTTCTGTCTTTTTTTTTTTTTTGCCTTCTCGCAGTTGGAAAATGGTTTAGTTTGATTTAATTCTGCTTATGTTGTGAAGTGAATAGGTGGTCGGCCGTTACGTTTGGGGAGGCTGGTCTTTTTGGATTTTCTTACTTGCTCACATTGTGTACTGTTTCTACCTAACACTTCTAAAGTGAACCTTTCTGGATGTATGTGTTTATTTGGATTATTTGGAAATAGAGGTGAATGAGCTTTAATTTTGTCTTTTTGGGTTTTCAAAACTGAATTGGCATATCCAAGCACTGTTTTTCGTGCTTTATCTCATGGCTCACCAGTGATTTAGGTTTGCCTCTGGGCTCTTCTGTTTGATCCGAGTAGCTTTTTGTCTTCATGGTTTCTGATTGAAGCCTGATACTATATAGATACATTGACTATATTGACCATCTCAATGTGATGCCATGTGCATCTTTTGTATGATGGTTGCTCCGTGAATGATGATTGTTTTTATGACTTCAGATTAGCAGGCTAGAGGATTGGCACCAGACTCCTGACTCGAAAAGGCACTTTGTGCATTTCTTTGGAACACGAGATGTAAGCTCACGAGCTGCTTGTACCACTTGTTTATTTATGTCTGAGTAGTTAGCTTAATGGCTTTATTGAGTTTTGTGTATAGTTTCATTCCTTTCATGCAGTAACTACAGTATCGTGTTCATGAGCAGCTCTTTGTTTTTTTTTTTGTAAACCTTAAGGTTATTAGACTGGCCTAGTTCATCCACTCCCGGTCCCTCATGCCCCTCTTCTCTAAAGAAGCAAACACTAGCATAGACAAAATAATGGAAGGGCAATTTGTTGATTAGAATCTCTTTCTTCTAGCACTTTGCCTTATGCCATGCTTTTGATCTTTTCTTTTTAAAGTATATCTCTATTGTCCCATAGGAAGTATCTTTTTATGAACCATAGAAAAAGCAGGTTGTATTCTGGCCTTAGTCATTAGTACGAGCTTTTGATTTGAGGTGTGAAGTCACCCTTTAGATCGAAGTGTGAGTCATAATTCATCTATACTCTTTAGATACAGATGAAGAGCTGTTTGCCTTTCGATGCAACTCCTCTACTGGTTATAATCTGTTGGTAAAGGAATACTGTATAAAGATGAAAGGACATGTAAAGTAAAGGTTACAGATTGAGCCTGCTGGGCTATTACACTTGCAATCACTTGTATTAGTGATGATCATTTCTAGCAATACACTGTGGATTTGATATTTTGAAATTGCAAGTAGTAAAATTCTTAATCTTTGGAAATATTATGTTTAATCAAGGTTAAATTTTTAGGGATCTGTGGTAAGATTACCCTGTCACATGAAGTCTTCTCCTCTCCCTTCAATTGAATCAGAGCTATTACAATCTCGTTATGCATCCTTATAAATTTGTCCATTTTGTGAATGTGTCTGCTCACAAATTGAATGACTCTTCCATTGGCCTCTAGTTTGCAATTGGATATAATTGAAGAGGACTTGAAGAGACGGAGCTGAAGAATTCAAAAGATAAATCTGATGGTTCTAATTCACTACCTTTGTTGGATTGCCACAAATGCTTTGAAGTCGTAGCTGCAGCAGTTAAGGATGCTATATCATATTCAGTTGTAGGTCTAAAAAACCCCGAGGTAGAGCTCCCTCCCCCCTCCCCTTCTCTCTCTCTCTCTCTCATGTTTATTTGACATCTTTTATTGCAGATTTCTGTTCTGGTTGAGCTGCTACCCCTTTCGGTTGTTTCGAGTGGGTTAAAGAGTAAGATTGAATTGGGTGAATTAGGTTTGTCAGCGTTGCCCTTTTCTTCCTTCAACTTCCTATCTTAGTTTTAGTGCATAGTTGCAATTTTCATTATGTGTGCCGGTCTCTTTGATGTTGCGGATGGTAATTTGGATGAAAGTGATAGATTTTTCTTGAAGAATAGTCAGTGTGTTGGACTAATATTGAAAGAAGCCCATGATTTTATTAGTAACTTTGCTTTAGCCTTTGAGGATGCTATTTTTACTCTTTGTTGATAAAGGGATGTGCCGTGAGCCAATTTGCTTCGTCCTTATCATGTTATTATTATTGTTAACATTTCTCGCTTATCATTTGATTATTGTTAACATTCCGCTTTCTGTTTGACCCAATTTCTCCTGTGTTTCTCCTCTTTCTACCTTGCTTTTGTTGCTGGTGGTTCTCTTGGAGGTTTGATTGCCACTACACAACTAATTCCTTTCAGTATTGCAGGTAGTGGAGGAGAGATTGGAGGGGAGCGTGTTTTGTACCTTTTGTTGAGAAAAAAATGTGGCATCTTGCTTTGGAATTAAAGTCACGTGTGGCATCCCAACAATTACTATTTGTACGTTCTATACCCTTTCTATTAAGCAAAATGTTACTTTTCAATAATAGTCATTGTTGCGTTTATTTTCGTTTTGTTTAACTAAAAATGAAATTAAAAAAAAAACCTGTTAGAACTTGTTAGAACCTTGGAACTTGTAATGGGGTAGGTTCCAGGTGTTCCACGTTTCGACGGATAGGCTTTGGGTTCCAAAAAAATGAGAAATCAGCATGCCAGAAAATAGATGAGTAAGTTTTAGATTCCAGATGGAACCTGTGAGGAACCTAGAACCGCCTACCCCTGATGTCTACCGTTGCATCCGAGTAGGTTTCAACTTGAATACTTATTTAGAAACCAAAATGAAAAAAATTTTTAAGGTCTGTTTTTGTTTGAATAAAAAAAATTTATGTAAATTAATTATTTGAATTTTTACGCATTTTGATTTGCTAGAAATGAAATGATCGGTCGAAAGATCATTTACGAAAATTATCTTTATATTATTTCCCGAAGTAAGATCAAAATGCCGAGCAGTGAGAACAATTACGCATCCTATATACGTACGGTCGAACACGTACTACAGACGCCAGCTTAGTTGTACACACACCGTACCAGCACCAAAACTTCTCACAACATACAATACGACACAGATGCTGGTGATCATATGCTAATTATCTTAAGCATGCAAACCCCAAAAAGGAGGGACCTAGCTAAGTGCAGTTGCTGATATATGATTCAGCTCCGGTTCCTGAGCTTGGACTCGTCAATCTCGATGCCCTCGCGAGCGGCGCGCTCTCCGCCGGACTCCTCGGTGGTGCTGAGCCTGCCCTTGCGGCCCATCTCCTGGTACCCTTCTTTCCCCTAACTGCTCTTTCCTCGTCTGCCCTCCTTTTTGCCCTCCTTTGCTCCTCCCTGTTGTAAACAAATTGATGAAAATCCATGTACATGTGATCATTTTCCTTTAAAACCTCCCTTAACTTAGGTTATTAGCATCATTCAGTTGGACCTCGTGCACTTGTCCTCCTTTCTGTCAGTTAAGAGGGATCTTTAGTTCATCAAAAGACTCGAATGTTGTACTGTGAAATGAAAGACCATCGCATGGGATATAAATCATGTAGCAGTGGACCATACAATAACTTCTCGTGATCCGCGTTATCGATATGGAAACTTAAACTTGAAGACACCCACGATCACGGTGTCCCAACAGTGTCGTGTCCTTGTCTACAGAAAGAACAAGGAGAGTCAAGACTTAAGGTTTATCAGAAGCGACATCCATTAATATACCTTCAGCAAGGTGTTCCTGAGCCTCAAGGCTCTTGCCGCTGGTGCCGCTGGGAACCACCGTCTCTCCCTCCCTCGCAAGGCGGTCGAGCTCTTCTCTCTGCTGCCCCGATGCCATTTCTGTGGGCGTTCTCTCTGCGTCGCTCTCTCTATGAACTCGCTGAGTAGTCTTGAAGCTACAGAAGGACGACTGGAGCTGAGCGAGCGACGATGGATCGACCTTTACATAGGAAGAGAAGGTGAAGGGAATGGAGACACGTGGAGGTGACGAGGCAGGACAGGGAAAGACAATGTCACACCCCGTGCCCCACGCAGCGCGAGCATTCCATCTTCGATCGTTTGAACGCGACGGTGGGATACGCCGCCAACAAATTGTATTTGAGATCAAGCACAAGTGGAAGTATTAAATAAAACAAACCCAGACAACTACAATATGAGCCAAGGATAGCCAACCAATCACACAAGAATATACATTATCATTACCAACACAAAAAACCTTTTTACAATATATTCTTTACACATAACTAAAAAGACACAATTAAAAAAGTCAACAGCCACGCATACAAATCTTGGGTATGGTAATATAATTCTCCCACGTTCACAAAATAGAACCGAGTAGCATCTCACATAAATTGCTCCATCCCCAATTAAGGGGGTGCACGTGCCAAAACTGGATATGATGTATCCCAAAAAGAGGTGGTGTCCTCGACATCCTATGGCTGGGGGTCTTAAATGTTTCGATTTAAACAACCGTGAGACAAATCTCAATGAGTTCAACCCCTAAACCTAGGCTAGGCTAGCATGCAATCTTCTGATCGGAAACAAATATTTAAATCACAATACAACAATAATCAAACCATTTTTCTGACCCTACAGGTTAGACAAATCAACATATAATAGTGGCACATACTGACACGATAATCACTAATATGCCAATCACATGCTTATACACCGATTCTCACACGTTCGCATGCCAGTCCATGCATGTTCACGCATGCAAATGTCGTCGACATGTCACATGTATTTCCCGGCCCACTCGCCCACATTGGCACACTGGCAATAGCCCAATTTATTATTTATTATGACTCAAGTCAACAACATTCACGGCCCGGTGCGTCTAGCCTGCTTCAAAGTGCATGAGGCGCAACAACCGATCTGGCCCAATGTCTCTAGCCTGCTTTAAAGTGCATGAGGCGCAACACTGATCTCCTTACAAACCAGAACCCGCTTCAAAGTGCAAGAGGATGGTCGTCTTCTGGATTTTCTTGGCATTGATGCTTCAAAGTGCATGAGGCCGGTATTTTTCAAGGTCCTTAGGTGATCACACAACTCATTATTATTCGAAATCAGAAAACGCTTCAGTGGTATTTTAGGTGATCACATGCTCATGGCGGAACACATTCTTGCACAAATTCATCACATGCCTCATTTTTAGTATACACAATGCGTGTCCATGTTATGCAATGCAATGCACCACGAGCACCAATATAATTCAAACACTCAATATCACAACACGTGCTCAATTGGCCCAATTAATACCGTGTGGCCTAACGTGCGATTCACAAATCAACAATCAATTTCAAATCAATCATAGGCCAATCGCACTCCACATAATTCAGCCATACGACATGCGACGTGGCAGTGCGAGATCAATCACAATTAAACACAAATTACGATTACTTGCCAACCTTTATAAGGTAATTTGTTAATGGACTCCTAAATTGGTCAATCAATCTAATTACTCTCCCGAATAAATTCTCAATGATTTTCAAATTTTCCTGAAATAATTCCTATCAATCGAGTTATCAATTTTATTTTTCTTTTTTAAAACTTGTAGCATTTCTAAACCAGTCCGGAAAACTTTTATTTTTCCCTAATCCGGGTTTAGAAATTTTACTCACTTCTTGACTTAAAAATACCAACTTTGATTGGAAGACTTACATACTCTTCTCAATCAAATTATAATTAGTTTGGAATACGGTAACCGTGGATTTTCTTATATGAGACGGTTACTTCCCAATTTTATTGTTTGTTTGGATTTTTTTTATCCTTTACCGCTTATCGGAGCTTAACTAAATTCTTAAATTTAATCAAGCGGCGGTGTAAACCCGGGAGAGAAAAAGAGAGAAAAAGAGAGGGAAAGGGAGAGAGAGAGAGGTCGGATAGAGGCGGGGCTGAGGCTAGGGACTGAGGTGGTCGACGATGAAGCACGGTGGCCGGCGACGAGCTCCGGCGAGACTCGGCCAAGAGAGAAAATGAGAGAAAAAAAAGGAAAACTAAAGAGGGCTGTTGGTCTGGTGCTTCTGGACATGAGGGGAGGGGAGTGAGGAGAGAGAGAGATCAGATTGGGTCAAAAAGGGCCAGCCTAGGGTGACAAGTGTGGCAAATCTGGCGTTTTGATGAATATACCCCTAATCTAATGGTTTTAATTCGATCTTATCCAAAAAGTGAGGGGTAAAATGGTCAATAGGGCTAATAATGCAGCTGATAACCTCTGTTAATTATCCTAAAATTTTCTCAAAAAAATTCAGACCCGAAAATAGCCGATGGGCAAAACTGTCATTTTTCCGGTCCCGGGGCGAAATTTCGATTTTCGCACATACGTGTTCTATATGTGTCTGGCCAACATAATATGGCGTCGGATTCGTGAAATTCACTTTTTAAGCCCTCGAAAATCGACTGCAAAGTTTCGGGAATAAAATAATATTATTTTTCCAATTTTTGCCGAAATTCCAATTTTTATCCAAAACTGATCCAAATATACGTGGCCACCCTAAAATGGTATCAACCTCGAAAAATAAGCTCATTTGGTCTCAAAAAGCAACGATGGCGTCCCGAAGGGTAAAATCGTAATTTTTCACCCCTGGACTGAAATTTCAATTTTTACTCGTACTAACTCCAAACAGATGTGGCCAGCGTAATATGACGTCAAATTTCCAAAAATAGTCTCTTAAGCCTTTGAAAATTGACATCGAAATCCGGGGCCAATTCCGTGAACAAAACTCGCTAAACTTCTAGTTTCAGGGTCTCTCACTAACGGGCATTGTTTAGAAATTACGCCAGATCGACCTAGGGCTATAAGTGCAGATCGTAATGGTCTCGATCATTGAGAGAATGAGAAATTATCACTAGTTCCAGATGCCACAATCATTCGGTTCAAGTTCAAGACTAGTTGGCCACATGAACTTTTGGTCCACGTCAATTTAATCACTGACTCGTCCCTGTATCAGACATCGCAGGGCCTTGGCCAAACCCAATCTATTACTCTTTTCTATGATTGGCCCACGTCGGTTCAAAATATTCCCTCAGTGTCTCTCGTAATCGGTGTCCGTTTCACGATAGGGTCCCCGGTCCATGTACCTTTCTCTAGTTAGCCTTATCCCATTGATTAGTATCATGAAAGTGATCAGCTCTGGGCGAGATTTACTAAAATGAAATGCGAAATAATATCAGTTTTATTGATCCCGGAATTATATCGAAATTCGGGCTATTACAGATAAAGCTGACACGTGGCCAATGCAGGTGCAAAAGGAATGACACGTGGGTGAACGCGACAGGTGAGATAAGGTAAAAAATTGTATTTGAGATGAGGATAAGTAATTAATACATTCAACAATGTATAAACTAAACCCGTATCAAGTACATAAAATTTGAATATATGTATGTATGTATATACACAATTTATAATTTTAAGATAGTTATTAACTCTATTAGCAAATCACCATTTTATAACTGCTTGTACGAAAATGTAATATTTTAGCCACACTTCTCTGGATCCAAGCTAGTAAATTTCAATTAGTGGTAGCAAGTGCCAAAAACACCGATGGTGAAAAAAATGGTTGCGGTGACTTCTTTCTAGGTAACTTGTTGGTAAATAACCAGTCCTTTTATAGTTTATGCAGCAATTGATTTTTGTACTCACGATATCAACAATTATTTATATCACTCTCTAGTATTTCTAATTTACCATTTCCTATATGGAATTCCCACCCTTAGAGTAGGGGTGAGCAAGATGAGCAAGATGCACTGCCCAAACCGGGATCGGACCGACCGGTTTGATCCAATTCTCGGGAATATCGATTTGGTTCCTGGTTCCTAAAAGTGGAACTAGTTTCCGGCTGGTCGGTTTTCAGTTCTAGTATGGGAACCGGACCGAACCGGATTGACCGAACCGAACTGATAAATATATATTTTTCTAATTTTTCATATATATAATTTATAATATATATATGAAAAATATTTAATATAGGTCCCATTGGAACCGATTGTTCAATTTTTTCATATATTATATATATTTTTTCAATTTTTTCCATGGCCTTATGGGATCAAATCACAACTTCATAGGAAAGAATGGAACAATCGGTTCTCGGTTCACAAATAATATTTAATATTGGTTCCATTGGAATCGAATGGGATGGCACTTGACCATTGGTTCGGTGCACGGGTCCACGGTCTTAAGACTAGCCGGTCCGGTCCCCAATCCTAGAAACTGGGAATCGGTCCGGTTCCCGGTTCTTGGATTAGGACCGGATCGAACCGGGAACCGCTCACCCCTACCTTAGAGTGACTTGCCAACTTTTATAAGATGAAGTTGTTGATTGTGTTTAGGGTAGCAACTATCATTAAATTACCTACCAACATTTATATGTTTTCAAATTTACTAAATTTTCAAATGAGTTATCAATTTTTACTTTTCTTTTTTACTTGTCGGGCTTTTCTTATCGTTTACAAACTTTTATTTTTTCCTTAACAACGTCTCAAATTTACCAACTCTTGTTAAAAATACCAACTTTAATTGGATTCGCTTACATACTCTTCTCCAATCAAATTATAATTAGTTTGGAATAACCAACTCTTAAATGAGTTACTTCCCAATTTTATTGTTTGTTTCATTTTTTTTTATCCTTTACCGCTTATCTTCGTTAACTATGCCTTAAATTTATCAATTTTTATATGAAATTAATAAATTTTATTTAAGTGGATTATTAACTTTTTCTGCATGAGTTATCAATTAATTTTGGGTTAACAATGCTCATTTGAGTTAATTACCAATGCTTATCTGATGTTTTTCTTCTTAGTTGGGTTTGCTTAATCGAGACAGAAGCTGATTATTTATTCAAATAAAGCTTGATAATTCCATATTATTAAAAGTAAGGAGCTGATAAGCAAGGTAAATTAAAGTGACCAAAAAAAAAAGAATTTTTTTTCAAATATAAAATAAATTGATAATTAAAAAACTCAATAAACGTTAATAACAACTCGAATAAGAGTTAATAATGTAAAACTAGATGGTAACTTTGTAAAAGATGACTGCTGAATAAAGCAAATAAAAGCAGTAACTCAATAGAATAGTTGGTAAATAAGTGAATCTTGATCGGGAACCTGAATCAAGATTCGAGGCCAAACCCGATTCTCTAATGCCCGTAGCTGATTCCGACGCAAGTTATTGGCACGAATAGTGTATGTTTATTTAGAAAAATCAAATCATTGCAATGGAAAACTACCCCAACATCTATGAAAAGATAGAAAAAAGCCAACCTTCCTGCACGTATCTATATCCATTTTTATATAAGGCCAGCAAAGAAAATATTGAATTACTCTTTCCTTTTTCCTATCTTTATGGATGCATTTCATATCTTACATAGATTGTTCAGCAGCCCTGCAACAAATACGTATCGAATCGTATATCTGAATTTGTACTCATACGTGCGGACCAGGCCAATGCCAATGCCATTGTCCAAAAACTTTGGGCAAAGTTCAACAAGGGCTTGTCAAGAAACTTGTCAAATAGTAAAAATTTATATTCTTTTATTTCCATAATCAGTTTGGGAGGAAAAATCCGTTTGTTAAATTTTTTGTGCCCGAGCACAATTTTGCAAAAATTGTTCCTAGAATTAGTTTTAGAACAAAATCATGAAGCGGAAAAAAATATCTTTTTAATTTTGGAACAATTTTTCTATTTTTTATTCTTTTTCATTTTCTTCTTTTTTTTTTGTTTGTTGTTGTTCTTCAGCCTGCCACCCCCTGGCGAGGGTAGCTTGCGGCCGCGACGGTGAGGCCTCACCTAGTCAAGGCGAGGCTGACCTCGCCGTGGCCATGGTAGGCTAGACCTCGCCGTAGCCTAGGTTGGCGACGGCGAGGGCTGCGACGCCCTCGCCGGCCCTAGCCTATGACTAGTCGCCGGCACTGGCGACCGGCCTTGGCCAAGGAAGAGAAGGGAAAGAAAGAAAAAAGAAAGAAATATTAAAAAAATTCAAAATATTATTAAAATATTATTACTAAAATGAAAATTTTGTGTAGTTACCAAACACATTTCTATTTTTTTTTCTATTCTAAGAATAGAAATTTTGGACAGTCACTAGATGCCTTCAAATGCTTAGAAATTATTTCTGAGCACAAAATAAAAAAGAATCATTTTTGAACATAATCTGTTTCCGGGCACAGAATGGTGCCCAAACACACCTAGCAACTAAGTCTCATTCATTCATCCTCCCAAGTACACATCATGGTTTAAACCCACACGCCTATGGGTGCATCAACCATTATCTATCACCAACCTAATTTATTGCTTCTTGAACGCAAAAACAGGAAAAACCGAACTAAAAACCCTACTTAACGAGAGAGAGAGAGAGTGTTCAGCTCTTGGTTCGGAACTTGGACTCATCTATTCGAATGCCCTTGCAGGCCGTACGCTCGCCGCCGACTGTTGCCGGTGCTCAGCCGGCCCTTACGGCCCATCTCCTGAGACCCTTCCGTCCCCAGCTGCTCCTTCCTTGTCTGGCCTCCTTTGCTCCTCCCTTTATGTTGAAGACATCGGATCATTACATACCTCATCACTTGAGATTTCTTGATAGTTATGCCCTAACTGTGTTTCTTACCATATAACGCCATAGTTCATTATATGATGAAATTCTCAATAACGTAGTGGATCTCAACACATTCAAATGATAAGACATATATGCTACATTGTAGGGCATAAAAACTTTTATATATCTATTACAAGACCGGCCGAAGATGGCTTTCCAATTTCAACCTCGAAGATTAAACCTTCAATGACAAAAGGGTCGTCCATGTAACAATCATATTTCCGTATAAATCTATTGTATACTAATATAAATTTAAGTGACATTTTTACTGATTTATTTTCATGTTTGCAATAATTCCCAGTAAATCTTATTAGTGCACGTAAATCAAGACCCTAAGGCCATCCGAATTCCAAAAGGAAGTATATAAACAGAAACGACCAGCCTTTTCTTTCCTCCAAAATATTTCTCAAAAAAGGACACTTAAATTATGATAGTTTCAGTTGTTATGATTCGGACGCTAAATGTTACGGTATTCAACCAGCAACATCGCGGTGACACTTTATAGAAGTGGGACGGGAACGAGCACTCGCGGGCCGACGTGAAACGTGTACTGGTGACAAGGCAAGAGAGCTCAGAGTTAAAGACGTGACACGTAGGCCATGGAATGACACGTGTCGGAGATCTGGGAACTGAACGAGAAGGACGAGGGACGTGGAGGCAACACGTTCTTGAAATGCTTTCAACAGCTCTCGTCGATAGCGATTCACTCAGCAAAAGAAAAGAAAAGGAAAAATACGAAAAAGTCCTTTTTGATTACGATTCATGAGAAATTGCGACTAGATTGGGGCCGTGAGTTTCTTTAATCCATGATTTTGAGAGTCTACCGAGCATGTTCTTGCATGATCTCGGTGCGTTATATTAATAACCTCGTGGTCGAACCAAACTTCTAGGGAATCATCTCAGATTTAATATATAGTTTTGTCTCCTTAGATCTAAGGTCATGTGAACCTCACGGTCTTGTTTTGCAGTTGAAATTTGACTATTCCTATGTTTAGTTCTGATTCTAGATCGATTAGTGATCAGCTTCTACGACTTTTATCTTATCTGAAGTAAGAATATACGTACTTTCATCTCTCCCTCTGGTCGACATTTCCCACGTTTTCTGTTTTGTTGGGTTAAAGTGCATATTTAGGTTCATGCCCATAAGTTATTAAAAAAATTTACGTTAAATTACTTGATCAAATAAACAAAATTTCTCTGTGGGGGCAACAATAGATGAATTTTATGAGGAGTTTTCATTAAGGATAATCGATCCGTTTCTTCTACTTTCTTATAAATTACTATATATATTAAGTTGCCCGTGATCTCCATGCATCATCTCAAAACTTGAGAACTAAAAAGACATTAAAATGGAGGCACGATGATTGCATTAGCGACGAAGAAATCCATCCTATTAGTCCACGACTAGATCTGAATTAGAAGCAATATCGGCATACCAGTTTAATTTTGAACTAAAATGAGTCATTGTTCGAACTAGACAATACTAAACGGGTACTAAACAATGCATCTAATTGGACCCAAATAGGGCGAAGCACACATAGTGTCGATCCACACCCATTTAGACACGCTGATGCCCGGGCAAAGTGTTCTGGGCTTGAAATCCAACCTGACCAGCACTCAAAAGAAATTGGGAAATGGCCTCGACACTAACTAGCTGCGATCAAGAGAAACTGTGGAACCAACGAGGTTGGGTAGGCTCCAGTATGGGTATTAGAACTTGTAAGATAAGTTCTAAGTTCCAAGGTTTCGGTGTCGGAAAGTACATGGTAAGTTCCAATGTTAGGGTCATACCACCCTGTACCTATGCAGATTACCCTATAGAAAGGTACAAGTTACCTCGTCTAATATTCCCCAAGTGAATATACGTGTATGTAATTATTCGTAACTTTCTCTTTGCTTTATGAAATTTTCATATTTTAATATGTGAAGGTCCTAACTCATCAACAATATCTACCCCCCCTGCCTCCCCCTTCTTAATTCTCTCTCTCTAGTGTGAGATATTTTCATGTAAATTTCTAGATTTACATTACGAGTGAAAACTGATTTATTTCTTTATCTTTTTACTTTTGATGTAATTTTCGTTTTAGGATTATGCACTTTTAGAGATGAATAAGTATTTTATCGTCTAATTTATCTAAGACTCCGTCCGTTTCTCAGAAAATGTTACATTTTTGGGAAATTTTTTTCATAAAATCATTTTCTAGAAAAAAAACGATATATTTTTGTGTGAAAAGGAAAATCAAATTAACATACACTATTTGGGCGCTAATAAATTGCGCATAGGCAACCGATGAACTAAGTATGGGCACTATGATCCCAGGTCTAGTCTCGATAAACCTCAACTCAAGCACAGGCACTTGGGTCCTAAGCAGGGGTGTGCAAAGGAATCGAGAACCGCTTGGACTGCTCGGAATCGGACCGGACCAGCTCGGAATTGGACCGGACTAGCCCGGAGCCGATGGTTCCCATGAGGACAGTGGGTTCCGGTTCTAATTTACTAGAACCAGTGAGTACAGATCCGATTATAGGCGTGGAACTGCCCATCCGCTTACCCAGACCGAACTGGTAATATATATAATTTTTAGGGAAAAAATCACCAAAAAACCCCAAATTTTTCCACCTATGACACATTTACCTTAATCTTTTTTCTGTAACACCAAAAACCCCAAACTATGCTATTTGTGATACATTTACCCTAATGTATTTAGTCTATGGGCATTTTCGTCTTTTTTTCTTTTTTTTTCCTTTCTAGCAAGGAGGGCCCTCACCGGCGTCGAGCGAGGGCTGCCCTCGCCGGATCGGGCGAGGGCCACCTTCGTCGGCGTCGGGCGAGAGTTGCCTTGCTTGGGCAAGCGAGGGCGACCTTCACCGGTGTCGGGCTAGGGTCGCCCTCGCCTAGGAGAGCGAGGGCGGCCCTCGCCTGGGCGAGCGAGGGCGGCCCCGCCGAGTCGGGTGAGGGGCCCCGCCCCTGTGCAAGGGCGACCGACGCCCGACGCCGCGACAACCCCCTCGCTTGAAAAAAAAAAAGGAAAAAAAAAAAGAGAAAAAAAAGAAAAAGCAAAAAAGACGAAAATGCACATAGACTAAATACATTGGGATAAATGTGTCACAAATAACATAGTTTTGGGTTTTTGGTGTCACAAAAAAAAAAAGTTTGGGGTAAATGTGTCACAGATGGCAAAATTTGGGGTTTTTGGTGGTTTTTTCCCTAATTTTTAAGAAAATTTTCAAAAAAAAAGAAAACATTTTTAGAAAAATGAAAACCGTAAAATACCTAATTTAAAGCTCGACTTTCAACTCCTATCAACTCACGGTCGCGCCTCTAACCGTTTATCGCCTCCCTCTCTCACTCTTGGTCATTTTCATTTGCGTGAAACTTAGTGAAATTGGTTCCATAGATCTACCCGGGAACCGGACCGAACTGACGGTTCGGTTTCAGGGTGGATCCATGGAACCAACGTAGTGATTTTCGATTCTAATTTATCAGAATCGGTCCTTGGTGGGACGGTTCTTGGTTCCATGTTGGGAACCACCCGCTGACTATACTCACCTCTAGTCCCAAGCAAGAGCATAGGCACTAGTGCCTCGCCACAGTGCCCGTGCCAGCAAAACCTTGGTGCCCGAGATCATAGATGCCAGTTTGGAGACTAGGCTCTTGTGGTTGAGTCCTCAACAATTGAGCTGTGATGTCTGTGCCTTGAATCCTGATGATTGGGCCCTCTTCTATAGTGCCTGAGCCATGATTCCCAAAAGGCCAGGTCGGGATCCATTGAGGCCATACCCAAGACCATAGTGCCCATGCTCGGGTCCCTGGTGCCCAGGCTTATGACCTTAATACTAGGCCTACCTCGATGGACTCGGGCCCTACCTTGGTGATCTGGATCTAGGCTCGAGTGTTGAGGACTTGGGCCTTAGCCTCGATGGACTCGAGCACGGGCACTAGGGTCTCGAGCTCGACCTTTGTGGAACCGGGCCTGAGCGCTGGGGCATCGGGGCCTTAGGCTAGGCCTTGATGGGTCTGGCCACTAGCGTCGCCAACTTGGATACTGGCACTAGAGTTCCGAGCTCGAGCCTGATGGATTCGAGCCCCGGCATCGGGGATTGGGGCTTGGGCATCGAGGACGGGGGCTCGAATGCTGGGGGCTTGGGAACGAGCATTACAGTTTTCGTGTCAAAGCGCGGAGTTGTAAATTCAAGCGTTGATATCGAGTTATATTTTGAAAAATGATCGTCGACTTTTTAACAAGGAAAGAAAATCATTTTTCCGAATTTATAAACTTAGGTTTTCCGTTGACT
This sequence comes from Syzygium grande, assembly GCA_024733475.1. Classification (NCBI taxonomy): domain Eukaryota; kingdom Viridiplantae; phylum Streptophyta; class Magnoliopsida; order Myrtales; family Myrtaceae; genus Syzygium; species Syzygium grande. Next base: position 11,197,142 of record JAMXDD010000011.1, read on the forward strand.
CATTTTCCTAAGCGATCCGAAAACTGAAAATTGAGGAAAATATTTTTTCCGCGAAACAAACGCGAAGCCTAAGTTTTCAACAAAATTCCCGACCGTTCGATAACTAGATTCGCGATAGTCTTATTACGGGACAAAACATTCTCTTAAAAAAAAACATAAACAGGATAGCACCAGCACACGGTGGTAACTCTGAGAAATCGAGCAATTCCCGGGTCGATTCCAAGAGCCAATGGGCTTCAAGTTCGAACAAATTTGGGAAAGCTGCAACTCAAACGATAAAGATTCCGGTAAACCTGCCCCCACACGTAGTAATGGGTACTTTTAAAAAAAAATGGGCCGGATCGGATCGGGTTACTTACCAAAACCCGGAGTCTCCCTTCGGAGCGCGATCGCACACGCGCCTCTTTTTTTTTTTTTTTTTAATTTCATTATTTTCTAAATGGTGCCATTTCCTCTCATTTTCCTCGCACCACGGCGCGAGGCTACTATCGTCGCCGAGCTTCGGAAGGGAGAGAGAGGAACCCAACCCTCCCTCCATTAAAATAATCCCCTCCGATCTCCCCCATTTTTACAGTCCAGCCACCATCACTGTTCTCCTTCGCATTCCCCCCTCCCTCCTTCATAACCTCCTCCTCCTCCTCCTCCCCCTTCCATCTCTCTCCTCTGCATCGACGCCAGCACAACAGATCTCCCTCCCTCCCTCAGGGTTTCATCGCTGCATCAGATCTGCGCAGCGACTTGAACACCCCCCGCCTCCCCCGCCCCCCCGCAGATCTCGCCTGCCTGGGAGCTCCCCCCGGCCCTCCTCCGATCCCTCGCCACCATGGCCGCGGCCAACGCTCCCATCGCCATGAAGGAGGCTCTCACGGTCAGTTCCGGAGTTTCCCTCCTCCGACTTTCTTCCCCCCCTCCTCCCCCCTGTCTTCGCCCCGTTCCGGATTCCGGCGAGCTCGCCCGATATCGAGCTGGCGCCGATCGTGTTTTGTTTTTTTTTTTTTTTTTCTGGCGCTGAGTTAGTTTGAGTTGGATGTCCGTCGATGCGGATGGACGATCGCTGAATCCCTGTTCGGGGGGGGCTCCGTTAGATCTGCTTGGGGTCGTCTTGGTCGAGATCTGTAGGGAGCGGGTTTGGTTTTCGAGCCGTGCTCCGGCTTCCCCTGCGATGTTGGACTTGAAATTTGCCGCGATCCTGTTGAAATGTGGGGGGACTTCGTTTTTCTCCCGCGGTGGATTCGTTGGTTATTGATTGATTGATTGATTGATTCATGCCGTCCGCTCTTGTTTGCAGCTTCCGAGCATTGGCATCAATCCGCAATTCATGACGTTCACCCACGTCACCATGGAGTCGGACAAGTACATATGTGTTCGGGAGACGTCGCCCCAGAACAGCGTGGTCATTATCGATATGAGCATGCCCAATCAGCCTCTGAGGAGGCCCATCACTGCAGACTCTGCCCTTATGAACCCTAATTCTAGAATCCTTGCTCTTAAAGGTATGATCTGCCCCACTCGAGTGGATTATTATCTTTGCATAGTTTGCTTTCGTCCCACATCTTATGCACATCATTGGAATCTGTCGATCTAGAAGTTTGTTCCCGTTATTTTTGGTTGCTTACCGGTCTGACCCATGGGATTAGATGCATCATCGATTGACCTCTATGCTAAGACAAAGTTTGCTATCCATTTTGTCCAGCCCAAGCCAACCAGTACACTAATCAAAATATGTGATCTTGTTAGTGCAGTTCTTTATTCTTGTTCGGCATAGTCTTTGCTGTTAACTATTAATTCTCGGGAGGAAAATGTGGCACATAAGCGCAATTATAGAATAAGTATTAGCTTCTTTTAAAAAGAAAGCAATGGAGAATTAGCTAGATGGATCTAAGCGGTTCAAGGTATATCTTTTTTGGAAGCCGAAGCATTTTAGAAAAGTTTTAATATTCTCGTGAAAAATATCACTCTTCAAAAAGCTGGAAGACAGCTGCTCCCCCCTACCTCTTATCGATGAGAACAGCATGGTTGCGTGGGCTGTGAATTTGAAGTGACAGATGGAAGCTTGTTTCTTTGATAGGTAAAAAGTGACAGGTTGAAAATATCGAGTCAATTTTTTTTCTTGACCCTGTTAATCAAGTGTCATGCTTCGTCCAAAGGCTTATTCCCCTAATATAAAAAAATTTAGCAGCAATAAATTTGTGATGTAATGTCTGACACCTTCCTTTCCTTTGTTCCTGTAGTAGTTTTGATATGGCTTTTAGCATGATAAAGTGTTTAAACTTGGGAAGCTTTCACAGGCTCGTGATGCCTATTTTGTCCTCTTTTCCTTTTCTGAATGAGTTTATTAATAAACCATGTTTGTTTCTTGAAGCTCAACTTACGGGAACCACACAAGATCACTTGCAAATATTTAACATTGAGTTGAAAGCGAAAATGAAGTCCCATCAAATGCCAGAGCAGGTGAATGCCAAATTTCTGTCTGATCTATCATCGAAGTTTCACTTTACCATCTGTTTATTTGGTGTTTTGGAGACGAAAATCTTTTCCGGTTACACTTACACTAATTTTCCTTGCTTATGGTATAGGTTGTCTTTTGGAAATGGATTACTCCTAAGATGTTGGGTTTGGTTACACAAACCGCAGTTTATCATTGGTCGATTGAAGGTGAAGTCGGCATACTTACCTTACCTTGCTTGTGCAGATTTTTGGGATTGTTAATGGCTGATTATCGTTAATGCTAATAGCTGTTTCGTTATCTTTAGAATTTTCTTTTCGTTTGGTTCTTAAGCACAGCCTATCTGCAGGTGATTCTGAGCCTGTGAAAATGTTTGAGAGAACGGCTAATCTGGCGAGCAATCAGATTATTAACTACCGTTGTGATCCTTCTGAGAAGTGGTTGGTTTTGATCGGCATTGCTCCAGGCTCCCCAGAGGTACATGAAAATTTTCTACTCCATGATGTCATACATTTGTTTGAAAGGAACGGCAGGCCTAGTTTCTGATGAAAATATTGTAACGCGAGAGATAAAAGGCTTTGTATTTGTCAGTATATAGAATTAACACTGACGATGTTTACCGTAGTTTTGAAGTTTACTGGTCCTATCCCACCTTATATGCCCTGAAAAGTGTCTCCCTTCCCTTTTGGGGCTATCACAAATCACCATTGGAGCTTGAGGCTCTTCTTTAGCAACTTGTTAAAACGTCACCTTTTCTGTGCTTGGTTAACCTTGGCAGTATATCCTCTTCTTAATATGGCTAGTTTAGGCTCATTGAAATGTGATAAATGAAGTCTTTACATGTTCTTGAGTTCATTTTATTCTCTCGGTTATACAACAGGAGCAATCCGAGTCTATCGCAGTCAGTGCTGATGTGATTCATAAATATTTGCTAGCCCTTGTTTACTTGTTCTGAATGAGATGTTTTAATGTATCTCAATGATCTCTCATTTGGATATTTGCTGTTTCTTTGTTTATAGAGGCCACAATTGGTCAAGGGGAACATGCAACTTTTCTCCGTGGAGCAGCAGCGTAGTCAAGCTCTTGAAGCACATGCTGCAGCATTCGCCTCATTCAAAGTGAGACTTTTTTTTCTCCATACATGATTTTCATTCCTTTGCATGGCTTTTTAGTTCTAATGTGCAGAGTATATCTCCATATTTGGTTTGTACAGGTCCCAGGAAATGAGAATCCTTCTACACTCATAAGCTTTGCAACGAAAACCATCAATGCTGGACAGGTTGCATCAAAGTTACATGTCATTGAACTGGGCGCCCAGCCAGGTGATTACCTGCTCCCTTTTACCCCCTTAATTAAGGAAACTAGGCATGAGACGGTTTCATTCATCAGCATCGCGACTTTTCCTTAGCTCATTGTGCTAGAACATTGAGTCTGTTGCAGATTATTGTCAATGGTGCCATGATCATATGAACAAGAACAAACAAATGGAACAATATTGGAGCTTTCTTAAACATATATTGGCCCTCAAAATGATTTGGCTGTATTGTGACTCGAAAGGGCGCATATTTGAATCTCTATGACTTGATGGTGTCACAAATAAATTTTAAATAAATGAGGGTAAAAGCGAATTAAATGGATGGATTGGTATAGATGTGGATCTGATGGTTACTGGATGGATAATGAAATGGAAAGATAAAAGCGAATTACAATGGTTTGCTATGCTAGTTTTGAAGTATTAGATGAGGATGAACATGGACCTGGATTAACAGTGAGCATTGTCAAGGAGAGTGTGTGAATGTGTATTTATGTTAGCCCTACTTTTTTATTCAGTAGATTCCCTACTAGATATGATTGCCTGACTGATGGGATATTCGACATGTTGACTTCAGGCTTATGGCAGTAGGAGTTATTTTATGGTCTACTTATTGCGATTCGAAAATGCTTATTGATTCCCACTTATTGGTGTACTTTCTGCATGGGCTCTATTTCCAGTCATGTCAGCTTGATTTAGTGTTCAATTTTTGGATTGTGTTATGTCCCACTTTGCTCTTATGTTATGATTACTTTTTATATCAGGAAAGCCATCCTTTACAAAAAAGCAAGCAGATCTTTTCTTTCCTCCAGATTTTGCTGATGACTTTCCAGTTGCAATGCAGGTAGAACGATACTAAAACGTGCATCTCATGCTAGACTAACCCAAAACTTTCTTTATCTTAAGTCCTTGTCTATATGATTGCAGATATCTCACCAGTATGGCTTGATATATGTGATTACCAAGCTTGGGCTGTTGTTTGTGTATGACTTGGAGACTGCAACTGCAGTATACAGAAACAGAATAAGTCCAGATCCAATATTTTTGACAGCTGAAGCTTCGTCTATTGGAGGATTTTATGCCATCAATAGACGGGGACAGGTTCTACTTGCTACTGTAAATGAGGCTACTATTGTACCCTTTGTCAGTGGCCAGGTACGAGCATTGACTAGTTTACTTTTTCTATTGTCTTTATTTTCCTTGTTATTCTGGGGTTGAAAATTCATTGTTGGTATTGTCACATCTGGATGTTACCTGGTTATTTTTTGCAGTTAAACAATTTGGAGCTTGCTGTCAATCTTGCCAAAAGAGGAAATCTTCCTGGTGCAGAGCAGCTGGTAAGGCCTTAGTGTTTTTTCCTTTTTCTTGGGTAATTTATTGTAGATTTTGTATTATAAATTTAGTGATGGATTTTATGAATGTTTGGTCACGGATCTTTTCGAAATAACCTCTCTTTACGTGCTTCTTCTGTGAAAGGTCTACATGCAGCTTGTATGTGTACACAATCCATAAAATTTAGGATGTTGCAACACTTCAATTGCGTGAAATGACCTCTCTTTATATGCTTCTTCCATGAAAGGTCGACATGCAGCTTGTATGCGTATACCAACCATAAATTTGAGCATGTTGCTGCACTTCAATTGCATGAAATGATTTGATCATGCAAGGATGAATTTGTTGATGTTTGGTAGCTTGAGCCTAGTTATGGTTTTACAATTAATTACATTTTTTTTTTCTCTCTCAACAAAACATAGTATAAATGCAGTTTTGCCCTGTTATGGTGACTCGTTATTGCTCAGAATTGATCTTTGTCATGCACATGGTTGTCAAGGTCATGTGCCATTGCGTGAAATATGTTTTGCTCATTCATTTTATTGTTATGGTTTTACAATTACTTACATTTTGTTTTTCTCTCTCAACAAAACATAGTCTAAGTGCAGTTTTGCCTTGTTATGGTGACTCGTTATTGCTCAGAATTGATCTTTGTCATGCACATGGTTGTCAAGGTCATGTGCCATCGTGTGAAATATTTGATGCTCATTCATTTTATAGAATCTGGAAGCTACACAGAAGATCGTTTTGAAGGTGCTCATCAGAAATATTTATGAAATTGTATAATAAGTTGCCTTTGAAGCTACTGGTCTACCTTCTGCCCTAAAAACTGTGGGCATTACTGCAATATGGAAACAACTTGGCCACTGATCATTTAATCCATATATGTGAAACAATGAAAAAACCAAGCCTCAAGATATCGGTTTTTTTCTTTTTGGTTGAACACTATTAGATGGTGGCTTGCAGTTACAAGCATTCTTTTGTTCCACTGGTTCCCTATGCAGTGTTGATCTCTTCCTTGGTCCCTTCCCTTCACCAGGTGGTGATATGCTTATGTTTCTAATAAGCTGATATAATACTTCTAAAGTTAGTGTTATATTGGTAATGATTTATTTTCGAGTAATTTTATAGAATGTTGCATTTTGAAGATTTGCCTTATACTTTATCATGAGGCCTGCTCAGATCTTAGACTAGCAATTTGACAACCTTACTTGAAAATAAATCAATCTGCCATTTTTGATAACGTAGGTTGTCCAAAGATTCCAAGAACTGTTTGCCCAAACAAAGTACAAAGAAGCTGCTGAGCTTGCTGCTGAGTCTCCACAAGGAATTTTACGCACCCCTGATACGGTTGCCAAGTTTCAGGTATTAATTTTTCAGTTGCCATTAGGTTGGCTAGTGCAACTTGTTAAATGCTTAGCCACAAGGATTAATTTTGTTGTTTTCTGCTTTTGCCACATTTATTTGGAACTTAGCTGTAAACAAAATTTTGTTGTGTCAGTACTTTTTATTGCTAATAGCTATCAGGATCATTTGCCAAAGAGTTTCTTATACTCACTTAGAGTAAAAGAAATATGTATTAAGGAAAAAAAGTCCAAAATCTTACATATTTGTTGCTTCAATTTGGAAACTTTTGTGTTTATTAGTTGAAGAAGGGGAGCGAATGAGTTGATTCTATACTTAATGTGGTTTTGCTTCGAACTGTCTCTCCTCCATATGTAGAGTGTCCCTGTGCAATCTGGGCAGACACCACCTCTGTTGCAGTACTTTGGCACACTTCTTACTAGAGGAAAACTTAATGCATTTGAATCATTGGAACTATCGCGGCTTGTTGTGAACCAAAACAAGAAGAACCTATTGGAGAATTGGCTTGCAGAGGACAAGCTAGAATGCAGCGAGGAACTCGGAGACCTTGTGAAGGTTTGATTTCTAGATTAGTTGGTATTTTCCCTCGTTTTGGTTTTATGTTGTTGGTCTTACGGTTTTAAATTGGATGAAACACTTTTTATTGTAACTTTTAGAGTGAAATTGATATACTTGGCATGAATGTTTGATTGTTCTTTTTCTCTACTGTAGACTGTGGATAATGATCTTGCTTTGAAAATATACATCAAAGCCAGGGCAACTCCTAAAGTTGTTGCAGCTTTTGCTGAGCGGAGAGAGTTTGACAAAATACTGATATACTCCAAGCAGGTAAAGACAGATCGAACATAAAATAGCTTCATCTCTCCATTACATATTGCTGCACCTGCAGCTGCTACCAGCAGTGCTGCTGCACTATTGCTATTGACATAATTTATTTTCTTTCTGCAGGTTGGGTATAACCCTGATTATTTGTTTCTCTTGCAAACAATCCTCCGATCAGATGCACAGGTGTGTAAAGAACTTAAGGCCCCAGAATTCTCGTTCCTCTTTTTTGCTCATGCAATGACTTGTGTTTTGAGAATTTATGCATATTCCTGTTGGTTTTCCTAGAAATCTTTTACCAGAGCTGGCTGATTTGCTGTGTTTTCATTCTAGGGTGCCTTGAATTTTGCTTTGATGATGTCTCAAATGGAGGGAGGATGTCCAGTTGACTACAATACAATAACAGATCTCTTTCTTCAGGTTTGTTTGTTCAACAACCTAACGGCCCTCTGTGTTCTGAATAAATATCAGTGTCATGTGGTAGCTATTATCTGTTAGGTGCTTGAATTGTTCTTATTTTTCAATTTATAGTTTGCCATCATGTATCATATATATAACCCCTTTTAACATTTTCAGTTGTAATGGCATGCTGAAATCAGTCAAATAATGGCAAAGAATGATGATGCATCCTGTTAATTGAACAATAGATATAATTTTATCGCTAGATTGAAGGCAAGTTCGAGGACTATAATTAAACTCGTAGCTATAAATCTTCGAGTTCTAGAACTATATTTGGTTCATCACGTTGTTGCAGAATATGGTTATCATTGGTTGCTATTGGCTATTATTTTACCAGCATCTGTGAATTTACATCAACAGAGTATCTTGATGATGCAACTTTTTGTGGTTAAGCCAAGATTGGATTTCTTATTTGGTTGAAAATTTGTGGTACCTCGGTTATGCAGAGAAATTTGATCCGTGAGGCAACAGCCTTTCTGTTAGATGTTTTGAAGCCGAATCTTCCGGAACATGGTTTTCTTCAAACAAAGGTACTGCATCAGTGTCCTCTTATGATTAGCTTCCATTTATATTTTCACATCGTGGCAGTTTTTGAACATTATCTTCAATCTATGTAGGTCCTTGAAATCAATCTGGTCACTTTCCCTAATGTTGCTGATGCAATCTTGGCCAATGGAATGTTTAGCCACTATGACCGTCCTCGGATTGCCCAGCTTTGTGAAAAGGCTGGTCTTTATGTTCGAGCATTGCAAGTAATGTCTCTTTCTAACTTTATGTTGTAACTCTTAAACCTACATCATGGAGCTCAATTGATCTAGCGCATAACCGTACCAATTTTTCTTGCAGCACTATTCAGAACTCCCAGATATCAAACGTGTAATTGTAAATACCCATGCTATCGAGCCACAGGTAATCATGAATAGCCATGCTCTACTGGTATCTTATGAGATGTTATGTATCTGTAACTGCTACTGATTTTTTTTTAAGTCTTTTGCAGTCGCTGGTAGAGTTTTTTGGCACCCTCTCACGGGAATGGGCTTTAGAGTGCATGAAGGACCTTTTACTGGTTAATCTCCGAGGCAACCTTCAGATAATAGTACAGGTGAGTTGTTGTAGTTTCCTCTTTCGTATTTTACTCGATACAACCGTGTGCTAACTTGCAGCTTTATAGGTTGCCAAAGAATACTGTGAGCAGCTGGGTGTTGAACCCTGCATAAAGCTTTTTGAGCAATTCAAGTCTTACGAAGGACTGTACTTTTTCCTGGGTTCGTACTTGAGTTCCAGGTAATACGCTTGGCCATGACAATTTTCTGTTTGTTTGTTTTGTGATACGCTTGAAACGTCTTTCTTTTACTTTGTTAGATTGTCTTATTTTGGGAAGAACAATTTGGTAATTAATCCTTTGCATTTACAGTGAGGATCCTGATATTCATTTCAAATATATTGAGGCTGCTGCTAAAACTGGTCAAATTAAAGAGGTTGAACGAGTGACCAGAGAATCAAACTTCTATGACGCAGAAAAGACAAAGAACTTCTTAATGGAGGCCAAGCTTCCAGATGCACGGCCTCTTATCAATGTCTGTGATCGATTTGGGTTTGTGCCTGATCTCACTCACTACCTTTATACCAACAACATGCTCCGTTATATTGAAGGTTATGTCCAGAAGGTATGGTATTATGAACATTGGAAGTTGAAACTGTTTTATCTAGTCAGTGCTTTTTTGTCAGGTTATCTAATGGGAGAAGTTCATCTCTTTCAGGTGAACCCTGGGAACACTCCCCTAGTAGTGGGACAGTTGCTAGATGATGAGTGTCCAGAAGACTTTATCAAAGGCTTGATTCTGTCTGTTCGTTCTCTGCTTCCGGTGGAGCCCCTTGTGGAGGAATGTGAAAAAAGGTTATACTCAATTTTTTCCATTGTTCTTATTCTCTGCCCCTTCTTTTAGCTTCGTAGTATCCTCACTATTTTGTATCTTCAGGAATCGTCTGCGGTTACTTACTCAATTCCTGGAGCATCTTGTGAGTGAGGGAAGCCAAGATGTACATGTCCATAATGCCCTGGGTAAAATAATTATAGACAGCAACAACAATCCAGAACACTTCCTCACCACCAACCCATACTATGATTCCCGTGTAGTGGGTAAATACTGTGAAAAACGCGATCCCACTCTAGCAGTTGTAGCTTACCGGAGAGGCCAATGTGATGAGGAGCTTATCAATGTAACTAACAAGAACTCTTTGTTCAAGTTACAAGCCAGGTCTGTGGTTTCTTCAATTAATGGAACTTTGGCTTGAAATGAATTCTCTAGGTTGTTGAAGTTTGTTTACGCATTGTTATGTTGAATGACAGGTATGTTGTTGAGAGAATGGATGGAGATCTGTGGGAGAAGGTTCTAAACCCTGAGAATGAATATAGGAGACAGCTGATTGATCAGGTTGTATCTACAGCATTGCCTGAAAGCAAAAGTCCAGAGCAAGTGTCTGCAGCTGTTAAAGCCTTCATGACAGCTGATCTTCCACATGAATTGATTGAGCTCTTGGAGAAAATTGTCCTGCAGAACTCTGCATTCAGTGGGAACTTTAACCTACAGAACCTGCTTATCCTTACTGCTATTAAGGCGGACCCTTCAAGAGTTATGGATTATGTCAATAGACTTGATAACTTTGATGGACCTGCTGTTGGAGAAGTCGCTGTGGAAGCCCAACTATATGAGGAAGCCTTTGCAATTTTCAAAAAGTTCAACATGAATGTTCAGGCTGTTAATGTCTTACTGGACAATATTAGAAGCATTGATCGAGCTGTGGAGTTTGCATTCAGGGTTGAAGAAGATGCTGTCTGGAGCCAGGTGGCTAAGGCTCAGTTGAGGGAGGGTCTGGTGAGTGATGCAATTGAGTCGTTCATTCGGGCAGATGATGCGACTCAATTTTTGGATGTTATTCAAGCTGCTGAGAATGCAAATGTCTACCATGACTTGGTGAAATACCTTTTAATGGTTAGGCAGAAGGCAAAAGAGCCAAAAGTGGACAGTGAACTTATCTATGCGTATGCAAAGATTGATAGATTGGGTGAAATTGAAGAATTTATTCTCATGCCTAATGTGGCCAATCTGCAAAATGTTGGTGATCGCCTCTTTGATGAAGCCTTATATGAGGCTGCTAAGATCATATTTGCTTTTATCTCTAACTGGGCCAAGTTGGCATGCACACTGGTGAAGCTGAAACAATTCCAAGGTGCTGTTGATGCAGCACGAAAAGCCAACAGTGCAAAGACATGGAAGGAAGTTTGTTTTGCTTGTGTTGACGCTGAGGAGTTCCGCTTAGCTCAAATATGTGGTTTGAACATCATTGTCCAGGTGAGTTGTGGGTGTTTATGTGACTTTATTTTGATTCTGGTGGACACATTTCTGTTTTAACGTTTAAATATAGCTATAGCCAGTTGACCTTTTGAGAAAATTATACTTGGACTGGGTGTGCGAAGTAGATTTTCTTTTTTTCCTATGCGTAGGTGTTATTAGTAGATTTTGTTGGTATCGAGCGACAATACCTCTCTTTAGCAACTCTTGATCTCACTCTTCTGAAAATTGTAGGTGGATGACCTGGAAGAAGTCAGCGAATACTATCAGAACAGAGGATGCTTTAATGAGCTTATCTCACTCATGGAGAGTGGTTTGGGGCTGGAACGTGCACATATGGGCATTTTCACTGAATTGGGAGTTCTTTATGCTAGATACCGTCCTGAGAAGCTTATGGAGCACATCAAGCTCTTCTCAACACGTCTCAACATTCCAAAGCTTATCAGAGCTTGTGATGAGCAACAACATTGGAAGGAGCTTACCTATTTGTACATTCTATATGATGAGTTTGATAATGCTGCAACTACCATAATGAACCACTCCCCAGAAGCATGGGAACACATGCAATTTAAAGATGTTATCGTCAAAGTTGCTAATGTTGAACTCTACTACAAGGCTGTGCACTTCTACCTGCAAGAACATCCAGAACAGATAAATGATGTTCTTAATGTGCTTGCACTGCGAGTGGACCATACACGTGTTGTTGACATCATGCGAAAGGTTTTAGCTTATTCTTTAATATTGCTTTATGAAATCAAATTGTCTATCTTCTAATATTAGCTTTAAGAGGGGGATCTGCAAAATTGTGAATTTCAGGCTGGTCACCTGCGTCTTGTGAAGCCATACATGGTTGCAGTTCAAAGCAATAATGTGTCTGCTGTGAATGAGGCTTTGAATGAGATTTATGTGGAAGAGGAAGACTACGATCGGCTACGCGAATCTATTGATTTGCATGATAACTTTGATATGATAGGCTTGGCTCAGAAGGTGAGATGCAGTTGGTTTGCTTTGTTTCTTTTATTTCCTGACGCAACCTCAATCTCATTGTGCTGTTGCACGTGAGCAGATTGAGAAGCACGAACTTCTTGAAATGAGAAGAGTTGCTGCTTATATTTACAAGAAGGCTGGCCGATGGAAGCAGTCAATTGCACTTTCCAAGAAAGACAATCTTTACAAAGATGCAATGGAGACAGCTTCTCAGTCTGGTGAACGTGAACTTGCTGAAGAGTTGCTTGTTTATTTCATAGAAAAGGTATGCTATGAGTGATTGGTGATGTTCTAGCCAAACTATGTTGCAGATAAGAACATCATAGTTCTTCGGATACAGAAAAGTTTTATGCTTATATGGCCTGTGACGCTATACTTTTGGTGGAGTTGACTAAATCTCTTGTTAATGTATCAGATGAGGTTACTGGGCTTTCTCCTTCGTTGCTTTTGGTATCTGCAAATTGAGGTTTAAGGGTTTTGCATAGAGAATTAGTTTAGCTGGTTTTGTTAAAATGGCTAGAATTTAGATATCGATAAATTGAATGAAACTTTTGGCTTTTCACAGTAGTTCTTGGAGTTCTGCTGTTACCTTTTCTTTCAAATACCCAATTGTATCGACATTCATGGACTCTTGATACTTTTGTTGTTTGGAGTTCTAATCCTTTGCCATTATGTGTTTTTGCAGGGGAAGAAAGAATGCTTTGCATCTTGCCTATTTGTGTGCTATGATTTGATTCGAGCAGATATTGCTCTTGAGCTAGCTTGGATGAACAATATGATTGACTTTGCCTTCCCATATCTCCTCCAGGTAATTACTTCCCGCTTTGTAAATACTAATTCTTATTGAACAATTTGCTATCTCGTGCTTCCAAGAATATTGTTGTAGTGTAATTTAAATCGCTATTCTGAAATTATGTACTTTTCAAACCATTTGTAAGGTATACATGTTGTGCTTTTCTATTAATTTGATTGCTCATTAGGCACAAACCAAGAATGATTAACCATTTTTGTCTTTGATTGTTTTTAACCTTGGTTCATTTTTTTTTTCCAGTTTATCCGTGAATACACAGGCAAAGTTGATGAGCTAGTAAAAGATAGAATTGAAGCTCAAAATGAGGTTAAGGCAAAAGAGAAGGAAGAGAAGGATGTGATCGCACAACAGGTAATCTGCGCTGAAATTCTTATAGTTTGTTGAATTGCTGAATTTCTCTCTCAAAGTTTTCTACACTCTTTGCCAATATCATCTTGATAATACAGCTTTACTCCTTTCTCAAACAATTCCATACTTGCCTTTGTTTTTCTGTTTGCCTTTTCATATATTCTTATGTTTTCTGCAGAATATGTATGCCCAACTGCTGCCACTCGCTCTGCCTGCACCGCCAATGCCGGGCATGGGAGGACCAGGAATGGGGGGAGGCTTTGCCCCACCTCCACCCATGGGTGGAATGGGAATGCCTCCAATGCCACCTTTTGGCATGCCACCCATGGGCAGTTATTGAGTTTTGAGGAACATTGCAGATTTTTCAGGAATTAAGAGCAGGATAGCAGTTTGAGTTCTTCATTGACGTGTGTGGCTGAGGGTAAATTTTCTTATTCATTTTTGCAGAAAGGGTCAAGGTTTCTTTGAAATAATTGCTTTTGCTTTCAAAAAGGTGTGTCTATTATTAGCTGTTGATAATTTTTTTTGGGTGGGTGGGATAGAACTAGAAGACAGCATTCTTTTGGGCATATTGTAGAGGCCCAGCCGAGGGGTTTCTTGTATTATAAAACTAGTTTCTTTTCATTGTGTATCCACGACCGAGAGAATCACATGAATTCTATGTTCTGGGGGCGAACTTTTTGGATGAAATTCTTTGACCAGTTCACTTGAAAAATGTCATTCAAATGTTCCGGAAATTGTCTTTTGGCTTTGTGGAAGCGAGTTATTGCATGAATCTGTGTGTTTCTTCTTCCCCTTTCGAGTATGAATCTGGAATGAGTTGCATTTCACCAAAATTACTTTGGTGCTTTAGCACTGGCTCTATTGTCGCCATTTTTGTTGCCTCCACTGTCACTGGCACACGACAACATAATTGGGTATAAGTCCAGTTGAGTTGATAATCTGTTGAGCTTTATCCGCCTCCGATGTTAGATGGTCAGAACTCGACTCGAGCACGATGGAGTATTGTTTTATCTACCCGAGCTCAGCTCGATTAGAAAATCGAGACATGCGAGCTCTGTGAGACTCAAGTCGATTGCGATTAACCTATGAACAGTTGAATATTATCTATTTTTAAGTATATTGTGATTTTTTTAGTAATTATTACATATTTTGTAAAAGAATAATGAAAACTCGATTGCCATTGCGAGCATATCCAGATGAGCATCGACAACCTCGACTCGACAATATACTCGAGCTTGACTCAAAATAAGCGAGACTATCTTGAGTAGTCATCGAGCTAAAGTTGGAATTACTTACAAGTAAATTGGTCCACTTTCACCTCCTGCGCTGAATGAGATGGAGAGCTCGAGATTTAAGGCTTCATACATTGTGTGGCTATAAATGCCTAGACGTGTTATTTTGAATAGGATATTTACTAATGATAGCTTAGAAATTGGCATGTTCTTTTTTTTTTTTTTTTCATATAGAAATGACATAGGTGAATGTTAATGCTTAAAATTATATACTGGAGTTCCATTCGAATTATTTTCATTCATATCTTTCTTTTCATTTGCAAGATAATACGTATTACTCTTTGCCATAAATAATGATATTATAATAATTATTACCATTGAAAAATGGGCCCAATTCAAAAAAAATCCTTAATTTTACACTGTCCCAAATATATTTTGAACTTTTTTTTTCTCAAGAAAAACCACAAACTTTTATCTAAGTCCCAAATCGCCCTCCGTTATAAATCCATCCAATTACTTCAAAAAAAAAGAACCGGAGAACAGGCAACAGTGGTGAAGTGTTCGGCCGGTGGTGGCCGCCACGGCGTCGGGAAGGAGGCGGCCCTCACTTGGCGGGAGGCCCCGGGCGAGGGCCACCGGCTCCTTCCCTTACGGTGGTGGTGGCCACTTGGCCAAGACTTGGCCGCAGCCTACCCGATCTCCGCTTTTTTTTTTTTTCTGACGTTAATTGGACGGATTTATAACGGGAGGGCAGATTTGGGATTTAGATAAAAGTTTATGGTTTTTCTTGAGACAAAAAAAAAGTTCAGAATATATTTGAGACAAAGTGTAAAGTTGAGGGTTTTTTTTGGAATTGGGCCTTGAAAAAATGTGATTTCTATGAGAGGCTCAAGATTATGACGTATGATTCTCACACGTGGACATTTTATGGGTGGTTTATCAAGTAACGTAAACACGTCGTGATGTAAAAATCACTCGTAAGAATTGTCAAATTGAACCAACATATAACATCGTATTAGATCACTCTTTCGACTGAAATTCAGAAAAAAAGAATAATGATCCTAATTTGTGTCCATCAAACAAATGTATAAAACAAAACTCTTCTCGCGGAAAAAAAGGAAAAAGAAAAGAAAAAGGAGGCGGAGGTGTCAGCAACGCGCGGTATCCATCTGGGGCGATATCTCAAGCCCGTCGTCTCCCTTCAATCCCTGTGGATCATCCAGTCCTTGGAGACGAAAACTCCACTACCGCCACAAACAGCCACCTCACAAGCAGCTTCTCTCTCTCTCTCTCTGTCTCTGCGTCCCATGGTTCGACCGTAGAACAACGACAACCTATGGCCGTTTCCTTGAACTCAGTCTTGGGTTTCGGCTCCAAGGTAAAGATACAACCGACGCTCGCTTGCTTCTTGACATGGGTTTCTGCTCACATGAGCTTGTCTTCATTGTCTTGGATGGGAACACCCATTTAGCCGCTTCTTCATTCTTTGCTTCAGCGAATTGAAAGACTGGATTTTTATTATCTTCTGCACTGTAGATTGTCTTGATGTGAGCGAGTTTGTTCTGCTCCTGTTATTTCCGTATTCAAGTCTTGGTAGAAATACGTGTTTCATCTGGTTGCTTCTCTTCCGTCGTGATCTTGCGGTACTTCTACGGTGGGCATTTCAATTTAGGCTTTAACTTATTCAGGGTGGAGCAAGATCCACCAGAGCTTTGTAATATATTGACAACGTGGGAAACAAAGGATGAAACTTTTCGTTGATGAACTAAACCTCCTCGTGATATCTAAATCTTCATAATAGCCATATTTCTCAAAACGAGATGGAATTATATATCCTTATATTAGGCAGCAAGTTTTCCGTATTTATTTATGATGGTTACGTGTTGCAGCTTAAGAAGATGAAGTATTGCGTAGAAATTCTTTAAACTTGTGGTGTTGAGCGTTCGATGTTTAAGGACTTCAATCCAACAGCATCAGCAGACACGCAGACATGCTTAACTGTTGTTAATTTAGCACATTTGCATCACTCAAATTATTTTGGTGCATGAAAGAATGGCTGCGTTCTATGATTGTATCAAATTATTTTGCTGCAAATGAATCAAGATGATCTTTGCGCTTGAGTTCCTATTTAACCAAGTTGAAGATTTGAAGTGTTGAGAATTGTTTAAGTAAACTTGTCTGGGAGTTGAGCTGCAGCATTTGAAACACTACGGTGGTCGAGATCAAAATACATTAGAAGAAATATGCTTGGATCAATACAATTCTGTCCTTATAAGAAATAGCAGGCACGCTAGAGAGTAATGATCTGAAAACAGAGTTATCATGTGACAAGATAGTGCTCAACTTAGGGGAGTCAATGGTCTGTCCAGCCTGTGCTTTAATGGAAAAGATGCTTATAACTGTAACTGGACAAAATGATGTACTTTGAAAACTTTGGATCCTCCAAATATATTGATTCTTCTTCTGTAAATCCTTGGAACCATATAAAAATTATTCAAATGAAACCTGGTCATCAGACACATATCGAATTACTTCCTGTAGATCTCTATCTTGCCACATTTACATAAGATTAGATGTTTCCCTGGAAGCTTATAGGAGTCATGCCTTTCTTTCAGAAGTTTATGCTCTCTATTAAAATTCGACCCCTTCCCCACAACCTAGTTTACAGCTAATTGTTAAGTTTGCTGCCGTTACACGTTCTTGTTCTTGAAGAGCTTTGATGATAGACAATTCATAGCTTCAGCTGGCTATAGTTGACTTCCATGAGGGGCTTCCTGAAGTAGTGGCATGAATCAGATGCAGTTGCACTGAAACTTTTAAGCTACTTACATGTATAGATCATGTGATTTGGCAAATTCCACTTTCTGTCTTTACCCTGAGTTCTTGAATATGATGGAAGTTTCTCAAAAGGTGCAGGTAAGGAGCCGGCAGGTGTCTACATCTTATCTGAAAGGTTCTGAATTCAAGCAAAACAGCTTTCTCTTCCATTTCAGTATGCCTCGCTTAGGCAGAGCACGTCGGGAATTGCATCTTTCAGTTGCAGAGAGTGACCAATTTTCCATGGACTCTGCAGTTAGGAATTCTGGCGATGCTGAAAAATCAGTTTCTGAAATTGGTGTTGAGAGCTCCAGGGATTTTACATCCGTAACTTCCAATGGACCAGTCCCTAATTCAATTCCAGACCAAAATCAGTCACTGAATGCCAAGTCGCAATCTACACCAAAAAGATCGTCCTTAACTGCACGAGAGAGACTAAGGGCAGCTCGAGTTCGGAGCCGATACTCAGAAGCAAAGACATCTAAATCAGAAATGGGTAGCAAAGTATTAGATGCTCTCAAAGAGAGTGATCGTGGGAAGAGGAGATCTGGGCTTCCGGAAGCCCCTACTAACATGTTTGACGACAGCAAGCGTGGAATGCCAAAGGACGGATTCACATTTGAGTTTCCAGGTGGTGTTGATTTGTTTTTCATCGTCTTATCGTTTGTGCTTATCAGCACAGTGATGTTTGCAACGACTTACCTTGTATGGAAAGTCGGTGCCATCCATTTTAACGAGTACTAAGGTGGCGGAAAATAAGATTTTGGATTTGTGAGCACATGGCCGTGGAGAACTATCCCAGTTGTAGGCACTTGAAATGCTCTTCCATGGATTGAGAATTTCCTACTTATGGATGAGAAGAAATTGTTGGGTTCAATGTTATGCAGCTTCTACTATGTAGATTAATGCATTTAAATTACCAACTTGAATTTAGACGAATAACAAAACTTAGCCGTATACTTCAAAATGTTTGAATGTGCTCCTAGTCTATTCTTTTTCTGGTTCTGTGTTGTGATGTATCAATGATGATCTCTTCTGAAATGAGGTCAGCAAGTGTTGTATTGACAATGCCTTTAGCTGCTCTTTCTTTGTGGAACTTGAGGTATGACGGGCTATGTTGTCCTTCTTAGTCGTAATATGTTAGGTAGGTGCTCATGGATGCTGAATCGAAGTGGGTTTTTTGTAAGTATATATTTGAATTAGAGCAGGCATTACAATCTGAAGTAGCTCAAGTAGACAGGGGCGCATGTGCTAGAGAGGCTCAGATAAGATGATGATGAAGCCCCCCCTGATCTGGTTTGATTCAAATTTTTGGCCTAGTGGAATCAGATAACATGAATAACAATGCCACTTGGGTCTTTGGAAGAGCACTAAATGTAGTTGCTTTTCTATGAGTACTTGGATGCTTAGAATACACTCGAATAAATTGGATGTTCTCTTCAAGTCTTTGAGCTGTTGCTCTGGTTGTGAAGAGTTTAGATTGTCATTGCCGAAACGAATTTGAAGATTTTGGGAATCAAGTTTGATTGATTAATCGACTGTCATGATCTCTGCCTTGAGCTTATTTCCCGTGTAGCTACCCCACTGACATTTCACATTAACGAATAAACAGTTGTTTCACCCTCAAAAGGACCTCTTGCATGGTGCAACTCGTTTTTCATGCTGTTCGTTTGTGGGGTTTGCAACATTTCCGGGCATTGACATCTCACTTGTTCTCGTACAAATTCTGGCTACAAAGCCAATCTTGCCCATCTGTAATGTACCATGAACCATTTAAATGCTCATCAAGAATATGTTCCTGTTGAAATCATCAAGAAAGAAATGATTCTTGAACAAATCCTGATTCATGAGACAGTATCAAGGAGACCCAGCAAATGGTTCCTTCATAAACCCAGTCTATGTTATGATGGGTGAGCCAGAGCCAATCATCTCTTTAATCAATTTGGGACCCAAAGGGAAGCTGCACTGCGGGACTCCCAGACAAGTGGGATTCAAAAGAATAAGAAAAAGGCAAGAAAAGAGAAAATATGGTCACTACAAATCATGAAAGAGATCGGGAAAACTTCAGAGTTGAGTGGGGTTTTGATTTGAGGTCATATCAATCGTTAAAAGTCACTCTTTATGGTGATCTACAATGTATTTGCGTGTACCGTCATGACCCTACCCAGTGACTGACCTGTTGTTATCATTGAGGCTCTGTTTGTTTTGTTGCGAAGGACTCTCTTGACCCCTGCATTTACATGATGGTGGACGATGGGTTAAAAAAAAGGAACTAAAAAGATAGCATTGGGTGGGTCACGAAGGGGCAAACCTTTTCTCACGCAACCGACGAATCACGTAAGATCAACATGATCCAATGATTCTCAATCAGTATATATCCTCGTGACTCATGAAGAGCAATATGAAGTCCGAGGTGAAGATGTCTTCACAAGAAAAAGAAAGAAGGGTGTGTTGCTGAACATACTGAGACAATCCCACCCGAGGCTTCACAATTATTGAGAGATAAAGGAATGAGGCACATGTAAAATCAGCTCTCTTTGATTGATGCGCTTTGCATATCGTTGTGGCCGAACTACTCTCCACAAGTGCTTAAAGTTGTATAATTTAGACTGAAAAAGAACTGCGGCAAAAGCTGAAGGGTCCACCAGGCCGACCACTAGTACTGGTCAACAATAAAACGAGAAGGTAAAGAAAAAGATGTCATTTTGAGGTAATTTAGAAACTCATTCTGTTTTGGCTATGACAGCAAGATGTAATAGCCCCCCCAAAAAACATATGTAGATGGTTATGAGTTACAGAGACCGCAAAAGAACCAAAATGAAAATGTATAAGATTACAAGCAGCGTTACAAAGCACTGAAGAACAAGAATGAAACAAAGGGAATCGAGTTTTATTTTTCTGTTTTCCCCTCTCGAAGCCCATTAATTTGCACAGTTGACCTGTAAATAATTCACCAAAAACGAGCTAAAGCGCATAAGTTCAATCTTCTTCATCGTAACGGTTGCAAGAAGCTGTCGTAAATTAATATGATTCAGCAAAAAGGGTTATGATTGGTCCTGCAATTGTGATTCTCTCTTTTTGGGGGTTTGGTTTAGGTAGACCTATGATTCCCAGATGCATCAAGTTACATGTGCTTTTCCCAAATGGGCCATATCGATATCTCTTCTACTGTTTCTTGCTTTTGTCCATTCTCGAGTGTGGACATGGCCATTTATGATACTCTTCCCGGACAATATCTTCTCTTACTCTTCAAGATTTCCTGAGAGCCCTCCTTGTTGTTTGCCAAAGCCTACCAGAAAATTCATGCTGAAGTGACAGGCAGATATGGCTGATTCGCCATCTTCTTGACCATATTGTAAAGTTTCTCTTCACCAACACATCACACCAATCACAGTCTAGTACATGTTCCTGTGGCACAGCATTATTAGTGTAAGAAGAGTGGTTCTTCATATGGATGAAGTAGATATAAAGCTAGGAATTTTGGGATAATCGTCAGGGAAAGATTGTGGCTTTGTCATGGAGAACTTGAATTGGTTCTCTGATTGGTCAGGAGAAGCAGATTGGGTTGAACAATTGAACAGGGGTTCATATCCGATGCCATCTCAAGCGGCTGTGTTTAATCCGATTCAAACATGCAATGAAAATTTTCCGTGGTTCATCCCCATCGATGGAGGAGTAGTAGATGACAGAGGGACGAGCGCGAGTGCGAGCGCGAGTGTTTCCAAGAGTCACAGCCAAGCCGAGAAAAGGCGCAGAGACAGAATCAATGCACAGCTTGCCACTTTGAGGAAGCTCATTCCCAGATCCGAGAAGGTTTACGCTCTACCGCTCTCCCTTCTCTCTCTCTCTCTCTCTCCCTCCCACACGCACGCACTGACTGAACTGATGCAAGAGATCAGAAAGCAAGACGCATTGTCCGCGTGATTTTTGTCTGGTTCATCGATGTCGTTTGATCCGTCTAGTTCATTACATAGTGCCCATCAATGATCGATGTTTATATCTAAACAAAGTTAATCACCACTTATTGTAGTCGTGTTAGTATTCCAACGATATGAAGAAAGACAACATAAAGCAGGCTTTGTACACATGACTTCGTTGAATTCGCAAAAACATTCTGAAGTCGAACTTCTATTCTTACCATTTTTGTCTCTGCTGATTGTCGCTGAACTTACGAAATGAGTTCGCTAAGGCTAGTTCACTATCCCCAGGTCAAGAACTTTCGTGCGCCTAACTCGAGCTTATTTAGACCCAACTTCATTACAACCAAATCAAGTTTTTGTCCTTGATTTAGGGCCGTTTTGCTGGTTAGATCCATGACAGATCGACTGGTTATCAAAGCAGGGAACTTTGCAAGAAATCACTTTCTCGTGGACCTTCTCATAAGTTGGTGCTAAATATAAGCTAAACCCAAGACCCCGATCTTCGAAAGGGGCTACGTTCCAATCATTTATTTGCATTACATTGTTTGATCATGTGTGCAGATGGACAAAGCAGCTCTTCTAGCAAGTGTGATCGACCACGTCAAGGACCTGAAGCGAAAGGCCACCGAGATCAGCAAGTCCCTCACCATCCTCCCGTCCGAGGTCGACGAAGTGATCATCGACTGCGACGACCCCAAACCCGACAAGGGCGACGGCGGCGTCCTCCTCATCCGGGTCTCTATCTGCTGCGACGACCGGCCCGAGCTGCTGTCGGAGCTGACCCGGGTCATCAAGGGCCTGAAGCTGACCACGGTGAAGGCCGACGTGGCCTCCGTGGGCGGCCGAATCAAGAGCGTCCTCGTTCTGTGCGGCGAAAGCGGCAACGGGGGCGGCGGGGATCAGGGGGCGTGCTTGAGCTCGCTCAAACAGTCGCTGAAAGTGGTGGTGAGCAGGATTGCCTGCTCTTCTATGGCCTCAAACTGTCGCATCAGAAGCAAGAGGCAGAGATTTTTCTTGCCTTGTCAGAGTCCATTGCCATGATTAACATGCTACGGTAATAAAATCTATGACAGACTTTGATAATATTGATGTTCTGTTGTGTGTATATATATATTTGCATATGAATTTGGGATGTCATCTAATTAATCATTTGTAGGAAGAGAACTTTTTTTTCTTCAAAAGAAAGAGAAAAGAAAGATCTTCAACATATCTATTTTACTGTGACATGTGCGGCCGAAATGCAAGTAAAGGTAAAGTCAAGATAAGATTGGCCGCATTGGTATATATTCAACATCCCATCAATCAAGAAAAGTCTTCAAATCGTAACTTGTTCGTCATCCTTTTAGCTAATATCAAGGAATTAATTTGGACATGTTCTTTTTTCTGTCTCTGCCTTGGTACTGTTCTGAGATTGACAGAAGAAGTTCCCCGTGTAGTGTAGATTGCGGCATATCTTTGCTATGTACGTACCCGGGTACGATGATTTGTTTTTTTTATCGATTAATATGTCCGAGTTCTTGACACTCTATTGATATGAATAAGAAAAAATATAGCGCTGTAGAACAGTAAAAGTTGGGTCTAAGCCTTAAAATATAAAAGCCCGCTCTGGCCCGAAAATGGATACAGGGCATGTTCTCCTAGCAATGATGCTATATAAATCTAGGGCCAATGCTATGAGCACTAAACTCAATGAACTAAATTTGATGGGATGCTGGATTAATTTGTTGAAACTTGGTTTCCGAACTAAATCAATACATTTCATCAACTTATTTACTATTGCTTCGAGCACACTACGCGAGCACATACGGCAATTGGTGATTACGGACCAATGTCACAAACATTCATTTAAAAGAAGACGCGTGGTGCACATCCAAAGAACATAGGATAACAAGACAAACGAAGATTAGGATGATAATGATGGGCCGGAACCCAACTTAAGAGACCTGGAACGTGCGATGTGTAATTGCCTCCATTAGCATTAGCATTAGCATTAAGCAATCCTAGGAAAAGCCGTTACTAGATGGAATCAGTTGAAAATTTGGAGGAAGTTTAATAACTCCTCCCCCCATAATCTCTCACCAAATCCCAACTTCCAACTCTCTCTCTCTCTCTCTCTCTCTCTCTCATTCATGCAAAGAACAGGGGAAGAAGACGACGACGATGTTGCAATCAATAGGCAGCAGAAACAGAAACAGAAACAGAAACAAACGCTTTTCTTGTTGCGACTCATGAAGTGGTTATGTCAAAGGTTTGGGCGGTTTCACGGTTCTCTTTGCCCCCAACAACCCCTCCTTTCCCTCGACGGTTAACAACCCTTTCCTTAAATCCTCCCACCACATCCATCCATCTCCATCCTCGCCACCCAAACCCAACAGCAATCCCTTACAGATCCGCCACTCTCCCCAACACTCCATCATCCTTGTGTGTTTCGGGCAAAACATGAAAGTCACCAGCGTCGACGGCGTCGACCGAGTGAAGGGCTCGTGGAGCCCGCAGGAGGACGCCACCCTGATCAAGCTCGTCGAGCAGCACGGCCCCCGCAACTGGTCCCTCATCAGCACCGGCATCCCCGGCCGGTCAGGGAAGTCCTGCCGGCTGCGCTGGTGCAACCAGCTCAGCCCCGCGGTGCAGCACCGGCCCTTCACCCCGCTGGAGGATGCCACCATCGTCGAGGCCCACAAGGTCCACGGCAACAAGTGGGCCACCATCGCCCGCCTCCTGCCCGGCCGGACCGACAACGCGATCAAGAACCACTGGAACTCGACCCTGCGCAGGAAACGCTCAGGTGAGCGGTCGTCCATGTCGTCCGAGTCCGATTCCGGGAAGCAGAACCCAAGCCACGACACTGCGGCCGAGTCCGAGACCGACTTCGAGATCAAGAGGCAATGCCGGCGGGTTCTGCCCGATGAGAATAGTCGTGACGGAGATGTGAGGCCGCCAAAGGGGCCGAGGACTTCACTCACACTCTCTCCGCCAGGAGAGAGCCTCATAGCTGCACTGGAAGGCGAGAAGGCAGGACCGAATCACGACGACGGAGATCAAGAACCAGCGCTGAAGCGAAATGGGGACGTGAAGGGTGAAGCAGCAGCGATGGACGATAGTTGCTTGGTGATGATCATGAAGCGCATGATCGCGGAGGAGGTTAGGAAGTACATTGATACAATGTGCACACAACAAGGAGTTTCATCGGGAGTCCAGAAGCCGGAATCTTCATCAACCGTGAAAGACCCGTGAAGGCATCATTTTGATTCTTCTTAGCCGTCGGCTCTAGTGTTTTGGGTCGTTTTCTTTAGGTTTTGCTTTGGTTAATCAGAGGAATAACATGGACATAATTATACATTTTGAGAGTTCACCAGTGCAGGCCCGTAGTTATCTTCATCAAGCGAAGGTTGAAGGCAATAATTCTATGTACATATATGCTAACATTTCCCACACCGATCTTCTTCAATGTGAGTAGTGATCCTGAGGAACTGAGCTACGGTGTACAAGCATCGGGAAGTGTCCACAAAACTGGTGGATTTGTGACGGAAATAGTATTTCATGATTCTAGAGAAACGGCCACCGCAACCGCGAGTGCATAGCCTGTGATGTCTGAATAGGTTTTGCACAAGATGTGAGGTATGATGGGAACACGAACAAATGGACTCAGGCTAGGATAATTTAGATAGCGAGAAGGTGATCAACCATCTTGAACCTGCCGAACTCTGAATTTTCAGGCCGGACGAAGCCGGTTCCTCTTATAATGATGTTTTTAAATGGATGAACATGGGTCGGTCGGACCAGCTCCAAGACTAAAACATGGAAGGCTGGAACTGTGTAAAACCATCCACAAAAAGGAAACCGAGAGCAGAAACAGCGTATACTGGAAAAAGCTAGTCCCACAACCGACAGGTTCAAGGCCAATCTCTGTTCTGCTCTGAGAGAAAATTCTAAAATAACAAATCATCCCGTAAGAGCAAAATCAAAACCTAAGACAATTCTGTAGAAAAACCAAAGGAAGAAAGTAAGAATCTTCTGCACCGTGATGACTGCTAATGACGATACAATAATAGTCATCAAAGAGAATGAGTCGGCAAGTACTCATGTGATGAAGATAACGGGATTACGGTAGGATTTTGAAAGTTACTTCAACAAGTAATAGTTCAAACGTTTTTTTTTTTTTTGGTAAGGTATAATAGTTCAAACGTTGAACCTCAATAATACTAGAAATCTGCCTGGTCTTAGGCCCGTATTGTTAGAAATGAGAACCAGACCAGTTCACCTGAAACTGGCTTGCGACCAGACCGAAGAGGCTGATTCCAACTGGTCCTTGGATCGATCTAGCCCGGTTGTGTGCTTAAATTTGATCAGTAAAACTTATTTCAGGGGAAAATAACTATAATGGCTTGCCACACTTAAACTACAATCACAAGGCTACACAATTGAGTCTTATTTTCATCAATAACTGAGGACTAAAAGATATGAGGTTTGAAGGACTGCCTTTTATACAGCTCTTTCACGGAAACAAACCAATAAGAAGTCATGGATGTTGATTTTGATGGACAAAGAACAATATTTCAACACAAACTTTGATGAAACCCAAGTGATAACCAAAATATCGGATTGATCGCGGCCGACTCAATTCAACTTACGACCCAAACTTTACCAGCTTCCGACAAATCAAAACCAATTTGTGATCAATTCCAAATTCTAAATCCTCTTGGTCGCGTGATATATGAACCATATCAAACCCAGAAAAACCGATGCAGAAACCTATGACATTGCCCAAAAAATCTGAACTCTGTGCCCCGAAGAGATAAATAGGATCTCAAGCTTTATACCAACATCGCCAGAAAGACCTCACTTTCAGACATCACCCAGTAAATTGCAGGACAAAGGCCTCGGCTTTGTCGAAGAAGAAAGGGAAACAGAGACCATTAGTCACCGTTGGTCTCCGTCGGCAAATATAATAAACTTAAAGCATATCAAGATTCAACTAGTGCGCCGATTCGAAGTGCCAAAGGTCACGAACTAGATTCATCAAGATGTTCCAATCCAACAAAGAACAAGACAGGGAACGGTACAAAAACGAGAAGCCTAATCTCCTACAAGTACTGGTTCCCCAAAAAGAAAAGAACATAGCTTTAAAGAGAAAGAACACGACTAGAGGTGAGACCCGCTTTTGATGATGAAGACTGTCCCTACTTCGATCTCTGCCTCATCTTTCTGCGCTTCCTCTTCAACCTCCTCATGCGCTTCTTCTTCCACTGCCACCCACCATCAAACCCACA
The DNA here is from genome assembly GCA_024733475.1 of Syzygium grande. NCBI lineage: Eukaryota > Viridiplantae > Streptophyta > Magnoliopsida > Myrtales > Myrtaceae > Syzygium > Syzygium grande. The sequence continues at coordinate 11,223,619 of JAMXDD010000011.1, forward strand.
AAACAAACGGGAAACGAAAACATCAACAAACGATGCGATTGGCATCAACCCAGTAACCATTGCCATACCAATTTCCGAAATTTGAGCTTACCTTAGCTCTCATGGTGACGAGGTAACGATCGTGGTTGCTTCGCCCGCGGAACCCTAGCTTCTATCTGACGGCAGCTGCGAATTCTTGGGGCTTTGAGAAACCGAAAATGAGATTGGGGTGAACTCGCGTTTATATATATGTGGGAGAAACCCTAATTCTTGGTCTCAATTTGGGCCTGGGCCCAACATGTAATGTGTGACTATATCTTGGAAATTCATGGGCTTCTAGGTGTGATCCAAAGCTCCTTTGGGCCTGGCCCAGCAAAGTGATACCTGACTTTCCAAGTATTATAAAAGGATAGCGGCACAAATGGTTCACAAATTTTGGCTTAATGTGCAATTTGATTTATAAATTTTATATTTGTTCAATATGGTCATTGAACTTTAATCCAATGCGAAATGTCGTCTATGAACTTTTAATTTGTTCAATATGGTCCTTCGACTTTTGGTACATGTTCAATTTAATCTTTGGACTGTACGAAATGTTCAATGTTGTCATTTCATTAATTCAAATTTATGCACAAGTATATGGAATATGCATTAGTATATCAAATATTTTTGCGCAAATATGTGTTGGGCGAATTATCAAACGCATGATAAGCATATGAATAAAAGAGTAGGAATAGAGAAATGCTTAGCCAATTCACAGTGGTTCTTCTCCAAAACCGTGCTCAATCTACTCCCGTAGATGATTTGGGAGTAGTACCCGAATGACTAAACTTGAACCTTGTATAAAGATTGGTTTATAATGGAGCAAAGTCTCCTTTATAAATAGGGTGCACTTTTTTACATAATGTTTCTCACACGATTTTAATCTTTCAAGAGATTCGATTGCAAAGTGTATTCAAGAGTTTTTAGCAATTGCATGCAGTGCTCTCTACCCCTATAGGAAAATGAGCAACCCAATTTACAGAAAAAAAAAAATCTCGACTAGCCATTAGACACATTTCAAACGGCTAGAAATATGACCGTTGACTCTTCCGGTCTTCGGCCAAATTTAAACAGCAAGAAGTTTGCTATTTAAGTACAGCAAAGTATAATTCTATGCAATTAATAACATATTTGAGCGAGTTTTGCAATCGACACAATTGAATTGGGGTCAATCTTTTTACTTTCGACGCTCTCGATATGTGAACTCTTGACCGTAAACCTCTTTACTTTTCAATGATGACCGAGACGCTCCCATGGCCGAAGCAATTGAGAGTCCCAAAAAGGACTTAGCCGATGAGTCGTCAAATCACGCATGGTTGGCCATTTCAATTCACATGGGGACAGCATAATTGACCAATTCGTTTGCCTTTCACACGCCTGTCGCCATCTCAAGTCACATGGGGACAGCAACGATTCACTGCGAGGCGGCAAAAGAAGATGAGGAGAGGAAGAGAGATAGGCAAACATTTTTGTAAGGAAAAACAGCCGTCGAAAACCTCAAATTATACCCCCTTTGACAAAGTTGCTCTCAACTCTTTTTCATGACATAAAAAATTTCAGATTTATACCTATCTAATATATTTATCATTCATCAAAATTTCATTATTGAGCATCGTTAAAAATCTATTTATATAAATGCGAGAAAGCAAACGGTATAAACATGATGTGCACGTGACCTAAAGGTACAAAACTCCTAGTTCTCTGCACAAAACAACATCCGGCCAAAGACAAAGCCACCTGCAAACAAAAGAAAAGGAATACTACACGGTGAAAGAGACGCTAGTGGAGGGAGGTGGAGATGCAAGATATTTCTACGCTTTCCAACTCGTTCCGCTCACTCAGGCTCGCGGGCCGGCTGAGTCGACTCGGAGAGGCGCCCGGCACAGCGGGCAAACCGACCGCGTCGCGAGCCACTGGTCCACGCACCAGCAGTGGTAACGGTGTCCACACTGCGGCAACACCTTCACCTTCTCGCCGTCCTCGAACTCCCCGAGGCATATGCTGCATTCGCCGGCTTCCTCCACCTCCGACGGCGCGCTGCTGTGCAGCACGATGGGCAGCCTGTCGATGGCGGCAGCATCAAGGCCCAGCGGGGGCCGAGGCAGGGGCGCGTTCGCTGCGCTGTGGGAAGTCTCGGGGGGCGGACCGCGGTAGCGGCAGACCCAGCGGGCGTAGTGGAAGAGGAGGGTGACGAGGAGGACCGTGGCAAACAGCACGACGACGTAGAAGAGGGCGTGGCCTTCGACTTGGAAGTTGCGGTCGTCCAGCTCCGCGTACCGCCAGTGGGACGGCTGCAAGCTTTGAGACGCCATGGCGGCAGCAGAGACAGGCGCTAGCACGAGGGGCGCAACGGAGGTGGCGGCGGCGGCTGCGACATGCCGGGAGGGTGGTGGGAGTGAACGAAGACAATAGAAGAGTTACGGCAGAGAACTAGTACGAGTAGTTATAGTTGCACGAGTCCTGATAGTTGGACGAGCTTTCAAGGGTTTGCCGATATTTTTGGAGGGCCACTCCTAAGACCACAAGTTAGCATGCAATCCAAAAATAAGATATCTAATATTATGCGTCCGACCCATCTGGACCCTTGAATTTATCGAGTCTCGCCCGATCGATTTCACCTGGACTCGAGGCCTCAAATGAACGTAATGCAATTTTGTGTGTCGTGTGTGCCGAGACTAGTCGAGTCTAATCGTCAAGGAATATATTTTTAATAAAAAAAAACTGCAAATGCAATCTTGAATTGTTGATGACAATAATGCTATAAAGTATGCCGCGTGTCACGCAATATATGTACTAATTTACACATTATAATATGACTATCATATGCCCTCCTCCTATGATAATAGTTGGAGTTGCTTGCTCCGTGGGACTAAACTAAAGTGCACGAGGGAACTTAGACAGTGGCCATAAGATCATAAACTGAACAGGACATTAATTTATGTCGAAGTGATGGTGTGTTTTCCTGTGTTCATAGGAGCAAAGCTTGATCTACAATCTTTAGAACTAAAAAGTAAGTGAAAGCTTCCGTGGCAAGATATTATCCTGGTACAGATCTGTCAATCGGTTGACAGACTTGTGCGAAGTACGAATAGACCTATGGGAAGTCGAGATTTTTCCTTTTGTCATTTCAGATGTGGGAGATTACTATACTTGTCTATCTAGAAATAGCAAACCAAAATTGATATTTATTTTTACTACCCAATAGGCTTCATGTTCTCTTCCAATCTTTTTCTTCTTTGGAGAAAAGGAATACGGAGAGAATATAAAGATGAGCCTCCATCGTATCGTAGAATTTCTTCCCCATATATTTTTTTCGAGCATTTTAAAGTCCTGCTCAGTACCTACAATCTTTAGAACTAAAAAGTAAGTAAAAGCTTCCGTGCCAAGATATTATCCTGATACGAGTCGCCTAAAAAAGTAAAGTGCCACTTGCTTATCTCTTTTGGTATTTAATAATATTGATCTATTCATTTGTAAATCAGAAGTAAATGACAGAAGACTCAGAGTACCATATGCCACGTGTGAACACTAAGGCAAGTAATGTGTTTTATTTATTTATTTATTTTGGGTTGTTAATGTTCATTCCAATTCCACTACCAAACCAGGCCACGACCTACGCTCGAACAGTTGACCATTAATAAGTGCAAAGTATGGGACTATAGCTGTTTCATGCTGTCAGACATAATAAAATCTTTTGCTCATAGAGCTCTTGCAAAAAGCTTACATAGAATTTGAGCAGGGGGCCCGAGTTCAATCTTCGCTTGATAGTTTAAATTTACAAAACGGTCGATAATAATCCTATGAAAATTTTTACGGTCCGATAGATAAAAGCTCTCGACTTTGTGCGCACACATGTTTATGTAAATGAAAGAAGTCGGCTTCAATTGTTTTGTTGTTTTTTAGTTTTGGTCCAAACAGCACAATGAACTCACCTCCAATGTCTGACAATAAGTGGATGGAGTTAGGTTACGTTGCATGCAGTTCCAGACCACTATCTAGATTCTTTTTATTTAGAAATAGGATAGGTATGGGCAATCACATTCCAAGTTTGTTTTCTTACTTCATTAATTCACTGAAATTTCATGGACTAGCAATTGTGGGTCAACAAAAGGCAACAAGAGGCAAAGATTTGACAGCGAAACTCCTCAAAGCATCTTTCCTAGCAACTGTATATTGCACTTGGATGGAGCGCAACCATAGGAGGTTTCAAAACAATCCAACTGACATTCAGATTATTTTGGCGAAGGTGCTGAAAAATGTAAAAGGTAGAGCTTCGCTATACCAAAAAATCAAATCTTAGCAAGCTAACGTTATTTTAGCTACTTTATGGAGACTTCCTACCTCTATATTCTTGAATTATTAGTACTAGTTGTAATGCCGGAGTATGCCCCTAAGCTGTTGTACATCATTTGTTATATATTACTTACATTTTACACAAAAAAAAAAATTGTGTGTTGTGTCCACTACATGGGTTAGCGCCACGTGTCCCAATAGTTTAGACCCCAAATTTCCCTTTTTTTTTCTCGAGAACTGGATAAACCTAATAAAGTATTAAAACCATTTTTGGTTGATACAACCTTCTCGGTACACAAGCATCGGTGGGACTTATGCATCACTTTTTTAACTATTTGATCTAATCTTGAAATATACACTTCGATTATCATACGCTTTTAATCCGAAAGCGAGCATGGTTAAGCATACTGGGCTTGAGCTTAATTTCACCGTGCCAGATCCACAGTTTGGCTATCTAGCTATAGATCGGCGTATTGTTATCATGGGCATCTAAATAATCACCAGTACCATGTTGAAGTCGATTATCCGACCAATTAGTCCAAAAGTTTAAGCCGTTAGATAAAAATATTTATATATCACGAACAAACATGAGATGCACCAATGCGGGACTACCTTGTCATTCATAGTCACGCATCATGCTATGATTTTGTGATTTAATTTGTTAACGTGATGGCTATTTGTTTTGGGGCCAATTGTAATAACATTGACTATCGAGGGTGGTTGCGACGCCCTCGTTGTGGCCAGCGAGGGCGTCGGGTGAGGGCGTCGTAGATTTGGACGAGGGTTTGCACACCCTCGCTTTGGCCAATGAGGGTGGGCCTAGAGCCGGTGAGGGTTGGTTGGAGACCCTTGCCGGTCATCACTCCAAAAACCCAAAAAAATAGTAAAGAAAAGGAAAAAATCATAAAAATTCAAAATATTATTACAAAATGTCAACGACAGTCCTGGCCACGCCACATAGGTGTCGCGACCTCCTCAAATCGGCCCCCGATCGCCTAAGGGGTTTAGCTAATGGATTACTAAGTTAAACCTAACTCAAGTTCTCCCAAACTCATACCAATTCGCGACTTAACTTATATTAACATGAAAATCAATTTTACCTAGGAGTCGCTACTAATCAATTTTCGGTGGATTGATTAGACACCCAAGCAAAGCACGGGAGAAATGCTTTACTTCTACGAACCAGAGATTTAATGAGTACAGGGACTTGGTTACACTAATTGACCAATTAGTGCCTTTTCGGTACCTAATCTTGCTCAATTCACCACCTAACGTGTTCACACTAATCAAGAGTCTCAAAATTCTATTCCTAACTAAGTTAAGGGAAGTAACAATTAATATCTAAACTTAACATGCATAATCAACCACATGCGAAGTTAAATCAAACGTGCAATTCGAAGTGCGTGAACCAAGTAATGTGCAATTAAACATGACACTAATCACACAATAGGATAAGAAAAACTAATTCCAAAGTGCAAATGAATTTTCTGAATTTTCGAAATTTTTTTAAAAAAACTTAAATTAAATTTTTTTTATATTAAAATAAAAATAATATAAAACAGACTGGGTCGGATTCCACATCCGACCCGAATAAAATATTTTTTTTGAAATAATTTTTCTTTTTAAATTTTTTAATATTAAAATAATAAAATAATATAAAACGGATCCGGGTCAGATCTCCACATCCGACCCGAATCAAATCAAGACCAACTTGTCTTGGCAGGTCCCCACAACAGGATCGGGCCCAATTGTTAAGCCGGTGTGGCAAATTTTTTTTTTTTAAGAAAGAGGGCCTAGCTCGGAAATTTTTTTTAAACAAATTAAAGCCCAATCAAGAAAATAAAACTCCAAAACCGTAAATACTTCGGCCCACAACCTATTCGGCCCATTCAAACAAAACCCTAGAGCCAAACCCCACCCGGTTACGACTCGCTAACCCAACTCGAAAGTAATTCAATTGATAAATTCTCGAGGAATGGGATATGTTCCTTTAAGTCCTAAAAACTTATCGTAGTCTTGATTGGGTCCTAAAACTTACAAAAATTACGGTGGGTCTAAAGCTTATCACGTTTCTTCAGTCCCTAAAGTTAACTTCTTAATCAATTTGTCTATAAAAAAATACTAGCATTAGAAATTTTTAAATCAATTTCTCTCTCCTGTGGCATTTATATTATTCTTCTTCTTCAAATATTATTTAAATTGAATTAAAAAGTAAAAAATATAAAAATCATAAAACAACAAAACTCGAAAAAAAAAAAACTAGGGTTAAGTTGGGAGTTGCAACTGCATGGCCACATCGATAGAGGGGTCGTGAGATCATGGGAAGGCAGTAAGAAGTCCCATTATACAGGTAGATTGGTGGCCCCATCCATGTCACCGGCCCGAGGCGCTAATCTGGAGTGATCTTGGGGCCTAGGGCTGGCAAGGCTCGTGATCTTAAGCGAAGGCACGGCGTCGCCCGGTTGGGTGCCACCTGTTAGGCGGGCATGGCCCGCATCACACAGATCTAGGCGCCCAACCTAGGACTGGCCCAGTCGGCCCCTCTGGCGAGCCCCAATGGGGGAAGTTACTTCTCTCTTCTTCTTTTCTAGTTTTGTTTTTGGCCATAATTTAATTTAAATAAGATTTGAATAAAATATATTTATGCCATGTGATTCATTTTAAAATTCCATGTCAACATTTACATTGAACCGAGATTGAACAAATTTGGGGACCTAGCTCTTGTTGGCCATCCTCATGTCTAGCTCTTGTTCGGTCCTTCTTTGCTTCAACTTCCGCCACATTTCGTTTCGTTTATTTTTCCTCCCCATACATTTGAAACGCAGGGGGGAGTTGAATAGTCTTGAAACAGTCGTGGGAAAATTTTTTTTTGTGTGAAAATAGAAAAGGAAACATAATGCAAATAAAAGAAAAAGGGGTCGAATGATGGAATTTAATGAAAATCTTTTTTTGTGTGTCTTAATAGGCCCTATTAATGCAAATGTGTCTAATGTCTATATGCCATGCAATTTAATGAAAATATTTTTTTGTTTAGTTGTTAAAAATTAAACCCTAATAATAATAATTTTTTATGCGATAAACCCCTAAATGATTGGGCAAAATTTAAATGTTAACAATAGGACGGCCAATGCTCGGTCAAGACTTTCAAGGCCAAATTGGCCCAATGGACTCAATTGATAAATTCTCAAAAGGGAATGGGATATGTTCACTAGAGTCCTAAAAACTTATCGCGAAATGCAATTAAGTCCTAAAACTTACAAAAAATGCAACCAAGTCCTAAAACTTGTTAAATTGGTTCAATCAAGTCCTAAAGTTAATAACGTCAATTTGTCTAATGGAAAATGTCGACGTTGCATTTTAAAATTAATTTCTCTCTCCTATGTGGCATTTATTATTATTATTTTATTCAAATCTTATATAAATTGAATTAAAAACTAAAAAATATAAAAATCACTTAAAACAACAAAACTCGAAAAAAAAAAAACTAGGGTTAAGTTGGGGTTACTTTCGGCCCCCGTCGATAGAAGGGGGTCGTGGAGATTGCCGGAAGGCCAACTGAGGTCGCCTAGCCACAGGTGAGGGTGGGCGCCCTCGCCGGTAAGTGTGAGCCTCCTCAGGCCCAGCGAGGGCGCCCAAATCAGGTGATCTAGAACCTCGGCCGGTGGCAAGGCTCAGCGATCTTAGGCAAAGGCCAGCGGCTGGGATTTGGGTGCCTCAGCACCTGGTTGGGGGCGGGCAATGGTTCTTTGGCCCGGGTGAGAGTTAGCATCACCGGATCTAGGGCGCCCTTTCGGGTTTGGCGGGGGCAATGAGGGCCGATCACCCTCGACCAAGGTTGGTGACCTTAGTCGGCCCCTCACAGCGACCTCTCAGAGCCCCCTCAGGTGAAGTTGCTTCTCTTCTTCTTTTTTTTCTTGTTTTGTTTTTTTTTAAAATTTTTAGCCTTTTAATTTAATTTAAATAAGATTTGAATAAAAATATATTTATGCCATGTGGGAGAGAGGAATTCATTTTAAAATTCCATGTCAACATTTTCTCATTAGACAAATTAACGAGATTGAACAAATTTGACAAGTTTTAGGACCTAATTGCATTTTTGCAATAAATTTCGGGACTTTTGGTGAACATATCCCAAAGGGAATCGGCAAAAGTATAATAAGTTTTGGAATTTTTGGACAATTTTCCCAACAATAAGCATTGATATATTAATTGCAAATGTGTCTAATGTCTATATGCCATGCAATTTAATGAAAATATTTTTTTGTTTAGTTGTTAAAAATTAAACCCTAATAATAATAATTTTTTTATGCGATAAAATCCTAAATGATTGGGCAAAATTTAAGTGTTAATAATAGGACGGCCAATGCTCAGGTTAGCACTTTCAGGCCAAATTGGCCCAATGGACTCAATTGATAAATTCTCAAAAGGGAATGGGATATGTTCACTAGAGTCCTAAAAACTTATCGCGAAATGCAATTAAGTCCTAAAACTTACAAAAAATGCAACCAAGTCCTAAAACTTGTTAAATTGGTTCAATCAAGTCCTAAAGTTAATAACGTCAATTTGTCTAATGGAAAATGCTGACGTAGCATTTTAAAATTAATTTCTCTCTCATATGTGGCACTTATTATTATTATTTTATTCAAATCTTATATAAATTGAATTAAAAACTAAAAAAATCTAAAAATCACTTAAAACAACAAAACTCGAAAAAAAAAACTAGGGTTAAGTTGGGAGTTGCACTCGTCGCCCATCGATAGAAGGGGGTCAACGGAGATTGCCGGAAGGGCCGACTGAGGTCGCTAGCCCTGGGTGAGGGTGGCTGGCCCTTGCCAGCCCCAAGTGAGGCCTCACCAGCCCCAGGCGAGGGCGCCCAAATCTGGGCGATGCCGAACCTCGGCCAGGGCTGGCAAGGCTCACTGATCTTAGGCAAAGGCTAGGCGTCGCCCAGATTTGAGTGCCCTCAACACAGATTTGGGCGGGCAATGGTCGCCGGCCCCAGGTGAGAGTTGGCATCACCCAGATCTAGGCGCCCTTGCTCGTATCGGCAGGCTGGGCCGAGGGCCACCACCCCGACCAAGGTTGGTGACCCGCCGCCCCTCTAGCGACCTCTGCCGACCCCCCTCCGGTGAAGTTACTTCTCTCTTCTTCTTTTTTCTGGTTTTGTTTTGTTTTTTTTTTAAATTTTTAGCCTTTTAATTTAATTTAAATAAGATTTGAATAAAAATATATATATGCCATATAGGAGAGAGGAATTCATTTTAAAATTCCATGTCAACATTTTCTGTTAGACAAATTAATAGGATTGAACAAATTTGACAAGTTTTAGGACCTAATTGCATTTTTGCAATAAATTTCAGGACTTTTGGTGAACATATCCCAAAGGGAATCGAAAGAAAAGTATAATAAGTTTTGGAATTTTTGGGCAATTTTCCCAACAATAAGCATTGATATATTAATGTATGGGCCCTAATAATCTGTTTCTCTAGGACTTGACCCAGCCCAAAACTATAGTGGGCCATGTGGGTAGAGCCATTGAGAGTCAACTGACTAAAGAGAGAAAAATTATTAAAACAGTCCTAAACCTATTGCAATTACGCAAATTCAGTCCTAAACCTTTATTTTTGCCAATTGGCCCTAAATATTTTGCGTTTGTGCCAATTTAGTCAATCCGGCCAATTTTGGCCAATCAACTCTGACATTGATGCCAATCGACGTCAAACGTTTGACCGACACTGACATGTAATTTTTTTTCCCTTTCTCTTTCCTTTTTTTTTTTAATTTCCTTCTTCCCCTAGCCAGTCACTAGACCAACCATAGGCTAGGGTTGGCGAGGTGCTAGCGAGGTGACCTCAACCTTACCCAGCAATGCAAGGTCGAGCCTAGCCATGGCTGAGTGAGGCTTGACCTCACCCGCGACGGCCTCGCCCTCGCCAGTGGCCGATGAGGCCACCTCGCCGGCCCTAGCAACCAGTCGATTTGGCGATCGGCCATGGTAAGAAAGAAAAAAAAAAGAGAAAGGAAAAAAATAATTCGAAAAAACTACTAAAAAATTTTCCACATTAGCATCGGTTGGCGTCCACGCTAGTGCTGGCCGGCTAACATTGACTAGATGGACTGAATTGGCACAAATGCAAAATGTTTAGGACTGAATTGGCAAAAAAAAAAAGAAGGTTTAAGACCGAATTTGCACAATTGCAATAGGTTTATGATTGTTTTGGTAATTTTCCCGACTAAAGGGTGGAATCTATAGAGAGGCCGTTTGTAAATTTTTTTACTTTGACTGATTTTACCACAATATGACAATATTTCAATTTTTTTGTGTATTTTTCCATCATATTTATGCAATTGTCTAAAAATTTCCTCTTTATAGGACAACACTATTTTCATCCCCATTTTGGCTAAGAGACTACTTTTTTTTTAGTTAACTTACTAAAATACGCTATCTCTCTTTAATAATTTTTTTCCATCAAGCTAATCAACAAAATTACCTTTATTTTATCATTTCTCTCATCAGCTTTACAATACAAATGCTCAATCACACTCGAAAAGATATCATCTTATCTTGCATCATGTTATCACTTTGCCTAGAGAAGGTTTGTTAATTATAATTTATGGTCTCATACTAAAAACTTTTCTCTAAAATAATCCGAGGTGAGTTAGAAAGAGAAAAGGATGTAACTAGATTTTCAACCCCTGTCCAGCAATTTAGATTAAAATGTAAAAAATTCAATAGAAAGCATAAAATAAGCAATATTTAACTTTGAAAACCTACAAGCTTAATAAGGGAAAAACGCCCACCAGGTTAAGATCGGCTAGATAATTAGATTGAATTTTAATTTTCAACTTTGAAATATAGTTTCGCTCCAACTATTTGATAAAAATAGGAAAATAATTGTGTGTTCATAAGCCGTCATAAATAAAAATTTCAAATCTTCTATGTAGCTTTTGTGATTAGATATATGAGACCATAAATTAAGATTAATAACATTTTTTAGGCAAAATAATAATAGTATGCAGGCTAATATAATATCTTTTCAAGTGCAATTGAGCATTTGTATTGTAAAACTGATGAGAGAAATGATAGAAATAAAAACAGTTTGTTGGTTAGCCTTATGAAAAAAGAAATAATAAATTTACGGACAGGTTGAGTCTGTCGTAAATTTTGCGAGAAGATTTTTATCGCTCGAAATTTTCGGCGTAAAAAAAATCTATTGCAAATTTGCGACGGATAGATTAGTCCATCGCAAATTTGCCGTTCAAATTTTGCCGTTAAAATTTGCGACGGAAAAATCAATCCGTCGCAAATTTGCGACGAACAACCACAGTCCGTTGCAAATTTTAGAAGGGAAATTTTGCGGTTCAAATTTGCGACGGAAAAATTAATCCGTTGCAAATTTGTGACGGAAAAATTAATCCATCGCAAATTTGTGACGGATGTTTAATTCCGTCGCAAATTTGCGACAAATTTTTATTTTCGTCAGGAATTTTTGTCAGTGGAAAATTTGCAACAGATCGGGCAGTTCCGTCGCGAATTTGCGACCGGACCGAAATTTTCCGTCGCCAATTTGCGGCGGACCTCCTGGCGCGATGGACCGGGAAAGATTGTAAATTCGCGAAATTACCGTTCGTCGGAAATTTGACTTTTCTAGTAGTGAATATTTTAGACAAATATTTGGGTAAGCATGTACATTGTAATTTTTCTATTTTGAACCATTTATTAATTGTTGCGTGAATAAACAAAAAATTATAATTTGGAATTTTATGGTTTGAACTAAGAACAATAGATATGAAATTTTTTAAAAAGGTTGAGTGAAGAATCCATCATTTTCAACCGTGGTAGGATGGTGGTTGATGCACCTAGTTATATTTTCCGTCTGCCTACCGCATTTGGTTAAACCTTGTTTATCAAAAAAAATAGATATGATATTTTAAATCATTTACCAAAATTTTTTTATTTTAATACAGACACAATGCAAAGAGAATGTGATGTATAATAAGAACTTCCGACGATCCTAGTCACCATTTGAGCTCACGCTCGCGCCGGGACCGCCACTGTTCTATCGGCTGATTTTTATTGTCCTTGAACCAAGTAAGCAACTCTTTAAACCCTAGTTAGTATAATTAGGTAATTAGTCAGACTTGTTTAAGGATTATTTAGGATCACTTTTCGTTGGCTAAGTTACGGGTCGATTTTAGGATTACAAGTGGCTTTGATCGATGGTCGACTGATTAATTTGTCTATTATGTGGATGATTAAGCGTTAAATGACGATAGGGTGATTAATTGCGTTTTTCACGTAAAAATGCTTGAAAATTGAACAATTCTATAAAAAATCAAGGAAAATTACAGAAAATTAAAACAACGGTATATGTTGGTAACAAATATGAAATTTGACCGTAAAATTTTTTTAAAATTTTTAAAAAACTAAAATTTCATAATATCACAAAATGGCAAAAATTAATAGTGACCACCCATTTTCAATGAAATTTAGATTTTTTAATGTTCCGGGGAAAAAAATATTAAAAAATTAAAAATTTCCATAACCTTATAAAATGGTTTAACATAAATGTGATCACCCATTGTGAGGGAATTTTTTATTTTTTTGGGTGAAAAAAAAATTAAAAAAATATAAAATTTCAAAACTGCACAGAATTGCCTAGAAAACATGTGGCCATCAACTTGCAGTGAAATGTAAATTTTTTTAGATGGCAAAAAAAAATTAGAATTTAAAAATTTTCAAAACTTCACGGAATGACTTATAATACATGTGACCACTCACTTTTAGTTATATTTAATTTTTTTAACATGCCATAAAAATTATTAAAATAAATAAGGACAAAAATTTTGGAAACTTTACTTAATAACTTAGACTACCTGTGGCTACCCAATTTTAGTATGGACAAATTTTTTTATTTCACTGAAAAAATTTCTATTAAAAAATAATAATTTAAAAATGCTTAAAATTTTAAAATTTCAAAACTTTACAAAATGTCTTAAAATATCGGTGGCCACCAACTTTTAGTGAAATTTTTTTTTAGGTCCCAAAAAAAATTTAACAATAATAATAATTTTTTTCTTACAAAACTGTACAGAATTACTTAGAATATCTATGGTCACCTACTTTCAGTGAAATTTAAATTTTTGTACGTTGTCAAAAAAATTTAATCAAAATGAATGCGATTCATATAGTGATGTTTAATACCTGTAGCCACCCATATCGTGCTCATACATTGATGTTTCATATCAAAATGAATGGGATTCATAGTATATTTGTTTGTAGGAAATTGCACGTCATAAACACTCGATATTGACTCATTTCAAGGAAACATTTTCTCGGTCTTTCCATCAAAATGATAAGCTTCGTCATGTACATAATTATGTGTTCGTAATACGTGTCAATAGTTCTTTATATATTCGCATAACCTTCCTACTTGTCAGTATAAACGTGGAGGTCACATGCTTAGAAGACAAGGCTCTTCCTCGTCCTCGTCCCTGTCCCTTTCCTCTTCCCCTATCCCGGCATCTAACCCTCAACTACAGTATGGTCCGTCACAATATGAACACGTTGGCCCTTCCTCCAACACTCAACAACATGTTACGGGACTTGGCCACATGCGAACTGAACGTTCTCCAGTTCAATCTCCTTTAGCTCCCTCTCCTTCCGTTCCACCCCATTATTCGGCGGAACAATCGAATATTGACGGAAACAGAGGTCAAGAAGATAACCGATTCTTCATATGCCCATTTGGAGATTCGTCAGTACTTCATTTTTATTTTAGTATATGTAATATTTAGGGCTTTAGATATTGATGTCAATTGAATTGTCCATGTTGCACAATATTCATATGAATGCAGATTCAAGGATGCTCCGTCTGTTGTGAGGAAATTGAACAAAATAGTAAGAAACTTTTGGATGGGAGAGTATATTACTTACAGAAGTGTTTCACAAAAAGTGATTTTATGCGAAATGTAATGAATAGAGCGAAGAGCAAGCAAGCGAAGCCGTCTTTCTTTACAACTGACAATTGGGAGGCAATTAACACATTTTGGGCATCTGAACAGAGTCGGCAACTCTGTAAGCAGAATAAGAAGAATCGATCTTCTAGTTTTAGAGATGGGTCAGCCACATATGCTGGGGCTCTATCAACATTGCGGAGCATCGCAAACGACTGGTAAGTCTGTTAAATGAGTTATAAGTTAATTTAATTCAATTACTCATGTTTACATTTTGTAAGCACATGAATTGGGGACGGAATCGACATTTGCAGCTACATTTGAGCGTACATTTCAAAAGAAAGATAAGACATGGACTGGCGATCGAGCAAAAGCTATTAAGGTATGTAAGGTTATATTTTGGCTTATATCTAAACTATAATGAAAACCGTGAATGCTTTCAATATTTTTTATAGATATATATATAGCGATTTTATTTTCATCTACATTGTTAATGTAGGAAAAATATGATGAACTTTTAATGAGCAGTGCTAGTGGTAGTGATGATTGTCCTGAGTTCCGGCCACCAGTTGATAATATGGCATTATGGATGGAGGCAACGGGTGGGGTGAAAAAAGAGAAAATATTTGGGATGGGATCATTATCAAGGATGTACATGCCAAATAGTCTTGGAAGTTCATCATCCACTGGGACTGGTCGAAGGAGGTCACGAGCAGACGAGCAATTGACCCAAGAAGTGAATCGTCTGAATAATTTACTTGTTAAGAAGGATAAACGGATACATAACTTGGAACAACAAATGAGAATCGTTATGCAACACCTTAACATCAATCACTATGACGATCCTCCTGTACCTCCAGCCAATCCAGTAGGCGATGGGCACAATGATGACCAAGACATTGATGCCAAGAATGCTAATGATGATGATGATGATGATGATGATTTTCTCCGGTCTTTCTAGTTAAAATTCTCAAAATCGGGGGTAAGCTTGCTTCATAATCTTGGTTTTTCATAATTTCACTCATATTCATATGTAAGAACATTTATGTTTGTCCCGAAACGTATTTTTGTTAACCCTTTTGTTATTTTACACCTAGTTCCACATCCATGCATAAATACTTTTTTTATATTCTGGACTGATTTATGTATCGACATTTCCTCAGGTCTCAACAAAAGTGACTACTTTTGGTGTCCTGCCATCGTACCAAAGCCGCATCTTCTTCTGTATTTTGCGTCTTCTATGGTTGTCCCGTCTTTTAGTTCATGTTTTGACTGTATTGTAAGATTGGATATCAAATAGCATCATGTCAGACTTTACAACTTTCCTTCTGTTATTTGTTTCAATTATATGTCATTGTGGCTGGTTTGTTAGAATTTATGATTTGTTCGTTTTTCTGTTTCAATTATATGTCATTGTCTCCTTTGATTGATATGGACAAGAATTTATGGCCGAAATGATGTAAAATTAGTGACGAATAGTTTAAGCCGAATTTTGCTATCATTAAAGTTTGTCGCTAATTTGCGACGAAATTCGCAACAAATTTTCCGACGATTTTGCGACGAAAATTGCGACGGATTTTTGCGACGAATTTTGCGACGGACAGAGTTCATCGCAAATTTGCGACGAAAATTGCGACCAAATTGCGACGGATTTTTGCGACAAATTTTGCGACGACGATTTTTCGTCGTTGGAATTTTGCGACGTTTAAATTGCGATGAATTTTGCGGCGGATTTTTGCGACGAATTGAGTTCGTCGCGCAAATTTGCATTTAATTTACAACAGATTTTATGTATTTAACTTTGTTATTTAAATATTTGCGACGGATTATATTCGTGGCTAATTTGCGACGAATTTTGTGACGAATTTTTTTCCGTCGCAAATTTGCGACGAACTTGTGAATTTTCCGTCGCAAAATTTTGCGACGACCTAGTAGCGACGGAATTTTTTCCGTTGCAAATCAATTTTCCACATTTTCCGTCGCAAATTTCGTCGCTAATCCGGTGTTTTTTTGTAGTGTTCACAATGAAGTAACAAGTCGTTCGTAGAGAGAAAAAGCTAAAAAAAATATATAAAATAAGAACAAGGAGCACCATCGGAAGTGGCAAAATGACATACATGCAATGTATGTATATGTAAAGAGCTCATCGGGTCTTCAACGAACACGACCCCCCAGTAGTCGATTAGGCCCCTTGGAATCTTATGTGTTTTTCTGCAATCAGATGGATATGCCTCATATAGAAGGTAAAGTATTGACTATATATTTCCGAGGAAATCTGTCTTGGTTTTTATGTCTTCGAGGTTCTAATCTCTACCGTGTATTATAGTAAAGTTAGATATAATATTTATTATATGCAAATATAAATCCGTTATTCATAAAAACAAAGTGTTATGCAAATTACTTTACGAGCGTCCCGTAAGTTTGCTGAAAAGACAATGGTTGGTGTATTGGACAGAGACAGGTTTGGCACTTGGTGGGGTTTTTCTCTTCTCTGGGAACTCTCCGGGAAGCAAACCAACAAAAACCATTTATCAGTCTGCTCTGCAGAGAGGAAAGAAGGGGCCTGCGAAAGTAAAACCAGTAAATTCAAGAGTAAAGGAAAAAGGAAGGATACCTTCTTGCCTTGCATAGATATGTTCATAGGCCTGTTCCTTAACAGCGCAGCAATCTCTCTGTGTCTCTCGTGCATGTGTTTGCTGGTCCAAAGTTAAATGTAAATGGAGTCACCGCCCTAGTCCACCATTAGCAGAGGTGACATTCAAACCCAACCCCATCAGACTCCTTCCTCCACCACACCCCCAACACTCTCCGAGGTGGTCTCTCTCTCTCTCTCTCTCTCTCTCTCTCTCTCTCTCTCTCTCTTAAATATAGCAGTATCAGTTTTTTATAATGGACAAAACCACTCCCTCGCCAACCATCACCACCACCGCAACCCAAGAAAACCCCACCACTACCGTCTCCACCACCAGCGACAACTCCTCCTCCACCACCACCACCAGCAACAGCGGCACGAGGAAGTGCAAGGGCAAAGGAGGCCCCGACAACAATAAGTTCCGTTACAGAGGGGTGCGGCAGCGGAGCTGGGGCAAATGGGTCGCCGAGATCCGGGAGCCCCGGAAGCGGACCCGCAAGTGGCTCGGCACATTCGGCACCGCCGACGACGCCGCCCGCGCCTACGACCGCGCCGCCATCATCCTTTACGGCTCTAGGGCTCAGCTCAACCTCCAGCCTTCCTCCTCCTCCTCCACCACCTCCTCTCGCGGCTCTTCGTCCTCCTCCACCTCCTCGTCGTCGTCCTCCCAAAATCTCCGGCCTCTGCTTCCACGGCCCTCGGGCTACGCGTTCACCTTTCCTTCTTCATCTTCCTCTTCTTCCCCTGCGCCGTTCTGTTCGGTCCCGTACGGAGTGTACATCCCTAACGGTGCAATTAGCAACAGCGTCGTTGTCCCGTCCGTACAGTGCCCGAGCAACATCGGGCTACAGAATCTTCAGATTTCGAATCATCAGAATTTTCATCCTCAGGCCGTACAACATCCTCAACAACAATATCTGTGTGCGTGGCCCGACGGGATCGAGAATATCCCCGCCATGGCAACGACCGCCACCGCGGATGGAAACCCTAACTATGGACACCAAGAACAACAATTACGAGAAGATCAAGATCGTCATCATCAGCAGCAACATCATCAGCTTGGTCACTTGAGCTATGACGACATCAACGCACTTGCTGGGTCGGTGGGCGCGAGCCTTTCCTTGGCCTCGGAGGTGGAGGCGACCCCGCCGGTGCCTCCGGAGACGACCGCTGCCGAGGTGGGGCAGGGTTCGCCAGCGATGTGGCCGCTGGGAAACGAGGATGATTACATTCATCATGGGATTTGGGATTACGGAGACCCTTTCTTGTTTGATTTTTGAGGAGACTGTTGTGATCTGATTACAGTAGATGCATGATATATATATTAATCAGAGCAGGAACACGCTGAAGTGCCCCTTCGGAGTTCATCAAGATGGTTGCATGCCAGTGCTTTCGAGGTCAGCGATGGCTCGATTTCGCGGGTTTGAGTGCATTTGCACCGAGCGGCAGAACTCTCCGGCCATATAGCAGAAGGACGAAGGAGATCGGGATTCGTGATAAAAATTTAAGAACAGAAAAAGGAGAAAAGGAGGAGGATGATCTACAATGAGTTGCATCTGCATGCTTTATTATGATGTTCTATATATATTCTTGAGATTTATCCATTGTAAGTAGTAGAGAGGTTTTTGAGAGATTTCAAGATCTGTTAGTTTTGAGCACTTGGAGTCTCGATCAGGTAAGGAGATTCCACATTTTCTCTTAGATTATAATCTTTAGTGAAGAGGTAAGTGAATGTTAATTGCATTTAGATCAAGTTGAAGGTCCTGGGATTAAGCTTTTCTTCTTTTTTTGTGGGATTAAACCATTGTTGAGGAAGATGTTATTTGAGGTTCTCCCTCTGTTGTTGATTTATCCAGAATTTATTTAGGAAATAATTCTGCAGTCTTCATTCTTTGATACTGTATTTTGGCTTTGACATCTCTGTAATAATGCGCTGCAGATCTCTCCTTGGAGTTTTTCTTCCTTCAGTTCGAATTAAATTCTGCCTTGTCCTGCTAGTTTCATTTCATGTTTTGGGTTTCATGTCATTTTTGCTATTTGAGCTTTGGTTGTTTAGTGTTTAAGTGTAAGTTTAGCTGCCACCAAGAACCAGCAAACTAGCTGCAATATTCTTCTTCGAGATTAACCAGTGAAATGATGGATAGACCATTTGTTTTTTAATGTAATGCGGATGTGAGTTGCCTGTTAGAGTTAATTGTAACATTTACAACGTAGCCAATAATATATTTTTTTAAACTTAGGTATATGCATGCTTGGTTGGGATGAACTAGTTCATTAGTGTGCAAATGAATGCTGAAGGTTTCGCATTGATGGATGATCTCCGAATTCGGCCAGTTTTCCCGATCTAAGAACCTTGAGCATTCTCTATGCCTCGTGGCATAATCTTTGCTTACTTTTGGTGGAGAATAGGCAAACCTAGTTTGCTCAAGCTGAATTTTATGAATAAATATGCATGGAAGTTCCTTAGGAATCACGGTCCATCAATCTTCGTTTCTTGCAGGTTTATTTCCCATTTGCGAGCCCTCCAATATTATCTTCCTGCATAATTTCAAGCAAGGGGAGAGAACAAGAAGCTACAGACTAGTGGTAAGTTTTTTGATTCATTTATGAATCGACAATTTTAAAATCGAATCATGTTAAGCATACTTAACAAGTGTTCTACGGCATTCGTCCACTCTCTACAAAATTATACTATAGTTTCTAGTGAAATGATGCGACTTATTTAGTGAAAAAGTTTCATCAAAGCTTGGAAATCGGCATTGTCTTTGTCAAGCATGCTTTGAAAACCGTTTCCTTTTTCTGTTTAAGTCCGCTTAACAAATGCCATTGACCCGAAGAATGACCACAATTAGAATCTATATGTCCACGTTACAATTCATGGAAACTAAAATACATTTCAAATGCTCGTTATGCATAATGCATTTCTAGGATTTTATATGATCCGTGTGAACTCATCTGTTACGGTACGCACCTCCATTATAGTTTGAAAAATTAACTAACTATTTAATTGATGGCAATGAATTCATATTGTATGAAAATTTTTTACATGGGTTGGGTTTCAAAATTAATCTTTTGTGGCCTTTCCCTTCATCCCTGCCCGGAGAAAATTCCTCTAATTAGGTCTTTTGATGGTTTAGGAATATGAACATCACCCGCGTGCAAATTTTACTTGTAATAATTATAAGACCAGTTGGAAGAAGTTTAGTCCAAACTTGAAACGGAAGAAGACATGATTCTTTTAGCTGCCTGTCATTCTTGTAAGTTTTATTTGTGTCCCTACAGAAGCGTCATAGGTCCCTTATTTTCACATAGAATAATACTCGACTAGAGTATTTCATATAAATACCATCGGCGAGAGAAATTTGATGTACATGTCCTGTGTTTTTCCTTTTTAATACAACCGACATTCCTTACAATTGATTTTTATTGTCAATCAAGTTTTTTTTTATTATTATAACTATCCAATCAATAGTGGTAAAAGTGTGTTATATTAAAAAAAGTAAAAGGAAGAATTTCTATCCAATAAATTAAATTGGCTATATAGGGCGTTCAATGATAACTTCGCATGCGTCTTCCCGAGGCAAAGCAGCGTTCCAACGACAGTATTGGAGTGGGACTAACAAAAAAGAGATTGAATTGTTTCATACCCCAATGCGACTTAAATCAATCGAGGACACTATCCCTTCACGATCATGTTGCGACACAACGATCCTACAATGAGGCCGTTCTTTGTTAGATTTTAAGAAAATTCCTTTTAATTTGAAAATTGCTAAATTCGATTTTCATCACGTGTCGCGATTTCATGAATAAGTAAATTGAAATGACTGATTGGATTTTTTTTTAAAGCGTGATATAACTATATCATTGCCAACTGAAGAAACATCGATTCATTGAATTAATGAACATAAAACAGATAAGCGAATCCATATTTCAATTCGTGCGCGATATACCCAATGCAAAACCCTACTCGAGGGGGGCGGGAGGAATTACGAGCCTTATTGACCACGAAATCAATCTCGTAAAATGCAAATCGAAACTCGAGTAATTAGCAAGAACATAAATATAAAACAGAAAGAAATCTCGAGTGCATCGGATGTGTCGTCGTACGCGTCTTCGGGTGTTGGTCAAAGGCAGAACGAGTCAGGACTCATCTGTTGGCGGGCGCCGCAATTGGACCGGAAAGAATTTTCTATTTTTCATTTCATTGGGAATCGTTTCAGCTTTACCAAAGATATAATTTGATGAAAACTAAAAAGAAAAAAAAAATGATGGATGGTTTCCTAACCTATAGCTCATAGAATTAAAAGTTGGCGACAAAATATTTTTACAATTATTGTATGGCATACATGCTTATCTTCTTCTTCGTGCAATCCAAATCCAAACATCATAGAGTTCGGATTCTCCGGTTCAT
Organism: Syzygium grande; assembly: GCA_024733475.1. Lineage (NCBI taxonomy): Eukaryota > Viridiplantae > Streptophyta > Magnoliopsida > Myrtales > Myrtaceae > Syzygium > Syzygium grande. Next base: position 11,244,933 of record JAMXDD010000011.1, read on the forward strand.
GTAATTATCGTATTTGAATTTCTACCGTGTATGTTCTTTTCATGGTAAATGACATTTCGATACACGACCCACCATATCCAAAGGAAAAGTCATTGGTTAAGAGATTGTGAACTATGTTTAGATCAATTAAAATATCTGTTGAGGCTCACGTGTGAGAGCGTTGCGGGATATAGACCCACGTTGGATACGCAATGCAAGGTGGAACGATCAATATAATTCTAGTTGGTTTACAATTCGCTAGTCTAAACTCAAAGATAAAAGGCAATGTATATATTTTTTGGATGTGAAAAAAAGGGCTAAAGCCGAATGCAAAAATTTAACATCATAAATTTACTATCACTATTTTATCACTTGATAAAGCATGAATAGACTCTGTAGGAGGTAATGAAAAGATACTAATGTCCAAGCGTTTATTGATTTCAATATTAGCAAGCCGGTCAGCAAAGCGATTTCCTTCTCGAAAGTTATGTTTCGCTTTAAACTCAAAGTGAGAGTGCAGTAATCTTTTGATAAATTTAAGCAAAGTAGAGCGAGTATTATCAATCATAAAATCTGGACTAATAAGATGAGTGATGACTTTAGAGTCAATCTCAATGGTGATATTATGGAAAACCAAGTTGTTTTGCAAAGTTGATTCCCAACCACAAACCCAAAGTTCTGCTTGCGTCGACGAACATATTCCTACGAATGCGGCAAAACCACCAGGTCAGTATAAGGATAATTATCTAAAAAGACAAAATCTTGAAACGAGGAAAAAATGAATCAAATCGTAACTTTGAAGATTATATCGTGTCCCTCGTTAGTCTCCCCTGATGATCTCCCCAGGTAAAGTCATCAGGCCTCTACAGCACGACCTTAACACTATCCATATTCATTTAGCTAAAAATAAACCTATTCCAAGATCAATACGTCCGTAATCGCTCATACCTAACATATAGAAGTCCAAAAAAGGTTTAAAAGAAGTCATTGCAAGTCCGTCGTACACGATCGAAGTCATCACATCACAAGAGCATTAGACGATAGTGTCCAAACTGAACATCTCGCCAAGACACACGAACGATGAAAGCCAAATTTCGCCCCTTTTGTCCCCCTTTTTCGGCTGTTTTTGCAGCAGTTGGCCTTTCGAGGGATGCATGGGATCTCTCCGAGTGGCACAGTTGCACGAACAGCGAGAGACAGAGAAAGAGGTTTGTCCTACTCGCCGATTACCGTGTTGAATGCACCGATCTCGTCCACCGTTAGTCTAGTCTCTGTGCTGAGTCAGTGAGTAACGTTACTCTTCGACAAAAAAAAATTTCTCAAAAAATAGGAATAATTACCGAAAAATGATCGTAAATATATTGTATGGATATCAATTTAGTTCTAACCCTTTTAAATTTGGCCAATTTATTTATTTTATTCAATCCTAAACATTTTGACAATTTACTAATGAAGTCATTCCGGCTAATTTTGAATAAAAATTGATGACGTGGATACTTGCTACTTACATGGCATTGCTGCTAGTATTAACGTAGAAAACTTTTGCATTTTTTTAAAAAATTTTCCGAATTTTTTGTATTTTTCTCTTTTTTTTTCTTTTTTTACTTACTTTTTTTTTTCCATAGTGGCTGGCGAGGGCCACCAAGGCTTGCCAACCCCTGGGGCAAAGCTGCGAACCCTCACCAGCGGCTAGCGAGCCTCGGCGACTTTTGCCAACCATTGTGAAAAAGAAAAGAAACGAAAAATATAAAAAATTCATAAAATTTTAATAAAATTTGAAAAAGTGAAAAAATTATTTACGTCGGTTCTAGTTGTCTCACATAAGATGGTCAACATCCACGTCGGTGTTTTTTTAGCAAAAATTGACTGGAATAATTATATTAAAAAAATTGGCAAAAAGTTAAGAACTAAAATGATCAATTGTTAGGTTTAAGACTGAATTATTATCTGTATAATAGGTTTAAGATTTTTTCGGTAAATTTCCCTTGAAATCATCGTTATGTTCATTAATTTTTGTTTGTGAAAATGAGATTGTTATCAATGATTGTAAAAAAAATCATAAAATTTTAAAAAGTGAAAAAATTATTTACGTTAGTGCCAGTTGTATCACGTAGGATGCTCAATATCCACGTCAGTGTTTGTCAGTGAAAATTAGCTAGAATAACTATATTGGCAAATCATCCAAAAGTTGAGGACTGAAATGATCAATTGTTAGGTTTAGAACTAAATTAGTATCCGTATAATAGATTTAAGATTTTTTCTAAAATTTTTCCCTTGAAAACATCGCTGTGTGTATAAATTTTCGTTTGTGAAAATAAGATTATTTTCTATGATTGAGATTTGTGGAGCAACTAAGGAGAACACCGTGAGAGGTAGAGAGCCAACATCGAGGCTCTCGAAGCGTCTAATAATTAATTTGTTTCTCAAACTTGAAGTGAATAATACGATGGACAAATTGCATTAAATAGACCGACATAATTTGCTCCACCGCTGTAGAATCCCTGGGTTCTTGCACGTATGATGATGACCCTATACATGTGTGGGAGATGAAAAACTGAGGACAAGCAGCCTCTGCTCCTCGGAACTCACAAAACTCCCAAATGCATGCAGCAAAATTGGACCACTAGAGCAACTTTCTAGCGAGAGAGAGAGATCGATCGAGCGATGTACAGGTTGGCGAGAGAGATCCTGTTGTTTTTGTAAAGCTTTCTCTTCTTCGTTTGGTTAGAGGAGAGCCACATTGCCCGTTTCATTAAACTATATATCAACTTCCTCCTCGAACATCTTCTTTATGTATAACTCTTAGGTTAAATGTATGCGTGCGGAGTACTCGATTTAGTATTATATTTCACTTGATAATCTTGGAAAAGAAAGACGATCCCGTGATCACAGAACCAACCACGTTCTAAATGTCAAGGCATTGGGCAGGATATTATGGAACAATGACTTAATAAGTAAGTAAGTAGGGACAGATCCCATCATGGCCCAAAAATTAAAATAAGAAAGAACAAAGAGTATTGATTTTCTTCTCGATGATGTTTTTCCTTAATCGTGGACCAACGAGAGTTGCCATTGATGAGTCTAACCACGACCCCATTTCTCGTTTGAGCAAAGGGCTTGGAAATAAATCACTAGGTAGAAATTTTACTCGAGATCTCAAGTTTCTTGACTTGAGGAGGTAATAAATCTCAATCGGATAACCACTCGACCGATCCCTAAGAAGACGAGATTACTTTAACGCTATTGGATGAAGAGGACGTTCCTTTACCTTACGGTATGTGTAAGTATGCATACGTCTCTTTTTACTCTATCTTTATAGTATGATCGAACAGATTAAGCACAAAAGAACCATGAATGATTCTATATGTCATGGGCTTAAATCCACGCAAAATAAAGTTCTCAAGGCCCTAGCCCAGGTCCAACTCGTAGTCAAACTCTTCAGACAGCTATTGGCCGTTGACTTTGGGTTGGTCAAGAAAACTACTCTTCCTTATGATCAGAATTCCCTCTCTCTCTCTCTCTCTCTCTCTCTCTCCCTTTGTGCCAAGGCAGGCGTTGACTAGCAAGTGCATGAATCATCTGCCACGACCATCATCCACAAGCAAAGCAACCACTCCTGTCCAATCGACATGCTTTGACCTTGTGAATAAACAATCCTTACAAGATCATGCGCAGGATCGACACCCCCGAATGTCCAAGATGCCCCCTCTTCCCCTCCAATGGATCAGCATCACTCGTTCTGACGCCACCAGCACCAGCATACTGCAGAAAACTAAGGTTGTATTGCCCTAAGCGACGTCGCGCATCTTTCTGGTGTTAATGTTGAACAACTACCGACCATTTCAACGGACCGCGCATATCCAATTTCTTAGGCTTTGACATCTCTTGAAGGGGGTTCGATTCTTGGATATGCTGCACGGTCATATTGATCCATCCAAAAATTAATCCGGCCTCAGTGGATTCCACGTCTCTCGATATAAAGGGGTTGGTAAAGGGACTCAAAGAGAGCGACACGATTGGAGGTGACCAACGCATTCCTCCAAAAGATTAAAGAGTAAAAGAGCTCGTCCCTTTTGGATCCAAATCGAAGGGAAGGAATTTCCCTCGTCATCTTCCACCACGCCACACCATGGAGCGATACCACTTGCATGGATCCAGTAGTCCCACCACTTCTAAACACTATCATTTTCACGATTTTGTGTAATGCCCGTTTGATTATGTTTGATGAAGTCGCGCGTTTATTTTGTATGTTTTACGTACAATAACAAGACCCTTCCATGAGGCGGTTGATTCCGTTGGATTGTGTACAGTGATAATCACTGCTATAGATAGTACCGAACTCATGTTATATATATGTCATATAGAACTGGCCTTAATCACCATATGTGTGTCTATTAACGAATGGATTGGAAGTTACTGAAATCGAGGATTGACATTCAACACGTAAAAACTGTATATGTCTTGAGATATTTCTTGAGCCGACATCGTTATCGTGAGATCTAGAGAAAGTTGTAATTTTGCGTTAGCCTGATCTTTGAAAAGTCAACTGGCCGGGCCAGGATGGGACCCTGCGTTTACGTGCATGGGCTCTTGACCAAGCATTCATATCTCTCGACGGCGCTCGCGGGAAGAGCCACCATCACCTTCACGGCGTCGCTCATGTCATGCACCGGGAGGAGCAAGCAGTACCGGTCACAGCAGACGGTCCCCACGTTGACCGGTCTTCCCATCCCGAAGTCAACCCTATCCAGTCCGAGCCTCGACCACTGCGACACTATGAGGACCCCGACTGAGTCAGGACATGCCCTCGACTCGCTCACCGTCTCCACCACCGTCCTCACGTACTCGTCGTCGACTCTGTCTTTTGCTCTCTTCACTAGCATCGTCGCGAACCCTAGACCCTTCTCCGCGACGTCTTTGACGCTGGCCTGCGCGCATGCGAGGACGAACGCGTTGCCGTAGTATCCACTCGGAAGGCTCGGCTTGACTCGGTTTCGAACATTCACGCTGAAGAGAAGCTTTAGCGTCTGATTAGGAGGCAGGTTTAGCGATCTTGCCCAGCTTTTCCATATATGAGCCGTGACAACTTCGAACGACGTGAATACCGAGTCGTAAAGTCGACCTGCAGGCGAGGCAAGCCTTTTGAGCTCGTCGAGAGAGGCCCTGTTGATGGTGATTGAGGTCGGGATGAGCCTTTCGTTGGTGAAGCGAGATGTGAAGCTGCTGAGGTCCGGAACTCGGTTGAACTCGGGGTGAGTTTGCGCTGCCGAGCTGTGCACGCCGCCGCAAGGGAGACGCCGCGGCATTGGCGGGTCCATGAGGTGGCGATCCCAAACAGTCTTACCCTTGGGCTTGGGCTTGGCCTTGAGCTTGAGGGCGAGTCCTCCGAGTTTGGCTAACTCGGCGAACGAGTTGAGGAACTCCGCACTCCCGATGCCATCGCACAGGCAGTGCTTGATCCCGACGGCAAGCGCAGCAGCGCCATCCCTGAGCCACGTTAGCTGGACAACGAGTGGTGGGGGCTCCTTGAGCACGTCGGCCGCGTGGAGCGACAGGAGCCCCCGCCACTCTGTCACGTGCTTTGGGGGCCGCTCGAAGTCGCTGATCGCGATGTGGTCGGCCACGGCCTCGATGAAAAGCACGCCTTGCGCCCGACACAGCACTTCGAGCCTCGAGCCGTCGGGCTTGGCCTTGACCCGGCCTGCAAGCGGATAATACGGAACCAAGGCTTGAGCGAGTGCGCCCTTCAAGCGGGCCGCCACGTGATCGCGATCCAACCCGGGGTGAGGCTTGTAGACGAGGAGGTATTCGATGGTGAAGCCGAGGAAGAGCTGCGAATCGAGGGCCGAGAGAGCGAGGATCTTCGTAGGAGTGGGCTCGACCGGAGAGACCAAAACGGCGTCCTTGACGGAAACGTGACTTCCCATACCGAACGGCAGTGGTTAGAACTGGAAGAGAGGATGTTGGGCTATATATGTTTGTGGAGGTGGTTTTTCTTTAAGGTCTGCTCTGTGGTCTCTGCTTAGCGAAATGTGTGTAATATGTAATTTGTAGTTGTGATTATTCTACACTATTCTTTACCCAACCTAAGGTTTGTCTTTGCTCTCCCCCTCTCACTGTGGAAGATTTATGCCAGGATTCTGCGGGCATCACTTTATGGGAAAAAACGAAATAAGAAAAACTATGTTAACAGTTCGGGTTTGCTTTGTCTGTCTCTTCGGCTGAGTCATAGCTCTCTTTTCTCGACAAAGTATTAGGTCATGCAGGGAATATTTAAAGTGCTTGACTTGATTTATTTCTTACCGCAGAGTACATTATATTTTACACACACACACACACACACACACACAAATATATATATATTTCTCTTTCAAAATGACGGTCTAAGATTACTTATGTGCAGTTATGAACGCAACCCCTTTTTCGTATTTATAATATTATATGCGAATAATTCTTAAACTGTCTGTTTCAACATTGATATCTCCTCCAGCAAAATTATCGTGCATAATAGTAAATTTGCAAGGGGGGTTGATGGACGTCGATGCTGGGACCTGTCTAGCTTGTGTCTGCAATATCTCCAAAAGAGATTAGTGCCGACCTTATTGATTTCCGCATCTAGGGCCTTCGCTTTTCGGTGCAGACATGCACGATCAATCGCCAAAAATAGTACAATAAAAAACCTCGATGTGATGAAAGGAGATGATGACGACCTTTTGGGGTGGGGACGACGTCAAAATTCAATAAATTAGCTCCATGGTGTTTCCTCTGTCGCCTCCGTCGGACATTCCGTGGACCCAACCATTTCCCCAGACCTTATTTTAAGAAGGAAAAAATAATTTGGCAAAAGCAAAAGGGAACAGATAAATATGGAAAGAAGTTAATGATGCACGACTATGATTATCGCATGAAGCAGTAAAGGACAGGTGAAATTAGGGGAGGATGTCCACCAGTAGAGAAATCATCTTCCCCGGTTATCAGGGTCATTGGGCCACGTTGTACCTCTTTGTCCCGCTGAAGAAAATATAAACTATGATGATCTTATGTTTATTCTCTAATTTGGGTATCATGTTCAAGGAAACTTTCGAAATTTAAAATTAGTTATGCTCCATTTTGGCTTGTCTTATATGTAGGTAGAATTTTAATGTTGCTAATTAAGATATAGGATTTTTTTGTTAATTTCGTTATCCCAACATAAGATACAGAAGAACTCCATAATGGTCACTCGATAAATAGGCTTCTTCAAAAATATCTGAGCAAGTTTTCACGACTTAAAAAAAAAGGACAGCATCAAGCAACAACTTGTGGTGAGGCACACTCCTGTCTGTCGGGGGCAAATGGGGCCTATTAGCATGAGCTAGATACTTAACAGAATGATTAGAGTAGGTCGGATTAATTTAAGCATATGTGTCTTAGCATAAGCCGTGCTTTCCCTAGTTTGCTTTTCTTGAAATTCCGCATTCTTAGTAACCATTGGGTTGCTGGAACTAAAATTTCATTCATATCGTATCCTCCGTAGTCTTTTCATAGAATGGGAGGATATAATCTTCCAAATAGCCTTACAACCCCAAATATTTAGGCCAGCACAAAACAATGCACTTTATCTAATATACGATGTTTATTCGATTCACATCACTGTCACCGTTGAATGAATGATATATGCGTTTGAGAATTAGTCACATTAACAAGCTTCCGCACGTATCGGGTTTTCAAGAATGATAATGAGGTATTACTATTGTTAGATTATTGCTGTGCATAATGAAATTCGGTATGGAGATATTTGTCTCGTTATGCATCTTCCTTTGACAGTTCAAGGGTTGCGAACAGATATATCTAGGTGGAACGAATAGTTGAAAGAAGAACTACAACATCATAAAAGGGTTAATGTTGAATATACATGTTCTTTTGATTTTCGTATCATTTTAGATTAAACGAGAAGACGATTACGTTAAAGCTTTATCATCTAGATTTCCATGATTTCTACTTTATACCTTTTAAGCGATACATAATAAATACGTGCACTCTTTTCTCCTCCCAAAAAGGGATCATGAGTTGCACTCGATATATGGAAAAAGCGAATGCCTTGAGATGCCAAAAAATTTGAGCAAACCAAGATATACCCAGAGCTATCAGATATGCCTTAGCTCACATTAATAAAGAATTGAAGGCCCTTGGCTCCAAGAGCACGAGACCCTAAAGAGCATAGAAAGATTAACCTCTCTTTCAAAGGTTCGCTTTCCATTCCTATTCATATATGCTTTTAGCTCCCCCATCCACGAGGAATGCTGCATATTTTAATGAAAAGAAAGATTTATATTATCTCATTTCACGGACTGTATGATAGACAGAACCAATTACAGTATAAAAAAATACAAGGGAACAGCACTTTACAGTAGATACGAGAGTAGCAAAGTTCGGGAGCTATGTCTTGTACGTCCCTTTTGCCTTTACATTGAACCGAGATATTTGCGAATTCGATTAATTTATTATGCTAATTTAGAGGGTGTATCGAGTTGGGAACTTGCAGCATGGTGATGCTGTGTCCACCACATTGTGGTATTGCTGAACGCATGAAAAAGGGGGATCGGCTAGGGTTTTTATGAAGTTTCACTTTATTCTTGTAGATATGGACTACATGCCCATGATGTATGAAATTGATTTCTGTGTTGATATGATACCGTCCAATTTGATGCAAAAAGTTGTTGGTTGTTCCTTTCATTTTCCTTGGCATTGATTGGCGATGGTTGCTAGCCATGTATGGCTTGAAATAAAAGACCACTTTCTATACCTTTACCAATCATTTTCAAAGTTTCATATATATAAAAATCTTGACAAATGGAAGATTCATTTAGACTCGTCATAATAACCGAGTGTCAATTCTAATTAATGAGAGCAAACCAAAGTTCAATAATCAAACAAAAGAATATGAATCTTACATTTAAGTGTATGGACTTTATCTACGACATCAACTGTCAAATGAATCTACCTCATTTTTTTCCTCAACAAGGTCGCCCTAAAATCATCACGGCTCTTGGAAACCATCTTTGATTTTTCATGAACCATCAATAAAACATGCCTCAGATTCTATCAAACATGGTACAATTTAACTGTAATATCTTGGTTCTAACATGAATCTCGACAAACAGAAGATTCATTTAGACTTGTCTTAATATATCGAGTCTCAACTCTAATTAATTAGTGCAAATCAAAACTCAATAATCAAACATAAGAAGATGGATCTTTCATTTTAGTGTATTGACTCATCTACGACATCGAATGTCAAATGAATCTACCTCATTTTTTTCCTCAGTAGGGTCGCCCTCAAATCACCTCAGCTTTATACAAGACAAGCGATTAACTAATCAATAGAATCCGTCTTTGATTTTTCATGAACAATCAATAAAATCAGCCGTAGATTCTATCAAATTTAAATGTAATATCTAGGCTTTGGATGGTCTGCATTAGATCCTATAGATTTCCTAGATGATATGTGATCTTGAATCACGGTTCCTACAGTACGAGGATTTTTGAAAATCTTTAGTGGATCCGGAATTAAAACAATATTTTGTTATTGCGGCACACTATGCATAGATAGTCTTAGTCTCGATCTCCCCTCATCGGAGGAAGTAATTAAAGCTGTCTTAATCTTTCTGACCAAAGCGGCTCAATATTTCTAGCGGGAATAAATGCAAGAGAAGTAGCATCACCTTGTCATTCCTTCCATTCTTCCTCATCTTAAGCCGATTTTCAAATTTGCTCTTAAAAGGGGGAATTTGTGTTATTATAGATATCTCTTTCAAATCAATCGCTTTGGCATCAAAGCTTAGTATAGATTTGAATTGAACGGAATATATGAAGCATGATTCACACCAAAATAGCTCTTCCGCACGCACCACCGAGTTATGTTAGGAATCTAAAGGTTTTTCATATATATATGAACAAAAGAACAAAGCAAATCTTGGGGGTATATAAATGCTTTCTCGATAAGCGGGGAAAAAACCATCCTAGCTATACTGTGTTCTCGTGGACCCTATCTCTATTGAAAAATGTTTGGAGGTATATTGATATTTTGGCGACAAGGCCAAGGACAAAGTTGGCTATTTGAAAGGGAATGGATGTGCATTAATTGGGCGTGCATGTGCCTCCAAAGAAGAGGCAGGCTCTCCTCCCTTCGTCGTCTCCACGGTCCCGCGACTTTTACGTGATCTTGCGGGTGCCGACATAATATTTGTTCCCATAGCAATCAATTCAATAACAATGTACGAAAATTGAGGGGGCATATTTTCTAGGTCGAGTCGAATCAAGTCGAGTCGGTCCAAGATATAAAAAGAAAAAGTCGATATGAGTCGAAACCATTTATTTCAAACCGAAGAAGGTGAATCGATTGGTGCATTCGATGACCTTCGAGTTAGTATTCAGCTCTTAAATGGGTAATTTCAAACTCAGAGTCTTATCGACTAAGATCAATTGATAGGGTTAGAAGCCGAATCTATTCGAAATGGTTTGGAAAGCTTTCAAATTCAAGAGTGTCTCTAGCCCATAGATCATGCTTATAGGAGTAGATGATGCCGTTTAGGTCTCATTTCAATCTGATTCTCACTTAAGATTTAAGTGACTAGTTTAATGTTAAGAAAGCAAGTTCGTGGAAGGGGACCAACTGGATGCAATCCACAAGATGCTTCTCCACCAAGGAATATTGCTGTCGTAATTTAGGCAGGGAGCTAGGGGAACCGACGACTCTGGAAGGCAATAGTTGTTACATCAAACATTAAAGTGACCAATATGTATTTAACCAAAAAGATGCCCTTGTCTATTCCTACCGTTCGCCGTACCACCGTCCTATTAATTTTCTTTTAGGATGTTCTGCATTCTAGAGAGAGAGAGAGAGAGAAGGGTCTTTTTCAATTGAATTGAAACAATATTCGAACACGCTATCGTGCTATTGAGGAAATATCGTGCTTCTTTTATAGCCATGAACATATGAGCGATCGTAACATTAAGTGATTAATAGCATTTTCACTGAAATAGTTGACCGACATACCATAGCTACAACAATAATAATAGCAGAATTTGTCGAAGAACATGACATGCTGAAAGATTTCCTTGAATTCTACCTATTACAGATTTATTTTTCCTTTTCCTGTGCTTTTCCTTTCTTGATTTGAGTTGAAGAGTGATTTAATTTGTAAATGGAACTATAGTTGAATAATTTGTATTCCTATAGGGACTTGATAAAAAAGATGCAGTTCAAATGATAAGCATTTTATATGTCGTTCTAAAAAGTAAAAGGGAAAAAGCCATCAAAAATCATAAATTATTTCCACTATGATGTATGTACCATAAATTTTTTTCCCATGACACCTAAAATCCTAAACTTGTACTTATGTGATATAATTACTATTCATCAAAGTTCTGTCAATGAGAACTGTTAAAAATATACCTCCATGGATGCTAGAAAGCAAAACAATATTAACATGGCACCAATGTGGCTTCAATGAAGTAAAAACGATGTTGTTTTAGCTAAAAATTATCTAATGGAACCTTGACGGAGGGTAAATATGTCCAATAAATACAATCTTGGAGTTTTTAATGTTATAAGAAAAATTTTATAGTAAATATGTCACAGTGGACATAGTTTAGGGTTCTTGCGACTTTTTCCCAAAGTAAAAATCAAGTACCTAGAATATGATTTAGTACAATCAATGACTCTTGATATCTAAACTAAGGACGATTCCATTGTGCCGTAAAATCGAAATTTTTTCTATGTTGGTAAATTTCTGAAGGACATGGTGAGTCCCAAAAAATTTCGGTAAATAAAGGTTACCAGCCTTTGTGAATAATAAAAGAAGGTATCAAAAAGGGAATTGTAACACCCCTAGATTAACTGAGTGAAGTATCATTTGTTTTTGCCCGTCCCATACCGAGCCTCATGATTTTGTTCTTTGACATATGGATGGCCATCTTCCCAAGAGGTCAGCCATTCTGGGAGTACTCCCACTTGAGTATACTTAACTTTGGAGTTCCAAAATTAAGTATTACTGTTATGTCAAAAGGCGTCTCATTAAGTTTATTCTATTTTCACGTATATATCCTAAAGTCGCTCTCTCATGTTCATTGTATAATTCTATTTATTTCTACCCCATTTACCATTCTAGAAGCCTACTGGAAGCCATTCTTTGTCTCAACCCTAGCGACCACTTCCCGCCCTTGTCGGATTGGATTGTTACTAGACAACTCAAATGAGAATTAATAAGCAATAACTAGTTGGTAACTTGATCAGGAAAAAGTTGATAAATCACTCAAATTAAAGTTAATAATACAGGAGTTGATAAATTTAAGCCGGATTGGATTGTTACATGAACAACTCAAATGAGAATTAATAATCAATAACTAGTTGGTAACTTGATCGCAAAAAAGTTGATAAATCATTCAAATTAAAGTTAGGCTCCGTTCGTTTGCCGGAAAATATTCTCCTTTTAGAAAATATTTTCCCGGAAGTCATTTTTCTGAAAAATATTTTCCTAGAACATAATTTTCTGGTGTTCAGCTAAAATTTAAAAAAGTTTCGAAAAATATTTTACGGTGCTTTCGCGACCGCCGATCCGGGCGGTGTCCGCGACTTGCGGGCGTCCGCAACGGCGGCGCGGTGGCGGCCGATCGGCGGCGGCGACAACAGCCGGTGACCGGCGGCCGACGACCGGCGGCGACAGCGGCGGCGGTCAGCAACCGATGGCGGTGACCGGCGATCAACTTCCTCTTCCACGGAAAAATTTTTCCTCTAATGAGCAATTTTGCCTTCACTTTGGGGGAAAGTAATTTCCTCTTTGTGAAAAGAAGAAATCATTTTCCTGAAAACAATGAAGAATTTGGAGGTGGGGAAGGAAAATGTTTTCCCACAGAAAACATTTCCCCCCCCCCCCCGAACACCGGAAAACGCAGAAAATGTTTATCAGAAAAATATTTTTCCGGAAACGAACGGAGCCTTAGTAATACAAGAGTTAATAAATTTAAGCCATTGTTAAGACAAGTAAATAAAAGTTTGTTAAAAAAAGGAAAGTTGGTAACTAAAGAAAAATAAACTTTCTAATTACTCGAATGATATTTAGAAACTCACTTAGAGAAAAGCTGGATATTGCTCTAATTAAGGTTAAGAATTTCTAAAAAGGTTGATAAATTCAAGGCTTTGCAAAGAAATGCAAATAAAGTTGTAAACAATAAAAAAAAAGTGGACAAATTAAAGAAGCTAAATATATGTCATTAAGTAATTCAAATAGAAACCGGTAACCAATAATATGTATGAACTTAATTGGAGAAAAGTTAGAGAGTTACGCTAATCTAAGTTTGAATCTTTAAATGACTTTATAAATGTAGGTGGTTGCTAACAAGGCAAATAAAAGTTGGTAACTCAATAGAAAAGCTAATAAAATATTTTAGAAAAATAATTAAAAGCCGACAACTAATCCAACTAAGAGTTAGTAACTCAAAACTGTTGATAATTTAATCTAACAAAAGTCAATAAGTTACTCTAATTTAGGTTGGTAATTTCATAAAATGTTAGTAAGTTATATTATTAAAAGTTGGCAATTTCATAAATGCGTTTGTAAGTTACCCATATTTTACCTGAAAAGAAGTCACCGGTCACATTTTCTATGGGAGAAGAACAGCAGAAGTGCTAAAACTTGTGTATGGCGCTCACTTTAATGCCAAAAGTTTTTGTCGGCTCACCTAAGTGCCAAATCAGAGGAAAAACGATCACTTAAGTGCCAACGGTGAGATATTCCGACCAAAATTTATACATGGCATTTTTAATTAAATCTTGTAAATGACTTGGCAAATTTTTAAAAAAATAAAGTCCACGTGGACTTCAAAAACGATGTCGCATCGCCTATATGGCTTCGGAGAAGAATGCAACGTCGTTTCCCTCTTGATAATTGAACGACATGGACGAAGAAGACCAAATTAGGGCTCGTCTGGTCATTGTTCAAGAGAAGAAATTTCCCGTCGCCGTCGCTATACTCTGTCGCCGTCGTCGCTATGCTCCCTCGCCGTCGTCGTCGTCGTTGTCGTTGGCTACTGCTCGCGTGTCGTCTCTTACCCTCAGTCGTTCAAGTTTATTACATTCTCTCCATGGCTTCATTGGATGGCAAAATTATGGCTCTAAGGGGACAATTAGGGCTCCGAGGGCTAAATTGTGGCTCCGAGAGCAAAATCAAGGCTTGGGGGGAGAGATAAACGAGGCATGACTGTTTTGTCTGTAGGAATTGCGAAATAGTGATTGTGGGGACCTCAAGTTTTGATTGTGAAGGTAAAAGTAAGGCTCGGTGCTAGCTGTGTTGCTTCGTTTGTACTATACGACAGCGACTGAGGTTATTTTACTTCGTTTGACTGAGTCTAACAAGACAATTAGAGCAACTTGTTGGCATTTGTGCGTTGTGGTCTCAAAAGCTGATTATTTTGTTTACTTTCGATGCAGCATAGGCATAAGGGACAATGTTGTCGGCATCATTGTTTGCTATGGTGGAGAATTTATCATTGGCACCGAGGAATGGGAATTTGGTGGTGGAAATGAAGGTACTATTTTTTTTTTATGTAAGGAGGCCATCATATATTGAATTCATGAGAGACATAGTGCATTATTTACGATGCAAAGTAGATAAATTACATTACTGTGTTCCTGGGAAGGGCTTGAAGGACGGATTGAGATTCTTGCATGATGATAATGTTGTCAAGGACATCATTTACCATTATCTTCATGGCGAGGAAGCTAAAGTCTATGTTGAGTATTACAGTGACTTTGAAGATGATGAAGGTGGTGAGAGCACTGAAATAGGAAAAGTAGGACAATGTACTCAGGCTGGGGACGAAAGGCAACAGCTAAGGCCGGAGACGTTGGCAAGTCATAGGCCGGGAAGATGTCCCCAAGTTTCTAATGAAGACATACCTAACAAAGAATTGACCGAATTAAATTGGAAATTTGCTCAATTTAGTGAATCGGATGATGAAGTTTTGGGAAATGTAAATTTCCTAAGTGATGACAATGATGGTGAAGAACTTGCAGAATCAAGGCAAAAGGAGAGAGACTTTCTGAGAAATAAATTTGTTTCATTAAGAGAATCACACAAACCACAACCAATGAATAGCCACCAAGAAGCTCCAGCTAATCGTAATCAGACTGAATATGAACAGAGTGGCAGTGAAGATGAGAGTGCTAGATCAGAGAACGAGCTTGAAGATGACAAAGTACCTGTCCGTAGAAGGAAAAGTAAGTATCTTTCCTATGATTCGACTGCTGCATGTTCTGTTTTGTCTGTAGGAATGAAATTTGACAATGCAAAATTATTTAAAGAAGCTATTGTCAAGAACTCCATTGCCGAACAAAGGAGTGTTGAATTTATTAGAATTACGAAAGAATTTGTGAGAGCTAAATGTTCGCAACCAAATTGTTCATGGAAGATCTATGGTGCACTGAGTAGGAAAAACGGGTCATTCCAGATTAGATCATTGCAGGAGGAACATACTTGTTCCATTATTTTTTAGAATAAAAGGGTAACAAGTGTATGGGTGTATGGTTGTCGAAGCACTTCTTCAATACTATCAAAGCGATGTCCGAGATTAAGAGTCCTCAGTTAAAGCAATTGGTAAAGGAGCAGGTAGAGGCTAATGTATCGAGGAATCAGTGCAAAAGAGCCAAGCAAAAGGTGATGAGTACACTGATGGGTCGGTACAAGGAAGAATATGGCCAGGTTTGGGATTATGCTTGCGAATGTATGCTTCAAAACCCATCCAGTAGAGTATATGTAGAAGTTATTGAGAGGCCATTGCCTGATTGTGGGACTAAGTTCGATAGGTTTTATGTTTGCTTTGATGCATGCAAACGGGGATTTTTGGTAGGCTGTAGAAAAGTTGTAGGATTTGATGGATGTTTCTTGAAGGGATTATGTAAGGGAGAGTTGTTAGCTGCTGTTGGAAGAGATGCCAATAACCAAATGTTTCCAATAGCTTGGGCTGTTGTCAAAGTAGAGACCAAGGACACTTGGTCCTAGTTTCTAAAAAATATAATGATTGACCTTGAGATAACCAATGGGGAAGGTTGGGCATTCGTGAGCGACCAACAAAAGGTAATGCCATTAAAAACTGTTGACTTTTTAATATTAATCGCATATTTGATCTTATAAGTATTTTTTGGTTTGAATTATTATAGGGACTTGTTCCTGCATTAGCTGAGTTGATGCCATATGCTGAACATAGAATGTGTGCAAGGCACATATATGCAAACTGGGCAAAGAATTATAAAGGGGTTAAGCTGCAAAAGTAATTTTGGTATATAGCAAAAAGCACAAACATGGCTGATTTTAGAATAACCAAGCAGGAGTTGTTTCGGTTGTCAAATGAAGGTTTTCAAGTATTGTTCGAAACGGAACCTAAGCATTGGTGCAGGGCCTTTTTCGGCGAAGAGTTCAAATGCGATATCATTGACAACAACCTCAGCGAAGCTTTCAATGGCAAAGTACTAGAGGCTAGGTGCAAACCCATCATCAGCATGCTTGAAGACATACGAGTTATGGTCATGACTCGGCTCCAAAGACAAAGAGATGAGGCTACAAAGTGAACTAGACAATGTGGTCCTAGGATTGCAAAGAGATTGGATGAGAACATAGCTACTAGTAGGTTCTGTCATCCAATTTGGAATGCAGATGATGGATATGAGATCATGAACAATGCTGATAAGTATGTCATCCAACTAAAGAGGCGAAAGTGTTCATTTCGAGCCTAGCAACTAATTGGAATTCCTTGTGCACATGCCATTTGTGCCATCCAGTTGAAGCAACTAAACCCAGAGGATTACTTAGATGATTGGTATAAGAAAAGCACATATGTTGCTTCGTACCAATTCATGATGCAGCCTATCAGAAGTAGCAAATTCTTGGGAGTCAATAAACCATGAAGCCCCTACACTTTTGCCACTAAAGAAGAAAATTGGAAGGGCAAAAAAGAAACAAAAAATGTAGGAGGGAGAGATTTCAACTCAGAAGATGAGCAGGACTGGTGTAAAGATGATGTGTTCCTATTGCCAAAAGGAAGGGCACAATAAAAATGGTTGTGCATTAAAGAAACAACTTCAACAACAACAACAGCCATATGTAGAGGCTGATACAGGGCCAACCCAAGGGCTAAATGAAGGGATATTCAGAGAGTCAGGTGTAGGAGCCGATGCAAAGCCGGCCTAGAGGGGCCACCAAAGGGGCTAATGCAGGCAAACGAAGGGCAAGTTGGAGGGCCAGCTCAAGAGTAAATTGAAGAGTCACCGCAAGAGCAAACTGAAGGGTCAGCGCAAGTGCCAACTGAAGAGCCAGCCCAAGGGCCAACCACTGAGTCGACTGTTGAACAGACGAGGAGAAAATATCCTGTAAGTTGTACAATTGGTGTTTGTGTTATTTTTGGGTGAAGTTTAACACGATATGTCTTTATTAGGTGAGAAGAAGACCAATACAAAAGTTATTGAGAGTGAGGCATTCAAGGAATAGGGGAAAAAAGGCTAAGACAATATGATTATGGCCTTTTAATGAGCAACCGGAACCATGACTATTTTGAATGTAAGTTTTGTAGGACTCTTGCATTTAATTTATTTATGATATTTCTTTTTTATTGATAGTATTGTTATGTTGTTGTAGCCTGGTGGAAGTTCGGAAGTGCTTATCTCTCAAGATGGCCCAAGTCAAGAGTCAACGGCTGCACCGAAAATAGGAACCCAAGTGGCAGGAAGAAAGACAAGGGGGACGGCGCCAAAGACCATTGCCGAAAAAATAAGATAGTGGTGCAACGGTGGTGCCACCAACAAGGAACCCAACACCAGTTGCATCTCAACCAAGTGATCCTAGCACCAACATTGACCCTACTCAGAGCTCTCATCAAATGACACGGCTTATAAAGAAAATTGCAACTACTAAGAAGAAGGTACATGGGATAGGAAGGCCGGGTTGAAGAATCAAGGCCGGATAGTTAGAAAGAGTGCAAAGATCATGAATCAAGTCAAATGTCTATTTTCAGGAAAAAGAACTCGGGAGGTTGTTCATATTGACTAATGGGATGAAGCTAAATATGGTAGTTTTTTGTTTTTTGTTGGGAGATTGTGCATATTGACTTGTGGAATTGACATTGTACTGCGTTTAGTCGGTTTAATATTTTTGTTTGGTGGGAAGCCATTGCTTGGATGTAGATGTTATAGTTGGTTATTCATATTGATCACATATAAAAACTAAGTTTAATGTCAATGAACCAATATTTATTTTGTCTATACTTTTGAAATTTTCATATTTTGTTTTTGGTTGTGCTAGTTGTGCCGCTAGTGTGCTAGTTGTACTTGGCTGGTACGGTGGTGGTGGTGGTGGTGGTGATGCAATGGTGGTGGTAGTGGTGCAGTGGTGGTGTTGGCGGCGGTGGTGGTTGTCAAGATGAGGTGGTAGTGGTGCGGTGGTAGTGGTGGTTGATGGTGTGGTGCAATGGTGGTGGTGGTGGTGGTGGTGGTGGTGGTGGTGGTGGTGTAGTGGTGGTGGTAGTGGTGCAGTGTTGGTGTTGCTGGTGCAGTGGTGGTGGTGGTGGTGGTGGTGGTGGCTTTTCTACTATGGTGGTGGTGGTAGTGGTCTTTGTGGTTGTGGTGGTGGTGCGGTGGTGGTGGTGGTAGTAGTGCGGTGGTGGTGGTGGTGGTGGTGATGCTATAGTTGTGGTGGTCTTTGCAGTTGATGGTGGTGTTACTTGGCTCGTATAGGTGGTGGTGGTGGTTTCCGCAGGTGGTGGTGGTAGTGGTTTTGTGGTTGTGGTGGTGGTGCGGTGGTGGTGGTGGTAGTGGTGCCGCGGTTGTGGTGGTGGTGCTGATGGTGGTGGTAGTTTAAAAGAATGGTGTTCTTTGGTGGGCGCGTTGGTGGTGGTGGTGCCGTGGTTGTGGTGCTGTGGCGGTGGTATTGCTTGGCAGGATTATAGGTGGTGGCAATGGTGGTGTTGCTTGGCCGATAGTGGTGGTCGGTGGTCGCGGGTGTGTTGGTGTACCTTGGTAGTGCTAGTGGTCTTGGTGGTGCAATGGTGATGGTGGGCGCATTGGTGGTGCAATGGTAATAGTGGTGGCCGCTTGGTGGTTGGTAAGGCTTGCACCGTGGGAAGCATACCTTTGGTGATTGTTAGCACACCAGCTATGTGAATTCTTTGATCAGTGAAACGAATATATCAACAACTAGCACTTAAGTGCTCACTTTTAAACAATAACCGGCACTTAAGTGATAAGCACCAGATTGGCACTTAAGTGATCACTTTGACCACAATTGACACTTAAGTAATAAGTTTCAGAAAAACTTGGCACTTAAACGATCACTATTTACAACGTATGACACTAAAATAAGGACTTCTGAACTTGGTACCACTCCTTCATTTGACAAGCGTTTACAGCAACAATTGCAGCAAACCAGCATCTCATTACCAGCAAATAATGCAGCAAATAATTACCAGCAATACTAGCAAACCATTACACCAATTCAAACATCTCAAGCAAAACTAAGCAAATTAGAATTAAGAATACACAACTAAGCAAGAAAACTTATCAATGGTCACAACCAATGAATTTCAACCTTCCATTTCCACCATAGATTGCAGCAAACTTTTGTTCCATACAAAAATAGGCTAATACAACTATACTTACAAATTACCCAATACAAGTACATATTTCACTCATCTTCAACTATGGTAGACTGAGAAACTTCTTCTCATCAGTCACTTTACATTTGAGCATAAAATAGGATACACAACAGAATAACAACACAATTAATGCTTGATTGGCAAAGGGTCGGTCGCAAGTGCTAATCGAAGAGCC
This sequence comes from Syzygium grande, assembly GCA_024733475.1. Taxonomy (NCBI): domain Eukaryota; kingdom Viridiplantae; phylum Streptophyta; class Magnoliopsida; order Myrtales; family Myrtaceae; genus Syzygium; species Syzygium grande. Next base: position 11,264,767 of record JAMXDD010000011.1, read on the forward strand.
GGCCCAAGGGCCAACCAATGAGGTCGACTATTGAATGCGGGGAGGAGAAAATATCCGTGAAGTTGTACAATTGGTGTTTGTGTTATTTTTTTGGGCTGAAGTTTAACGATATGTCTTTATTAGGTGAGAAGAAGACCAACTGCAAAAGTTATTGAGAGTGAGGCACCACTGCGAATAAGAGGGGCTCTCGGAAAAAGGCTAAGACAATATGATTATGGCCTTTTTACAGATGAGCGCACCGGAATGACTATTTTGAATGTAAGTTTTGTAGGACTCCTGCATTTAATTTATTTATGATATTTCTTTTTATTGATAGTATTGTTATGTTGTTGTATTCGGTGGAAGTTCGGAAGTGCTTATCTCTCAAGATGGCCCAAGTCAAGAGTCAAAAAAGACCAAAATAGGAACCCAAGTGGCGGGGAAGAAAGACAAGGGGGAGGGCGCCAAAGACCATTGCCCGAAAAAAGAAGATAGCAGGTGCAACTCCAAAACAGCCACCAACAAGGAACCCAACACCAGTTGCATCTCAACCAAGTGATCCTAGCACCAACATTGACCCTACTCAGAGCTCTCATCAAATGACACGGCTTATAAAGAAAATTGCAACTACTAAGAAGAAGGTACATGGGATAGGAAGGCCAGTTGAAGAATCAGGCCAAATAGTTAGAAAGAGTGCAAAGATCATGAATCAAGTCAAATGTCTATTTTCAGGAAAAAGAACTCGGGAGGTTGTTCATATTGACTAATGGGATGAAGCTAAATATGGTAGTTTTTTGTTTTTTGCTGGGAGATTGTGCATATTGACTTGTGGAATTGACATTGTACTGCGTTTAGTCAGTTTAATATTTTTGTTTGGTGGGAAGCCATTGCTTGGATGTAGATGTTATAGTTGGTTATTCATATTGATCACATATAAAAACTAAGTTTAATGTCAATGAACCAATATTTATTTTGTCTATACTTTTGAAATTTTCATATTTTGTTTTTGGTTGTGCTAGTTGTGCCGCTAGTGTGCTAGTTGTACTTGGCTGGTACAGTGGTGGTGGTGGTGGTGGTGATGCAATGGTGGTGGTAGTGGTGCAGTGGTGGTGTTGGCGATGCAGTGGTGGTTGTGCGATGGGGTGGTAGTGGTGCGGTGGTAGTGGTGCGGTGATGGTGTTCTTTGGTGCAATGGTGGTGGTGGGTGGTGGTGGTGGTGGTGGTGGTGGTGGTGTAGTGGTGGTGGTAGTGGTGGTGGTGGTGGTGGTGGTGGTGGTGGTGGTGGTGGTGGTGGTGGTGCTGTGGTGGTGGTGGTAGTGGTGCTGTGGTTGTGGTGGTGGTGGTAGTAGTGCAGTGGTGGTGGTGGTGATGCTATAGTTGTGGTGGTGCTGCAGTGATGGTGGTGTTGCTTGGCTCGTATAGGTGGTGGTGGTGGTGGTGCAGTGGTGGTGGTAGTGGTGCTGTGGTTGTGGTGGTGGTGCAGTGGTGGTGGTAGTGGTGCTGTGGTTGTGGTGGTGGTGCAGTGATGGTGGTGGTAGTGGTGCAGTAATGGTGTTGCTGGTGCAGTGGCGGTGGTGGTGGTGGTGCTGTGGTTGTGGTGCTGTGGTTATGGTGGTATTGCTTGGCTCGTACAGGTGGTGGCGGTGCAGTGGTTGTGGTGGTGCAGTGGTGGTGGTGTTGCTTGGCTGATAGTGGTGGTCGTGGTGTTGTGGTTTGTGTTGTAATCTTGGTAAGTGGTCTTTGGTGGTGCAATGGTGATGGTGGTGGCGCATTAGTGGTGCAATGGTAATAGTGGTACTTGGTGGCTGGTGTAAGGCTTGCACCAGAAGTTATATATGCTGGTGCGAGGTGCAAGCTGCTGGTGCGCTAGCACACCAGCTATGTGATTGCTGCTGGTGCAGTATCAGTGAAACGAATATATCAACAACTAGCACTTAAGTGCTCATTTTTAAACAATAACTGTCACTTAAGTGATAAGTTTTCACCACGATTGGCACTTAAGTGATCACTTTTGACCACAATTGACACTTAAGTAATAAGTTTCAGAAAAACTTGGCACTTAAACGATCACTATTTACAACGTATGACACTAAAATAAGGACTTCTGAACTTGGTACCACTCCTTCATTTGACAAGCGTTTACAGCAACAATTGCAAAACAAACCAAAGATCCCATTACCAAAGCAAATAATGCAGCAAATAATTACCAGCAATACTAGCAAACCATTACACCAATTCAAACATCTCAAGCAAAACTAAGCAAATTAGAATTAAGAATACACAACTAAGCAAGAAAACTTATCAATGGTCACAACCAATGAATTTCAACCTTCCATTTCCACCATAGATTGCAGCAAACTTTTGTTCCATACAAAAATAGGCTAATACAACTATACTTACAAATTACCCAATACAAGTACATATTTCACTCATCTTCAACTATGGTAGACTGAGAAACTTCTTCTCATCAGTCACTTTACATTTGAGCATAAAATAGGATACACAACAGAATAACAACACAATTAATGCTTGATAACACTTCCTTTCAATTTTCATTCTTGAAACTTCCTTCTTCAAATAATTGGTCAGAGATACTAACGCCTCATTTCAGCTTGCATTGAGTCCACATCCTCCAATTCATCCATTAATGCAGGTGGGCATTGATGGCGTCCTTCAAGTAGCTCCAAGATCACCTTTGTCGCTTGACCGGAGAATTTCGCATCAACCCATTTGAAATATTTGCACTTCGAGCCTTCTTTGTACCTGGCGCAACCATTAAATCTTCTTCCGGGGTTCAACCCAGTCCAAGATGTTCTTGTTGGACTTGGCAACCCGCAAAAACAGTAACATTCGCCCTCTTGTTCGCTTCGTTGAAACGAATTTGAGTCGCTACCGACTCTACAACTATCCATTTGCAAGATTGAGCTTGTAACTACGGGAGCGAATCAAAATAGGATTTCAATTGGGGAGAAGATAGCCGGTTAGGGTTCCAAATTGAGGGATTCTCTTGATTTGAGGATTTAGGGTTCTTATTTAGGGGGAAAGAGCACTAAACTGCATCGTTTTAGGGATGGGATGCTGATTGGACTCTCCAGCGAGCCACATCGGCTTAAGAAACTAATAAGAAAATGCCACGTCGGATTTCTGACCAAACTAATCGGAGTTGGCACTGAAATAAGCATTTTTTTTAAAAATTTGGCACTAAAGTGAGCGCCGTACACAAGTTATGGCACTTCTACTGTTCTTCTCCCCATTTTCTATTGATGATTTTTTAACAGTAAGCTACAATTATTGAAATTCACTAGTATGAAAAAATCCTCATTTTTTTTGTGCACAGAATAATAGAAATTCTGCCTGCATTTTTTCAAATGATTTGTGGAGTGAAAAATCAGGAAGGAGGAATTTAAAAGTACAATACCTGTTGGTTCACAAAGAGAATAATAATTAAAAAAAAGGATTTAAAGCAGGGAATTTTAGGTCAAAGTAGGTCCTCCATATGCATAAAACAAAGTTGATAAATTTCTTGAAAGCATCTAAAGTTATTGAGAAAAAGATGCAGGGGGATGGCGATAAGATGGCAAAATCAACGAATTCATCCTTCCTTTTCTTGATAGACATGCATGCACGGTCGTGCTCCTTTCTAGGGTTTCTTTCCTTCTTGGTTTTCCATGAACACCCCGTCGCTCCTTTTCACAAAAAGCAAAGAAACTCAGGCTGTAGATTACACTTTGACTAATCTCTTTGCTTTATCATCAAAAGATAAAGATCATTTGAATAGACTTTTAGGAAACAATTTCTTTCGGTCGTATACATACATCTAGATATCCTCCTAAAGTTTCAACTACCCATTGTATTGTACTCCATGATTAGCATCATCGCTCAATGATTAGCGCATAGATTAATCGAGGATGGTGTGGTGATGTTCTGTGTTTTGTCGCCGTGTTTCTCCATGCGCGAAGACGAAGATATTGTTGGGGTTTAAGGAAGATTGGGACTTCGATCTCACTGATTTTGTGCCATGTGATATGTGGACTCCATTTGCCTTGAGAGATCGGAACTTTTTCTAATTTAAGTGCGTTTGACGTCGCGCGTTAGTTAAGATTGGCTTAAAGCCACACCCTTTTTTTTTTTAATTCTAGCCGAGGCATTGACCAAATATGGCCTTTCAAAAGGTAAGGTCAAAAAAAATCAAAAAAAAAAAGGAGGTAAGGTCAAGCTTTGCATGTGAGAGTGTCAGTCCATTCCGTGGGCTGGTTTCATCCAAAACCATGGGTTCTTCATCATTGCTCGCATGTTCGTCGGCTCGGTATGTATTAAAATATTAAAATATCAAGTGAAGCATCCATCTAGCAGTATAGACGTACAGAATAGTCAGAACAATTGACAGTAATACTGTAAGATTTCACGTGATATTAGAATAAGAGATTTTCGAATCTTTTATGCGCAGGAGGGAGATTGGGAATGATAAAATATTTAAATATTAAAGAGAAAATATTATCAAAAATTTTAAATTATGTCATTTATGACAATTTATCCTAAACTTTTTTTTATAACACGAAAAATCTCAAATTATGCCACTTATAACAAATTGATCTTAAATTTTTTTTTGTGGCACGAAAAACTCTAAACTGTGCCACTTATAATATATTTACCCCATAATATATTGGCCCATGAGCATTTTCATCTTTTTCCTTTTTATATTTTTTTCCTTTTTTTTTTCTTTTCTTCTCCGTTGAGGCAGTCGACGTTGGCATCAGCAAGGGCTACCCTCGCCCAATATCGGATCTGGCGAGAGCAACCCTTGCCCAACGCTAGCGAGGGTCGCCTTCACTTGGGCGAGCAAGGCTGCCCTCGCCCGACCCCGCCAAGGCAGCTCTCGCCTGACGAGGGCTACCCTCGCCGAAGAAAAGAAAAGAAAAAGGAAAACAAAAAACGAAAAAACGAAAAAGATGAAAATGCTCATGAGCTAAAGTATTGTGGGGTAAATGTGTTGCAAGTGGCATGATTTGAGGTTTTTCATGTCACAAAAAAAAGTTCATAGTAAGTTTATCACACGTGATATAGTTTAGGGTTTTTCGTATCACAAAAAAAAGTTCAAGGTAAATTTTTTATAAGTGACATAATTTGAAATTTTTAGTGATATTTTTTCAATATTAAATCACAACGCATGAATTTTTAGAATACTTGATATGATGGCAATTGGCAGTAAAATTTATGAGTGCATGTGGATCTATTTGCGAACCTACAGGTCAAATCCTTTTTAGGTAATCATGCACTTATTTGATACATGTCGTCTTAATGATTCCTTCCTTTGATTGTATTCCACTATTTTCTCCTTTGTCCATTTCGTTCACAAAATTTTCAAATTCGGACCTTTCCTCGTGAGGAAATAACCTCTTTCCACCCAAAAGTGTAAAAACCATGCTTTCAAAAGCCAAATTTGGCAATTTCTTTTCGACCAAAGAAAAAAAAGCCAAATTTGGCAATTTCTTTTCATCGCGGAAGAAAAGGAAGATGCAAATAATTGATAATGTTAAAAGGATTTGAAGGGGGCTAATGCAAAAAGAAAAAGCATCAATCTTTAATTTGAGTGACAATTCTAATCCGAACTTTTTTTCTTTCAATAAAAAGCATCAACTTTTACTCGAATCTCAAATCCAACTCCCGTGATGTGAAATTTTCAAATTGTTCGGACCATATTTGAGATTTAAGTGAAAGTTTGTGATTTTTTATGGAACTGAAAAAAGTTCGAACCAGAATTGTTACCCAAAGTAAAATTGATGATCTTTTTGGAATTAGGCCGTTATTACGTGATGGGCTTGACTGTGCTCGAACAGGACTCTCTCTAAACCCGATTGCCAAGCCTAATAATGTTCCTATGTGCGCCCGGCTCGCGCTCGCCCGAACCCATCTGACTCATCACATATCTATACACCATCGTCTAATTTGTGGACACAAGCTAAGTAGAACTTTTCCTTTTCGAAAAATAGAAAAAAAAATCAATCTAATATACCAAGTGAAAATACAAAACATTGGAGAAATTGGGCTTCGTAAAGCGAAAGGCCCATCAAAGCCCAGGTTCGGCCCACAGACAAGATCAGTCCTTGAGTTTTTCTCTGCTCCGTTTCTTCTTCGCCCGCTAAACCCTGGCCTCAACCACCGCACCGCAATGACCTTCCTTCGCGGCGCCGCGCGGAATCCCCGGTCCGCCGCCGCCGCCGCCGTCGCCCGCCCACGCGCCTCCTCGAACCCCAACCCGACCCCCATCGTCATCCGCGACGAGCCCACCAGCGCTTACTATGACGACCTCGTGAACGCCGCCGGCCGCCACGGCGACTTCGCCACGGTCCGCAACCTCCTCAACAAGCGCGTCCGCGACGGCTGCTTCAACACCGGCGACACCTTCAGGTTCCTCACCCAGGCGGAGACCTCCCTCTCCGCCCTCGACGACCTCATCCGCGCCCTCTCCAGCCTCGACGGCGGCTTCCCCCGGAAGAGCGCCTTCGACGCGCTCATCGCCCGCCTCTGCCGCCTCGGCCGCCCCGAGGACGCCCTCCGCGCCGCCGAGACGATGGCGAGCGGCGGCTTCGGCCTCAACCCCGTCACCTTCCACCCGATCCTCAACCTCCTGACCCGCCGGGGCGACTTCGAGGGGGCGCGGCGGGTGGCGGGCCTGATGAGGGACCGCGGGGTGGCCCCGGACCTGACGGCGCACAACTACTTCCTCACGGCGCACTGCTACCGGGGCGACCTGGCCTCCGCCGCGCGGGCGATGGAGGAGATCGAGCGGGAGGGGCTCGGGGCGGACACCCGGACGTACGACGCGCTGGTGCTGGGGGCGTGCAGGGCGGGGAAGGTGGGGGCGGCGGTGGGGCTGCTGCGGCGGATGGCGGGGGAGGGGGTGTCGCCGCTGTACAGCGCGCACGCGCACGTGATAAAGGCGATGGCGAGGCGGGGCTGGGCGGCGCAGGCGGCGGAGCTGGTGAGGGCGTACGCCGGGAGGGACAGGGCGCTGGACGGGGAGAGCTACGGGGTGCTGGGGACCGAGCTGATGAGGCTGAGGAAGGTGGAGGAAGCGAGGAGGGTGGTGGAGGAGATGGCGGAGAAGGGGCTCATCATGGGGGGAGAAGCTGCGAGAGTTTTACAGGTCGAATCCCAATGTTGGGTAATTCACTAAACTTAAAGTCATTTTGGACTTTGGAATCCTTTTGATCCGATGAGCACCGCGGGGTATTATAAGATTTGCCCCCTTATGATCATGCCATAAGTTCTTATTCAATATTGAACATTTTCGTACGATCGGGAACTTGGGTTGAACAATTTAAAAAGTTTAGCGATTACGAACAAATTAAAAATCCGACACGATTCGACGTTTAGTTAAAGTTTCGTCTACTACATTGAACAAATTAAAAGTTCATGAATCACGTTGCACATTGAACTAAAGTTTATAGATCATTTGTATCATTATACAATTATCCGCATCAGCTACAATTCGAGGCAATGTCGTTGTGTGATCAGATGGTCAAGTAGTCAAGAGTGGTGGCACGAAGAGCGAATATGATGCGACACCTCACATCAGATCGTTCCTTGATCTCAATCATGACCAATTTGTGCCACTTGAGGTGGGTTGAGATGTAGCCGAGGAAGCGTTCTTATCTCGATCTCGACCAATTTCTGCCACTTGAGGTGGGTAGAGATATGGCCGAGGAAGCATCTGCCAAGAATGTGATGGATCCTTCCTCGTCATATTATCTCAACACCTTCAACGATCCCATGGTCGAGGGTAACAAGTGCGCATTTTGAGGAAAAAACAAAAAACAAACTCGGGATTATTAACAGATAGCTAGAAAAGCCAATTACGAAATTTCTCTTGGTATTATAGCCAAGTTCTACCTCGCTTCATTTCGCATGTGTTCCCCAAGTTTGTCAAATTTTACACATCGTTCTTAATCGGCATACACATGAGAAGGGTGTTAAAATATTTAACATAACTTATCTAAGAGATTTATATGCTATTTATAAACATATCGTATCTCTTCACTTAGCGATTTAAGTTTTTGAGTAGGACATTTTAACAATCACCTTATTTTTCATTCCTCAACGATGAGACGAGAGAGTAATGAATGATGGCCTGTCGAGGTTAATCCTAGAGTATTCAATAAAATAAATCGCACGAGAAACACAAGTTCATTCTCTTATCCAACCATTTCGTTAGGTTGTCCTAGCATAGTCTAAGCTTAAGCATTTGGCTTTACGTGCTACATAAAAGAATTGCATCGATGAGAACTAGCCATAAGAAAACAGAGAGAGGAAAAGCAAGTTTTGTACTGATTCAGAAATTTGTCGATCGGCCACCTACGAGATTCGGTTTCAATTTGTAGCAGCTAAGTCAAATGAATTTCTTTTTTTCCTAATTCATAGGATTAGATAACAAAAATCTTGTCCTCAAGCAACAATGGAGACTCGTAATAGAAAAGAGTATGCATTTTGATATGAGAATTGAATCAGACAAATCTACCCAGACAAACACTGGGGATCATGAGATGCGTTAAAAGGCTGCACGGTCTAACCAAACGCATTTGCTTTGAGCAAAATACACTTGAGCCAAAGAGCTTTGGGGAAACGATTTTGCATTTCCTCAAAGTTGAACCAAACGGGCCCTAAGACTCCTAACCATTCTCATCTTGTGTTTAGGTTCTTTTTCTTGTTCGTTTACTTCTTTCTATTTCTATAGATTTCCATGGATAGAATCGGCAAGAACTTACAAGGTGGGTTCTGGGGGTGGTATAGCTGGTAGAATTATTCCTACTATATCCACAATCTTCGTATCCATATAAAAAGATATGTACCATCTCTTGCCGTGATCAGCGACTTCTACTCTAGAATAATCAAATCCCCATCCATACTTTTTGCGAATGTCACATGCTCTTCAATATAATAAACGCTACTTGGCCAAATGTATATTGATATTTCTATTAAAAGACGTATGCTAATCCTGGAAGATTTCAAGCTTGCAGAGGTCAGGAACTAGAATGGCTTCTCCAGTCAGTACACCTTAGCCTCAACGTTGCGTTGCCTAATACGACACGCCGAGTAGTTTCATGAACATTTCACCAGAGAGCTCTCAAAGCCATCCACAGGTCCAAAGCCAGAGTTTGACAGGGCAAATTCATATTCTAGAAATGCTTAAAAAATTGGACTTTTTTGGTTAGAAAACTCACTGTGATCGTAACCAACCCACCGAGGCCGGACTTTCCACCAGGTGGCGGCAACCCAGAAGGCCTCCACTCCTTCCTAACACCCATCCAATTGTCTTTAGTCATATACTGTACAAACAGAAGCAGTCAAGAGTCTCTGCAATTAAATTAATCCTGGGAAGAATGGAATTCTCTTCATGCAATTAAATAAAGAACAATAAAAGAAGAACCCACCATGATATCAACGATGGCTGGGGATATAAAAACCCTTTGGAAGGAGCAACACCAATGGATGTTTCTCCTCCTCTTCCCTTGCGTCCTCCAATGGCTTTCTCTGGCTTCTTGCCAACTGGGGCTTTATTGGATTCACTCATTCACATATCGAATGAAGTCTCTTCCATGGAAAAGTTCCCTTTTGTCCAGGTCAGGAACACATCGACCATGATCAGGAGGATCAAGCTTCTCTCGTCCTTGTTCGAAGAGATTCAAGAGACAAACACAAAGCTCCCACCTTCTTCAATACTGTGCCTGACCGAGTTGTTCTCCGTGATACAGAGAGTGAAGCTTGTCATCCAAGGTTGCAAAGATGGCAGCTGCCTCTGGAACCTGATGCAAATAGAGTATATCTCGAAACAGTTCTATGTATTGGTGAAGGAAATGGGACGAGCGCTTGATATCTTGCCTCTGAGCTTGCTTCACATAACAACTGACATCAGAGAGCAGGTTGAGCTCCTTCACAAGCAAGCGAAACGGGCCGAGCTCATCGCCGATAACAGAGAGCTTCAAAGGAGAGATGATTTCCTGAGACTGATGGCTTCCAACAACGAGAAGAACAGCAAGAACAAGGGCTTTGTTGATTTCGACAAGGTGAAGGACCTTTTGAGCGACATTGGTTTGAGGGATCCACTGGATTATGAGGAAGAGATATCGAAGCTAGAGGCCGAAGCACAGAGGCAAGCCGGGACAGGCGGACTGATCGTGGTTTCCAACATCAACAACCTCATCTCTCTTGTTTCGTATGCCAAGTCATTGATCTTCAGCAGCAATGAAGAGGCTGAGAAAGTCAAAGGAAGTTCGGCGCATTACTCCTTGACCGCATTAAGGAATTATGATCTTTCTTCATCCTCACAAATGATTGTTACCAACGTCCCCGACGAGTTCCGGTGCCCAATATCGCTGGATCTAATGAGGGATCCTGTGATAGTATCATCGGGTCACACGTATGACCGTACTTCGATCGCCCAGTGGATCAATTCGGGGCACCATACGTGCCCCAAGAGCGGGCAGAGGCTCATCCACATGGCCCTTATTCCCAATTATTCACTGAAGAGTCTAGTGCACCAATGGTGTCAAGAAAACAACATCCCTCTCATAGAACACCCATCATCTTCTTTGTCTGAATTGGAGAGAAGTAGCAGCGGCCAGAGAAACTCGTCTGAGAACGCCATAGATCACCTATCCGCTGCGAAAGCCGCCGTCGATGCTGTCAAAATGACAGCTGAGTTTCTGGTCGGGAAGCTAGCCACCGGATCGCCAGAGATACAGCGGCAAGCAGCGTATGAGCTCCGGCTGCTAGCGAAGACTGGGATGGACAACCGCCGGATAATCGCCGAGGCCGGAGCTATTCCTTTCCTCGTCACACTACTGAGCTCTCAGGACCCGAAAATACAGGAAAATGCGGTAACCGCACTCCTCAACCTCTCCATCTTTGACAACAACAAGATCCTGCTAATGGCGGCAGGAGCAGTCGAGAAGATCGTAGATGTCCTCGAGTCTGGGAAGAACATGGAGGCAAGAGAAAATGCAGCGGCAGCAATCTTTAGCCTGTCGATGATCGACGACTGCAAGGTCAGCATCGGCGGGCACCCGAGAGCGATTGCAGGGTTGGTCAGTCTCTTAAGAGAAGGCACTTCGACCGGAAAGAGAGACGCTGCGACTGCCTTGATCAATCTTGCGGTTTATAATATCAACAGGGTGAGTGTCGTGGCTGCCGGAGCGGTTCCCCTGCTAATTGATCTTTTGATGGATGATAAGGCAGGGATTACAGACGATGCGCTTGCTCTGCTCGCTTTGCTGTTGGGGTGTCACGAAGGCTTGGAGGAAATAAGGAAGAGCAGAGTACTTGTGCCTCTTCTCGTCGATCTGCTGAGATTCGGTTCTCCGAAAGGAAGAGAAAATGCTATCACTCTCCTGCTAGGTCTGTGCAAAGATGGAGGAGAGGAAGTTGCGGGGAGATTGTTGATGAATCCAAGAAGCATACCTTCGCTTCGGAGCTTGGCAGCTGATGGGTCTTTGAGAGCACGAAGAAAAGCCGATGCGTTGCTCAGATTATTGAACAGATGCTGTTCTCACTCTCGCAATCCTGTTGGATGAGTCAGGGCAGTTGAGTACGTGGGTGTGTAAATGTGTGAATAACACATAAAAGAGAAGTTACATTTCCATTTGTTCAGTGTAATCAAATACTCAGGGAGTGGATAAATCTTTGTCTCGGAGACATCCCTTGAGAGCAAAAGGAATTTCAATGTCAATCTGCAGAAGAATTTTGATACATCGCTGTCTCTTATCATACACAAAATGCATCTAAAAATATGGGGTGAATTCCTAAAAGACCTTTAACTTTAGGTCAAGTCCAAAATATGCCCCAAACTTTTTTTTTGTCTCGGAAAATACCCCAAAGTTTAGGTTTAGTCCTAAATCTGCCCCAAACTTTGTTTTGTGTAAAAAAATCAGCAAATTTCAATTTATTTTCAATAATATGCCCCTTTAATTCAGTTCCAACTTGACGTGATACTTACACGTCATAACAAATCCACATTAGCAAAGTAATGGAGCGACAAGTAGAGACCGACGTCGCATTTCCACTTCGATAACAAATCAAACCAAATAACAATTATTGAAATTCTCCAAAAAAAATCATTCTAGAATATGAAAGTTAGGGATGATAACAAATCCACCCCAAAAAACTTTTTTTAATTTGAAAAAAAAACCTAATTTTTAGATTTAGTCCAAATTTGCTTCGATTTTCTTTATCTAAAAAAAACCCTATTACTTTGTTGATGTGAATTTAATATCGATATTGAAATGCCACGTCAAATGGAGATTGGATCATCGAGACATTTTTTAAAATAAATTGAATTTTGGTAACTTTTTTTACACAACAAAATTCGGGACAGATTTAAAACTAAACTTAAAATTTAAGGTTTTTCTTAAGACAAAAAAAAGTTCATAATAGATTTGAAACTAGACCTAAAGTTTAGAGTTTTTTCTAAGATATAAAAAATTCAGGACAGATTTAAAACTTTAGTTAAAATTTGGGGAGGGGGGGGTGGGTTAGTGAATTAGACCAAAAATATGAAAGGACAACTATTGTGCTTGGAAAAGACTTGTCACTGCCGATACCAACAAAATGAGTTCCAACATTGATCATTTGATAGGCGAAACTGGTCATCGTTACAAACTCTTGTTACATGAGCAGCTCCAAAAAGGTAGGCCCTTAAGAATTTACATGGGCTCACACTCTCTCTGTCTCTCTCTGTCTCTCCCCTCTCCCTGTATATATGGAGTGACAAGGGTTTAAATTAAATGAATGACTGGGTGAGAAAAATCCAACTTTGAGAAGGTTCAACTTCTGTTCAACCAATTCGAAGTGAGCTGATGCAGTGGAAATATAAGCTCGAATACCAGCAGTGAACCATCATTCACATCAGGGAAAGTCCGAGAACCAAATCTGTGCTTCACAATTCTACCAGTTCCAATCCAATGTGTTCCCCGTTTATCTTGTATCTCCAGTACCAACTTCCACTATCGACCATGTTCGGTGCGAGTGTTTCTAATTGAACTGAAAAGCCTGAAATGTAGATGGAAGAAAAGGTGAACATCTTACCCATCGCCTTAAGATCACAAAATGGGTAAAAGTGCAATTTTAGTCCACTAAATTTCAGTGTACGTACAATTTGGTCCTTTAACTTTTATTTTATGCAATAAAGTCTTTTTATAATTCTTGATTTATGCAATTTGATCATCTAATTTTATTTTGTTCATTCAAGTTTCTTGATATGTGCAACCCAGTGCTTCATTTACTTCTTGTAACTAACATAATCAAATTAGGGTTTCTTGTTTCTCGCTAATTTGGTGCCACACACAGTGACAATGCCACATCAACGGCTTAAAGTGAGCAATTGACCGAACAATTTGATTGCACAACCCAAGAAAATTAGTGGACCTAATAGTACAAAATAAAACTCAGAGGACTAAATTGCACAAATCAAGAAAGTTAGAGAACTTGATTGAATAAATTAAAAAAGGACGACTAAATAGCACAAACGCTGAAAACTTAGCAGACTAAACTGTACTTAACCCTCGGAATATTGCAAAAAGAATTATATGAGCAAGAAACAAACCAATAGTGAGGATTTTGGGTGTTGGTGGGGTAATTGGCAAGGGCTTACAAGAGAAGGGAATGATAAGCTGCAAAAGATTTTGCATGCTTCTAGCAGGATCGAGATGGTAAAAGTGATAATGCATGCTGATCCACACACGTCACTAAAGGATTGTTGTCTTCCCCTCGATTCCGAGGAGACTTTTATAACGAAACCCAAAAATAGACAGCACATATCATGAAAGGGATGCCATTTACACTACAAACCTGAGATTCTAGGAGTAATCTTCATCTTATGGCCATCAGGAACTTCAAAAACATGATTTCCCTGCCATGGGAACGAAACTATCAGTAATAGAGTCAATGCATAATTACAAAAAACGAAGTGCATGACACGCAAAATTTTCCACAATTAATGGTCGACATGTATTTCTAAAGTTGGAGCCCTGCATCATAACACTTTCCTGCCACAACAAATAGAATTGACCCACTATTTTCACATCCTACAAGGAAATAATGTGTGGAAGCACGGCTCTTATGGAGGTCGAATAAATAATAGGCTTGCACCTGTGCCAAGATGTGTCAATATTAGCTTAATCCTGTAATTTATGTCCAACTGGTGCAAACCTGAAAAGAGACTTCTGTTGCCTCAAATTCTGCATTCCCATGCAGTATGACCTTCAGGGACTCTGACCGCTGAACATCATGTTTCCAGAATACATTTCCCGAGAATTTCCAGTCGATTCCTTCATTTAAAACCTTGACATTCTGTAACTTACATCTACCACACCTACAAAATTAAATAAGATTCAAAAAAACATGTCCACGACTCTAGAAGAAGCAAGGGAACCAAAAGAGGGAAAATACATCACCTGTGGCCATATTGTAGAATCAGATCACCATTTTTACCCATTCTAGTTGAGCCCATGACATTTTCAGCCTCAATAATCAGGCTTCCCTCAAGCTGGAATACAGGTACCCAATTAGCTCAGAAAATAAGGCACTACATAGGTCGAGTCCTGTAAGTATCAATATGCACCTGAACATCTCTCCATAAAAACTCTGCAACCTCGACTATTAACTCGGATCCTTTGCTTATGGAACCTCCACAAAACTGTGAGAAAGAAGCCAAAGGAGGTCAGATTATTTCAACATCACAGGGCATAAAATCCAGAGCACCTAATTCATTCATTTAGAAAGAAACAAAACCAAAGCAGTTTGAAACAAATTAAAGCAGTTCCCCAGAAAGTCCTAGGATCATCATACCATGCAATTAGAATGTGAGAGGTAACCTCTAACTTGACATTCCAAATAAACAATTCTCATGACAGACCACAAGATTGAATGTTTACCTTTTGCCGTGAGACCTCCCAAAGTGGGCCAAGTGCTGGGTGAAGAAGAATAAGAAATGGTGGTCCAGAATCAATGTACTTCTCATTCCCTTCTATCTGCAGCAAAGAAAAGAAAGTAGGATTAATCAAACATGCACCAAAAATAATGTATTTTGCATCACTTTTAAAACCAAATATTGATGTGTTTTGTTTTAGCAAAAGGAAGAAACTACAAACAAGCAACCGAGGAACAAGGAAAATACAAATGGACAAACAATGCACGAAATGATTTTTATGGAATCAACTGACATGACCAATCTGCAGCAAGACCATGTGCCATACCTCAGGAAGGTAAATGTTACATTGGGAAAGAATGTCATGGGCATTCCGCATTATATCCAACAGTGAACCTTCTGGGGTCTGCACAAGAGTACATAACGGGTCACCATGCATGAAGAGTGTCCACTAGGTCCATGAAAATAAAAGTAGAAAACCCCAGAAAGCTCACTCTCTGTATTATGTTACCGCTGGCATTGGGTGTCTATCAATCTTTGGTCATAGGCAACTCAAGGAAAGTTCAAAATAATAAAAGAAGCAAGTTTATAAAACATTAATTACCTGATGTAAAGACATGTCCAAAGGTTTCCGCTTCTTCTTGGCAGAGGAGGTGACCCTTCTCCTTTCATTGTACACTAAAAAAAGTGTCCAGCTCATCTAGCAATCAATCCAAAACAGATGTCATAGATGGATATATCGAGTCACTGCAATAGCCATTTTATGAACAATGTTAGAGGGGCCGACCTTCCACACCCTTATAACGACGAGATGAATAGGTATTAAGAAAGCTATCTGCAATATTCTGCATGGTGCATTCCAGCCTTCCACCACTAACACTGTCAAATATAAAGAATTACCTGTTAGTGTGATATATTTCATCCAGAGAAGGGGGGGGGGGGGGGGGGTGAGGGAAAGTTGGAGGTTTATATCTGATCAGAATTCTAAAAGAGACACAACATCACACAACATCAAGAGCATCGGAAGACTAAATTAATTTCCCAAACAAGTAGTAAGAGCACCAAATAATTTCGTTCACACCATAATACTGGCATCTAGAAGCAACACAACCCATCAGATTGTTTATCTAAGCCGTTATTAAGCAAATGTCCTACCACATTGCAAGAGCAAGCTGAGTGTAGCATGTACTCTACACAGAATTGACTGCTTAGTATAATTACTAGCTAGCTAAATTTCTTTGAATATTACAAGCCTATTCCCCACAATACCACTCAAGCAACATTGTCTCATAAAAGGAACCAACAATCACAACTAGAAAAAAGGGGAGACAGAATGGAATGTAGACAGGAATACATGCCTATGCCTGTTTCCAAAGTCGTCCACGTATTCAATTGGCTTTTTTATATTAAGCACCATGCCTGGTAGACTCTTTTTGTCTTTAGACGATGCAACTAGCTCAGCAGATTGTAAATCCACATATAGGATGTTTGTATTGGCAGGGAATTCTGCCTGCAAACTAGAACAGAGAAGAAAAGTGAATTGATTATTAATAGTAGAGTAGTTCCCAAAAACTTGGAGCCACATATCAATTTACCTATTAGAAGATCCAGTAGCTATCCCAAACTTGTCAAACTCAGTATACTCGATGCATGATAAACCATATGCCCACTTCCCATCACGATTCTTTCTCTCAATGAGAACATTGATTCCTTCTGTAGCACCCGCGCTGCGCTTACATGAAGCAAACCCAAATTTCTGCTTCACGAGAAATCAGAGAAGGGAATGAGCATTTTCTCCGATTAGTTGACTTACTCCACATATCACCCAGGAAAAATATATATCAAATGGATGCTAAATATAGTTATCACGTCGATTTTTCGAGGCGTTAGCATTGATGTTATGGAATGCATTTATCTGCATATATGCCTTCATAGCACACAAAAAGTCATTAAGCTGTGCGCAGATAGCTCATAAATGATAGCTGTTTCCAAGCGTCAGTATAACTCAAGTCAGGTTCCTTCCTTCATCCTCCATAATAGCGTAGACTTCATCATATAGCCAAAGAAAAAAGAGTTCAACCTTTTCAAATTCTGGGATCAACAGAAGAAGCTCATAAGATCGAAATGCAGAGAGAAGAAGAATTATCATGCCACACAATTATTACGCATCTTAAGTCTCTCGGCTCAGCGCAGTACATCGAAAACAATAGAAAGGAAAGAAAAGCAACCCATTATGCAAATCTTCAACTCTTATATCTCTACCTACACATGTAAATGTTCATCAAGGTTTTGAGGTCATGACTACCACCATCTTCACCCATGTTCTGCTCCTCTGATTTCATATCGAATAATTTTCATCTTAACGTGACCATTAACCAATAAGCTCCAGATGGTACCACTCACGGTCTTATTGCAATCTCTAATTAGGAATCTGCTAAACCTGATTTAGTATTTTGGAGATGAGTGACTAGAGGAGACACTTATAAGATGATTAGGTTGTTCAGAATTCCACTGTTGGACAATTGGCATAATGTGCATAAACGAAACAAAACCACTTACTTGCGAGAGCTGAGATCATTATTTTAATGAAGAAAGCCATCAATTCACATAGACAAACCCTACATACAAAATGCCCTATGTTTATATAGTTTGTAGGAACCAGGAAGAAAGGAAGAGCATGAAATTCACTGTCTTTGCAGTGTTCAGCAATAATACCAGCAGAATGTGTAGCGGGACTACTAACTTTCCTGGAGAATGCAGGTTTCTAGTTCCAAATAGGATGGCATCCTCCTTATTAACAATTCCATGGCAACCGCATGACATCTTGAAGGAATATAAATGAGTTTGATGACTCACACAAGTAAATTATTGCCATGAAATGTGGAAGTCACTCAGAAGTTTCTTTGAAGTCCCGAGAAAGAATGGTACACAATATGTATTCATACCTTCTCATGACGTAACCCAATCCCTGACAACGCCAAGAGTGTCAAGTCTGTGGCAGCAACGACATTACTGCAGAAAAATAACTACAGATGATGTTCCGGCTCTCAACCAACAAAAGAAACAAACATGAACCAGAACGGACTAATAAGACCTGACTTGTCTAATAGTGGCGCCTTTCCTTCCATGTTTGTAGAACCATTCAAAGATGCCTCTGTCATAAGCCAGTTTCCATATAACACCATGACCACCAGGTTTGCATACAGGCACGAATGATTTTGTGATGATCCACTGTCCATCTTCTGGACTTACAGCTGGTACAAGAGGCTGCCAAATACACGGCACATTTTAGGTAAGCACCAAATGTTGACACTAACTTGAGCCTTTAATTAGATAGCAATAAAGATGAAAGAAAGTGCCAATTAAAACCTGTTCAAAAAATTGGAAACTGGATTGACCTCTTCCAAACCACTCGAGTTTCTTGCAGAGGGATGTAATGCGCTCATGGTTGTTCTTGGCACCGCTTGTCATAATCGCAATAGGAGTGATACATTGCTTTCCATACAACTTGAAGTACAGGTACTCCCTAGCCTAGCAATTATGAGAGAACCAACGGGCATGTTATTGGCTCATAGGATAAGGTTACATTTTCTTAAAGATTTTCTGCTAATTAACATTGTTGCTGAGCATGCCTAAGAAAAAGGGCAAAGAAAAGGCAATAAAAGAAACTCTGCGTCATAAGCAGGCCATGCACCTGTAGATCTCTCACAAGGCCTTCCAATAGTGTGCGTCCACAGTAAGGAAGCATGGCAGCAGGAAGACATTCACCAGTGTCAGGATCCACCAAACCAAGTCTGTCGGCAGAGCCTCCGAGAGGATAGATTTCACCTAGGTTGGGCAAACCCTAAAGGGATAAGACCTTAAGTTCAAGATCATCCACCGCATATACATGCTGCAAAGAGAACTCTACTATTCTCAGGAGACGAACCTCGATACCCCAGAGAGCCGCTTGAGATGCGTACTCTGTATTCTGAGAAAGGTCAAGTCCAGCGGGAGAGTGAATTTCCAAGATCTGAGATTCCATCGATCCCTTTGAATTCTGCGACCAGTTGGTAGACTGCCTTTCTGATACTGATTCTGTAAGGAGCTCAAGCACCATTATCTGATAACTACAGAAGTTATGTCAATTAATAAGTAAGAGACAGAGGGACAAAAAAGTACGAAAACAGCCCCTAAGAATTTTCACCAAATCTTCAAAGCCCGCATGCCAAAATTCCAAAGCAGGAGGTATTCTCGATATACATGAATCCCATTAAAGATTTTAACTCAAGATACTCTCTAATGTTGTCAACTTGTGGCAGGTAAAAGTTTGTGCAAATTTACAATTTCACTGTCCATTCCACAGTAATCATTCGATCATCTGAATCCTAAAACAGCACGTATCGGGAATACAGGCAGTTTGAATCGAAAGGGAAAGTTTCCATCGCCAGCAATCAACTGACAACTTCAATATCACTTAATGCAGGAAGCATTAAAAGAACTCTTCTTTTATTTATCCACAGAATCCGTCAAACATTGACATATCGACTACAAGAACCCATCCCCTAATCGACCACCACAGTTAGTGCCTCAAGTTCATTCCACAAGGCTTTCAAGAAAAGCCCACCCCCTGGAATTGATTTTCGAAAGGCAATCAAGTCGAACCAAAGTCGAGCATATCTTCCGAGACTCCCATTTCCCAAGCGGAAGAAACAAGCACGATTGAACAGAATTTGGTCACAGAAGAAGAACTAACTCACCCAATAATTCCTCCAATGCAATCATAGAACCGTTCGATCTCTCCTAGAGTCCGCAGCAGCTTCTTCAAGTCACCAATGTCCTCGTCCTCAGAGCCCACGCCCATCTTCCTCTCCCCGCCATTCACATCCAGCCTCTCTATCATCTCCACCAAAGCATAGAGCGCGCTCTTCAGCGAACTCTTGGCAGGCTCGCGAAAATCGCCAGCCGGAGCCCCAACCTCCGCGCCAAGAAGCACGTGCCCCTGCCCGGCGGCGACCAAGCACTTGATCAGGAACAGCTCGCCCTCGTCCAAATCAACGGCGCCCAAAGCCCCGGCTAAACCGCCCCCGCCGGACCGCGAGCCGAAGAGCTCCTTGACCCTGGAATCGGCGCTCACCACGCCGAGCTTCTGCGCGACGGAGCCGGCGCCGGCGAGCCGGGTCCGGAGAGCGGCGAGGCGCTCGATCTCGGAGCGGAAGTCGAAGTCGGGAGCCGGGGGCACGTACTCGAGGGGCGCGGTGGAGACGCGGGTGAGGCGGCAGCATGGGGGCGGCGGCGGGGGAGCGAGGAAGGAGGAGAGGGAGAAGGAGGAGGGGGGCGGGGGCGGCCGGCGGAGGAGGAGGAGGGAGCGGGGGAGGGAGGAGGTCTTCGGGGTGAAGGAGAAGAAGAGGACATTATTGCCGGTGCCGCCGCTGCCGGCGGCGGCGGCGGTGGTGCGGCCGAGCGACGGAGGAGCTGAGCCGGACATGAGAGGGAGAGAGAGAGAGAGAGAGAGACGAAGTCACTGTAGGTAGTGGAGGTTTTTGAAGGTGGCGATGCTATTGAGGAAGGAGGAAGGAGGAGGAGGAGAATAAAAAGGGAAGATGCGAGGAGGATATACCGAGGATGGGATGGGACGGGACCGGATTTCGCCGCTTTTAACTGTCGTTTCTTCTTGTCCTCAAGTTCCTCTCCTCCTCCTCCCTCCTTCTCCCTCTTCTCTTTTGTTTTTTTCCTCTCTTTTTTTTTTTATAAACGTATGTATAGAAATAGTATTACTAAGTCCCATATTTTATAATTGAGCGGGAAAGAAATGGACAAATTTTCGATCTCGCAGGGAGGAGAACGCAGTAAAACCGAAAAGTATATATATAAATATTTTAACCATTGATTTATCTTACTAGCGATCCCCCCCCCCCTCACCCGCAAGAAAGGAATATTCAGCTTATGATCCGTCCGTCCTTCTGTCCGTGCGGTGCGACCGTGGCGCGTGCACAGGGGTCATCGATGAAAGTTTGAACATAGGCGGGTCTATTAAGCCACGTTTAGTTGTCGGAATAAAATTCGGAATGGGATAAATTTTATCCTCCTTGTGTTCGGTGTTTGCACAAAATAGGATAAAGTTGGATATATAACTTGGATAAAATTATACCATGAGAAAAGTGGAATAGAGGTGGATAGCATTTATAATAGGATTAATACCACGAAAAATCCTAAACTGATACACTTGTGATAAATTTACCCTAAACTATTTTTTTGACCATAAAAAATCATAAACTGGTACACCTGTGATAATTTTACCCCGAATTATTTTTTTGATAACCAAAAACTCCAAACTAGTACACCTGCGACAATTTTACGCCGACCTAATTTTTTAATATTATTTTTATTTTTTCGATTTTTTTATTTTTTTCTTTTCTTTTCTTTTTCCTTTCCTTTTCTTTTTTTTTTCCTTCATCTTCTTTATCTTCAACCTATGGTCGGCGATCAGTTAGAGATGGAGGGCGACAAGGTTGCCCTCGCCAACAAATGGCAAGGTCGGACGAACCACCCCCCCCTAAGAGTTTGACCCCGCTGGGTTGGGCGAGGGGTCATCCTCATTGTCCATCAGGGGGGCTTGGCCCCATGGCCCACGGGGTGACCTCGACGACCGTCGTCACTCAAAAACCAAATCAATGGCCAGCGCAATAAATCAGAATGCCACAAAAGCCGAGGATTTGGCGTACCGTCTTGAATCGGTAGGGCTTCGCGCAAGAGCTGCAAACGAGATTGAGGACGACCTTGGCGGACTCGAAGAAGTTGGAGTGAGAGGTGAGCTTGGCGTGCCCTTGAGCTTCCTCCATAGACTTCAAGAGGGTGCCGTAGTTGCCTCGCACTTGAGAGAGACACCAGCCATGGCTCCAGTCCTCCAATCGAGGAAGGAAAAATCAAGAGAGAAACATTTCGCACTCGAAACGATGCAACTTCGTGATCGATGGATGGAACGGTTGGGATTTTGTCGTTATCGGCGGGGCCGAGCCTCACCAACGACTACGAGGACGATCCCTGCCCGTGAATCGGCAAGGCCAACCTCTCCATTTGCCCGCGAGGTCGGCCTCGCCAGCAACCGGCAGGGTCAACCTCGTCGGCCCCCATCTTCGGCTGGTCACCGAACCGCCGATTGGCTATAAGTTAAAGATAAAGAAGATGAAGGGAAAAAAAAAAAAAAAAGGAAAGGAAAAAGGAAAGAAAAGAAAAAATAAAAAATAATATTAAAAAATTAGGTCATGGTAAAATTGTCGTAGGTGTACCAATTTGGGATTTTTGATAATCAAAAAAATATTTCGGGGTAAAATTGTCACAAGTGTACCAGTTTGGAGTTTTTTGTGGTCAAAAAAATAGTTTGGGATAAATTTGTCATAAGTGCACCAGTTTAGGGTTTTTCGTGATATTAACCATTTATAATATCCATAATATAAAAATTATTTTTCTCAAATAAAAAACTTGTTAAATTAATAAAATATAATAATATTTGAATTTTAATAAAAAAATTCAAAATAATAAAATTCGTTTTATTTATTCTTATTTTTATTTATATATTCAAATTTCTTTCTATCTTATGATATAAAGTTCATATATATATACATTTAGTATTTATATTTATCATATATTTTAGGTATATTTTTATAGTTTACTATTTAATAAATTTTTATTAGAGGATGATGGAAGGAGGAAAAAGAATTAAAAAGTCAAGGGAAAATAATAAAAAAATAAGTAAATAAAATGAAATAGATAAGAGTGTCGTGAGAAATTTTTCTCATTTCCATTTGTGCAATTTTTAGATTTATTTACACTAATATGACGTTGATAGCAAGTAATTGACATGATAATATATGAAAATATCTAGCTTTATTAGTGCAATTTACTAAGCAAAAGATAGAATATAACAAATTCCTTAGATTTTATATATTATCCTATCCAATCCTATCCTGGATAGAAATCCAGACGATCAAACGCAGTCTTAAAGTTGCGCAATCGATCTAATCAAAGATGGGTCATTCACACTGGAATTTAGGAGATCCGTTGGGGATTGTATACCTTTCATCCGTTGAAGATCATGAGAATGCATGTTTCGCTTTTTGAAATGTGAATAATTACGGAAGTTGGAGAATTAGAAGCCAAGTGTTTTCCGGGGAAAAAAAAAAAAAAAAAAAAAATTCAAGCCGAATAATGTAGATTTTTTATATGATTTATTCAAAATAAAAAAACTTGTCATGAAAGTGCAATTGAATTTTGAAAATTTTAAAAAGTGCAATCAAGTCTTTCCGTCGACTGCACTCTTTGAAAATTTCGAGACTCAATTGCACTTTCGTAATAAGTTGTAGGATTTTCAGTTAACTTTTTTCTTCTTTTTCTTTTTTTTGGTACGTAAGAAGATAATAGATAATTACAAAAAAAAATTGGAATTAGAGAAAGAAAGGGTATCCGCGGGAAAGTCGAGAATCATTTTTTTTTTTCTTTTTCTCATTTCATTTCATTTCATGTTCCAAAATGGACTCCGCGACAACAACGCACGGCCCAATCGAAAGCATGACATATGCCATCATACTAACTGACCCAGTTGGACTCCCTCTATGGGCTCGCGATAATTCTCCAAGAGACATCATATCCACATCCTTCTCTAGCTCTGAACTTCCGTCCCCGCGTGCGCCATCGCCTTACCGTAACGGAGAGGGACTAGGAGAGCGAAGTCGACAAAGTGGTTCACGCGGGTGGATCCATACCTGAAACCAGAAATTGGACCGATGCTCATCGGTTCCCATTTTTTGGGGAATCAGGAACTGGCCAGAACCGGCCTGTTCAGTCCGATTCGGGCGGTTCCTTTCGTTCACACCCCTAGCGACACGTGAATTTTTTCGCATTTAGGCTTATTGGCGATGATAATGAATCGAGAGGTGCGACATTTTGAGCCCCGTTCTCCTTTCCGGATCAAGTCGAGGCTCGTGCAAATATGTACGGAGGAAGCGATCGCGATAGCATCGATCGTGCAGAGCTATGATTGAGAGCAAGAAAAGAGGGCGATAACGAGCACGGGCGAAGATATTCCCCGTGAATTTTAGACAAAGTAGGAAGTGTGGGAGTAAGTACATCGATATTACGCAACATGAAACCCAAATAATATCAGCCTAAGTCCAGTACACGGCCGATGAATTGGGCCCATAACTTAAAGTTTTGAGCTTGTTTTGCAGGCCCGTGGGCCAGGCCCAATTCCACCGTTTCGGGTCGTGTTCTTGTGATTCAAGCCTCAAGGCCCAGCATAACATGATGACTTGAGGACTATAATCCATTTCATCCAATAAACTTTTGTGGTACCCGAAAGTTAGAGTGCCGCCGGCACGACGGGGATGAGGATCGTCTTCTCCTATCATTGTCTTTGATCGGTGCCCACTCCGATCCAAACAATCGCTCCATACAGATGAGGGTAATTGTGGAATTTACCGTCAATATATCGACAGCCTAGACGTCGAAACACTAATGAAGGTATGGAGCGGAGTGTAAGATACTTCTCTCATCGGGTGCTATTATTCTTTTTTCTTCCCTCTCCTTTTTTAGATGTAAAAATAAAATACACCAAAATGGTACGAAAATGATATTTTGGTGAGTTTGTTTTCAATGCAAACATTACAAGGTATCACTTCTAGTTTTGTATGAAATGAGGTGATATTGTTAAATCTACGAAGATTAAGGACTCAGCCTCGTGTATGTACGATGAGTATTTCATTCATTTTCTTTTGATAATCTAGAAGCACGAGCGTGTGGAAACCCGACAACCAAGAGGCTCAAGAAATATCCAGCAAGCCTCACGAGCCTGTTAAGTCCAAACCTTTTGGCTTATACAGGCAATGTTCATCCGGAACATATATTGTATGTTGTTGGTGGGATCTAGATTAAACATCGCTTTGTCCCTGAACTACAAATTCACTGACTCTCAAATCGACCATGGCAACATCGGGATCGCGAAGGAGATTGCCTATATGATTAACTCGGAGATTTGGGCCAACATTTTCTCTTCGGATTACATTGCGAGGAAACAACAGAAAGGAGGCAAAACTTAATGAAGATGCATTTAGTTTGACATAGGATGATAGGACACTGCCTAACATGTTCTCTTGGAGATTTGCTTACATTCTCTCCTCGGAAAATCAAAAGGAAAAGACAAGGAAATGCAGAAAATCGAAAACTGAGGAAAAACTTAATTCAAGAACCAATTGAATCACCACCAAATGCAATTATAGAAGTGCCATTTGATGCACATCAAACATGCATTGTGCAGAGAAAGGCAACTGTCTACTATTAAGATTGACCGGGAAAATGGATCGGTCAAGATGTGTAAAAACTAATCAGGACACTATCTAACTTGTTATACAAAATCAAACGACAATAATAAAGTACTCCATTATTTGCAAAGTATCTTGTGATTTATCTAGGGTGAAATCACACTCATAAAAAAAGGCAGAAACTACTATCATTATAGTATTTATAGTCCACGCAATAAATAAAATACAATATAAATAGAAAAGCTAAAATTGGAGAAAATGTGATAGCTTTATTCTCATGGGCATTTATTAAATATTGAATATGACCCATTTATTTCAAAACCTTGTTACATCATGTAATGTTATTTTGCATGCCAACTTAATCGATTCATTTAAATATACCTAGCGTCACTCAAAAGGAATACTTGTAGGGTCCTAAGATATAGATGAAGCCAATGGTTCAAAAAAAATCTACATAAATATCGTATCCCTATAAAAGTAGTTTCTACTAGTGGTTAGTTTCGTCTAAATTAACGAAAGTAGATTAAACAGATAAAAGAAAGCTTCTAGTAATCTCTAGCCATTGATGATCAAATAAAGTTTGCCTTTGTTCTTGCAATATTAGGTTATTTTTAGAAGTTCACCGAATTCAAAGCGAGAGTTATTGTAAATAAGTAACAAGTTTGATGATATTTCGAAATGTGTGGATGAAAAAGTTATCGAAACTTACACATGCATCCTTGTCAAAAGATTCAGATAACTTGTTTAAGCAATTCTTCACGTAGCATTGTAGAATAAAAATTCTTCAAAATGCTTCTTAAGCTAATTTATAGTATCTCCACTTCACAGAAGTCCAACCATTTCAATCGAACTTTCTCCTAATTCACTTCTAGTTTCTGTCATTGAAATTTATCTTATCTACCTAAGTAGTTAACAAAGTTTTCTTTGGGGGCTAAGAAGATGTCCATCGAAGTCGCCAACATCAGGGTGGGTATGTTGATTAAACACCATGAAATGGTGACAAAAAACTTCGTACTTACTTAAGTTGGCTGCTTCTTCTGCTTCCTCAATGGCAAAGAAAGACAGCAAAAACAAAACAAAAACAATAAAACAAATTTAGGTTCCAGGAAAAGTGAGATGCTGTCGTTTTACACTGACAGGATTGCAGAAACAAACGCAATAGAAAACCCTTCTGTCTCTACGCAGCTCATGAAGCAAATGCAGGCAAGATCAGATCTAAGTTTAACGTACTTCAGTTCAGTCCTGTGTGATGAATTTTTATTCATTTTTTCTTGGTCAGTTCTCCTTTCAAAGACACCTCGCAATGCCCAAAGTTGTATATTATAATTTTATTTCAGAGATGCTTTATTGTTTAATCTCTGCGGGACAATTCAGAGCAATATAAAACTCAGCCAAGCAAGAATCAGAGTCCAGACAGGATGACATGAAAACGGCAATTACCTTGTGTGATGTTCGTACATGAAAACAATGTCCTATTATTGAATGTTCCAGTATTGATAAAGGATGCTAGACACAAGTACCTCAAGATCTCACTCAGAAGTTGTCTCATTCACAAAGTCAGATCTAGAGTAATCGCGTTCTGCTTCTTCAAATTCCCATCACTATCACTATTATCCTCCTTCAATCTGCTGAGCTTCGAGAACAATGAACGTGAAGAAGGAGACAGAGAAAGAGACAAATCGTTATCGACCTCATTATTGTCATTTTCCAAATATTCCTTCTTGGGTCTCACCACTCTCAGAGATAAGTCCAAGTCTAAGACTCCAGTTAGGTCCAAACCCTTCCTTTTCAGGATGCTTCTTGATCTCTCTTCTTGAACTGATGATGATCTGCGCGCATAGCCAAGCAAGCACGTTCTGATCACTTGTTCACATCCGCTGATGTCTTCGATTTTCTTTAGGAGATCAGGTTCCCTTGTCGTTGAGCTTGGTGTTGCAACTTGGGCTTGACTTATTTTTTGCCAAGATTTATGAATTGATGATGATTTGGAGTTATCTTCTCGATAATGATCACGAGTAGCAGTGATAGTGTTCCTAGCAGCTTCTCCATCAAAAGATGAATGACCCACATGGACATAATCACGATTAGGCGCTCCTAATCTTTTGTTGATCCCACAATTAATATTTTCTGCTGCGGAAGCTACAATATGTCCAATCTTGAATCTTTCAGACATTGGTGAACCTTGCAGGGGGCTAGGGTTGTACATGCCTCTCCAAGAAGCATCCATGTACCTTCGCAGTTAAGACAAGGAGGTTTTGATCGTAACAAAAATTCTCTCAAGAAATTCTTGTTCCTAAAAGAAAATACTTATTGAAGGAATTAAATATTACTTGTGAAAGTAATTAGTACCCTAGAGAAGAAGGCCTCCGGTTGAATGCTTGTAGGAGGGGAACTTGGCTGAGATTGTAAATATGATGATCACCACCGTCACCAAAAAGACCATGGTCCTTTATAGCTGTCAGAGAGAAAAAGGACCAAAAAGAGGTTTTGTTAGATTAATCTCTTCAAACCATAAACAATTGCAAACCCTAATGTTTTGTTAGAGAGATAACGAAAATTGAAAAATCACCCTGATTGTGGTCGTCTATCTTCTTGCTCCTGTACATCTGAAGACACAAAATCATTAAAATTTACGGCCTTAATTACAGAAAACTGATGGTAGTTGATCCAGTACTTTGACATGAAAACGAAGACAAACACTAATTAATTAAAAGATCCAGCTGAAATTAATTACCTGAAGATGGCTCTTCACATGGGCGATGCTAAGGCCCTTGGCGTTCATCAATTGAAGAACCAACTTCGGAGTTGCTTCTGTACCAATCAAATAATAATTACAATTCTTCTTTCATCAAAAAGAACATAGACGGGAACGAAAAACTGAAGTTACAAAAGTGCTCACTCTCATGTCCTCCAAGTCTTTCAACAGCATGGATAAAGCAAAGATGGAGATCAGGTGTCCATCGAAGCCGGGGCATCTTCGAACGTACGTATTTGCGCACAGATCCACAAGCTTTGACCTTGTTGTTGTTGTTCTTCTCACTCTCATCGACCGTGCTATTGCTCGAGCTGCTGCGGCCATTTCTGAACATCTCCGCCTCTTCTTCTTCTTCTTCTTCATCATCATAAGAATCTTCATCTTCTTCTTTCTTGTTCTTGTTACGCAGGCTTGAGATGGTGAGCTGAGTACTCTCACTGCTTCTCATCTTTGTAATTTCTTCTTTTGAAGGGGCTTTTTGGGTTTGTGTTACAGAGATGACTCTTGGGGTCGTATTCATTCTCTCTTACCTCAGGCAAGAAAGACCAGAAAGGGAGATATATTACTTTCTTGGAACACAGAGAGAGAAAGAGAGAGATGAGAATTTGTGGAAATTGGTAGAGAAAATATATGACAAATGAACCCTAGCCTTTGACATGTGGAAGAATAAACCCTCTCTCTCTCTCTCTCTCTCTCTCTCTCTCTCTCTCTCTCTCTCTCTCTCTCTCTCTCTCTCTCTCTCTCTCTCTCTAGGTCTTTCTGATTTGCTTAAATTAATAGCATTGTTTTGTACGACTTGCATGCATGGTGCAAGTGTGGATGCTTTTATGTGTGAATGAGTCCATACATGATGACTGGTGTAGACACATGCACGAGAAAAGAAGAGAACTCAGTTTTTCTATCTTAGTATTCGAAAGTCCATGCGTACAACTCTTCTTCTCCTTCTTCTTTTGTTCTTTTTCTCTGTTTATTAGCGCTTAAAATGGAAGAACTTCACATGCCATTTCTAACCCCCCACACAATTCAGCAAGGCTTATATATAATAAGACAACATTTGGAAGTGCATGCCAATGCATCTACAGGTCTGTGTAACCATTTTTTACTCATGTTTCGGAGTTCGTGCAATAAACTCTTGCTTCTTTTTTATTTCTTTAGATTAATCATGAAAAACACTCGTAGAACTGTCTTTTTTGTACTTAGTTTTGTAACTTGCATCTATATCGATTTTTTTGTTCCCTCACGAAAAATGTTAATCGACTCTGTATTGCGAACTCCGAAACATGAGTCGATTTTAATACGACAAAAATGGTTACACCTCTATATTGTAACTTACACCTCTACATTGTTAATTGACTCTCTGTCATTTTCTCTCAAATAAAGGTGTATTTTAAAAAAATATATGTAGAGGTGAACCCTTCACACTCCATTAATTTCAGTGCTTCAAAGTTCAAATGATAGCAATATCTTAGCCCAAAACAAGGATAGGAACGCATTAAATATTTAGATCGGTATCCTCCAAATAAAATTTCGGATAATGAGGGTATTTGGATAAAGGAAAAGAGAAGGTAACAGCACGCTGAGAATTCATTAATGAAACATATCATTCCAAAGAAAATTAAATATCGAAACATAGAGAATCACAAGCGGAAAAATATTCTCACTAACAATTTTTTTTAATGTCATAACCCCACAGTTTTTTTAAACCAGATGTCCGTTAAACAATAACCCCATCGTTTCCCTTTTTAGTTTACCGGTTGCCTATCTAACATTATCTAAGAGTCGTGATCGGAAGAATAACATGACAGTGCCGTTATGCTAGCTGCTCTCTTTCGATAAAATCGGGATAAATAGTGATGGGGGGTTGATCCGTACCCTATATCATTCATTTTGTCGACTCATCCACCATTTAAAATGGAAATTTTTATCCTATGAAGTGTTTAGAGGACTTAAATCCGGGATGATTATGCCTAAGCAAAAAGATTGTTGTCTTTTGCATGGTCCTACTACGCTTTTGCCCGCATTCTCGTCGAGAATCACGGATTTGTCATATGTGGAGACTCTTCACCAACGTGCGCGAGGAAGACATTGTCATTACTTGCAGAAGCCATGTAGCTTACCCCCTCAGCAACTGTCTTCATTTTTCATTGAAAAGTGATGGGATACTTAAGGCTCCATTCGTTGTTTCGCGAGAAATAAATGATTTTGAAACATTTTC
Source organism: Syzygium grande (assembly GCA_024733475.1). Lineage (NCBI taxonomy): Eukaryota > Viridiplantae > Streptophyta > Magnoliopsida > Myrtales > Myrtaceae > Syzygium > Syzygium grande. Next base: position 11,294,931 of record JAMXDD010000011.1, read on the forward strand.
CTAAATGTAATCGCTTGTGTCGATTAAAATGATTAGTCAATAAAAAATACTTTCATTATCGATAACAATTTATGTTTAAATATTTCCATGGGCGATAAAAATATGTTACATTTATTCATTTTTTAAGGTGATACAAGCAATCATTTTTTAGAATATGTTTTACAAATCATTCATTTTCTGCCAAACGAACAGATCCTTAATCATTATGTAAATTGTGTGACCTTTCGAAAATCTAGAGCTATTAAGGTGCTTAGTTTACCGAAACTTGCTCATTAAAAGTAAACTTGGCGAAATCAAATCGAATATTCAAATAAGTGACAGCCAAAGGCCAAGCAAATTATTAGTCAAATCATTCAAATTGCTTTGTAGACAAATTCGCTTTCGCAATTAATTACGTTTTTCTTCTTTTGAAGGTACATGGTTAGGTTCAAGTCTCATCATCATTTCCCAACTAAGTTCTCCATCCCCAGTGGCATCCAGCAATACTGCAAATATCTTTACAATTTGGTGGCAGTGGTAGTTAATTGGAATCTCTCCCATTCAACCTTCTCGTGCAGAAATTATCTCCACCACATCTATAATATATTACTCTGCATAATCATAATGTGTAGATTAAGGAATTGAGCGTTACAGCATGGTGTACCACAAACAGAGTTGTTAGCAGAGTCGCTTGATGTGATGTTTATAGGAAAATCAAAGTTCGAGTTAATGGTGATGAAGTCCAAAGGAGTAAACTAGCCACACTAAAATAAACGATTAAGTGACTCCGGCAACAAATTTAGATATCTTGGACGGTAATCTTAGAATAGTTAGTTACATATCTATTTCACTTTGAATCTTTGATATCGAGCTACATAATTATATCCTCAAGCCTATTTTCTGGCAGTTTACAAACATGCCCATCGAGTGACTTTTTGACATGATAACGACTGTCATAAATTTTTGAATAAAAGAACCTAAGTAAGAAAAATTAAGACACGAAATAAGTAGAAAAGATTGACCGGTGTCTATATCAATGACTTCATAGTCCAAGGGGGACATTTGCATCTAAAGAAGCTGGAAAACGAATCTCGAGCCAGGCATTTTTCTCAGTTTTGACCCATATGATTAACCCGTTGGAGAAGCCAATTAGTACACGCGGAGAAGTAATTCCTCACGACTTTTGTTTTGGACCCCTCTTTAAGGAGGTAGACTTCCCGTCCGTATGCAAAAGTTATTCGACGATGGCGCCCCCAAGGATTATACTATCATTAACTAGCTCAACTTCGACCAGACAAGTGATCCGTCAGAACCACTCGCTAGCAACCCCGAGTCTCGACGATTACGACCCTCCGACCCGTGCCTAAGTATCGATTGATAGGGTCACTTACTGGCCCAAAACAAAGGGAAAAACTGAAGCACATGTCCCGGGGAAACTGCGAGGGTTTCTTGCATCATATGGAGGCGGCAAGTTTGCAAGGATTATAGCTTTCGTCCTGGCTGGATCGCGCTAGCCTTGAGTCACGTCGCACGGAAGGCAAGGCCTGTTCTATATGGACTGAGAGTCGGGATCCGCAATCAACTGTTTCAATGACGTTATAGACCAGACAGCCGCGCCCTGTCAATGCATCATCGTCGGAGATCGAATTCAAGGAACATGCGAAACCCTTTTTTTGTTGCTTTTATTGTCGTTTGAATCTAGTTGACCTTGAAAAAACGAGGCGTCAGATCAGAGACGCGACCAATGGGATTGCTGTAAGATGGAGGAGTCTCCTGCGTGGGGCCGACGACCGCGCATCGCGGTGGCTGTCTACTGTTGGAGGCATCTTTGACTGACTGCAATCTCCAAGTCAGGAGTGATTCAATCTACGACTTAAACTCCATGTTTTAAACGAAATGATAATGAAAATGAAATGGAGAAATGGATAAAATGGAAAGAGCAATGGAATGAAACGGGTCATTTCCATTTCGGATCCTACATATACCCGAATATGGTGCCGACCCCCCTGCGCAGATCCGGCGTGGGAAAACAACGATTTGTCTAATGTCGATGAATGTTGTATTGAGAAAGGGTAAAAAAAGAACATGAGCGGAGGAAAATAGTTAAGATTGTACTTGAAAATTGTTAGAGATGCTTAGGTTGTTTCCAGTAATTTTTCATATCTCTCGTAATGGTTCATATATTTCTTTTAATTGTACCATATCCTTGATTGATATTCACCTTGGATAGTCATCTAATAAAGTTTATCATGTAGGCTTAATCGAAATACACATAGAATAATACAGAACTTACTATTCTGCATTATTCTTATATTGTTAAAAAATTCAACCCAAAATCCTAAACTGATTTATGAAAGGAGACCACACGAATAGAAAGAGTATACAAACCCCATATCAAGCGATGGAGGATATTTCAATATCCTCTCTCATGTACAAGCTAAAATAGGAATGGCATGTGAAATTTGACAATCGGGTGGATGCACTCTCGAAATAACCTAAGAAGGAATCAGACTCCGATATCATGTTAAAAAATCTAATCCAAAAGCTTAAATCAAAATATTATGTTGAAAAAAAATGATATAGCTAGGAACGTGCATTTCCTTTCTTGAGGAGATGAATGTTCATCTCTTCCACATATTACACCAGCATTTATGTTGGGATGCTCGTTCCGTTTTCAACGAGCGTACCAAATACTAGAAATTAGATTGAAAAGTCGGGAGCGACAATTTCATTCCTTTCCATCCCGACATATCAAACAAGCCATTTAAAGATCATCAATCAAGAAACTTTCAAAATACAATAAGTGCTCATCCATGCGATAACTAATAGTAACAAGTTATCAACATAATGGATTGTCTTAACTAGGAAATTAAGTGAAGAAACGTCGAATTTTCAACAGGGCTATCAGGACCCCACGACTTTCCCGCCCACTTTGGGAGATATTACAGTTGAGGAATGTTGAAATAGTTGACAAGGTCAGCTAAAGCCAAAACTCATTTGGAAATTTTCTTGCCAATACATGTCCCATTGCACAAAAACATGGCCTTTTTTCTGGAACATTGGTCTTCGATTCAGCTTCTATGTTCTCATCTTTGTGGAACCCACCTCACGACAACAGACAACTGGGGTGCTAGTGCAGAGGATGAATCGTAAGACATAATAAATGCAGAGCTATGTAAGTCTTTGTTTGTACATATATGGCCAAAAATCAACTGATTTAATTGTTTGACTTGCTTGTCTTAAGAAGCTAACTGGGCTCTTAGCTAAACTACCCTCCCTCGAGTCTATTTCTTAACTTTTTTTTATTATCTTATTTTGCTTTTCTTTTTTCTTTTTCCCTTCTTTCTTTTCATTTTTTGTTTTCTTCTAAGCATACCGAGGATTGCGGCCCTCACCCAATGATTGTTTAGGCAAGGGCTATGACCGTTACTTGCTACAACTAGTGGTGAGCATGGTCCAAGTAGGCAGTTCCCAACCTAGAATCGGGAACCGTTCACTAAGGACCGATTCCAAAAAATGGGAATCGAAAATTGCTTGTTGGTTCCATAGACCCACCTTGTAACCAAATCGGACTAAGGTGAGCATCGACTGAGAAAAATGAGAGAATGAGAATGAGCTTGAGGCGAAAGTGAAAGAAGGTGTATCTTGGCTCAATGTGAGATTGTGAGTGTCAAGCGAATTAGGTTTAGTATACGGATTTATGATTTTTCATTTTTTAATTAAAAATTAAATATATATTATATATTATATTATATTGCCAGTTCGGTCCAGTCTAGGTGGACGGGTGGGCGGTTCCACACCTAAAACCGAAAACCAAACTAGTACCCACCGGTTCCCTTTGGAATCACTAGTTTCGGGCAGTCTCAGGCGATTCTTAGTTCTTTTCCACACCCCTAGCTACGACGGGTGAGGGCTTTGCAGCCCTTGTTTAGTGGCTAACGAGGGTTGGCTAACGACCCATTTCAGGCTTCGTAGAAAAAAAAAAGGAAAAAATAAAGAAAAAAATAAAAATGAAAATTATAAACAAAAATTCAAAAAAAATTTACAAAATCATAAAAAAAAATATCGATATTAGCGTCAGCTGTCATACATGGTACTATAGACATCCACATTAGCGACTTTCCGACAAAATTTGCAAATTGTAAAAAAGGTTTACAACTAATTTGGTCAAATTAAAAAGTTCAAAACTGAATTTGCACAAATGCAATAGGCTAGGACTTTTATGGTAATTTTCTCATCAAAGATTACATTGGCAAATCGTCGAAAGATTAAGGACTAAGTTGGCCAAATTAAAAAGTTTAGAACTGAATTGCCTGTCGTACAATATTTTTATGACTTTTTCGGTAATTCTCCCCATTTCATATCCACTTTTTCGTGCCATCTGCGACGGCTCCTCAGAAATTCGAGAAAAAAGCGTTCTTTTACGCGTCTCTCCTCCGACCATAGAGTCCAATATTTTTATGACTGTCGTACAATATTTTTATGACTGAATTGCCTGTCGTACAATATTTTTATGACTTTTTCGGTAATTCTCCCCATTTCATATCCACTTTTTCGTGCCATCTGCGACGGCTCCTCAGAAATTCGAGAAAAAAGCGTTCTTTTACGCGTCTCTCCTCCGACCATAGAGTCCAATGTAACCAAGTGCCATGCCGCTCTTACAGATATGGTCACATGAATAATTCACTCGATCCGTGCCAACAGAGGCCACGATGAAAGTACCCTCACGAGGCCTTGAGATGATTACAACCAATCGAATCGAATTGGTAACTTTATGCACATGACCAAAAATTGACCTGGTGCAAATTAGCTTTCGAGGTGGCATTTCCATCCCCCAACCTCGAGAAAAAGAGAAATTGATGGTGGTCATGCATTGAAAATTCCTCGAACGTGTGTCCATGTCGCTGCTGCGTTCACGAATTGATGTGCCAACTGTTGTTCATTAAAGGTGAAATGTGAAAAGAAGAGTGCAACGTCCCCCACGGGCATCCCGAGAGACGGAACCGGGCGTTCAAAGTGACGTCTTCTTCTTCAAAGAAAATGTGATTTCATTCCTTTTCCCCCTAAGAAGGAATCGGAGCGATTTTCCGAATGAAAGATAAGATATCGCCCGGAAATCGAGGGCTGTCAAGCGAACTGGCTACATCACGATACAAGAATAACCTGAGTCTCAATTTTTCAACCTACTAAATTGTAGGATCCAAATTTATGGACCCCTTTTCGAAACTCAACCGAAAAAACAAATTTTTCAGATGCAAAAGTGAGAGAGAGCAACAGCACATCGACGGCGGAAGCAATTTCTGAGCAAATGGACTGGTTTTTTTTTTGGGTGGGGGGGGGAAATCTAGCCTGTGGATCCAATTAAAAGAAAGAGATGTGGATTGAGGGAGAGAGAGAGAGAGAGAGAGAGAGAGAGAAAGAGATTCACATCAAGGAACCAGTCTGTAAAGTCAACTCCTACCAGAGCCTGGTTGTTGTTTTGCTCTTCTCTTGCGCTGTGTGTGTGTGCGTGCTTGTTTTTTCGTGTTTTTATAATATGGCAGTATGTGTCATGAAAAGTATTTGTTAATGGTGCATGAAATTACGTGAACCCTATTAATGCGGATCGGAATACCTTGAGAATGAGGATGTCTGTCCCTTTCTCCCTTCACCTAACCATCATTATCTTATTGCGCATGATGCATGTCACATGCCATCCGCAGCACATACATGATACATCCAATCAATCTCCACAACATCATCATCATCATCATCATGGTCAAGCATGTATCTTGATGTTTCCTCTCTTTTCGCAGCAGCCACTCGGACACTTTCTAAAGTTTAGACAAAGCTTCACATCACAGAATATATAACGGTTCCACTGGATACACCTCATTTGCACATTTCAATTTTTATATCAGTACATCATTGGTGTTTCTTGCGCAGCACCGCGTCCTCAGATTCGTTCAATCTTAAGAAAAGACCAAGACGATTGTTCTTTGAAGTCTCGAGTCTGTCCGCCACTTGACCAAGCAACCACAAGCATTGGCAGGGCAAAAGCATCGATGAAGCACGGGATAACCGAAAAAACGCATCAAGTTACGATCAGATCAAGTTCCTCCCCACCGAGCACCCTGAGTTCAATCGACGCGAAATCATACCAAAAGGGCTTTGAAAATTGAGGTAGTCAATTAAAGGGACACCATCTAAAGAATCTCACTCGCGGCAAAACATCTGCAAGTATACCTGACAACAAAGATACTGGATTGAAGAGTCCATAACCATATTCTAATTCAATGATGACGTAAGGCATATTTTGCCTAAACATGTTTCTATGATCCGGGAGACTGACCAGTTACCAGTCAATATCCATATATAGGATTTCTCTGTAAGCTGGCCACTGCTTTTCACCCACAAGGAATATGTATGTCTTTTGTAGTTTATAAGTACGAGTAAGAACAATATTTCAAGCACTAATCTAACATAGTCCATCGTATTCTTTTCATCTGGCACTGACGATGAGGGGGTTAATATACGTTCTCAACAAATTCATATGATTTTCTATTGAGTAGAACCATCTCCCAACCCCAAGTGAGGAAGAAAAAGCAAAAGACAATCCTCAATGGCTATTAGAAACATTGAGAAGAAAGTTCAATAAATGGAAAACGTTTAAAAGATGATGATCAAATGAGAACACTTGAAATTGATCTTCCACTCAACAAGAGCAACATCTAGTAAAGCACAAGAAGTATCTGACTTATTTTTCCTCCATTCATAGGTCACGAATTCTGCTGGTCCAATTTCTCACTTTCGTTTTGAAACTACAAAAATGGCGAACAATGCCTAAAATTTCAGCGCCTGCAAAGCAGCACCATTTTCAGATGAACAAATTGTTCAAATACCTGAACGACGGATTCTGTTTCCCTTCTGGTATGTCGACAATCATACATCAGGTAAGAAGTCCAAATTTAATCATGTAGAAGAAAAGCTAACTCGTAGCCCAGTCTTCCCTCGATCAAAGTCATATTGCTTCAACACGTAACAGTAGTTAACCTGCAAAAGGAAGAAAGGAAAATAACAGTGAGCAAACTCTAAACTAGAATGATTAGCATGTGCAATTGAGAAGTTGAGATGTGATCTAACGCGGTATTGCTCAATCACCCTCATTTTGCCACTTTTATCAGATGCTTCAGGAACATTGCTAGCAAAGCATCTCAGCTATTGGATGCATGAGATTGATATGTATTAAATGCTTTCTTCCTAAGATTCATTAGGAATAGATGCTCTCAGATTATGCTAATGTTACTCCTCATTTTTTGACCAAGCATGTAATTGACCACTCCAGAAAATTAAATCTGCTATTTAGATCAAATACACCAGCCATAGGACCGACAAAATCCTGAAGCATATTGATCAAAACATTGGTCTACCATTTTCTTTTCAAGATTTGCTATTAAGCACTGTCCAGAGGACAATCATGCGTAATCAAGATCACCAATAAAGAGTAGTATATAAATAAATGTATAGGAATACTCAATTTATTATTCTTGAGGTATTGGTAAAAGAACGGACTGACCTCCACTCGCACAATACTTGTGGGCACAACAATTCCAGCTCCAACAGAGCTTCTGCAGGATTTTAGGAAATTCTGAAAGGAAAAGTTCCGAAACTCGTTCTGTGTCAACTTGGCCAGGTTTCCAGCGCATGCGAACACATGTCCATAGATCCCACTCTTTTGGCACCAGCTGAATGGAAGATCAAAAGAAAGGTCAGCAAAAGTGGTAACTGCAAGATCACCACCAACATAATCCCTTTCAGGATCATCATTGCCAGTTTGCCTTCTTGGTTCAGTGGGGCCCATTCCCCTAGTCCGAAACCCTAACAGTGAAGTAGGACCTCCTAAAGAGTAAAACGGAGAGGTATTGCCACCCATGAAGAATCTTTCTGGCAATGGTGAAGGCTTTTGCAGAAATCCGCATCCCCAGGGAAAGACAACTCCACCAGAGATTCCAATGTTGATAGCAGCACGATAAAATCCAAGAGGCAAAGCATAACGAAGATCGAGCTCCTGTAAAAAAAAGAAACAAGGTTCCTTAAGTAACATGAGGGAATAAAGACATAGTCATTCTTTATCCAATATCTTGATTATTCAATTAACAAGGTTAAATCCAGAGGAGTGGATGAGTCACGTATAGCTATGACATCATAAACAAATAAATTCTGTATCTTTTGTTTTGGGTTTACAAAGATTTACGCAAAGGATCATATCACTTGGTGCATTTCTCACTTTCTGCATCAGTTTTAGGCCTCATAAAAAAGGATAAATCCTCAATCCGTTCGTAGGAAAGAAAACTAGTCGACAATAATTACATTGATAAAGAAGAGAGTAAACAGTCATAGCATCTCTCTCTCTCTCTCTCTCTCTCTCTCTCTCTCTCTCTCTCTCTCTCTCTCAAATTGACCCTCTTACAAATATCTATTTTTGTTTTTGGAATCAGACAATGCTGAATAAGTGTCCCCTACCGCAAAACTAGACATTAAGAAGCTCTGGCAAGACCTCAAAGCCTAAAATCCAATAACCTAGAGAAACCCAAGATGAAGTAGAACAGGCGCTACCATCACCAAATTCAAAAATGTTAGATCAGAGAGCAAGTGCCGATTATTTGCATGAAAAAATTGACACAACGAATGAAGGACCTGAACAGCAAAACCCTAAGAGCAACTCCCAAGAAGCTGCTGATGTTGCGCAACCATGAGGGACCATCCACAAATTAAGTTAACCATGAGGACTAGTTAGAACTTGGTATGGTCAGAATAACTATTATTAGTTTCTCTTAAATTTTTCCTTTTCTTTGTGCCAATGGAAATTTGACTTTTATCTGATGTATACAAATAGACATGTGGAGTCATTTAGGACTACTTCCATAATTTTTAACATATTTTCTGTTTTCAAAATTTTGCGGGAAAGCAAAAAGTAGTTTGAAAGATTAGTAGCAAATATCTCTCCATGGACATGAGTCCTCATCTACTGTTGTACATCTTACAACAGCATATGAGACTTGAGAGATCCACAGAACTTTGTCAACTCCACAGTAGCATTCTCAACAGGAAGCCAAGAAGTCTAATCAAGCATGGAGACTGAGATTAACGAAGAATGAGATTGATCAACTATGAGAGCCAAACTTCCTAAGTTTCATAGAATATTTAATTTGAAATGCACAAACTAAGGTTTTAACATATACTGCATTTCATTTCCACTCTTATTATAGCTTGTCTAGAATGGAGATGTTCCAGAAAACAACATTCCAACTTCTCAAGAGGGAAAAATGGTCCAGGATTGAGCTGCAGTTCAATTGTATTGAGCGCCCAACAAACTCCGATAAGATGGTCCAGATAATTATTCCCGAATCCCCAACCAGACTTCCACTAAGAAATGATATGGGCTCTTCAGCTCTACAGCACCAGCGGACAAATGACAACAATTCGCGGTCAACCACAGCAACTGGACCTCAACTCGAATATTTGGCAGTATAACAAAATAGGTACTTGCAGGCGCATTCCATGAATAGAGTGTTGTCAAGAAAGATTAAAGACCATCAAATGCTTTAGTTGATGCATCTCAAATCGAGAGATGTCACAAATGAGAAACGAAGGGAGAATGCTGACCTGGCGGAGAAAACGTGCACTTCGGGGATCAGGCGTAAGGCCACCAATCTGAGTAGTAGAAAGAAAAGCATATCCTCGTGTTGGTCTGATGGGTGAGTTTCTCCTGTCAAACCTGAAAGAGTATTTTAAGGAAGAGATTAAATTATGTCCAAGCTGCCTCCTTATTGATCTAGCCGACATCTGGGAAGGATCTGTCAAAGTACGCCACGTCAAGTTGTAAGCCAAGTCATGATTCCTCGTTGAAACTAGGCCAAGGGAAAGGCCTAATGATTGTTCATTGTATGAAGAGTACTTCAACCAGTCTTGGGATACCAAGAATACTCGAGCACTCAAAGGGGCTAACAAGCTTTTCATTCTAGGCAAATAGACACCAGCACTTAGCTCTGATGTTTGATTCCATCCATATGCAAAAGAACCATCCCAAAGATCACCAAATCCAAGCAAGTTTTTGAGTTTCAAAACTCCTTCAAGCGTTGAAGATCTAGCCTACAAAAGCATCATTAGACAAGAATGAGCCACAGGCCAACAGTTCAACAGGTCACAATTATTCTACTGTGACAATGAATCTCGAGAAGAATGAAATCAAGGTAAAGAAGCAAGAGAAAATAAAGTTAAATAACCACTCCGAATATTTCTTCCTCATTCGAGTGTTCAACCAGCACTGGACTGATAAGCTGGAAAAAAAAGAATGAGCAGTAAGCACCACAGCATAGTTGAAAGCATGTGTCGTGTCGCACAGCACATTAAAGGCATCAAAGTAGCGACAAGCATCAGTCTTTCCATTCAAATAGGTGCTTACAGGAAATGAATTCCACATGGATGATGACATGCAATCTTAATATATTAGAGAATTACACGGTTGAGATAATTATCCTTGAGCAAAATAGTTTGGGCACGACATAAATTTTTAGTCTGCACATACTTGAACAATCTAAATCAGGCGTTCAATTTAGCAGTCAAAGAGTTTAAAGCTTATGAAGAGAGAGGTGTTGGTTATCGTGGTTACTCAAGAGAAGGAGAATGCTTTATTGTTGCTTAGAGCTAAAGAAAGAGAGAGCCCGGAACAGCTTGAGTTAATGACTGGAACTGTCCATCAATGACAATTTTGCTCGAATTTTATAATTTAGCCAGTTACTTTAGGATGCCCCAGAATAACAGTAATTTTAGGGGAACGTACCCAAACCTAAAGGATCAAAGAATTACTACTGTACGTACCTCTACAACAAAAACTGTCCAGAAAAAAATAATTCCCTGATTAGGCCATCTAAGTCGGCCAAATCCTAAAGTATATTCAGACAGTAGCTAGCAAATTTGTTCGAGCTATATCAAACTCACAACTAAGAGGAACGCAATGGCGTAAAGCATACCGCAAAGTAGACTGGCATTAGTAAGAAAGCTGCATTGCTATATTTTGTCATAATACGCAACACGAAACCTGGAAGGCAACCCAATAAAACCAGTTCGGAACCAGTGAAAATAGGCAAATTGCGACATTGCAATTTGCACTGACACCAAAATAGTCACAAATATGATGACATTCCTCTCTGTCAATTGTTGAACACCCTCCTCCTCCTCCTTTCAGAGAAAACAAAACCTAAAAGATATCCAAGCCAATACCCATCCCCGTGCAACTTCAATACAACAGCACGGCAATGTGCAAAAATGCTAACGAGTAGGTGGCTCACTTCACCAGCTTTGTCCAGAATTTCATGACCTTCACTCTCCCAACAGCAAGAAAACGATAAATACCAGTCCAATAAACAGAACAACATTGCTCAGGGATGATGAGAAGTCCCAACACATTTCAAAGCTTTAATCAATTAAATCCTGAGCTCGAACCAGTAAGCACAACCCCAGTAATTACGGCAGAGAACGCGTAAGCTGACCGCTCGGGCGAATCATTCCAGCACATTTACAGACAAAATGTGAAACCAAAACCAAAACCAAAACCAAAAATAAAGATCACCTCGGGCTTAGTATAGTAACCAATTTCGCCGGAGAGCGGGTTCGTGGCCTCGACAACGTTGACGATCACGTTCGCGGTGCCGGGCAACTCCTTCGGCCCCGAATCGAGCACGATGTTGACAGACTGGAAGATCCCCAGCTGCTGCAACCTGAAATTCGCGACGCTCGCGACCTGCAGCAGCTCCTGCAGCGACGCCACCTTCTTCAGATCGTCCAGCTCGGCCTCGATCACCCAATCCCTGGTCTTCGAGTTGCCCTTGATCAGGACATCGTGCACCCGGATTGGGACAGTCTCCGAGGAGAGCTTGCTCGAGAGGTTGTTGAGCCTGGCCCTGTGCGCCCTCAATCGGTCCTCCTGCGACCGAGGCTGCGGCGCGCGGCGCTCGGGCTCGTCGTCCTCGCCGCCGTCGCCGTCGTCGTCGTCAGATTCGTCCACTTCGTCTTCGCCTTCTTCCTCTTCTTCCTCTTCTTCGATCCGACGTGGGGGGCGATACGCATCGTTAGGGGTTTCAGAGACGGAGCCTGGCGAACCGGAGTCGGGATTCGCCATTTGAGGGCGAAGTACACGGCGAAATGCGGCGGAGGAGCGGCGGAGGTCGGCGGTGCTGCTGGTTCTTCGGGCGACTGACCTCAAGCGAACCCAAGTCCCTAGTGATTGTCCGCGAGGAGGCGGGGGTCAAAAAAGTAAAAGAGGAAAATAAAAAAATATTTTTTTTGGTCAGAGATAAATAAAAAAAATGTTGGAATGATGACAGTTATTATAAAACAGAGGTTTTTCCTTCTTATTTTTCTCCAAAAGGTGGGGATAAACCCACCCATTTAGTAAAAAGAAAAGAAAATCACCCTTAATCATCCAATTAAAATTTAAAATGATGGACCCTAAATTTACTCGCTTTCTCTTTCTTTTTTTGTTTTCCAATTTTTATATAGGAACCATGGGTCATGCTCAAGATTTAGTAAATTTTAAAGAAGAAACTCACAATTCTTCATCAATAGTAAATCAGATGATGAGAATAGATACGATGACCCATCTGATCCAAATTACGTTATCTATACAAGATTAAAGAAAAAAAATAAGCATAGTATGTCTAGTATATATGTGTATGTACGAGTATTAACTAAAATTCGAAATCAATACTGCAAAAATTTATAGACAAAAGAAAAGGTTTGATGGTGATATGCACAACAAAAGTGAAAGTTTATAAGCAAATGATTGTGTTGAAATACCATCCATGCTAATTTTTTTTTCTAAATTCTATTTGACAATTGATCCACAAATTTGGTCGACAGCGTAAAAAAGAATTAGATTTCTTGAAATTTTTCCTTTTTGATATAACTAATTTCTACGGATGTAAATACTAACATTAAAAAAGAAAACATAGTTCCCACTATAAACAAAAACAAAACATGTGAAATTCTTAATTATGGCAATTAGACCACACATGGAAATAGAAAAACTAAAAAAATGAATGAAAGAAACAAATTTAGGGCCTTTGACCAAAAAAAACAAAACAAGTATCGCCACTTTAAATTGCAATTGAATGATTGGGCGCGATTTTATTTTTTTGGTGAAAATCGGATGCATTTAGTCATACGAGATTGGAAGTAGCACCGCCCCAATTCTAATGTGAAATGCTTAGGATCCATAAAAGTGCCAAGAGGTTGCAATTAGGAATTTTACTGTGTCTCAACTATAAGACTAGAATGATTAGAGTTCATGCACCATTATTTTCATTACCCGAAATTGCAAATACTTTCATAGACAGTTCGTAACTTCATATATACACGTAGTTTAAAATCATCGTACCATCTCTAGAAATTGTCGTTTATCTGTGAATCACCACCAAGAGAGAAGATTCGTCGTTCGATCTCAATGGTACGAGTGTTTCAAAAGACTCGAACACCTTCTGTCCTCTTCAACCGCCGCATCGGGGTGGCGGCCCCATCGCTTTGCCCACTTTGCTAGGTAGTTCTCGTTAAAAGCTTAGCGAACATGATGATTCAATCAATTCAAATGGCCCCTAATTGTTTGTCTTTGGTATAGACAAGATGTTAGTCAATGGGCTCGTTTGTTTCGATTTTGGGAGAATCCCTTTGGCAAAATACAAAGGCCTTTAGATTAAAATGGATTTTTAAAATGCAAGTAGTGTTTGATAAGTGTATTTTAAAATCACATTTGAAAGCAACATTGGCCTAAATACCGTTTGGTAAGAACTATATTTTGTAAAGGCCTTTTGCTGATATTTAAAAAAAAAAAAAACAAAGCTTGAGGTGGAGCTCAGCCACCAAGCCACCCACCGCTAGCTAGATCTCGGTCATTGGCCGCCCCTCGCCTAACCTTAGGCAAGGGGCCCTGAGGTCACGCGACCTCTGGACCCGACCACCGCATGGACGCGACCCCCTAGGCAACAATCACGCCAACCGGAATTGTTGTTTGGGGAAGATGAACAGTTCTATGAATAGTGCGATGAACAATGCGATTAACGGTAAACTTGTATTCCGAAAATGCAACTTACCAAAGTACTTCGGGACTTGCCTTGGGCTAAAGGCCTTTAGAGTCCTTTAGAAATGCAATTGCACTTTCCCATAGTACTCCAAAAAAATTGCCAAACGCATTTGCATTTGGCCAAGGGGCTTTAGAGCCCAAATATTCATTTCAAATGCTGAACCAAACGGGCCAATACCTTTTCTCACATTAGTCATACATAGACATGATATTGCCAATTGTGGTGATTTTGAGCCTATCCGTCGGTACTTGATTAAGAAATGCTAGCAACTCCTCTACAAATTTCAAGATTTATAAGCAATTGAAAGATCATACTATTCGTGAATCCAAACCCAAGATCAAGATGAATAATCTAGTACAAACCAGAAATCTAAGCTGATGTGGAGAATTCATCTGCATATACTGCCTCATGCGCGGAAAGTCTTCACCCATTCGACTCCACGATCTTCTGCTGGACTTGGAAGGCCCGGTAGAGATCACGCCCCGAGAAGACAATGACCCGCGGCGTGCGAATTCGAGATGGCATTTGTAGCATCGACCCTGGGAAGTGGGTCCGAAAAGGTCGAGCACCGGGTCGCTTGGAGCATCGTTGGCGGAGCTTCAGGCGCAGTGTAGGAACACAAGAGGCCGAGCTTCAGAACCAGCTCCGTCTCCTCCTTTATTGTACAAACTCCCCAACCTCGGATCAAACCGCTTCGAGAATCCGATCCTTTTGTTAGCACTCAGTGACCTGATCCTGCAAAATTACCTGGTCCCTGCGGGAGGCGTGATTCGGGCTCGGGTCTGGATGTTGGTGTTTGTTTGTAAAACAAACAAAAAAGGCTATTTCCTTGTCCCACGTAGAAAAGAGAGGAAGTTTTGGTCTATTTATAGGTTAATGTATTATCTTTTATTGTAAATGGAGAAAATAGGTGAATATGTTAGACCCCACAATACCCAATCGCGCACTTAGCACACATGCGCACCATGGACCAAAATTAGCCTTAATAAACAGTCTATTTTTATTCTATTTATTAATTTTTTTTCTAATGACTATTCGGACAAAATTGTCCATTTTAGGACACGAAAATGTATGTCCAAAATTGATAGTTTTCATGCTCGAAGAGTTGTGTCCGAATTGCAACTTTTTAGACATGAATGGTTGTGTTCGAATAGCGGTATTCAAACACGAAAGGTTATGTCCGAATTGCAATTTTTCAGACATAAATGGATATGTTCGTATTGACAGTTAGCCAACAAAAGGTGTGTTCTATTTTGCTTATATATATTGGACAATTATGTTCAATTGTCACTGTTGACACCTAAATTTTGACAATTTAATCAATCATTCGTTGTATAAAAATTAGGAATCAATTCTAGTCTCTAGGAAAAAAAATATATTAATTAAAATGCATGTAGATATTAGAAGCATTTGCATGGGCTCATATAGTTACATCTGCATCGAACTGGCGGTGAATGGACTCGAGTAAACGGCTCTTGAACTTAATAAAATTGGACTAAGCCCTCGTTCAAGAAAATTCTTGGCCTAGCCCATAAGTATTATAAGAGCCGAAATTCTCCCATTGGATAATTGAACAATTAATCTTGATTATTATTCAAATTTTGGAAGATAATTGTTCGATTTGGTTTGATATTATCAGAATTCTAAGAGAGAATAAAATTTTCATATCAGTAAAGTATATCTCTTAGAATTTAAAATTGAGAGTTTTAATCTAAACCCAGCACTATATAAAGGAACACCCATTCACGTTTCGAAGGGAACTCTGATAATTTTGAAGCTCTAAATTTTCAGAGAGAAAAAAGGAGGGGCAGTCGCTGAGTCATGAAGAACAATTGAAGAGGGAAGAAGCTGACAACACATGGGGGCTCCTTGGTTAGAGGCTTTTGCACGTTGAATCACAAGGGACCGAGCTTTTTCATGATTTTTTTTATCAAATACCAATAAGTCCTACCATTGTTGCAGCGCTTGCAAATTCTCGAGCAACTTCAGTAGCTTCGGGCAGGTTTTTCGACAACCCAATTTTATTCTGGTTTCTGACGAGCTTCCTGCAATCCATCCAATGTCCAAGGAGTGCATGTCACCACCGTCCGAACCACCACAAGCACCACCGCAAATACCGCTGTCGCCGTCCTCGTGGCTGCGTTTCCCTTACCCATCGGCCGGCCATCGGTCCCGATCCGCAATCCTAATGATTCAAATTTGGAAATATCCGCCAAATTAGGTACGATCAATATCCAATATTTTTTAGAATATTTTAAATTCCTTGTTTAGGTATTTTAAATATTCTGAGAATATTTGATGGATTGCTAGATATTAGGGATAATGCATGCAATATCCGCAAATATTTGAAATACATAAAATTAGGAATTTTGCCTAATTTAGCAACGTATCTGGACGATTATCCGATCTTATCTCTAAGGTATGATACGCGACGATACGGAAAATCGTTATCTTGTCCATAATCATTTGGACACGATAATAGATTTTATTTACTTTTCAAATTTAAACAATCAGCTTTCCGTCGATATCTATAACCGTATAGATATGACCGTTAGTTTGATTTCTTTGCCTAATTTGAATTTGATAAGAACTTGCGGATTGCGTGGATTGTTTTAACGTGGTTGTTATCTTTGTTTAATTGTTTTCTTTTTAAATAAAGAAAATTCCAAAAAAATGTTAGTTAGGATTTAAATTAGAAATTTTGCATGCTTAGGGAATCTTAAATATATCCAAAAGAATAAGATAATTATTTGATTTAAATTGGAATTTAGGGTAGCATATTTTCTAGTTTAAATTAAAGATTGTTTTAATCTTAATGGATTATTTAGGCTATTTAATAATTTCGAATTTTAATAAAAATCCAAAAAAAAAGAATCACTTTAAGATAGATAAAATCATTTTCTCTAGGATAGATTGCATGTTAATTTGAGTAATTTTTAATTTCGAATTTCATTTGAAAAATACCAAAAATAAATCATTTGTCCGTCATTAGAATTAGGTCACGTCGTCACATGACATATGGTTTGCATGTTAGGCTGCATTAATCGCATGTTAATTTTACACGTCATTACATATAGGTTAGTTTCCATTTAAATAAGTGAAAATCCTAAAAAAATATTGAGTGAACTGCTTGTTAATTAGAAATCATATTAGGATTGTTGATGTGATTTTCTAGCTAACCATGCAAATGCTTACATTGCTTCGAGGTAAGTAATTCTCTCAATCTTGCAATTTATTTAATGTTTTGATTATTGGGTGTTACTTTGGTAGTTTGCGCACCCGCATGTTCACCTCACATGTTAGTAATTAGGTAATAAAATAGATCCAGACTGCATGCATAAACATTTTTTTGAGAAGAAAAGGTATCGAAAGGGTGTTAGACTAGATCTAGCCTAATCAAGTCCCCGAACTTAGAATCTCTTGGTTCGTAGGAATAAAACATATCTTCCTATGTTTTATTTAGGTTTCTAATCGACCTACCACAAATAGATTAGTGGCGACTCCAAGTATGAAAACTTTTGCATGTTAAAAACTTAAACCCTAAGTTGCGAATTGGTAGGGCTTGGGAGGGCTCGAGTTAAGCTTATTCTTAACAATCCATTAGCCTGAGAGAAATTTTAGGTCGCGACAGTCACAGATTTAGAATTCCCTTCATTTTCGTCTTCCTTAAGAGAAAAAGGACACAACCATTTTATTAATTGTTTCTCAGAGAGTTTTAGGAGATTTACTAGAATTGCTATTCAGTATTCTCACCGTAACTTTATTGTATCGGGAATTTGCTAGTAACCTATAGTAATTTCGTGGGACAAATTGATCTTAAAATAGAGTGATTACATGCCTTAAAGTCCGACTACATTCCGATTCTATTTCCTACAAACGCATTTTTCCCAACGTTGGAGGCCTCCTCCCGCCACTTCGAGCAAATGCGCCCCAAACGCAAAGACGTCGTAACTTTCCGTGGCCTTTCTGGTAATGGAGAACACCAGAGCGATGTACCTGACCGTGCCCACCGCAGGGGTAGTGCTTGGATTCTTCCGGAGTTTGCAAGCCCAAAATGACCTAACTTTGAGGTCATTTCAGAGTCGGAGCAACACGTTGCTGGCCTCGATGTCCAGGTGCACCACCACCTAGTCCCGCTCCTCCCGCAGATAGAGCAGCACAGCGGCGACCTCCTTCAGGATTCTGAACCTCTCTCTCCAACTAAGGCGCTTTGTCTCGGCTCTCGGCTCCCGTCTTCGAGCAAGAACCGTCGAGACTCCCATTGGACATGTAATCACAGACAACGTGGAGGTGCACCAAGTTCCGATGCCTCAGCTTCCCCAAGCTCGCGGCCCCGGCCACGAACTTCTTGATGCCCTGTTGCGGAAGTCTAATTCCCAATCCTCAATCGATTCGGCTAATCTTGCCCTCCTAATGAAGGTGGCCAAAATGGCTACCGCACAGATGAAGAGTGCGAAAGCGCTGAAAGACGAGCTCAACCTGATTGCCAAACCTCTCTTCTTGAAGCTCTGCGCGAACCCTGTTCTCTTTGGTGTGGGTTAGCGACGTTTCTAAGATCAAGCGGTAGAGTCCGAGTCCGAGTCTGACCCATCTCGAAGCTCCAACCCAAGATGCAGTGAGCGCCAGCGAGTTTCTCGATCGATGCAGGGAAGCCCACGAACATGGACTCTCTAATGACCTGCGACAAGTCAAGAGCTTTGGACAAGAGCACTGCACTTGGCTTCGGGAGGCTAGGGTTCACCGGACCAATAGTCACGTTCATGACTTTCATGGGCCATCGTGCTCATCCATGCTCAGATTCGGTCGCCGCTCTTGAGCTGTAAGTCCCTGAACGACTGGGTGGCCTCGTCGTAATAAGACGCAGCCCGTGACACACCAGACCTCACGACATTGATGCCTGTTGAATTTTATGTCTCTAGTTTGAATTGTTTATGGAACGTAACTCGCTTGGATAAATTTCATAATTTATCGTGAAGATATATATATATTTTCTTTTGGAGAAAATATTCAAAATTGTCTATAAAAGAAATCCTTCTAATGGCACGTAAAGTGAAGGACGTCTTCAACAGATAAGGAAAACTGGTGGGCCCTGGTCAAAGTTATTCTTTGTTGACTCTTGGAATTAAATAATAAAATAAAAGAGAAAGAAGGGGCACACATATAAAAAGGCATGGTATCTTCCGCAAGGGTTTTGTAGCCGCACACGTACAGAGCCGCACTAGCCGGGAACGTCCAGGAATCCCTTGGAGAAGAAGCGACGCTCGAGAACAAAAGAAAAGAACGTACGGTCGTTCTTGGTTTCGATCGTATGAGAGCGTTTTGCTTTGGGCTTCAACGCGCGGTGATTTGTGCAGTGAGTTTATTTGTCCAATTAAATTGTTTATTGGTAAACACTTTGGGTTTGAACTTAAATTTAGATGTGGAAAACACTTGAGCGTTTGAGTGATTTGTAACTCTGATTCTCCGATTATAGTGGATTATTTGTTGCGGCTCTCCCCGTGGATGTAGATACCGATATTTGGACCGAATCTCGTAAATCTCTGGTGTCCTTTATCGTTCCTCGTTTATTTTTCTGGTATTTTCGCATTAACTTAATTTGCAAGATCCTGTCGTTTCCGCGTTATATTTACAACAATTGGTATTAGAGCTCGAGGGTTGGATTTTTTGGATTGTGATTTGGAGCTTTTGCTTGTCTGATTATTATCTGGAAATTTTGCTATTGCAATTATGTCCGGAGCAAAAGTAGAGATTGAGAAGTTTAACGGGAGGAACAACTTTGGGTTATGGAGCATCAAGATGCGTGCACTATTGACAACCCAAGATTTGGCTAAGGCATTAGATGGCGAAAATGAGTTGCCCATTATAATGAAAGCGGCTAACAAAGCAAAGCTTATGGAGAGAGCAAAGAGTATAATTCTACTGAATTTATCGGATGAAGTGTTAATAGAGGTGGTTGAGGAGAAAGATGACGCATCATTGCGGGCAAAATTACAGGCACTCTATGTAACGAAGGGTTTGAACAATCGCTTGTACATGTTGAAGAGGATATTTCAATTTCGATATACTGAAGGTACGTCGATTAGATCCCACCTAGATGAATTTAATAAACTCATGATGGATTTTAAGA
The DNA here is from genome assembly GCA_024733475.1 of Syzygium grande. Classification (NCBI taxonomy): domain Eukaryota; kingdom Viridiplantae; phylum Streptophyta; class Magnoliopsida; order Myrtales; family Myrtaceae; genus Syzygium; species Syzygium grande. Next base: position 11,315,154 of record JAMXDD010000011.1, read on the forward strand.
ATGTCGGTAAGATACTTGATGATGAGGAACATGGCATGATGTTATTGGCTTCTTTACCGGCATCATGGGAGCACTTTACTGATTCACTACTCCAAGGGCAGACTACGATTACCTCGGAAGAGGTAAAGTCAGCATTGTTCTCTAAAGAGTGGTAGAGGAAGCTGCGAGATGACAGTCTAGCGCAGGATGTAGCGCGGGGACTAGTGATTCGAGATCGAGAACAACATCGAGGGTCCAGTAGCAGCAGAGGTAAAAGTAGGTCAAAGTCACGTAATAAAAAATCTAAAGGACGCGTGAAATGCTTCGAGTGTCACGAGGAGGGGGCACATAAGGAGAGATTGTCCGAAGCGGAGAAATAGAGGTGACAAGCAGAATGCTACAAGCAATGTGGCAAACATTGCTGAGGAGAGCACTAGTGATGCAAAGGCCGTCTTGTGTGTGACTACTGGTTCGCTAGGAGATGAATGGGTGCTAGATTCGGGGTTTTCTTATCATATGACACCTCATAGGAACTGGTTTACTACTTACCAGACTGCAGATGGTGGTAGAGTTCTGATGAGGAATAATGCAACTTGCAATGTTGTGGGAATAGGGACAGTTCGGATTTAAATGCACAATGGGGTGGTACGCACATTAACAGATATGAGGCATGTACCAGAGCTCAAGAAGAACCTTATTTCTTTGGGGACACTCGATAATATCGGGTGTAAGTACACCGCTGAAGGTGGAGTGCTGAAGGTCTCTTGAGGTGCCATGACAGTGATGAAGGGGAAGAAAGTGAGTTCTCTTTATCATCTATTGGGAGATACTGTGACTGGAGCTGCTGCAATTTCATCAGGTGAGTCAGATTCTAATTTGACTTAGTTATGGCATATGCGTTTGGGGCACATGAGTGAGGCAGGTATGACGATGCTAAGTGATAAGGGGTTGTTGAAGGGTCAAAAGACAGGGAAGCTGGACTTATGTGAGTACTGCATCTTTGGGAAGCAGCGTCGGATTAAGTTTACAACAGCTGTTCATTCGACCAAACGACCGGTTGAGTATATTCATTCAGACGTCTGGGGCCCGTCTCCTGTTCCTTCGAAAGGAGGTGCCCAATATATGTTGACATTTATCGATGACTACTCTAGAAAGGTATGGGTTTACTTTTTGAAGCACAAATCTGATGTGTTTGATCGGTTCAAGAAATTTAAGGCATTGATTGAAAAGTAGTCAGATAAACAAATCAAGTGTCTGAGAACTGATAATGGCATGAAGTTATGTGGTAGAGATTTTACCGAGTTCTGCGAGAAAGAAGGGATTGTGAGACACCGCATAGTGCCCGGGACACCACAGCAGAATGGCGTTGCAAAACAGAAGAACAGAACTTTGTTGGAGCGAGGTCGGAGCATGCTTTCGCATGCAGGTTTAGGCAAGGAATTTTGGGCTGAAGCAATAAACATGGCATGTTACCTAATAAATCGATCTCCATCATCTGCTATAGAGTGGAAGACTCCTGAGGAAGTATGGTCGGGAAACCGCTGATTATTCCGGACACAAAGTATTCGGATGTTCCCGTGATGCTCATGCAAGTGATGGTAAGCTTGAGCCGAGGGGCTAAGAAGTGCATATTTTGGGTTATGCACATGGGGTGAAAGGCTATCGATCGTGGTGCATCGATCCCGCATCACCCGATTTTCTAATCAGTAGAGACATGATCTTCGACGAAACTGCAATGCTTCAAAGGAGGGGTCATGAGACACAACCAGCAGAGCGTATGATCGTGGTGTGAATAAAGTGAGGTGGAGATTTGGGTGGAGACTCCGGAGACCTCGAAGGTAACAGAAATTGAGATTGCAGATGAGGCCGCAGTTCCTGAAGTCGGTGATAATGAACAATCACAGAGCCACAAGACACTATAGCCGCTGGAGAAAAAAGGAAAATTAAACCACCGGTACGTTATGGTTATACAGATATTACTTATGCATTGACTGTAGGTGACGAGGTGGAGACAGATGAGCCTTCGTCTTACTCTGAGGCGATGGCTAGCTCTGAATCGTCGCGGTGGCTAGAGGCTATGAGTGAAGAGATGGAATCACTTCATCAGAATCAAACATGAGAGTTGGTCAAAGTACCTAAGAGCCAAAAAATTATCGGTAGCAAGTGGGTCTTTAAATGGAAGGAGGGCATTCCCGGTATCGAGGCAGCGAGATATAAGGCAAGACTTGTGGCGAAGGGTTATACACAGCGAGAGGGCATTGACTACAACGAGGTGTTCTCTCCTATGGTAAGACATACTTCTATTTGTGTTTTACTTGCCTTAGTTGCTGCACAAGATCTCGAGCTGGAGCAGCTAGATGTAAAAACAACGTTTCTTCACGGTGAGTTGGAGGAGTGGATTTACATGAGGCAGCCAGAAGGATTTGCTATTCCGGATAAGGAAGATCATGTTTGTTTATTGAAGAAATCCTTATATGGGCTGAAACAGTCTCTTAGGCAGTGGTATAAGTGTTTTGATTCTTTCATGGCTAGTCAGAACTATTCTAAAAGTCATATGGATAGTTGTGTTTACTATAGGAGATTGGATGATGGGTCTTTGATATATCTATTACTATATGTTGATGATATGTTGATAGCAGCTAAGAACATGTCTGATATTGTTATGCTGAAGAGGCAATTGAGTGCTGAATTTGAGATGAAAAATTTGGGTGCTGCAAAGAAAATATTGGATATGGAGATTTTGCGTGACAAAACTGTAGGAATTTTACGTCTTTCTCAAAAGAAATATATTGAGAAGATTGTTGCACGATTTAATATACAGTCAACGAAATCTGTAAGTACACCTTTGGCGATGCACTTTAAACTTTCAGATAAGTTATCACCGCAGACTGAGGAGGAGGAGGAGCATATGTCCCGTGTTCCTTATTCTAGTGTAGTGGGTAGTATTATGTATGCTATGGTATGCACTCGGCCTAATATTTCACAAGTAGTAAGTGTAGTTAGCCGTTACATGAAGTGACCTGGTAAAGCTCATTGGGAAGCTGTAAAGTGGATTCTCAGATACTTAAAGGGGACAACAGATGTTGGAATTGTATACCGAAGGGATAATAACAGTGAGACCACTGGTTATGTGGATTCGGATCACGCAGGTGACTTGGATGAACGCAGGTCTTTAGCAAGGTACGTATTTACACTAGCAGGTGGTACAGTTAGTTGGAAGGCATCCTTACAGGATCACGTTGCCTTGTCTTCGACTGAGGCAGAGTACATGGCACTGACCTTTATAGCGAAAGAGGCGATATGGCTAAAAGATTTACTCTTGGACTTTGGGTTAGATCAAATAGTGTTAATATACACTGTGATAATCAAGGTGCGATATATATGGCATATAATCCGGTTTATCATGAGCGAACGAAGCATATCGATATCAAGCACCACTTCATCCGAGATGTCTTAACGAAGGGTATGATTGTTGTTAAAAAGATTGCGACGTTAGAAAACCCAGCGAGCATGATGACTAAGCCTATTTCTTTGGCGAAGCTCAAGCTCTGCTTGAGCACAATTGGCGTCTATGGAGAGTGAGCACCCGTCGAGGCGTTGGGAGAGCAGCATGGAAGATGAGCACTATAACTTGGCTACAAACATCGAGTCAAGGTGGAGAATTGTTGAATTTTATGTCTCGAGTTTGAATTGTTTACGGAACGTAACTCGCTTGGATAAATTTCATAATTTATCGTGAAAATATATATATTTTCTTTTGGAGAAAATATTCAAAATTGCCTATAAAAGAAATCCTTCTGACGGCACGTAAAGTGAAGGACGTCTTCAACAGATAAGGAAAACTGGTGGGCCCTGGTCAAAGTTATTCTTTGTTGACTCTTGGAATTAAATAATAAAATAAAAGAGAAAGAAGGGGCACACATATAAAAAGGCATGATATCTTCTGCAAGGGTTTTGTAGCCGCACACGTACAGAGCTGCACTAGCCGCGAACGTCCAGGAAGCCCTTGGAGAAGAAGCGCCGCTCGAGAACAAAAGAAAAGAACGTACGGTCGTTCTTGGTTTTGATCGTACAAGAGCGTTTCGCTTTGGGCTTCAACGCGCGGTGATTTGTGCAGTGAGTTTATTTATCCAATTAAATTATTTATTCGTAAACACTTTGGGTTTGGGCTTAAATCTAGGTATGGAAAACACTTGAGCGTTTGAGCGATTTGTAACTCTGATTCTCCGATTATAGTGGATTATTTGTTGCTGGCTCTCCCCGTGGATGTAGATACCGATATTTGGACCGAACCTCGTAAATCTCTGGTGTCCTTTATCGTTCCTCGTTTATTTTTCTGGTATTTTCGCATTGACTTAATTTGTAAGTTCCTGTCATTTCCGCGTTATATTTACAACAATGCCAATTCAGAAGTGTTATCGTCCGAGTCCCCCATGAGCGCGAGCGATTGGATGATGTCGAACACGATGGCAAACACGTCGTTTGAGAGATCACAAAATGTGAGGCCATGGCTGCCGGTGAGCATGGCAAAGATGAAGGTGGTGGCGTAAGAGAGAGCTGCGGAGGTGTCCTCCAAGTCAAGCATGTGAAATGGGGTCTTATAAAAGGCGCGGCTGGAGAGATTGTTGGAGGTGTGGGTGAGTTGGCAAGCTCCGTTCAGGGCGATCAGATACGGCCTGTCGAAGCTTAAGTTTCGCGAGGCGGATTTGAAGCCGTTGGAGTCAGAATGCATCGGTCGGAGAAAGCATTATAAGTGGAAAGAGCAGGAAGGAGCACAAGTATATTGATCGAGGTGCACACACGAGGAGGACGGAGTCAAGTGCGTCTTCCCGGCGATCGACCTGCAGACGGCAAACTGGGGATGGAGACTTTCTTTGAGGGCTTCGCATTCTCTTGGAGCAAGAGAGTGTACGGTTTAATGTGTTTCGAAATTTTTACCATGACCCTTTTTTCAACCTATTACAAAGGAGACCTGACTCGAAAAATCTGGCAAATTTTAATTTGATTCGGGTATTTTTCACGCCCTATGATTCAAAAAAAAAAATTTCTATGATTATTACATTTCACAAGGAGAAATTTTGGGACAGTGCAATTTGGGCCGTTTCCGACCGCACTTTGCTCCTTGGTCACCCATTGACCGAGGCCAACTGAACTCAATTTTTACCATTTCGGACACACGACTTGCGTAACAAAACAGACATCAGAAGTCGACTGATTTGATTGCACCTTCATTCATCCGAACATTCAAACGAGAACCCTGTCCATAAACGTCACCTTAAAAAAGCTTTCAATAATTACAAGGTTAAGCTCTTTTCCTTCTTTACCCAATTAAAGAGAAAAGGGACACAAAAGGCACTTGGCTTTTCCCCGTTAGAAAGCAATGCAGAGAAGAACGATAAAAATGCGACCTTTAAATGGCGCTATATGTCTTGAAGCTTCGCAAGCCTGGGGATGAGCAGCAGCAGGAGGGGCACCTGATGAGGCCGTTCACGTTGCAAGCCGGGCAAGCCCTGAACCCCGCCTTCTCGCTGTAGATCTTGCGGCTCCCGCTGCACTCCTCGCACACCGCGAACCTCAGCCCCCCGCAGGCGCCGCACGCCGCCGCCGCCGCCGCCGCCGGCATCCCCGCCATCATCCGCTTGAGCTCGCCGCTCTCGTGGAGCTGCCTCACCTCCTCGAGCCCCCCCACGAGCCGCCCGCCCACGAAGAGGCAGGGGAGGCTCACCCTCCGGCGCCCGGTGATCCCCTGCAGCTCCCCGAGGTAGGACGCGTCCATGGACAGATCTCGCTCGTCGATCGCGACGCGGAACCCGCGGAGGATCGATCGCACGGCTCTGCAGTTAAATCAACTCGTAGCGAGAACGACATTCAGCGCTTCAAACCGGTTTTCAATACAGATTTAACTTTCTAGTTTCTACGACGACAGAGCATCTAAATTAGGAAGCCGAGTTCATGAACTTATTGTTTACCTCGTGAATGACAGAGCCAAAACCGAAGTAGACAGCTTTCAATCTTCGCTAGAAAGATATGGAATTCGACACTAGCGACGCAATTCAATGTGTTTCGACTCGACTCGACCCGTTTCTTGATTTATCACGGCAGTTCGACGATGGCAGGAAAATGAAATCACTGACGACCGCAACGTGAGAATTAGCAGCTCTACCTGCAGTCCTCGAAGGTCTTGCGGACGATCCGGAGGCTGGTGAAGTAGAGGACCACGGTCAGATCGGAGCCGCAGGAGGGCTGCTGCTTGGCGGCTGGGTCCGGCGGCGGCGGCGGCGGCGGCTGGCAAGGGGAGCGGCGGGCGTGGGCCCAGGCGCGGAGGACGGAGGTGGAGGCCCGGACCCGGTGGAAGACGGAGGGGCTGCGGGGCGCGGACCCGGATCCGGACTCGGGCTGCTCGTCGGCGAGGAGGGTCTGGACGTCCTTGAAGGAGGAGCAGGAGAAGCTGCGGGACCTCGGGGATCTGGGCCCGGCGGCTGCGATTCTCGGAGTTCGGCGCGAGCTCAGCCACGACGGCGGCCACATGAATGGTCGTCGCGGCGAGGAGAGAGAAACGGCGGCGGCGGCGGGGGCGGGGTGTTTCTCTTGAGAGAGAGAGAGAGAGAGGGAGAGAGGGAGAGGGAGGGGACGAGGAGGCGAGCGGCGGAGGACGGGGCGATGGCGGTAGCGTAGGGAGGGGAGCGGTGTTACACAGCAAGCGAGAGATTAGGAAGGGGTGATTAAGTTGGGGGTAATTAAATAAATGAAATCATTTGGCAAATTGGTGTATCGATGTAATCAGAGCAGGAACGTGAATTTTCCACCGCCCACGGAAGGCAGCCACAGAGGATGGAGATTCCTTTCCCGGTTGCTTCCCAAGGATAAACTAAAACCGTCCCATCTCACGCCCCCAGTTTTTTCAAAAATTCGAGGGACCGTTTGAAACCTCCCTTCTTTTGCCCGAGTCTTTGCTAGGTCCCCGTTATGAGGTAAAAGGTTACACCAAGGACCTTAAATTATGCCCGTTAGGAACACGTTTATCCTCCCTTGTACTCTCCGTCATCGTCAATGACAACCGTTAAAAATCTGACTGCATGGACGCCAGAAAGCAAACACTGTTGATATGAGGCTCGCGTGGTTTGAGTAAAATTAAAAAAAACGGTGTTATTTCGGCTGAAAAGTCATCTTACGAAATCTCGACAGAGGGAGGAGGGTATGTGTGTCACGTGGATACAAATTTGGATTTTTTTTTGTCACAAAGAAAGTGTATGATAAATGTGCTACAGTACGTATAATTTTGAGTTTTTTCTGTGGCTTGAGTGCAATTAACGAAAGGACTTAATTGGTCCGATTCGACAAATTTGAGGATTCGATTGCATTTCGTGACAATTTTAGGACTTATTGGCATTTCAAAAAAATTTCATGGCAAATTTTAGTATTTTTAATGTACTTATCTCGAAAATAAAGGGAAAAAAAAATCAAAGTTTCAAAATAAAATTCTTATTAACAACACCAGCTGCTGGTTCGCTAATGAGGTGGTGGTCAATCGTCAATGAGATTTGGTATGGGTTGAAAGATCCGCTTGACCTGATTTTCACTTATTAACATTTGACCTACGACTTTCGCTTTGCTTAGGAAATATTCTAATAAATAACCAAAGACTTAATAATATGCAAGTAATAGTTCGAGTCATTCAAAATCAATAGCCGATTTTTTTTTCATGATTTTTTAATTTAGAAAAAGAAAATTCGATTCTAGTGAACAACTGTTTTTTGTTGATGGTGAAATTCGGGAAATCGTTACCCAGATCTAGGTCATGCTATCACAACTATTGATTTCTTGAAATCCGTATATGGAGTCCACATTAAATTCATAAGGCTAATTAAAAAAAAAGCATCAATTTTACCTTAAGTGACAATTTTGATTCGAATTTTTTTTTGTCTCAATAAAAAGTACCAACTTTTACTCTAGTAAAAAATCTGGCCTCGCGATATGAAATTTTCAAATTGTTCGGACCATATTTGAGATTTAAGTGAAAGTTAGTTATTTTTATGAGACAAAAAAATATTCAGGCCAAAATTGTCACTCGAGGTAAGGTTGGTTCTTTTTTTTTGGAATTAAGCCTAAATTCATATGATAACTTTCGAGATTAATTCGGTTTGATCTAGCTAACATGATTTTGTAGACACCGGACTTGTCAAAATGGGTTATAAAACCATTTGTTAATCCATGTATGATGGGCTGAGATGGTGTAAATATAATATTGGTGTTAAATGGGTTTACAGCTTATTTAGACCTAACTCACTTTTACGGCTCTCTCTCCATTCTGTCTCGCTTTCACTCCGTCTCGTGCGCGCCCACTGTGCACTCTTACCTCAATTTGAATAAGAGTTACGGAAATGTTTTATCAATACAAGCCGAGTTAGGTACGTGTCGAATTGGGTATGGGCGACCAGATTTGCATTGTATGAAAATGAGTGGAAATGAGTCGAAACGGATTAAATATATCTATTAAAATCGAATCATTTTTGACGAGGTCCAAACCCAACCCGACTCTCACTCCGTTTGATGGGTCTAGTAGACACCGACCTAGACAATGATTTTCCTGGTTGCTAATGGATTTCTTTTAATCCAAGTGGCGCGCGAAACCCTAGTAACATCACTAGCTGCGCTCGATTTGCAAGGGGAAAAGGGGTTCCTGATACGACAGAGTCAAAGCACGCGAGGACATGTCAAGATTTGGATCAGTTTACAGTTTGATCCCATGTGTAAGATGAGCTACTGTTCATGAGTGCGAGGTGTTGGTGTCTTCTCTTGACCTCTTTTCTTTCCTCCGACGTTGAATCCCCACGTTTGTTCAGAGAATATACTTCTCTGAAAGATTCTTTGCTTTTCATATTTCAGGACACACGGACCCGACCCGACCCGACCCGACCCGCATGCGGTCTTCGTAAACCGAGCAAGCATACGCCTCTAACTAGCACAAACATTGACAACATAGGGTAATTTATACGCGATTAGTGAAATTTAAACGGACAAACGAAACACTCTCAATTTTCAAATTGGAACTTCCCTAACACCCCAATTCATTGCGACATTTTAAAAAGTTTTACTTTATATACGCTGAAGCGATTGAAAGTATCTGAAGCGACGAAAATGCTTTTTTCTCTATTAAATGTTTACAAAGTAACCAAGAACAAAATCCTTGTTAGAAGTACATTATGATGTGGGTGCAATCGAGAAGATGTCGCTTGGACTGAATCATTAGGATCGATACAGCAAGATAAGAACCAACGTGACTAACACTAAACTAGCTTACTAGAAAATGCAAATTCTGATGTAATTACTATATTGGGAGTTGATTGATTCTATCTATCTGTTTTGCCGAAAATGCTCCCGCGACGAAATATAATTCACCGAAATTTGTTCTTCGGGGAGATCGGGTTCTGTGACGAATTCAGGACAAGAGATATTCAGACGTGAACAAAAAGCTTGTTTGTTTTGATCAGCAACACATGTTTCGTACCATGACGAAATTTAGCTAATAAAACTTTGAACTTTATAAATAATTCCGACAAATCCATCCATCTACGGATTGGCAGCATCCAAACTCTATCGATGCAACATTACAAAGCTACTAGGCTTAAGATGTAGATAACTACAGCTATGAAAACTAAAATTGCGAGCATTGAAAAGTAAATATAATTAGAAGACAGCATTTTGATGTGTATTCGTGGGGACTTTTTCTGGTTGTCGGTAATATTTATACTGTGGGTTTGATAACCGCCTTCTGGTACCCCATTCCATAGCCACCGTTGATCTTATTTTCGCCATTAATGCCATTCATTTGATGACATATGTTCATCAATTGCCATCAATCTTATCTTTTCGTTTTGACACCTGTCCTTTTTTTATGCGACATTATCGATCTCTTTTCGTCTTGACACATGTCCTTCCACTACGTGATAATCGTTATCGATCTCTTTCCGTCTTGACACCTATCTCTCCCGAGACGATAACCGTTATCGATATCTTTCTATCTTGACAACTATCCTTCCTGAGGCGATAACCGATCTCTTTTCGTCTTGACACCTGTCCTTCTTGAGACGATAACCGTCATCGATCTCTTTTCGTCTTGACACTTGTTCTTCCACTATGAGATAACCGTCATCGATTTCTTTTCCGTCTTTTTTTTGTCCCTCCCAAGAACGGTCTCTTTCCGTCTTAACACCTGTCCTTCCTCCTTTTCTCGTCGACAGCTTCGATGACTTGGGCTCCATATAGCAGTTTTCATCGACTACTTTCGGTACGAATTCTCAAGTAGCGCTCGCTTCCTCTACGATTCCAGCCTTTTCGATTTCAAATTCTCAAATTTCCCACTAGGATAATCCAATGCTTGCCAGCTGTCCGCTTACGTAAATAACCTTCTATGGGCTACGTCATTCCTCGACGACCTTTATGCATTTGTCTCCGTTACTTTATTTATTTTTGTTGTCGACAACCTAATTAATTATGGGTGTTAACACTTTCACATTATGTCACAACCTGAATTTCCATATCATTCGAACCTCGACTGAATAAACAATTTAGCTTTACTTAAATCCTCCGATCAATAACAAATTTAACCTCAACTAATGTACATCAAAACCTTATGTACGGAAATACAAACTTACTTTAGCTTCGCACTCTGCTCCGGTCCTCTGATATTTCTTCGAAAACGCTAGTCTAAAGGGCCATGAACTCCGAACTTGATGCATCCGTAAAAATATATTGGGGTGACCCTATGCTCGGTAAATCAATTCTCGAAATCCAAAGTAGGATATCATATACCAACGCAATCTAGAACGGCGTGAATCTATAATAAGTCATGACGTGCCAATTGACAACCACCGAACAAAACAAGCAGACGACGCAATTTATTGAGATGTACGGCTACCACATGGTTGCTCTTTCTATACAACACTATATTAAAATAGAACCAAAATTTAGGACGCGACACGTTAATCAACTCACATTTCCCAAGAACGAACGACACGCACGATCACGCAGTGGCAACTGGCAAGCACCCAAATTGACACTTTGCCATGTCTTTTGCCCCCTCATCAAGCTTTAACTTCATCTCTTCGAAATCCCATTTGGACCAAACGAAAAACGACACCGCACCTATCGAGAAAGAATCAAAAAATTTAAAGGAAAGAAAATTTGCCGTTCCAAGAATCACCCCATTTCACGTGCAATGACGCCAAGCCGCCCCCTGCATTGTCACATCCAACACCATATCATCGTTCAGAGGCGGCAACGCACATTAACGTTTTCACTTCTTGTCGTCCTCGTCATTTGCCAATCGCTAGCTCCTTCCTGTTCTTCCGCCACACTGATGCTGGAGAAACTGATCGATGTGTCGGTCCACGAGGTCGTCATCGACTTCGCGCTCCGCCGCAAGTGCCGCGCCAATGTCCTCCTCACCTCCCTCTCCGCCGCCTCCCCCGTCGCCTTCAAGGTCCAGACCTCGTCCCCTCACAAGTTCCTAGTGAACCCGCCGAGCGGGGTCATCCCTCCCTCGTCCTCCCTCACCCTCCAGATCGTCCTCAGGCCCCAAGCCCACCTCCCCTCCTCTTTCCCCCGATCGCCCGCCGACCGCTTCCTCATCAGGACCGCGGAGCTCGGCCCCGAGCCGGCCGAGCCGGCCGGCCCCGGCTCGGTCGGCTCGTGGCTGTCGTCTCGGCCGACTCGGGACGTGAAGGTCAAGGTCGCTTTCGGGGGCCGGTTGCTTCTCCGCCACGCGGTGGAGTGCGGGGATGTCGACGCCGTGAGGGGCTTGATCAAGCGGCAGAAGGGACTTGCCGCCGAGCTGCCGGTCGAGGATGCGGGGCCGCTGCTCCGGGCCGCGGCGGCGTCGGAGAAATCGGCGAGGATGGTCAGTTTGCTCCTGGAAGCGGGGCTCAAAGTTGACTCGCCGGTGGAGCCTGTCGATCGGACGGGGAACGGGAGATGTCCTCGGAGTGAGCAGGATCATGGGCCGTTGGAGCTGCTGAGTCAGAACGGGGAAACAGCCAAAGATGATCGTGGCCGTTCGGCCGTTCGATCGGTTCACGACAAGGGACGACATGTGAGTACGCGAAGTTTCGTTGGAAGTATTACATGTTACATGCCTTTTTCATATGATATAGACTATAATAAAGCAACGTCTTCAATGATTCCATCTCGTCTTATTGTGTCTGTAGAAACAAGGAGCTCAAAAGCAGGGAGAAGCGGTGTTAATGGCGGCGAGACGTGGCGACGTGGCGGGGCTATCGTCGCTGTTGCGCGGTGGCGCGGCCACGGATTACCGTGACCAGTACGGTCTCGCACCGCTCCACGCGGCGGCCATCAAAGGCCACGAGGAAGCCGTGGGCCTGCTCCTCAATCACGGGTCGGACGTCGAGTGCCGGGACAACGAAGGCCACACCCCCTTGCATCTGGCGGTGGAGCGCGGTAGCATCGAGACGGCGGAGGCGTTGATCAACAAGGGCGCGGACGTGAATGCGGCGAGCGGGAGCGGGGCGACGCCGCTGTATGTAGCAAGAATCATGGGATACCAAGAGATTGAGGAGCTGCTTTTGAGGAGAGGGGCCGTTTCCTTAGAAATGGTTTGTACTACTTCTACATCAATGAACTAGCAAAGAATTATAGCTCTTGCGAAAAGAAGCATGATCATTTTGGTAAATCTATGTCGTAACGCGGAACGGAAAAGTTACACATGTAAAAGCGACTAAAAGATTGTGGATGGAAAAATATGAGTTAGCATCATATGCATAAATTATTCAATGATTACAAAGTGTCATGTCAATTGCAGAGATGGTGTACGTTTTTTTTTATATATATGTTCAATAATTAATTGACATATGTTTGTTGAGTTGGATCAATAAAATAAAAATATAAGTTTTCTCTCCTTCCACCTTCACCCACTTTTGTTCTCCAATTATAGTCATCGTCCAAGGGGTGAGCAAAAAGAATCACCTAGATTGGACCAGATCAGCCAATTTTGGGCAGTTCCCGAGAGTGTTGGTCTAGTTTCCCGATTCCATAAAATTAGAACCGATGAATTTTTGCCCATCCGGATCGGATCGATGTTTTTCTTTTATTAAAAATTTGTAAAGAAAACCATAATCTATCTTCCATTTCATAAAAGAAGGTCCTTCAAAACTAGAATAATTACGTTTACTTATCCACGTAAGTAAAATGACAAGATCAAACCAAAATATAACATTAGTTGCTCATTCCAATCAAATTTTGCCACATTTTGCCACAAATTAGAAAAATCTCTGTGAAACCTATAATGTTACAGGTAACTCATTGATTCTAGAAATGTCGTGATTATCGAGAATATCTTTAATTTCAACATTAACATTTTCAACATTAACAATGAATCAAAAAAATAAAATTAAATATGCCGCCATTTTTAGGGGGCATTAGTCCGGTTTGTGGTTCCAAAAACTGGGAACTGTTTCCCGACTCTTGGGTAGGAATTAGACCACTCAGAAACCGATACCCCTAGCATTCATGGCCATCGACACTGCGTTGGCGTCATTTTGGCATGGTCCATGGCTACCGACACCAAACAACCATCGTTGCTTGCAGCCTGGCTCCTGATTTGGAGCTCACGGCCATGAATTCCAGATTTAGATCCATGGCCGCGAGCACGATCTAAAAGTTTCTCTAAGGCTACTCTTGAAGTCTCGTGTCGCTTGCTTTAGACAATGCAGCTTGAAAAAAAAAAAACAAAACAGAGAAAAGGAAAAAGTGGGAATGAATCATGAAACTTTTCTTCGTCTTCGTCTTCGTCTTTTGCGAACACGAGAAAGGCTCATCCATGACAGCGACGGTTGTGGTTGAGATCCCGACGGTGAACTTCGAGATGCCTTCAGATCTAGACAGCCTCGCCGTGGCCACCATCGCCATTGTTGAGCTTCCATATTTGAGCAAACTTCCTTCCAAATTTGGCCATATCGGCTCATCCATGGTTGCGACGGGACTTCCAGATCTACAACCATAGCTCCGGCGACAGCGACTCATCCATGGCCATGAGCGACGGTGGTCGGCTTCTAGATTTGCAACTCCGTCCTGATCTGCGGCAACGAAGTTAAGGGAAGGAACGCTAACCACAAAGACGATAGAGAGGGTTGGACGCCCGACAGTGGTCGCCTTAGACATGGCGCCAACAACTCCGCCGGTGGCGACAATAGAGGGAGGCGAGGAGGATGGGCTTGAGGTGGCCGGAAATGAAGGAGGAAGTGCGGATGGAGGAAGCAAAGTAAGGTGGATTGAGATTTTTATGTTTTGTTTAACTAAATCCACATCAATTTGCAGTTAATTCAGGGTGAAAAAAAAATACACACCATATCAGTTGTTGAAGGCACTCGCAAATCATTGAATATTTTCCCAAGGAGAGAGAGGGGAGTTAACGGAGAGAATGAACCTATATCAAATTTACTATATTGGCCTTCACGGTTAATGAGAAAATAAATGTATCGAGTTTCTTAAGATAATGATTTAACGGCGTCTGGAGCGGCAACAAAAGCCGTTGTCATGAGATAACATACCGATCTCAAATTATCACTAGTCCTCATGTCTCGCTCTCTCTACTGTCCGGCAGATTAAGCGTGCCACACAAGTTCAATGGACTACATCTACGCTATTGATCCGGACCATATGTACTAATGCCTATGAACTCAGTGGCGGGTACGTGCAAGACGTTAAATTGAAATTTTCCAAATCAACAAGCAACTTAAAAGGTGAAACTAAAAGCCGCACGGCATATCATCACGTAGCAGCATCCAAGACCGTCCGTACCAAAGTCACCTCGACGATGCAGCCGCCCGCCGCCGCCGCCGCCGCCCTCCTCCTCCTCCTCCTCCTCCTCGCCGGAGCCGGAGCCGCCGCCGCCGCCGACTCCTTCCCCGACCGCCTCCGCAAGCCGCCCTCTCTCTCCGGCCGCTCGCCGCAGCAGTACATCGAGCTCACCCGCCCCCTCCCGTCCTCCCTCCTCCCCGCCGCCTGCGCCCACCGCATCGTCGCCCACTCCTTCGCCCACACCATCGGCTCCCCTCCCTTCTCCGCCCCCTACGCCCCGCCCCCGCCCTCCCCGCTCTGCCCCTCCCCGCCCTGGTCCTCCGTCGCCCTCGAGCTCTCCGCCTCCTCCCGCGGCGACCAGTACGACCGCATCGCCGCCGTCTGGCTCGGCGGCGCCGAGCTCCTCCGCACCAGCACCGCCGAGCCCAACGACGGCGGCGTCTTCTGGACGGTCCGCAAGGACGTCACCAGGTACTCCTCCCTCCTGTCCCGGTCCGACCTCGAGGTCACCATGATGCTGGAGAACGTCATCAACGACGAGTTCACCGGAATCTACCACGTCAACGTCACTCTCTTGTTCTACTCCAACAAGGGGGGCGGCGATATGCCGGGGGTTCCGGTGAATCAGCTTTCCGATCGAGGGTCGGCCTCGAATTTAGGGCTTGGGTTGGAGGAATTGGGCGGAAATGGCGAAGCCGCAGCCGAAGATAGCGTCAATTCGGCTACTCCCATAGGCGCGGCGACGTGGAGTTACAGTGCGCCGCCGGCCGATCTGATCTATCCCGTGTCGGACGACGGGGACAGAGGTTCTTGGTTTCGGATCGAGAGGGCGTCGGACGTGCATTCGAAGCGGATCCGGATTCCGGCGAACACGGTGCGCGCGGTTCTCGAGCTCTGCGTGTCGTTCCACGGGGACGACGAGTTCTGGTACTCCAACCCTCCGGACTCGTACATCAGGGAGAACAACCTGACGACGGGGCGCGGCAACGGAGCTTACCGGGAGGTCCTGGTGATGGTCGACGGGAACTTGGTCGGCTCGGAGGTCCCGTTTCCGGTCGTGTTCACCGGAGGAATCAATCCCTTGTTCTGGGAGCCCATCGTCGCGATCGGCGCGTTCGTCCTGCCTTCCTACGACATCGAGTTGACGCCTTTCCTCGGCACGCTTTTGGATTGCAAGGCGCACGAATTCGCGATCGGGGTCGCCGACGGGATTTCGTATTGGCTCGTCAATGCGAACCTGCACCTGTGGCTAGATCACGGCTCGAGAAGGGTTCGGGCGAAGTCCGTGGCGTCGTACGCCCCTCCCGCGCATAGCGTGGCGCGCGAATCGCTGTTCAAAGAGCTCGATGGGTCGTTCAAGGTGAAGGCGAAGAGGAGGGAGCAGTTCGCCGGGTGGGTCGAGTCGAGCGCCGGCAATTTGACGACGATAGTGTCGACGGAGTACAGAGTCAAGAACTCGATCACCTTCACTAGGAACGGAACCGATAAGCTTGTTAGGCAGAAGATGAAGGCAAGGAGAGAGGTCAGGATCATGGACGAGGCCGGCGTCTCGCTCGCCCGCGCGATCGTCAGGAGGAGCTACCCGCTTCGCGTGATCACCTCGATGCTGCCGGGGTCTAAGAAAGACACTTACGTGCTCGTGACCAACGTTACGCACGCGCAGGTGGAGAGGTATTCCGACGGGGATTCATCGAGCACGGTTCGCAATGTGCAGGATTCTAGGGGCTGGATGGAGGTGAGGGATCACAATGTCCTCTCGGGCACGGCCGACACTAAGCAGGCCTATAGCTACAGGGATGAATTCTTCTGCTACTCCAGGAAGGCGGAAGCCGCCGACGGCAAGCTCGTCGGAGACAATTCGACGTTCGCTTGCGCGTCCTCCTTGTGACTATGCTTATTGTTCCACGCTTATATATGTCCTCTGTAGTTTCTGGAGATTAGTAGGTAAGATTGATGTCTGTCCCCTGCCCATAGGTTAAATATGTATGAAATTGGCCTGTACGTAAATCAAAGCCTTCTGGGTTGAATTTGGTGTAGAATTTCAAACACTTTCGAGTATAGTCGTGCGAGTTAGGGGCCGTCGGATGCTCGCCAATCAATGTCGAACGTCGGATTACATGATAACATGAGCGGTCGGATCGAATTCCTCTAGTGCCGGCTGTTGGATTGGCCACGATACACGGTGCCATCAGACCGACCTGTGAAGTTAATTATCAGAGCGCTTTAAACGTCTCGTACAACTGCTGCTTGTGAATCTCGCAAAGTAGTCTCATTAAAAGCATTGCAAGCATGGCTTCCGGTTTATTTGCTGCCTGCAAATAAAGTGTTTCCAAGCTCATATTTTAAAGAGTAAAACCATGAAAACACCACCCCCAAACTTGTGCCCAAATGCTACCTCAAAAGCAAGACCATATTTCCTATACAGAGGCCATCCGATATGGACATACAAATCCTGTTATAGCGAATCAGAATAACATCAGATCAGGGGAAACATTAGCCAAAGAAGTACAGTTTGATCAGGTGAGCAGGGTATCGAAGAATTCGAGGAGCAGACCTAAACATAAATTTAGGATTCACGAGAGAGACCTAAACGCGCGGTATGGAACATTGCATCAGAGACAATGCAATACAAACCCACATGAGTAGCCTGTCTCGTTTGAATTTGCACACAGGCAAAATCTGCAACCCGCACAGGCTTGCCCGTCTGCCAATGAGCTAGCTATAACCATCTGCATCACTTAACTGTTCTTGAGATGCATTTCAACTGCAATTTTGGAGGGAGAAAGACTGAGCTTTCATTTCAACTTGCTCGATCCATCTCCAGCATCCTGATTTGCTTAATGACTGCCATTGAGTGGGATGCTTGCAGCAAAGCTATCTATACCCTTGACAACACGAATTTAAAGAACTCAAATGAAGACCACAACCAACCAGAAATTTCAAAGTACTTCCCTGCTATTGCCTTGCTGTTGCCGCACGAAAAGGATGTGCGAAACTCCTCCTCAACCAACATACATCCAAGACAACTAAATAGCAACCCTTGAGAAACTGACCCAAATTGCTACCGCAATAACATGACTTGCTAAGGGAACATTCAAGCACAGCAATGTGCTGAACAGATTAGCGCTAGCCTTTGCAAAGTTCAATTCGAATCGCCTCCGAGTTCCACACTCAATGCCATTGCAACCACATTCTGCAGCAGATTACACACAAAACAGTTTAGAATCCCAAAAAACACTACCTCCAGGTCGACGCTGAGCGTTTCAGCGACACGGCGCACGATGGAGTGGGACGAGCTTGCTCTTGTTGTAGCGCTCCTTGCAGACAAGGATGACCCTCCTCGGCGATGCGGCACTTGCTGAGGTCGATGTAGCCCTCTTGCCGCGGTCGACATGGAGGACCATGATGGCTCCGATGCAGCCGACCTTGATGTGGCTGCTGATGGAGCGGATGCGGCGGGGGGAGAGTTCGGAGAAGAGGATCAATGCCCTCGACATTGTTGTACTCAAGGAGGGACAAGTACGGGCCCATGTTCGGCCATGTTCTTCACTTGTATCATCACTGCCATATCGATCGATCTCCAGGTACTTCGCCTCGCACATCCGGCACTCCAGGTTCGGACCATGAGTCGCCATTGCAGAGACACAGAGAGTTTTTCATTTTTGGAGGGAGAAAAAATTTTCGGAGTCGGGTTTGGAAGGACAATTCGGATCGGTCTTCGGATTCCCGGCCCGGGTTGCGCACTAAAAGAGTGCTCACTATTCAATTATGCGCTTGTATTTTCTTAGTTTAAATATAGACAAAAATCACATCTTTTCCTCTCTTCGATTTGATTCTCAAATGACCGTACAATTTTCATATTTTTCTTCCGACCAAAAACTTAAAATTCAAATCGAGCATCGAGGTAAAATAGGCATTTGGCATTGATGTGAAATGAGAAAGTAGAAAATTGAGGAGTTACTACAAAATGGATCTCCCTACAACTATGATCCCGTGTTTAATCTTCACATGCTGCCGCAATCGAAGGCCGCAAGGAAGTGGCTGATCATTCGGGGCCACAGAGGCCACGAGCCGCCCTATTTTCCTTCTCCTTCGCCGGCCTCGTCGTCAACGCTGTCCTCCTTGTCATTGAGGCCTAGCTCATGACCCATGCGCCCGGCGACGGCGAACAATCCGTTGTCCTGTACACTCACCTAGATCGACATACGTATGATATCAGACATTTGAAGTAAAACGTGTGCATAATCTTTTCACCGACGAGAGAGAGACATGAACAGAGGTAGTATTACTCACTGCTGCGGGCGCCTTCTTCACCACGAGCTTGCCCTTGTGGCGCTCTATAGCTTCGGCGCAGGCTTCAATGGCCTCGTTTAGGACAGCCAGCCCTTGTTCCTGACAAGGAGGAGGAGAACATGAGGAGTTCAATGAATTGACCTTTTGCATGAAAACTAAAATTCTCAAACGCTGTGATACACGTAGCACCTTGTGGGGAGCCTGGGTCGCGAGGACATACAGCGGAGATGCAACTAGCCTGACCTTGACACGGCACTCGTCGTTTCCGGCAGCTATGGCTTCCTTCATGGCATCCTGCAAAATCCAAAACAAAAGAAAAGGAATCGTTAAAAACCCAGAATAACTACAGGATCATTTAAATCCTAGAACAATGCTCGGTAAACTGCAGGTGGTTTACATATCCGGAGAGATGAAGAATGTATCGAGTTTGGAAAACTAGACCTTAATGTGCAGAATGCCGTCGAACCGAAAGCAGGTCAGTTCGATGTAAGCCCCTCTCGACCATCGGAGCTGGCTTCTTTGACTTTGCTTGCGAGGGAACCGAGAACGGAGTCCGGGTCAGTTAGGATCATCTTAAATGCCTGCAAGTAGATCATTTTTCAAACACACGAGTGAATTTCGAAACTAAGACGCCCGAACTCGAGCTGAAACATTACCTTGAATGCATGCCCATATTTCCAGTACAATGGCCATCCGATGCCGACGTACAAATCCTGCCATAGCAAATCGGAAAGTGAAACCGATCGAGTGAAAACCATCGGCAAGAGAGAGATAATTTAATCAGGCCTAACAGAATGTAATCAATCAACTAGTTAACACACAGAATTATATCCATAAGTTGAATATTCTGTCAATGGCTCCCGAATTCTACACTCAAAGAAGGGGAGAAAATAATAGGAAGGCCAGAAATACTAACCTCGAGATCGATGGAGAGCGTCTCGGCTACCCGGGGCATGATGGAGTGGACGAGCTTGCTCTTGCTGTACTGCTCCTCGCAGGCGAGGGCGTCCTGCTTGGAGACGCAGCACTTGCTGAGGTCGATGCAGCCCTTGCCGCGGTCAACAGTGAGGAGCACGTTGGGCTCGACGCAGCCCACCCTGACGAGGCTGCTGACAGAGCGGACACGGCGGCAGGAGAGCTCGGAGAGCGGGATCATGCCCTCGATGTCGCCGTACTCCAGGAGGGACACGTAGACCCTGACGTCGTCAGTGCTGTTAACCTCTATCATCACCACCGCGCCGGCCTCCGGGTACTGCGCCTCGTACATACGGCACTCCAGGTTTGGTGAGGGAGTCGCCATTGTTGTCGTTTGGACTACAGAGAGAAAGAGAGACGGATCTCCTTTTTGGAGTTTGTCCCAAGGATTCGCGCTACTACGAGATCTTACAAAGATTTCATGCGAATTTACATGGTCATGTTTACCTCTCTCACGTCTGGCCACCACCATACACGTCCAAGTTAAGTTAAAGCGGCGTCCAAATTTAACACTTAACCTTTGCGAGAGGAAGAGTCTTGGCTTTCAAAGATCTGCACTCAAGCGGGTGGTTTTACCTCTCTCGTATGATCTCAAAGAAAAACAAGAAACGTTTTGCTTCCTACTTAAGAAAAAGATTTCCAACTATATCTTGAGACGCATGTTTTGTCTACCGAATCATTGCTACTGTCTGAACAAGTCTGAACTCGAACTCCTTTCACTCTCGACTAAAACATGAAAAAGAGAGAAGACAAAAAAAAAAAAAAGAAAGGACAGACTGCAAAAATGAAAATGTAATGCGCCCACCGTGGGGCTCGAACCCACGACCACAAGGTTAAGAGCCTTGCGCTCTACCGACTGAGCTAGACGGGCTACACGTCCAGGTGTACCTCACAAGATAAATAATAATGAAAAGATATTTTCTCGTTCTACTACCCTAGAGTCTCCGAGCTGCTTAGAGAACTTTTTAAACTGCGTTTGATCATCCGGATTCATATTGTGATGGAATAGGATGAAGGGGGATTTGAAATCTCTTGAATAGCCTCTGAATTATAGAAATGTCCTATCATATGTTTAGTACAACCTAAGATAGGATTTGAAGGTGAAGCTACGGTGGTGGGGGGAGCTCGATGGATGAGGGTGAGCTACAGAGTTAAATGGTGGAGGGCGGCCTCTTCCATTAAGCAAAATTCTGAACAGAAGGTGAGAAGAATCTCTCTCTAGCATTTCATCAAACACTTTGTGAGTGCCTACTTTAGAGTAATTAGAGGTGAAGAGAGAGATCGTGAAACAATGGAGGCCAAGAATGAGTAATTAGAGGTGAAGAGAGAGGAAACGAGAGATGATTCTGTGATGGTCGAAAAACTGGAAAACTGACTGAGAACAAGAGGGAGCGATGGATGAGGTGGTGAGCCCTGGCCTTCCAAGTAAGCCGTGAGCAAGGGCACCAATGAGGATACTTGAGAACGTCGGAGCGAGAGACGGTCATGATGGACGACCGTCGAAGTGGTGGTGAGGTGCTCACGGTGAGAAACGCCAACGACAGTGAATCTTACCAGAGGTGTGGTTTTCCTGGTGCTTGAGAATTGTTAAGTTAATTTTTAATATTTTATATCCAATTCGAGTTTATCCCACCTCTTATGCTTGATTTCTTATTTAGCATTTTATTCGGAAGTATCCAAGTATCCAAGTTTATCTGGTTCGGAGTACGTCACCAAACACTAAATAGGTTAATCCGGACCATCAAACGTAGTCTTAGAAGACCAATTGCTGGTTTAACTTCTTGGGTGCATCTGTGACTCTTCGTTTGCACGAATTGTGATTGGCTTGTTCGACTATTCACTTAAAGGCCGGCTGATCTACTCAATCGTGCAATCTATACGCAGTTTCTATCAGCTGGGAAGAGGTTTCTAAGAGAGCTATACAAACATTTGACTTAAAGCATGCAAGCGACTGAAAGAAGATATCTTGCCAAGATGACAAGCTTAATTGCTTTGGTCTTTGGGCAGGACAATCACTAAAAAAGTTCTAAATCTATTATAATCGTGTCAATTCAGTCCACAGTCTTTTTCTTTTTGGCTAATTGAGTCTTAAACCTTTTATATTTGTGCCAATTCAGTTCATTCAGCTAATTTTAGTCGGAAATCAGTGGGCGACCAATGTCCATATGAGCGATTTCCGATCAAAATTGGCCACATGAACTGAATTGATGCAAATTTAAAAGATTTTAAACTGAATTGGCACAATTATAATAAGTTTAGGACTTTTTCGGTAATTTTTTCATCTTTATGCCATTCGTATTATCAGAGACCAGTAAAGCAGGTTAGCAAAATAGTTATTTGAAGTAGAAGCATGTGATCAGCGATCATGGCACACTCTTATCATGTTGCACTAGCAGTTAATGCAATGCACGAAAGCAGCAACAAGTGTGCTACAAGTCTTGTTGGGTATTATTTTGACTAGAAGATCATAGGCAGTGCAGACGAGACAATTGCTGCTTCACCATGCGTTTAAACAATTGCAGATAACTTAGAGTCATGGCTTTAGGAAACGGGTCAATTTTGCATCTTGCCTTATAGAGACTACTCGAAAATAAATTCAAAAAGAAGCATGACGCTTAAGGTAACGAACAGCGACATCCGAGGTTTCTCATCCACAGAATCGCAATCTAATGACATGATCGACATCCACAGCCACAAGCGAAGAGCAGCGACTCGACGTCGGCCCCATGAAGTATACCCAACAGGACGTGTGTAATAGCCATGTTGAGGTTCTTGAACCATGACATCCAGGCACAATGTTAGCCACCAATGTGTCATGGTCCCTCAAATTGAAAAAGCTACTAATGACACCAACTGTACCGAAAACCCACTCTGCATTCTCCATTTTAAAAGGAATTCGAAATCTCACGTGTCTTTGCAATTCCTCATCATGTCTTCAAGACTTGTGCTGAATCCTCTCTGAAAATCTCCAAAGGAGAAGGGTCAGAGATGTTCAAAGAACCACCAAAAATTCTTTTATTCGTATCTGACTGTTTCATAAGAAAAGCTGCACTGTGTCTTTCTTTAACATGAGAACTATCTGAGAAATCACACAACCACCCAAGGATATCAACTGAAGATCTACGAGTACAAAAGGACCATGCATCACCCTTCTCTGAGGCCACATCGAGAAAAACAACCTCATCATGCCACTGCTTCTTCCTCACGTAGGAGCATCTGGTCGAAGTGCCAAACTCCTGAAAATTCCCGATTTTGGAAAGGATCAGTGAAACTAGGACGGGCGCAGATAGGAAACAAAATGACTCGATGAGAGATAAAAAGCAGTATCTGAGACTCTACCATGTCCTTTGCCCACTCTTCTAAGTTGAGCAACATATTCTGAGATCTTTTTGATGGCTTCCACCTTCCAGCAACATAAGATGGGGCAAAATTAGTCATATATTGTCTGAAATAACAAGCACGCTTGGAACTAAGATGTGGAGGGAATTTAGAAATTTGTTCTCACTTGCTCAGCCAAGAATTCACTTTCAATAAAATCTGTCAATTGCACATCGTGGTTACGCTCAGCCACCTGTTTTTAAAAGGAAAATACCCATGAAGATGAAATTTTTATTAGCCAATTGAAAGCAAGAGTCATCATGGATTTATGAGCTTAATATATGCCAACTAAATCAAGGGTCGTACACCGTGTAAATTCAGAAGCTTTTCATTATTTAGCTTCTCCAGAGACAATGCGAGCTCCATTGCTGAATCAAAAGAATGAATTTGGTCAGGTACACATGGCAATCAATTTGCACCAGAAGCAAACTAAAGGTGATCGGCAAGGACCCCAAACGCATTTGATAAAAAGACTTTGCCATGGGAAAAAGAAGCATTGCATCAATATTTAGCCATTCCCGCTCCATTGTATGTTTCTCAGAACAAAAGTGTACATATATGAAGGCATGTCTAGACATATCTTATATGTTACTGCTTTCTAGCTAAACATTCGCAGTGAAAATTACATGAATACAGCAAAGAAGTCTAAAGATTCTCATACATCAGTAGCCCTTCATTTCACAAGGTTTAAGCAAGTCAAATTGTATAAATGCTGTCAAGTAATGGGTATCTATGTAGGAGTGGAATCTTGAGCTGTGCGATGCCACTTCCATTTTTCAAATTCATTGCGAAAAATTGCAAAAAGAACGGCCCAATTCCCAAAAGTAACATGCAACCTATATCAACACAAAATTTCATTGCAAGCAAATCCAAGAGAAAATGATATCAGATCCATACACACAAAAAGTCAAGAACTATCACAAGAAAAGCACAATAACAAGATAATGATCCTACATTGTGTAGTTCACACCATTAACAATGGCAGAGGGCCATCAAACTCACCATAAAGTGCATCACCCTTCTCCTCATGATCATACTCGGAAAGGGGCATCAGGATGGATTGCAGCTTCACCTTCCCACCTCGTTTGTTCTGTGCAATTAGACCATGAAGAGCAACCCAAAAAGTCATCTTTCTAATGTTAATCGACACAATCATAAAGACCACATCATCCAAACCACACAGCCAAGTAAAGACGCGTTTAAAGTTAGCAAAACTTTTCAACACCTGATATTCCATCAGCTTCTCAGCATGCTCTCTCTCCTCCTCGCTTGACTCCTTGAAAAATCTAATCAACAACGATATCAAATCATGAATCAAAATGAATGCATGCGTAGAAAATTTCCAATTATTAAGCGCTTAAATCGTTCGATGGGGAATAAGGATTTACTTGGCAAGTCCCTTGAGCGCAACATTATCCCGATCAAAGTAGGCATACAGGGCATGGTAAACGTACGAGACGTTGTACTCCACACTGGAACGACAACGCACGAAAGATGGGCATCGAGGCAAAACAGTCAGAAACAATAAGAAACCACAACCCGAAACAAACTTCAGATACGAGCAAAACCGTACTTGATCTGCTCGTTAATGGCGGCCTCGCACTCGTCGGCGAACTTCTGGCGCGCGAGCGAGGCCTGGGGCACGGTGGGCACGAGGTCGAGCTCCTTCTTCACCTCCTCGAAGGGCTGGAACACGACGCCGGTGAGCGGCCGGCTGTTCGACTCCTTGCTCGCGCGGGCCACCAGCGAGCCCCCGTTCCCGCCGCCCGGCTGGAACCGGAGCGCCGGCGGGCACGCCGGGGGAGCCGGGGAGGTCAGCGGCGCGGAGAGGCCGTCGCCGGGGGAGCCGAGGAGGGAGAATGAGGCGGCGGCGGCTCGGAGCGACATGGCGGCGGCGGAGGAGGAGGAGGATCCGGCGACGGGGACTGCAAAAGTCGGAAACTTTACGAGGAGAGAAACGAGCGGAGGAGTTTCCAGAGGAAGAACGGCTGTTGATGGGTTCGTGGTGAGGAGGAGGAGATAAAGATGCGGGAGGGGGTGGCCTTCGGGCCGTCGGATGGAGGGGGACGTGGACGGACGGGATCGCGTGGTGGGGGATGGGCGCGTGGCGAGCTCGTGGCGAGCTGGATGGTTCTGGTGGGATCCTTAGCTTCGAAATATCCACCTTTTTTGGGGCCATATCTAAATCGCAAGTGCGCTAATCAAGGAGATTGGGCCGTTGTCGTTTTCATTTTTATTTTTTTTTATTGTGCGGTGAGCAAATTTCATCCTCTTCTTTTTTTTTTTTTTTTTTCAAATTTTTATCGCTTAGGTTTTTTCCAAATCTAAGAATCACTTGTATATCTAGATGCGATTATTTGCGAAAAGTATTGCATGTATTGCATTGTATCAATTCAGTTCTCAGCCTTTTAATTATTTCCTTTTCTCATTAGTGCCAATTCAGTTCATCTCGCCAATTTAAGCCGGAAAGAGATTTTCAAGCAATCTTATAAAACATATCGGTAGACATCTATCCTTTCGCTGTAAGGCTTCAAGAAAGCGACTCTTAACTTCATTTTCAAGAGTCCTAGCATTAGTATGAGTTCGTTGACCTTGGAAGGGTGATCCATCTTGATGACGAATTCCTCAATTGCAAGAACAAGAAATTAATAGTTTGATGTCTACTCGGGATCGTTCGGAAGGAAGGTGTCACATCTCGATTTTTGGGGCCTGGGAAACCGCAGGTAAATGGTAATATCCTCAATTTCAGTCCCTGTGAAATGTCTATGGTTTAAGCTTGATGGTTTTCCAATCGGAACAAACATTTCTACTCTTGTTTTGGAAAACCGTATTTTGGATCCTTGGTACCCCTTCGTTTTGTTATTTTTGGGGAGACTTTTGTGATCTGAAATTCCAAACGCTTTCTTCTGGAAAGTTGTTCCAAATATCTTGAAGTTTTACATGATTTAATTTCAGAGTTTTTGGAGTTGATATGAGTGGTACGATGGTCTGATTTTCGGACCGTGTGAAACTGCCTAGAATGGGTATTTCGGTGATGTTCACACCGTCTTTATTTTCTACAATCTTTTCTGGGTCGATTTTGGAAATGTTTCCTTCACAAAAGTTGTGGAGAACGTCCTTTTCTATAACGTGTGTAAATTTGGGAATTTTTTTGAGATGATTTGCATGCTGGACAGAGCTTATTTTGAGAAACAAAAATGCTGTTCCAGTGAACTATTTTTGGACTGTCTTTGAGTGACCGAAAATGGTATTTAAAGAGAGAATCAGATTTCGTGTTCTTCATGAAAAATGTTTATTAAGGTCTTGTTTATGACATATCCGAATTTGAGAATTTTCGGAGTTCATTTACTATGATTTTAAGTCCGATTTCGTGAACAGTGCGAAACTGTTTGGTTTCTCCAGATTTCAAAGATTTAGCATTTTCTATACGAAAACGTTGGAATTTGGACTTGGTGTCTTCTGGTGATTTAAAGTACACGTTCTAAGCTTTCAAATGAGATATTTTATGCTTTGATCGGAGGTCGGACCAGGGGAAAACCGAAATAGAGAAGGAAGCTTGGAATTGGATGGTTCTAGAGAATCTAAACTTGAAGCCCAAGTTTGGAAATAAATGGCTTCATTATGACATTTGGCCTTTGTGCATAAATGAGTATAAATGGCCTTATCTCTTAGTGACCTAAGCCATGACATAAGCCTCATCATGATGACTAGCATTAATGGCCTTGAGTGATGACCAAGTTTGGAGCAAGATAAATAGGGAGACGTGGAATGGCCATTCGGCCAAAAGAGAGAGAAAGAGAAAGAAAGAGAAAGAGAGAGAGAGAGAGGACCAATGAAATTGAGATAAGCTTTGGCCCTTCATTATTCTAGTTCATTAAGAGCATTTAATGACATTAAATGCATGCTATGATGACATTTGACTTAGAAATCCTCTCCTATTGGCTTAAGTTTAGGGTTTTATTTCCCCCCCTTCTCTCTCATCTCACGCCACTTCCTCTCCCTCAAGCCATTTCCATGCCCAAACTAGCCGGCCATCACCTTCTTCTTTGACCTTCCTTGCCTCTTGTTCATGATCGAAAAAAGGAACGGGAGAGAAATAGAGAGAGAAAAAGAAAGAAAGAGAGAAAAAGCTTACCGGCGAGCCTGTCTCTCTCGTTGTTCGATCAAGGGAAAAAGTCATAGGCCCAAGCGTTCGTGTTCAAGCCCGAAATCTCTCGAGCTCACCCGTCTCGACCCCGTTCTCTAAGTTTTGTTTGATGTTGAGTAAGTACACTTCCTAATATCGGGAAAGGAAGTTGTGATGCGTTTAGACATGGTTTGCTTGGACCGTTTTCGGTCGTTTGGTTGATTGTGGTTGGTTCATTTCTTGATTTGATCATGTTTCGTGTTTGATGTTGTTTTGAGATAGAACCGAGCCGTGGTTTGTAACGTGTGCACGATGTAGCCGTGCTTGATGTTCTCTTGTTGAACTTTGCTATTGATCTGCCATTGATGCGGGTGCGGTAAGGGCCGACTTGTGCTAACGGCGATCCCCTCGTCCTCGCTTGGTATTAGTAGGTTTACTTACTGGGTCTCCCCGACTCACCCCCCATTTTTCCCACCCTCAGGTTCATAGGATGGTCGAACGGACGGCGACGTCAGGAGGAGTTCGAGCCATGATGGAGTTCGGGAAAGCGAGGAGCGAGAAGTTATAGTCGGAATAGAAAAAACCCAAACCACAAGCTTATTGTGTAAATGGCTATGAAAATATGTGTTGTTGCCATGGCCCGAAGGGCCTGTTAAAACATGTTTGCATACTTTGAAAATATAAGGTTTGCTCATGATGATGCTTGTCTTAATCCCGCTGTTGTTGTTATTGTGATTGTCCCGAGTATGCTTCCGCATGTGTTTAATGAAAAAGAATAATGAACGGGACGTCACGTTAATGGCCCCGAGGTACGGGGCGTCACAGAAGGCAACATGGCGAGCAAAAATTCCCCAATGTGTCAGGTGCTTTATGTGGTGACGCTGCCGGCGCTGACATATACATTTTTAATTATATTTTAATTTTGTAATAAATTTTTTGTTCTTTTATTTTATTTTTTTATTTTTATGTGCCAGCCAAAATGAAGGAAAAAAAAAAAGAAAAAAGAAAAAAAAATAAAAAGAGAAAACAAAAAAATTAGGGATAAGTGTATAATAAGTTCGAAAACTTATTAAGAAAGTGTAATTGAGTCCTAAAAATTTTAAAAGTGCAATCAGCCTAAAACTTGTAATGAAAGTACAATCGAGTTATTAAACTTTTAAAAAGTGCAATCAAATTCTTCTAGTAACTCCATCCAACACGATAAACGGAAAATGCTAACGAGTTTTAAGATTTTAATTGCACCAATGTGGCAAATTTTAGAACTTGATTGTACTTTTTGAAATTTTAAGATTCAATTGTACTTTCGTGACAAGATTTAGGATTTCAGTGCACTTATCACAAAAAATTATTAAAAAATTCAAAATATTATTAAAAAATATCCTCATCTGTGCCGGTCCATGCCACGTGTGACAACCAATGTCCATGTCAGTAATTTATAGCCTAAATTGGCTGGAAGAATTGAATTAGTACTAATGTAAAAATGTTTAGGACTAAATTGGTCAAATTAAAAGGTTTATAACCGAATTAGTACCAACGCAATATATTTATGACATTTTTTTGTACTTTTCTCATGATTATTTGTATGTTTCGAAAAAATTCGGGCGTGGCGAATTAAAGAAAAGACAAATTGTGTTGGCGAAAAAAAGTACTTAAGAGATGCGTTTGTTTTCACGGAAAATTGTGTTTCCAATATTGGGTTGAAATCTAAAAATGAACTGGCAAATATTTTTCCATTTTTTGGGAAGGAAATTTGATTTAATTTTTTAAAATATACATACACTATTCGGACTCTAGTAACTTGCATATGGGCAGTTGGGGGACTAGGCATGAGCACCACGATCCTAAGTCAAGCCTTAATGGACCAAGACCCGAGCATGGGCACTTGGGTCTTGAGCAAGAGCATAGGCACCGATCATACGTCCACAGAAGTTGAAGCTGAGAACCCGTTGCCTATGAATGGCTTCTTGGGGCCCCGGCTCGAGTCTACAAAGGCCGGACTCAAGGCGGTTCACAAACGCTAAGCATGGGACCCCAATGACTCGGGTCTCGGTGCTTAGGCTCGAGTGCCAAACACTCTAGCCTTGGTTTATTAGGGCTAACTTGAGGATGTTGGTGCCCGTACCCAGGTCCATCAAGGCCAAGCACAGGACCCTTGGTTGTCGGAACTCAGGCTTGACATCAATGGGCACAGGCATCAAGGTCTTAGTCCGCAGCCTTGTTAGACCCAAGCTTGGGCATGAGGGATCCGGGCACATGCATGGGTAGTGGTATCTCAGGCCTGGTCTTGATGGACCTGAGCCAGGCCTTTGTGGACTTAGGTGTAGGGGACCCAGGCCCTGGCACGCCCATTGGGGTCCTGGGTCTGAGCGTGAGGGACCCGGGCACAGGCACTGGTGTCCCGAGCCTAGGTCTCGATAGACCCGAGCTCTGGCGTTGGAGATCCGGGCATGGGCACGGGCACGGGCATTGGGACCGAGCATTGCCTTTGTGGACTAGACCCTGGGGTAGGGGATCCATGCACGGGTATTGAGGTCTTGTGCTTGGCCTATGTGGACCTGAGCCCTAGTGCATGGGCATACCGAGGCCTTGGGCAAGGCCTCGGTGCCTTGATGGACCCAAGCACTCAGGACCGCGTCCTAGATGCTGAGGATTCGGGAATAAGCGTTAGGGTTCTTGTGCCCAACTGTAGAGTTTCTGATTAAAGATCCAATATCTAGTCGTATATTCAGAAAATGATTTCTGATTTTTTAACGTGGAAATCACTTTTTAAGCATAGGTTTCCATTGATCACGACAATATTTTTTGTTGACTTATCTTCCTAAGCAATGCAAACATCGGAAAATGAGGAAAATGTTTTTACAAAAAATATTTTTCCTCGTAACAAATAGAGTCCAAAAGACACAAAAGCCCGGAAACGAAATCATGGTGTGCACTCGTTCGGATGGTGAAGAAATTGAAACGTAGATTATAACTGAGATGCTCGGTCACATTGAGCACGTTCATATCATAACATTATCGTAACGCACGAAGAAATACAAAAGTAGCGTAATAAAAGTTCATTTCATGTCGACGAGACCCGTTCCCACCTAATCCAAGCGCGAGTTTATATAACAACAATTGCCAGAAATTGTATCGTGCGAGTTTACACGAAGCGCATCAAAAGAGGATGTATAAGGGTCGAGCTAAAGCGCAACAAAATGGGAGTGGAAAATGGCCCAATGTCACCAAGGGGCCCGAGGCACGGGTTCGAGTCTCCGCGCCGTAGCTCTTGCCAGTTGCCATGACAAACCTACATCAAAAAGGAAAAGAGCCGATTCGCGGCAGCATCCCGTGCATGGTCCCGGACGTAAATGGTCGTGACGAGCTTCCGAAGGTGCATGGCAGGGCGGACCTAGTGGTAAAAAGGCAAACGGCTCTTTCCACGAGAACTATGGGAATGGGCTGTCCGCCGTTCACTCGTTAAACTAAAATGGGCCTGCATCGGCATCAGCAGGAGCCCATTTCAACAAGGCCTTGGGCCATCAGGTTGGTACCAAAGTGGTAACTTAAAGCAATGGACCCGAACACAAACACGTGATGCTCGTGGTTCGTAATAGGATTTCGAAAGAGAAACGCTTGTCTCACGGACCGAATTCTCCCGTATTCTCGTATCATTGTGAGTGGAGCTTTATGGCATCGGGATGATGAAGAGTGAGTGATGCAAAACGGATGATACAATTTGTTCGTAGGAGTGACATATTTCGTGCTAGGAATTTTAGGATACGATGGTTATAATTCTGAGGAGTTCTAATGGTGGGGTTGGTCTCCTGTACACAAATTGGTTGGAAGCTGATGCTGCTCTTCTAATGAGATCTTGGGAGGTCGAAATCAGTTGTGCCAAAGTGTTATGCATATCTCACTGAGTATTGTACGATCCGCTACGAAGATGTCATTCGCCATATTGTTGTTAGGAACAACTATAAAAAGAAGGTTTGCTCGGTGTTCTCGGCTCCCCCAGGTGCCGATACAAACAGGCTGTGCGAGCAAAGAGTCGAACCATCCGTTAAGAACCAGTTGAATATGAATTTTGACAAACCCGCGCTCCCCAAGTCCCAAGGTGCTCTTTGCCCTTTTGGAAGACTGCAAGAATTAGCTTGGAATCACGTGACGGGCCATAAATGCCAAGGGGTTTCAGCTAGGACTTGGGTTTTTTTTTTTTGATAACCCAAGGAATCCCCCACGGCCGGCCGTACAAGTAAAGAACTGGGGGGACACGCCGTCTGGCCACCACACACACACGTCTTGCCGGTTAAGTTCTTGCTAGCCCCTAGGACTTGGGGTTTTGAAAGATATAATTGTCAATAATTTTGATGGAAAGGGTAAGTTTGACATTTTTCATTGTTTGGAATACTATATTTCAAATGTTCTCAAAACGTAATTTTCCTTGTCAGGTGTAATTAATGTTCTAATTTTTTTTTAATTTGGTCGGAAAGAAATTATCTTAATTAATTCGCTTGGTAATGGATTAAAAGCTTTTTGGATCACTCGCACGGTGCTAATGCAGGTCCCATCCACTTGGCACTATGGTCATCATCATCACCAACTAATCATACAACTTGTGCGATGTCGGGATCCAATCTTGACAGACCCAATTGGCAACAACACGTGCTACATATCCTGAATTATCAAGCGAGTCAAGCTAGAAAAAGCGAATATCAATGTCTAAATGAAAAATCTGTACGTATGTACTATTTACCCAAAGGTTAAAAAAGAAATGCACCGAAAGCCAGTCCCCTGTATCGTAGGAACTTGACTATGTGCAAATTTTTAGGAATAAGTACACTGAAAGTCCTAAAACTTATCACGGAAGTACAATTGAGTCCAAAAATTTTAAAAACAGTTTAATTAAGTCCTAAAATTTATCAAATTGGTGAAATCAAGTTATTCGGTTAATTCTGTCCAACTTGGTTAAACGGAAATATTGACGTGTCTTTTTTTTTTATTTACAGTTTTTGAAGGGTTTCATACATATAAAATAAGTATTTATTTGTTTGTTACGAAATATCGTCTGGATTCACGGTTAAAAATTCATTTATGTGGAATTTAATGCTCAAAACTCCTCATCTTCATGAGTTTTAGTATCCGTTTGTTGGAAAGAAAACTGTTATTATGAAATTATTTTCAGACTTTCCGGTGCTTGGATAATGAAAAACTATTCGATTTATAGAAAATTATGGATGATCGGTTTCAGGGTCGGTGATTCCCACGGGCCGGTTCCACAAAATGGAAACTGGGAACCGCCACTGGTCCCTAGACCATCGGTCCAGTTCCCGGGAGGGTTCATGAAATGGGCTAGAAGGGGGTTTTGAAAACATATAAATTAAAAAAAAATATATATAGATATCTCGTCGGGTTGGTTCCAATGCTTGCCGGAGAGGGGCGTGACACGGTTGGGTACAACGAAGCAAACTGGAGAGTTAGCCGGTTCATGCACTCGCCGGAGAGAAGTGCGGCTCAGCTGGTTCAGGTGGCGGTGCTTGGAAAAATGCTGGGCGGCGGCTCAAGGTTGCGGCCGAGCATTGTAGGTTGAAGCACGGGCGAAACACCAAAAGGAAGAAGAAGCCCCCCCCTTTTTTTTTGCACCTTTTCTTTTTGGCTGTTGCCTATCCTCCCCTTTCCTTTTTCTGTGAAGGACACCACTTTAGAAGCTGCGCTCCTCCTCCCTCTTTTCTCTCTCTGACTTTTTTTTTCCCCACACGTTTTCTCTTTTATCGTGGACCGAGAGAGCCCCCTCCCGAGTCGAAATATACTTACACACCGGTCCGATCCGTGCGGTTCGGATGGCTAGTAAACCGGACCGGCATTTACCGGTTCTGATAATTGAAATCGGGAACGTGATTGTTCTTTTTCTGTGGGAATCGCCGATTTGAAAATAATAAGTTTAGATTGAAGAAAACAGCTTACTCTTGTGACAAGAAGGAAATTCGCTTTTCATGAGCTACTAAACCGACGGAAATAAACTTTCCTTCTTGAAAATGGTTTCCGTTCCTTATCACGGAGTTTTCGGCGAAACAATCGAACCCAATTCGGACCTCTTTATCTGGCCGAAGAAGATTGCCGCCAATGCAAGAATTCGAGGAGGGAGACGTGGAAACCATGCAACCAAATAGGAGCCGCCCCACACCCCCCCCACACACACACACACACAAAAAAAAAAACAGGTAAAACAGAGCAAAAAGACAAGCAAATGAAAAGGCCAAAAAAAAAAAGAGAGCCAGAAGAAATAGAAACACCAACCAATCACAGCTCGCTCGGCCGAGAGGCATCGGTCAAAGGTAGCCGTTCGGGGGCGACACGTGTCGGGGGTGTAAGCCGCCAGAGGGGAGGCCCAGCTTTTTCTATGCGCCGGGGGAGGGAGCCCAGCCCCGCTGCTTCTCCTTCTCCTCGGGTTTTCAGATCCTCCTTCTCGAATTCGAAACTAAAGTTTTGTCCTTTGGCGTAGCCAAGCGGCCGCGTTCAAACCTATGGGGGTGTTTTTGCCAGCAAGGAACGCCCTAGTAAAATGCTGCGGCTTGATCGGCGAAGGGAAGGGCATTTCTTTAGATAGAAAAAACAGGGCGTTTTTCCCTTAATTCATTAGCGAAATTGCGAGGGCGGCGTTCGCAACGCCAAATTCGAAGCGGCGCATGAACGTCGCGACGTACGTCTGTTGTCTGTGATATGGCCTGAATAAGAAGGTTATGGGCAATGATAGGAAAAATCGCGCGCTCCGTCGAAACGGTGAATTTATCTCGTTTCTCGGTGATAAATATCACGGGGATGAGTTGCTGACAGAAGGAGAGGGACAGAGAACGAAAGCGCACGCCAGATGAAGACGATACAAAAGTTGATTCACTCTTTAACAGTTTGGAAGTATTCAGAGCCGGATATGGATGCATCGTGTTGGGTAATTTCTTGTGAATCCTCCGCCGGTTTTAAGAATGTTTAAAACGTTTCGGCATTAGTGTGGTTTTTTCTGGTCCGACCTCACTCCTTGTATGAGAAACATGATAATGATGTCATATACACAATACGCAGTCATGCACTCACATCGTTGTCAACATCACTAGTGGAAAGTTCAGGCTCTCCCACATGCAATCCTTTTGGCCTCAGGCATTTTTCTATAAATATATGTCGCTCTTCCTCTACCATCTTCCTGAATTAACAAAGACTCTGTATCAACGTGTGTGCCTCTCCTAAGCAAAAGACAGATCTCCACACCACTAGCTCGGCCTCCTTTCCACCTTCAGAAGCAACAACTCTCCAATATCTGTCTGTCTATCTATCTATCTATCTATATATGTGTCTATCTTTTTCT
Organism: Syzygium grande; assembly: GCA_024733475.1. Taxonomy (NCBI): domain Eukaryota; kingdom Viridiplantae; phylum Streptophyta; class Magnoliopsida; order Myrtales; family Myrtaceae; genus Syzygium; species Syzygium grande. The sequence goes on from JAMXDD010000011.1 coordinate 11,350,055, forward strand.
TCGTAGGAAGAGGGGATAAGAAAAGAGAGAGAGAGGAAAAAAATGGGAGGGCATTCGCCGTGCGCGTCGTGCAAGTTGCTGAGGCGCCGGTGCGCCAAGGACTGTATCTTCGCTCCTTACTTCCCTTCCGACGACCCCCACAAGTTCGCCATCGTTCACAAGGTCTTTGGTGCTAGCAACATTAGCAAGATGTTGCAGGTCTCTCTCTCTCTTTCTCTCTCTCTCACACATCTTGTGTTGCACTACAGCTCTCTAGGAACATGTATTATTGGCTTTCGAATCTCATGACAATGAACAATTATGCGACTACAAAATAGTCTTTGCCATAGATACGTAGGGACATGTACTGCTATTAGAAACGGTAGACAACAAAAAGCTTGAAAATTTGTCAGTCAAAAAGTCTCCTTTCTGTAACTACCACTTGACAACATGCATCTATCAACATCTATGACGTGACTTCGAACCTTATCTAGTCTTGGATCAATTCCTGCGAATATATATGTAACGAAGATTTCCCTTTTGATCCGCCATAAAAAGCAGGAGCTTCCGGTTCATCAGAGGGCCGACGCGGTGAGCAGCCTGGTGTACGAAGCGAGTGCGAGGGTCCGTGACCCGGTCTACGGATGCGTGGGCGCCATCTCCTTCTTGCAGAACCAGGTGTCTCAGCTGCAGATGCAGCTTGCGGTGGCTCAAGCAGAGATCCTGTGCATCCAGATGCAACAAGACTCGTCAGTGATGCAACTCCCGCGCATGATGGACGTCCCCGACGACGACAAGTCATCGTCGTCGTCGTTCCTTCTCCCAAACAACCTCGCCCATTTCCTTAGCTTCTCCCCGGCCTCTTCGGGCAATGTAACCCAGGACCACTCTCACAACAGAGAGACCATTCTCGGACACGACGTGGTCTCTTAGCATATGATATTCTGATATATAATGAAGAAGTATTTCTTAAGTGATCCCTTCCTAGCGAGTCTGTGCTCAACTGTTTGTATGCATAAAGACCAGCATGATCCCCGCTGATACATAAACTGTTCAGCTGTCTTTTTCACACTCCACTCGCATTACTGGATGTTGACAAATTTACTAAGATACCGCGAAGAAGAGGGGAAAGTTCAATGTATAACTTTCGTTTACTTTGTTGTTCATGAAGCAAGTGTAATCAAATGCAAAGTGTGCCAACGACAGCATGTGAGAAGAAAGCAAGCAAGCAATCAATTCTACAGATCCTAAAATATAAGAGCCTCTCAATAACTAGTTTTAGTGTGGTATACTAAGATAAACTCACGTATAATAAACTCACGTATAATTCCAAAAAGTAAGACCGACGGTGTAAAAATCAAAAACTACACAAGCGGTGTTTAGGCGTTGATACGTGTACAGGTGTATTCATTTCATTAGTAGGTGAGAATTTCCAATGTCGCGACTGCTTGTATAAAAACATATTTTATACGGTGGGTGTACATTATATAAATTGCTAAAAAGTATAAAACAAATTTCTGAAGTCTAAGTCATACCAAATAAAAAATAAAAAAAACCATAGTGTTTCTACGTTCTGTCTATATATACAAATCAACGTGTGAATAGTGGCAAATGGTTTGGTGGTGGCTTCAGAGCAAATCTTAGTCTAAGTGGGCGGTGGGTGGTTCGGGAAAATCATTTATGAAATCATTATTTCGGAGCAGATCTTAGTGAACCCAAGTAAACTGAATAGTCCAAATATATTTGGTTCACGCACATAAAAGTTTTGATTTCGAAGGTAGCTGAACATGTTGGGACAAGAAATTCTTTAATTTATGAGCGAAGACTGCCATAAATTTTTGATTTCGCAGGACTAAATATTGTGTTTCCGAAAATAATGGGGGCCTTTATGCAAAAATACTTTTCTAATAATTACAATTCACGAGGTTACAAGACTTAATATCACTAATCCTATGGGAAAATTGTCTAAAAAGTCCTAAATCTATTGTATGACGATTAATTTAGTCCTAAACTTTTCCATTGTGCCTATTTAGTCTTGCGCCTTTTATGAAATTGCCAATGTGGTGGTGGTCCATTTAGCACCAACTGTTTTTGCGTGACGTGGTCTGCACTGACGTAAATAATTTTTCAATTTATTTTAGATTTTCTACTTTTTTTCCTTTTTTTTTCCTTTCATTGATGATCAGTCTCAGCAATGGCTGGGGACTAGCTAGGTGAGGTTGCTAGCCACCCCTCCCCCAAATAGTGTGGGCGAAGGCAGCCCTTGTCGATTACCGGCTCAGGTGAAAGTAAAAGAAAAGGGATAAAAAAGAAAGGGAAGGAAAAATTCAAAAAAATTAAGAAAACAAATCTAAAAATCATCCATTTCAGCACCGGCCGTGTCACATAGAATGGCCAGCTTTCACGTCAGTGATTTTTGGCCAAAATTGACCGAAAGGACTACATCGGCAAATCGTCAAAAATCCTAAGACTAAATTGGCACAATTGAAAAGTTAATAATTGAGTTGAGTGCTGTACAATAGGATTAGGACATTTCGGATGATTATCCCCTAATACAATCTTGCAGCAAGACGATCATGTCTCGTTATGCGTCAATGAGTCTCGGATGAAAATGATTTCGAACTCATAATTGCGATTAAGAAGAGGCTTAGCTAATGAATGTACAACCACAAAGAGTAAGGAAAATGTGTAGATTATCCATGAGGAGACATTGGTGGTGGTATTCTATCTGATAATATGGAAGTTCTCCACTTCGGGACCCAAAAAAGTTAAGTGAAGAAGGAAGGATGGTGCGATCTCTTCCACTGGAGCAAATTAGGAAAGGCCCCTACATCAATCAATCTCCATTAAGTATAAATGGCAAGAGATGAATGTACTCGAGACCTGAACTGTCAATATCTGGAAGACAAGAACGTGGTGCCATGTCTCCACCACTCGAGCAAGCCTCAAACTACGCAGAGTTGAGGAAGGCCCCTACATCTGTGAATCCCCCCCAGGACTATAAATGGCAAGAGATGATGGATTCAAGACTCGAACTGTCAATTCTTTAAAGACAAGAAGATGGCCCCTACCTCGCTCTCCCTCTTTATCGCCACATAAGCGAGATAAAGTAAAATGTAAAAGTTCCTTAGGTGGGGTTCCGAGAAAAGTAGGGTTTTGAAATTGTCAAACTAAAAACTCATAGTCTCAAAAAAAAAAAAAAAAAAAAAAAAAGAAAAATCAAAGGATGAAAATATATATATATATATATATATATATATATATATATATATATATAGATGTCGGCTGATTTCATCATCTCGAAAACTACTTAGGTATTAACAAGATTGTGTATATGGCTAAACCCACCGTTTGTCACTCGCATTATGTTTATAGAGATAAACGTTTTGGATTGATATGTCATCCGTTTAAAATGTGATTAATGAGTATTTAAGAACTTGAAAATAATATAATATATTTGGTATTTCATACCAATAAAAGCGTTTATGAAGTATAACAATCTCTCATTCCTCCATGTTAACAATTCTTACGTAAATGAGCAGTTTGTGCTGGTTTAATTTTCTAGCTTCATGGTGAATAAGATTTGTGAAGCTTTTGAATTGTGCGGAACTTTCTAGGAAAAGGCAAAGACATTTTTCTACGTTACAAGTCAACATGCAGATAGCGACCTCTCCTTTGCTATACTTTATTCACGTGGGAGGCAGTGTAAGAAAGTGCTCAGTTCATGTAGTACAATTAAAAAAGCAAACTTCATTTAAAAAAAAAATCGTGGTGATGATCTTTTTCATTTTCCGTCGCCCAACACTATTCCGTGTCGGTATCTAAGTAGAATAGTTTTATAAGGTCAGAGAAAATTACAAGAAGAAAGAGATTAAACAGATTGACTCAAAGATTCTAGATTAGCTTTTTGTTTATAAGTCAACAAAGGAGTGCCATTCATGTTTCTACCATCATCTCAAACAAATCTCAATAAAATCGTGTTTAAGCTCCTTTCATATCCACTTTGTATAACTGTTGTAAAAGATTGTATATAAGAATTTTCATATATAAATCAAGCTCGTGGAGATATAAGTATTCAAGACCCAGCTTGTGGATATGATCTTGATATATCATTCATCGCAGCAGATCCAACTTTGGCAAAGATATTCTATTATTTATCGAGTTGATTGCTGATCAAAGATCATAAGTGACATTGCCATAAGTAGAAGATTCTCTGCAGGCGGGTCACCTAGATAGATTGGAAGATATTTTTTACAGCCGATTTCGTGGAATAGAAACAATATCATTGAAGGAAACTCGAGATTCATACAATGAAAATTGAGAAATAAAGGTGTGAAAATAGGAGGACGAATTGCTGCACATACAAATGTTCGAATACACATTCATTCTCAAGGGCTCAAATTTGCAATTATTATTTGAAAGTTTATTTGTAGATCTTCTTTAAATACTTGTTATTCTTTTGTATACACTCGGGAGAGTTTGAGAGAAAAATAAGGGTTATCACTGTAAGTGTTCCCACAAGCTGTTTGTTCAGCAAACGCATGAGATTGTGGTTTTGCCTAACGTGCTTGGCCAAAGGGATTTGTAAAAGCCACTATGGGGCCAATGGAGGGTGCGAGAACTCTAGCATTGTTGTGGGGGCATCAGCAGAAAGAAATGGTTAATTCTGCTGTGGGGGCAGCAACAGTGGAACTTGTATTGCAGAAGTTGAACTGCAATTGTTGCTTTCGTTGCGCTCACACAGTTGTGCAGAAGATTCAAAATCTGCAGCTTGTAGAAGTTTCAAAATCTGTACCTGCGCAAAAAGAGTTTGAAAAATCACACTTGGTTACGTGTCTAGCAATTTGCCCCCGCTTGGTTGCTATATTGGGACCGACCGTAAATAATTCAAATGAAAGTTGATCGCCCATAACTAGTTAGTAATCTGATTGGAGAAATATTTGTAAGTCGCGCAAATGAAGTTTGATAATTTCACATATTGGTTAGAACATTTAATTCGTGGGTCAGAAATGTAAATAAAAGCTAATTAATAATGATAAGAGAAGCCTTGTTTGTTCAAAGATAAGAGAGACTTGCATTTTAAATAATCAAATAAACCTTGGTAACTAACTTAAATAAGAGTTGGTAAACCGCAAATTAATGATAAATTAATCGAGAAAAGTTGTAATCATTTTAACTGGGAGATCAACAATTTCTAAAAAGAGTTGGTAAATTTTAAATGTTGGCAAATAAGAATAAAAAAATTGGTAACTAAAATAAAAAAAAGTTGGCAAATTGGATATAATACGAAAAGAAATTATTAATAAGAAATTTCACATATACATGTTTTGAGAGATGTTCTTGATAACGCAGGGCAATATTTCAAATGAAATTTGGTAACTCAAAATTAATTATCAACTTAATCAGAGAAAATGAATAAGTCACTCAAATAAAGTTGGGCAATTTCATGTAAATGATAGGCTTTGGTAAGTAAGGTAAATAAAGTTGTAAAAATTAGAGAATTTTTTTTTGTTAAGGATCAGAGAAGTTGGAAATTAAAAAAAAAATCAAATGAATAATGGTAACTAATTTCAACAAGAATTGGTGACGCAAAACTACTTGTTGACTTAATATGATGAAAGTTGGTAACACTCTAATTAAGGTCGGTAACTTTTAAAAAGAGCTAATAAATTTAAAAGATCAGCAATCAAGACAAATTAAAATTGGTCCGAAAAGTTGGTAAATTTTAAGCAAAAACCAAATATACGACAGATTCTTAAGGAACTAAAATGAGACTTGGTAAGGCAAAACTAGTTGATGACCTAACAAGAAGAAAATGGTAAGTCTCGTAAATAAAGTTTGTGAAATTTATATAAGGTAGATAGATTTAAGGCATTTGTGAAAGAGACAGATATAAGATGATAAACGACAACAAAAGTTGGTAAATTATAGAAAAACCAAATAAACATTGGTAAGTAACTCAAACAAAATTTACTCACCCACAATTAGTTGACAACTTAATAAAAATAAATCTGTAGATCACTTAAACAAAGATTGGTAAATTCATATAGCAGTTAATAAAATTAAGGTGTCGCTAAGAAGATTAAAAAAAAGTTAGTAAAAGATATAAGTAAAGTTGATAATTTTTACAAAAGTATTGATAAGCTATCAATAAAAAATCAGATGACTACTAACTTTTTGTTTTAGCAACCGTTCCTAATACTGGTAAACTCTTTTAGAAATTTACCACCATGTATAAAAAAAAAATCTGCTGTTTTAGGAACAGGAACAGTAGAATCCTCCTGCTGGATGGGTAAAATTTATTGTGCATGACTATGCGCAAAGCAGCTTTCGGTCTACCTTCATTGGAAACTGTCAGGTTCTTATCATGGACGTATCCATCAGTATTTTGTGCGTAAGCTTTTTGAATTTTGACCCAAACATCTGGGTGAGTCGGGACAATGGAGTTGCATTATTATATGCTGCAAGCTGAGAACAATGGCGAGAGGTTCAGAGAGCAGTCGAAGCAACCTAGGATTTCAATGCAAAGCAATGTTGTTAGTCTTCCAAAGCACAGGAAAAACACAGATGATGAGATCATGCGACGTTTCAAAAGAGGAGATGGTGGCTTCTGAGTGATTTGACGACAAGGGCGCAGTTGATGAGCAACGAAATAATTGGCTTGAATCGAGACTAAGTGCAGCATCCACTAACCATCTTGATTAGATGCGGTTGAGGTGAAGCCATGGTTAAAATATCAACACGTCAAAGAAATTAATACCGCGGTAATAATTCTACTTTTATAATATCAACATGTTAGAGAAAGTAGGAGCGGCGAAATAGAAAGTAGAACATTCGGTCGATGTGATGTGCAACTATGGTTTATAAAACGGAAAAAAGTATTGCATGGGGATAGCAAAAGATGCTTGGACAGTGTCACAACTCGAAAGTGCGACCTGTGATTAGTGCCCGATTTCATCGCCCATAGAATCCTCTAAAAGCGATCCTTCCTCCTATCCTAAACCCTGGTTGCTTATTATTGAGTCTGAGAACCCTAGGTAAATGATCAACAGTACATAGTACTGTCTCAAATCATTTGTACATGGAAAAAGTATTGAAAGTGGAACATTCGATCGATGTGACATGCAATTATGGTTTAGAAAACGGAAAAAGTATTGCATGGCGACAGTAAAAGATGTTTGACCAATGTTGCAACTCGAAAGTGTGAGCTGTGATTAGTGCTTGATTGCATCGCCCATATAAACCCTTTGAAAGCAATCCTTACTCCTATTCTAAAATCCCGATTGTCTATTATCGAGTTGGAGAACCCTAGGTAAACGATCAACAGGACATCGTACTATTGCCAAATCATTCGTCTGGCCATTGGCTTAGACTAATATCATCGTCAATGGTAGAACAACCATCTTTAATAATCTCAAGTCTTCGTCTTCCGTATTGGGGTTAGCTAGTGTTTGTATGGTGACATGCCAAAGATGATCTCAGGTAGCTTTGTCTTTCAAGTTCACGTGCTCATCTTGACATGCCCAATTGCATCTCTTGGACATGGAAATATCAGGTAAGTTGATTGGAGAGGTTAAGCAAGTGTCAAACAAAGTTGAAAATAGGTGACGAAAAGAGAGGCGAAATCATATGGAAAGTCAGCATAAGAAGACAAAGGCATGCTTCCTCCTTTTTTCAGCAATCAGCCTCGAGGTTGCTTCTTTATTGACATGGGGGATGTGTCTTTGTTTTTTCTTTATTATTTCTCTAGCTCTTGAGTGCTCGAGGTCGAATGTAATATACTTCCAAAGCAAATCTTGGTTTCTTTTGATTATATATTATTTAGTCCACTTCACTTTGTTTACTTTGTTCCCCTTTCCTGTCGTTCTTCCTTTTTCCTTCTTTCTCGAGTCATTTCAAAATGAATCTTAATGTCCACACTCACTTTTGTTGCCCTAGCATAGTGTTCATATACTTATTTAAATGAAGCCCGTGATCTTGCTTAACTTCATTTAAATGTATACAACTTTTGCATCGTACTGAGTGATTTGATTATTATTGCTACTTGCTTAACGTTTGGAAAAATGATTGCCTAATGCAACGACAAAATTTCATAGTTTTGATCGTTGGGATAATTGTTTGAAAAGTCCTGAACCTGTCGTACGGCAACCAATTTATAATCTCAGACCTTTTAACGATTTGCCAATTTAGTCATAAACTTTTTTTTGTGTCAATTTAGTCCTAAACTTTTGAAGATTTGCTAATTTAGTCTTAAACCTATTATTTGGATATTTGGCTAGAAAGATTACATTGGGAAATCAATAAAAAATATTTATGACTAAATTGACACAATTGAAAGGTTTAGGACTAAATTGGCACGATTAAAAGGTTTGAGATTAAATTAGTCTCCGTACAATAGCTTTAGGACTATTTGGACAATTTCCCTCTGATTGTTGATTTCTCTTAGCCACTCCTTTTCCTACCGTCTATACTTGCTCATCGATGTTGTCGTAGCTATACAATATCAACACCGTGAGTGAACTTGCACGTCGACCAGGTTTCAAGCATGTGCCGACATATACCGTGACGTCCTAACGAGAGGATTTCAATTGTATCATAACGCGATAATCATCAAATCAAGTTTCAAAGCAACCGGGACAAACGACTGTAAAAAGAAACCCCAAATCATTCATTCGAGTTGGATGATGGCAAGTCCACCTTCCTTCGATCATTGGCAACAACCCTACTTTGAATCTTCACCAAGAGGCCACAACAGGGTCAAATGCGAGCCCCCGACAAGCAGACTCCTTAGTTCAAAGTCCACAAGGACATGCCGAAATTGTACGTGACTGCGGCTGCTATTGGTTTTTAGCACCTAGATTAACCATATATCTTTGTCCCCTTGGACCCCACCCCGCTTTAAATTCTTCTTCTCCTTCCGGCGCCTCTAATTTGATTTGTGATATCAAAATTCCTTTCTTGCGAGCTGAAAATAATGAACACGGTATGAACCCTAAAACAAAAAGCTAAGAGGCAACAGTCAAATTATGTGTCAGATCAAAAGACTAAAATCAGAAAGCAATTGAGACGATTCAATGTCTATGGACCACGAAGTCTTCTCGTTTGTCCAACTCTTGGGCTGAATCAGTTGCATAATGTCAACCTTTCTTGGTATAATTAAAATTACTACTTTTCTTGAATCACTACAATCTAAGTACCATCAGCATTATAAATAACGATAATGACGCAAACAATCCCCGACTTTTGGCCCGATGTGCAATGTGATCCCTAAACTTTTAATTTGTTCAATGTAGTCCTTGAACTTTAGCTTAATGTTAAATATAGTCCTTTAATTATATAAAAATGTTCGATGTAATCCGTAAACTTGAATTAATGGAAGGATTACATTGAAAATTTTCATATATTTCATACACTAAATTGAACATGTATAAAAAGTTGAGAGACCACATTGAACAAATTAAAAGTTCAGAGATCACATTGCATATTGAGCTAAAGTTCAAGGACCACTTTGAATAAATTAAAAGTTTATAAACCATATTACATATTGAGCCAAAATTCATAAATTATCCGTATCATTTTCCCTTATAAATATGATAATGCAATATGTTTGGTGCCTTGGACATGGCGAAAAAAGGCTTAGCACTTCTTTAATTCTGAGGTGAAAAATAATGTCAGCCCGATCAAATAGAGTCAGAAAACAGTCGAAATTGCACTTCCATTCTCTCCGATGATATGATTGTTCACATTGCCCGAATCGACCCATACTTTAAGAGCTAGGCGTCTCATCCTTATTATATTGTTCCCGTTAATAATGAACATACAATTTGATACAACGCATTGCTAACGAGTCATTATGCTGCTCGAAAGTGCGTCCGACATGGACTTAGAATTCGTATATTACTTAGTCGTCGCAGACAGTCGATTTGTAGTCATCAGGCTGCTGAAATCGACGGGAACGAATTAAATCGTCCTTCCCGCAACAAAGAGGAGATTGAGAATGAATATGCTGTCTGATAGACGCAGAAAGAGCCTCAACACTCGAGAGCAAAAGATGGAGACTCGTCCAGCTTCTGACAAGCCCCGTCGACACCGCATACTTGGATGATGAATTTGAGACTTGCGACGCTTGGCGGCACAACATGATCGGACACATAGAAGGACCTAACTTGTGCTGCTCCGAGGTACTTTGGTGCACCCTCTGACATGACTCTGTTCGGGCCTGTACCTTTCACTTTGGTTATTTCCTCTACGTACACATTATAACTGAAGTATGGAGAATCACCGTCTCTCCATTTCCATGTAATCTTGAGACTGACGATCTTCGAACCCTGAGAACTAGAGGACCACTTGATATCTTGACCCTCGACTAGCCACGAGCTAGAGGGCGGAAGGAACGACTTGTGCTCCTCAGTCTTGATAGTAATGTGACCGAGAACTGCATAAAACTCCGCTGATCGGTCATCTGATCCAGATGTCATACTCAATGCCCTGTAGCATAAAGCGCGGATTCCTGTCAAGGTGTATCCGTCCATCAATATGCTACTCTCTAGTATGACCCATCCCGGGGAGCTCTCTAGCTTCATAACCCGACGTGGCATGATCACTTCATTGAATCTACTGACGAACTGAGTCATCATATCTAAAGCATCTCCATGGGATGCGAGAAGTACAGTGCTCTTCTCATTCTTTTCCGAGGAAAATTCCAGGGAAAGGCCCACCAGGGAACTGCCCTCCGATTTTACCTGCAAAAGCAGAAACGATTGTAACATGAAGAAAACCTTGCTCATAATTTTAGCTGCTTCAGACACTAAAAGATCCGAGTGGTTTTTGCATTTCGGTTGCAATCACTATCACTATAACAATGATATCTGGACCTCCTTTTGAGGATGAAAGCTGCAAACTTCTTTGAGCACTAGAATTTCGACGAGAGGGATGGCTTACCGAGTAAGTGAAGTAGATTGGTAAATTTCCTAAAGGAAGGTCTGCCTCAAAAAGCCTCGTCATGAAATAAGCATTGCCTTTGAGAGTTCCTTTAAACGTGATATTCCCTCCTCCGCTGAAGGATGCTTCCTTAAGACTTAACATTTGCACAATTTGTTCGATTAGAGGTCCCTCTTAATACATATATACTGAAAATCTAGCTATAATAAGACCGCAGACCTGACATCAATAGATAGCAAGAAAGGGAAACAGAAGAAAGATCTTTGATTATTCTTTTAGAGATCAGCTCTCTTTGTATTCATCCAATCACTTCTTTCAAGGTCATGATCCTCTCATATTATGCTACTGGATGTCGGCTTTCTGCAATATAATGCTTTAGGATGACAAAGTAATAACTAATGGGGGAAACAGATGTGACTAAAAAGATCTATAAAAAAGGAAAATAATGAGAAAGAAGAAAGATACATGGGATGTCCAAAGCTTGCATACATGCGGATTTTCGAGTTATTTTCACATATCCAGATCTCATCCTCAATTTCAGCCCAGACATGATAACAATTCAATACCCAGATCCTCTTTTTCCTGATATACACCTATTTTGATCAATAAATGAAGACCTAACTGCGTAGGTAAACTAGTGATTTCCTATACAAAGAGCGACTTGCAAACTTAACAACCCCCTAACAGTAAGTGCATATTTGTCATTTGCCCGACCCTGGCATTTGAAGCGATTAACCGTGAAGAAATTATTGGCAAATTTTTGTTAAGACCGTTAGAACTTACTTCACACTGACGTCAATGGGATTGACAGTACCATCTCCATGGAATTCAAGAAAAGGCTGCCAAATATCAATCACATAAATGAACATGAGAAGAAAGAAAGTACAAGTTTAATTCAGTATATACCGTGGCCTAAGGACTCAACTCAAATAAGCATATTTCTACAAAGCCTACAGTGGAAAGAGTAGAATCAATGTCAAGTTCAGACTCAGATCATTAGCAATAGACGAATTCCAAATTTTCTGGTTGTCACTGAGTTCTTCGGGTTGAACTTACATTAATGTGTAGAAACATCATATCTCACAAGTTGAATTAAACAACTTCATAGCTATTTTCTAATTCATCTCCTGACTCCAAGACAATAATATGAGATTGCTCTGGCGTGCATTAGTCAAGCCATTAAGACAGATGCAAGAGCCAACGCTGAGAGCTTGTATTAAGCATGTTCAGCATACTGGTGGACATTTCAATTCCAAAGGAGTTAATTAGAACTTGCACTTTTTCAGCCAGAAGAACGCAGGTGAGACAGACATCAGTGGTGATACCCATGACATAAAATTTTCATCAGGTCAACAAGTTTCGACCAAACTTCTGTGGACCTCTAACGCAACTGTGTGATGGAGCTTTTCTTGCTGCTTTTCATGTGATGTAACTGTTTTAAGCATTTTAGCCTAGTGGCCACAACACCAGGTTATACTGATTCCACCATGCCATAAAAAGGACAATTGAACTTCAGCCGTCTTTTAAACATACTACTATGATGAACAAGGGTAGTAGAATTCTGAAAGAATTTCAGGATCCAGATATTTCAGCTTTTTGAATATATATCATCCTTGTGACATTACAGTCTCAATAGTCTTGCTTATTGCTGCCTTAATCCAATCTAGACATCACTTGTAATACCAATTAATAGCTGATTAGCATACAAATTAAGGCAAGATCTCGTTGTTCTCCATGAGATAAGAATGGAGTTAATTTTAGTTACACATGAAAGAAGATTCATATAATTTTAAACTTTTCCTGAAATCAAAGGTACCTGAAAACTTTGGCAAGAAATGTTACACCAAGATGCCTCAGATATCTGACTCCCATCAACAGAATAATGATAGCCACGACCCTGCATCATTTAAAAGTAGAGAAAACTTTTTCAGAAAAATAAATCAGTTATAAAACCTAGGCTCCTGCTGCATGTTGGTATGTTGAATCATTGAGTATGCCTCAACTTTGATTATACTAGAAGGAAAGTGCAATCCCATGACAGCATCTTTCTAGAACCCATTATAATCAAATGACTTATCATGATCTGAAGTTGAAGAAGGAGCAGAAAAAAAAGTAACTTTTGTACAAATAAATTATTAACCTTGGAAAACTATTACTAGATTCCAGCCAGAGTTCAAGTTGTCATTGCAGAACGAGACTTGCATAGGAGCAACAAGCAAATGTGTCGACCAGACATGAGTCAAATGTAGTCAGAACCTGATCAAAATTGGAGTGAAATGGTAGTGATTTTGGATATCTTTGCAGTACTCCCCATGAGTTTTCAACAAGACTCCACCAACTGCCAATCGCAAGGTATGACAAAGAAAAGGAAAGAAAAGATGATGAAACTTGTTGTATAATGAAAAGTTCAACCTATGATTAGAAGCTTCCAATCTATGATGTAGCAACATTTACACATATGAACTGGGAGACAACATAGCATCTAAAGCTGTAATTGACAAACTGATGCAGTTTGAGCTTGATGCAGGTTTATAAGGGCTTAGAAGGAAATTATGAAGTAGAAAGCATACTGATTTTGAGCAGTCTCAAAATTAGGTGGCTGCTTAGTCTCATAGACCCATCCTGGAGCAAATATAGCTGCTGAAACCTCGTCCTTCTTCAGTACATCTAGTGCAACATTTGCCTGTATGAGCAAAGGAGTCCTAAGTCGTAGAATGCTTCCACAGCCAATGGTTACAAAACTTGCAAAGAGATCATATCCAAAAAATTTAAATTTAATACCTCATATTATACTTTGTAAATCAGAATATGATCTAACCTTTTTTGAATGACAAGCTAATACCGTTGCTACACTATTTAGAATGCATCTGGTATTTTGAAGGATTTAGAGGTCAAACTCATAAAAGACAAGAAAATGCCCATGAGATAACTCAAGAATCAAGGACTGGAAGAACCAAAACGGTTTCAACAGGACTAAAGGTCCCTAACATTCCAAAACTATAAGTCCAAGTCTTCTAAGCTGAACTTCATAAACATTTTTAATTTGCCATACTCATGAGTTAGCAGTGACAATGCGGTAGGGGTCAAAAAATGTGTTAGAATAATTAAATATTAAACCACACCTTCTTCTAATAACTTAAGCTTTTAGAATAGTTGACAGTGGTTCCACGAAATCTCACTTGATATCAGAGCAGGAAGTCCCGAGTTCAAATTTTATCGGGTCCCTATTTACCTCTCCAATTACATATTTCCACGCTTTAGGCTCAGGCAAAAGTCTAGCCTACGCGTGAGGGGGAGTATTAGAATAATTATAATTTAAACCATACCTTCCTCTAACAGCTTAAGTTTTTAGAAGAATTGGCAGTAGTCCCACGAAATCTCACAAAAGGAAGTAGGGGCTTCGTTGGCATCATGTATTCCATTTAAATACCATGACAATGCTCGCCGTTTTCTGCTGTTCAAAGATTACCTACTTAATACGGTTTGGAGTTTCTCTTATTACATTACTTGATCTCCTTTGGTCCTTTTGAACTGCTTGATCTGTTCATTCATCCTTTTAGAAATCCTGTGGCCAGGAGGCCTTAAAATTTTATAGCTTGTTTCTTCTACACAGACTAGTTCCTTCTCCATGATCAGATACAAGAATCCCATTAAAGGGAAACTTATAATTTTTCAGAGAAGATCAACTACAAATGTAAAGCCCATTACCAAAAAAAAAAAAACACTACAAATATAAAGCTTAAAACCGTAAAAGTATAGAGCATATGCAAAGGTTGCAACTTTATCTGACTATCTTCTGCCTTATAAACTAGAAAACAGTAAGCATCCAAAAAGATATGGCACGGGGAGGAAAAACAATGCGTGTGGAGAGACTAAAATATTACACACCTTCCATTGTCCCCCACCGTAAGTGTTCCTTCCAAATACATCAATGCCCATGTAAACATCATACTTCCTATCACCTGCAGCAGTAGCTGAAAGCCTCGGATAGTTTTCCTGCATAATGCATATGAGAATTTCCAGACAACTAAAGTCAAAACAAAACCAAAGCATAGTTCATAGTCAAAAGAAAGGAATGAGGTGTACCTGCCATGAGTAATTTACAAAAATGCCATCGCAAAGATCAAAGAAAGGTTTATTGTAGTTGTTCAGTTGATCTTGCCAGCTAAGTTTGCCATAGATGGTTACACTGTCATACCTGCATAAAAACAATAAATATAACTATTCCTTTTTACAGATATAAAAAGGAGTATAAGGTAAGCCAAAAAGGGATTTCCAAAACCGACCAAATAACTAAAGATCCAGGCACTGCGGAGTGCATTGTCTGGGTCAAATGGCTGACAAATTCTAGCATATTGGGGATTTGTTCTAATTTCAAGTCGACCTCCATGTTGATCTGTAAACAAAGCATTGCTCAGTCAGCTTTGTAAAGGAAAGGCCATTCTCGGCCCTCTACCATAAGTAAGAAGGTACAATGACACTCAATTATTTCTCGCTTTCTTGTTGACATGATATGATATCTCTTAAAAGGCATAGTTCCCTAAAAAAATCTACAGACAAGTTCCGTCTGCATAGCATATTCCCTGGCAGAATATTTAGGAGAAAGTGGTGATTTATTGTCCTAATGTCAGTTATTCTGCTCCGATCTCCTCAAAGCTGAAACACACACACACACACACACACACACAAGACAACACTCTCAATGCAGATTAAAGCCAAGATTTTGTGCTCTCAAAGTGAGATTTCATGATTCTATCAAAATCACATGCATAAACTGTATAGATTTGCTGAATGCTATGGCACTATCATCCAACCTTCCCTATATGAGACTAAAGTACCTAAACTTTCATGACCAAAAAAACAAGTACATAAACTGGCAAAGAAAGATGTATTTGGTCCGAGACATATTTATTCTATGGGCAACATACCAGCCATCCATCAAAGCCCATTGCAGCCGCAAGTTCTGCCAAGCGCTCAGCATATATCCGAGCAGAATCCTTTGTTGAAAGCAGCTTGTTGCAAGTAAGTCGTCCCTCTTCCCATTCTGCAATGAATGTTCCCAATACCTAATGCCATTGACAGAATTTGTAAAGTAAAAGTGAAATTACCATCACCTTACTCAACACATAGACCGTAAGAAAGTCTATACACTCCCACTTACCTACTACTTCTTTACCCCCAACCAGTTAATGTCAAGGCAAGAAAAGGAAAATCTACATCAACACAAGTATAAGTTTTCAATTGATTTTTGTAAGCGTGGCGATAGCTAAGATAGCACAATCATCATTTGCCAAAGCCTCCTCATGAAAAAGGAAAACCAAGTGCCATGGAATTCATCAATGGAAGAGCCTAGATATAAAAGCAGAAGACTAAGGAGGGGCAGAGTCTTCCTATTCTCACTAGACACAAAATGAAAATCTGAACCGTAGAAGTTAGCTAGATTGGATATTCACTCATGTACTCCTGCGAAGCTTGTGGAAATATCTTAAAACTTTTCCCCTTATGGGCCTCATACAGCAGAGCACCTAGAAGCACAAATTGGTCCAACTCTTTGCAAATCGCAATCATTCATTTACCCAAACTTACTATTGACACTGAAACAGGCAGCTCTTTTCAACCTCATCACAATCCCATCCCCTAAAAGCAACCCAAAGAATAAACTTTTTGGGAACCCCACCAGAAAGAAAGTTTAATCCATCAAAAAAAGAAAATCAAAACCATGTTCTCAACATCAGCAAATGAACGAAGTATGATTACCCGAACGCCATGTCTGTGAGCAGCATTAGTCCAACAAGGAGGAGGCAGAGTGACAAGATTATGAGAGAAGTAGACGAAGACATCCATGAGGTACCAATGCCATATTGCATAAGCGTCTGGGTTGTCCCCACCTTGTACCCACTTATCATCCACATACCCACCTTCCATATCATGGCAAACCAAGATCCTCGGCCTGTCGGGCAAATCACCATGCGTTGTCTGGAGAGAAACAGAGGCGCAGTTAAAAGGGTAGTGAAAAGATTCGAAGTAGGAGCGAGATTCGAGCTCTTCAAGGGTCTTGATCGGGTAGGATATGGGGGTCGATGGCGAGACCGGGTTGAACGGATCAGGGTCCTGCTCAGTGGTCAGTGGCCCTTCTTGTTCGTCGTGGTTCTTGAGGTTTTCCAACATGATGAGAGAAAAAACGAAGATCTTGATTCTTCGGAAGATGGTGCTGAGGAAGATGAGTAAGAACTGAAGAGGGAACATAGGAGGGCGGTGCCTTGTTCGTCTTTGGATGCTCTTGACTCGGTTCATGGTCTTTAGATATTTTTGAGGATTGACTTGTAAAGGCGTTTGCGAGGGGACAACAACTTGACCTCACCATTCCCCGTATCGCGCAAGGCGTCGTGGGCTTTGTCCCTTTGCGTTGGAATAAAGCGCACGGTGCGAGTCCGTCTCTGCTTTTTCCCTCAAATTTTTGGATTCCCACCTCTATTTTTTAGTTTCTCATCAGTTACAGTGCAGCCTTCACTTTTCTTCGAAATCTCTCGATTAGAGAAGGACGTTTCCGCGATGGTTTTAGTTGCAAAGTTTGCTCTGTCGTTTCATTTTCCAGATTACACATCGCCAAAATCTGAGAAGATGGTATATCTGCCGGTGCCCCTCAAACGGCTCAAAGTGAAATGAGCTCATATTTGTCGGTGAGGATGACTATATTTTCAGTCATAATTGCTGAATTACAAACCAAAGCGAAAATGAGCTTATACGCACTTATGATGCAGCCGTAGTCACATCATGGGTCATAACGTTTAATATCTTCAGGATACTTTCACAGGATGAGTCTAACGAACAAAAGCTATAGCAGTATCCAGGCATGTTGAAGGCTTTGTTTGGGAAGTCTAGGTGGGCAAAATGAGAGTAGAAAATGCTCAAAAGATTAAATTTTCCCTCATCTCCCCTGTGATATAAAAATGTTCATAAAGACAGCCACTCAAACTGGTGCAATACAAAGTCATATGGTGCTATGGGCGATCTTCCGTTGCGACAGAGGGATTCATCGACGATTTTGAAGCAGTCGACATAATGCCTTCTCTTTCAATTCCACAGTTCAAACCTCTGCTATATTTCGGGAGTTTAAACGCATATGGTAGTGAGATGATCTGACAACATTTTGAATGATTAATCCATGAAATTTCTCTTTAGGAATTTTTGGCAGCACTTGTAACGGCGAGAGAAAAGAGTCAGGACACGATTCTTTCCTTTGTCAGGACATGATGCCTTCCTTAGTCAGGACTTCGTGCTGTCCTTCCATAACACGAAGCAATGTCAACAAGACAACTTTAGCTGAATTCCGACCAAAAGAAAAAAAAAACTTCAGATGAATAGAGAAGGGACAACCAGGGTCGTGCTATACAAGCTGCTCTCTTCGCAGTTTCTATTTTTTTTTTTTTTTTGCGAAACATTCTCATTAAGTATTAGAACTTGAAGAACAACATAATTGGGCATCTAAACATAATAAATCCCAAAAAGGGGTTGGGGGTTTAGAGAGCCAATTAATATGGGGGACCCTATTCTATGAGCTTTAGCAATCTAATCGGCACAGTAATTAGCTTCTCTTGGACAAAATTTCACAACAACTCATTTGAGATGAGCCAAGAGGCCCCAACATTCACTAATTAAGAGACAAGTAGTCCACAGGCTTTGTATTCGGCCTTATACTGAGTCAATTGTTGACAAGCTATCACTTTGTAGGACCACTTGTAGATCAAGAGTATCTTCCCGTAGATCACTTCCACTTTCGTTCAGAATAGAATGTGCGCCTAACTTCCTTTCTTCAGTAAAAAAATCGAAGTGCTTCTCCCAGAGCTAAGGTTTCAGTGAACTTGGCCAAATCAACTCGAATTTTCTTCGTGAATCCAGCAATCGGCACTCCATAAGCATCTCAATAGATCCCAACGATTGAAGCCTCCGAGAATTCGTAAAGGAAAAGAAAATTCCAGGTGCTTCTTAAATTGGATATGCAGAAGGCATATGACCAGGTGGAATGGGATTTGCTATGTGCATGTATGCTAAGGATGGGATTATGTGAAAGATGGGTTTTTTTGGTAAAATAATGTATCTCCACAGTTACTTTTAGTGTGAAGGTTAATGGGGAACCGTTGCCTTACTTCCACCTAACCCGAGGCATTAGGCAAGCAGATCGATTGTCACCATACTTGTTCATAATCATGGTGAACGTACTTTCCTATTTATTGAGCTAAGCAATTGTGGATGGGAGTTTAAAGGGGATAAAATTGAATAGACATTGCCCTATACTTTCTCATCTGTTGTTCGCGAATGTTGCGATTTTCTTCTTGAATGGTACTATCGGAGAGTGTCAAAATATGGCAAATTTGTTGAATCAATATTGCTTTGCCTCAGGTCAAGCCATTAATCTAAACAAGTCCGAAATTTACTTCAACAATGGTTGTCCTCAGAATCTAAGAAGTAATATGACGAATGATTTGAGACTTCCAATCATTGAGAAGATAGGCAAATATTTAGGAATTCCTTCGGACTGGGGTCGGTCAAAGAAAGAAATGTTTGCTTGGATCCTAGCAAGAGTCAATATGAAGTTAAAGGGATGGAAAGAGAAGTTGTTGTTGAAAGCTGACAAAGAGGTGTTGATCAAAATGGTGGTTTAGGTGCTATCCCAATATGCCATGTCTATATTTAAAATTCCTATTTCTATTTGTAAAGCAATTGAATGGAAAGTTGCTTTCTTTTGATGGAAACAAAATGTCTCTAAATTGGGAGTTCATTGGAAGAGATGGGAAGTATTGAAAACAAGGAAGGATAATGGTAGACTTGGCTTCAAAGATCTCATTGATTTCAATAGGGCCATGCTGGGTAAGCTAGCTTGGAGACTAGGACAATCCCTTTCAACATTGTGGAGTCAGATCCTAAAAGGAATTCACTTTCTTGAAGTTAATTTCTAGAATGCTAGCAAAGGTTTTCGTCCGTCTTGGGGGTGGCAAAGCTTGATATTGGGAAGATGCAGTTAGCCAGAATATAAAATGGGTGGTTGGTGATGGGAAGAGTATCAATATTCATGAGGACAAGTGACTTTCAGCTGGTGTCATTAGTGGCCCAGCGACTAGGGAAGATCTTAAAATGGTGACGGAGCTTATTGATCATGAAGCAAAGGTCTAGAACGTACAAAAGTTGGAAGGGCTCTTTGATGAATGCATAGTATAGGAAATTTTAACTACCCCTCTTAACTCCAATTCGAGCAGCTTATCTGGACAGGAAATAGGGATGGATCCTTCACGGTTAAGAGCGGATACAATATCATTTAGTCAACTAGCAAAGCACCAAACACAATACAAGCTACATCATCCTATCAGCCTCCCTGTGCTCTATGGAATGCTATTTGGCAGCTGCATTCTTTTCCTAAAATACGATTCTTTTTGTGGAGTGTGTGTCAAAACGCACTACCCACAAAAGAGAATTTGCATAAACGTAAGCTGTTACTTGATCAAATTTGACCATTATGTCAACAAGCTCTAGAAACAGTTGAACATCTATTCATTTTGTGCGAGTGGACCAAGGCTATATGGACAGATCCAAGAATAAACATCAATACATTCCCGAGAAACATCACAAGAATGGACAAATGGATTCTTGAGGCTATGACAGTAGGAATTAACGCACCTCCAAGAGAAATGGTTTCTAGTATACTTTGGTTGATATGGAAAGCTCGAAAGGTTGCAACCCAAATCCAGGTACAATCATGGATGATGCCCTTGCCCTACATAAGAGTATCGCGCTGCAGTCCCAAACACCCAAGAGTTTAACAACGAAGAGCGGTGATTTACCAATTGGGTGGATGTGGCCGGTAAAAGGCCTTCTGACGATGAATGTTGACGGATCGTGGGTTAACATCTCCTATTCTACTTGTGTTGCGCATTATGACATTATTGTTATCGCTTTCCTTTTCAAAGAATTACATCCCTCCAGGTTGAACACATGACCAGAAACCACCAAACGCTACATGTGGATGAAATGAACATTGCAAAGGTATCCCAAGGGTTTTAAGAATCGAACTGTATATCCCTTCCTTTCAACTGGCAACTTGTCCACTGTCATATTAGGCAAAGCATCCAAACAAAGATTAAATTTCCATAACAATCACAAAACACAGGCACAGAAACTAAAAACTAGGGAGTAGATAGATTGATCGAAACAAGAAAGAACTTTTGAAGAGAAAATGCAGAATGTCCTAGATATATGGCTGGTGCACTAGTTGGCTGGACAGCATGATTTCTTCACTAAATTTTCTTTTGTTCAGACTGGAAGTTGTTATGGAAGATAAAGTCAGCAGAACGGATTTATACCCAAAAGAAAGGCCAGAGAGGTCGCCATTCTGTAGAAAGAAACTGTAATTTCATAAATGAACCTACCATAGATAAAAAAAAAAACAGAAGGTTTATCAACTTAAGGTTCTCTATTATGGGAAGTTTCCTCAACAGGAAGCTTGAAACTGCTTAAGCCTCGAAGAAGTAAGGTCCAGTGCACAGACCTGTTGTTTGGTTGGTTATTCATGATAGGCTGCAAACTAAAGATAGAATGAGGAAGTGGTGCTCCGTTGATGAGAAATGTTTGTTGTGCAAGCAAGAAGCTGAAGCAAGAGAACATGTGCTCTTTTAATGCTCCTTTTCGAAATTGATACGGGCAAGGATTCTGGTTTTATGAAATCTGAACAGGTCAGCTGGAGACTGGACTCAGGAGCTTGCTTGGGCTCTTTGACATTTAAAAAAGGAAAAGTATGAACGCCGTGTTAATCAAAGTAGCTTGGCATTCCACTTTTTATCACATTTCGAAAGTGAGAAATCACGTGCTTCATGAACAATGTGCCCCTCAAACAAACAGAGTGGTTGCTGTCGTTATATTTTCAGTAAGAGCTTCCTTTGGGAATTTGATTATTGAAGGGAAGAGATTGCTTGCAGATGAAGTCAAGGACATATGCAGAAGATTGAAATTTCGTTGCTGACACAATGTTCTTTTCAGGTGTGGATGTACTTCGTTATATTCCAATCTTACTTTTCAATGAACTACAGAAAATTCAGGGGACTATTGTCCAGGCTTCTAAGAGTCAGCTGAGGTACATTTTCTTGATTATTGACCTCTGGACATTTATACCTATACCTTGTACAAAAATTCTTTTCTTGTTCGTTGTCAGTTGAAGGGGGAGTGAAAGACACAGGTGGAGTGTCATTGGGTGGCGTTGCTTGAGAGTAGGGTGTTGTACTAATTGACGAGGCAATGGCAAGTGATGATTCTGTCCGTCTGAATCTGCCTCACCCACACGCGCACACGCGCGCAGACACAGATGCCTACTTATGCACAACATTGAGTGTTCCAAAGTGGCGTCTGTTGCAAATGAGTATGAATTGAGTGTTCATTGTTCACATGGCTGGCAGGTCACTGCATATTCATGATGCTGAATACTCGTTCCTAGAGTTAGATTGCTTGAAATCTCTATATTCTGTCCATCTGTTACTAGGAATCAAAATTGGATGAAATAGATAGATTATGAAACTTGCTCCATAAAGATCATCAATAACTTCTTTTTCAAAGCAAATATGCATTTTGTAAATAGATGCGGAAAAGCAAAAGACAGAACACAGAGATTTACGTGGTTCGATCACCAAGGTGATCTATGTCCACGGGCGAGGTAAGACAAGATTCCACTATAATCAAAAGAGAGTACAGTTTTCAGAAGTCGAAACAACGACTAAAGCTCATGGCTCACAAAACTCTCTGTAAACAAAATTCTCTCTATTTTTTAAACAATGAGAAAACCTAGCCGCAGTTATAAATAGGACTTCAAAAATTCTCCTTGGGGGCTACTCCCCCAAACCCCCGAGACATTAATTCATTTGCTCCAGCTTGGGTGGTCCGCCATGGAGATTTGTTCGCTTGTTAATAGGCCCAACCCTCCGCGTCACAAACCAAATCTCAATTTTTTCTCTTCCTTTGGGTTGCACAAAAAATGTCGGGTCGGGTCATAAACCAGACCGAGTAAATAAAATTCAAGACATATTTAACAATGCAACTACACCTGATAGTTGGCTCAATGGATTATGCGGGTCAAATCTAATTAATATCCCAACTAAGATAAATACTTCACAGCTGCGCAATGTTTTAACATTTTTTCAGTATCGCTTGCCACCACTGGACATGCCCATCCGTTAAGCTGCATATTTCGTAATACCAATCTGGTAAAGAATCTCTCGTCACGACACATGAATCAATTGAAATTCTGTAGTGTTTCATGGTTAATTGCCTTTTCCATCATCTGGGTCAGTTGAAAACGGAAAGAACAAAAACAGTAGTCTCAATAAAGCCCCTGAGAGACGCCAAATGCTGAGATCATTTTAGCTTCTGGCCATCTACCGAAGGATCTTCTTCAAGGAACATTATCAATCAAATTTTCTGCAACATGAATGATCAATGGTGGTCTTCTTCCAGATGTTATAATATATCACTTCCAACATGGACACAAACAAGATGAAGGTTGAGAACCTATTTGATCATGGTCACTATAAGACAATCGTTAATGTAGTTACTAGCATACGGGGAAGCATGTGCAAACAGGGTTAATTTTTCATTCATGAAATGGACTTGGTACGAGATAAATTTCCAGTTTTTGTTTTCTTTTTGATAGGTTGATAACTTTCTAGTATGTTCATTACTAAAGAATCCAATATATAAAACGGGGTTAAGTGCGATTTTAGTCCTCTAAATTTCAGCATTTGTGTAACTTGATCCTCTAGTTTTTATTTTGTTCAATTAGGTCCTCCAAGCTTCTTGATTTGTGCAATTTGGTCCTCTAAGTTTTATTTTACAATGAAGTCCTCTAACTTTCTCTATCCGTACAATCAAATCCTTTGAACAATTGCTCTTACCTAAACTATCGGATTAATTAACGACATGGCATTATTATTGCGGCAAAAGAACGTCACACAACGGTAAGGTGGCACCAAACGAGCGCCAAATTAGAGAAAATCAAATTTGGGAAAATGGAAAGATAATTCTAATTCGATAATTTTAGTTACGTGTAAAGAAAGCACTCGATTGCACAAATCAAGAACGTCGGATGACTTAAATGAGCAAATAAAACTTATTGAGCCGGATCGCTTAACAATAGAGGCTTTGATTGCATAAAATAAAAATTCAAGGTCCAAGTCGCGTGCATACCGAAGCATACTCGAATCCTATATAAAATAAAAACAGGGCAGGCCATGACATTTTAGAGACAAGATTCATAAGCCATAACAGTCACAAATCGATTTAATAATAATAGTAGGTACAAGAATATGTTAAGTAACATTATGTCTCTAATTACAAGCTGTCCTTTCTGTTGTCAGCCTCGTGGGATTCTTTAACAAAATGGCCACGTTACTAATTCTATAATTGTCAGCACATGTGGACTGTCCCCCGTGACAAATGTGATACAAGGTGCTGATAATGAATGTTTAACCACTCGTTACGGGAGTCACGACACCACGTAACCAACAAATTTTTTTTTTGGCGTTCTCCTAATTTTGCAAATCATTTAAGCGAGTATTATAGATTTAAGGAAAAATTCCAAATAAGGACATGAAGTGCATTTATTTTATCAAATAAGGGCCTGAAGTTGACATTATTTCAAATAAGAGCATGAAGTATTTTCATTTTTTCAAATAAGAGTGGATCTTGTCTCAAATAAGGACCTGAAATAACCATATCAATCTCAAATAACGACTTGACCTCACCAGCCAAAGGGTATTTTCATCTTTTACTTTTTTTTTTCTTTTCCTTTCCTTTTTTTTTCTCTTTTGGCCTAGGCCAGCAACCTCCGCCAGCCTTGCCTAACGCTGGGGTCTCGGGGCTTCGGCGAGGACGCCTTGTCGAGGGCAACCCTTGCCTGAGGCCACCTTCCTCGAATTTGGCGAGGGCTGTCCTTGCCCACCCAACCTAAGCGAGGCAACCCTTGCTTGATGCGAGCTGGACGGTCCTCACCTGACTCTGGTGAGGGCGGCCCTTGCCTAAGGCTGGCGGAGTTTGCCGGCCAGGCGTAGTGACGACTGGGGAGGGAAGAAGAAAAAATAAAAAATAAAAAAGAAAAAAAGAAAAGGAAAAGGAAAAGAAAAGTAAAGTAAAAAAATTAAAAAACATACTTATAATTTTTTGACTAAAATACCCCTTCTCCAACAACGGAATATTTACCTGCTGGCCAAAGGTCCTTATTTGAGATAATTTGGCCACTTAATTTTTACTTTTGAATAATTTTCAATGGCAATTTTTTCAAAATTGTTAATTTTTAGTTGGTAAACAATTTTAGGGCAACAAAATTATTTCTTGTGTATAATTTTCATTGGAAAATTGAAATTTAATGTGAAATTTCATTCCAATTACCAATGAATTTTCCAACAATTTTCAATTTTCGAAGGCAACTATTTCTTGTGTATAATTTTCATTGGAAAATTCGTTGGAAATTTCAACGAAATTTTAAAACAATGGTTCAATTTTCGGACAATTATTTTTAGTGTGTACAATTTTTCATTGGAAAATTCGATAGAAAAAAATTTCAACTAAAGAATTTTCCTTTCAAGACCCAATGAAAAAAAAAACCGGTACTATTGAGATGTTAAGCCTTTTTATATTACTAATCTACGGCGAGGGAAAATTAAAAAAAAAAATAATTTGCAGAAAATTTTCAACAATTTTCTCCAGTCGTTACAATCTAATTTTCATTTGGTAACAATTATTTCATAAATCTCACATTGATTGAATGTACAATTTTTCGTTGAAAAATTAGATTTGGAAATTTCAAACAAAAAAAAAATTCGATTGGAAATTTGCAATTGAGCAATTGAATTTTTCTAACAAATACAATTTTTAAATCGACCAAATATTTTAATGTGTAAAATTTTCGTTTGCAAAATTCAGGAGTGGAGGAAATTTACCCCAATTTTTTTTATCAAAGCTGCTTCTTCAATCTTTGGAGAAAATTCTTTCTTATTCAAATTTTTTAGAGTGTGCGTGAGCCAACAACTCTCGATTATATTGTTTTGCTCACCGGCCACCCTATTTTATTGAATTGGCCAGTGATTTTAAATTAGGGCTCTTTTGTGAGCATTTGATGCTGGGCAAAGGGGTCTGCAGCCTCTGGCAGGAGGGCAGCCAACACATCAAATATAATTTTAAAAATAAAATAATAAAATTCCAGAACTATGTTCATAGATTTAAAATTTCAACGAAGAAACTCCTTCTTCTGTTCTGAGAAAAGCTCCCCTTTCCCCATATCTCTTCATCTCACTAGCCTTCCTTCTGTTCGTCGCGGTTCTCTACGGCGAGAACTTGTGCATGTTTGGCCAACAACTCCAACTGACCCGACCCCAATCAAGAACTGGTGAGTTTTCATACGCTTTTGTTGTACCTAATTCAACCTCTCCATCGTAGCCAGTGAACAAAGAAAGACAGTAGTCTTTTTTAGAACAAAAACACTTGTTCAGGGTCATCTCAGCGATGGCCGTGTGTTTTTGTCGCTCAAAGTATAAGGTTTCGGTCGTCAAACCATCCCGACTAAGCATGAGATGGTTAAAATCATCAGTACTTGGTGGTGTAACATGTATGTAGAGTCGAATTTCGAGTTTTTTTCAATGAGTAAGCTAATGCATCATATTTTTATTCATCTTACTTTATCTTGTGTTCTTGTCGCTGATGTATTTCTCTCATATTGCTCTTGTTTGTGGGATTTACTCCTACTTCACGTTAATACATGTCCACTGGATAGTTTAAACTCTTGCGAGAAGCTTTTCAACGAACCTACTGATGACATTTTAAACAGAGAAGAAGCATGACAAGGCATTGCCGTTCGCGATCGGCGAGGCAGCAGAAGGCTGCGACATATTTAGAGGGAGGTGGGTGAGGGATGAGTTGACTCGGCCGCATTACGAGGAATTGCAGTGTCCGTACATTCAGCCCCAGTTGACTTGCCAAGCTTATGGAAGGCCTGACAAGGAGTATCAGTTCTGGAGATGGCAACCTCACGGTTGCTCTCTTCCCAGGTAAACTCGTTAATCGCCCTTGTTTAGGTCTTTCTTTAAATAATTGTGCCACGCTAATTATATTTATCTATTTAATTGTTAATTCATAAAGTACTATCTATGATTGAGGCATGACAATTTTTGAACAAAAAAAAAATTTGTAATTTTTCCAACAAATTTTCCAACGAAATAAAATTCAATTTTTGAACAAAAAAAAAAATTTGTAATTTTTCCAACAAATTTTCCAATTAAAAATAAAATTTTTCGTTGGAAAAATTTTCAACAACCTATTACCAACAATTTTTTTTTTTTTTTTTTTTTTTTGGAAAATTCATTGGAAATTCCCTTTCCAACGAATTTTCCAGAATTTTTCGTTGGAAATTTTGTCGGAAAAAATTGGTTTTTTTGTAGTGGAGCTTAACCGGCAATGCTGGAGTGGTGCCTATGGCCGATCGGCGACCTTCGTTGTGGCCGGCGACTGGCTAGAGAAGAAGGTAAAAAAAAGGGAAAAGAAAAGAGAAAAAGAAAGATAAAAAGAAAAAGAAAAAATAATTAAAAATTATAATTTTTTAAAAAAGAAAATTAAAATAATTAAAATGAATGGTGGAAGAAGGAGGGGGGAAAAAGAGGAAAACATTTTCCACACTTTTGAAGGTGTTTTGTCTGTTGAGGAAAAATGTCTTCCATGGTTAGTTCATTTTCCGTCAAATGAACGCCTAAAAATCGAAAAACGTTTTCCCGAAAGTTATTTTTCATGAAATAAATGGAACCTTAGATGTAGATTGCTCGTTTCATTAACTCATATTAGCACATGCATTCGGATATTTTTTTTGTCAAAAAAACTTCCATCCAATACCAAAAGGAAAAATTTTAATTTAGTACCCAAAGTGGAGTCATTTTCTTAAAAAGGGGTCCAAAGTGGATAAAATATCAAATAAGAGCATAAAGTGCCCAATCAGTCTCAAATAGGGGCCCAAAGTGCCTAATTAGTCTCAAGTAAGGGCTTGGGTTTGCCGGCCGATCAAATGCTCACCGGCCGGCGAGCACATCACTTTCTGATGATAGGAAAAAAGGCAATTTCATCTTTTAATTATTTTTTTTCACTTTTCCTTTTCTTTTTCTTCTTCTTCTTCTTCTTTTTTTCTCTTTTCCCTCCATCGGCCTTAGGTGGAGGTCGCCCTTGTTGGCATCGGGCAAGGGCCGCCTAACACTGGCGAGGGCGAGGGGCGAGGGCGGGGTTGGGGCGGGCGGGCGGGCGAGGGAAGCCTAGGGTCGGCCCTCGTTGAACCGTCAGTGAGGCGGCCCTCGGTGTGGCTAAGGCGAGGAGGGTTGACATGTACCAATTAATATTATTAATAAATTGGCTAGCAGAAGTCAAAGTCTGAACAAGTTTTGTCAAAATACTTTTGCTTCTCATTAACAACACTTATGAGAATTACAAGTCCGGATAATACATCATAAAATCACAAAGAACAAACATCTGGGTAGGTAGAGGTTGCCTATCTCCATGCTATAATTTACTCCAAAGACGGCCCGCACAAAAGTAGACTTTACAATGAGTCGTAGATGTCGTTACCATCATATCAACCAAAATCTCGCTTCAACCCATATGGTAGATATACATTTAGTACAAACTATATCTGCCCTCGGGACAAGCATAACAACGTATTGGTATTCATAGTATCGAGGGAAAAACCAGCAAGCATTGGGAGCAGATTGTCCATTCCTACATGTCTGAAAAATAATGAAATGAGCCGAAACCTAGTGAATGAAATCTCTAGTTTTAAGTTAGGAAAATTAGCTTACCATTTCACCTGGCATAACCACATGCATAATAAACAGTATGCATAGAATTCGAATGCATGTTATACCTTTACCGTCTGTATGTGCCACAAAGTCTAAGCAATGCGACATTTCACAATACTTTCACTCAACCACAAGCATATGAAGTAAAACATTCATGCTCACGTTATTAGGTTCATTACTTCATCCTCCTGAACACTCCCGGAGTATCCTGACCAACGGGGCATCTCAACTCCGAGGCATCTCGGCACACACCCGGGACATCCCGACCTACAGGGCATCTCGACTTTCGAGGCATCAAGAAACACTCCCCGGGGCATCTTGACCTACGGTGTATCCCGACACGAAGGGCATTATCACACACCACTAAATGGGGTCATGACAATTAAGTATTTACATGCAAAAGTCTGCTTTGGCTCGGCCCATACTGAGTCATCATGGTTTTGTACTTTAAAATCATGAAATGCATCATCCAAGCAATTAAATATGAAGCAATACATTTCAAACTCAGAAGCAAACTCAGCTCATAAGCAATTCGGGTTCAGAAGCAAATTCGGTCATCAGAGATAAGTTCGGATCATCAGAAGCAAAATCGGTTTGATCATCAGAAGCAATTTTGAGTCATCAGAAGCAAGTTAGGGTTATCAGAAGCAAGACTGGTTTGGTCATCAGAAGCAAAATTGATTCGGTCATCAGAAGCAAATTCAGATTCAAAAGTTAATTCATTGAGCGAGTTCAGATTCAGAAGTTAATTCAGACTCAGAAGCGAGTTCAGATTCAGAAGTGAATTCAGACTTAGAAACGGGTTAAGACTCAAAAGCAAGTTCTGACTCACAAGACTAAAGTTTGAACGATAAAGTCTGAGCAGTAAAGTTTGGGCGGTAAACTCTAAAATAAAGTCTGAGCGTAAGGTCTGAAAGTAAAGTCTGAACAATTTAAAAAGTATATATAACCAGATTTTTGATAGCAAAGTCTAAGCAGTTCCAATATATACAGAATCATCATTCATACTCACATAATATACTCCACTTTCAGTAAAATAATTTTCTACCATTTTTAAACATACATAAATCAATAAGAAGAATCCAACAATCACCTCAAAGATAACACTTACACGTTCAGATTTAATCGTTTCATTTATCGATTTTCACCATATTTTAAGGAAACAAATCACATCCATTTAAACGTGCACGGAACCAGCAAAACAGATTCAACCATCATCACAACCTCACTATTACACATCAAAATAACTTTTCTCAAGCAATCAAGTTAAAAGTGCCAAGTAGATTTACTTAACTTAAACCTAGAGTTTTTACTTATCTTGTGCAGAATTTGAACGCCTAAAAGTTAAAGCTCTCTTAGAAATTCTGGACCGATGATGATGAAAGTAAAATGTGAAGAAGGGAGTTACGATTTAGTAAAATTTTCCTTCGATGGTACCCAGATAAATAAAATAGAGGAGTAGACGAAGGGGTGGATAATTACAATGCACTCACAGGTGGCACTCATAGGTGGCATCTTCTCTTTTCATCATGGCCAGGTGTAAGAAATCAAGAAAGAAGTGGTGGCCAAGGAAAATAATTACTTAGGCTAGGTGTCTAGCTAGACAGAAGCTGGCTTAAAGGGGACAAATGGCATTCGGTCAACTTCTCCTTCAATAGTCACGTGAGAGAAAAAAAGTCTAGAAGAGATATTTGAGAGAATATCTCCCCCCTTTCCTTAATGGAAAATTAAAATAAAAGATTAACACTACTTAACCAAATTTAAATAATAATAATACCCACTAAATTCACAAAACAACGGTAAATTAATTAATACTGCACTACGATTATCGCACACAACAATGTTTAATATTTTAATTACGACGAGCTCGGGACGATTATGTTTTCGAATCCGCGCTTCGCAATTTACAATCCAACAATGATTTTTTACGTGTCCGCACGAATATTAACTTAAATAATACTTAGCTTTATAATCCAAATATCATTTTCGAACATAGAAAATTCCCAATGTCAATTACTTATTGTTACGAAATTTCTGGATGTCACAACTCTTTCCTTATTAAAAAATTTCGTCATCGAAATTCAAAGGTACATGATCTCTCAAAAAGATGTAGATATTTGTGTCATGTATCCTCTTTACTTTCCCACGTTGCTTCTTCCATGTCATGATATTGCCACAAGACTTTGACTACTCAAGAATGATCTTGTTTCTCAGAACTTCTTTTTTGGCTCACTTAAGTGCCACATTTTCAAAAAAACGCTCATATAAGTGCCATTGTCACCGGAACGTCCGACGTGGCTTAAAAAAATATTAACTCATCTTACGTGGCTCGCCGGAAAGTTAAAATCAGCATTTAAAGTTCAAAACGACGTCGTGCACCATCACAAATTGAAAAACCCTCGGCTTCTTCAATAAATTGGGGCAACATGAGCAATTGTCTTCTTCAACCTTAACCCTAACTGAATCCCCAATTTCCTCAATTTCCAATCGTCCAAGTTGAGGCAAATCGTCTCATGAAATTCGCAATGGGGAGCAAAAGCAGGAGAAGCGGCTCACGAGTTGATGAACAAAGCGAAGATGAAAGTCGATATTTTTGCTATTGTGGGCTGCGAAGTCCAACAAGAACGGCTTGGACGAGAGAGAATCCGGGGAGAAGGTTTCATGGATGTGCTAAGTATAGAGAAGACTTCAATTGTGGATATTTCAAGTGGGTTGATGCCAAATTTTCGAATCAAGCAACGTCGGTGATCTTGGAACTACTTCAAGGAAGACATGAAGCTCGACCTGTGTTGATGGACGAGTTGGACGATGCTGACTCAATGCAAGCAGAAATCAAGGGTCTGGAATCTTTGGTGAAGCATTTGAAGAAGGAAGTATCAAGGATAAAAATGCAAAGAGATATTTATCGAGTTTTGCTTGTGTTGTTCTTGTCGGGTTTGGTCTGGTTTTTGTTTATATGTAACGTTGGTAATGAGAAGAAGCTTATGAGTCTACCATAGTTGAAGAATTGTATTATGATAATTGGCGCAATTAATATTAGGCTTTGGAATGTGTTTATGCTTGAATAGTTATGGTAATTTTTGTGTATCTGAGTTAATGGTCTATTTGTGATTGCTTCACTATGCTGAATAGCTACATATGGTTGATTTGGTGAAAATGGTGTTTTATGATGCAATTTGTGCATTATTATTGATTGCGTCGAATGACCATATTTGGTCGATTTGATAAATGGTGTTTTAGGATGCAATTTGTCCATTATTGTGGGTTTATAAAGAGTAAGATGATTTGCAATTTTTGCTGTAGTTTTGCAGCAAGCTGTAATGAACCTGGATTTTGTGGTTGGTGTTGGCTATATTGCGTATGGTGTTAAGGACAATAGAAGTTCCAAATAATTTTACGAATGATCGTTTGAGTGCTACAAATTATTTAAAGTGAACACTTAAGTTCACTAATTTTAAAAAAAGTTATAACCTAGGTTCCTCAACTTTTTAAAAGTGAGCACTTAGGTTCATAAACAAAAAAATTTGTAAGCTGTTGGTTTCACTTTCTTAAACACACTCAAGCTTAAAGCAAAGATACTTAGACATCATTATCCTGTAACAGCCAAAATTGGTAAGTAACAAGTTGCCATCAACCTAGCCTGATTTGACACCAAATGGCAATTTCATTCATCAAACATGATAACATAATCCTTACACCTCAAAATAGTGTTATCTTACATCAACATCAAAATATAAATTCGAATAACATTGCTGCTAAAATGAAGTTATCACCGGCCAAAATGCAGCAACATAAACACCTCACAACATTACTACCAAACACATCACCAGCCAAAATACGACGACATTAATCACCTAACAAAATCCCCCTAAACACACATAAATAGACAGCCTTTCCCATCATCCCATTAGTCAATGTCAACAACTTGGTCACTTCCTTTGTTCGACGGACAACTCTTCATATTGTTCATTATCCTCGCACTCTTTCGAACTGGAACTCTAGTCACATCCATCGATCGTGTTTCTTTTTCAGCTGGCTTAGCTTTTGGAGGAGACATTCTTTTGCTTGGTCCTTGATGTTTGTCGGTGTTGTCTCTTGCTGACCTTCTTGTGATTGGTGCTACTGTGGTAGCAGGTTGTTCAGATTGATGTGTTGTGACATTTCCAAGATCATTTGATTCGGACGCAAGTGCTGTGGTGGCATTTTTGGGTATCTGCTTTCGAGCTGGCCTTTGCACCTTCTGATTTGGTAGTGCCGTTGGTTGCTTCCTCTTGGATTGTGCTCGAGTTACCATTGATTGGTTTAGCAGTGCTTGGCCATGACTTCTTGTTGTTCTTGGTGGTGCAGCCGATTCTTGACTTGCTCCTCCTTGAGATATCAGCACCTCTGAAGGTCTCCCAGGCTGCAATCATATAACCATTAGTTACCATGTCAATCATATGACATATGTTAAATGCATAACAACTAAAAAACTTACATTCAAAATGGTCATGCCGGTATTCATGTCTGTAAACAATCCATATCCATATTCCCTAAGCCTTTTCCCAAGTGCACCACGTGTATGTTGTGGTACAGAACTGTCAGTGGAAACACCTTCACTTGGTCTTTTTCTAACCTGCAAAATGACATAACAGAATGAGGTTAATTTACAAACAACTACATGCACATGAAATATCCTTAACAAAGAGCTTACTTGAATTTTGCTCCTCGGCTGTACAATGTTGGACTGAGTTGGCCCACTTGGTTCCCCATCATTACTTTGTGTGGCTCCCTGAGGTACCCCTGTATCATTGGTTTGTGTTGTGCGCTCTTGTCATTTGTTGCTGCTTCTTATTTGGACAACCAACCTTATTGTGCCCTTCCCGATGGCATAGTGAGCACCGTATGATTCCACCAGCCCTCCTCATTCTGCTACTACTAATCTCTATTTCCTGCAATCTCCTTTTCTTCTTGGGCCTGCCAAACAGCTTCTTCAATGGTAGAGGTTCTGGGGGTGGATGATTTGTTTTATCCCAAAACTTGCTACTTCTCAAAGGCTGCATCATGAATTGGTATGCAGCAAGATACTTAGGTTTCTTGTAATAGTCATCTACATAATCCTTTGGATTGGCTTGCTTGAGCAGGATGGCACAAATGGCATGACAACAAGGTATCCATCCAACCGCCATGCTCGGCAGAACAATTTTTCCTCTCCAAGTGAACAACATACTTGTCACCATTATGCATAATCTCGTATCCATCGTCTCCATTCCAAATTGGATGACAAAACCTACTAGCAGCAATGTTGTCATCCAATTTTTTCACAATCCTAGGCCCATATTGTGTAGGCCAATTAGCACATTCATCTCTCTGTTTTTGCAGTCTTGTCATTACCAAAATCCTAATATCTTCAAGCATACTTACGATGGATTTACACCTAGCTCCTATGATCCTGCCATTGAATGCCTCGCAAAGATTGTTGTCCACAGCATCACACTTGAATTCTTCACTAAAAAAAGGCTTTGCACCAATGTTTTGCTTCAGTTTGGAACAATGCAGCAAAAGCTTCGGTTGATAAGGCATGTAGAGCTTTTTTGTGAATTCTGAATTCTGTCATATTTGAGCTCTTTGCAATCAGCCAGAATTGCCTTTGTAGCTGATCGCCTTTGTACTTCTTTGCCCAATTTGCATATATATGCCGAGCACACATTCTGTGCTCAGCATATTGCATCAACTCAGCAATTGCCGGGACAAGTCCCTACAAAACCAATAAACATATGTAAGCAACAATATGTAAATGATATTAAAAATACAATAATTTAGTGATATTACCTTCTGTTGATCACTTATGAATGCCCAACCTCTTCCATCATTTATGCCAAGGTCAGCCATTAGATTCTTCAAAAACCAAGACCAAGTGTCCTTGTTTTCTATCTTCACAATAGCCCATGCTACTGGAAACATTTGGTCGTTTCCATCTCTCCCAATGGCAGCCAATAGCTCTCCCTTGCATAACCCCTTCAAAAAACAACCATCTAACCCTATCACTCTTCTGCAGCCGGCTAAAAACCCTTTTTTTACATGCATCAAAGCATACATACATTCTACCAAATTGTGTTCCATGATCAGGCAATGGCTTTTCCACAATATCTACATGAATTCTACTGAGTGGATTCTGAAGCCTACATTCCCTAGCATACTCCCAAATCTGAGCGTATTCTTCTTTGTATGCACCCATCAATGTTCTCACGACGTTAGACTTAGCCCTCTTGCATTGATTCTTTGACACATTCACACCTACTTGCTCTTTCACTAGCTGTTTCAATTGAGAAGTCCTGATTTCTGGCATGGTCTTAATGGTGTTAAAGAACTGCTTAGCCAACCACGCACTAGTCACTCTTTTGTTATCAAATACAATGCTACAGTTATGTTCCTCCTGAAGTGACCGAATTTGGAATGACCCGGTCTTCTTACTCAATGCACCATAAACCTTCCATGGACAATTAGCTTGTGCACATATTGCTCTAACATAATTCTTGGTATTTCTAGTGAATTTGATATTCCTTTGATGAGTGATTGAGTCCCTCACAACAGCTTCTCTAAAGTGTTTGGCATCATCAAAACTCATTGATAAGCAAAGCATAGGACTTGAATCAGTTGAATTATAAGAAGGATACCTTCTTCTCATTGTACGCCGAGCTGTAACATCTTCGTTATCACGATCCTCTGAGCTACTGCCGTTGTCACCACTTTGCTCATATTCCGTATCATCACGATCTGCCGTTGGAGCTCCACCATCCTGGTTTACTGAAGTGCCCTCATCCACTACCCCAATTGATACTTTCCTTCCTTGCTGATATGCCCTCACTTCTTCCCTGGCAAGTGCAAGGTCTTCATCATCAACATCACTCTCATAAATTGTATGCAGTAATGTTTCCTCATCATCATCATTGGACAATGCAACATCCCAAGAACCCAAATTGATTCTACTTGATGATTCAGGCAGTGTCTCCTCTTCATCATCACCTAAGCCACCACTTTTCTCAAGTTGCTCACATATCTCTAACACACGAGCTGTGAGGGAAGCCTCTATGTCCTCAGATATCCGATCTTGCTCTAAAACAGATCTATCACCAACCTCAGATTCAATACCAGCTTCCAACGCTATTTCCTCATACTCAGCACCAACAGTTTCAACATACACATAAACCTCATTATGATGAAGAAAATGGTAAACTAGATCTCTCACACCACCATCATTATACAGATTTCTCAATCCATCTTTCAGACTCTTACTGGGTATTTGATAGTGCAATTTTCCTACTTTGCACCGTAACTGTTTCGATATATCTTTCTCAAGGTCTTTATATGATAGATTACTGATGTTCACCCTAACAACAGCAACACTTCCTCCAACATATTTCCACACTTCTCCAGTAACAAGCTTCCCACCATAGCACACAGTAATGGGCACAGTGCTATCATCCATTTTAACACTGCAGTCAAGACAAAAAAAAATTATTTTTTTGTCTGGGACCACAACTCATATAGATGACAACTTGTACGATTTGTCCCCACTTTCAATAAATAATACATACACACAAGAGGACAAGTTGAGCAATCGATTCGGTCCCCACTTTCAACCCAATTTTAAGTAAACAATAGACAAAGACAAGACAAGTTTGCGATCGGTCTCCACATTCAATAAACAATAATTCTGGCCATTGTTCAATGGATACAAGACGACAAAATATAACGACAAACAAAATAAAGCACCCACCTTTACACTTTCGCACCAAACGCTAATCTGGGGCGTCGGTCAATGGCCGTTCAACGTGCTTTTACAATCTGTCAACAACACCAAGAATTCAAAGACAACAAAGGATAAAGCGAAGCTCATTTGGTCGGCCAATAGACACAACAAAATCACTCGCTAACCTTTACTCACTGTCGACCAACGTTCGGCGGTGACAGACCCAATTTCCTTCCGAAATTGACAGACGAACAAGATACGAGCGATGGATAGTTCGATTTGCTCCTTCGTCGAAGTGTTGACGAAGATCGAAGCCCTAATTCGCGACTAAGTGGGGACGATCAATGAGGGACGAGATGAGGGAGGAGATCGATCGATTTGAGAGAGAGATAGAGATGCCCTAATTTTGCCCTAATCGATCGTTGTATACAAGCAGGTCGGAGAGGAAAGAAACGACGGCGTTTTTTTCTTTATAAGAAAGCGGCGGCGTTTCTTTCGCTCAAAGAGATCCAACGGCGTCATTTCTCTCCACGTGGAATATCCTTTTTCCACGTTGGACGTCCGTTTATTTTTCTAATTTCCACTTATGAAAAAAAAATTAAGTCAGAAATCCACGTAGCACATTTGGCGGAAGTGGCACTCAGTGTTCTATTGTTCTATTTCTGAGCCAAAAAAAAGTTATGGCACTTAAGTGTCCTGCTTCACTTCAATAGATAGGAGTTCTATTTTCACTTGTTGACACGTCAAACATTTCGGGCATGTTCGGCGATATCAACCTTTATTCCATTCCACCAATAGTATTGGTAGAGGTTTTGATACATTTTCATATTTCCTGGATGTACACTATAATTGTTTCGATGTGCTTCTGACAACATCTCGTTCTTAAGTCCTTCCTCTTTAGCTTCGCAATAAGCCCATGAAACCTTACTATTTCATCCTCGGACACTTGAAAATCTGATCTTTCTACTTTCTACTACTTCTTTACAAATCCTTGAAATCTTAGTATCTAATTGCTGCATTATCCTAATCCTTTACATAATCTTTAGTTCAATTCTAAGAGTAGCTATTACACTCGTCGAGTTACTTACATCTTTCCTAAAGTCAGAAGCAGAAATCTCCCTAAGCAATTTCCATATTTGTCTCTATGGAGTTTGATTCCATCAAAACAAGAACTTGTCTTTGATCGCTATTTAAGAGATCATCTCTTAGACATGAGTAACTATTATCTTCCAAATTATCAGAATAATAGGTCGTCCTCAATTCCACGAATCTTAATGTGAATATAATCACTTAAATGATCAACACCTAATTGAATAACTTCAATTCCTCATATCGCCCAAAGATAAGAACTTACTTATATTTCGAATCTACGCTTTGCGATTTACAATCCAACAACGATTTTTTATGCATCCGCACGAAAATTAACTTAAATAATACTTAGTTTTATAATCCAAATATCATCTTCGAACATAGAAAATTCCCAATGTCAATTACTTATTGTTACGAAATTTCCGGATGTTACACGGCATCGGGTGACCCTCGCTCAACCCTCGCTAGCGAGGGTGGCCTCCACCTGAGGCCAGCCAAGGGGTCGGAGGAGTGAAAAGAAAAAAAAAAAAAGAAGAAGAAGAAAAGGAAAAGGAAAAGAAAAAAAAAGAGAGTAAAAGACGTAATTGCCCCTGTTTTGATCGCCAGAACAGTGACGTGCTTGCCGGCCGGTGAGCATTTGACTGGTCGGCGAACTCAGGCCCTTATTTGAGACTAATTGAGTACTTTTGGCCCCTATTTGAGATTGATTGGGCACTTCAAGCCCTTATTTGACACTTTGTCCACTTTAAATCCCTTTTGGAGAAAATAACTCCACTTTGGGTACTAAATTGAAATTTTCCCTTACCAAAATGATACATGATAGGATTTATAGGAAATCTCAAAAGTCACAATAACAAGGCAAGCTCATAAAGCTCCAAAACAAACCAAGAACCAAAAATCAAGGTACACCATAAGAGCATATATAGTTGGTAGAGATAATCAAATGCTCATGATTCGTGAATAGATCTATGATTGCATCCAAACGAAACCATCGCCGATCGCCGAATCACATAGTATCATCAGTGATGAGCACACACCGGGATCACCATATGTATTTACGGCTTTGTCTTTCGACGATGTGCGCCTAGATTCACCGTCCTCAATACCATCACCGCATGGAGACAATATAAACATATTGAACAAACTTAGATCTAACACTTGTTAGAGCGAGGCATTTAGCAAGCACGAGACACCAAACTTTTAACAAAAAATACGTTGAATGAGCACAAATTTGATTCCAAAGTTGCCGTGAACACCATTAAAACTGAAAGTGAAGTACTTATTCATTAAAACTGTTAAATTTAGAAATAGATTGGAGAGAAAAGCTCACAGATCTCAGTTCGGGAGAGCAAAGCTCCCGGATCTAAAATTAGAGTGGGAGAGTAAGGAAATAAACAAGAGGAAATAAAAATAAAAGCACTAAAGGAGGGGAGGGAGAGATCTAGGTCAAATCCATTTCCTCCATAAGTTGAAGAGATGAAAAAAGGTCGGAACTCAGGGATGGGGAGAGAGAGAGAGTTAAAATAATATTCTTTATGCATTATGATATTGAAAGCTTGAGGTTTTGCTTGTTTAAGGTTGGACCTCATTTTCTTGCGAACTTCTTCCTGGACATGGATCCATTAGGCCGGGGTAGATCACAATCGTTGATTTTCTGAGTCTCACGTGAGTCTCACAAAATCAATTAGATCTTGGGAATCCAAGTCCATGCAAGTAATTTACCATTTTCTTTCGATTCAAACTTTTTCTATTTCAAAAGAAAAATGCATCACGAAAACGATATATACTATATATCCCTGTAAAGGAGCATTGCGCCCTTTTCATCGCCCCAGATCCGGAGGCTCTGGTCCCGGCAACTATGTCGTTAGACTTTGCTCCAGATACATTGCGACAGAAAAAGAACCTTCCTCTGTCCAACACTCAAATAAGCTAGGGTAAATAAAAATAAAAATAAGCTAGGGCTATTTGGCCAACAAAAGGCTAGAATAATTTTTAAATCCAAGCACGTTCGTCCAGTGGATACTCGTTGGGCTTAAATATTCAGTCTTTCACTTTTGTGCGAAGGGGCAAATTTACCATCACGAAAAATGAATTATTTAAAATATATATTCTTTAAAGTGATTGCTTGTAACACGTGTATGAATTGAGCCCATGCATAATTGAACAGCATCGCTCATCAAATTGATGAGTAGGGATCACTTCTTACAGATGCTTGTTCATCCGAACGTAGGATGATAGATAAGGATATTTAGTATTTACATTTCTCTTATAGTTTAATAGATCTGATGGTTGCCTGTTGGCAATATTTACTTCTTTTCTTTTTTCTTGGTATGTGTTGGCAATAATTATTATTATTCAGCCCTTACCAAAAAAAAAATTATTATTATTCAGTTTTCTGACAATAGAAAATTGATTGTTGTGTGTATGATATAGGGAAAATTAACAAAAAAGTCCAATACTTGTTGCAATTATGTCAATTCAATTTTAAATATATTTTTTTGATCAATTGAGTCCTAAATTTTTTGTATTTGTGTTAATTCAGTCCATCCAATCAATTTTGATCGATCAACGCTAACATGGAAGCTGGCTATCGTACGTGGCGCAACTTACGGTGACATGGATAATTTTTAATAACATGTTAATATTTTTTTGAATTATTTTTTTCCTTTTTTTCTTTTCTTTCTCTCTTTTTTTTTCTTCCCTTCTTCCTCTAACATGTCACTGGACCTCGGTGACCGGCCAAAGGCAAGGCTCACCAACCTCTAGCGAAGCTTGCCCTCATCGACCACCAGCAAGGGCGAGGGTGAGGTCAACAGATTGAAAGAATCAACAAATGAACTCCAGATGCCCTAATCAAGAAGAGTCAGTCACATCTCACATCTGATTACCAATTCTTCAAACGATCGATTCAAACAAGAGCAAATAGAAAAATAGAGAGAGAGAGAGAGAGAGAGAGAGAGAGAGAGAGAGAGAGAGAGAGAGAGAGAGAGAGAGAGAGAGAGAGAGAGAGAGAGAGAGAGAGGCAACATACATTGCAAGCAATGATGAGGTGACGGAGTCTCGCCATGTTAGTGCCGTCGCCATGTCCTTACTAGTTGAGCCTCGCCATGGCTAGGCGAGGCGTGAACTCCCTAGATCAACGAGGTTAGCCTCGTCGACCTTGCCAGTGGCCAGTGGGGCAAGGTTCGCCAGAGGTCGACAAGGTTGACCTCCCGACCCTCGCCTCTAGCTAATCGCTGAGGTTCGGTGATCGGCTAGATAAAGAAAGGAAGAAAAAAAAAGAGAAAGAAAAGAAAAAAATTAAAATTATTATTAAAAATTATTCGCGTCAACGTTGACTTCGCCACATTTGGCATCCATGTTTGTGCCGGCTAGTCAAATTAGCCAGATACATTGAATTGGTATAAATGCAAAAGGTTTAGGACTAAATTGACATTAAAAAATGTTTGTGCTTGAATTTGTACAATTGCAATATGTTTATGACTTTTTTTTGTAATTTTTCATATATTTTCTTTTTGACCCCGGATAGTAGAGAATACTATAATCACACCAAGGACCGACAAATGAGAAATTTTAACCTAGATTAGGATGATATAAATTATAAGGTTCGTTGATTATTATCTAGCATTCTCACTACAAAAAAAAAGTAGGTTTTAGTGACAAATTTTGCCATGAAAAAAAAATGAAGGTAAACGAATTTGCGACGAAAAAAATTTCGTTACCAATTCGGCGTCGCAAAATTTAGTGATGAAAAATTTCAATTTTTATTGCTAAATTGCGACGAAATATATTCGTGGCAAAACTCGTCGCTAATTAGCCACAAATTATATTGGTAACAAAATTCTTCGCTAATTATTCATGGAAAAATTCATCGCTAATTAGCCACGAACTGTATTCGTGACAAAATTCGTCGTTAATTTTTCATGGCAAAATTCATTGCTAATTATTCGTGGCAAAATTTGTCGCTAATTAGCCACGAATTGTATTCGTGGCAAAATTCGTTGCTAATTTGCCACGAAATTTTTTTTTGGTCAGTAATTTGTGATGAACTTATTTGTGGCAAAATTCGTCGCTAATTTGCCATGAAAAATTTTTACTTTTGCCACGAACATTGATTCGGAACGAATTTAGCGACGAATTTTTATTAATTCGTTGCAAGTTAGTGGCGAATTTGAATCCGTGACGAAAATAAAATAGTCAGGAACGTGCTGCTAATTTTATAGTTCATTGCTAATTCTGTCGCTAATTTGCGACGAATTTAGCGACAAAAATAAACTTTCGCTGCACATTTGCAACTATTTTTATAGTTCGTCACTAATTAGCGATCGAACTATAAAAATAGTTGAGAATGTGTGGCGAAAGTTTATTTTCGTAGCTAAATTCATTGCTAGTTAGCGATGGAATTAGTGATGAACTATAAAATAGTCCGGAACGTCCCGCCAAAGTTATTTTCGTCGCTAATTCTGTCGCAAATTAGCGACGAATTTCTTTCTCACCACAAATTAGCAACAAATATATTTTTTGTGGCAAATTTCGTCACAAATTAGCAACGAATTTACTTTTCGTCACAAATTCCGTCACTAATTTGTGACAAAAAAATATTAGTTGCAAATTCTGTCGCTAATTAGCGGCGAAATTAGCAACAAAAATAAAATAGTCGGGAGAGTGCTGCGAATTTTATACTTCATTGCTAATTCCGTCGCTAATTTGCGACGAATTTAGGGTGAAAATAAACTTTTGCCACACATTCCCAACTATTTTTATAGTTCGTCGCTAATTAGCGACAGAGTCAAATTCGTCGCTAATTTGTGATGGGATTAGCAATGAATTTGAATTCGTCGCTAATTAGCAATGGAATTAGCGACGAACTATAAAAATAGTTGGGAATGTGCGGCGAAAGTTTATTTTCGTCGCTAATTAGCGACGGAATTATCAATGAACTATAAAAATAGTCGGGGAACGTCCCACAAAAGTTATTTTCGTCGCTAATTGCTTCGCAAATTAGCGACAGATTTGTTTTTCTATCGCAAATTAGCGATGAATATATTTTTCATGACAGATTCCGTCGCAAATCAGCGACAAGTTTATTTTTCATCGCAAATTCTATCGCAATTTAGTGACAAAAAATTTTTCTTCGCTAATTTTCCGTGGCAAAATTTTGGTTTTTTGGCTGTCTAGCTTGTGGTAAACTCTTTCTTGTGGTCACGAGCTAGATATCCAACTTAAAAAATTCTTTTGTGGTTGAGCACAATGAAAACCCAACGACCAAAAAGATTATGCGAATGAAAGGGAGATAAAAATCAGCCTAATTAAATCTCACCAGTCGATTGTGCGAGACCGAGTCCCATCATTAGAACTCGTCGATCATGAATGTGCAACC
Source organism: Syzygium grande (assembly GCA_024733475.1). Taxonomy (NCBI): domain Eukaryota; kingdom Viridiplantae; phylum Streptophyta; class Magnoliopsida; order Myrtales; family Myrtaceae; genus Syzygium; species Syzygium grande. The sequence continues at coordinate 11,393,037 of JAMXDD010000011.1, forward strand.
ACTCATTAGCAAAACAAACGACGCACCATAAATAGATTAAAGAGCTCCTAATGATTCTGTGAATCAATTGAAGATTCAAGGTGCATTATTAACGTCAACATCATTGAATTCTATACTATAATTTTGGTTGATATCTCGCCATTAAGTCTATTAATATATAAGTGGCTTGAGAGCTGAATATTGACTAATGGGGAATGACTATTGGAGTGAGGAAGCAAGTTAAAAGAGTGACCAATCATTTTAATGCTGAAACATCACCAAATGTTTTTTCTTCACCTACAACCCTTAGAAAGAAGATTAAATATAATATAAAAAACCCTAACTTGTCCCAAAGCTTTTCATCTTTATTTGAACATCACACGCTTGTATTTACATAGTTGCATATATAAAGTAATGATAATGATGTGCAATCTTTCCCGGTGACCTTGCCTTAGCAGCCAAGCGACATCATAGTTTTCCTTTAAGCTTGATGGTCAGTGCTATTCTTCATCATCACGCCCTCCTCTTTTTGATGGCAACTATTCATTCCACTTCACCTGTCATCAACTTGATGTAAGCATATATTATATCAGCTATAAGTATAAGCTATGGAAATAGAAGTAAGGCTAATCACTGTATGAGAGCATGGTTCAGTGGAAGGATTTCTTCTAGCGAGAAAATGTGAACTTGATGGTGAGATTTACTTAACCTCTCCATCATAACCCTTGACAACTTGAAAACACCTCTGACCCCAGTTCAATTCCCAGATGATCAACGTGAAGATTCAACGATATCCACGTCAGGTGAACATTACCCTTTGACATTGCTTGTACCATTCCTATACTCGTTCAAAAATCCCAAGTAATGAACATGCGACAACTCATCATCCACAGCTGTATTTGAGTAGAAGCTTTCCATCGCAAAGTCCGAGAGAGACACGACCTAAGATAATGAAGCCGCCCATCTCTATATCTCCATCTTCTTCTCCTTCTGTCTTGAGAAAAGCACGTCTCTCTCCGTACCTCTTCACATTATTGGCCTTCATCCTCTTCGTCGCGGTCCTATATGGCGAAGACTTCATGTGCATGTTCAATCAAGAGCTCCAGCTCGGCTCCGTCTCGACCTGGCTTCTGTCCACAGCCGGTGAGTTCACATGTTTGCTGACCGAATTCTACTGTTGCATCATCTTTGTCGATATTATTAATTCTTAGTAGTTGCAAAAATCAAAAGATTCTTTAGAATTTGAGTATTCGTAGAGTACAAAAACTTGGTTTGCCATCAGCCACGATCATTTCGATCACCAAGGATTTGATCATCAGATCATTCCGACTTTAAGCGTGGCAATGTTTGAAACTTTATTTGCATCATTTGAGGTATCAGGGTCTGATTACAACTTTTAGATGCCGCAGTTTAATTAACATATATCTTGCATAAGAGTTATTTTACGTTCAAAAATTTCCAATGTTTTTCTTTCTTCCTAAATAGAGAGGAAGAGTGGCGAGGCAGGTTCGTTGCCGTTTGCCATTGGGAAGACAGAGGAAGGTTGCGATATCTTCAGAGGGAGGTGGGTGAGGGACAAGTCGACGCGACCTCATTATGAAGAATCGGATTGTCCGTACATCCAGCCTCAGTTGACTTGCCAAGAACATAAAAGGCCTGATAAGGAGTATCAGTTCTGGAGATGGCAACCTGATGGCTGTAATCTTCCCAGGTAACTTCCATTAATCAAAGAATATATGCCTAAAAAGTCCATATGAACTTAAATCTCACCTAGTTATATTTGTTCATAGTCCACAAAACAAATTCTGTTTAGCAATTCCAAGCCAATTAATTTGTTTGGCGACTTTGCATTGTTCTACTCCGCCTATCTATACTACTCTAAAAGGAAAGATGTGAGGAGTGGTCTCTCACGAAATTGACCATATTCCCTTCACTTAGCATCTCTAGATTCCAGTTTCTTCTTGATTTTCACATACGTCCTACTTTCCTTTGTTGTCTAAGTTTTTTTTTTTTTTAATAATTATCTGGATATCGCCAGAAAATTTTGCAAAAATTCCACTTACAATTTTGTGAGAATCATCGAACATGGGTGCATAGTGCATCGAAGTCCTTATTTTAATTAAAGGGCGCATTGGACCCAAGAGAGTATTGAAGATCTGCAGGCTGAGCACATTGCACGTCTAGGCATCTCTCGTTCTATTTTTTTTTCTTATACTATTCCCACCTTTTTGCTTCTTTGTTTTGATCCTTTTGGGAGGGTCAAAGTCCTCGCTTATAAGGAAAGAAAGTCCGGACTTTTTTAGGCCTTGACTTTTTCTTTTTGGGAAGATTTTTCCTGCATAAACTCGATCAATTGTAATCCAGGCCAGAATCTTAGGCATTGATTGCCCGTGTCTAATGGGGCACTACATCATTCGACGTTTGAGATCACTTGATTCGTGAACAGAATTGCCCAGTATCATCTTATGATTCCCATGATCAAATTTCATGACTTTGTCACCAAAATAATGATTGCAGCTTTAATGCCACACTAATGCTTGAGACACTGAGAGGGAAGAAGATGATGTTCGTCGGAGATTCGCTAAATAGGGGACAGTTTGTGTCCATTGTTTGTCTTCTCCAATCAGCCATCCCTGAAGGCGCCAAATCGATGGAAACGCTTGGTTCGCTCACTGTTTTCACTGCGAAGGTGCGAAACTGGTTTCTGCGGATCTCCAACATAAAACCGCTAATGTTCTCACATTAAGGCACGTTCTTATTTGTGACATATTATCCGCTTTCGGTTATAGGATTACAATGCAACGATCGAGTTCTACTGGGCGCCGTTTCTTCTGGAGTCAAATTCAGATGACGCAATAGTTCACAGGATATCTGATCGGATCGTGAGGAAAGGGTCGATCAACACGCATGGGAAGCATTGGAAAGGAGCCGACATAATGGTGTTCAATACCTACCTATGGTGGATGACCGGGCAGACAATGAAAGTCCTGTAATATCTCTACGTCTCTCGTCTAATATGTCTCGACCTTGCTTTTCGTTCGTTTGACTTTCCTCGTGACCCAATCAAATTAAAATGGGAGATCTAATTGTGGTTTCACTTTTACTTCTCTGTAGGAAAGGTTCATTCGATGATGAGGTGAAGGATGTGGTGGAGCTGTCAACAGAGGATGCTTACAGAATGGGAATGAACAGCATGTTGAGATGGGCTCAAATGAATATGGACCCGAAAAAGACAAGGGTCTTCTTTGTTAGCATGTCACCTTCACATGGAAAGTGAGTTCTGATTCCCTATCAACTTCCATTTCATTTAGCTAACAGAATTTGATTCAATAAGAATCCAAAGTTGGCACAAACTAAATGGAATCCGTATTAATTCTGCACATACACATGACGATGTGTTTTTCTGTAGCATGTAACGATGTTTGTCAAACTAAATCTTGATGACGATTTCTGGAAACACTGGGGCGGTATGCAGGAGCATCGACTGGGGCGGCGAACCGGGCGGCAACTGCTACAACAAGACGACGATGATCAAGGACCCGAACTACTGGGGCTCGGATTGCCGGAAGAGTGTGATGCGGGTGATCGGGGAGGTGTTCAGCAAGACCAAAGTCCCCATAACGCTCCTCAACATCACTCAGCTCTCAAGCTATCGCAGAGACGCGCACACCTCCATCTACAAGAAGCAGTGGAATCCGCTCACGGCCGAGCAACTGGCCAACCCCGCGAGCTATGCCGATTGCGTGCATTGGTGCTTGCCCGGCCTTCAAGATACTTGGAACGAGCTTCTTTTCACTAAGCTCTTTTATCCTTGAGCATAGGGAGTACCTAGAAAATGGGGTTCTGTCATCAAATGAATATGGTCTTGATCTTCTTCCTTATTTTTCTGGGAAACTCTATAGACAAAGGAATGGAAGGGCACCTACCAGCAATTGGCTTGCATGTATAGTAAATTCGAAATTTTTTGAAAGTATTGAATTTATTTTTTAACATATGGTAGGAGGTCACGTTTCACGAGTTCCAAAACAAGTTTTTTCTTTAAATTTTTAATTTTTATGGTTACTATTGGTTTTTTTTAGAATGGGCCTAGATCGGCCTAATAGACCAAAACACGAAGTCCAATCTCATGGGCTTTGTTGAATATTCCTTTTGGACCATCCCACCGTTCAATTGGGTGATCGAAGTCGACTTTGCTAAGAGACTTCAAGTCAACCGCTGCTTTCTTATACTACCAATTGGAATTTGGAGTGTTAGAGATTGCTAAGAGATGAATGTTTCTCTGGGTCACGTAAATACTAGCACGGAATCACGAGTCCAAACTTTAATTTAAATCATTACGATTCTATCGAAAAATATTTCCAATACACGCATACAGTCAGAGATTACGTATTTCATTTTGTCTATGGATATATGGTCATGGTGGACTTCGCCATTAGATCTACATAACTTAACAACTTGAAGAATGTAGATATGTTCTGAGTAACTATTTAACGATCGAATTAGTACGTCTATGTCTATATCGCTACGCAGATAAAGGAAGTTGCACTTTAATGTAAATTACAGAAACATTCCGTCATGTCTAGACAATATAAAGAAATTATCCTTTCAATATATGGATGGTGGCGCAAACTACTAACGTTTGAAGCGACATGATCTCAAGCAATTGATATCAGAAACGTCAACCATGGGTTCCCGGCTGGAAGGTAAATTTCTCACGAAAATACATTTTGGAAGTAAGAAATGTGAATAAAAATAATAAATAAAAATATGTGGGAACAAAAAAGAGGGATAGATAAAAAGCGCAAAAAGAGAAGGAATGAAGTCGACAATCCACGTCTGAGATTAGATGTTTTGGGCTGCTCTCCACCAAATGCTACCAAAGTGCTTCCTTTTACTATGCTTCAATGGTCTAATAATAATTAATTATATAAAGCAAAAGGAAACTCTTATTTTTAATTAATCTCAGTCGCTTTTCGCTTCAACTAATTGTCTTTAATTATTTATTTTTATAAGCATTGTGTACGTGAGCGAATGCATAAATACATGATTTTATTTTATCCTCCCGTGTAGTGATATTGAGATTGGAAGATTTTTCTATCCCACGACAACATTCCTACAAAGATCATAAATTTTGAAACAATTTTCTCTTTCCACGTATGTTCGTGCAATGTCTTTGTATTGTGTATTTTCATCACCAATTTCGTTCAATTATTCGATGATTGAAATATTTCTTGACCGGTGGTTTTTTTTTAATATTTTAAATGTCAATTTCTTACATGCGCAATGCATGTACACATTTGCTAGTATTGTGTATACTAACTAAATCTGTTTGACAGACAAAATATTTCAAATATGGCAAAAAATGAACTTATGTTTCAGCTTAATTTTGTTCACTCCGAGTGAAAGGGTAATTACCTCAAGTGGCTCTTGTAGATTGGTGTTTGAGTTTGATCCATTAGTACCAATTAATGGAATGATTATTAATTTTTGAGATTCTTCTTTATAATATAGGGCACGGGAATTGAGACCTAGTTACTTGAAAGCTCTTAAAACACCCTACAAATCTCATGAATTGGTAGGAAAATTGTCTAAAAAGTCTTAAATCTATTATATAATTGTCAATTCAATTTTAAAATTTTTAATTTAACCAGTTTAGTTTGGAACCTTTTGAAGATTTACCAATTCGGTCTTTTTGGGAAGATGAACAAGGCCGGTAGTTGATTGATCACTACTGGCCCTTTTGGGAAGATGAACAATGAAAGAAAAGAAAAGAAACAAAAAAATAAAAATGCATAAAAAAATTCAGAATTTTTTCTAAAAATTATAAAAAATTGTTCACGTCAGAGCCAGCCATGCCATATAAGATGGATGCCATCCACATTAGCTATTTGAGACCAAAATTGATCGGAAGAACTATACTAGCAAATTGTCAAAAGGTTTGGATTTAATTTGGCTTAAATTGAAAAGTTTAGAATTAAATTGGTTGTTGTATAATAAGTTTATGACTTTTTCAAAGGTTGTCCCTAAATTGGTAAAGGTCCAAACTCTTGGCCCTAACCGGTAGAAATTTGCACGTAGCTGGTGAGACTCAAACAGATGAAGCCCACTTCTTGCGCTGGAAATCCCTCACGCCCCCACCCTACTGCGCCAATCTTGGACTTTTCGATATTCAATTGTGTGCCCGTATCAGTAGTAAATTTTAAAGCGCCATAACAATTTTCTTTTCTACTGAAGCACACAATAAAGAGAAGTAAATTTGGAAAACTGTCTGATTGGGGGTGGCATGCATCTCCCATCTAATTAATTCTTCTCCCTAGTCGACGACCACGCAATTTGCTCCAATAAATGTTGAAACTCCAATCAAGTAGGCACCAAACAATAACAAGAACATGCTAGATTCCGACCATTACTCTTGGTAGAAATTCGTGAGTTGTTTTCTCCCTCTCTCCACGAAAAGTCTCGAGTTGTCAACCCATTCGTCAAGCGCACAAAAAAAAGAAATATGGGTTGGAATCGGTCATATTCTCGCGAGAGAAAAACGAGGAACCACACCACTCGATTGATGGGGAGGCCTCCTTGCCCCACTTGCCAAAACCACCCCCAACACTAAGAGAATATTTTAAAAGAAAGGAAAAGGGCAAAGCGAAATCAAGCAACTTGCACCTGTTTCGTACATCAACTTGGGTTATCTTAAGGAGGTCAAGTTGCATGCAAGATGTTGATTCCTTTCCTCCCCATTCATTTTTTATAAATAGACTGGTATTCTTCCTCACACCATTAATGAAACCCCAACATGGCCTCGCATGCACTTGCACGGAAAGTTCCTACCATGGTTTTTCTTTTGGGCCTCCCTCTCTCTGCCTTTAGCTCTTTCTCTCTCCTTCCACAGCTGTTGATGACTGTGCTTCCCAGATTTGCCCACAGAAATATCATTGCCGACTCCATGAAAATATCCCGCCATCATGGCTCTTTGCTCTTTCATTTATGCTTTAAAGAACGGCCTAATTCTCTAAAAAAAAACCTTCAAACTTTAGATTAAGTTTCAAATTGACTCTGAATTTTTTTTTATCGATGAAAAAACCCCAAACTTTAGATCCAGTCTCAAATTTACAATAATTTTTTTCTCTGAAAAAAACTCCAAAGTTTGAGTCCAGTTTCAAATCTGCCTTGAATTTTGTTGTGTAAAAAAAATCACCAAAATTTAATTTATTTTCAAAAATATACTCCCATGATGTAATCCCAACTTGACGTGGCACTTTCATGTTGATAACAAATTCACATCGATAACATAATGGGGCTTTTTTCTAGACAAAAAAAAAATTCGGAGTAAATTAAAATTTTGGTTTTTTTTAAATTAAAAAAGTTTTTTTGGGTGGATTTATTATCGTCCCTAACTTTCTTATCCTAAAATGGTTTTATTTTGGAGAATTTCAACAATTTTTATTTGATTTGATTTGTTATCTAAGCGGAAATGCGACGTCAGTATGTACCTATTGCTCCATTACTTTGCTGATGAGGATTTGTTATCAACATGGAAGTGCCACGTCAAGTTGGGACAGGATGACGGGAGTATTTTTTGAAATAAATTGAAATTTGTTAATTTTTTTTACATAAAACAAAATTTGGGGCAAATTTGGGATTGAACTTAAAGTTTGGAGTTTTTTTTAGACAAAAAAAATTTGGAGCAGATTTGGAACATGACCTAAAGTTTGGGGTTTTTCTAGGGAATTCAACCTTTAAAGAACTTGAAAGGATGTACGGCTTTTCAGTACATTGGATTTTCTTTTTCTGCATCGGCATTATATATTTTATTTTAATGGACTGTTTGTTCGGAACGCTTGCGTCACATGTATCTAACATTTCAAAAACCGGTGAAGTCATTTTATATATATCACTGATGTAAACTGACTGTTTGTACAGAATAATATTTGAATGGAAACATCGATCTTTTTCTCGATTTTAGAAAATAGTTCGTTCATATGTCTCTTGCGCTTCTAGCTAGCAACCTCAGCATGCATATATATTAAACTCTCCAAATGCTATCTATGGAATAAGAGTTCTTAATACATATTGAAGTATTATGCCTGTGGGTTAATGTGTTGCTGAGATTGTTTTGATTTTTAATGTCGGACCTGGGCTCATAGCTTCGTTTCTTGCTGCCGACGTTATTGACTGTGTCGGCATACGCATTGATATTGCAACTGCAGGTCTATCACATTTACTTAGTAGTATGCACTGAGAGCAATCAATTGGACGACTGTTTAAGTTATATATTGGCACTATCTCTAAACAACATCTCCATTGAGCAAGTGCCATGGCTCCTTATATAGTGCCTCGTGCAAGAACTAGGTTTTATTGATTTTCCCAAGTCTGTATAACGTTTGTTTAGAGAAGGGAGCAAAGTATATACTTACCAACAGCAAGAAAATTCACAATGTCCAGTAAAAATCCACAAACAACTACAAAAGTAATACAACTTAGTAATTACCCCAAAGTCAAAAGTAAAAGCGAGAAGACATGTAATGTCCACAAAAAAATAAAAATAAAACGATGTGTTCTTACTTTTCTTCTATGGGTAAATTATAATGAAGAAACGCTCTACAAAGAGAGAGAGAGAGAGAGAGAAGAAACAAGTTGACACAGAACCGGAAAAAAGAAAAGAAACCAGTGATAATATTCTATTTTCTTCTACCATGTGCAACCTGAGATAGCTTAATAAGCTAACCGAATTCCCAATGCCGGGTACCCGAGATCTGCGTACCTGACCCGCATCAGAAGCAAAAACAAAGTGACCACCAATTAAAACTTTAAATGATGATCATGATCATGACTATTTTAGCTGGCTTCCCTTGGCTGAGCTCTCAAAGATCTGCGCCAAAGACTGCAAATTGCACCTAACGATCGTATCCACAAAAACGCATGCGTCTTCCTTTGTGTTACCGTGAGGCACATCTACCACATAGGACTCGATCACCACCGTACCTGACCCATCAGACGTGGAGTGGAGTGTGGTCACCGACCGGTAGTTCGCAAGCCGATGGTCTCCCCCGACAATGCGAAAACTCATCACATGCTGCTCGTCGTCAAGGATCTCGAGCCTCTCCACGCTCGAAACCGCTGGGAGGCCCGACACCACGTACACCTCCCTGAGGCTCCCCACATCGCCGTCGCCATCTATCACGTGGCAGCTCTTGAGGAAGTGCTTGTAGGCCTGCGGGTTGTCGAACCGACGGACCACGGACCACACGGCGGAGACAGGCGCGTCGACGGTTTGGACCACGGCGGAGCAGCTCTGGTTCGGGGCTACCCCGTGGGTGTGGTACTGGGCTACAGATTCCGGCACCGGCTCAAACCAAGGTAGCCCATCGGCCCGGCTTGTGACATCAACTACTTTAATTTGCTTGTGGAAGTTTGCGGCGATGGCGGCGGCGGAGGCGGTCACTGTGGTGGGATGGGAGGGGTTGATTCGATGTAGTTGTAGTGATGAAGGCATTTTCTGGGTTTCTTCGTTCTCTCTGGGCTCCCTCTCTGTGTGCGATCGAATGGAGAAGCAAATTTAGGGTTTATAGCAGAACGATGAATACATGAAAAATTCTGAGGAAAATATATGCATGTAGGTGTGTTTATGGGAGTAAGTAAAGAGGAAAGGAAAAGAAAGAGGGGTTTCATTTTATTTCTTGTCCACTTGCACTGGTTTTGCTCTTCAACTGGGGGATATAAAAGAAATGAATAAATAAAACAAGGAGACGAAATTAAAGCCTTTTGGGCTTCGAGATTAATGCCAATGTGTGTGTGTTGTGTGTGATCCTATCAAGTTGATCGTCAACTTACGACGGACAAAGCAAGTTGATCGTCAACTTGCATATCGCTTTTGGACTTAGTTCACGTGAATTATCCACGTCTCCACTTGAAACTACGATATTGCCACCCTGCCCGGTTCATTATTCAAGACCATATGCTCTTATTCAAATACAAATTCTCCCATTTTATTATTGGGATATGGTGGACGAAACTTGAGTAAAGACCGGGTGTGCTTCTGGTGCATTAGCTATTAACCGCGCGCTTCGGCTGTCGATACTTTCTTTTTTCGACGATAAACCATATTAATAAATTGGGAATTTCATAGTTAAGAAACACAAGAACTTTCCCCTAAGTATTGTTTGACCGTTAACAAATGCACACTGGCTCGAATTTAGCGACCGGTTAACTGCGTGTTAGCAGATACTAAAGCAACAAAAAAGCCTAATACAATATTACAAATCCACGAGAAATATGCAGCATTGGAAACATTATCGCGTCGATCTAGCAACTTTTACGGGTCATATAGGAATTTCTTGATGTGAAGTAATATCACAGAGAGGGAGAGAAACATCATCTCTTACATAAGCATTATGTAAAATTGAAAAGATTATAGTCTAAGCTTTGAATACGGTACTTTCTGCCGCTAATTAAGGTTTGGGGTTTGACCATGTCGCGTGAGAAAATTCGGCGTGCGGTCCCGAACTTTCCCAGATAATGTTCCTGTTCTGTGTTATTGTATTTACCTTCGATTTGGCGACTTAGGCCGGCAACATAGCCATTAGTGTACATTCGATAGAGAAGTTTACGTGCAGCCAGGTCAAAACAAAATCAAATTTTCCTCGGTCAAGCCATCCAACGATAGCCGTCTAGTGCTCTAACGAGTGACCCTTTGTCCTAAAAATTGGCAAAAGTTAAAAAAAAAAAAATATGCGCACATAATAGTCTCAAATAATTAAATATAATTGCAATGATAAATTATTTTGACTAAGATTTTATTTGGAGAAAAACGGTGACAAGGTTGAAGAGTAATAAGTAAACTCGTGAAAAATCTTCCATGTGTTGCGTAGTCTTGCAAACATGAGTTCCTTTTTGCTTATTGCTTAAGAAAACTTAACGATTTGAGCGTAAAGTTCAACCGTGTAACTTGCGGTCAAGACCATCTGCGACCGTGATAAAAATTGCCATAACCTTATTTAATCCTCGAAATGGGGCCTGTTTATTTACATTTAAACAAAAGCAAAAGATAATACATTTTTTACTCTGCCGAAATCGAAAGCATTTTTTTTAGATTTAAAAGAACTATTGAAAAGAATTATGGAATAAATATACGTGTGTACATTTGACTATCACAAAATTTCGGGAGTTTCAAATTTAGAAAAAGTCATAATACGGAAGTTTCACGATTAGATTATAGAAAAGGCGAAAAGAGATAAGACAAAGAAAAAGAAAAACCAAAGTCAATCCGGCATTTTTTAAGTCTAAAATTCTGAATAGTATATGTACTCGGGCTTATTGCAGCCTAAAAGAGAGCTCAAAAAAAGCACATCCCACTCCAACCGGTGAGCAACTTGGGAATGGTGGATATGTACCAAATTGCCAATAAGGCTATATTATTTATATGTGCATGTCATATTTTTTTAGTCTCGGTCACTTTAATTGGGTGCCCAGGTTTATTGACTGATTGTTCCTCTGGCTCAGAGACCAATTTGATATAGTTAATAGCTTATATTTCAATAAAAAAAAAAAAAAAAAAGATGCTGATTTGATTTCGGGGGGTCTCAAGATCCATCCAAAGTTAGCACTAATTCAGAAAAAAGAAAATATTGGCAAGTGGACTATCTTTAAGGGTGCGTGGAACCCTAAGCTAAGATAAGGCCATTGTTTCCTGCTGAAATAATGTAACAAGTTGAGACGTCGGTTGTTCCAATGTCTCCAGCAGATGACAAAACGAGCAATGTTCCCCCTCACAAGCTGTAGTTTTCTGTTCGACAATGGAGCCGTTGTAATTCGTCGGTCTGTCGAGAGGTTGTGAGGCACAAAGTTAGATTTCTCGACTGAATTATTAGGGTCAGGATCATTTAATCGTAGCCGCATGCAACAACTTTCAGTGCAAGCGTGCATGCACGCGCACGTACTTTCTCATTGGGACCATAGCACCAACATCTGCATCTCATAGCAGCATCAACAACGTGCATCCAACACATGAAATTTAATGCAGAAAATTTGCCCTAGTTTCTTCTGAAACCTTTCCCCATGTCTTTAATTTAATTAGTCTCAGTTTGCACGTCCCGTTTGGTCACTTCACCCTCTAATTTTACTCTTATCTATCCATCTCTCTCTTTATCTATCTATCCATCTCTGTCGAGTGGTAGTTGGCTTTGCCGTTTAATCCACTTCTCCCACTGCTTTTAACATCATGATTCCTCTAGGATGAACCCCTTCTCATTTGTCCACTCCCTCGAATTTCTAACCCCCACCAACTTCGATCAACTTGATGGGTTTCTTTTGCCCCCCTCTTATTCTTCTTCTTTTTGCTGTTTGGTGAGACAACTTGATGAGTTCTTTGCTGATTGGAACCTACTTCTTCACATGTTAACTCCCCTCACAAGTCATGACCATTTCCATCGTCTAGCTCATCTGTTGTGGTCCGCTTTACCCTTTCGTTTCCTCTCGATCCACATCCCATCCTTCCGTCTTATCTCGAGTAAATCTACTGGCAATCGGCATAATTCCGTCTTATCTCGAGTAAATCTATTGGCAATCGGCATACGCTGAACAACTAAGTGTAACGTTGATCGATTTCGGTATGCGGCTTACTATTAAACGGATTTGCGAGAGACGGGAAGAGAGAGAGGCGTCTCTAATTATTAAATGAATCAAATGGTGTGATAAATTAACATTCTTCTTCACATATATGTAATTTGAGGTTCATATGTGTACGGGGTAAAACATATTAGTAGAGGCGGTGGTAGTTTGGGCCACACCAAACGATACTAGCTCGCATCGAAAAGTTCATAATTCAGCCGAATGGGAAGCAGACACCCATTTCTCTTCTTGATTTTGACCCCACCAAACCTTTGCTAGTTGCAAAGAGCCACTTGTGGTCCGTGAATACTTAAAACGAAAACAAAAATTGAATAAATATATGTATATATTTTAATATATATATATCTATATATATATTCCAATATTAATAGTCCCCAGAAATCCTTTGGTATCCTATGGCAATTTTTCATTTGAATAAATAGTAGCATACAATTGCCAGTATGGACATAATTTTCCCAGGGCGACCTTTTCCACTCTTGATTTGATGATTAATGAAACACTGAATAGTTAAATCCTCAAATCAATAGTGGATTAGACGACTCGTGTGAAGTTTTATTTACTCTGGCAATATATGTTTCGAGTTTTTTTTTTCCATTTTGGAGCATCACTGATGTCAAATCCATTACCGTTATTTGTGATGAACACGTATAAACCACATTTAATTCGTGACATTTTGGAAAAGTTATTTTAAGTTGAGATAAAAGACAAATACAGTAATCTAGGTTTGCTACATTCTCACATCCATTTAGTTAATCAATTAGTCTTTCAAACTGAAAATTCTCTAAGGTGTATAATATTGGAGTGTTGATTGATTCCTTCTTAATTAGTCCATCCAAATAAATTATTGGCTATAGATGTTTATCAACACTTGCCCGGTAAGGAAACATATTAAAATAGAACGCTTGATATATATATACACACACACACACACACACACACCTATGTATGTATGTATGTATGTATTTTCCTTTTAAAGAAATTTGTGTAAACGGGTATACTCCTAGAAAAACATGAAGATGCTTCGCAACTACCTTTGAGGATATCAGCGTGATTTTAGGCTAACCATGATAAATAAATAAATAAAAACTCAAGTACTTCAACATGGAAAAAGAAAATAGACAATGGTCACTCAAATTTCTGTTGAAATGCAATACATCGAAGGTGGCCATAGCAATAGCAATGCATCTCTTCATGCGAGATCTAATAGATGGGAAAAATGGGAAATAATCAGACATAAAATCTAGAGAAAAGAAAAAAAATTGTCATTCATAGATTCTGTAATTAAAATATCAACTCATCAAGATCCTGTGGTTTAAATTTCATTAAAAAAATGGGCATGTTGACCCTTTTACCTAATATTCCAAAAATACCCAACTAAAAGTTAAGGAAATGAATGTGGTTGTAAGCCAAAGAAAGTAGATAATCCATTAATAGATTCATGGTGGAATAGATCAATTCTAACTTGCCAACTTGGAATTAGGGTTTTTTTGGGGGGGTCGAATCTTGGAATTAGGTTACAGACCCAAAAAAAAAAGAAGAAAAACTTGGAATTAGGGTTTGGTTAAAGAAGTTTCTAAGGGGGCAAATTCATCTTTTAATGATATCATACAACAAGTTGAATGGAACTAATTGGACCAACGTATTCTATAGTTCCGTATACGGTCTTTAGTTGATGGAATGGTTAAGCTTTGCTGGTCCAATCTTCAGATGATCTTGATACTGACATTTCATTCCCAACCCCACCCGCAGCAGTCTCCATAGTTGTTAAAATCCCACCTAAACTTGACGTGACAAAGTGGAGAAGAAGATCCTCCAAAATTAGAGCTAGAGAGCAAATTTGTGGGGTCGGATGGAGAGACATCCTCCAATTACTTGCTGCAGGCGTTCTCCATCCTCTTCTTTTCTTTTCTTTTTTGGCCTAGTGTTGCTTCGTCCCAATAAATTCTAAATATAATACTCCTAGTCTGCGGTTTGACGGATATGCAAGCTGATAGATAGGAATCTCTGGCCTAGGAAATGAAAGCTTTGATGAACTGTCGTTAAAAAAAATGAAACAACTGCGTTTACACAGACACCAGCACTATGTTTGGAAAGCTGGGGAAAGGGTGGGGAAAGAAAGTACCGTAATGTCCCAAACCCAGACAGGAAAGAGAAGCATAGGATATCCACTAACTAGAAAGGGCATCACATTAGGAAAACCATAACTTAGCAGGTCAATTAATGTTGAGGATAGAAGATGCGACGCCAACGCAACCTTGTCCTTTTGTCCGTTTGAGTTGATTTTAACGTAAACCAACATGAGTTCGATTATCCAATATGCAGAATGAGGATCACATCATGTCTTACGCTAACAAGGATTTGCGCAAATTAAAAGCACAATGTCGGCACAAATCGCTAATCCTGATGTCAGAAAGAGGAAAAGTCCACCCAGTGAAGGTTACCTGGAAGAGCGGCTGCATGAGCAAACATTTCCTTTTCAGCTTGTCGATCAATTTAACGAGCCGAGGTCCAAGACCTGTTTCGTAATCATAGAATACCCTTGATAGGCTGAATTACTCACAGATAATTCAAAAAGCTACCATAGTCACGCGATTGATCAATAATATTCAACGCCAAACTGGGGCCTAGAAAGCCTCCTCTGCACCTTTTGCCAAAGTCTTTTTACGTTACTTCTACACGGTACAATATTGTCATTATCCCAGTCAATAAGTTCTTCCAGATACAAGATTAAAAAACATGGCAATAATGCAGACAACAGGATGCTTTTGCAATCTATTAAAGCAAAGGCTTAGCTCTCATCAGAGAGCTTGCCAAAACACCTTGAGCAACCTCTCGATTGTCTTCTCTTTGTTTTTTCCTCCTCTTCTTCTTCTTCTGGATTATTCATACAGGATTGATGCTGGTTATTAGCAGCAGCACCTATTTGTGATTATTCCCACTTGTTCAATGCAGCAATAAGAATGTATGAGGAAACCAAAGCAGTAGCTAAATGACAAGGGACGAAATGGTGATGACACTAACCACTCTAAGCAGAAAATTGTTAGTAATTAAACCAAATTTACGAATTTCCTACATACATGCATCTTGACTGTTCGTGTTTCTATGCTAGATATATTTATAAGTCATTTAAGAGTAAGAGTCATGTTACAAGCCTATATAAAGGCAAGTTTTGTGATCATTTCTGATAAGGTGAAAAAGGTGAAATAAAAAGAAAAGAAAAAGCCTCCTCTTCTCCTTCTCTTCCTTGAGTTGTGAGTTAATGAGTGTTTTCACCTTCAAATTATCCTATAAAAAATCAAGATAAAATTAATCATGCTTCCAAAGGAAAATGAGAACGGCTGATGAATTAAGTATAGACATACAGTCAGTGACATTATAGCAGTGAATAAAAAAGGTAATCAATTATGTTATCGTAGAACTACAACAGGAGGTCACTACATTAAGAGCAATATTTCCCTTTTCTCTCGGTTGCCATGATGAAAGCAAAGGAAAGGTGGAAACTCAAAGATTGGACAAATAAAGATAACGCCAACCAAAGGGAACTGATGGCTTTGAATACATTAACTCCTAAATTCATATGCTCTGCTACCATGAAACCTGCCATGTTCGTCCGGTTAAGTTTACTTTCTTACTTGGTAGCCAGTTTGGGTGTTTTAAATGGAAACAGATCAACTTCAACATCGTGAACACATTTATTTCTCCAAGCCATTCATATGAAAGCACTTTTCCTCAGAGGAAAGAAAGAAAAGGATGCGAATGCAAGTCCAAGTTTGCATAGCTACAAGAAAATGTGCATTGAGCAGCCAAACAACACCTCACCTTTTATTAGTTTGTTGAAGCCTTCTCATTCTTCATAATCGCATGAATGGATTTCGATTTGTCTTCCTCCACCATTTCTCTCAATATCTCGTCCTCGAGCTTGTTTCTTTGCCAACAAGAGGGGTCCTCCACGAACGCCTCACTAAAAATCATACTTGACACCCATTCTTTCCATGTGGTCCTCCGATACTTATCTTCCTCCAGCGTGTTTGCCGCCAGAAGCTGGTACACATAAACCATCTTCTGCTGACCGGGCCGAAAGGCCCGTGCAATGGCCTGCTTGGTTTTTGATGGGTTCCACTCAGAATCCAGTAAGATCACTCGGGAAGCTGCGGTCAGACTGATACCTTCAGCACAGGCCGTTATAGAGGCAAGAAGTATTCTTGAGGGATGACCGGGCTCCTCAAACTGATCCATCACTCTCCCTCGCTCGAAAAGCTCTAGGTCCCCTGTAAGGACCATAACTTCTTTTCCCTTCCGCCAACCAAAAATATTCTCGAAAAGTTCGAGAAATAAATGTATGGGGGCAATGTTGTGGCAAAAGATCAAAACCTTCTCCTTCTGAAAAACGCGATACACGAGGCTAAGGACGAACTTCACTTTTGACCCTTTCTTAATATCGAACTTGTGCTTTTCGAGCTGCATCAATTCGTCCCTGTTAAAAAATTTGCTGGCACAGCAAGCAGTTTTGACGAGCCAAGGATGTATGGAGCCGAGTGTAATCAAAAGCTCTAGCTCAAGAGGATATCCATGGTACTTGGACATAATCCTGTGAAGCTTCAACAGCACATGTTGTTGAATGTCCGTTGGGTTCATCAATAGAGTATAGCTTTGTAAACCCGGAAGAGTATCTGAATTTCCGGCTTCATAATTATCAATGAATCCACTTGTCATATTCCTCAGCATGTTTAGGCCCTGTATCCTTTCTTCACCATTGCTGGAATTGATTTTGTTTCCGATATTATCGATGAAGAACTTCCTCGCTCGAGATTCCAACAAGTTTCGTGCTTTCTTCTTCTTCTTTTTCTTTCTGAACTTTGGATCCAGTTCCCTCAACACTTCATTAATAAACTTTGGTCTTGCCAAGCAAAGAGTATTGAAGTACTCACAGAAATTATTCTGAAAGAGCGTCCCAGAGAGCAATATTCTCAAGTCCGTCTCGACTTTCATCAGAACTTTCCGCAGCCTGGATTTGGTACTTCTGGGGTTGTGACCCTCATCTAGAATGAGGATACCGGGGCTTTCTCTCAATATTTTAGCCATGTGTTTTCTGTGTGCAAATTTCGAGTCTTCTCGCATTAGAGTTAAAAAGGAGGTATATCCCATGACAAGCACGCTGGGATGAGCATGCCACTTCTGTATCTTCTCTAAGCAATCCAAAACATGCATAACATCTTGACCAGGTTTTGGCATTCCTGCAAATGAAATACTTTTCTGCCTGAATACTCTGTAGCTTCGACGACCATGTATAAGATAGACAGGTATTGGGATTTCCCACTTGACAAATTCTTTATGCCAGGTATACAGTGTCGTCTTCGGAGCAAGAACCAATGGTCGTTTTCCTGGAAACAACTTCAAGTAGCTGACAAGAAATGCGATTATAAGAAAAGTTTTTCCAGCTCCAGGGGTATGAGATACAACACAACCACCAGTCTTCTTGCTCGTCGTGTCCATTTGAGCTGGTAGCAGCGATCCCGCCACATTTTGCCACAGAAACTCGAAAGCCTTTTTCTGATGGATGTGCAATTTTTTCCTTAGTTCGGGAATTAGGGTCCATACGTTCTCATTTTCTTCTGCTACTTTTGGGTCCGAAGCATCATTCTTGCAGAAGACATCTAGACCTTCATCTTCAGCTTGATCTTGTTCAGGGTTCTGTTCGTTGTTTGTCTTGTGGTCTGTTGTCCAGGTCGCCGATGGCAGCTAGAGGTACATATAGTCGAGAAAAATGCATCAGAGACAACAGGAGGTAGTAGAACTGTAGACATATCACATGCAATGACGGATTGAGGTGCAAGAATTCACTAAATGCCCCATATAGAAGGCAACAGCCACCAGTTGATACATTTAGAAGAATTTTGGACAAGGCACTGCCAAATGTGGAGAGGTAGAGAAAGAAACTGTACATGAAACGAAATGTCAATGACTTACAAATGCTGGTGAAATATCCCTTATTTCAGAGATCACAGCACCACACAATCTGCATAAAATCCCGATTTCCTCATCCAGAATATTCTCGTGGTGGCAGGGATTAATTGTTCTTTCCACATACTCATTGCACGATTCAGCTTTCAATCCCTGAAAAGAAATTTACTTAATAAGGCTCAAACGTATTGATAGTGCATCTGACATTGCATGCTAAAGAAACTGTGAAGTTTTTAGTTCTCAAGTGATAAAGCTTCCTTTATTCCTACCATTCCCACATTAAATGGTAGAGATGCCAGATAACAACCGAAAGATACGTACCTCGTTCTCCTCGAAAAGGTATGATGATGTCATGGACAGCTCCATCTCCCTCCACAACATCTCTAATTCAGGGTCTTCAACTTCCTCTACCGGTGAGGGTATTTCCACCTCAAATCGGCGATCCACATGGTTTCTGCTGGCCAACCTGTTCCACTGATCTACCAAAAGCGGCTCTTCATTGTTTATTACTGTGGAATCAATGCTCTTCATGTAAGACTTTATGAGATCCTTGTACATGCCAGCACTTAAGGTTCTTTGGCCGTAGATTCTCTCCTCAGTCAGACACTCTCTTTTGGTTTGTACTTGGTGGTACTTTCTCCGTTGGATTTTCTTGCCTGAAGGACTCCCGACCCATCTTGTTTCGAATTCCATATCTTCTAGATCAGGAAAACTCCTACCCTGGTCGACCAATGAACTTTGCATAGAATAATACAACGGATCTTCATCGTTCACCCGCGAACGATTTCTCGGGATCTTGGCTCGTGGATGATATTGATTGAGGGCAATAGGTTCACTTTCAGTACCCAGAGGAACAATAGCAAGGCGATTTTGGTAATCCTTTCGGCTACTGGTGCTTAATTCAGCGCAATAGTTTTTTCGCTTACCAATGGCCTGTTTTTCCTCCCTTGATTCAAATGACTTCTGATGCACAACAAGATCTCTCGTGATTTTCCTTTTGCGGGACCACTTCCTTCTCTTAAACCCTGCATGCTCACCCGAACTTTTTGCACGCAAACCGAATAGCTCAGAGAGCGGTAGAGACATTTCTTCATCTTCATCAATACTGTTCCATTTATCAACCTTGTATAGCCCCGTAGTATGAAAGGAAATGTTTAACTGGGATGCATCACATCCGAGGAAACGCTCTGGCTGAACGTTTCTACGTTTGGAGCGTCTCAAGTCCATAACATCTGAGAAGGGCACAAGCGCTGATTCATGTTCTCCAAAAGCAACACCTGCCTCACTTGTTTTCGATGGAACGTGCTGGACTACGATAGGAATCATAACTTCATTTTCGACTTTGAAGTTCAAGGTTCTCAAGTTATTATTGTCTGTATTGAAAGAGACTCTTCCATCACGACCAAATATTTCGTAGACAATCTTATTGTGCAATGACCTTACATTGAAAATGATCTGTTTCAGGGCTGATGTGACAAGTAACCAAGAAATGTCAGCCAAGAATCTTCCTAGAAGCAATTTACTTCTTTGCAATAAAGAGCAGTCCTCGGCATACGTCCACCGATATAGCTGGCTTTCAAAATGTTTAGAATCGATTCTTTGGAGGATGGAGATGTCATCTATTCCTACTAAAGTAATCTCTTTACTAAGTACTCCTTTTTCTGAGCCAAGAGGACATTTGGAAGTGTACAATTTCACATAGAACTGACAGCAGCATCTAGATTCATGAGGCTTCCTCTCAATCGAACTTATTCGTGCATCAATCCACCCCTAGAAAAGAAAGAACAATGCTTAAGATTTATGGAAGAAATTATTGCACTAGATATTTTGAATTTCCAACTTAAGCAAGATCGAAAATTTTAAAATGCAAAGCACCAAACCCAGTCAGGTAAATATTATTTCCAATGTTCTTGATGATAAAACAACAACAGCAACAACAAAATTAAGCCTTTTAAGTGGTGTCACCTATATGAATCCTCTCAAATAGGACGCTATTGTTGAGTGTCGAGCCTTTTGTATATGAGTATTCGAATGGCAGAATTAGCAGAAAAAAACAGCTTAACCATGAGGAAGAAGGCGGCAAAAATGAGTAGTTTTTATATTCAGATTCAACAAGTCACTGTTTGCAAATAGGAAATAACAATTTCTCCTCCAATATCGAGCAGATGTGTAATCAACTAATGCAGAAACACCGGCAGTACAATTAGATTACCATGAATCTGGATGAATGTCATCATGTCTGATATGAATCAATTCATGTTTCAGGGAAAGAAGTACTAAATAATAGTAACATCGAAAAGGAAACCTTTCTAGTTGCTTGAGTGAAGGAGACAGCACTAATGCACAAACAACCCATTGAGCTCACTGTACAAACACAGCAAGAACAAGCTTCAAGCGATAATGCTCCGAGAGAGAACACTATTAAACAAGCACGCAAACTTACAGGCTCTTGAAGTTCTCCAAAGCCATTTGATTTTTGACTAGGAGAAAGCACACATATGTCCACCCCAGGCCTCAAAA
Organism: Syzygium grande; assembly: GCA_024733475.1. Taxonomy (NCBI): domain Eukaryota; kingdom Viridiplantae; phylum Streptophyta; class Magnoliopsida; order Myrtales; family Myrtaceae; genus Syzygium; species Syzygium grande. Next base: position 11,414,124 of record JAMXDD010000011.1, read on the forward strand.
AGCAGGTACAGTCAGATAAAGTTGCTTGGCGTGACTTTATCCGTACGTTAGTGAAAGGTCCACTTTCCTCAATTGCATACCGGTCATCAACAGTACATATGATCATTCTTCCATGGCTAATTCTTATCGATTCCACAGGTTGCCATGATCGCACGCACAAAGCCTCAAAAGCTGACATCGGGAAAAGCACGGGATACTATAAATTAAACGTTTGCAATTTATTGCCATTATAAAAGAAAGTCTAGGACTATAAGGAAACAAATTATATTGGCCTCATCAGGTTGCCATGAAATCACATATATGTCCCTTTCGATTATAGCAGTAACAAAAGTCGGTTAAATCAGTTAACGCAATTGTGGCACTTCAACGGTAACTATATATCATGCATGGATGAAGCCAGACAAGTCTGCTATTAATCTTGAATCAGGAGATTTGTCAAAACGAAAGAAGAAAACGAGATTGAGAGCCAATGATTACGGTATTCATTAAATAGGTGCTTGGACTGATACAAATCCCTTCTCCTTCCCATAATTCTCCAGCAGTAAAATGCTTTCTTTAGCTTTCAACGAAACACTGGTCAAGAATCATGTACCTGAGAAGTGTTGCCAAAGATTCCCCATCAGCCCCAGCACATCGAAACACTAAAGAGAGTACAACTTATGTGCGTTAATTATTGGGACATCATCATCCCTAGGCCAACCACTGCCATTATAACGGTAGATACACCGTGTGGTATAAATCTACCTTTCTCTTCTCTTTAAATGCAGAACATGCTATGCCTAAGATAATTGCTTGTGAAGATTAACATATGTCCCAGAGGATTAATCTCTCAGGAAAGAGAGATAAAATAGGACAGAAATTGTCAAACTATCGATTTGAGCCATGTTAGAACCATATGAACGAAAAATTGGAACTCTCACGAAATCAATCCATGGCATATGTCAAAAGTATATGTTGACACTGCCTTTATCAATTTTGTTTCGACCTCGAGATGCTAAACTTGATTGATCAGATCATACTGACAAATGAACTTTCATTATCAAGACGAGGCTAGATCAGAACAATACATAATAATAATAAAAAAAAACATGAAAAACAAAAAAAGAATAACTGTAAAAGTCAATTTAGGCACTGGCTTGCATAGCTTCTTCCTAATTACTGAAGCAGGCCAGTCTGAATTTTCTGTATACCAAGTCATGGATTTCTCACCTTTCCAGAGCATCCAGCAAAATATATTCTGCGAAGATAATAACGGAAGTAAAAAACCAAAAGAAAATGCAGCTCGAAACTCTATTTTACAACTAAAGAAAAACTTCACGCCCTAACTCACTTACCATTTTTATTTCCCTCTTATAAGGAACACGATGCTCTGTACCCTCAAAGAGGAGCATTAACTTTCTAACCAAGCAAAAATGGTATGACAGTCCTTTTCCTTCTTTCCATGGCCATCGATCTATATCGGGGCCTAAAAGAAAGACAGAAAAAAACTTACTCGGAAAAGCAAATTACAGCAAAAATCATGTCATACAGAAAAGCGCAACATATGTAAAAAAAGGTATCCACTCACACGAAAAGAAAAGAGAAAAATTCTGGCTTCAACCCACAAAAGCAAGGAGACAGCTTGATCACAATGATGCAGATTACATCTTCGCGATCGTCACAAAAACGAAGTACCTTTCAGAAGCTTGAGCTTGATAACACACGACACACGCAAGAAAATGCAATGCAGAAGTCGCAACCTTTAATTTATGAAAAATAGATAATGAAAGAACAGCTCACAGGAAAGTAAGAGAGCCGTAATTACTTTAACCGGCGACTGTGACAGATTTCCGGCGATCGTTTGAGCCCCTCCAAAATAAACAGAGAGAGAGAGAGTCTTGAAATGGCGTTGATAGGTTCAGTCTTCAGGGCAGCTGAAGAGAGAGTAAAGAAAAATTGCAGAAACCGAGAGAGAGAGAGAGAGAGAGAGAGAGAGTGGCAAGTCAGAGAGAGACAGGGACAGTGAAACGGAGAAATCTATGCACACAGTGAGAATTGGATTCTGTGCAGGGTGCACAACTTTTATTTTCTTTTTCTGACTGCTAAAAAGCAAAGCTTTAAAGGATCTTGTTTTTTTTCTTGTTTTCGGTAGAAAAAGTAAATGCTCTCTCTTGCTCGCTGCCTCCGTTTACTGGGCAATCAATGATGATATGAAAACGATGAAGGAACAGAGAGAAGTGGGCTGGAGGGCGTTTTTGCTTTTCTTAGCAGATAAAGATTTGTGAGTAAAAGTTTTCGTTGGTCTGGGAAATGTCCTGTAATGTCAACACTGTTTTGAGCTTGAGAGAGAGAGAGAGAGAGAGAGAGAGAGGTAGGACCAGAGTGTGATCGCTGATGAGTAGTGGTAGTTGGGTGAACAAGGAGAGGTCCGTATGAGTGATGAAATGAGACGAGATGAGATGAGATGAAATGAAAGTGAGACTGACTTCATGCAGACCAAGTCAGAGGCCGTATTGGTTTCTTCTGTCATTTCCTTTTTCTCTGTCAAACTTTTTTTCTTTCCTTTTTCCAGGAAAAAGGTGGGAGAATATATTAAACGAATTTTTATCCTCGCATGAAATATCTTTCGGGCAAAGATAATGCTAGATCTTAACTGGATAAACATGACAGCAAACGAGCAGGCTAATGTAACCAACAGTAGGGAAAAAAAAGGTACAGCGGCCGGTGGACTCGCAAATTTAGATTTAGGAGCGAGATGAAAAATATTTTCGATAAAAAAGACAAAAACACAAGAAATTATTTTAGAAATTATAAGCACGGGGCAGCATTACACTCTGGCTTCTTGATTTGTTGTTGCATATGTAATTCGCTTGTCGGAGAGAAAATTAATTCTTGTCATCTATAACTATAATTTCCATTTTGATTCCTCTTACTTTACAAATTTCCCAAATTAGAAGATGGTCGGATCCATTAGCCCCCGATCGAGAACTCTTGTAAATTTTACTTGAACCATGTTCTATCATGTGTCTAGACACAACAAAAAAGGGACAGTATTGGCGTCCAATGTGATATTAGGCTCAAATGCATTCTCTTTAATTTAACCGCATCAATTTTGCCTGTATTGGGCCAAGATGAAAGCTTTGGAAATAAAATATAACGGTTTTTGTCTATTAGGTTTTATTTTTTATTTTTTTTTGCTGAAGAATATAATGGTCTTAATATTGTCATTGGATTCTAATTATTGCTACCTCAGTTGACCAGACATCCTCAGGAGACCCGGGCCGTTGCTCCCTGCATGGCAACAAAGCTCAGGATTTTTGTGCTTGAAGGCATTTTTCAGGTGCAGGCAACCTTGTCTTTATCTTACAGAGAGAGAGAGAGAGAGAGAGAGAGTTTCATACACCTTAAAGTTGTACTTCCAGGTTCTCATATAACAAAGGGGTCACAGAAACTCTGCGTAACTTGGATTATGCATGTGCAGGATAGAAAAGAATCCGAAGATGCCAAAACTCAAATCGTGCCGGGATAACCATGATAAATGCTTTCTCCACCGCGATTTCTTACACATGATCTCAGCTCTTTAATATCAAAAGATAGGAAGATAAGTATGATCTTGATCCATAGTGCAGAGTTGCAGTACAGAGTATGCATTAATCTAGGCGGCGTAGGAGGTACTCAACCTCCACTAGCTTGGTTAAAGGCATCACCCATTCTTCGTAGAGGCGAGAAACAATGACAGGATTGATCTTTAGCTTCTTCTCATGGTAATTGTCATCGAGGCTCACCTCCTGCCCAAACAGCATTGTCTTCTTGGCGACCCTCTTCTTCACCTTCTCCTCTACGCTCTCAAAGGTCAGCAACTTCATCAGAGCATCTCTATCCTGGAAAGAGCGAGACCACATCCATTGAGTTGTTGCTGACTTAGAGAACGTAAGTTCAGGATGAGGACTAATTTGCAGTTTAGAGTAAATCCAAAAGCTATTGACTCTGTAGTTCCATGGCTGTTCGCTGTTTGTTTAAAGCGGAAAACCAAACTATACCAAAACTGGCCAATTGCGTATTGTTTGGTTCCCTACAAACATTACCGAACTTGACAGGAACTAGGTATTCGGTCACAATATTGGCACCCTGTAATTTTCTTTCTGTGTGACGTATTTTGACATGGAAAAGACAGTAACTTTTCTCAACAATTAAACATAAAAGATCGACATACCTGGGAAAGAATTGCAGGCTCATACTCTTGAGGAGCATCCTTAAATTTAACCTCAGCCACGAATTTTCCATAATGGATTCTTCTAGAGAGGGCCTGCAAGGCAGTTGTTAACATCAGTCCACATAGGGGGGATCAACTTCGTCTGTGATCATGTTCTTTGGCACAAGTAGTAGCATCTTGTTTTCACGTAGTTGGATCAATCAAAGATCGACCTTTTACATTCCAATCATTTAGCCATTGTCTACAAACTACGGACTAAGTACCCATAAGATAATTATGCCTTCCAAGATGTTTCGTTATTACTTCACCAATTAATCGAAACACCTTGGCTTACAAAAAGTAGTACAATCAATATCATGTAATTTAGTTTCATGTTGGTCAATACTTTAACCACTTCCAATTGGGTGTATTCATATGTTTGAAATACTTATGGACGGATGGAGACCATAAATGCCCTGCGGAATCCTTTTCGTTACTCCAACAAGAACTCTGGACCTCCTAAAGAGAGCTTAAAATCTTCAGCCTTTAAAGAACTTATGTTTCTCGTCAAAAAAAAAAAAAAAAAATCCATTTTATTAAGACTACATATAATATGTTCAGTATTCCAATCACTTGTGATAATTTCATCAGCACTCTTACCTGCAAACATGCAAGATCACTGACAGCTGTAGAGGCATAGTTGCCATCATCCCCAGGGACAGTAATCAGTGGAAGCAGTTGAGTGAAATACATTTCCCATATAGTACTGTTTACATTAATTGAAGCAGCTGCAGGATGCAAAATCTGTAATTGGGATCAGTCCAACAAATCTAAAGACAATAGAGAAGCAATGCATTTATCCAGAGTTGTCTGATGGAGAGGGCAAACCAAAGAGCAGAAAAGAGAATTGCCTTTGGATAGTTGAAAGCCGGCACAAGTGAGGTTGGCAAGCCATCAGGGAAGAAAGGATGTTCTTCTGGGTTTTCATACCGACCGCACTGTTTCATACTAGGCCATGTTCAGTAAAACAAGCATCTAGATTCTAGACAATGATATACATAACTAGCTAGTCAAGCAATTTTACGTTCAGAAAACTGGAAAAGGAGACACCAGTGTGGATATTTCATTTGCAATCATGCAATAGTCATATCTACAGAAGTCATATAACAGTAGGATGCAGAGGCATCACACACGACATATGCCATTTTACAAGTGCTTCTCTATGCAATGTTTGCAGGAGAAACATGATCCTTAAAATGGACATGACAATGAACTAAAGATCCTTAAACAGGCTTCCAGAGACTTGCGACCTTTAATTTCTCTTTTGATGGACATGGCACTAAGAAAGGATATAAGCGGTTGCTGATAGAATCAATTTTATTGTTTGGACATTTGGTTATCTACTAACACCACATCCCTAAGCAGAAAGGACTGCTCTGTCCCCAAAATAGAAAACTTCCACATGAAAACAAGCAATGCAACAAGTCCCAATCTGCGATTTCTGAATAGAAGCCATAGGGAATATATCTCTTTCAGTATATTGAACTAACAATCAAAGCAAATGCTATGTCCAAAATGGCTATTTCACTAACTAAAAATCTACTAAAGCAAAATTAATTAAAGGAAGTTAATTGGGGAAAAGGAAATCACAACTAGCCCATTATACAACTTTTATTGATCTGAAAAAGGAACAATTACGAGGTTTTTTCTTTTTAAAGGAGGAAAAAAAAACGAAAAGGCAAACTGCCAAAGAAAAGACTTTTACTGAGAAATCATGATATTAATGACTCAAAGACATACAATTGATGGGACAACAATAACACAATGCATCTTACCTTAGCATAGGCAGCTTCTGTTTCCTTAACCATGAACTCTACTAATGAATTAGAGCACCCAGAAATTGCAGTTTTGGATTTATCGTAAGCACCGACATTAATGGGGTATTTAGTTCTCTCAATGAGAGAGAATATGATCGTATCTTCTTCTCTGATCAAGGAGTCTCTAACCGTTTCAAGTGTCATTTCATTGGAGTCTGCTACTTCCATGCCGTCTGCCATAGACTGTAAGACACAAAACAAATTAAGGAATACCACTCTGCTTATTAACACAAAGTAGCAGTAGCTATGCTAGACAATACTACAATTAATATTCAGCTACATAACAATAAAATGATGGACTTTATGATAGAAACAATCAAAGGATGTAAAGATTGCTAAAAAAGTTCACCTTAGCAAATCTAAACTTTCAGCAAATGTTATGACTGGAGCTAGAAGTCGGATTTTCATCCTTTATGGTTAGAACAATCTCATTGTGACTAGTAAAGCTCTAAAGGAAATCTTCATCCGTGCTCATAATGCAGTCTCATAGCTAAACTTCACACTGTTGATAGGGGAAAGTGGTGTTGCATAACAAAATGTCCTTCTGGGTCACGATGCATCTTCTTTCAGAGTCATGATATCACTTAGTAGCTCTTCTCAAGTTTGAAATTGCAACGGAACTACCTTTGGGTAGATATTTTGGATGAAATGATTGAGAAGATTGGCAACTTAGCTTGATAATGAACAATCTCAACGGCACAGGCATTAATTGTTTACCGAAATCAAAATCTGATTAAGCTTGGCAGGATTTAATTCTCATCTACTATAGTTCCATATAGAAATTTATGAATGAACTCGGTGAGGATAAAGAAGGCCACAATGAGAAAGCCAAGAAAGGCTAAAGAGTCTTATGACTTCTAGAAACAGTTCTCATAACTCTGCTGAGGTTGACACCTAGTCCTCCACAGGTATATCTTTGAGGAGAACTGATTCTAACACTTCTCTCCATAGTAATCCATGAATGTTAAGAGTAATTAATCTCTAAGCTAAGTCAGTACACCAAGATGTGCCCAAAGAACCAAATTTGGGGACACCAAACTTGTGTGGCTTCAAGTAGTTCATCAACAAAATGAAGTTAAACTTAGGTTGGGTTTTGCAATCAATCTTTTCGATGCATTGCCAATACGTGTTACTTGAACCCTTCCTAGTATTATTGGACACTCTACAGATATTCTAGAATTAATGCTACATGCTAACTACACAAGAACAGTACCACGCAAGAATACTTCCATCCCATATATCACTCCACATTTTCCATAAACTTGGTCGCAATGAAAGGAAAACACCACAGAGAAATGAAAGGAAAAACTCCTTGCGCATACCTCATGTCAAAACAGACTAGCAATTTAACAACAAGAAAGAAAAAAGCTGAAAAGATGCTGCCTTTGAGAGTGCACAACTCAGCCACTCTGTATAAAATGGGAAGCTTCCATCATTAAATCTAACCAACAAGCACCAATAGCAAAGACCAAAGAACTCAGATTTTAGAAAATTCGAAACCGCGGAACGTACAGCGGTTTCGAACCAGCACCAACGTATAGATAAATTTGCATCATGTTGATAATCAAACCTCCCGACAAATGCATGATGCAAAATGAAGCAGCGCCTCTCCCGGCATTCTCGGACACAGAAAAATAGCAGCAAGCAGAGACAAGGCAAAGCATATCGCGTACCAAGTTGCCAACCCGCGCTTCAATTCAATGGCAGCAGCGTTCGAACGAAAAAATCACGAACCTCGACAACTTTCTCGAAGAACCCGAGCAAGAACCAGGAGAAGAACGAGCCACGATGTGGGTGTCGACCAGATGGCGTTCCCGATACAAATGAGAGCGTACACGGCAAACAAAATAGGAGATGGGAACGCGTGACAGAGGCGCAAACTTGGTCGCGAAGGGATTCCGAAAGGAGCCACGGTTGGTGGACCAAGCTCCGAACTTTCGTGGCAATCAATTCCCAATCAATTCGTGCAACGGCTTCGCTGTTTCTTTCCTTGGGATTTTCTTCTCTTCTGGACGTTCTTGCACGATGCACATGGGAATTTCCTTGGCGGGGCTTAGGTGACAAGAAAAAATAAACGAAAAAGCGACCGGGCATCGTCTTCGTGGGGTCGGCCAGACATCCGCGTACAAGCAAAAGCTGGGACAAGGACAAACCCGCGGATCACTCGGAGTTTGTGGGTCGCACGTTAACTGTTCGAGGAAATGCCTCCTTTTTGTGGGATTAAATTTGTGGGATTAAAAGACTTGTTTAAGGCAGATATGGAATTTGACCAAACAAAAAAGGAAAAGGCAAATATGGAAAATGACACAAATGACCATAAACTTTGGTCCGGTGTATAATGCATCACTGAATTTTTAATTTATTTAATATGATTTTCGAACTTTAGCCAAATGTGTAATGTCATCCCTAAATTTTTAAATTATTCAATGTGGTCCCTAGACTTTTGATATATATTTAATTTAGTTTTTAGACTATATGGAAATGTTTGATATTGTTCCTAAATTTGAAATAATTGAAGGATAATATTGAACATTTTTGTATAGTTAAGGGACTAAATGAGCAAAGTTTGGGAATCGGATTAAGAATTTATGGATCGTATTACACTTTAGGTTAAATTAAGTTCAGACAACATTTATGTCATTATTCGCCGGTTAATTTTGAAATGCTTGGTGAAGTAGACGCAAAATCCAAATCTCTCAAAGTGGGTTTGGTCGCAAAATGCCACTGAAACGAACGTCAAACCTCAAAAGCAATCCTAGATCTATTAACAAGATGTTTTTTTGAGAAATTAACCCAAAAGATGCTTTCAGCTTTCACAACACGTATCGTTTTAACCTCACATTTTAATTTTTGCTTATTCTCAGTAAGTCCAACAATAGAATTTGATCTACACATTAATTGTGAGGAAAACATTTTGTATCGATGACTATAAACACATTAGACATGTTAATCATACCAATTGAAATCAAACACGAAACTCCGTTTGGTAAGAGCGCGAATGATAACCATTATGTTTTTTTTTTTTTTATTTTTTTTTTTAAGAATAGATTTGGAAGATAAATCCATTTAGTAAATAATTTCATTTTTTATATTTCTAGGACAAATTTTGGGGTTGAAATAGATTTGAAACAGAAATGAAACATTAAAATTTTCTACTTTTTTAGTTCTGCAATAGAAACATAATTAACAATTTTCTTTTATCGCTCATCCTTGCCACCCGCCTCTGCCCACTCGCAGTTGGCTGCCACCCGTCGCCGCTTACTAGTCGTTTGCCGCTGCCACCACCTGCTGCCGTTGCTCACCTATCGCCACCGCTCATCTACGATTGCCCATCGTTGCCACCGTCGCTCACCGGCCGACATGAATCAAAGGCTACTTTTTGTCCAAAAAATTGTTCGGGAAAGGAATAAAATTTTTTCTATTTCCAACCGGAAATAGGGCCGGGGAAGAAAAATGTTATCATTCATGCCCTAAGAAAATAGCGTAGTTTTGAGGGGCACATGGTTCAGAAGGAACCCTTTGGACCACACTTTGTCGGTGTTCGTGGCACATATAAATTTACCAAACATCATTTCTCAAGTTTTGTAATTTCTTCCCTAGCCTTTGAACAACAACTCAAGTTCGTATTAAGGATGCGAATGATAATCATTATATTTCAAAAATAGATTTTTGGCCAGAATTTTGTTTCTATTCCCAGATGAGTTTCTAAACAAAAATACACGTTTGATAACGACATAAAATTTCTTTTCTCGAAATAGAAATTCGTTTGATAACGACACAAAATTCATCCCTCTCACGCTCTTTTCCATTCATCGACAAGGGCTTTGTTGTTTAATGTGGCCGACAAGAGCTTTGTTGCCCTCGCCAAACAATTAAAAAAAGAAGGAAATAAAAGGAAAGAAAGAAAGGAAAAAGAAAATAAATAAATAATTGAAAAATATTAAAAAATAAAAAAATATTCACGTTAACACCGACCATCTCACATAGGATGGCCGACATTCATCTCAGTGACTTCCAGCCAAAATTAGCCACGTGGGTTCAATTGACAAAATATGATAAGGTTTATGACTCATTTGACAATGTGAAAAGATTTATGACTTATTTAGTACAATTAAAGGTTTACGATTGAATTGGCAAAAGTACAATAAGTTTTGAACTTTTTTGATAGTTTTCTCCTAGAAAAACATAAAGATGCTTCGCAACTACTTTTGAGAGTATTAGTGTGATTTTAGGCCTAACCATGATAAAAAAAAAAAAAGAAAACTCACTTACTTCAACATGGAAAAAGAAACTGGATAATGATGACACAAATTTCTGTTGAAATACACATACATTGAAGGTGGTCATATATATAGCAATAAATCTTTCCATGCGTGATCTAACAGAGGAGAAAACTGGGAAAATAATATGACCAAAAATCTAGAGAAAAGCAAAAAAAAAAAAATTGTAACCCATAGATTCTGCAATTAAGATATCATCAACTCATTAAGATCCTGTGGTTAATATGTCATATAAAAATGGGGCATGTTGATCCTTTTACCTAATATTCCAAAAAACCCACTAGAGTGAAGGAAATGAATGTAATTATAAGCCAAAGAAAAAAGAGAATCCATGGATAGCTTCATGGTGGAATAAATCGATTCTAACTTGTCCACTTGGAATTAGGGTTCGGTTAAAGAAGCATCTTAGGGGTGAAATTCAGCTTCTAATGATATCATGCAACAAGTTGAATGGAACTAATTGGACCAACGTATTCTATAGTTCTGTATAAGGTCTTTAGTTGATGGAATGGGTCAGCTTTGCTGGTCCAATCTTCAAATGATCTTGATACTGACATTTCGTACCCAGCCCCACCCGCAGCAGTCTCCATAGTTGTTAAAACCCCACCAAAACTTGACGTGACAAAGTGGAGAAGAAGATCCTCCAAAACTACAGCTAAAAGAGCAAATTTGTGGGGTCAGATGGAGAGACATCCTCCAATTACTTGCTGCAGGCCTTCTTCATCCTTTTCTTTTTTTTTTTTGTTTTTGGCCTAGTGTTGCTTTGTCCCAATAAATTCTAAATATAATACTCCTAGCCTGCGGTTTGACGGATATGCAAGCTGATAGATAGGAATCTCTGGCCAAGGAAATGAAAGCTTTGATGAACTGTCGTTAAAAAAAATGGAACAACTGCGTTTACATAGACACCAGCACTACGTTTGGAAAGCTGGGGAAAGGGAGGGGGAAGAAAGTACCGAAGTGTCCTAACCCATATACCGAAAGAGGAGCATAGGGCATCCATTAACTAGAAAGGGCATCGCAGTAGGAAAACCATAACTTAGCATGTCGATCAGTGTCGAGGAGAATAGAAGATGTAACACTGACGCAACCATGTCCGTTTGAGTTGATTTTAACGTGAACCAACATGAGTTCGATTATCCAATATGCAGAATGAGGATCACGTCATGTCTTGCGCTAACAAAGATTTGCGCAAATTAAAAGCACAATGCCGACGCAAATCGCTAATCCTGATGTCAGAAAGAGGACAAGTCCACCCAGTGAAGGTTACCTGGAAGAGTGGCTGCATAAGCAAACATTTCCTTTTCAGATTGTTTATCTATTTAACGAGCCAAGGTTCAAGACCTGTTTCATCATCATAGAATACCCTTAATAGGCTGAATTACTCACAGATAATTCAAAAAGCTACCATAGTCCCACGATTGATCAATAATATTCAACGCCAAACTGGGGCCTAGAAAGCCTCCTCTGCACCTTTTGCCGAAGTCTTTTTACGTTACTCCTACACTGTACAACATTGTCATTTTCCCAGTCAATAAGTTCTTCCAGATACAAGATTAAAAAACACGGCAATAATGCAGACAACAGGATGCTTTTGCAATCTATTAAAGCAAAGGCTTAGCTCTCATCAGAGAGCTTGCCAAAACACCTTGAGCAACCTCTCGATTGTCTTCTCTTTGTTTTTCCTCCTCTTCTTCTTCTGGATTATTCATACAATATTGATGATGGTTACTAGCAGCAGTAGCACCTACTTGTGATTATTCCCACTTGTTCACTGCAGGAATAAGAATGTATGAGGAAACCACAGCAGTAGCTAAATGACAGAAGGGAGGAAATGGTAACGACACTAACCACTCCAAGCAGAAAATTGTTAGTAATTAAACCAAATTCATGAATTTCCTACATACATGCATCTTGACCGTTCGTGTTTCTATGCTAATATATTTACGGGTCATTCAAGAGTAAGAGTCCTGTTACAAGCCTATATAAAGGCAAGTTTTGTGATCATTTCTGATAAGGTGCAAAAGGTGAAATAAAAAGAAAAGAAAAAGCCTATTCGTCTCTTCTCTTCCTTGAGTTTTGAGTTAGTGAGTGTTTTTACCTTCAAATTATCCTTTAAAAAATCAAGATAAAATTTCATCATGCTTCCAAAGGAAAATGTGAACGGCTGATGAATTAAGTATAGACATACAGTCGGTAAAATTATAGCAGTGAATAAAAAAGGTAATCAATTATGTTATCGTAGAACTACAACAGGAGGTCACTACATAAAAGCAATATGTCCCTTTTCTCTCGGTTGCCATGATGAAAGCAAAGGAAAGGTGGAAACTCAAAGATTGGAGAAACAAAGAAAACCCGAGCCATAGGAAACTGATGGCTTTGAATACATGAACACCTAAATTCATATGCTCTGCTACCATGAAACCTGCCATGTTCGTCAGGTTAAGTTTACTTTCTTACTCGGTAGCTGGTTTGGGTGTTTTAAATGGAAACAGATCAACTTCAACATCGTGAACACATTTATTTCTCCAAGCCATTCATATGAAAGCACTTTTCCTCAAAGGAAAGAAAGAAAAGGATGCGAATGCAAGTCCAAGTTTGCATAGCTACAAGAAAATGTGCATTGAGCAGCCAAACAACACCTCACCTTTCATTAGTTTGTTGAAGCCTTCTCATTCTTCATAATCGCATGAATGGATTTCGATTTGTCTTCCTCCACCATTTCTCTCAATATCTTGTCCTCGAGCTTGTTTCTTTGCCAACAAGAGGGGTCCTCCACAAATGCCTTCCTAAAAATCATGCTCGACACGCATTCCTTCCATGCAATCCTCCAATACTTTTCTTCCTCCAGGGTGTTGACCAGCAGAAGCTGGTACACAAACCACCTTCTGCTGACCAGGCCGAAAGGCCCGTGTAATGGCCTGCCTGGTTTTTGACGGGTTCCACACAGAATCCAGTAAGATCACCCGGGAAGCTGCGGTCAGACTGATACCTTGAGCACAGTCCATAGAGGCAAGAAGTATTCTTGAGGTATGACCGGGCTCCTGAAACTGATTAATCACTCTCTCTTGCTTGAAAAGGTCCAGATCTTCTGTGAGGACCATAACTTCTTTTCCCTTCCGCCACCCAAAAATGTTCTCGAAAATTTCGAGAAATAAATGTATAGGGGCATGTTGTGGCAAAAGATCAAAACCTTCTCCTTCTGAAAAACAAGATACACAAGGCTAAGGACGAACTTCACTTTTGGTTCTTTAATATCAAACTTGTGCTTTTCCAGCGGCATCAGTTCATCCCTGCTAAAAAATTTGCTGGCACAGCAAGCATTTTTGACCAGCCAAGGATGTATGGAGCCAAGTGTAATCAAAAGCTTTAGCTCACGAGGATCTCCCTGGTACCTAGACTTGTAAAGCTTTGACAGCACTTGTTGTATGTCTGCAGGGTTCATCATTAGAGTATAGCTTTGCAAACCGGGAAGAGTATCTTCTTCAATTCTGTTCCATTTATCAACCTTGTATAGCCCTGTAGTATGAGAGGAAATGTTTAACTGGGATGCATCACATCCGAGGAAACGCTCTGGCTGAATGTTTCTACGTTTGGAGCGTCTCAAGTCCATAACATCTTATGACAAAAAAAAAAAAAAGTCCATAACATCTGAGAAGAGCTCGAGCACTGATTCATGTTCTCCAAAAGCAACACCTGCCTCACTTGTTTTCATTGGAACGTGCTGGACTACAATAGGAATCATAACTTCATTTTTGACTTTGAAGTTCAAGGTTCTCAAGTTATTGTCAGTATTGAAAGAGACTCTTCCATCACGACCAAATATTTCGTAGACAATCTTATTGTGCAGTGACCTTACATTGAAAATGATCTGATACAGGGCTGATGTGGAAAGTAACCAAGAAATGTTGGCTAAGAATCTTCCTAGAAGCAATTTACTTCTCTGCAATAAAGAGCAGTCCTCGGGCAAACGTCCACCGATATAGCTGGCTTTTGAAATCTTTAGAATTGAGTCTTTGGAGGATGGAGATGTCATCTATTCCTACTAAAGTAATCTCTTTACTAAGTACTCCTTTTTCTGAGCCAAGAGGACATTTGGAAGTGTACAATTTCACATAGAACTGACAGCAGTATCTAGATTCATGAGGCTTCCTCTCAATCGAACTTATTCGTGCATCAACCCACTCCTAAAAAAGAAAGTACAATGCTTAAGATTTGTGGAAGGAATTATTGCACTAGATATTCTGAATTTCCAACTTAAGCAAGATCGAAAATTTTAAAATGCGAATGACCATAATTAGGGGATATACTTGATTATATCATGGATCGGACATTGTTGTGCTGTAAGACTCAGTCTGAAATAAGACCCTTTTATGAAAGCACCAAACCCACTCAGGAAAACATTATTTCCAATGTTCTTGATGATAAAGCAACAACAGCAACAACAGCAACAACAAAATTAAGCCTTTTAAGTGGTGTCACCTATATGAATCCTCTCAAATAGGATGCTATGTTGAGTGTCGAGCCTTTTGTACATGAGTATTCAAATGGCAGAATTAGCAGAAAAAGACAGCTTAACCATGAGGAAGAAGGCGGCAAAAATGAGTAGTTTTTATCTTCAGATTCAACAAGTCACTGTTTGCAAATAGGAAAAAACAATTTTTCCTCCAATATCGAGCAGATGTATAATCAACTAATGCAGAAACACCGGCAGTACAATTAGACTACCCTGAATCTGGATGAATGTCATCATGTCTGACATGAATCAATTTATGTTTCAGGGAAAGAAGTACTACATAATAGTAACATTGAAAAGGAAACCTTTCGAGTTGCTTGAGTGAAGGAGACAGCACTAATGCACAAACAACCCATTAAGCTCACTGTATAAACACAGCAAGAACAAGCTTCAAGCGACAATGCTCCGAGAGAGAACACTATTAAACAAGCACGCAAACTTACAGGCTCCTGAAGTTCTCCAAAGCCATTTGATTTTTCACTAGGAGAAAGCACACATATGTCCACCCCAGGCCTCAAAAAGCAGGTACAGTCAGATAAAGTTGCTTGGCGTGACTTTATCCGTACGTTAGTGAAAGGTCCACTTTCCTCAATTGCATACCGGTCATCAACAGTGCATATGATCATTCTTCCATGGCTAATTCTTATTGATTCCACAGGTTGCCATGATCGCGCGCACAAAGCCTCAAAAGCTGACATCGGGAAAAGCACGGGATACTAGAAATTAAACGTTTGCAATTTATTGCCATTGTAAAAGAAAGTCTAGGACTATAAGGAAACTAATCATATCAGCCTCATCAGGTTGCCATGAAATCACATATATGTTCTTTTCGATTATAGCAGTATCAAAAGTCGGTTAAATCAGTTAACGCAATTGTGGCACTCCAACGGTAACTATATATCATGCATGGATGAAGCCACACAAGTCTGCTATTAATCTTGAATCAGGAGATTTGTCAAAACGAAAGACGAAAACGAGATTGAGAGCCAATGATTACAGTATTCATTAAATGGATGCTTGGACTGATATAAATCCCTTCTCCTTCCCATAATTCTCCAGCAGTAAAATGCTTTCTTTAGCTTTCAAAGAAACACTGGTCAAGAATCATGTACCTGAGAAGTGTTGCCAAAGATTCCCCATCAGCCCCAGCACATTGAAACACTAAAGAGAGTACAACTTATGTGCGTTAATTATTGGGACATCATCATCCCTAGGCCAACCACTGCCATTATAACGGTAGATACACCGTGTGGTATAAATCTACCTTTCTCTTCTCTTTAAATGCAGAACATGCTATGCCTAAGATAATTGCTTGTGAAGATTAACATATGTCCCACAAGATTAATCTCTCAGGAAAGAGAGACAAAATAGGACAGAAAATGTCAAACTATCGATTTGAGCCATGTTAGAACCATATGAACGAAAAATTGGAACTCCCACGAAATCAATCCATGGCATATGTCAAAAGTATATGTTGACACTGCCTTTATCAATTTTGTTTCGACCTCGAGACGCTAAACTTAATTGATCAGATCATACTGACAAATGAACTTTCATTATCAAGACGAGGCTAGATCAGAACACATAATAATAATAAAAAAACATGAAAAACAAAAAAAGAACAACTGTAAAAGTCAATTTAGGCACTGGCTTGCATAGCTTCTTCCTAATTACTGAAGCAGGCCAGTCTGAATTTTCTGTATACCAAGTCATGGATTTCTCAACTTTCCAGAGCATCCAGCAAAATATATTCTGCGAAGATAATAACGGAAGTCAAAAACAAATATGAAACTGCAGCGTGAAACTTCCTTTTTTACAACAAAAGATTTGTGAGTAGAACCATTGTTGGTCCGTAAAAATGTGATGTGATGTCAACACTGGCTTGAGCTTGAGAGGGAGAGAGGGAGAGAGACCAAAGTGTAATTGCCGTGAGTAGCAGTTGGGTGAAGAAGAAGAGTCTCGCGGGAGTGATGAAATGAAATGAAAGGAGATGAAATCAAAGTGAGACTGACTTTTTATGCATACCAAGTCAGAGGCAGTGGGTGGGAGAATATATTTATGGAATTTTTATCCTCGCATGAAGTTTCTTCGAGGCAAAGATATCGCGCATATACGTCACTTTGACTTCGCTCTATAGTGGTGAAGTTGACGATCAGGTCAGAACAGATTTTTATAAATTTTTTTCATAAATTAAGGATAGTGATATAGTTCGTAAACATTAACTTAATTTGTAATGTGACGTTCAATGTGATCCTTAAATTTTTTTTGTATATATTCAAATTAATCCCTGAAATATATAAAAATATTCAATGTTGTCCTTGATATTGAATTAATGAAAGGATATCATTAAATATTTACATATAATTCAAGGATTACATTAAATAAATTGAAAGTTCAAGGATGATATTGCATATTGTGCTAAAGTTCAAAGACCATATTACACAAATCAAAAGTTTATGAATTACCAACAGCAAACGAACAGACTGATGGAATCAACAGTAAGGGAAAATACAAGTCATAAGACAATTACAGTAGCTGATGGACTCACAAATTTAGATTGAGAAGCGAGATGAAAAAAATTTCAATACAAAAAGATAAAATAGAAGAAGAACTTTTATAATTTATAATATATATTTGCAAAAACAAAAAAATTTACCGCAGCAGCATCACTCAATAGCTTCTCGAATCCTCGTTGCATATGTAATTCACTTGTCGAAGAGAAATTTAACTTGCTCGTCTCCAACTACAATTTCCATGTTGATTCCTCTTACTTTATAGATCTCCCAAATTAGAAGATGGTCGGATCCGTTAGCCCTCAATCCAGAACTCTTGTAAATCAACCTTAACCATCTTTCTCATGTGTCTAGTAGCGGTGAGCATAGTTCCAAGTAGAACCTGAGAACCTGACTGGTGGAAATCTATAGGTTCTAGTTCCAAGGTATGGAAGGCAGTGACTAAATTCCAAAAATTGATAAATCTGTTTCGATAAGTAGATTACCAAGTTTTAGGTAGATAAGAACCTTAACAAGTACTTTTGTGTTTCTTTTTTTTTTTTTTTTTGCCTATGTCTTCGTGTGATTTTGCGATGTTTCATAGCGTTAGATGATAAGTATATAATCCGGAACCAGTAGTTTGAGTTTTCATTTTATGACTTATTAATGTTTCATAATACTCATGTGTCTAAACATAAGTCGTGATCAATGATTGTAGCAGCAAGTGATAGTTATTAAAGGTAATGATTCACTGAAATTGTTCAATTAACAATACAAGTGGAACTTAGATATACCCTGAAACCGACCTTGGAACTTGTGTCTGGATAGGTTCTAGGTTCCAAGGTATATAAGGTAGATTTCAGGTTTCAGGTGCATTTTATATGGAACCTAGCACCACTCATTCTTAGTGTCTAGATAGGACAAATGCGCGGATCGCTCGGAATATGTGCGACGTGTGTCCCACGTTAATCGTAGGAGGAAATGCCTCCGCTTTGTGGGATTCAAGAGACTTGTTTAACAAGAGGACATATATCATTTCAAGTTTAACTTCGAAATGCTTCATGAAGTAGATGCAAAATCTAAATCTCCCGAAGAGGAAATTGTCGCAAAATGCCTTTGAAATGAACGTCCGGTCCGGCCTCCGAAGTAATCACCTGATTTATCAAATCGGTGTCAATTTTGTTTAGCTCTTGTTACCCAAGTAACGAAACCTCTACAATATATAGCTTCGTCTTTATACCTCATAGAAAAAAAGAGCGTTGTTTTCACAAAAGATGACATTAGGTGGACCTTATTTTAAATAGAAGCTTGGAATAACTAACTTAATCTCAAATAAGAGCCCGAACTCATTGGCCAACCAGCACATTAATACTAGGTCAAAACATATAATTTGAATAAGATTGCTTGTGCTCCAGCCACCGAAGTAAGTCATATTATTGGTCATTTCAGACTCTTATTTAAGATAAGATCTATTCCGAACCCTTTAAAAAAAAAATCGCCTCCACTTAAGGATCTTTATTGAAATTTGGGATAAATGCATTGAAAGTCTTAAAACTTGTCATTAAAGTGCAATTGAGTCATAAAACTTTCAAAAAGTGCAATTAAGTTCTAAAACTTGTCACAAAGTATAATTGAGTCCTAAAACTTTCAAAAAGTGTAATCAAGTCTTAAAACTTGTCAAGTTAGTTCAGTTAAGTTCTTCTTTTGGTTGCACTTTTTGAAAGTTTTAGGATTCAATTGCACTTTCGCAACAAGTTTTAGGACTCGATTGCCCTTTTTGAAAGTTTTAGGACTTGATTATACTTTTTAAAAGTTTTAGTACTTAATTGTGTTTTCGTGATCAGTTTTAAGACTTTTAATGCGCTTACCCCTTGAAATTTTCACTAGCATCATTGCTATAAAAAGTGTGTCATGTCATGTCAATCTTTAACGGATTAACATGCCTTAAAAAACTAATTACCTATTTAAGGCTGCCCTTTGGGTTACCACTATTTTCACTTTAAAAATGTGGTATCAATTTAAGAGAGCCTAGATATATTTTTAAAAACCGAAGCAATAAACAAGTGGCTTTTCGGGAAGTAACCCAACAATGCTTTTGGCTTGCACAACATATATCGTTTTATTTTAACCTTACATTTTAATTGTGGTAATTCCAGAGATGGAAAATCTAACAATAGAAGATAATTTCACAGAAGAAGAAACAGATTAACATATACAAAATTGTGAGTAAAATATTTTTCTACGGATGGCTATAAACACATTAGACATGACTTTTTGTTAAGATAACTGCTACAAATTATGATCACTTCACAGTACATCAGCCTAGATTAACAATTGATTTGTTGTAACATTCTAATTGTGAATGCCCTTTACCATAGCTGAGAATGTTTTCGTCCATTTGCTGTCTCAGGTTTTCGAAGAGCATCTGTCACCAACTAAAGGCAACAAGCCTCCAGTTAAACGTGCTCACTGAAATCAAACATGAAACATGAAACTCCTAATAAGTTGTTCCCGGAAATTCATTCTGCCTTTAGCTGCTGCAACTTCTGATTGTTCTCTCTATTAGGGAATTCACCAACAGGGACAAAGGTGCGATTCAATTCGTTGCTGCGTTGTTGTTGTTGGACTGTTGTCATGAGATCGTTACTATAAAAGATTTGGCCCGAGGAACATAGTTTGCATGGCGGATTGAGAAACTTCCCAATTTCGCGGCATTAACAGGAGAAAGGGTCCTGTCTCAGAAGCTTCCAAATGGCCAGCATATTGCAGAGCAGAACCCAGATATGCTAGAGGTTAGAGAATAGCCTAATTTCGAGGGGCATATGGTTAGGAGGGAACCCTTTGGACCACAATTTTTCGGTGTTCTGGCGCAGATTATCTTAGCAAACATCATTTCTCAAGTTCTGTACTTTCTTCTCTAGCCTTTGAAACAACCACCCAAGTTCGTATCAAGACCCCTGGTAAGCTTTTTCTTCCTTTTCCTATAGTTGAAGTAGAGCAATATATACTTCACAGCTCTTATGATGAGAAATTGTTAGCTATGTTTTAGTTTTTTAAACAACTCCGTGCGCATTTATCCATGGGAAAATCTTGATGTTCTCGGTAGAATATTGAAAAGCAAACAAGAAAATAATTGGAGTTTGCATTGACCTGGTAAGTCATCACTATTAGAATTCCATTCATTTTCCACCAGGTTGTCATGATGATTGGCATTTTTGACTTCTTAGCGAGTATACAATTAGAGACAGCTTGGAAAAGAAAAATGTCATCTGAATAGGGGGTCTTATCAATGGAAAAACGCATATACAAATTCAATCCTATTGCTTTATCAATTAGCAAAAAAATACATTAAAAAGAACCCAGAAGATGAAACTATCTATCTATGGGAAAAAAATTTAATCCCTAGCCTCAGAAAAATTAGTAATAGCCAAAAAAGGGGGGAAAACTACTTATCAATCCTGTTATAGCTCATTATGAACAAGCTTCACAACTTGGGCATTTTGTTCCTCTGGAAATTTTTTTCTTTAACATGGAGGTAGATCCACTGGTGGAGACTCTAAAGACTGCAATTCTCCAGAACCGTTCTCTACCAGGAAGGCCATTGCAAGACCCCATGTGTTGTGTACATCCAAGTGACAATGCATTATCCAGACTCCTGTTTTTTGCCATCCAAAAATGTATTTTGATCCAAGTTAGTCTTGTCACTGTAGATAATACTTGCTAAAAGAAGCTACCTATATTACCATAAATATGTAAGAGTCTCTTTTTTTTTTACCAGGATTATCGGCGAGGAATCTGATGACTGCCCACCCATTCACAGGTACTCCAACCGTATTCCTCATGGGAGGGTCAACAAGATTAAACTTCGCAGTATCAGTCGCAGAATCAAAGTTTCCGAACCCTTCGGCAATGACATAAAAGTTGTAGCCATGAATGTGGATTGGGTGATTTTCGCCTGACACTATACTAGTATCTTGTAACACGAGCTGCACGTTCGACCCATACTCCAACTTATACACTTTGGTTCCTGGAACAGGTTGCCAGAGTGACTGGCTAACATTACCTGTGTAATCGAACTGCACAGGCGGGACTGCAGGGAAATCCGTCGTGAACACCCCAGGTATTCCCTGATGGTAAGCCTGTAGGATGGAGTAGCTGGAAGGAAGAATGAACGACATGTTGTTCATGCTAGATGCGAAGCGGGTTCCATTCGGACCTTGACATTGGTTGGTGCTAAAATTCGGTGGGCAATTGAAGAGCCCTAAACCGATGGTGATGAAGAGGCTCTCATCAATATCAGTGGGTACCGGAACGTTGTTGGGGCTCCTCAAGTTTTGAGTGAAGGCTATGACAGTGGCCGTGTCATTGAAAGCTGGGAAAGTGGGCATTATAGGTGTACTTGGCATGCCCCTAGATGGGCAAGGGGCGGAAATGTAATCGAGAATGGCCGTGGTCGTCGTATTGTCGAACGGGGCACCTTGGGCGCTTTGGTAGGGCCGCGCCGCCATGTAGTATTGGGCCGGGGATTGGTCTCCAGTGATCAGGACGTCAGTGGTCTGGCCTGGTCCGAGCATGATCACCGACGTGGTGAAGGGCTTCAAGTAGGATGCATCGGCTCCGACCACGGTGAGCTGGTGTTTGGCCACGGCAAAGAAGAGCTCTTGATTCATCGCAGCATTGATGACCCGGAGGAGGTTGGTCTCACCTGTACCTATTGGGATTATAATGGTTTCTGCATAGCAATTAGACCCAGCATGCGTGGTCATATACTTGAAGCTAAAAGCAACTTTAGAGAGTGCATACAAATGTAGTCCAAAATTTGACACATTTCTTTGGTTGTATCCGAATTTTCGCTCACAAGTAAATTGGCAGAAAGGCAAGTGCACAAGCATTGACAAATAAAATCTTTCATAGATTTGGTGATGCTTTTGAAAATAATGAGGAAGGGATTCAATTATGAGAACAAACCTGAACTAGAGCAGCTATAAAGATCTCCAGGCTGACCGTTAATAGTAAATGCATCCGATACATTTGGAGCTCCTCCTATTTGAGTTGCCATGTTCACTACATCGATGGGATTCGCATTCCACCATTCACCTTTTTCCATGATACACAGATATTAGCTTATCGAGTTAATCATCATCATCATCAAGATGATCACTCTGAAAACAGAATGACAACTTTTCATGTTTTTATTTGATGTCCTTTTGCAAACATGTATCATTGAATTTGTTAGAATAAACATGCATCACAGTTAGAGCTAATAAATTATTCCAGAATCACCAGAAATGAGAAATTTATTCATGAACTCGATGCGGCGCGTATCATAGTTTTCTTTTCTAAATACTAGTGATTCTCAATTGCCACATCTCATAGTATATATACTATCAATGAGTCTGTTCGAGGTTGCATCTACATGGTAATGTTTTTGGAAAAGAGAGAGGTTCAAGCTCTTACCGAGCAGAATGGGGGTCTCGCGCTTTGGCTCTGTGAAAGGATAAGTAGATCCTTCTCTTGGATAGATGATCAAAGCACCATAGACGGTCGCTCTAAGCCAAGAACTGTGCGCATGCCACCAAAGCGTACCCTCTTGTCCTTCAATGGTGAACCTGTAGGTGTAACTTCCTCCCGGTTGAATGGGACACTGCGTTATAAATTCTGGTCCATCGGCCCATCCTGTTCTCATCTGCCTTATTCCATGCCTAGAATAGGATCGAGGAAGATCGTGTTCAAACAACAACTACTATGAGAAGCGACGATGCATGCATGAAAATCCTTTCTTTTGGGTCAAACAAAAGCAAGCATCAAAAACTAACACGCTCGTCATGCGTATTATAAGCGTGTCAAATTTGCAATTACCAGTGGATGGTGAGATTGTAACGAGCACTATTAACGACACTAATCACAAGAGTATCTCCATCATTAACTTCTAAGGTCGGCCCCGGGTATTGCCCGTTCACCGTGATAGTACTCCGCGTCCTGCATAGCCTCTTCACAGGTGTTGCTTGAACCTAAAATTAGTAGTAACTAGGCGAAGTTACATAGTAGAAACCAATATTTAGTTCCTAAAAAGCATGCTTATGCACATTCCACATAACCAGTGAAAAATCAAAAGAGAAGGCATATCTTTCAGAGCCATACTACAAAATCATGGTATTGGATCTTTGCAACCGCGGTTGACACCATTATCGAAGCAAAGAGAATGACAAGATGCATTAGGGCCTTCTTGAGAACTTTCATGTCTCAGCTTAGCATGTACAAACTGTTGAATGCGGAGGGAATTCTGTATTGACAGCAGGCTCTTCTTTATATAAAGCCTTTTCTTTTCCCTTTTTCTGGATACTTAAGCTAACTTGTTCTTTAGCTACAGTTTTGATAATGCAGGGATAAAGAGAGTTGTTTGGGGGGGTTGGCAGATTAGGTTTTGATTCATAATACAGGGTGATGTAAAGGGGTTACCACATACCTCAAACTTACAGTCTAATCTGTTGCACCCAATCAGCCTATCAGAAGGCGAGCTGAGTTTCTTGCACCACTAAGCAAAGCTAGTGACCCTTAGGATTGAATTTCCACAAAGCATAACTTCGTGCGGCGGCAAGGGAAAGATCTCTTACAATTTGTCATTTCCCATTGAAATTTTTTATGAGGTTTGACAAGCAACACAAGAGTCTTACCAGAAGAAAAAGAAGAAGTGACCAAGTATAATGCCCGATACATCCTTTGACCCAACAAGTTAGAGGAGGTCTTTAATTATCATTTTGACGATTAACATGTCCTAATTCACTGAAAATGCACCATAAAAAATAAAAGAACTAACTTCAGTATTAGGAAAGTGGCTCAATAGTCCTTAAGCACGGTGTATACAAGTATTTTCACACCTGGTGCATCACGGTATGTTCTCTATGAAGCGACAGTAATCGCCGTAATATTTTTTACAGGGGATTATTGCTGTTGGTTGATAGAATAAGGCTTCATCTATCTTTCTTGCAATTCCTCCCTTCCATTTCTTCTTCTGTGGAGCTTCCAGAAATAGAATAATGTCGAGACGAGGTATTTCCTTACAATTTTTGCTTCATTTGTTGATCATAGCAAGCGGACGGGACAGAAACGCAAGAAATATGGTACTGGAACGTGGTGAGAAAATGTTTCAGTCTTGTGATAAAAGACAATGACAGAGAGATTAGATTGGTGAAGACGAAACAATGGAAAGAGCCACTAAAGTTGGCCATTGACTTCTGAGAATCTTGAGATGACAGAAGCCTCCATAACCAGTTATACTTGTCACAAAGAAATGCCAGAATAGAAAGACAAACGATTTGAGAGAAAGTTTTGCATGTTGAGTCGTCTGCTCATCGCTATTTTATTACTGTAAGTTACAGATATTTCATTTTCCTTGCACGTGTTGGTTATGGTGGGTGAGAAGTTCGTAGGGGAATGAGATAATGAGAATCCAGGACAAGGAGGACAGAATCGTTGTTGGAATTGAACTTCTTCAGGACATCGTATTCGTGAAATGCAGATGTCGGAAACTCTTGGTAGAGTAACGAACCAATCATGTTTCATTTTCCACTTGTCGGCCAGAACAGAACGAATATAACACGAAAGTTATTGACAACCATAGAGTCTGGGTACAACTTTCACCAATACAATCCAAAGGCTAGCTACTGCTGGTAACACGAGCCAGCTCTCAAACAAAATTCAGACCGAATTCGTAAACTTCTGTCTTCATAGGCTTGGCAATCCAATTTTTGCGCAGTTATTAGCTTCTCCTCCCTAATTCCGGCTTCAGATTCGCCTCTCATTCAATGTACTGAAATCAATTGGAAGTCCATCCAAGTGAATCTTTTTTAAGGTTAAATTTCCCGGATAGGTGCAGGGCCATGGTAAAGCCATGGTCAGAAGCAACTGCAGCATACATTCTTCTTTAATGTAGTTGATATAAATTATGACAATACAGTACGAGTAAATGTTTTCCTAGCAGATAGCACGCAACAGTCGACAAAATATTTGGTCGTACTTGAGAAGAATAAACAGTACATCGGAGTTCTAAGACTATGGCAAATCCAGAACTCAGTACCAATTTGCTATTGTCTCTTGTAAAGAAATTGCAAAAACGATCATCACGTCCCCAGTGCCATTAGTGAGGCAACAGCTTTTGGAGTCTCTACGATATATTCGGTGAATTAGTGTGCATGAACCACAAAATGCTCACAAAGCAGGAGAGGAGACATGATTTGCAAGAGACAATGTTTTCACACCCCTCAATGCAACAGATATGACCTGAAATTCACAATTTTAACAATATCCTCCAGCAAACACAAGATTGATCTGCACATCCTCTCCCACTGAACCCAACCACAAATGATGCCGGACAAAGTCCCATTTCATGTCAACCTTCAGCTTCAATTAAAGTTGAAAGAATTAAAATAGGTACGAGCTATAAAACATTACAACAAAGGACGTGATTCTACAGGAAATAGCTCAACAAAACATATGCATCTAAGAACTCCTAAATCTCCACGACTTTAGCATTGTGATCCAAAAACGTAAAGAACTTCAGCAGGATCTTCCATTTTGTTGGCAAGCACATTGAGAGCCTCTTGAAAATGGTGGTAGGGTAGTAATTCTGTTTCCCAGACAGGTCCTGATCTACTAAAACAAATGAACTATATAACATGAAGATGGTCTTACTAACTACAACCATAAACTCACTGAAGCAGCACCAAACGTTGACTCCTTGTTGGCTAAACAATAGTACAACTGATTATGGCAAAATCCACATCCAAACGCACATTAGAGCATACATCCTTTATGGAGGCAGCCAGCAGGATATAGTTACATTACTCATATATATACAATGCAATTCTAGAATATTGTTGAGACACATGTTTGCTGAAACATGACTCCACCCACTTCCTATATTCATTCTGTCAAAATTATTGGAGAATTCTTTGAACTGAATGCTTTGTGATAAACCTAGCTCATCATTAACGACACACTTCCTAAATTGAGCATGAATGACTAAACAAACACCACCCCCCCCCCCCCCCCCACACCAGGCAGAGCATAACAAACCCTTTCTTCCCAAAGCTCAACTCAACCTCCAAAATCCAATTCAATCTCAACGCCACCCTAACCATAGTGCTATATATGTCAATAACCTGAGATTATCATAATTTACCTTGAAACAATTCTAAAAGCCAAATGAATTGATGCCGGAACTGCATTAACACTAAGTTGGCAGGACTGACACATTAAGGACCGGTAATTCCAGAGCCATCTGAATTCTTAATCTTCGTACATGTTCCTTACAATTTTGATAGATCACCAAGAACTTACATACATATATATATATATATATATATATATATATATATATATATATGCATGGGCACTCCAGTGCCCAATATTTGTCATTCACTTGACGTCTAATGGAGAGAAGACCAACAAAGAACCCTATCACTATTGTTAGCACCCTGCAAACATTCTGGGCCAACAAGAAATAAGCAAGTATATGCTAATAGACCTAACTAGGCCTTCACAGAAGCAAACTCCAGTTCACAAAACATCTTCCAAACTAATCAGGTATATCTTGCAGTGTTGGCAGCTCCCTTCATCCTCGTTATTCTTGGAAAGGACAATATGATCCAAATCTTCCATTGTAACCACGAATACAGAAAATCTATCAAAACTCAAACCGCAAAAAGAACTACATGTGCAGTCCTGGATAAAAAGAGTCAAATTGGGCAGCTCACCATATCTTATTGGTCCCTAATATCCAATTTAAATTAGTCTCTGATTAGAGGAACTTCCAAAACTCATCAAACTATACAGAAAGCTTCAGAGCTCATCACAAGTATTTTGCTCCCACAGTTCTCTTCACTCATCAACCTAAAAAAATCATTCGTCTAGATCAAATTTCAACATCCAAGCCGATTCCCAACCGTCGCACAATAAGCGAGTCCAAGTAGAAATGCACCATAAACAAATCGAATTCCAAATATTGGAAGACAGAATAACAGATCAAGAAACTCAAGATATCAGGATTAAAGAATTCATTTTCGAAAAGAAATCAAGATCTCACATTTAGAAGAATTCATAGATCTAACTTCATCAAAGAAAAGTCACAAGATCTTACACCGCATTCTGACGCAAGAATCAAACCGACCTAAACCAAAACAAGTCCAAAACCCTAACAACAAATGAATCATCACTTTACCATACTAAAAGGATAGGGAGATCAAATTAACCTGACCAACCCCATAGATCGAATTATACAACCCAGCTCTACACCCGTGCGGCAACTGCCGGTGCAGCTGCCGCGGCAGCGGACGAGGCGGCACCGCTGAGGAACGACAGCAATCCGGCATTTGCAGGCTGCTCATCGTCCAAGAACAGATCCTCAGGAACCCTGAACGCACCGTGCGCGCACACGATAGCCACTCCAATCATCAACGCGGAGATCAACAGCGAACCGACGGTGGTCAAGAACACCACGACGATGGTCAGGAGGACGAGAATCCCCAGCACCTCGCGGTCGGAGAACGTGCGGCCGTAGACGACCAGCGGCTGATCGGACGATCGGAACAGGTAGAGGAAGATCCACGCGGCGAGGAGGGAGAGCAGCACGAGGAGGGAGAACGGGTGGGTGACGAGCGAGAGGGCGAGCACGACGGCGAGGAGGGCGATGTAGTTGACCTTGAAGTAGGAGGCGTTCTTGCGGATCCGGGAGGCGGCCTCGGTGAGGTTGTCGGGCCGGGCCATGGCGGTCCGGTCGAGGAGCTCGGACCAGGGGCGGCGCTGGGAGAGGCCCTGCCGGAGGGAGGAGGAGAGGCGGGAGACGAACGCGCGGAGGGCGTGCGTGGCGATGGCCGGCTGGGGCTGAGCCCCGCCCCGCGGCGGCGGATTGGGAGGAGATCGGGAGGGTCGGGGGTGAGGCCATCGCGGCGCGTGGCGGGGCGTCGGCGGCAACGGCCGCGCGCGGAGGGGGAGGAGTTGCGACGGCGATGGACGGGAGATCTTCTGGGAAGCGCGCAAGCAGAGATACAGAGAGAGAGAGGAAGGAGATCCGATGATAGCGAGAAGCTAAAAGGCCTGTGTTGCGACGTCGTATGGGCGACTCAATGTAAGCGAATGCCACCGACGCGGCGACGCCGACGGTGTTCCCAATAATTCATTGTGGGCGTTTTGCAATTATTTTCTGGCCTTAAATGGTATTTAATCGGAAAAATCACTTAAAATGTTGGACTCAATGGGTGTCAATGGGTCGGGTCGGATCGAGTTTTCATAATACCCGATCCAATCCAAAATATTGAACATGTGTGATTGGCCCGACCCGGGGCAAGACACAAACAAGATATAGCCGCACGATCTGGCCAAGTCGAATCTCAAACAAAACATTAGAAGTCATGGAATCACATCAATTCCTAATGACTCAAGTCTCCTTATAGATGTTTGGACGCACCTTGCAACTTCAATGACAAGGATTAATTTGCATCCAGTGAACCAAGACATTAGTACAAGATGCATCTTGCAACTTCCGCATTTAGCATATGCTTCCACAAGAGCATTCTCGACAAAAGGATCAAAATTCAAACCGCGCTTTGTAACCTGGCTATGGAACTATTGACCATGTTGGAGACTTGCTAGGTTCAATGAAACTGATGAAATCCAAGCATACCAATTCCCTTGCCAAATTCAGCGAATAGAAATTTTCCATAACAAAGACAGGCGATAAAGACCCATAAAGAAAAAGACTATTAAATGTGAAAGGAGACGAATCATTCCGTAAGAAAGAGCGTATCGCAAATTAAAACTTAAGGTTTCAAGTTAGTTTTGATAAAGTAACGTGTTTCAGTTCGATTCGTGTTTTGACCCGAACCGAACCGAAACATATCACAATACCCATTTTATTACTGTGTACCCAAATGTAATAAGACTTGAACCGAAAATACCTTAAAATTTTGGGCCGGTTGGGGTCGGTTCGTGTTTCAATTTGGGTATACTATTTGGTCTTAACACCCCTATTGGACTGCAATGTCATTGTTACGAGTCCATGACTGCGTTTAGGAATGAGTTTCGAATGGCTGAGGCTGAGTTTGGTTGTCAAAGAATTTTATCGTATCCTATCGACTGTTTGGTGAACTGTGAATCTAAAGTTGGATATTTTTATATCTTATCATATCCATTATTCGGTAAAAACTAGATATTAATATAACGACAACATGAACATGAATACAACCAATTTAAGTCACAGACAGCGTATTAAAAACATACACAACATTCATAGCCAAGAATCCAGCATATGCTGAACTTATACAGCACTCATAGCCAAGAAACTAACATATTTTTGAACAGGCACAGCAAGAACAACAATGAATCTAGTAAATTTGAGCCATGAACAGTAAGAATCACGTTCCGTGAGCCTACAGTGTGGCAGGTGTACAAATTCAACAAATAGCACATCCTGAAATGAATATTTTGCAAGCTAATAGCGATAACCGAAATAAACCACCATGTAATTGCACGTACATCACGAGCGTGATACAAACGATACTCGAACATGTCCATCGCACGTGAAATAGATTCTCGACCCGAATCAGAGCAGTGGTTAGTATAAGAAAGAAAAGCTACAACTCCACATATGAACAATTTGCAATTATAATAGATTTCTCTACATCAACACCTAAACAATTGTGATATGTGCTATTTGAACACCTCAGGCTCAAAAATAAATCCAGAGGCTTTCGGTTACACAATGCAGTTACATAACCAAACTAGTATCTAATTCACGGAGAACAAAGCAAACCGAAGCACCGAGGAAAAGAGAACTCTCATCGACATTTCATCGAATAGGTTATATGACTATTCCCAAATTCAGATTTGCAACTTGACTCTACCTAGTTCAGTACACAACGTTTGCAATCGAAGCAGCAAACTCACACACATCAATATCACTGAGTGACACCTAACTCATTCAGAGCCTGTATGTTGTTTGAATCTTTCCCTTTGGATTGCTTCGATTAATACCTAACTTCCCTCGTCGTCAATCTAATCCAATCCTTCGCTGGCCAGGGCGTGTCGCGGGAGACGGAGGAAGACCATGAGAACAGGAAAGAAAGTCCCGGAAGACGACATGGAAGATGAAGAAGAGGAGGGAGACCACGGCAAAAGTGGCGGTGGGAAGACGGCGGGGGAGATCGAACTTCATAGACCGCGTTGTGGATGAGAACGCGGCGGAGGAAGAGGAAGACGACGGGGAGGACAAGGATTTCGGCGACGGCGACAGGAAGAGGCAACGTGCGAAGAGGAGATTGAGGTCGGAGTTCGTCGATCTAGAGGCTCAGGTTGACAACGAGGGGCAAGGGGACGAGGATGAGGATGCGGACGATGATGCTGAGGTTGATATGTGAAAGAGCCTTTCTTATCCGGGTCTATCCCGCTTCTCTCTAGAATTTTTTTATCCCAGCTATATTCCTCTTTATGTTGTCCTAAATAGCTACCAAAATCCTATCCTGGCTTTTATTATTTGGATGACCAAACGCATCTTTAGATTGGCAATATTTATGTTCTTGAGAACAATTTCTTTTTCATAATTAGTTTTTTACATTTTAATTCCCCGGATGAGTTTTTGATTAGATGAACGCGTCTGATAATTGCACAAAATTTATATTATCAAAATAGAAGAAAATAGAAAAGCGTTTAATACAACCCTAAAATATTTTTGTAATGTAGATTTTTAATAATTTTTTGAAATTTTTCGAATTTTTTCTTTTCTTTTTTTCCTCGCTTCTTCTTCCTCCTCTAGTCGGTCGCCAGGGCTCAACGATGGCCGACGAGTGACCAAAGACAAGGGCCGGCAAGGCCAACCTTACCAGCCCTCGTCTCTGCTAGTGGAGGCAGAAGAAGAACAAAAAAAAAGGGAAATGACCTTGTTTCAAAAATTGTTCTCAAGAACAAAGAAGTTTTTTTTTATTTATTTCTTATTTCTGTTATAAATTTATTCTCTGGCCACTTTTCTATCTAGGAAATAGAAAAATTAAATGACGTTATTAAACGTATTTCTGTCCTTTTTCAACTTTAGACTTTACCATTTTCGAAATATTAATGCATTTTTGTCACTTTTGCCCTTGCTAAATTTTAGAAATTTCGAAAATGCCATTACCATTTTCCCCTCACACGACATCGCTGAAGAGCACAAGTTTGACACCAGTGAGCTTCATCCGGCACCAACAAGGTGGCTTGAGGTTGCCCAACCCGAAGCCACAATTGTTTAAAGTCACAAGACCCTAGGTGGGCCTTGCTAGGGGTCGCCTAAGATCGTGTGACCTAAGGCGACGATCCAAAGAGTCGATCTGGCTTGCCAGCGTTCATTCACTGCTGGTGGTCACAAGTAGATTTTATCTATTTATTTAAAATAGATACCTTAAGTTTTTGACAAATCTAGTTTTTTCAAATAGTCTTTAAACAAAGTCAATTTTAGAAACACTTTTTACCAAATATTATTTACATTTCAAATTATTCAAGCATATTTTTCCTACCATACTTATTACGCAAATTGACCCAAAATATTGTCTTTTTAAAAAAAATTTATCTAAAGACAGCCACATGAAACTCTAATCAGTGCCTTAAACCCAAACCTTTTCTAAGACAAAAGTTCTCATATTCCTCTTACTGTGGAAAAAGGAATTCGACAAGCAATTTATTCTTCGAGAGAGGTCAAATAATGATAAAAATTAGCAGCTTAAATCCCCACGTTTTTTCCGACCAAAAAAAAAAAAAAATCCCCACGTTTTGTTTACGGTCCATAAGCTGATAAAGCAGGGAATCAATCAAATCATCCCTCTCATCCTCTCTGTGTCACCCTTATCTAATCGATTTCCTCCCTAGATAAATGGGAAAAGATTAAGAAAAGTTTTAAATTTTTATATTGATGTCAATTGAGCCCCAAACTTTTTATTTTTGTACTAATTCAATCCTTCCGATTAATTTTGATCATAAAGAGGTCAAATTTTGACAATTTTATTAATATTTTTTGAATTTTTTGAATATATTTTTATTTTTTTCTTTTTTCTTTTTTTTTCCTCTTCTCCCTCCTTACTCTAGCCGGTTGCCGGTTCGGAAAACATCAACAAAAATTATCCACGTCGGCACCGGCGTCCATGTTAGCAAAATCTAATCAAAATTAGTTGGAAAAACTAAATTGGCACTATATCAATCCCCACGTTTTTTCCGACCAAAAAAAAAAATCCCCACGTTTTGTTTACGGTCCATAAGCTGATAAAGCAGGGAATCAATCAAATCATCCCTCTCATCCTCTCTGTGTCACCCTTATCTAATCGATTTCCTCCCTAGATAAATAGGAAAAGATTAAGAAAAGCCTTAAATTTTTATATTGATGTCAATTGAGCCCCAAACTTTTTATTTTTGTACTAATTCAGTCCTTCCGATTAATTTTGATCAGATTTTGCTGACATGAATGCCGGCCGGCCGACGTGGCACGGTCAGCGCTAGCGTTGACAATTTTATTAATATTTTTTGAATTTTTTGAATATATTTTTATTTTTTTCTTTCTTCTTTTTTTTTCCTCTTCTCCCTCCTTACTCTAGCCGGTTGCCGGTCCGGAAAACATCAACAAAAATTATCCACGTCGGCACCGGCGTCCATGTTAGCAAAATCTAATCAAAATTAGTTGGAAAAACTAAATTGGCACTATATCAATCCCCACGTTTTTCCGACCAAAAAAAAAAATCCCCACGTTTTGTTTACGGTCCATAAGCTGATAAAGCAGGGAATCAATCAAATCATCCCTCTCATCCTCTCTGTGTCACCCTTATCTAATCGATTTCCTCCCTAGATAAATGGGAAAAGATTAAGAAAAGCCTTAAATTTTTTATATTGATGTCAATTGAGCCCCAAACTTTTTATTTTTGTACTAATTCAGTCCTTCCGATTAATTTTGATCAGATTTTGCTGACATGAATGCCGGCCGGCCGACGTGGCACGGTCAGCGCTAGCGTTGACAATTTTATTAATATTTTTTGAATTTTTTGAATATATTTTTATTTTTTTCTTTCTTTTTTTTTTTTCCTCTTCTCCCTCCTTACTCTAGCCGGTTGCCGGTCCGGAAAACATCAACAAAAATTATCCACGTCGGCACCGGCGTCCATGTTAGCAAAATCTAATCAAAATTAGTTGGAAAAACTAAATTGGCACTATATCAATCCCCACGTTTAAAACGTTTTGTTTATGGTCCATAAGCTGATAAAGCAGGGAATCAATCAAATCATCCCTCTCATCCTCTCTGTGTCACCCTTATCTAATCGATTTCCTCCCTAGATAAATGGGAAAAGATTAAGAAAAGCCTTAAATTTTTATGAATCCAAAATTTTTGAGCTCCAAACTTTTTATTTTTGTACTAATTCAGTCCTTCCGATTAATTTTGATCAGATTTTTGAATTTTTTGAATAGCGTTGACAATTTTATTAATATTTTTTGAATTTTTTGAATATATTTTTATTTTTTTCTTTCTTCTTTTTTTTTCCTCTTCTCCCTCCTTACTCTAGCCGGTTGCCGGTCCGGAAAACATCAACAAAAATTATCCACGTCGGCACCGGCGTCCATGTTAGCAAAATCCAATCAAAATTAGTTGGAAAAACTAAATTGGCACTATATCAAAAGGTTTATGACTCAATTAACACCAAAAAAGGTTTAACACTTAATTAGCATTAATATAAAAGGTTTATGACTTTTCTGACACTTTTCCCATCAAAATCCAGTCCACGACTTTGTTAATGGGTCATAGACGCTAAGGATAAGAGTATCGTGCCTAGCCTATTGGGGGTTTCACACGAGACGAACCCCAAGTTAGGCAGGAAAAAGAAGAGGGAATACGATGCTCTTTGACAAATTTGCTAAAAGAGACCAAAAGAAATCCAAGGAACTTATTTAATAGAGGATGCATTTGGTTAAAATAAATCATTGTTTTGTGCTAATCATAATCAATAAAACCACATAAGTTCTTTTGAATAAATCCGGATTCCTCTCAAATTTATAAGGTTTTTTTTTGTCTTATCATGTTCTAACTTTCAATTTACTTTTAGATTTTTGTTTTGCTTTTTTGTAAAGTGTGGAAGTCGAACCTCATATCTAAAATTAAACGTCCCCACATCTAATCTCCCAAATTTATAAGGTTGCTAATTAAAATTGTGCAAATTTTCTTCGTTCCCTCGTTTTTTTTTATCCCTTAATAATTTAATAAGAGTAATTATAGCATATATCGCCTGTATTTGGACATTTTACAACTCCTAAAACAGCACAAACACTCTCTCTATATATACCCACATGATCATCGACACACAAGACTCACCCACGCAAAAACACAAGTTCTTTTCTTCATCAATGGCTTCTTGCAGCTTCCCAGAAGTACATGCTTGGATTCAAAGCCTTCCTCCGCTGTCTCAATGGGGGACGAAATCGCTGTCCTTGTGCCTGTGTTCTTCATCATCTTCCTTTCAACCCCAACCATCCCTCAGTCTCTCCATTTCCAGAAACCCCGATTCGCCCGCCGTCACCTTCTCTATCGCTTTCGAGTTCAACCTCTACATATCTCTGTGGACCTCGAGGCTGTATAGAATCAACCCTAGCTCTCCCAGATTGCTTGATGAGGAGGCCATGTTCGGTCTCCTCTGCAACTTCATCGAAGATGTTCTCCACTACGGCTCGCGCAAGAACGGTTCTTCTACGTCCTCGCCGAAGATCCCGAAACCCTATTCGTATTCCTACTTCAGCGACATCTTTAACCTGGCCTTCCTCACTCTCTCGCTCTTGATTTGCATCTATGAGGCGCCTGCGAATCTCCGCTCCTCATGTCTTGACAGTCTCAAGGGTCACTTGATCAACTGTCGATCGAAAAATGCGTCAAAACTGCTCATGAATTTCATTGGTCCGAACCTAGAGGAGCAGTGGATGCGATCCGTGAACCTAGCGATCACCAACTGGATTCTAGAGCGTCAATCTATGAACCACATGATCAAAGCACCGTCCCCGCTTTTCTCCTATGTGCTTTCGGCTTTCGGGATGTGGAAAGTTCATCTTTATTGTCCGATCATCGCGATGGATGTGGTGAATACGAGCAATCCCTCAATCGATGAACGGCTTGCTTTCTCTCTAAACTATAACCAGCTTGAAGGAGTAATCCAGTTCAATTACAAACTGACGATCCGAGAGAATTGGGTTGATGTGTTCGTGGACACTGATAACATAAGGTATTACTTTAGTAACACTCTTTGATGATCATGTAGTGATTTCTTACACGCAATTTTGATTCTATAAAAGAGTGATAATTATGCTCACGTGCTTTCTTTAGGTTTGACATCGTTCGACTTGTATCCAAAACTCTCATGAATGAACAAGGGGTTGGACCATCTGAAAAGCACTTCCCTTCAAGAATATCGCTGCAACTAACACCGGCTGTTCAGAACAACATCCTGAGTGTTTCGGTGGGCAAGTCTTCGGAGAACCCATCAAGAGAGATCAGCTCGGAGAAAGCCATAGAAGCGGGATTCGAACCACCAAACTCTTACTTGGGTCTCAAGATTTCGGCCGGAGAGACCATGACCACGAGCTTAAGGCCATGGAAGTTTGAGGAATCTGTCCTGGGCTACAGTGCAAACTTGAATTGGTTTCTCCATGACCCAATTGATGGAAGAGAGGTCTCCTCTTCTAAGCCCTCGAGACTTGCTTTGCTCAACCCAAAGGCTTGGTTCAAAGACCGATACTCAAGTGCGTATCGGCCGTTCACTCGACAAGGAGGAGTCGTTTTCGCCGGCGACGAGTACGGCGAGGGCGTGAAGTGGAAGCTATGCAAAAGCGCCATGGGAAAGACAATGGAGTGGGAGATAAGAGGCTGGATTTGGTTAAGTTATTGGCCAAATAAGCATAGGACATTCTACAGTGAGACTAGGAGGTTGGAATTTAGGGAGACCCTTCACCTTACGATTGCTTAGCCAATTTGTAACAGCACGAGAATAATTTATGGTAGAATTTTTTAGGCTTCTTTTGTTGTATAATAGAAAATGCGCTCACAATATGCCCTTTTTTTTCCTCTGCTGAAATTGCTGTAAATAAAAGGAATTATATCAAAAGTGTTTCTACTAATTGTAATCTTTGAGTGCTTAATATTTAACAAATATTTTCGAATCGCTAGAGCATATAAGTTTGGCGAGATCAAATAAGGAATATGATCTTTTCTGAAAGGAATATCGAAAGTACAAAAATTTCAAAAGGAATCCTTGGACTTTTCAGAGAGAGTACCGTTGGTGACTAATTGCTGTGGACCCAGCAAAAGAATGAGGCCCGACCAACTTATGGCCCAAACCCACTCATTTTCCACATATATATATAATAAATAATTATACAAATAATCTCTAAACTTTGATCCAATGTACAATCTCGCCCTTGAAATTTAGTGTGACAGTCCGGATTTTGGTCCATTTTTGGGATGTATAAAACGTGTAATTCGTCAGTGCGCTTATAATGGAATTTCCTAGGGGCCCGATCACTCATGGGTTCTTGTTTTTAAAAATAGAAATTTTCTTTAGAATCGTCACCCGGTCGAATTTGGCCGTTATTTATCTACTGAACTTGGCAGTCGATTTCGGGGAGTTTCGGGACGAAATAAATTGGATGGTGTCGATATTATTGTGGTGACATCGAGATTATCGGGAATAGTGGAAAAGTGGATTTTTGATAGGGTCGCAATTTGAATTTGGTAGACCTCCCTCGTAGTGTGGTTTGGGTTGTTTTATTTTGGCCGTGTGTCCTAGAATATTGTTGGGATTTTTCAGGGGCCGTTAGGCCTTTTTCCCAAATTTAATCGGGACCGATAGGTCGATTTTTAGTTTGGACCGTGTCCGTTTGTTCGCTCTTAAGTTTAAAATTTTGAATTTTCTCTCTCTTTCTCTCTCCTCTCTCTCTCTCTCCGGCCAACCCCCCCTACGCGCACGTTACCCCCCCTTATCTCTCCTCCTCTCTCTCTCTCTCTCTCTCTCTCTCTCTCTCTCCCTTTCTCTGCGCCCATCCCCTCCCCCCCTTCACGCTACCCCTGCTGACCTGACCTGTCCCTCTCTTCTCTCTCTCCTCTCTTCTCTCTCTCTCCTCCTCCTCCTTCTTCCTCCTTTCTCTCTTTTCTCTCTGGTTCTTCGTCCCGCCTGCTCGTCGACGCCACCCGAATCCACCGCGTCGCCCGTCTTGCCGCCCGCCCGATGTGTACTTATACCCATGTGCGCCATCGCTTGACCTCGCCGCCTCCACCCGTCGCCCGCTTGACCCCACCCTCACTTTGCTCTCTCTCTCCCTCAACTGCCCTCCCGGCGACTCTGCCCGGCTTGTCAGCCGCCCCGACGCGGCGACCGGGCGCCACCCGACCCGCCTCCCATCGCCGTCGTCGATCGCCTCGTCGGCCCGCCCCCCCCACAGTAGCTCGACCCGGTCTCCACCCCTACCTCTCCCCTCGCCCTCTCGGGCTCTCCCACTGCCTGCCGTGCAGGCAGAACTGCTTGAGCTCGTCGCCCGCCCGTCGGTCAGCGCCCCGCCCGTGCGAGCCGCCCAGCCGACCCTTCAGCGTCGCCAGTCCGCCCTCACGCCCTTTCTCCCCTCACTCCTCGACCACTGCACTTCCCGCCTCACCGCCCTCTGGGCCGGGCCACGGGTCAAGGCCGGTCACGGGCCCCCGTAAACCGCCGCAAGCCGGCCCCTAGGCCGGCCAAACCCGGCCAACCCGGCCAAACCCAGCGCTCCCGTGGTTGTGCTAATTAACTGGCGCCGTGCGCCCGTCGCGTCGCCCTAAGCGCGTACCCGTGCGGCTCGTAGCCCGAGCGGTTATCCGTATCAGCGTCAGAAGCGCCCGCGCCGTAGCGTTCGCCGCGCGCACTAAGGCACGCCCGTCGGCCATTGTGCCCACTTTGGCGGTCGGTAGCGCGCGTGTGGCCCGTGCCAGCCCCGGTCAGAACTTCTCACCGGGCCATTTTGAGCCGAGCCGACTTTTCCCGGGCCAAAATTTGGTAAGCGACTCCCTAAACCCTACTTAGTATTTTGGGTATTTAATTGACCAGTTCGGGCTAGAATGGCTAGGGCGTGTATTTAGTTTAATTATTTTATGATTAAACTAGATCATGTGGTGTTTTAATTTAGTTAAATTAGACTGATTAGAGTGGAGTGCTTAAGTAAATAATTGTGCGTGACCGACTTGAACGTCGGGTTTTGTGAATTGGGGTGGCGAAGTGTGAATTAAACTGAGTTGAATTGAGTGTGGTGGCCTGTTAGTGTGACATTGGTGGAATATAATGTGGTGAGCATGATCGAGTTTGATTTGTACGATGTGTTGATTGGCGAATTGTGTTGTGGTGCATGTGCATGAAAAGAAAGCCCGGATCGATCGGAGGGCTGCCAACCTGAGGCGTAGGTTACGCGGGTGTGGCTAATAAGGCATGACTAGACCTGAGGCGTAGGTTACGCGGGTCATTGGAATGGGAAAATGTCCTAAGGCGTGGTTACGCGGGACGGAGCCCGGCTTGATCAATCGAGGGGCTAAGCCCGAGGCGTGATGGCGTGGGTTGTGAGATTGGGCTGGCGCGGTGGGCGTGAAGCGGTGAGAATGGACTGGCGCGGTGGCGCGGGTCGTGAAAGATATTCGACCACGTATATGATTTGAGTGTGATTGAAATGGCTGGTTGAGTTTGATTGGATTGGTTGGTTGAGCGTGTGAGTGGATTGATTGGTTGAGCGTGTGACTGGATTGATTGGTTGAGCGTGTGATTGAATTGGCTTGTTGAGCATGTGGATGTCGATCGAATTGAGTGATGGTGCGTGTGGATGATTGGTTCAATGTGCGTGTGGGTATTGGGTTGAATTGATTGATTTCGAGTGGAAATGTGTATGCTAGTGATCGTGATGTGGCGGTGATTTATTCTTGCATTATCATGCTTGAACTAATATCACGAGGATTGGCACGTGGATCAAGGCGAGGTAAGCCTCTCATACGAAATTGATTGTATTATTGGTAGTTCGCATGTTAGACCGGGTGCAGGCACGCATTAGCCTAGGTTAGGTTTAGGTTGTTGCTTATTGAGACTGTCTCACGGTTATTATATAACCACTTTCGGATCCGCGACCGTGAGGGATCCGGGATCTTTGGGAGTACCACAAGGTTTGAAGGATAGACCAGGTTTATCCTGTATTTTGAGTACCCTTTTTGTAGAGAAG
Organism: Syzygium grande; assembly: GCA_024733475.1. Lineage (NCBI taxonomy): Eukaryota > Viridiplantae > Streptophyta > Magnoliopsida > Myrtales > Myrtaceae > Syzygium > Syzygium grande. The sequence goes on from JAMXDD010000011.1 coordinate 11,453,723, forward strand.
ATAGGCTTGTTAATCACCGCCCTCTTTTGAAAATTGTGGTTGATTTTGGAAGCCGGGTTGCCAGTTTGTAATTTTGAAGGCTTTAAAATGTTTGGGTGTTTATTAAATTTCGATGTCTATTCCTTAGTCATATTTTTATTGTCTGGGTTATTTTATATCTTTCAGCTTACATTTTTTTGGGTTGGCGACGCGTCCTGGGACGTCGCGTTTTAATAATCGACCGTGGTCGGGGTGTCGCGGGCTCGGTGGGGTCCGGGGCGTGACATTCAGTCCAATAAATAATATCATTCCTAAGTTTTTAATTTATTCAATATGATCTATAAACTCTTCGTAAATGTTCAATCTCAATCATTGGATTATTACATTTGCGGATTCAATTTAGTTTATGGGTTATTTAGTCCAGGGACTAGATTAAATGCGTATTAAAAGTTCGGAGATCGTATTGAACAAATAAAAAATACATAGAAGAAATTAGGCATCGGACTAAAATTCAAGGCGACACCGGACATTGAATCAAAATTCAATGGCCGTTCATTTCATTTTCCCAGAAGAAAATGAACGTGACGTGGCACCTGCGGGCGCACGTTAGCGACTGTGGATCGAAAGCCGGGGAAGGGAGAGGGGCGGACATATCGAAGCTAATAATAACAGCTCAGTAGTCTCCAACTGCGCAAACCAACCCACTGCCCCCCCCACACAAAAAAAAAAAAAAAAAAAAAAAAAAAGAAAGAAGAAAATCGAAGCCACTAAAAATTCCTCATCTCCCTTCGTCTCCTGCATTTCCGCTTGCTGCATTTGATTTCGCGTTCGCGTTCGCGTTCGCGTGCGCGTCCATTCGATCGTCGCTCCGTGCTTCCCCCTGCCATGGAGTCCTCCGCCGCCCTGCGATCCTTCCACGGTGCGTATCTCCCGCCGCCGTTCCCGCTTCCTACCTTTTCGCCTTTTGCGAAGCGGCTCCTCCTCCTGGGCTGCGCCGCCGCCGCCGTGAGTTTCGAATGCAGCCGGGCCGGATTGATTCTGAGCTCTCGTGTTTCGCCGATGTTGTTGTTGTTGCTGCTGCGGACTCTGGAGTGTTTTCTGCTTTGCTCGGTTTCGTCGGTTCCGGAGTTGAAACCGGAGCTCGCAGCTCGGATCGCGCCGAGCTTGTTTCGTGGTCGTTGGTGTCCTTTTGCCGTGCGAGCTCGAAGCATCGGCACCTGTGACGGATTTTTGTGTTTGTTCGTGAAGCTTGTGATTTCCGCGGCGTTGGTGAATCTGATTTGGCGATCCGTTCCGTGAATATATATATGTTACTGGATGGCCGTCGTTTCGCTTATGCCCGGCCGCATTCGCCGTGCGATAGTTGTGTGGTGTTTGCGTTTGTGCGCGCAGATGAAATTAAGTTAGAATAGGGATCGAGCATTTGTGAAGGAGTTGATAATATTCAGGTAGAGATTTTTATTAAGTGTTTGGAATTGCAGATTTTGCGGGGACTCTATCTCGCGCGGAGTCCCTACCTCATAAGCCTGGAGCGATTCCCGTGCAATCATGTGCGGCCCCTTCGAACAAATTGTGCATCCAAGGTTTTGCCGCGCATGGGATTGCTCCCTTGAGGATAAGGAGTGCCGCTATTGTATCCTGTGTGAAGACTTCGGAAGCTACTGGCGTGGCCAAGTCCAGTGGTTAGATTTATCTGTTTCAAGTCGACTTGCCCTTCGTAGTTATCTGATTGGGGAATTGACCAGTGTCATTTGAATCTGTTCCCTTTGGTATGGCATGTCCTATTTGTGTTATTGGCATGATGAAATTAGCTGTCTGTTAACTATGAAAACCGTGCTATTCACAAGGTTGGGATATTCCTGCCCTCTGAACCTACTATATGCAGGGAAATCTCCACTCACTGTTTCCTGTAATATCCTCCCATACTAGTTTTTAGTTCATGGATTTCTACTTTAAGTAAGAAACTTTACTTACAATGTAACAATGAGATCTACTTTTTGCTAGTAGAAAATTTTGCTCCTCTAGCAAAATATGCATTCCAAAGGGAGTATATTTACTGTACTGGAGCACCGAATGAGTTGACCAAGTGTAGCATGGGCTTGTCATGTGGCTGAACTTGTATTGAGTTTTCTTTCTGCTGCTTTATATCGAGCATGCTGTCGTGTCTCTGAATTGACCTGTTTGAACTGGGAAACTCCACCTGAAAGGCATTCTGATTCTCCAAAACTCTTGACTGTCTATTGTGTATTTCATGCAAAACAACTCCCTCCATAATTATCCTAGCATTTGATGACCTTTCCATCTAAATTGATATTGAGGCATGATGCTTTTTCCCCCTCAGAAGGCAACACTCAATACTCAAAGAACAAGACTACTTTGCCAAGGGCAACTTTTCCTAGTGGTTTTGAGGTGGGTCTAATTGAAACATACATTTCGGTTTTATATTTTTTGGTATCATTTTCAACTGCTTTGTCTTCTCATATGGTCCCTTTAATGCCTTTTTAAGAGTCGCTTAGCTATGACAATTAAAAGAGCGTCTTGCAATTCAGATTTGCACTTGAAGCCTTATTACAAACTGCAAGAGAAGTGCATTTTTTAAACTAAATATCATTGAAAACTATATAACACCCCCCCCCCCGGGAAAAAGGTTTTAAAAAAAAGCACAAAGGGGAAACAAATGTAGCTGATTTTAACTTTGAGCCAGGCTAATCAATTTGATTTCAGGAATTGCTACTGGAGGTTTGTGACGAGACTGAGATTGCTGAACTAAAACTAAAGGTAACACTCATTGTTGCTTGGCTAGATGGTAGTATGACACTTGTCTAAATGCTGAGATCAAGTATCGTCATGAAGGTTCTCTTCATGACACACAATGTTGTTTGCAGTACTATGTATGTTGATAAACAATAAAATGTAATATTACTTTTTTGCACTAGTCACATATTAGATGTGTCATTATAGTTATAATGACCTTGAATGCTGACATTCTTTGGTTGGATGCTAGTGAATGTTGCCTTCAATACTGAAACTGGGACGGCGGGTTGTATTCTGGGAGATACGTGGATGTAGCAATATAATTCATTTCAGGCGTAGACATTTTGTTAGGTACTCCCAAAGAAGGTTTATAAAAAATCCATGTGCCTATTTTGATGGCAGGCAATATTTTGATTTCACAGCATGTGTTTTCAATTGTTATTGAGCCTGGCATGTATAATCACCTATGTCGAAAATTGGGGTGGTGGGGAAGCAGGGGAAAAGAGATCATTGGAAAAAGATTAAATGATGTTGAATAGAAACAGAGAATGTTCAGGTTGCCTAATTGACAGCAGATATCTCAAATGATAAAGGAAAAATCATCAGACAGACCAGACAAAACATGCATATTACTATTTACTTTTGGTGGGGGGTGTTGGGTAGCATAGTAAAAGAAAGCATTATTGCTTTCAGATATGAACTGTACTGTAATCCAGAATAAAATCCTTGCGTTCCTCAAATTATGACAACAGTAATTGCAGAGGAGTAGTACTGTGAATCTTAATAATATCAGTTAATTCAGAGGACAGCCTTTCGCATGTGGTCGGTAAGTCTGTGACTTAACTTTGTACTCCTTCTTAGATTGGAGACTTTGAAATGCAAGTGAAGCGGAATTTAGGGGCCACAAAACCATTCACTTCCATTCCATCACCCACAACACCACCGCCTATCCCATCTGAACCAATGGAGAAATCGGGTGCAGCTGTTCCACCACCAAAACCTTCTCCAGAGAAGACAAATCCATTTACAAATGTCTTATTCGGAAATTCTGCAAAGTTGGCAGCTTTGGAAGCATCAGGATCAAGTGGATATGTTCTAGTATCTTCTCCTACGGTGGGTGCTTTATCTGCATCGTAGAGATTGTCTATGATAACGTGGGATTTGCTATGTGTCTCATGCTACTGGTTGCAGGTTGGTTCATTCCGACGGGGGAGAACATTGAAAGGGAAAAAGCAGCCTCCTAGTTGTAAAGAGGTATTATTTGCAATAAAGTAGTGTAGCTTTATTTTCTTTGGGTTATGAAGTTTAATAACAACCGGACAAACTTACCATTTCTTGATGGAATGCCTTATGGTTGGTTTGACCAAAAGCTAATATGACTGATTAGCAATTAAATTCCGATCCAGTACTTCTCAATTTTAGCTTTTGTTCGGGGCTGAAAAATCTGTTGTAATTTCCTCAACACTTGGAATACCCTTTCAAAAAAAAAAATTTAATGCATGACCAAGATGCAGGTGCAGCATGTGATGAGATCCATGTTACCGATCTTGGCATTTTGTTACTAAACTGCAATATAGAAGAGTTTGTATCCTCTGGACATCCGCCTCAGGAAAGGGAACTGGTAGCCTTTTAGGGTTCCAATCTTTGCACTTTGAGCTTGTGCTAGCTATCAATCCCTTTTTCAGACAATATTGTGAAGATCTACTCTCACGGTGAAATGTCAAAAATCATCAAATAATGAGTGTGGCATATCCAAGATAATTTTGTCACTTGTTGCCAATGTCTTCAGTCACCTTTGCCTCAATTTTTTAAAGCTAACAAGTGTCTTATCACAGGGTGATGTAATTAAGGAAGGACAGGTGATAGGATGGTTGGATCAATTTGGAACTGAACTTCCGGTTAAGGTAACTCCTGGTGAAACACGTATATTTAAATGATGTCGTTGGTATCCGCAATACTTTCCCCTATTAACTCTTTGTAATTTATTTTGAGCAGTCAGATGTGTCTGGAGAAGTTCTGAAGCTCTTAGTTAATGATGGAGGTACGAATTTCTGTGATCTTTGGTTTCGACAATTTCCTTTCTCTACTCGACTAATATGCCGCAATTGTACTTCTGTAAGGCTTTTTGATCTGCAAGCAGTGAGCAATTCTAGGATTAGCAAGCACATCCTGATACTGATTACTTCATTAGTTATATTGTAATTTAAGTAGGTTAAGATCCCCCTGTATAAGCATTATGTGAAATGTACGTATGGTGAGTTCTCCTTATTTCCGAATAGTTGTTGCCTTGTTTTGGGGCCAGAAAAGGTAGATTTTGCTACTTTCTGAGGTCGAAGTACGTATGGCCTATATTACATCCTCTGGATATACTTCATGTCATTTAGATGCCTTTTGAAAAGCTGGGATAATATGATAAACTCGAGAGCACAAACTTGAGATAGTAATACATCCAAAAGAAATATATACAGTGAATACTTTTTCCACTTGCTTTAGCATAATAAGCCATATCTAGAAGATAGAATTTGTGCTGGAAATTGACTTGGTCTAGGACGTCAAGAACATGAAGTTTCTTGCATGTGTTTGGATGGGTGAGCTGGTTGACAACAATGGGAACTGAACTTGGTGAAAAATGAACCGTACTAGTGATTATCATGGTTAGTAGTATTCCAGGGACTAATTTTAAGAGTTCACAGATGTACCAAGAAATGATGCATGCTTTTGGGTGTTCTTTCCTGTGCGTACCTGATGTCATTCCCCGTGATGGATTTGTGATTTTACAGAACCTGTTGGTTATGGAGATCCTCTCATTGCTGTCCTGCCAGCATTTCATAGTATCAAGTGAGCCGGCGCGCTGTCCGCTGTTGGGTTTCACACCCTTTTCTAAAGAGGTTTTAAGGATTGCAGTTTCTTTCCTCTCCGATCCCATTATTCTTTGCATCATTTCAGTGCAATGATGTAGCTGGCGACATGTAATTTTTTTTTTCTCCATATGCTTTAAATCAGTCTTAATTGCTAAAGATCCAGAAATAATCACTAGGCCTGGAGAATGTGAGATGGTGAATTTCCTTTTGGTACATTAGACTAGCTGTTGATGTTTCTCGCGGCGATCATGGCTGCTGCTTTAGCCAGATTCCAAATGAAGTATGACGATCCGGGTTCACTTTTGGTCACCGTTGTAACCATTCGCCAAAGTTGCCTCAAAACTGTAAGCAGTATTTGTTTGCAAATAAATTTGTGTTTGCAACTGTAGGCCAATTTAAAAGCTTCCATGACAAGTATTAAAAAGTCCAGCAAATGTTCACCACAGGGACCTAAGGCTGCAAACCTTCACTCTTAGCACACAGAATAATGCGGCGAAATGACCATTAAAGTCGTATTCTAAGGAAAATAAAGTGCCTAAAAGTCAAGTGTGGGAACCGGAAATTGAAAAGAAACTAAAGTGTAGCACGGGAAACGGTAAAGAAATGGAAGTGCCGGACGAGAAATGACAAGGAAATTCAGCGTGATGCTTAATTTAAAGGGGAAATTACAGTGCAGTCGGAAAAAATTAAAAGTGAATGAATGGAAATTAGACATAGGAAAATTAAACAAGGGTGTAATTGCAACTGAAATCACATACAAGCTACGCTCAAATGAGAACATATCTGTGCATTTCTCAATCATATTCACAGGATACATCATCAAATGCAAACCTACCACAAAAGTTAAAATTGAAACCAAACCGAATGATATTGCGAAAAACACAAATGAAAGATCGAACAAAAATTCGACGCAGTTTTGAGATGGTTGAGCGTCTGTCCCTTGGTATGATTCTATTTAGAGGTCATGGAGAGAGGACCGGTTTTTTTTTTTTTTTGGAAAGAGGAAAATGTAGTGTTTTACTTGACTTTTATTTACATATAACTGAATAATTGCTCCATAAAAAATAGAGAAAAAAAATTATGATGTAACATTTAAACGCTATGTTCCGGTATTTATTACTTAATATTTTGTTTTTTTGAGAACTTAAACTCTCTTACTCCATCTTACATTCATTGACTTCTTGTGGAGAAAAAAGTGTATTGAAATTTTGATCAACAAGCGGCTAAATTGGCCTAAGTGGCTAGGATTAAGATTTATGAGGACACAACATTTTTTTTTCTTCGAAAAGTGGAAATGGTGATGCTTTACTTAAATTTTTATGGAGGAACATTTATTTACATATAACACAATAATTGCTCACATAAATATTACTAAAAAAAATTATATGTAACATTGACACTCTATGTTGTGATATTTATTACTTAATATTTCGTTTTTTGAAAAATCAAACTCTCTCACTTTGTGTTGCATTTCTTGACTTCTTATAGAGGAGAAGTTTAAGCACACCAAGCTTTTGATTATCGCCGTGGCCGATGGCCTATGTGGCCTAGGATAAGATTTAGGGTTAATACCACGAAAAACCCTAAACTGGTATACTTGTGACACATTTACCCCAAACTATTTTTTTGACTATAAAAAACCCCAAACTGGTACACTTGTGATAATTTTACCCTGAACTATTTTTTTGACCACCAAAAATCTCAAACTGGTACACCTGTGACAATTTTACTCTGAACTTACCACAAAAAATCCAAAACTAGTACATATGTGATAATTTTACCCCGAATTAAAATTTTAATGTTTTTTTTTATTTTTTCGAATTTTTATTTATTTTTATTCTTTTCTTTTCTTTTTTTTTTTTTCATTTTCAAACTCTGGCCGGTTGCCGATCCGGCGACCGGCCAGAGGCGGAAGCCGGCGAGGGCTGCCCTCGCCAGCGTCGGGCGAGGGCCGCCATCGCCTACGTTGGCAAAGGTGACCCTCACCGGCTCGGGCAAGGGTGAGTCGACGAGGGCGACCCTCGCCCCCATCGGGTGAGGGCGGCCCTCGCCTGACGCAGGCGAGGGCCGCCCTCGCCTAAGTCAGGCAAGGGTCGCCCTTGCCCTGGGCAGGCGAGGACGGCCCTCATCGGCTTCCGTCTGTGGCTGATCGTCGGATTGGCGATCGGCCAGAGTTTGAAAATGAAAAAAGAAAAAAAAAAAAAAAAAAAAAATTTTAAAAAAAATAATATTAAAAATTAGTTTGGGGTAAAATTGTCACATGTGTACCAATTTGGGGTTTTTTGTGATATGTTCAGGGTAAAATTGTCACAAGTGTACCAGTTTGGGGTTTTTTATGGTCAAAAAAATAGTTTAGGGTAAATGTGTCGCAAGTGGACCAGTTTAGGGTTTTTCGTGGTATTAACCCTAAGATTTATAAGGGATATGACATTGGTTTATTTTTTGTTTTTTGTTTTTTCAAAAGAGGAAATGGCAAAGTCAAGGACGTTGAGCTTTAATATAATCGGATCTAATGATTTTTGAAGACTGATTTTGGTAGTCTTTATGGATTCTAGTTATTGTGAGATTTTGCTACCATGAATAGTTCTCTTTGACAGTAGACTGGTTTGCATAAAGGAAAAAAAAAAAGCGATACCATGTTTCCCAATTGCAACCTACGGAGCTTTGGTTTTGACAAAGAAGTTACACACGTTTAACGATATCGGTTGCTTCTTCTTCTAATGACCTCCTAAGATCTCGCAGACACGCCGCATGAGATAATACATCAAACAAGTGCAAATTAACATGCTGATCATGCCCAAACATTACTCCTAGAATGATCGAAAATGCAACGTGGTGTCCGATTCTCCCTGCATGGTCAAACAAGATCTCTTATTTGTACATTTAGCATATTCATGGCCATCAAACAAACGAGTAGGTTTCGGCTCATAATCTTCGTGGACGGCTCCGATGAGTTGAGCATATCAAATGGCTAAAAAATCATCAAAACACATTATATTAAACTCAACCTTCGTCAAATTAAAATCACTTTCTCATTTGCTCTTTTCAAAATAAAATAGTCCCCTGCATGTCTGCCGATTCCGCAAAGGCTGAGAGGAGGAAGTTTATTTGGTTGAAGTATTCAGAGTTCTCAACAAAAGGAGGACCATCGTCCATTTGCTAGAGGAGATAGAAGTTTTAATGACCAGATGAATATCCACGGTCCCAAAGTTCGTGGTCCTCGCTGGAGAAATGAAAAACATAGGATATGCTCGAGGCCGGTCGATTTAAGCTTATGGAAGAGCCTACTTTGCTTTTTTGTTTTTGTCCCTTTCTTTTTCTTCTGTTTTTCATTTTTAATTTATCTGTAGGAATACCTATGTTATTCTAAATGGGGAAGAGTGACTAGAGCGAAGAGGAAGATAAAAGAGAAAAAAGAAGAAAAGAGTGACATTTTAGCTAAGCATTTGTGGTGGGTAATAGTTAGTATCAATTTAGCTATTTTGCATTCCTTCAATTCACATGGAGGAGAAGTTTAAGCATACTGAAATTTTGATTAACAAAACGGCTAAAGCGGCCTATGTTGGCCTGAGCGACCTAAGTGTTTAGGATTAAGATTTGCGAGAAAATAAGCTATGGTTTGTTTTTTCATTTTTCGGAATGAGGAAATGATGGTGTTTTACTTTAATTTTAGTATGGAAGTTTTATTTTCATAAAACACAATAATTGCTCACATGAAAAATGGAAGAAAATTTAGAAAGTAACATTTAAGTTATATGTTGTGATATTTATTACTTAATATTTTTCTTTTTAAGAACTCAAATCCTCTTGCTTCATCTTTCACTCATTGATTTTACGTGAAGGAGAAGCTTAAGCGCACCAAATTTTCGATTAACAATACGGATTATTGGCCCGAATGGCAAAACTAGCTATGATTAAGATTTTTGTGAGAGGACATGCCATGGGTTTTTTTTTTGGAAAAAAAGAAAATATGTTATTTTCTTTACTTTTATTTAGATATGACACAATAATGGCTCACATAAAAATAGAAGAAAAAAAATTAAGATTTAACATTTTAACTCTATATTGTGGTTTTTATTACTTAATATTTCGTTTTTTGATAACTTTAACTCTCTTTTTTCGTCTTGCATTCCTCGAAAGTTTTAGTACATCGAAATTTCGAGCAACATGGCGGCTAAAGTGACCTATGTTGGCGCCTAACTGACTAGGATTAAGATTGGTGGTGTTTTACTTTATTTTCAATATGGAGATTTTATTTACATATAAAACAATAATTCCTGACATAAAAGATAGAAAAAAAAATTAGAACGTAACATTGAAACTTTATGTTGTTCTATTTATTACTTAATATTTCGCTTTTTCAAAACTTGAACTCTATTACTTCGCCTTGCATTCCTTAACTTCATGTAGAATAAAAGCTTAAGCACATTGAAACTTCGATAAGTATGGCGGCTAAACCTATGGCCCTTAATAAGATTTGTAAGACGCCATGGGTTTTTTTTATTTTTTTTCTTTTAGAAAGATAAAAATGGCAAAGTGAGGGAGATTGAGCTTAATATAATAGGTTCTGATGACTTTTTAATAGTTGGATATGCCCAACTGATCTTTAATGGTCTTTATGGATTTTACACGGGACGGTCCCGATTAGTTGGGCATATCCAATGACTAAAAATTCATTGAGGCCATCGAAATCGAGTTTAATGATAAAACTCTACCAAATCATATCTAATGACCATCAAAACAAATAAAGATATGCATAGTAACGTGCCTTCGGACTCTGCTTGAATAGATACCGTTCTGAAAACATTGCCTAAGAGGCATTTCATCGAATACTCTATAGGTGTTGACAAATAGGAAAAAAATAAGTTAGACTCACGTTTGTATCCAAAGTCGCAACATGAGCTGGCTCATTCGGACTCAGCACAAGCATGAACCAAAAAAGCAAGTCTCGGCCTCCGGTTGTACTAAAATAGAGCAGGGTTTCAATTATTCATATAACAAAATAATTGCTTACATATAAAATTAGAAAAAAATTTAGGATGTAACATTGAAACTTTATGTTGTGGTATTTATTACTTGATATTTTGCTTTTTGAAAACAACTCTCTGACTTCGTATTGGATTCCATGATTTCACGTGGAAAAGAAGCTTAAGAGCTTCGATAAGCATTGCGGCTAAAGCGGGCTATGCGGCCTAGTTTGTTTTATTTTTTTGAAAGGGGAAATAATAAAGTGAGGACGTTGAGCTTAATATAATGAATAGGCTTTGATGACTTATGGGCTATTGTATATGTCCAACCTGATTTTAATAGTTTTTGTATTCTAGTTATCGTGATATTTTTGCTACTGTAAATGGTTCTCTTTGCCTTAAAAGGGTGCTTATGGGCAGAATCGCAAATAAAGCGAGAGCGACACCATCAAAAGAGCTTTATGTGCATAATCTTCGTGGCCATTAAGTAGGTTTAGCTTTCATAACCTTTGTGGACGACCCGATTAGTTGGGCCTATCCAACAGCCAAAAAATTATAAAAGTTCATTATATTTAGCTCAATCTACTTTTAGTTAAAATCACTTTATCATTTCCTCTTTCTGAAACAAAAACAAAACCAGGCTATTCTTCTTGTAAATCTTATCCTAGTCTCCGTTACTAGAGAAAAATAAAGGCAGAAGAGAGAAGAGAAGAGTACAATGTTTTAACCGAGAAGTTGTTGTGTCTAGTAATTAGTTTTAATTTGGCTATCTTCCATTCCTTGCCTTTATGTGGAGAAGAGGCTTAAGTACATTGAAGTTTTGATTAACACGGCGGCTGAAGTGGGTATTGACTTTAGTTAGGATTAAGATTTTTGAGAGTACAAGTCGGTTTTTATTTTTGAAAGAGAAAATGATAGTGTTTTACTTTGATTTTTGTGTGGAACCTTTTTACATTTAATACAATAATCGCTCACATAAAAATTGAAAAAAATTTAGCATATTACATTTAAGGGTAATACACTGAAAGTCCTAAAACTTGTCACAAAAGTGCAATGGGTTCTAAAACTTTCTAATCAAATTTTAACATTTGTCAGGAAGTATAATCAAATCCTAAAACTTTCAAAAAGTGCAATTGAATTTTAAAATTTATCATGAATGTGCAATAAGTTCTAGACTTTTAAAAAACGCAATTAACGGAAGGACTTGATTAAATAAATTTGACAAGTTTTAGGACTTGCGTGCACTTTTTGAGAGTTTTAGGACTCAATTGCATATTCGTGACTTGTTTTAGGACTTCACGTGAAGGAGAAGTTTAGGCGCATCAAAGTTTCGATTAGCAGGGCAGCTAAAGCGATCTATGTTGGCTTGAGCGGCCTATAAGTGGCTAGGATAAAGATTTGTGAGAGGACATACCATGACTTTATTTATTTTTTTTTTTCAGAAAGAGGAAATGGTGGTGTTTTACTTTAATTTTAGTGTGGAACTTTATTTAATTATAACATAACAATTGCTCACATAATAAATAAAAGGAAAAAATTTGGATGTAACATTTTAAACTCTATCTTGTAGTATTTATTACTCAATATTTCGCTTTTTGAGAACTTAAACTCTTTTGTTTCATTTTGCATTCCTTGGCTTCACGTGGACGAGAAGCACTGAAGCTTCAATCAGTATGGCGGCTAAAAAGACTTATGTGACTTGAATGACCTAATGGCTTATAATAAGATTTGTGGGAGGACATGCCATAAATTTGTTTTTTTTTTTCCTTGTAAAGAGGAAATCGCAAAATGAGAGACGTTGAGTTTAATATAATGGGCTCTGACGACTTTTTGATGATATACCCAACTAATTAAGGCCATTCATTTGACATGATCTAAACATGAGTGCAATTGCAACTGAAATCACATACAAACTGCGCTCAAATGTGAACATTTCTGTGCATTTCTCAGCTATATTCACAGGATACATCATCAAACACAAACCTACCAAGAAAGTTAAAAATGAAACCAAAACCAAATGATATTGCAAAAAACACAAATAAAAGATTGAACAAAAATTCGACGGAGTTTTGGGATGATTGAGCGTGTCTTTTCTTGGTATAATTTCTATTTAGAGGTCGTGGAGAGAGGATCGATTTTTTTTTTTTGGAAAGAGGAAAATGTAGTGTTTTACTTTACTTTTATTTACATATAACTGAATAATTGCTCCATAAAAAATAGAAATTTTTTTTTATGATGCAACATTTAAACTCTATGTTCCAGTATTTATTACTTAATATTTTGTTTTTTGAGAACTTAAACTCTCTTACTCCATCTTACATTCATTGACTTCATGTGAAGAAGAAAGTGTATTGAAATTTTGATTAACAAGGCGGCTAAATTGGCCTAAGTGGCTAGGATTAAGATTTATAAGGACACATCATTTTTTTCTTTGAAAAGTGGAAATGGTGGTGCTTTATTTAAATTTTATTGAGGAACTTTTATTTACATATAACACAATAATTGCTCACATAAATATTACAAAAAAAAATTGGATGTAACATTGATGCTTTATGTTGTGATATTTATAATTTAATATTTCGCTTTTTGAAAATTAAACTCTCTCACTTTGTGTTGCATTTCTTGGCTTCTTTTGGAGGAGAAATTTAAGCGCATCGAGCCTTCGATTATCGCCGTGGTCAATGGCCTATGTGGCCTAGGATAAGATTTATGAGGGGATACGACATTGGTTTATTTTTGTTTTTTGTTTTTTCAAAAGAGGAAATGGCAAAGTCAGGGAAGTTTAGCTTTAATATAATCGGATCTAATGATTTTTGAAAACTAATTTTGGTAGTCTTTATGGATTCTAAGATTTTTGCTACCATGAATAGTTCTCTTTGACTGCAAACTGGTTTGCATAAAGGAACAAAAAAGCGATACCATGTTTCCCCCAATTGTTTGCATAAAAAGGAACACACGTTCAACGATATCGGTTGCTTCTTCTTCTAATGACCTCCTAAGATCTTGCAGACACGTCACACGACGTAATGCATCAAACAAGCGCAAATTAACATGCTGATCATGCCCAAACATTACTCCTCGAATGATAAAAAATGCAACGTGGTGTTCGATTCTCCCTGCATGGTCAAACAAGATCTCTTATTTGTACATCTAGCATATTCATGGCCATCAAACAAACGAGTAGGTTTTGGCTCATAACTTTCATGGACGGCTCCGATGAGTTGAGCATATCAAATGGCCAAAAAGTCATCAAAACACATTATATTAAGCTCAACCTTCGTCAAGTTAAAATCACTTTCTCATTTGCTCTTTTCAAAATAAAATAGTCCCTTGCATGACTGCCGATTCTGCAAAGGCTAAGAGGAGGAAGTTTATTTGGCTGAAATATTCAGAGTTCTAAACAAAAGGAGGACCATTGTCCATTTGCTTGAGGAGATAGAAGTTTTAATGACCGGATGAATATCCACGGTCACTGGAGAAATGAAAGACACAGGATATGCTTGAGACTGGTCGATTTAAGCTTCTGGAAGAGCGTGCTCTGTTCTTTTGTTTTTTTTCCCTTCTTTTTTCTTCTCTTTTTCATTTTTAATTTATCTGCATCAACACCGATGTCATTTCGAATGGGGAAGGGTGATTAGGGCGAAAAGGAAGATAAAAGAGAGGAGAGAAGAGAAGAGTGAGATTTTAGCTAGGCATTTGTAATGGATAGTAGTTAGTATCAATTTAGCTATTTTGCATTCCTTGAATTCATATGGAGGAGAAGTCTAGGAGAAGTTTAAACGTACCGAAATTTTGATCAACACTACGGCTAAAGCGGCCTATGTTGGCCTGAGCGGCCTAAGTGTTTAGGATTAAGATTTGCGAGAAAATAAGCTATGATTTTTTATTTTATTTTTCGGAACAAGGAAATGGTGGTGTTTTACTTTAATTTTAGTATGGAAGTTTTATTTTCATAAAACACAATAATTGCTCACATGAAAAATCGAAGAAAATTTAGAAAGTAACATTTAAATTATATGTTGTGATATTTTTATTACTTTTTTTTTTGAAAACTCAAATTCTCTTGCTTCATATTTCACTCATTGATTTTACATGAAGGAGAAGCTTAAGCGCACCAAAATTTCGATTAACAATACGAATTGTTGGCCCGAATGGCAAAACTAGCTATGATTAAGATTTTTGTGAGAGGACACGCCATGGGTTTTTTTTTTTGAAAAAAGGAAAATATGTTATTTTCTTTACTTTTATTTAGATATAACACAATAATTGCTCACATAAAAATTGAAGAAAAAAATTAAGATTTAACATTTTAACTATATATTGTGGTTTTTATTAATTAATATTTCGTTTTTTGATAATTTCAACTCTCTTTTTTCGTCTTGCATTCCTCGAAAGTTTTAGTGCACCGAAATTTCAAGCAACATGGCGGCTAAAGTCACCTATGTTGAGGCCTAACTGACTAGGATTAAGATTGGTGGTGTTTTACTTTATTTTCAATATGGAGATTTTATTTACATATAACGCAATAATTCCTAACATAAAAGATAGAAAAAAAAATTAGGATATAACATTGAAACTTTATGTTGTTATATTTATTACTTAATATTTCGCTTTTTGAAAACTTAAACTCTACATTCCTTAACTTCGTGTAAAGTAAATGTTTAAGCATATTGAAACTTTGATGACTATGGCTTCTAAACCTATGGCCTTTGATAAGATTTGTAAGACGACACGAGTTTTTCATTTATTTATTTTTTTGGAAAGATAAAAGTGGCAAAGTGAGGGAGGTTGAGCTTAATATAATGGGGTTCTGATGGCTTTTTGATCGTTGGATATGCCCAACTAATATTTAATGCTCTTTATGGATTTTACACGGGATGGTCTCGATCAGTTGGGCATATCCAATGACTAAAAGGTCATCGAGGCCAGTGAAATCGAGTTTAATGATAAAACTCTACCAAATTATATCTAATGACCATCAAAACAAATAAAGATATGCATATGATAGTAACGTGTCTTCGGACACTACTTGAACAGATAGCGTTCTGAAAACATTGCCTAAGAGGCATTTCATCGAACACTCGATAGGCGTTGACAAATAGGAAAAAAATAAATCAAACTCAAGTTTGCATCCAAAGTTGCAACATGAAATGGCTCATTCATACTCAGCGCAAACATGAACTAAAAAAGCGAGTCTCGGCCTCCGGTTGAACTAAAATAGAGCAGGGTTTCAATTATTGATATAACAAAATAATTGCTTACATGTAAAATTAGAAAAAAATTTAGGATGTAACATTGAAACTTTATGTTGTGGTATTTATTACTTAATATTTCGCTTTTTGAAAACAACTCTCTTACTTCATCTTGGATTCCTTAACTTCACGTGGAAGAGAAGCTTCCGCGAACCGAAGCTTCGATAAGCATTTGCTGCTAAAGCGACCCATGCAGCTTAGCTTGTTTTATTTTTTGGAAAGAGGAAATAACAAAGTGAGCACGTTGAGCTTAATATAATGAATGGGCTTTGATGACTATATGTCCAACTGATTTCAATAGTCTTTATATTCTAGTTACCGTGATATTTTCGCTACCGTAAATGATTCTCTTTGCCTTAAAAGGGTGCTTGCAGCCAGGATCACAAATAAAGCCAGAGCAAAACTATCAAAAGAGCTTCTGTGCATAATCTTTGTGGCTATTGAGTAGGTTTAGGTTTCATAAACTTTGTGGATGGCCCGAGTAATTGAGCCTATCCAACGGCCAAAAAGTTATAAAAGTCTATTATATTTAACTCATTCTACTTTTAGTTAAAAATCACTTTATCATTTCCACTTTTCGAAACAAAAATAAAACCAGGCTATTTTTGTTGCAAATCTTATTCTAGTCTCCGTTACTAGATAAAAAGAAACGGAGAAGAGAGAGATAAGAGTACGATGTTTTAAGTGAGAAGTTGTAATGTCTAGTAATTAGTTTTAATTTGGCTATCTTCCATTCTTTGCCTTTATGTGGAGAAGAAGCTTGAATGCATTGAAGTTTCAATTAACAAGGCAGTTGAAGCGGCTATGTTGACTTTTAGTTAGGATTAAGATTTTTGAGAGTACAAGTCGGTTTTTATTTTTGAAAGAGAAAAAAAATAGTGTTTTACTTTGATTTTTGTGTGGAACTTTTTTTTACATTTTAATACAATAATTGCTCACATAAAAATTGAAAAAATTTAGGATATAACATTTAAGGGATAGTGCACTAGAAGTCTTAAAACTTATCACAAAAGTGCAGTTGGTCCTAAAACTTTCTAATCAAATTTTAAAATTTGTCAGGAAAGTACAATCAAATTCTAAAACTTTTCAAAAAAATGTAATTAAATCTTAAAACTTGTTATGAATGTGCAATTAAGTTCTAGACTTTCAAAAAGTTAACGTAAGAATTTGATTGAACCAATTTGACAAGTTTTAGGATTTGTGTGAACTTTTTGAGAGTTTTAGGACTCAATTGCACCTTCGTGACTTGTTTTAAGGATTTAATTGCACTTTTTAAAAGTTTTATGACTTGATTGCACTTTCATGACAATTTAAGACCTCCAATGCACTTATCCCAACATTTAAACTCTATGTTATAGTATTTATTACTTAATATTTCACTTTTTGAGAACTTAAAACTCTTTTACTTTGTCTTGCGTTACTTGACTTCACGTGAAGGAGAAGTTTAAGCGCATCAAAATTTTGATTAGCACGGCAGCTAAAGTGATCTATTTTGGCTTGAGCGGCCTATAAGTGGCTAGGATAAAGATTTGTGAGAGGACAGGCCATGACTTTTTATTTTTTTTTCAGAAAGAGGAAATGGTGGTGTTTTACTTTAATTTTAGTGTGGAACTTTTATTTAATTATAACATAATAATTGCTCACATAATAAATAAAATAAAAAAAATTAGGATGTAACATTTTAAACTCTATCTTGTAGTATTTATTACTCAATATTTCGCTTTTTGAGAACTTAAACTCTTTTGTTTCATTTTGCATTCCTTGACTTTATGTGGAGGAGAAGCACCGAAGCTTCAATCACCATGGCGGCTAAAAAGACTTATGTGACTTGAACGACCTAATGGCTTATAATAAGATTTGCGGGAGGACACGCCATAAATTTGTTTTATTTTTTCCTTGAAAAGAGGAAATCGCAAAATGAGAGACGTTGAGTTTAATATAATGGGCTCTGACGACTCTTTAATGATGTACCCAACTGATTAAGGCCGTTCATTTGATATGATCTAAACATGACGTTTGAATCCTTTATTTCGATCATGTTTAGGATGCAATATTTTTTCCACCTTAATCCAAAAAATGAAGTGACTAATTCTAGCCGTCAAGTTCATTTTTCAAGAAATCATCTTTTAAGAAAATTATAACCGAAATGTTTATTTCGTCTTCCCAACCAAAACCTACTCATTTAATGGCCATGAAGATTATGCCCATAATGACTTGCTGCAGGCTCTGAAAAGGTTGAAGAGAATCATTTATAGCAACGGATATCTCAATGTAAGTAGAGAAGCCGTAAAGACAGCCAAACGATCGTTTCTTCTTTGACCACACACAAAAAAAAAAAAGGACAGGCAGAGAGATTGAAACCTAACCCTCTTGTCTCTCTTCTTCCCCTACTTGCAGGTGTGGATTCAATAAAACGGCTTGTTCAAGGGCAGGTTTCCAAGTTGGGGTCCTAGTTCAGGCCTCATGGCGTTCTACTATCGGTCCTTGAAATAGTTACTCGCCAACCCCGCGTTTAAAGCATTTTCAAACTCCTTTCTATCTTTACCTGGAGAGTTTCCATATTAAAGCATGCTTTGACTTCATCGTTGCTGGTGTCAACTTGCCGACGTTAAAAGAAATGATGTAATTTGCAAGTAATAAACTAGGTGATAAACTAAGGAATATGCCGTACCAAATTAGTTACAAGTGGTTGATCAAGATGAGATTTAACTCTCGCGGTTCTTACACTCAATGTATTATCTAACAAAGGTTAAAGTGATTGTCATGGATCATGCCATCTATTGTTTGATGTTGCAATTTATATGTGTACTAAGGGGCCGCGAAAGAGCGAGAGAAAAAAATATCGATGACTATGAGAAAGCATATGAGCCTTATGTATATATAAATTAATATTTGTCTGACTAATGGCATTTTTGGGCACTTTCACTATATATTAATAACACGACAACATCACACCATCCTAATATTCATCAATTTAGTGGCACTTTTACAATTATAATGAAACTCTCTTTAAATTTATGTCATCCAAGGTATGCTCAATCTAATGCCAAAATCACAGAATGCGAAGCACACTTGTTGCTCTGTACAACAACATAAGACTCATCATGTGATCCAAAAAAAAAAAACATAACACTCATCTTCGACAAGTCGATAACATTTTACTTTAATTTTGGTGTGGAACTTTTATTTAAACACAACACAACAATTGTTTTACATAAAAAATAGAAGGAAAAATTTGGGATGTACCATTTACCTTTCCTAGATTTGACAGTCCAAGGAAAGGTCCGGGGGGCTTTTCACTATTTTATGCAAAAGCGCACCATTGTTCAGAAATCAAGCTTCTTTTCATTTCCCGATAGCGACACACACTATACAACCTCTATTTAAGAAATGAAAACGAAAAAGAGGCAAAGACACCTCAAATCTAAATGCACAAATTCTTGTGTTCCACATGCAAACAAGTCGCCCAAAACGACACCTCAAAGCAGATAACACTCCCACGTCACGGTCGTATCAGGTTTTCAGAAAAAACAAGAAAGAAATTGGAGTCGTGTCCACAAGAAAATAGAATATAAAAACAACAAATTTTATCCATTTTTTCCACAGTCAGCTAATAATATAAGTACCCACCGCCGCCGCCGCCAGCCGCCGCCGCTCCGTCGCCGCCAAAAATGAAGGCCCACCACCACCACATCCACCGAGCCCTCAGCCCCCATCCGCCCGTCCCCCGCATCCCCTCCGCCAGCCGCCCCCGATACGCGCCGCCGCCCCTCCGCCCCCGCCCCCCCCCCCGCCGTCTCCCGCCGCCGGAGCGCCCCCGAGCTTGCCGGCCACCGCGGCGACGCGGCGGCGGCGGCTGCTCCGGCCACCACGAGGCGCGCCGCGTTGGTCGCGCCGCTCCTGGCCGCCGGGGCCTGGTTCCTCCAGTCGGCCGTCACCCGGGCGGAGGAGAGGCTCCTGGTCAACGAACCTCCGGCGAGCGCCTCCCCCGCGGCGGGCCCGCCCGCGCCCGCGGAGAATTCGTCCGCGCAGGCTCCGGCGGCGGAGAAGGAGGAGGAGGTGATAAATTCGAGGATATACGATGCCACGGCGATTGGGGAGCCGATGGCCGTGGGGAAGGATAAGAGCAAGGTGTGGGAGAAGCTGTCGAATGCCCAGATTGTGTATTTGGGCGAGGCGGAGCAGGTGCCGACTCGCGATGACAAGGTGTTGGAGCTTGAGATTGTGAAGAATTTGAGGAGGCGGTGTTTGGAGAGCGAAAAGTCGATTTCAGTGGCAATGGAGGCGTTCCCCAGCAATTTGCAGGAGGAGGTCAATCGGTTTCTTGATAAGAGGTTTGTGCTAATCAAAGTTATGCGAATGGTATTGTCATTATTGTCTATTTGGCAGAACTGAAGCTGACAGTTGTAGTGATTTTCTGGTTTAATCTTTGAAAATGTCGATACTTTGTTTCGAATTTGATGAGTCAATGGATGAACACTTCAACATTCTTTGGTTTTATTCTTTACCATGAAAACTTAGCAAGAGGTGATCTTTTGTTTACTGATCATGAAGACCGTATAACCGTATGATAGGACCGATGGGGAAAACTTGAAGTCTTTGATGAAGCATTGGCCGCCCCAACGATGGCAGGAGTATGAGCCTCTATTGAGTTATTGCCGGGACAATGGAATTCGCATCGTTGCTTGTGGTACTCCACTAAAGGTAGTACCATATCTTGCTAGCTATATTAGCCATGGAATATAGCCAAGTAACAATTTTCTGCATGCGCTCAGTTCCAAGATTAAATCTAATGCTGGCGATTGATTCTTGAACATATTCGCTTGCATTTCCACACAGTGAGATGCTGGAGGTGAGGCTATGTTATGCTTCCATTTTGCCACCATAAACAATTGCTAATCAAATCTTAGGAATTCTATGCAAATCTGAAGTAGCTTAGTATGAATGTGTTCTTTGGAAGTCTCCGCTTGCAGCAACTTGCTGTTTTCATTGGATTCAGCTTTACGGTTTGATAAAATGATTGGGAAAGAACACTATCTCTTTAATTTATCATCCGCCTCTGTCGTCTATAAACCATACTAGGTGCTGCCATCCTTCAAATGAGAGTTTTATCATTGCTGGCCTACTTTGATGGTTCTGGATACTCATAGAAAGCTTCTTTATTGATTTTTCCTTGAATAGATCTTGAGGACTGTTCAAGCTGAAGGCATTCGCGGACTTTCTAAGGCTGAGCGTAAAATATATGCTCCTCCCGCTGGTTCAGGCTTCATTACAGGTTTTACTTCTATCTCACGAAGATCATCGATCGACATGAATTTTCCAAATCAAGGAGTCCCTTTTGGTCCAAGTTCGTATCTATCTGCACAAGCACGAGTGGTTGAAGAATATAGCATGTCCCAAATAATTTTACAAGCAATAGGAGACGTGGGATCCAATGAAGTTCTGGTTGTGATGACTGGGGCAAGTCACGTTACATATGGACTAAAGGGGACTGGACTGCCAGCAAGAATTTCAAGGAAGATGCAAAAGAAAAACCAAGTTGTTATATTACTGGACCCAGAAAGACAGTACATACGAAGAGAAGGAGAAGTCCCTGTTGCAGACTTTCTGTGGTATTCAGCTGCTAGACCCTGCAGCAGAAATTGTTTTGACCGTGCTGAAATTGCCCGAGTAATGAATGCAGCAGGCAGGAAGCAAGATGCCTTACCCCAGGTTTGCTTGATCTATGAGCATTTGAATTTTTATGATCAGCGTATGTGTATTGTTTTTGGGTCTTCTAGATGCATGATGCTTTCAGGTTAAGTACAATGTTCGGGCAAAGCACTGGAATCATTTTCAAGCACAAGATTTTGATGTCCTATTTTTTTTTTGTCCTATTTAGGAGCACATCATTTTAATCTTCATGGGGTTTTTGTCCTTATCTTCAAAAGAAGGGGGAGAAAGGATCCTTTGACCTCTTGGACTATTTAAATAAGGATTGATGATTTCACGCTTGTAAAATGGATAGGCAATTTGGGACAAGAATGTTCTTGACAATGCCGACATTCTAATAGAATTCTTCTATAATTTCTCACTAAAAATGAAATGGCTTAGCACTATTGTGCTAAAGGGTTGCAAATTCCTACTAATGCTGTAAAAGTACCCAGGTGATGGTTCCCTCATGTAAAATGTTGAGCCAATTTGCCACCATTGATAGTCTCAGTTACTTCGTTGTCTTGACTTTTATTGACTGTACCGAATAATGACTGGTTAACTTATTCTCTTTGGCCTAGTCCTAGATTTAGATCCTTTTTCTAGAGCTGATTTGTACTTAACTATACCTGATATTTTCAAGATTGTTCTGGTACTTTGTAATTGGCTTTAACTAGATATTTTTTTGACAATTTCATATTCTTAAGTGTTTGCACACGAGTGTCTCAGCTTTATGAAAGACCTTGCTTTCTGATGGTGATGATATGCTATTGCCATCAGGATCTTCAGAAAGGATTAGATCTTGGTCTAGTATCACCAGAGGTCTTGCAGAACTTTTTTGATTTAGAGCAATATCCTCTAATTGCGGAGCTCACTCACCGCTTTCAGGTAGGCTGTTCTCTTAAATTGCTTCTCCGGTTTCACAATGTAAGATTTTGTCACGATTTTACTCTATAGTAGATAAATTTACATTGTGGTATGATTGTCTTGTTGTTTATTTGTACAATGTCACTATAGTAAATAGTTACAATTATCTTTAGTCATCACCACGATGAGATAATTATAGTAAGTGACTTTGATGCAGGGTTTTAGGGAGAGACTATTGGCGGACCCCAAATTCTTGCATAGATTAGCTATTGAGGAAGCTATATCAATTACCACCACACTCTTAGCACAGTATGAGAGACGTAAGGAGAATTTCTTTGAAGAGCTGGACTATGTTATCACTGACACTTTGAGAGGATCAGTTGTTGATTTCTTCACTGTGTGGCTTCCTGCCCCAACTATTTCCTTTCTTTCATATGCCGATGAAATGAATATGCCAGATAGTATGGATCCTTGCGAGGTATCTTGGGGTCTATTCCAGATAATGCATTTCAAAAGGACCTTGCTGGGAAGGACTGGAATGTGAGCCATCGGATTGCATCAGTGCTTTTTGGTGGTTTGAAACTTGGCACGGTGGGAACAATTTCAAGTATTGGTGCTGTGGCAGCCTCAAACATTTTGTATGCGCTCCGGAGATACCTTAATCCTGCTCTAGCTGCAGGACAACAGAACAGGAGATCGCCAATTTTGAAAACGGCAATTGTCTATGGATGGTTTCTTGGAACCTCAGCAAATCTCCGGGTATCAGGTCAGTGGTAGCTTGCTCTAGGTTTAAACCACTCCTCTAAGAGATGCATGTTTTCACTCATTTCTTTTTGGGACTGTGCTTGGAGGGAAAATCGGCTCTTGGAGCATTAATTGGTTATCAACCTTCACAAGGTTCACACCTTTAGTTTGCTCAGGCTTCCGTAGTTTGTTCTTAGTTGGTTAGTAAATGGTTGATGTGAAGGGTAATAATCTCACTGCCACTTAGCATTCAACCATAATTGAAAATGCAACTGCTGTGACTTTCACTTCAAAGTTGGCTTCATCAGCTAGAAATTTCGTCTGTATTTGACTGAACATGTACTCCACCCCGTGCAACTAGTTGTATGCAGATTGTCTTATAATGTACCTGAATAACACATCCAAATGCATATCCATTTTTATTTACATATATAGACAATATGACTAGTGTACTTGGCACATGCAAGTTATGTGATTTAAAAACGAATACCAAACAACTTAAATGTCAATTCAATATCCAATATCAAGTGCTTAAATGTGAGGAGGGAAATAAAACTTTTATTAACTAATTTAGTGGGCATCCACTGATT
Source organism: Syzygium grande (assembly GCA_024733475.1). Lineage (NCBI taxonomy): Eukaryota > Viridiplantae > Streptophyta > Magnoliopsida > Myrtales > Myrtaceae > Syzygium > Syzygium grande. The sequence continues at coordinate 11,477,428 of JAMXDD010000011.1, forward strand.
TCTACCATTTTATTTAATTAGGCTATCAATGTTTATGTGATGTAAAGTACAGGGAGCGTGTTATGCTCCTGACATGCTAAACTGAGAGGTTACAACCAAAACCGATAGTTTAATTTGCATGCTTCAAATGTCCTCAAGATGTGTCATTGTTTGGCTTTGCTGCATTTCCCAATACTAAGAGGTAATCTAGCTTGAAGCAACTGAAATGGCAACAAGTGCCAGGCACCTTTGATTTGTGAAATAAAAGTGATGTACTATGTCCTGTTCAATGTAAGCTTCTCTTCATATTCTTTTGATTTTTACATTAAAGACCCATTTAATGCAGATTATTGCTGGGATTGTGGAGCATCGGATATCAGAGGAATTTTCTTCCCAAACTTTGCTTGTGAATATGCTCTCCTTTATAGCACGGACTATCAACTCTTACTGGGGAACTCAGGTTAGGGTCGTGATACTTTTTTCCCACAGATATCCCAAGCATTAGTTCAGTGCAAAAGCACATCTTATCAACGTATTCGCTGCAAACCATGTAACTAGGAGATTTTGCCGTATTTATTTCTCTGGGTATAAAGTGGGCAACCACAAACATACAATAGCTTGTTATTATATGCAACAAGCCCAGCGATTTGTGCTCTACTGGAACTCCTAGGAGTGGTGTCATAGACGTAGATGATCTCTGTTTTTCTGTCATGAAATTGGGTTCTTTCAGTTTACTGCGATCATGACTATTGCATCTTTTATCCTTCATATGTTTTCCCTCTTACCTTTTGCTTTTTAGCCACCACCAGCACCAAAATGATAATGCCGTTGGATGGTTTTATTATTATGGACCGTGTTGACGCGTGGTTTTTTGTTTGAATACTGCAGCAATGGGTCGATCTTGCTCGTTTTACGGGCCTGCAGAGTAGGAAGAGTACAGAGCCTTCTTATCAGACACCTGATTCGGCTAACCCAGCTACGCTGCAGTGCAACATAACCGAAGAGGCCGGCAGTGACGAAATCAAGAACCAGTGAGGTGATAACTCGACGCTATGCTGTTGCAGTCTTCTGAACTTTATTTTTTGCGAGCTGGTGGCAGAGAAATGCTCATTCATTTACAATGATAGTTGATATTTTCTTCTATTGACCAACTGTAAATTGCCAAGTCTTATTCTTTCAAATATTCACAAGTTCATATGAGGATAATGTGAGACTGCACATGTAAACATAACACGGTTTTGACACCGGGCCTAGAATGTACGGTACTGAAAACAGTGTAGAACTTGTATTTCTCCAGAAATAGAAATCTGACAATATGTCTCCCAGTATAATATCTCTCTGGAGTGAATCGACTGGCACTTTGTTTGCAGTTTCTACGGCTAAGAAACTGTTCCCATAAGCAGTAAATTTGTTGTGAAAAAGAAATTTATTAGCAGCTGTTCCTCATCATACTAGCACTACTGGTTTGCTTCCTGTTCCTCAACATTCCTCTTCGGCAGCTTGTGTTTCAACTTCTCAAAGGCAACCTCTAGGTTCTTTAGCTGCGTTACGAAAACAAATTTCATTTATGATCCGAGGTAAAATGTAAATTCCTGCTTCAAAAACGTAGCATCAGACTGAAACTTGAGATGTATCATTTCCGAGTGAAATGCATCAGCTCCATACCTCTTGCTTCGCAAATCTGTTTTGGACGTACAACCCATTGAACAGATCAAAACTATCGCTCTCTGTGTTCTTCCTCTGCGGTTGTGAAAACTGTCAGCATGTCGTATCAAAGGACAATGGTTTTTTTGGTTGCCGGAGCTGATAGAGGAAAAGGAGACTTGGAATTACAAAAATCCAAACCTCACTTTTCACGCACTGGATATCTTTTACTTCCTTACGCATGATTCATTTATGATAGGTCCATTCGAAAAGACACAGAGAAACAGAGACGACAACAATACTATGAAAGTGGAGAATTTGCTAGTTGACGTTACCAGTTGAACAAGAGCTTCGAAACCCTTTGTATCTATCGGTGTCGATTCGATGTCCATTTCTGACAAGATTCTAATCGAGTAGGAAAACATCAGTGATTCTTGTAAGGTCATCAGTTAGTTAGGGGTTGGGAATAAATTGTAAGATGATAAGTTTGTTGGGAATTGAAAATACCTGCCAATTGTGTGGGTGATGAATTGACTCTTCGCTGCCAGCTCATCATGCTCTGTGCAAGACATTTCAAGCATCCTACATCCCTGACACATTCACAAAGAATAGATATTCATTTTGTAATTGGAAGATATGACTCATGTTGGTCTGCCGAAATATCGTTAGATGGCAATTGGCAAGGGTTGAGCATGAGAGGCAGTATATTACGTGGCTTAGTTTGTATCAACTATCAAGAACACCACTTACTTTCGATTTGAATAGATTGTCAGTTCACCCAGAGAAAGGCTGGCTGGGGATCTGCATAAATGATTCTATGACCAATTTGTATCAGGTTCTAGACATTGATGACCTTTTCACTATATATCTATCTAGGACTAGTTTAAATGGACTATGAGGTCTTGAAAGATTACCATAGTTCTTTTATGCAAACCAGTGAATTTAGTCAATACTAATTGTTCTTCTTAGCTTGCAGCGAGTAACCTTGTCTTATCTGTTCTACTTGAAAAGCAGAAAATAAAATTAAGAAAAATTGAAGGTTCGGTTAGCAATCTTGGCTTTTGACCTCGAATATGCTGGTTGGGCAGAATGAAGGACACAGAGCAGAGCATAAACTTAGTTCTCTATTGATCTATCTCACTGCAAGTGTATTTCATAGTTAGATTGTGAAGGTAATGCTGAAATGTTTGCGATCTTCTTATTCGTGCTGAAGTACGAGGCTAGCTGAGGGTATGCCTTTAGAGGGTACCTCAATTTCGAAAATCTTGAGGAAGCTTGAGCATGTTTTCTCCTCCCTCACTCGAACTTTGTCATACATGAAGTTAAGATCTCTCCACCCATGTTTACCACTCTCTGGCCCAAACATCGGGTGAGTGCACAGCACATCTGAATCTTCTGGAAGTACCTACAGATTGCAGTCTTATAATTGAGTACAGTGATATATACAGGTATTTGGTGTTTTTACACAGGAATTTGTCATGTATAAGTAGGCATGTCCAATGTGTAGGGTAGCTCTTATACTCGTAAGAGGGTGTCTCTTGCATGCTCCTTGACCGACAGTACATCAACGAATAGTGCTGGCTGCTTCAGTGAATGGAACGGCATCGACTTCAGAACTTGGGAGAAAGATAAGATCGACGTGCATATCATTATCACATCATTATCTGCTCCAAGAAATGCAGCCACATCACTGCAATAGGTCACCCATTCACTAAGCATTTGCATATCGGCGGAAAACTGAAAACTCGCATGCGCATGTATTCGCTAATGTGTGTGTATCCCCAAAATCCGTATCAAACAAGAGCATAAATACCTGAAAAATGCGACGCCCAAATCAGCACATAGCTGAGAATAATCGGTCCTCGAAGTCGCTCTTAGGGAGTGGCCTTGTTTGATCATGGCCTTCGCCAGGAACTGCGCGAACGTGCCGAAGCCAACGATTCCTATTTTGAGGTTTCCGGAAGATGAGACAGGAGCAGAAACGGAAGCAGACATTGTGTGGAGAGCAAAACCAATGAAGGTAGCAGCAAAGGACGAATTTGTTTTGTGGGTGTGTCCTTACGGAGCCGTTCTTGACCAGGGCAAGCAAGGATAGCGGAGGTTTTTCTTTCGTTTGACCGTTTTATATATTGGAGAATCCCAAGATATCGGTTGCGTGCTTTTGCTGAAATTACTGCTGAGTTGTTCCCTCGAGATCTGAGGTCCACGTTAAGGCTCCAATCGTTTCATTAAAAAATAACTTCCGAAAAATATTTTTCTGAATTTTTCGATATTCGTTTCATGAAAAATAACTTTATACAAAAAAACATTTTCCTCTTATTGACAAAATACATTCACTTTTGAGGAAAATGACCTCCTCGCTTTTTTTAAGAGGAAAACATTTTCTCCCCTCCTTCTCTCACCATTCATTTTTTTCTTTTTCTTTTCTTCTTCTTCTTCTTCCTCACTGATCGAGCCTAGCCGGCCTATGGCAAGGCTCCGGGTCACCTGATCCGGCACGGCCGAACTTGCCCAAGGCTAGTAGGGCAAGCTTGGGCCTTGCCAGATCCAGTGCGACTGAGCTCGCCCAAGGCCGGTCCGGCGAGGCTCGAGCCTCTCCCAAGGTCACCAAAGCCTCGCTAGCATCTGGCAACCTCAGGTGAGGCTCGAGCTTCACCCAGCTTGTCGGATCTGGTGAGGCCCGAGCTCGCCCGAGCAGCCTTGGGCAAGCTTGGTCCTCGGTTGCGCCGGATCAGGCAAGTCAGAGCCTTGCCATAGGTTGGTGAGGCTCAACCTAGCCGGTCGCCATCGGCCGCCGTGACCAGAGACTGACTAAGGAAGAAGAAGAAGGAAAAAAAAGAAAAAGAACAAGAAAATTAAAAATATTTTTAAAAAATAAAAAAATTATTAACAGTAGTGCAAGCTGAACAACAAAAAAAATTTTCAAAACTTTTTTAGATTTGAGCCGAACATCGAAAAATTATGTCATTTTTCATGAAAGTGATTTTCTAAAAAATATTTTTAAGAAATATAATATGTTTTATGAAACGAATGGAGCCTAAAAGCCTTTGGATTCTCTCGTCCAACGTGGAAAGATCTTGACATTAAGCTATTTGCGTCGGCGTCATCATCTGTCTCCATCCATATCCCTACCAGTACATGCTATGGTTTGCTGCAGTCTTTTTTCAGTGGTAACGATGCGGATGAACTAACATCAAGAGAAGAGACGTAGGCAAATTTTATGATGTAAATGCATACACGTATAATAGTTGATACAAGGAAAAGAGAACATGATTTTCTTTATTTCCCCATCATCAAGTTGATCGTCGGACGTCAATTCAATTTGTGACATTTTGTGAGACTATTGTCAATTCTTCTAAAAACTTAATTTATTCGATGATTACGTAGTTTAATATTTAATTATTTTAACGCGAGTTATTCGGCAAGTAACCTCGACTCTAAACCAGATCCAACCCATTTCTCGCTTGCAATCTTATGAAGCTGTTCCGCCATTTCCGGAGTCAGATGGTTCTTCCAATCTCCAATTTCTCCTCTACGAAAGAACGATCCGAACTTTGTGCCACTCCAGTGAACTCTTCCATTATCATCCTTATTAACCTGCATCTTACTCAGCCGCTCAAAGCTACACTTTTCTACAACTTGCTCAGCCTCGTCGCAGCTTAGTGGGCAATTCAAGAACTCGGCCACTTTTTTCACATGCCCGTGAGGATCTCTCTTGAGCTCCTCGTATGTCAGGAACAAGAGATTATTGCTTCTCTCCCTCTCGTTCCAATACTCCAGCACGTGATCAAAGTATGGACCAGAAGGGACCCTTCCTTCACAGAACTCATCAAGGGCCGTTTCCATGGTGGTTGTCCTTCCGAATCTCTTCTCATGGTAGTGCCAAAGCGAGACAAAAGTGTCGGCGGGATGGCGACAGATGTATATCGTTCGACAACCCGAGCTGTTGATTTGATCGGGCAAGATTGAACAAGGAAGATGAGTGCTAAAGACTCTCGGCGAGGAAGGACAAAGATCGTGAAAGTAATTCCGAGACGGATTTGGATCCTCTCCGAAGGTTTCTACTTCAAGAAAAGGGACGAGCTCATGAGGGTTGTGAAACAACAACGGATCGGCATCTTCGGATAGGAATTTCTCGCCCAGGATAGCGATAGTGAGAGCTTTGAGCCATGTCGTGCCGGTTTTTGGGAAGGAAGCTAGGATTACATCCGATGCAAGAGGTCGGAACTCTTTTCCTATGGCCACAGAAGCTTTAACGAACTCTGGCCGGAGCCAAAAGCCTTTCCAATGGATTCGAGCAGCATCAGTCCACCATTGAACATCAGATGTGACACCACGTTGGAGGTTTTCAAGTTCACGAAGAAGGTGACTTTCGGCCATGGAAAGCTAGCTGGCTAGCAAAGCAAGCTATATAATAATATAAGGCCTGGTGTTATGCGGAAGGATGGCTCATTTCTGCTCCTTATAGAGAGATCTTGCCTTCGTTCTTATTGTATTTTTTTTTTCTTTTCATGGGGTCCGCATGGCATGTGGGTAGATGAATTATATTAATGGCAAGGGCATGCGCTGGTCCAAACTCCGCTACAAACGTCGGTGCCCGAACATTGTGGATCGATGGTTAGAAGACACTTGCCTCAAAAGGATGAATCTGTCAGAATCATTTCTCGACGACTTGAACGAGCAGAGTACACCAATGAGCTTATTGATCGTAGCAGCACCGAGTGGCCTCAAGGGAGCCCAAAACCTCAGGGTTAGCATCGTTCATAGACCGGTCCAACCCGGCCCAATCCTTAGAACCGATACTATGCGGGTTGGTCCCTAGTCTAGGGCTTTGGGGTTGGTCCAACCCGGACCAATCCTGTGTGTATATACATAGTCCAAGTCCTAGGCCCCTCCTCTTCTAGGCTGTTGATTTATAGTAGTGACGAAGGTGATGACTCTGTATGGAAGAATTGGTAAGATTTTGAAGGCGTGAGTTTTCCATTACGGATGTCATCTTTATGCTCTTCTTTCTTAGGGCTTGGGATAAGAATAAAGATAACGGAGGAGTTGGGTTTCATTAAGGACGAGATTGCCCTTCAATGGGATGGATGCAAATAATGAATGATGAAAATAGTAGAATATTTGGGCCGTTTAGAATAAAAACCATGTAGCATCTCTTCACTCGCCTCACGAACGTAGCTTAGTTGGTAACATCGCTCGCCTCTCTTGGCCCACCTCACGAACGTAGCTTGCTCACCTCTTTTCCCTCACCCCATGAACGCAACTCAACTAGTGAATTCTCAATTTGTGCTTGATTTGAGAGCTTCAAGCTCATGCGAGTTCTCCGATTGTGCTGGCATTTATTTTTCCACTTTAATTTTGCTTCCTGGTTTGTGCTTTATTAGAGAGCTTCAAGCTCACGCGATTTTCGGTATATGCTAGGTATTTATTTTTTCCCTTTCGCTTCCTCATTTGTGATTGATATGATAGCTTTAAGTTCGTCAGAAAAATCTCTTTCCTGGTGATGATAATGTTTCCTAATCTATGGAGTAAAGTCCATTTGATGATAATGCTCGTGAGAAATGTTGCTATTTATGTTTTTTGAACCTCGAATGGCCATATGATGATATGCCGCTTCACTACAAAAAACGCTGGATTAGCGACGATTTTTGCGACGAAAAAAAAGGCAAAATCCGTCGCCAAATCGCATTTAAACGGAATTTGCAACGGAATTTTTCCGTCGCTAATAGGTCGTCGCAAAATTTTTTGCGACGAAAAATTTTAATTTCCGTCGCAAATTTGCGACGGAAAAAAAAATTGTCAGAAATTAGCCCGGACACTATCCGTCCAAAATTCGTCTTAAATAAGATGAAATTTCGTTCAAAATTAGCCCTTAACATTGTCCGTCGCAAAATTCGCAAATTATGATGACTTAACACCGTCCGTCTCGTAAAATTCGCCGCAAAAATTTGTCGCAAACACTAAAAAAACATGATTTTTTATTTGTTGAATTTTGTAATGAAAAAATTTGAAAAAAATCCGTGTAAAATCAAATTTATGATGATTTACTTGACGGAAAAAATTTCCGTCGCTAATAGGTCGTCGCAAAATTTTTGCGACGGAAAATTTCAATTTCAAATTTATGGACAGAAAAAATTCATCGCAAAATTGTCGCAAATAATTTTTCGCAAAATTCATCGCAAATTTTGTCGCAAAATTCATCACAAATAATTGGCCATAAAATTAGCCACAATCTTTATTCGTCATAAATTTAGTCGCAAAATTCGTCACAAATATTGACGCAAATTTCGTCACAAATTTAGTCGCACATTTCATCGTAATATTCGTAGCAAATTTCGTCGCTAATTTACCATGAACTATATTCGTAAAATTCATTGCTAATTTGCCAAAAAAAATTTTGATCAAGAATTTGCAGTGAACTTATTCGTGGTAAAATTCATCGCTAATTTGCCACCAAATTTTTTTACATTTGCCATCAATATTATTTATGATCAAATTTAGCGATGATTTTTTATTAATTCTTTAGCGACGAACTCTGCGATGATTATCGTTTAAGGACGAAATTAGCGACGAAATTTTATTTTTGCAACGAACTTTTGTAATTTGTGATCGTACGATAAAATCATTTATTTTATTTTTTGATTTTAAACCTAATTAAAAGAAAATTTAATTTTTGGAATTTATATTTAACATTAATTAAGCACTTAATAACATCAAAATATTATAATAATATGAAAATGAAATACATTCATCTACATTTTCCACAAGAATGACATAAATATTTTTCTTTACAGTACACATAATGAGAAAATAAATAATCTTGCGCATTTTAAAGCACCTGCTTAAGCAACCTCATGAACATATTGGGCCAACTGCACTTACGGCACTAAAAGATGCTAAAGCAAAGCTTATCCCCAATATGTATGAAAAGATACTTCCAATCTTGCACCCACTCTGCTTTCTCCTATAAGATTTGCATGAAGTGCTTCATCACCTCCTCCAAAGAAGTGACATTCACTTGTTGACATACAATGCGATACTCAAAAGTCCCACAAGCCCAGAGAAGAAAGTGAAATACCTACAATTGCCAAAATTTCGCATCCAAAATTAAAAGGATTGCACTTTCAACATTTATATGTCTTCAGGCCATGAAAGCAATTGCTAGAAATTTCTAGTGACACATTTTCAGTATAATTGATCCTCGAAAAGAGAAAATTAAGAAGCCTAGATTAATGGACGTACCAATCAATATGCACACTGCACAAGGTTCTTTATTAAGCCAACTTAACTTGCTATGCATTCTAAGATGCTGGTTTGAATAAAAACTTCATCAGTTCTCATATGATATGAATCAAATACCACTTCGAATTTAAGCAAGCTGTTAAGTTTAATACAAATAACTAAACAATACGACACCTGACAATGTTTTTCACTTGCTTAGTAAATGAAGATACCATCGCACAACCATCTTGTGGAAACATCCAAGTAGGAGGACTAAGTCATTAGCATTTTTAGCTGAACCTCTGCATAGCCTTTCAAAGTACAAAAGGTCTCACTAATAATAAGTACTCACTATATATCACTACTTTTCGACTTCATCTAAAAACGAATAATCATACCATATGTTAAAGGCACAATAATCTTGTGCTAACAGTATATAGTCACTATATGTCACGTCATTTGACTGCTTTCAAAATGATAATAATAGTCAATGTCAAATCTATATAATGAGGAAACATTAAAGCCTAAACCACAAGTTCATTTGAACAATCCTTTTCCACAACAAGCAAGCCATGCTACTATTTTCCTCAATATTACAAGTGGCATCTTAACAACTAAGTAATGTAGTACTTACCAAACAAATGCTTGCTGCAGCCCTGAATATGCAATCAGCAGGATTATCAGAAGCATTCGTACGTCAAACAAAGGAGTAATCACAGACTTTGATAGAGACACCAGAGAAGAATGGAAACTAGCAGGGTATTCTGGGGAAGCTCTTTCTTCTCTACTGTCTCTTTTTCTCAAGAAACACATAAGTATGGTGCCGAAGGTCATACTGCAAAGAAACACAATGAACAGTAATTTCGTTCCGCTTGCACTCCCGTCCTACATTTAAGGGAAACAAAATCCACAATGAAGGTTAATGATACTCTTAGAATCAAGGGAAGATAAGAACAAATGCAGAAACGCTTGTTATAATAATCTTTCCATAAGTAAGAAAAGATCTCACTGAAAGGCAATATTGGTTTCCTTTTATAAATGGACAAAATGAGAAAAAATTCATGTGGTATGATTATTTATGTTAATGAACAAGCGAAAGAATCGAAAAACAAAGAATTGCGTAAGGGGTGCCCCATACAAATTCCTCTATAAAAACAGCTAACGACATTAGAAAGTTAACAGAAGGATAGAAAAAAGAAGGAATGAGTAAGGGGATGAAGCCAAATACCGTTTCCTCTCTCAAAACCGCTAGCGATACTAGATTCCCAACAACCTGCAAAGACATGTCAAAAAGATCAGGACAACATGCTGGATGTTTAAGATTAAAAGCCTATCTTAAAAAATCAATTAGCAAATTTGACCTGATGAATGGCAAACATTCCCCAAAATTCTCCATTGAAGGCACCAATAATTGTTCCTTCATGTAAGCTGCGATCTTTTGCATGAATACGTGCAGTAGAGGTGAGATATGTCCCCTGATAGAAAAAAATTAGGTAAGGGAAAAAACTGATAGCAAGATAAGAGCAGCGGACCTGAAACAAAGACAGACTTAGTTTACAAACAAATCAAGAGGAAGCAAATCCACCTGCCCAACCCATATTATTGACGCAGCAAACCCAAGATATAAACAAGCTGGAACCATTGTGTACCTGCATCAGGAACAGCTAAAAGATGAATAATGTGCAGTCCACCACGAAGTTTATGAGTAAATGAACAGAAACGTAAACTGTCGATTTCTTTTTCAGCCCAAAACTGAACTGTCTAATTTGAAAACTAAGGATGTTTCACCGTCTCTATCGGGCACTTTCTATTTCGTTTTGTCGAGAAAGGGGCATTATGATGGCCAAAAACATTAATAGCAAAACCGAGTACCCCTCTAAGTATTTATGCATTTGCACTAAGTTAGATGACGAGCAATGCCTATGATGAGCTAACTAACTAGATTTCTGAAGTTTAAAGCAGAGTGATCTGCCTGCGACAACATCTCATTAAGATGCCCGGAGGCTCTTATGTTTACCGCGATCAACCTCATATACCCCATTGTGGGGGAATAAGAGGCCTGACCAATGTATACAATAAATTCACGGACTTGTTGAGACACCGGGACCATAAAATTTATAAGCAATCAGACTAAGTAGTATAGACAACCTACAGACCCAGAAGGGCATACCAGGATGGTTTCAAATTCGCTAGCTAGGAACAGTCAGTACCCAGTAGTCCCAAGAAGAATAGCATTTTTGGGACCCAATGAACGAACCGCCAAAGAAGCCACCGAGGAGAAGGATGTGAAGGACACGTGCAGTATCCCAAGCGAGATCGTGCCCAAATTATCCGCCTGCAACAAAAATCAAGAAACTCATCAAACCAAAACGCAACGTCAAACGAACCCAAAAAAAAAAAACATTCCTACAAGCAAACCTCAGACCCAGAAGTGCAAAAATCCGCCTCTGGGTTTTCATCTCACGACCGTCGATTTCTTCTCTCGATTTACCCAAAATTCCAACGAAATAGACTCGGAAAACTCACGGTGTTCACGGTGCTCTCGAGATTCTGAGCAGCACCGTAGGCCGAGAAGATGAGCAAGAAGCCGCAGCTCAGGATATGGACATCATGGGCATGGCCTCTCGGCGGCGGGCCGCGGCGGCGACCAGCGGCGCGGGCGGAGCCTCCTCGTCGGAAGCCTCGGCCTCCTCCTCCTGAGCGGCGATCTCTCGGTCCTCTTGCTCCGCCTCCTCCGCCTCTAATTTCTCGGGGAGCTCCTCCTCCTTGCCGTCGACGGGGAAGGAGCCGCCGCCCCTTGGGGCTCCGCGGCCTCTAGGGCTCCGGAGGCCATGGGCGAGGAGGAGTCGCGGGAGGAAGCGCGGGGGAAGGGGGTACCGAAAACCCTTAGCGAGCGCGAGAGGTTTGGAAGCAGATCTGATCGAGAAAGAGGGTGAGAGGGAAGAAGGAGAAGCAAGAAGCGAGAAGCGGATCTGATCGAGAAAGAGGGCGAGAGAGGGAGAACAGCGAGCGAGAGAGAGAGAAATTGGGGGTGAGGTGAGGGCGGGGCTTGAGGCGCTCTATTTTTAATTAAATTTGCGACGAACCTTATATTTCGTCGCAAATTTTAGCGACGAACCTTTTAAGTCCGTCGCTAAAATTTGTGACTGAATTTGTTTATATCGCAAAAATTTGCGACGAATTTTCTTTTCCGTCGCAAATTTGCGACGGATTCTTTTTTTCGTCGCAAATTTTTGCAATAGATTTTTTTTTTGCGACGGATTTTTTTTTTCGTAGCAAATTTTTGCAACAAATTTTTTTTTGCGACGGATTTTTTTTCCGCCACAAATTTAAATTTGCGACGGATTTTTTTTTCCGTCGCAAATTTTTGCAAAAATTTTTTTTTGCGACGGTTTTTTTTCCGTCGCAAATTTGCGACGGATTTTTTTTCCGCCGCAATTTTTTTTGCAACAAATTTTTTTTTTTTTTCCGTCGCAAATTTGCGACGGATTTTTTTTTCCGTCCAAATTTTTGCAACAAATTTTTTTTTTTTGACGATTTTTTTTTCCGTCGCAAATTTTTTGCAACAAATTTTTTTTACGACGGAGGCAAATTTGCGACAATTTATTTTTCCGTCGCAAATTTTTTGCAACAATTTTTTTTTTGCGACGGATTTTTTTTTTTTTCCATCGCAAATTTTTGCAACAAATTTTTTTTTTTTTGGCGACGGATTTTTTTTTTCCGTCGCAAATTTCGACGGATTTCTTTTTTTTCCGTCGCAAATTTTTTGCAACAAATTTTTTTTTGCGACGGACGGATTTTTTTTTTTTTCCGTCGCAAATTTGCGATGGATTTTTTTTTTCCGTCGCAAATTTTTGCAACAAATTTTTTTTTTTTTTTTCCGTCGCGCAAATTTTTAAACAAACGGATTTTTTTTTTTCCGTCGCAAATTTTTGCAATAGATTTTTTTTTGCGACGGATTTTTTTTTTGTTTCCGTCGTAAAATTTTTGCGACGGATTGTTTTTTTTTCTGTTGCAAATTTTGCGACGGATTTTGTTTTCGTCACAAATTTGCGACGGATTTTTTTTCCGTCGCAAATTTTTGCAACTTTTTTTTTTTGCGACGGAATGTTTTTACGGCGCAAATTTTTGCGACTGATTTTTTTTTCCGTCCCAAATTTTTGCAATAGATTTTTTTTTGTGACGGATTTTTTTTCCGTCTCAAATTTTTGCGACGGATGTTTTTTTCCGTCGCAAATTTTTGCAACGGATTTTTTTTTCCGTCGTAAAATTTGTTTCCGTCGCAAATTTGCGACGGAAGTGATTTTCGTGGCACATGGTGCCCATTTTTTCAAATCCGTTGCTAATTTGCAACGGAATTAGCGACGGAAATGTTTATATCGACCAATTTTTCAAATCCGTCGCTAATTCTGCCGAAAACGTTGAGTAGATATGCTTCTACACTTTTACATATAATATGACTAGCATTATGAACACCGTGGAGAAACATAATTGATGTGGATGTCGTTGTTACAAATAGACTCGATTGACTCTTTCTCATATAACAATAGGGCTCTGATACCAAGTTAAGAATGTGATAAAAAAAAATTAAGAGCAAAATATATATATCATTGTCAAATGAAGAGTACACGAACCTATTTATCGGTTTTATAGGATGACTATCTAAAAGGGAAAATATCAATTACAATCAATTAAAGGAAATATAGGGAATCTTCTAAATATTTCTCTAATAGAATGCATGCCCTCTATTCACTCATTATTCGGATGTAACCCTTTAGGAGTAATTCATCTAATTGGTTAGATTAAATTGGTTAGGTCTAAATAAGAATATCTCTTTTATATGATCTCCTATAGATATCCCTATATAGATACATTGACTTTACATTTCATACATCCACCCGATTCCGATCTATTTGAAAATTGCTATAATTTGTTTACCCATATATTTACTCATACATAAGAGCTACGTGCGGAGGAAACCGCCACATTCAACTAAATAGATATCTGCGTTATCTATATCTAAGTCTTGAAAAAAAAAAAAAAAGATAAGATTTACACCTATCAAATCTAAAAAAGCTTATTTGGGATGAGAACATTTTAAGAGATTATCTAATATTTTGAGTTTATAATAGATCTTCTTATCTAATTTGAATTTGTAAATCTAATCTCTCTTAGAATTGGACGTGTAGCAAATCGTCTAATCTCTTTTGAATTTGAACTTGTGACAATCATTCAATTCGTCTCTACTTTCGTCGCAAAATGGTAAATTTCATTGCACAAATTAGCGACGAAAAACAAATCTGTCGCAAAATTTGTCGTAAATTTACGACGAAAAATTAGTCGTCGCTAATTTGCGGAATTAGCGACGAAAATTTTTCCGTCGCAAATTTGCGACGAATTTTCGCGACAGTTTATTTTCCGTCGCAAATTTTTGACGGAAATTTTCCGTCGCAAATTTGACCAATTTTCGACGGATTTATTTTCCGTCGCCAAATTTGCGACGAATTTTGCGACGGAAAATTTTTCGTCGCTAATTTCTTGAATTATAAATTTGTCATAAAGTTTTGTTCAAATTAGCGACGAAAAATTTCCGTCGCCAAAATTCATGTTTTTTGTAGTGCTTGTGTGCTTTGCTTAAAGCAGATAGTGAATTTCTTTCCTTTAATATTTGTATGTGTTAAATCATTTCTTGACTTTACTCCGTTAGTCATTCATTTGACTAGATAAATGTAGTTTCGGTTGTTGCACATTTCTCAGGTGTCATAAGTGATAAATGTTGTTTGGATTTTTGTACTGGAAAATGAGGTTCTATTTTGCATACTTTGATGATGATGATATACCGATTTTGCAATTATTAATTACATGCTAGCACTTAAATATTTAAGTTTTAACTATATTTGTTGTTTATTTTTTTTTCGGGTGTTCAAAATTTGAAGCAATCTTTTAATAATGAGCAATACATGGAGTGTATAATTCATGATTTATGTTCGTATTTTGAAATTTTTATTTTTTAATTTTATTTTATGTATTCGTCTTCTATGGTTTGTTGCTTTTAGCAAGCGAAAATTTCTATGATTGCCTTATCTTAGATTTTTGTTTAATATGTAACGGTGTTCACAATTTGGTCGCTTAATATATGTAATTTCAAAGAGTATGATTGTCCTTTTAAGGAATACAAAAAATGAAACAAAAGAATAATTAGTTGGTCCCTGGGTTGATCATGGAACTAAGCCCCGGACCCACAAGGTCGATCGAATCATCAATCCTAGGCTCAATAGGATGGGTCCTCGATCCCAAAAACTGGGGACTAATATTGTGCTAGTTGGTCATTGAGTAAAGTGCTACACCAGCCCAATCCGAACCATGCTTATCCTTACCAAAACCTTTTCAAACTTTTCTAGAGGGAAATGACAAAGCATCGACTAAATATCGCAATTATGCGCATAATGTCAATAAGTGTCATTGAGGCACTGATTAAGCTAACCAAAAAAAAGGAACAAAGGAAAGACATAACACATTTCAATATGTTCTAAAAATTGAAAGAAATACACAGTTCCAGAAGGCTAATTAGTGTTAATAAACAATTGCATATTTGCCAAAAATATTTAATGACGCTTAACAAGTTCACTTAGGGAATTTTTTTTAAATATTTTCCCTTCATAAAAAACACCCGCTGCATTGGGCACAAAGATCATATGTGAGAAGTCCATTGGACCAAATTCACTAACACTAGATTAAACCCGAAGTGAATTTGCACATATTAACGAGGCCGAAGCGCAATTAAGACACACCAGTGGATAGGAAGATCAAATTGAAAAATCGATGTTCCACCTCAAACCATAGAGAAACAAAAAGGGGTCGGGTTCGGTCATGTCAAGTCCTCTAATTATGCGAACATGTTCATGTGACGTCTCATTCAATCTCGCCCCACCATTAATGAGATTTAAAAAAAAAGGGGGCAAAATTGAGGAAGGCATGATTGCGTTACCCTCAACCTGAAAGAGCATCTTCGCCGTAGCCAAGCTGGACCAAACTATGTTAAAAATTCCATCCCACCAGCCAATAACAACGAGACACGTGTCCTCTCTTTCCCCTCCATGCTCGTAATTTTAAGTCGCAACTGCCAAAATACCTTATAACCCCCCCCCCCCTCCCAAGAGGAAGCGCGAAGTCAACGTCAACGTCAGCGTCAACGCGCCACCGATCAACGGTCCTTCCACCAAATGCAACTCCTACTTGGGATTTGTCATCATCCTCTGCAAGAATTCACCTCTCTCCTCTCGCGCAGCTTCTTCCTTTCCTTCTTCCTTCTCCATCCGTCGTCACGCTTCAAGCTGCCGGAGATGAATCTTTTGGGCAAGGCCCTCAAATACCTGTACTCCCATTGCTGGCAGCCGGCCGTCTTCGGCGACTCCGACTCCCTCGGCCCTCACGGCGTCTCTGCCGTGACCGTCGGCATCTCGGCTCTCGCCCAAGACCTGCTCAGCTTCGACATCACCTCCAAGGCAAGCTCTTTTCCCTGATATTGGTGACCTGGTCACTCTCATCTCGGGGTTGAGATTGGAGTAGGATGGAAAATGTGTGCGACTTTTTTCTCCTGTTCTTTGCTTTTTTCTTCTAATGCTGTTGAGTGCCTGAAGGTTCCTGAGGGGCTAAGCAGCCATGTAGTTTCTTCCAGGAAAGCTCAAGCAAGTTGGTAAATTGTTTTGCTTTACACTTACAGTACTCTTCACTTTCTTGAAATGGGATTGTGCGCTGTCCTGAAGAAATTAGCTTGATATCATAATCTTGAAGTTCAAAGTTTTTGTTTTTGCTGCTGCAACTATTTACTTAAAATGAAGGTATAGAAAGCTATCGGTGGCATGGAGAGAATCAAATCCACCTCCAAAAACACCTGAAGAAGCATCAAGGCTTGTTGTCCAGACCCTGAAGAAACACCACAAGGCTGATGTTGAGGTAAATCAACCAAAAAATAAGTGAAAATCTTGGGTTTTTCATTAGCTTTTCGCTCCCATTGGCCTCAGGGGTATGAAGGAGGTGATTGTTCTTCACTTTCTCTAATTTTTGGCTGTTGTACTTCATCTGATGCGGTAGGGTTTATTGGCATTCTATGGCCTACCTCTTGCTCCCACCTTGGTTGAGACCACAGCCGAAGTTCCAGCAGCGTTGCCTCAAGGAGTGAAGTTTGAGTTTCGCACGATTCCAGTTATGAACCCAAAACTTCCTCAACACTCCATAATCTCTTTCTGTATATTTGCTCTGTAGCATCTTCTGAATATCTTCAATTTTTTTGCTATGTGAGCAAGCATTTCATTGATTAACTTAGAAAAGCTGCAGAGCTGCTACTATACAGCACCAGAAGCTACGAGTGTAACATCAGTATATATCATCAGCTGCAAGTGCAGCAACTATAACAAGTTCCAGTTCCTACACACCTCCAAGTATTGAGTCAACACAAAATTTGCTAGCTTAAACATCACTGAATCTACACAACACGTCATTTTGTCTTCTAGACAAGATATCCAACTCAACTCACCATCCCAACTCTGGACAAATCTAACAACACCACATCTCCTATAAGCATCAGCCCATGAAGAAACGATCTCTAGACTCAGAGTGAAGTTCACAACATATACAGCTGTCATACAATCTTCTGAATATCTTCAGTAAACTTTTACCAGGTGGATGCAAGATGTGTGACAGATGGGGACGGCATCACCGTGTACGTTAGCACTTCCGATCCAAGAGAATCATGCTTGGTCCCACAAGAAGTCCAGATCGCAGTCGTCGAAAGATCAGAAGCCCGTGCTCAGAGGGACTTCACTCGTGCAGATGGACTGCACGAAAGTATTATTGAAGCTGGATATCGGTATGTTATCCTGATTGCAATATAAACAGTCACGATTTTCGTCTGTCACATTTCTTCTATCCCTGCACGAGTAATTCACTGGTTGATCATAGTTGTCTATCTGTAGGGTAATAAAAGTTCAGAATGAGGAAGTCCTTGCTCGGAAGTACCGAATTCGGCTCAGGTAAAACTAGGCATTTGATGCATTCCAATTGGCAAATTTCCCTGTTTATTCTTCCAAGAACAATTGCCTTATGAAACAGGGGGATAGATGCTCCAGAGGGTGAGATGCCATACGGCAAAGAGGCTAAGGACGAGCTTGCAAAGATTGTTGAAGGAAAGTGTTTGAGAGTTCTTGTGTATGAAGAAGATCGATACGGCCGGAGCGTAGGAGATATATACTGCAACGGCAACTTTGTACAGGTAAACCGAAGTTCCCCCTAGCCTCGACTTTTTGACAAGTAATTTCAACGGCCTACGAGTCATCAGTCAGGAAATTTAGTCAGGCCGAGGCGAGAAAGACAGTTTAATGACTGAACATATTAGGATAAAGACTAATGAATCAAACTGGCTTTACGCTCAATCAATCTCCTCTTTTGTTTTCTAAACTGAAACTTCATTTCATGGTTGGACTTGGGCAGAAAGCTTAACTGAACCATAGCTTAATGCTTTGGGGGAGGTCAGGCTGGACGAGCAAAAGCCCGCCCAATGAGCAGGAATAGCAAATGCAAATTTGCCATAGGAACAATGTCTTCTAGGATTACATACCAGCACGTTTGTTGAGCTGCTTCTGTAATCGCAGTCTATTGTCAGTTCAATTTTTCCTGTACAATTCCTCAATTTTTTTCCACCTCCAACCACAGGAGTTGATGCTCAAGAAAGGGATGGCGTGGCATTACACAGCCTACGACAAACGTGCAGAGCTTGCAAAGGTAGCCTACTGATTCTTTTTATTGCTGTACCCGATTATATGTGATATGAAATCTGTCTTGAATGTTGCATGAGCAGTGGGAGAAGAATGCACGGGCAAGGCGCGTAGGTTTGTGGGCTTCACCAAATCCTGAGAAGCCATGGGAATGGAGGGAGAATAAACGAGAGGGGAGATGACTTCACCCGAATCTGATTCAGCCTTTGGCATTCTGGGTAAATGCAGCTGGCCAAGTGGTGATGTACTGGGACTACAATCTACTCGTAGCTTTCCAACTGATATAGAGAAGAATGTGCTTTATCATCTGGTGTGTGTATGCTAATCTAGTGCAAAAGCTCGTACAGCCTTAGCCAAATCATCATGTAAAGATCAGTGAAGGATCTAATGTACGAAGCTCTGTTTGTTCAACGGGGTCGTGGAAGGTGTAGCTATGATTAAACATTGATAATGCGAAAATGAATCGTTAGAAAATCGCAGGAATGCAAAGTCACTCAATCGTCAAAAGGACGCCGTCACATATCGAAAGTATGGAAGGTGCCGGTCTAGGATTTCTTGAAGGGGAACTATATTCAGAGAAAACATGCTAAAGAGAGTAAATCGTGGCTAGGGAAAGATGAACAATGATCAACAAGACTGCAAGTTAAAGAAAGCCCGGTTTCATGTGGAAGGATGACTAATTCTGCTTTTTACAGAGATATCGCCTTCTGTTTTTTCTTTTTGGTTTTAAGTGGGATCCGAATGGCATCTGTGGTAGATTAATTTGATTGGCAATGGCATGCACTGCTCCAAACTTTGATAGAAATATCGGTGCCCGAACAGTACACAGAGAAATTGTCACGTAAGCTCGGAGCTCCATTGATCACAGCTATTAGATCATTTCTCGATGACTTGAACGGGCATAGTACATTGAAAAGCTTAATGGTCGTAACATTGGGGCTCTCTTAGACCAAATAGACCAACGACAGAGCGGTCAAGCCCTCACTAGCTGACAATACCCGTAACCTAATTCGATAGCAAACTTGCTTATTGGAATCATTGTATGGTCCATTGCCATTAAAAAATGGAAAACAGCTCAATGGGATTTCTAATTTGATTAACCAAAGAAGGTACTAGCTGTTGGATTGTCTTACGGGTTATCCCTTAATCAATTTATCTCGAACATGTTAGGATAAATATGATCCTTAGCAAAAGTGATTGAAATTACCGAAAATGGAATCCTACAAATGATAGCGATATGAGTTGAATCTAAATGGGCCTACACTCTAACCAAGGCCCAACATCAAGCCTTGGCCCATCAGACTCTACTCACCAAATCATGTGAAGGTGAGCCTAAAATCTTTTAAAAACAAACAAAGCCCAAAATGAATGATTTGAATTTTTTTTTTCTAAAAATGATTGCTTGAAACAATTAGTTAGTGAAAATGTTTTAGTTGTCGATAATGATTTATTTCTAAATGTTTTCGTGAACGATGAAAATAATTTTTGTTTATTCATTTTTATAAGCTGTACAAGCAATTATTTTTTGAAAAATATTTTTGTAGATAATTAATTTTCTGCGAAACAAATACACCTTGAATGTCGGGATCATGTGCATAATATCATATAACTTTATATTTTCAAAGTATATTTAATGATGCTTAATAAGCTTTTTTTTTCGAATGCTTAATAAGTTCGCTAGGGACACTTTTAACATTTTTCGCTTTGAAAATGCGCTCTACATTGCTGCAAAGATTGCATGTGAGATGTCCATTGACACGGGACCAAATTTACTCATGATAGATTAAGCCCGAAGTAAATTTGCACGTATTAACTAGGACAAGACTTGATTAAGACACAAATGGGCGGCAACATTGTAACATTCCGAGTTTCGACCCATTTTTGGGGTTTATAAAAGGCGTGATTTGTCGGTGTGCTTATAGTAGAATCTCGCCCGAGAACTAATCACTCTCGGTTATTATTTTAAACTAGAGATTTTGCTAAAATCGCACTAGATCGAATTTTTTGCCGTTATTTAGACCCCGAACTTGGCGGTCAATTTTTGGGAGTTTCGGGGACCAAAAAAAAATTGGACGATGTCGATATTATTGTGGTCAAAGATCGAAATTATCGGGAACAGGTGGAATAGTGTATTTTTGAACCGAGTACAATTTGGGTGGTAAACCTCCCCGTAGTGTGGTTTGGGTTATTTTATTTTGGCCTTTTCCCTAGATTCTTGTTGGGATTTATTGTGGACTGTTAGGCCATTTTTGAATTAAATCGGGATCGATAGGCGATTTTTAATTTGGACCGTGTTCGTTGGATCGCTTAAAGTTAAAATTTAAATTTTTCTCTCTTTCTCTCTCCTCTCTCGGAGGACTCCCCCTCCTCAGCGTCGTCCTCCTCTCTCTCTTCCTTCTTCTCTCTCTCTCTCTCTCTCTCTCTCTCTCTCTCTCTCTCTCCCCCCCCCTTCTGGGTGCACTCTCCCCCCCCTACACTCCGTCCCCTCTGCATGTCATTCCCTATGCACCCCTCCTTCTCTGTCCTTCTTTTCCCTCTCTCTTCTCTCTCTTCTCTCTCTTAGGGCTTCTCCGTCTTCCTCTCTCCCAGATCCCATTTCTTGCTCTCGCCTCTACCCGCCCCTCCCGTCCGTCCCTTGGCCGTCCGGGTGATGGCTCCGCCCACCGCCGCCCAAAGGAGCCCCACGCCCCTGCCTCGCGTCGTTGCCGCCGGGCATCCGGGCGGAGGTGGGCACTGGTTGCCCAAAGAGGGAGGGGAAGCCTCCTCCCTCCTATCGCACCGCTTTTTAAAATTAATTTAAATAAAATTAGTAATAAAAATCCAATGCGCCTCGATCCGGCCAAAACGATGTCGCATTTTTAATCACTATCTTTCTCCCTCATAGCCGAGAGAGAAATAATTAAAATAAGTCAAGTGCTTCAAAAAGATAGGCGGGTCCCGGCTTAATGGAAAAAAAAGAGAATGATCAGATCTTCAATTAAATTAGAGTGACTAGTGGCAATGCAACATGAGAGGCCCTTGTGTGAAGGGAGAGATCGTTTTTGGATATATGGCCGGCGTGGATCTATTAAGGATGTGTGAATCCAGGTGTCTCATTTTTCTTTTCTCTCTCCCTGACCGTGCCTCTCTCTCATTCTCTAGGCCGTGGAATCGTCTAAACCATCGCCTGGGTTTGCGTTGTTCGTCGGAAACCGCCCGCCCGCGTTCTTTGTTCCGGCGAGGGCTAACCGCTGTCCAGCCACTATCGCCGCGTGCTCGGCTCGGTTTGAAGCGTAGGACACTCGGTGAGTTTGACCCTAAACCCTAATTAGGCTAATTTACATTTCTAGACGGGTTTAGGGGTTAATTAGGTTAAATTAGGGGTTAAATTGTGGAAATTATTAAGGGCCGATGTTGTGGCTGATTTGGTGGTGTAGCGGGATCATTTTATTGAGGATTGATGGCCGAGAGGTGCGAAACATGGGCTGGACAGAATCGGTACGGAATGGTTCCATTTTGGGAAAGTTCGGACTTAGGACTTGGATTCTAGTCTTGGCGTCCTATTTAGTGTTTTGGTGGCTAATTTAAATGATGGCGTGGGGAGTTTAATGGAACATTTTAAGGTCATTGAATGGCTCGGCGTGATCGATTTAGTAGTTGTCCACTTTGGAGATTAGTTGGACAAGGCGCGTATAATTTGAGGCTTGGGGCGTAAGTGCGGAAATGATGGCTTGACCGAACTAGTGGTTGGATTGTCCCTACATACGAGTGATTTGTAGCGTCATGACGCATGTCTAATGCCTTGAGGAAGGGAGTAAATTGATGGACCTCGATTTCGTGGATTCGTGATGGACTAGTTGTGTGATCTATGCTTGTGAGTTGTGTATCGTGCATGAGTGCTTGAATTGATTTCATGGTCGTGCTTATATGTTGGTTGGGCATGTTGAAATGTAGACTGGGCATAGTGTACTACAATTGATTGAATGGCATTGTACTATTAATTGCCCATTGTGAATATTGTGAATTGCTCAAGTGTGAATTTCATGGCCATGGATGTGCATCACGAACATTGGCACGGCACGTGCATTCACAAGTATGCTTTCGAATGACATATGCATGGTGATCACCTAAAATGCCCCGATGCGCCTTACGCGGGGTTGAGATAAGAATTGGTACTTGTGAATGTATGATCACAATAAACTCGATGCATTTTACGCGGGGTAGTGAACCCGCCCCGAGGCGTGTTACGCGGGGACGATGCCCGGATTACCGGAAGATGACCAACCCGATGCGTTTTATGCGGGTAATGTGTCATGAGCCTGATGCATTTTACGCTGGCTAGAGATCGATCTCAAAGTGATGGACCTGGCGCGTTTTTACGCTGGTCGGACCTGATGCGTTTAACACGGGTCGAGGAGAAATTGGCAAATGGCGAGTGCTAGTATGCAAGTGTGCGATAATGCATTGATGATGCATGAGCATGAGTGAAAGCATTAGCATATGCATAACATGCGTTGTGACATAGAAGTGCGCGTGTATGTGCTGTGATTAAATGCTGTCGCGTGACTCAAATTGTTGATTTAATGCCTAACCCGCAGGTCCAAAGAAGATTAGATTTAGGCCCGAGGGGCCTGAGTCGATTATGTGTATTTTATGTGTTGTTAGCACTTGTTAGGAGGTGCACGTTAGCCTAGTTTAGGTTTAGGGAATTACTCGCTGAGATTTATTCTCACGGTTGTTGAAAACCGATTTTTTTCAAACCCCAGACCTTGAGGATGGCAAGGCGCACCGATGTGTTTTTGGGAGGAGCCCCGGCTAATTGTAGAGCCTGAACCTGAGCCACTTACCCCTTTTTGTTAGTAGTGGCCTTGACCCGCTTTTGGATTTTTGAAGTTTGGGTTGTATATGAATATTGTATATGATTTCCAAAGACTAGTACAAGTGTTGATTTCTGTTGTTACCCTTGGTTACGTGTTCATATATGTACGGGTGGTTTCAATTACTTTTGCATGTGCTTTAAATCTTTGTGTTGGGTGTTAAAAGGGACGACGCGTCCGGGACGTCGAAGTCGAATCGACCTCTGCGAGGGATGTGCCGCCCGAGGAGTACGGGCGTGACAAACATCATTTTGAGAATCGATGTCCGCCACTCCAGCCATGAGAAAAGGAAGTGGGTCGGTTGACCTAATTCCCTTTAAGAACATCAATTTTAACTTGGTTCCAAATTCTTGCCTTATTCTTTTTGTCTCGTAAAAAAAGCATCGACATTGGTTCGAGTTTGAATTTTGGCCCAGAATTTTATTGTCTCGTAGAAAAACATCAACTTTAGCTATGGTCCAATTTTGACCCAATTTTTTTTATCTCATGAAAAAGTACAAATTTTTAGTCGGTACCCAAATCCAGTCATGTCAAGTTTTAGCCAAATATACGTGGAATGACACGTTAAATCTTTTACAACTTCATGAGACGGAAGCTTGACGGGTGCTGGATTTGGGTACCAATTGAAAGCGGGAGCTATTTAATGAGACAAAAAGAGTTAGGGCCAGAATTAAGACCCGAACTAAATTTTGTGTTCTTTTACGAGACCAAAAAAAAAAAAGGCTTGGGCTAAAATTGAAACTCAAACCAAAACTTATATTTTTTTACGAAAAAAAATATTTAGTTCAAAATGGAAATTCGAATTAAAGTTTGTACCTTTGAAAGAGAATTGCACTCCCAAAAGTGATCACATGAGGTCTCCTTCAATTTCACTCCATCATCAAAGGTCTTTTCCAAAACCAGTCCGAATTTCACGTAATTCAAGAATTCTGAGCGAATTGATAAATATGTTGGTTTAATGAGGCGACGTGCAATAGTTTAGTCTTGAAATTCTTGAAAGTTCGACGCCCAAATTCGTATTCTAATTTATGATCAAAATCGATTAATTGCAACTTTAGTGTATCTCAAATTAACGGACAGCTTTTAGGAGTTACGCATAATTGACCCGTGGTTGATTCAATATCAATCCACATTTAAGCTTTCTCGAGTCATGATGACCTCGGTTGTCATGTAATTACAAGGGCTAATCGCTAGTTCCAAAGTACATGATCATTAGAAATTAGTTTAGGGTTGTTTGCAATCCATACAATGGTCAATCCATACTAGTGGGCAGCTTTGAAGAGTTATGCATAATCGACCCATGTTTGATTCAATATCAATCCACGTTTAAACTTTTTCGAGTCATGGGTGACCTCAGTTATCATATAATTACGAGGGCCAATCGCTAGTTCCCGAAATACATGATCATTAGGAATTAGTTTAGGGTTGTTTGCAATTTATACAATGGTCAAGCGGAATCACCCGCGATTCGATTGTATACTATTGGCGAACCATTCCATAACTATCTCTTGATCGGTTTATAATGGCTCAAAATTGTCCCTCATCAATTATTATGGTCGAATTGTTAATCGATGGTCAAGTTCTCAGGTTGTGCGTAGTTAATTTCTCAATAGCCTTTCCCTAATGGTTAGTACTCTTATGAGTGATCAATTCAGAGCGAAATTTAACTAAGAGTGTATCGATGAAATAATTATTTCATATATCCCGAAAATGGTCGAATTTCAAAATGTCACATGTGGCTTATTTAAATATTTTCTTATTCTTACGTGGCGATGACGTGATTAAAACGATGTCGTTTTGGTCCAAATTTAATTTTTAATACTAATTTTATTTAAATTAAATTTAAACAATAAGTTAAATTTTTAAATTTTTTTTAAAAAAGGAGGAGGATAGGCGGGGAGGGCAAGCCCTCCCTCCCCGCCGCCCCACCATTGCCGGGAGGGGCCAACAAGAGTGGGGGGATAGCAGGCAGGGCTCGCTGGGTCCCAACCAGGGGTTAGCGACCCCTGTTGACAATAGGTGAGGGCCTGCGGGCCCTCCCACAGATTGGGCGAGGGTCGCCACTAGTGGGGGTCGGCCACCACTGGTGACCCTTGGCCAAGTCTGGGTGATGGCCGGCAACCCCTCGCCCGATTTAGAGGAGGGCCACGACCCTTGCCTGCCGTCCCCTCACTCTTGTCGGCCGCTCCTGATGATGGTGGGGCGGTAGTGGCAGCAGGGAGGGGAAGCCCTCCCTCCCCTCCTGTCCTCCTCTTTTTTTTTTAAAATTTAATTTAAATAAAATTAGTATTAAAAATTAAATTTGGGCCAAAACAATGTCGTTTTAATCACGTCATCGCCACATACGAGAGAGAAATAATTAAAATAAGCCAAGTGCTTCAAAAAGATAGTCACAGTTTAATGGAAAAAAAGAGAATGATCGTATCTTCAATTAAATTAGGAGTGACTAGTGGCAATGCAACATGCGAGTTACTTGTGAAGGGAGAGATCGGTTTTTGGATATATAATAACCAGTCATTAATGATGTGTGAATCGAGTGATTTGTTGATGAAGAGATTCTACTGGGTAGTTTCAATTTTTCATGCAATGATAGTTTTGGAAAGAATGTATATATTGATTTTTAGAAAGATGCGAAAACTTTCTTTTTGATAATTAAGATGCATGGGCGTGGAGACCTAACTACTGGGAAGCTCGTGGAATATCCTGCAAATTTATGAACTGATTAAATCTAGACATTTGCTAAAATTGAGGAATGAATTTTCACATTGATATTCACCTATGCTTGAGGGAATTCTTTCATAAAGGACACAATAGCTGAATTCCGTAGGGAGGCCTTTCCAAAAAGAGCTGCAACTTGTTTTTTTTTTATATAAAAAATAGCAGAGATTTTTTATTGTTAGGGGCTAGAAATGTGATCTGGAAGCTCACATGGTTTACTACAACCTTTTATGGTGCCTTTTTTGGCAAAATTTAGTGTCCTTACTACACTTCAATTCCATCGCAAATATACTGAATTATTAAAAAATGTTACTCATACGAATATATATTCCATTGCAGATATATCGAATTATAAAAATTTTACTCATACGAATATAGAATTATAAAAGCTATATTTTATGAGTATCTAATTATCTCTAATACTTAATGCTAGAGGTGGCAGAATGGGTCAATAACCCATATATTAGCTCATATTTAATGATTGTGGGTCAGAAATAGGTCGGCTTTAGTTTTAATAGTAAACTTAAATGGATCATAAATGCGTTGCGTGTTAACTTAATGGGTCTTAAATGTGTAATAAATGGGTCATAAATGGGTTACATAACAACCTTAAGTGAATCATAAACATGTCATTTTTATTTTATTTTATTTTTAAATTTTTTTTGAATTTTATTTTTGAATTTATTTTTATTTTTATTTTTTATTTTTTTTCTTTTTTCTTCTTCCTTTGCCGGTGGCCGGCTATGGTGACGGCCAACAGCCGACCACGGGCGAGGGACGAGCTTGTCGAAGGCCAATGAAGCTCGAGCTTGCCGATATGGTGAGCCCTTGGCCTTGCTGGCCTCTGGCGAGCCTTGAGCTCGCCGTGGCTAGCCATCGAAGGAGGAAGAACAAAAAAGAAAAAAAGGAAAAAAAGAAAAGAAAAGAAAAATAATTAAAACACCATTTATAAAAAAAAAATAAAAATTATTAAAATGAGTGTATAGAGGAAAATCAAATTAGATTTTTCACACCAAACGGCGAAAATTATTTTTCAATTCATTTTCAGGTTTCGGCCAAATATCGAAAAATCAAATGACTTTTTAGAATATATTTTCCAGAAATGTCACGTTTCCTGCGAAACTAACAAAACCTCAATTTAAAAAATATATATATATATATATATATATATATATATATATAAATTGTTCATTAGATTTGTATTGCATAAAACTGTTTTAACAATACAATTTTTTTAAAAAAAATCATAACAAACAAGTTTTCTTAGATTCAGTTAAATTGGTCAGATCTAGTATAGGTTGAATATAGGTCGGGTTGGGTATGAGTCAAAAAATTTGCATTGCGATAAATAGGTTATAAATGGATTAAATGAATCAATTTAAGTTGGATTATTTATGACCCGACACAACCTAGGCCTGATCCACCCGTATGACATATCTACTTAACGTGAAAGTTTTGTATGGAGCAATCTATCATAGAAGAACTGACAAAGCACGTGTCTTGGGTGAAGTGGGCCTCACATGGATTCCATGATATTGAGGATCGAGATTCATTTGATTCATTTGGGTTGGATCTAAACTATAACTTTCTCTAATCATCCCATCCCTTTCTTTTGCTGGCTGTCATGTGCGGAATGCTAGTGCAGAATGTAGAGCATGTCGATTGCTTCCTCAATCAACAATGCGACATACCATTTTATCTTTACTAATACATCTATGAAGTAGACATACATGCTCGCATAGACTTAGATTTGCTTTCCGAACCGACATAAAAGTTTTCATTTTTAATTCAAAATTAAATGATATATACGTGCTTGTAAGTTGTTCAAAAATTTTGCGTCTCGTTCATAAGTGTCGGTAATTTGTTCAATAAGTGTCGTTGAACACTTTTTTTTAAAGTAAATACATAACAATAATCAGACATTAGTAAGAATGTTCCTCTTTAGCCCAAAGCAATGAAGTGCTTTAAGAATCGAACAGCTTTTACCGCTAAGCTCGCCTCGTCTTTCGCAAAAGATATAAAAGAAGCAAAGATAGAGAAGCTGCATCTGGCCAAGCTAATCTTATTTAAAGTTGGCATGTTGTCGTCGGACGCTGATTGTTAGGAGGGGGACGTGGAAAAGGATTTTTAAAGCTAACGCGACAAAGGAGAAAGAAAAGAACAAAAAGGAAAAGCAGCAGTGCGGACACGTTTCGAGAAGGTACTGGTCCGCTTTCTCGAAACGCGCGAGGGATCCAGACCTCGCAGGTTTGCTAAGTGCGAGGCTTGACGCATCGTCCGTACACTCGGGGAAGAAGTTGATGCGTGCACAGTGGAAAACAGCGGTTCTGCTCTCTCCTGACCTGGTAAGAGTAACCATACCGACACGCGTCAGATGAGGGGATCGTATCCACCGTCTTCCCGTTAGATGCGATGTAGCGGAGAAGTAACCTAGGGGCTTTGGGGTTGGTCCAACCCGGACCAATCCTGTGTGTGTATACATGGTCCAAGTCCGAGGCCCCACCTATTCTAGGCTGCTGATTTATAGCGGTGACGAAGGTGATGACTCTGTATGAAAGAATTTGTTAGATTTGAAGGCATGAGTTTTCCATTACGGACGTCATCTTTGTGCTCTTCTTTCTTAGGGCTTGGGTAAGAGTAAAGATTAACGGAGGAGTTTGCCGGGGTTTCGTTAAGGACAAGATTGCCTTCAATGGATGGATGCAAATGATAAATAATGAAAATAACAGAATATTTGGGTTGTTTAAATAAAAATCATGTAAGATCTCTTCGCCTCACAAACGCATTTCAGTTTGGTAACATCGCTCGCCTCTCTTGGCCCACCTCACAAACACAGCTTGCTCACCTCTTTTCCCTCACCCCATGAACTCAGCTCAATTGGTGAATTCTTGATTTGTTCTTGATTTGAGTGCTTCAAGCTCGTGTGAGTTCTCCGTTTGTGCTGGGTATTTATTTTTTTCACTTTTTTTGCTTCCTGGTTTGTGCTTTATTAGAGAGCTTCAAGCTCATGCGATTTTTCGTATATGTGCTGGGTATTTATTTTTCCCTTTCGCTTCATCGTTTGTGATTGATATGATAGCTTTAAACTCGTCAAAAAAAACCTCTTTCTTGGTGATGATAATGTTTCCTAATCTACGGAGTAAAGTCCATTTGATGATAATGCTCGTGAGAAATGTTGCTATTTATGTTTTTGAACCTTGAATAGTCTCATATGATGATATGCCGCTTGTGTGCTTTCCTTAAAGCAGATAGTGAATTTCTTTCCTTTAATATTTCATGTGTTAAATCATGTCTTGACTTTACTTCGTTAGTCATTCATTTGACTAGATAAATGTAGTTTCGGTTGTTGCACATTTCTTAGGTATCCTAAGTGATAAATGTTGTTTGGATTTTTGTACTGGAAAATGAGGCTCTATTTTGCAGACTTTGATGATGATGATATACCGATTTCGTAATTATTAATTACATGCTAGCACTTAAATATTTAAGTTTTAACTATATTTTTTGTTTTTTTTTTCGGATGTTCAAAATTTGAAGCAATCTTTTAAGAATGAACAATATATGAAGTGTATTCATGTTTATGTTCACATTTTGAACTTTTTATTTTTTAATTTTATTTCAAGTGTTCATCTTCTATGGTTTGTTGCTTTTAGCAAGTGGAAATTTCTGTGATTGCCTTATCTTAGGTTTTTGTTTAATTTGTAACGGTGTTCACAATTTGGTCGCTTAATATATGTAATTTCAAAGAGTATGATTGTCCTTTTAAAGAATACAATGAAACAAAAAAATAATTAGTTGGTCCCAGGTTGATCTTTGAACTAAACTAGACCCACAAGGTCGGTCGAATCATCAATCCCAGGCTCAATAGGATCGGTCCTCGATCCCAAAAAACTGGGGACTAATATTGTGCTAGTTGGTCATTGGCTTAGGTGTTCGACCAGCCCAATCCGAACCATGCTTATCCTTACCAAAACCTTTTCAAACTTTTCTAGAGGGAAATGACAAAGCATCGACTAAATATCGCAATTATGCACATAATGTCAATAAGTGTCATTGAGGTACTGATCAAGCTAACAAAAAAAAAGGAACAAAGGAAAGACATAACACATTTCAATATGTTCTAAAAATTGAAAGAAATACACAGTTCAAGAAGGCTAATTAGTGTTAATAAATAATTGCATATTTGCCAAAAATATTTAATGACGCTTAACAAAGGGAATTTTTTTAAATATTTTCCCTTCATAAAAACACCCGCTGCATTGGGCACAAAGATCATATGTGAGAAGTCCATTGGACCAAATTCACTAACACTAGATTAAACCCGAAGTGAATTTGCACATATTAACAAGGCCGAAGCGCAATTAAGACACACCAGTGGATAGGAAGATCAAATTGAAAAATCGATGTTCCACCTCAAACCATAGAGAAACAAAAAGGGGTCGGGTTCGGTCATGTCAAGTCCTCTAATTATGCGAACATGTTCATGTGACGTCTCATTCAATCTCGCCCCACCATTAATGAGATTTAAAAAAAAAAGGGGGCAAAATTGAGGAAGGCATGATTGAGTTACCCTCAACCTGAAGAGCATCTTCGCCGTAGCCAAGCTGGACCAAACCATGTTAAAAATTCCATTCCACCAGCCAATAACAACGAGACACGTGTCCTCTCTTGCCCTTCCATGCTCGTAATTTTAAGTCGCAACTGCCAAAATACCTTGTAACCCCCTCCCTCCGCCCCTCCCAAGAGGAAGCGCGAAGTCAACGTCAGCGTCAGCGTCAACGCGCCACCGATCAACGGTCCTTCCACCAAATGCAACTCCTACTTGGGATTTGTCATCATCCTCTGCAAGAATTCACCTCTCTCCTCTCGCGCAGCTTCTTCCTTTCCTTCTTCCTTCTCCATCCGTCGTCACGCTTCAAGCTGCCGGAGATGAATCTTTTGGGCAAGGCCCTCAAATACCTGTACTCCCATTGCTGGCAGCCGGCCGTCTTCGGCGACTCCGACTCCCTCGGCCCTCACGGCGTCTCTGCCGCGACCGTCGGCGTCTCGGCTCTCGCCCAAGACCTGCTCAGCTTCGACATCACCTCCAAGGCAAGCTCTTTTCCCTGATATTGGTGACCTGTTCACTCTCATCTCGGGGTTGAGATTGGAGTAGGATGGAAAATGTGCGCGACTTTTTTCTCCTGTTCTTTGCTTTTTTCTTCTTATACTGTCGAGTGCCTGAAGGTTCCTGAGGGGCTAAGCAACCATGTGGTTTCTTCCAGGAAAGCTCAAGCTAGTTGGTAAATTGTTTTGCTTTACACTTACAGTACTCTTCACTTTCTCGAAATGGGATTCTGCTCTGTCCTGAAGAAATTAGCTTGATATCATAATCTTAAAGTTCAGCGTTTTTGTTTTTGCTGCTGCAACTATTTACTTAAAATGAAGGTATAGAAAGCTATCGGTGGCATGGAGAGAATCAAATCCACCTCCAAAAACACCTGAAGAAGCATCAAGGCTTGTTGTCCAGACCCTGAAGAAACACCACAAGGCTGATGTTGAGGTAAATCAACCAAAAATAAGTGAAAATCTTGGGTTTTTCATTAGCTTTTCGCTCCCATTATCCTCAGGGGAATGAAGGAGGTGATTGTTCTTCACTTTCTCTAATTTTTGGCTGTTGTACTTCATCTGATGCGGTAGGGTTTATTGGCATTCTATGGCCTACCTCTTGCTCCCACCTTGGTTGAGACCACAGCCGAAGTTCCAGCAGCGTTGCCTCAAGGAGTGAAGTTTGAGTTTCGCACGATTCCAGTTATGAACCCAAAACTTCCTCAACACTCTATAATCTCTTTCTGTATATTTGCTCTGTAGCATCTTCTGAATATCTTCAATTTTTTTGCTATGTGAGCAAGCATTTCACTGATTAACTTAGAAAAGCTGCAGAGCTGCTACTATACAGCACCAGAAGCTACGAGTGTAACATCAGTATCATCACCTGCAAGTGCGGCAACTATAACAAGTTCCAGTTCCTACAGACCTCCAAGTATTGAGTCAACACAAAATTTGCTAGCTTAAACATCAATGAATCTATAAAACACGTCATTTTGTCTTCTAGACAAGATATCCAATTCCAACTCACTATCCCAACTCTGGACAAATCTAACAACACCACATCTCCTATAAGCATCAGCCCATGAAGAAATGATCTCTAGACTCAGAGTGAAGTTCACAACATATACAGCTGTCATACAATCTTCTGAATATCTTCAGTAAACTTTTACCAGGTGGATGCAAGATGTGTGACAGATGGGGACGGCATCACCGTGTACGTTAGCACTTCCGATCCAAGAGAATCATGCTTGGTCCCACAAGAAGTCCAGATCGCAGTCGTCGAAAGATCAGAAGCCCGTGCTCAGAGGGACTTCACTCGTGCAGATGCACTGCACGAAAGTATTATTGAAGCTGGATATCGGTATGTTATCCTGATTGCAATATAAACAGTCACGATTTTCGTCTGTCACAGTTCTTCTATCCCTGCACGAGTAATTCACTGGTTGATCATAGTCGTCTATCTGCAGGGTAATAAATGTTCAGAATGAGGAAGTCCTTGCTCGGAAGTACCGAATTCGGCTCAGGTAAAACTAGGCATTTGATGCATTCCAATTGGCAAATTTCCCTGTTTATTCTTCCAAGAACAATTGCCTTATGAAACAGGGGGATAGATGCTCCAGAGGGTGAGATGCCATACGGCAAAGAGGCTAAGGACGAGCTTGCAAAGATTGTTGAAGGAAAGTGTTTGAGAGTTCTTGTGTATGAAGAAGATCGATACGGCCGGAGCGTAGGAGATATATACTGCAACGGCAACTTTGTACAGGTAAACCGAAGTTCCCCCTAGCCTCGACTTTTTGACAAGTAATTTCAACGGCCTACGAGTCATCAGTCAGGAAATTTAGTCAGGCCGAGGCGAGAAAGACAGTTTAATGACTGAACATATTAGGATAAAGACTAATGAATCAAACTGGCTTTACGCTCAATCAATCTCCTCTTTTGTTTTCTAAACTGAAACTTCATTTCATGGTTGGACTTGGGCAGAAAGCTTAACTGAACCATAGCTTAATGCTTTGGGGGAGGTCAGGCTGGACGAGCAAAAGCCCGCCCAATGAGCAGGAATAGCAAATGCAAATTTGCCATAGGAACAATGTCATCTAGGATTACATACCAGCATGTTTGTTGAGCTGCTTCTGTAATCACACTCT
Organism: Syzygium grande; assembly: GCA_024733475.1. Classification (NCBI taxonomy): domain Eukaryota; kingdom Viridiplantae; phylum Streptophyta; class Magnoliopsida; order Myrtales; family Myrtaceae; genus Syzygium; species Syzygium grande. The sequence goes on from JAMXDD010000011.1 coordinate 11,510,857, forward strand.
ATTGTCAGTTCCAATTTTTCCTGTACAATTCCTCAATTTATTTCCACCTCCAACCACAGGAGTTGATGCTCAAGAAAGGGATGGCGTGGCATTACACAGCCTACGACAAACGTGCAGAGCTTGCAAAGGTAGCCTACTGATTCTTCTTATTGCTGTACCCGATTATATGTGATATGAAATCTGTCTTGAATGTTGCATGAGCAGTGGGAGAAGAATGCACGGGCAAGGCGCGTAGGTTTGTGGGCTTCACCAAATCCTGAGGAGCCATGGGAATGGAGGAAGAATAAACGAGAGGGGAGATGACTTCACCCGAGTCTGATTCAGCCTTTGGCATTCTGGGGAAATGCAGCTGGCCAAGTGGTGATGTAGTGGGACTACAATCTATTCGTAGCTTTCCGACTGATATAGAGAAGAATGTGCTTTATCATCTGGTGTGTGTATGCTAATGTAGTGCAAAAGCTGGAACAGCCTTAGCCAAATCATCATGTAAAGATCAGTGAAGGATCTAATGTACGAAGCTCTGTTTGTTCAACGGGGTCGTGGAAGGTGTAGCTATGATTAAACATTGATAATGCCGAAAATGAATCGTTAGAAAATCGCAGGAATGCAAAGTCACTCAATGCGTCAAAAAGGACGCCGTTACATATCGAAAGCATGCAAGGTGCTGGTCTAGGATTTCGTGAAGGGGAACTATATTCAGAGAAAACATGCTAAAGAGAGTAAATCGTGGCTAGTGAAAGATGAACAATGATCAACAAGACTGCAAGTTAAAGAAAGCCCGGTTTCATGTGGAAGGATGACTAATTCTGCTTTTTAGAGAGATGTCACCTTCTTTTTTTCTTTTGGTTTTTAAATGGGATCCGAATGACATCTGTGGCAGATTAATTTGACTGGCAATGGCATGCACTGCTCCAAACTTTGATACAAATATCGGTGCCCGAACAGTACACAGAAATTGTCGCATAAATTCGGAGCTCCATTGATCACAACTATTTTGATCATTTCTCGATGACTTGAACGGGCATAGTACATTGAAAAGCTTAATGGTCGTAGCACTGGAGGTCTCTCAGACCAAATAGACCAACGACAAAGAGCGGTTAGGCCCTCACTAGCTGAAAATACCCGTAACCTAATTCGACAGCAAACTTGCTCATTGGAATCATTGTACGGTCCATTGCCATTAAAAAATGGAAAACAGCTCGATGGGATTTCTAATCTGATTAGCCAAAGAAGGTACTAGCTGTTCGATTGTCTTATGGGTTATCCCTAAATCAATTTATCTTGAGCATTTCAGGTTAAATATGATCCTTAGCAAAAGTGCTTGAAAATATATAAAGTACTCAACGAAAATGGAATCCTACGAACGATAGCGATATGAGTAGAATCTAAGTGGGAGGCCCAACGTCAAGCCTTCGCCCATGAGACTACTCACCAAATCATGTAAAGGCGAGCCTAAAACCTTTTAAAAACAAACGAAGCCCAAAATGAATGATTTGAATTTGTTTTTTTCTAAAAATGATTGCTTGAAACAATTAGTTAATGAAAATGTTTTAGTTGTCTATAATAATTTATTTCTAAATATTTTCGTGAACGATAGAAATATTTTTTGTTTATTTATTTTTAGAAGCTGTACAAGCAATTATTTTTTGAAATTATTTTTTATAGATAATTAATTTTTTGCTAAACAAATACACCCTGAATGTCGGGATTATGTGCATAATATCATATAACTTTATATTTTCAAAGTATATTTAATGATGCTTAATAAGTTTTTTTTTTTTCGAATGCTTAATAAGTTCACTAGGGACACTTTCAACATTTTCCACTTTGAAATTCTAAACTTGCTTGTCGGTGAGGGTCGCCGGCCCCTGGCCGGGTCCCGGCGACACCTGCCATCCCCCCACCCTCGTTGGCCCTGCCCGACGATGGTGGGGCGGCGATGGTAGCAAGGAGGGGAAGCCCTCCCTCCCCGCCTGTCCTCCTCTTTTTTAAAAAAATTTAATTTAAATAAAATTAGTATTAAAAATTAAATTTGGGCCAAAACGATTTTGTTTTAGTCACGTCATCGCCACATATGAGAGAGAAAATATTAAAATTAGCCAAGTGCTTCAAAAAGATAGCCACAGTTTAATGGAAAAAAAGAGAATGATCGTATCTTCAATTAAATTAGGAGTGACTAGTGGCAATGCAACATGCTCGTTACGTGTGAAGGGAGAAATCGGTTTTTGGATATATAATAACCAGTCATGAATGATGTGTGAATTGAGTGATTTGTTGATGAAGAGATTCTACTGGGTAGTTTCAATTTTTCATGCAAAAAAAAAAAAAAGATAGTTTTGGAAGAATGTATATTTTGATTTTTAGAAAAATGTGAAAACTTTCTTTTTGATAATTCATACGCATGGGCATGGAGACCTAACTACTGGAAACTGGAAAGCTCGTGGAATACCCTGCAAATTTATGAACTGATTAAATCTAGACATTTGCTAAAATTGAGGAATGAGTTTTCACATTGATATTCACCTATGCTTGAGTGAATTCTTTCATAAAGGACACAATAGTTGAAGTCCGTAGGGAGGCCTTTCCAAACAGAGCTGCCACTTGTTTTTTTTATATAATAAATAGCAGAGATTTTTTTATTGTAAGGGGCTAGAAATGTGATCTGGAAGCTCACATGGTTTACTACAACTTTTATGGTGCCTTTTTTTGGCCAACTTTAGTGTCCATACGACACTTCAATTCCATCGCAAATATACTGAATTATTAAAACTTGTTACTCATACGGATAGAGATTCCAGCGCAGATATATCGAATTATAAAAATTTTACTCATACGAATATAGAATTATAAAAGCTATATGTTATATGAGTATCTAATTATCTCTAATACTTAACATTAGAGGTGGCAAAATGGGTCAATAGCCCATATAGTAACTCATATTTAATGATTGTGGATCATAAATGGGTTGGCTTTAGTTTTGATAGTAAACTTAAATGGATCATAAATGTGTTGCTTGTTGACTAAATGGGTCTTAAATGTGTATTAAATTAGTCATAAATGGGTTACATAACAATCTTAACTAAATCAGAAACAAGTCATTATTTTATTTTATTTTATTTCTTAATTTTCTGAATTTTTATTTTTTAAATATTTTTATTTTTATTTTTTTTTTTCTTTCTTCTTCTTCCTCTGGTTGGTGCCCCATGCGGCGACGCCAGCGATCGGCCCAAGCGAGGGCGAGCTCATGGGGAGGCCAGCGAAGCTCAAGTTCGCCGATATGTGAGGCCTCGGCCTTGCCAAGCTCTGGCGAGCCTCGAGCTTGCCGTGGCTAGCCACTGACGAAGGAAGAAGAAAAAAGAAAAAAAAAGAAAAAAAGGAAAAAATAAAAGAAAAGAAAAATAATTAAAACATGATTTATAAAATTAAAAATTATTAAAATGAGTGCACAGAGGAAAATCAAATCATATTTTTCATACCAAATGATGAAAATTATTTTTTAGTTCATTTTCTGATTTCAGCCAAATATTGGAAAAACAAATGACTTCCTAGAATATATTTTCCAGAAATATCGCATTTCTTGCGAAACAAACGAAACCTCAATTTAAAATATATATATATATATAAATTGTCAATTAGATTTGTATTACATAAAAATATTTTAACAATACAATTTTTTTAAAAAAATCATAACATACAAGTTTTCTTAGATTTAGTCAAATTGGTCGGATCTAGTATAGGTTGAGTATCAGTCGGGTTGGGTATGGGTCGAAAAATTTACATTGCGATAAATGGGTTATAAACGGGTTAAATGAGTCAATTTAAATCGGACTATTTATGACCCAACACAACCCCAACCCGACCCACCCTTTTGACATATCTACCTAACGTGAAAGTTTTGTATGGAGCAATCTATCATAGAAGAACTGACAAAGCACATGTCTTGGGTGAAATGGATCTCACATGGATTCCATGATATTGAGGATCGAGATTCATTCGATTCATTTGGGTTGGATCTAAACTATAACTTTCTCTAATCATCCCATCCCTTTCATTTGCTGGCTGTCATGTGCGGAATGCTAGTGTAGAATGTAGGGCATGTCGATTGCTTCCCAAACCAACAATGCAACATACCATTTTATCTTTACTAATACGTCTATGAAGTAGAAATACATGCTCGCATAGACTTAGATTTGCTCTCCCGAACCGAGATAAAAGTTTTCAATTTTAATTCAAAAGTAAATGATATATACGTGCTTATAAGTTGTTCAAAATTTTGCGTCTCGTTCATAAGTGTTGGTAATTTGTTCAATAAGTATCGTTGGACACTGATTTTAAAGTTAATACATAACAATAATCAGACATTAGTACCACCCGCCTGGGTGGCGCTGCTGGAGCGCGCACTCTTCCTCTCGCAAAAAGTTGAGTGTTCGAATCCCGGGCGCCGCAAGGTGACTTAACCGGTGGCACGTGTGTGGTGGCTAGCACATGTCGCCCCCAGGGTTTACTCCCCGGCTGCCGGCCGTGCGGGGGTTCCCTGGGTTACCAAAAAAAAAAAAATAATAATAATCAGACATTAGCAAGAATGTTCCTCTTTAGCCCAAAGCAATGAAGTGCTTTAAGAATCGAACAGCTTTTACCGCTGAGCTCGCCTCCACTGTCGCAAAAGACATAAAAGAAGCAAAGATAAAGAAGCTGCATCTGGCCAAGCTAATCTTATTTAAAGTTGGCATGCTGTCGTCGGACGCTGATTCTTAGAAAGGGCACGTGGAAAAGGACTTTTTAAAGCGAACGCGAAAAAGGAAAAGGAAAAGAACAAAAAAGGGAAAGCGGCTGTGCGGACACGTTTCGAGAAGCTACTGGTTCCCTTTCTCGAAACGTGCGAGGAAACCAGCGATCGCAGGTTTGCTAAGGGCGACGCTTGACGCATCGTCCGTACACTCGGGAAGAAGTTGATGCATGCACGGTGGAAAACAGCGGTGCGTGCACGTTTCGAGAAGCTACTGGTCCGCTCTCTACTGACCTGGCAAGAGTAACCATACCGACACGTGTCAGATGAGGAGGATTGAATACACAGTATTCCCGTGAGGTGCGATGTAGCGGAGAAGTGACCTCGGGGTACAGTATTAACTTTGGAACTCATTTGAACCAATTAAATAAATTTTAAAATTTAATTACACTTTGTACAAGATTTAGTACTTAATTAAACTTTCGTAATAATTTTTAGGACTTTTAGTGAACATATCCTCTTTTCGATTCCACCGAACCAAATTCACTGACACTAGATTAAACCCGAAGTGAATTTGCAAATATTAATAAGGCCGAAGCGTAAGTAAGACACCAAAGGGTAGGAAGATCGTATTGAATATCGATGTCCCACCTCTAACCATGGAGAAAAGAAAAACGGGTCTAGTCGGATCGAGTCCTCCAATCGTGGGAACATGTTCATGTGATGTCTCATTCAATCTCACTCCAACATTAACGGGACTTAAAAAAAAGGCAAAATTGAGGAAGGCATGATTGTGTCAACCTAATAAAATAAGGGTTAATACCACGAAAAACTCTAAACTGGTACACTTGTGACAATTTTACTCTGAACTATTTTTTTAACCACAAAAAATCCCAAACTGGTATACCTGTGACAAATTTACCCCGAACTATTTTTTTAACCATCAAAAACTCCAAACTGGTACACTTGTGATAATTTTACCCCGAACTATTTCTTTGACCACCAAAAACCCCATACTGGTACACCTGTGATAATTTTACCTCCGAACTAATTTTTTAAGTACTAAAAATCCTAAACTAGTACATTTATGACAAATTTATCATCTGTTTGTGTCCGTTAAATTATACTAATATCACGAAAAATCACAAATTGGCAAATTTGTGACAAACAGAGGGATAAAACCCAAAATCAGTACACATGTCAATTACTACGTGTCATTAAACTTAGCAATTTGACAGTAAAATTTAACGGAAACTAACGGAGAGTAAATTTGTCACAGGTGTACCAGTCTGGGGTTTTTGGTGGTCAAAAAAAATAGTCCAAGGGTAAAATTGTCACAGGTATACCAGTATGGGAGTTTTTATAGTAAAAAAAATAGTTCGGGGTAAAATTGTCACAAGTGTACCAGTTTAGGGTTTTTTATGGTCACAAAAATAATTTGGGGTAAATTTATCACATAGGTGTATCAGTTTAGGATTTTTCGTGATGTTAACCCATAAAATAAAGATGAACATTGAAGAGCATCTTCGCCGTAGTGAAGCTGGACCAAACTTTGGTAAAAGTTTCACGCTACCAACCAATAACAACGTGAGACATTCTGTCTCTCCCTTTGATGCTTGTACTTTAGGCGGAAAAATAATATTAACAGTTTCTTAACTTTGATTTAATATATAATGTGGTCGCCAAATTTTAACTCAATGTGTAATGTAATCCTTCGACTTGTAATTTGTTCAATATTTTTCATGAATTGTATATGTTCAATTTAATCCGCAAACTATGTGAAAATATTCAATATGAAAATATTCAACATATATTGAATATTTTCACATAATTTGAGACTATATTGAACATGTACTAAAAGTGTAGGGACCATATTGAATATTAAGATAAAGTTTAGGAATTACATTGAATAAATTAAAAATTTAATAACTACATTATATATTAAAGTTCATAAATTGATTGTGTGATTTTCCTCTATTTAAGCTCGGAACTGCCAACTGCCTATGGATCCTCTGCGCCCCCCCTAAGGAAGCTCAAAGTCATCGTCAACGCGCCACCAATCAACGGCTCCTTTGTCATCCTCTGCCAAAGTTCATCTCTCTCCCAGCTTCTTTCTTCCTTCCTTCTCCATCGTCGTCGCGCTTCAAGCTGCCGGAGATGAATCTTTTGGGCAAGGCCCTCAAATACCTGTGCTCCCATTGCTGGCAGCCGGCCATCTTCGGCGACTCCGACTCCCTCGGCCCTCACAGCATCTCTGCCGCAACCGACGGGGTCTCAGCTCTTGGCCAAGACCTGCTCAACTTGGAAATCACCTCCAAGGCAAGCTCTTTTCCCTGATACTGGTGACCGAGTCATACTCTCATTTCGGGGTTGAGATTGGAGTAGCATGAATATGTGTGCAACTTTTTTCTCCTGTTCTTTGTTTTCTTCTTCTTATACTGTTGAGTGTCTGAAGGTTCCTGAGGGGCTAAGCAACCATGTGGTTTCTTCCAGGAAAGCTCAAACTCGTTGGTAAATTGTTTTGCTTTACACTTACAGTACTCTAAGTTTCTTTTGAAATGGGATTCTGCTCTGTCCTGAAGAAATTAGATTGATATCACAATCTTAAAGTTCAAAATTTATATTTTGGTTGCTGCAACTTTTAAATGAAAATGAAGGTATAGAAAGCTAGTAGTGGCATGGAAAGAATCAAATCCACCTCCAAAAACACCTGAAGAAGCATCAACGCTTGTTCTCCAGACCCTGAAGAAACACCAGAAGGCTGATGTTGAGGTAAATCAACCAAAAAAAAGTCAAAATCTTGGATTTTTTTCATTAGCTTTTCACTTCCATTATCCTCAGGGGATTTAAGGAGCCGATTGTTTTCACTTTTTCTAATTTTAGGCTGTTGTACTTTGTCTGATGTGGTAGGGTTTATTGGCATTCTATGGTCTACCTCTTCCGCACACCCTGGTTGAGACGGCAGGTGAAGTTCCATTGGCATTGCCTCCAGGAGTGAAGTTTGAGTTTCACACACTTCGAGTTATGAACCAAAACTTCCTCAACACTCCATAATCTCTTTCTGTGTATTTGTCTGTGGCATCTTCTGAATATCTTCAATTCTTTTTGCTATGTAAGCAAGCAAATCATTGATTAACTTAAAAGAGCTGCTACAACATAGCACCGGCAGCTACAAGTGTAACATCAGTATCATCACCTGCAAGTGCAGCAACTATAACAAGTTCCAGTTCCTACAGACCTCCAAGTATTGAGTCAACACAAAATTTGCTAGCTTAAACATCACTGAATCTATACAACACGTCGTTTTGTCTTCTAGACAAGATATCCAATTCCAACTCACTATCCCAACTCTGACAAATCTAACAACACCACATCTCCTATAAGCATCAGCCCATGAAGAAATGATCTCTAGACTCAGAGTGAAGTTCACAACATATACAGCTGTCATACAATCTTCTGAATATCTTCAGTAAACTTTTACCAGGTGGATGCAAGATGTGTGACGGATGGGGACGGCATCACCGTGTACGTTAGCACTTCCGATCCGAGAGAATCATGCTTGGTCCCACAAGAAGTCCGGATCTCAGTCATCGAAAGATCAGAAGCCCATGCTCAGGGGGACCTCACTCGTGCAGATGCACTGCACAAAAGTATTATTGAAGCTGGATATCGGTATGTTATCCTGATCGCAATATAAACAGTCACAATTATCGTCTGTCACATTTCTTCTATCCCTGCACGAGTAATTCACTGGTTGATCATAGTTGTCTATCTGTAGGGTAATAAATGTTCAGAATGAGGAAGTCCTTGCTCGGAAGTACCGAATTCGGCTAAGGTAAAACCAGGCATTTGATGCATTCTAATTGGCAAATTTTTCTGTCTATTCTTCCAAGTACTATTGCCTCATGAAACAGGGGGATAGATGCTCCAGAGGGTGAGATGCCATACGGCAAAGAGGCTAAGGACGAGCTTGCAAAGATTGTTGAAGGAAAGTGTTTGAGAGTTCTTGTGTATGGAGAAGATCGATACGGCCGGAGCGTAGGAGATATATACTGCAACGGCATCTTTGTACAGGTAAACCCGACTTCTCCCTAGCCTCAACTTTTTGACTAGTATATTCAGTGGCCTACGAATCATCAATCAGGAATTTTAATCAGACCAAGGCGAGTAAGACGAGCTAAATGACCGAACATGCTTGAACAAAGACTAATGAATCAAACTGGCTTTACGCTCAATCAATCTCTTTTCTTTTGTTTTCTAAACGGAAACTTCATTTCATGGTTGGACTTGGGCAGACAGCTGAACTGAACCATAGCTTAATGCTTTGGGGGAGGTCAAGCTTGACGAGCCAAAGCCTGCCCATTGAGCAGGAATAGCAAACGCAAATTTGCCATACCAACATTGGCTTCTAGTGATTATATACCAGCATGTTTGTTGAGCCGCTTCCGTAATCGCACTCTATTGTCAGTTCCACTTTTTCCTGTGCAATTCCTCGAGTCATTTCCATCTCCAACCACAGGAGTTGATGCTCAAGAAAGGGATGGCGTGGCATTACACAGCCTACGACAAACGTGCAGAGCTTGCAAAGGTAGCCTACTGATTCTTCGTATTGCTGTACCCGGCTATATGTGATCTGAAATCTGTCTTGAATGTTGCATGAGCAGTGGGAGAAGAATGCACGGGCAAGGCGCGTAGGTTTGTGGGCTTCACCAAATCCTGAGGAGCCATGGGAATGGAGGAAGAATAAACGAGAGGGGATGTCACGACCTTACCTCGGTGGTGCACCATCTAGGGCTTCGGCTAATGGATTACTAATGGATTATTAAGTCGAATATATAGTCTAAGCCCTTCCGGAATATATAGTCTTCTACCAATTCGCAAATATATAGTCTAAGCCAACTTAGCGGAATAAATAGTCTTAGCGATCTTAGCTCTACCAATTCGCGAATATATAATCCTAGCGATCTTAGCTCTATCAATTTGCTCCACCAGTTTGCGAATACATAATACAAGCCAAATTAGCTCTACCAATTCGCGATTATTAAGTCTAAGCCAAATTCGAGCCCTCCCAAGCTTTATCAATTCGCGATGTAGGGTTAAGTTCTCAACATGTAAATATTTTTATATTGAAGTCGCCACTAATCTATTTGCAATGGGCCGATTAGAAACCCAAATAAAACATAAGGAGATATGTTTTATAGATTTTGAGTGTGAGGACTTTGTTACGCCAGATTTAATCTAACGCCCTTTTGGAATCTTTTCTTTTCAAAAAAAATGTTTAAGCAGGTAGTTTGGATCCATTTTATTACCTAGTTGCTAACATATGAGATGACCATACGGGTGCATAATTCACCAATTTAACACCCAGAAAGCAGTAAATAAATTACTAGTTTAGGAGAATAACGTACCTTTAACAGCATAAACATTTACATTATTAGCTAGAAAATCACACAGACAGTTCTATTATGATTTCTAATTAACAAGCAGTTCACTCGATATATATATTTTTGGGTTTTCTCTTGATTAAATGAAAACTAACCTACGTACCATGACGTGTGAAGTATGACATGCGATTAATTAAACCTAGCATGAAAACTATATGACATGCGATTAAATGAATCTAATTCTAATGACAGGCAAATGAGGTATTTTTAGTGTTTTTCAATAAAATTCGGAATTAAAATTTATCTAAATTCAACATTCAATGTACTCTAGAAAGACAATTTAACTTATTCAAAAATGACTTCTTTTTGGAATTTTTTTGCGAAAATTCGAAATTAGAAATCACCTTAAATTAACCATCAAGATTAAGATAATGTATAAATTAAACTAGGAAATAAATTACTTTAAATCCTAATTTACATTGGAAAATTATCCTATCTTTCTAGCAAATCTAGGCTATCCTATTCTATTCAAAGCAAGTTATATAAACACATCCTAAGCATGCATAATAATAAAAAAAAATGATTCAATTCCTAACTAATCTTTTTGGGATTTTCTTTTAAAGGAAATAAAATCAAATAGATAGATAACCACCACGATCGAAATTAATCCACGCGATCCGCAATATTTGTTTTATCATCTTCAAATTAGGAAAACGACTCTGGCTAGTGATCATATCCACAGGATTGTGGATATTGATGGAAAGCCGACCATTTGAATTTGAAAAAGGAATAAAATCTGTTATCGTATTCGAGTGATTATGGATAAGATAACGATTTCTGCACCACCTTGTATCATACCTTGCCTCAAGGTCAATATCAAATAATCATCCAGGTAAGTTGCCAAATTAGGAAAAAATTCCTAATTTAAGCTCCGTTCGTTTGGCGGAAAATATTCTCCTTTTGGAAATTATTTTCCCAGAATTCATTTTCCTGAAAAATGTTTTCCAATAACACATTTTTTTGGTGTTCGGCTAAAATCTAAAAAAGTTTCGGAAAATATTTTTTGGTGTTCGGCGACTGCCGATCCGGCGGCGTTCGGTGACGGTGGCGGCGGATGGCGATCGGCGGCGGCGACCAGCGGCCGGCGGCGGCGGCGCATTGGTGGCGGCGAGAGGTGATGGGTGGCGGTGGCGGCGGGGGCGGCGGCAGGCGGCGACCTGCGGATGTGGCGACCGGCGGCTAACGGCGGTGCCGGTGATCAACTTCATTCCACGGAAAATATTTTTTTTAACTATTTTAACTATTTTAAATGCTCTTAATCTATATGCAATTTAACTAATTTTTTTTTTCTAGAGACCAGGATCGATCCCTAATTCTTATGTAACGAACGATTAATTGTGTCGCCAAAGTTTAGGTATCAACAGGAGAGATGACTTCACCCCCTTTTGATTCAGCCTTTTCGCATTATAGGGAAATGCAGCTGGCCAAGTGTTGATGTACAGGGACTACGATCTACTCGTAGCTTTCCGACTGATATAGAGAAGAATATGCTTTATCATCTGTTGTGTGTATGCTAATCTAATGCAACAGCTCGAATAGCCTTAGCCAAATCATCATATAAGACCAATGAAGGACCTAATGTACGAAGCTCTGCTTGTTTCATTCGGTTTTTCATTCGGTTGTGGAAGGTGTAGCTACGATTAAACATTGATAATGCCGAAAATAAATCCTCAGAAAATCACATGGATCCAAAGTCACTCAATGCATCAAAAAGGATCCCATTACATATCAAAAGCACGCAAGGTGCGCCAGTCTAGGATTTCGTGAAGGTAACTATACGAAGAGAAAACATGCAAGAGAGGATAAATCGTGGCTCGGGAAAGATAAACAATGATCAACAAAACTGCAAGTGAAAGAAAGCCTGGTGTCATGTGGAAGGATGACTATTTCTGCTTTTCACAGAGATCTTGCCTTCTTTTTTTCTTTTGGTTTCTCATGGAATCCAAATGGCATTTGGGGTAGATGAATTACATTGGGGATAATGACACAAATAGTCTCTGAACTTTGACCTAATGTACAATATGGTCTATGTTCTTTAAATTTGTTTAATGTGGTCCTTGTGGAACAGCATTGGACATTTTCATATAACTTATGGACTAGTTTAAATATGTACCAAAAGTTTAGGGGCCACATTATACATTTAGTCAAAGTTCAAAGACCATTTATATCATTTTATCTTACATTGGCAATGGCATGCACTGCTCCAAACTTTGATACAAATATCGGTGCCCAAAAAAGACAGAAAAATTGTCACATAAACTTGAAGCTCCATTGATCACAGCTATTAGATCATTTCTCGATGACTTGAACGGGCTTAGCACATCGAAAAGCTTCATGGTCATAGAACTGACGACAAAGAGCGGTCAGGCCCTCACTAGCTGACAATACCCATAACCTAATTCAACAGCAAACTTGCTCATTGGAATCTTTGTACGGTCCATTGCCATTAAAAAATGGAATACAGCTCAATGGGATTTCTAATCTGATTAACCAAAGAAGGTACTAGCTATTGGATTGTCTTAAGGGTTATCCCTCAATCAATAATTAATCACGAGCATTTCACGTTAAATATAATTCTTCAAAAAAGTGATTGAAAATAAGTACTTAAGGAAAATGGAATCCCCAACACGATAGTGATATGAGTAGAATTCTAATGGGCCCACACTCTAACCAGGGCCCAACATCACGCCTCGGCCCATGAGACTTTACTCACCAAATCATGTAAAGGTGAGCCTAAAACCTTTTAAAAACAAACGAAGCCCAAAATAAATGATTTGAAAGACATTTTTTTTAAAATGATCACTTAAAATATAATCATTGAAAATATTCTCCTTATCGATAATAATTTATTTTTAATTATTTCGTGAACGATGGAAAAAATTTCCGTTCATTCATTTTTATGAGCAATACAAGATATCATTTTTTAAACTATTTTTTACATAATTTATATATTCCACAAAACAAACACATCCTAAATGTTAGAATCATGCACATAATGTCATATAACTTTATATTTTCAAAGTATATTTGATTATGCTTAATAAGTTTTTTTGTTGAGTGCTTAATAAGTTCACTAGGAACACTTTTAACATTTTTTGCTTCGAAAATGCGCTCTAAGATCGCATGTGAGATGTCAGTCGGCATGGTACCAATTTACTCACCACAAATTAAACCCGAAATAAATTTGCACGCATTAACAAGGCCAAAACTTGATTAAGATGAAAATGACACTACAAAAAAATAAGGATTTAGCCACAAAAATTAGCGACGAAAAATTTTTCGTCACTAATTTGCGATAAAAAAAAATTCGTCGCTAATTTGTGACGAAAAATTATTCGTCGCTAATTTGCAACAGAATTTGTGACAAAAAAAAAATTCATTGCTACTTTGCGACGGAATTTGCGACGAAAAAAAATTCGTTGCTAATTTGCGAATAAAAATTATCTTTGGCTAATTTGCAACGGAATTAGCGATGAAAAAAAAATTCGTGACTATTTAGCCACGGATTTAGCCACGAAAATAAACTCTCATTTCACTTTCTCAACTATTTTTAATTTCGTTGCTAAATCCGTGACTTGTGACGGAATTTGCGACGAAAAATAAATTCGTGGCTAAATAACCACGGATTTAGTCACGAAAATAAACTCTCGCTTCACTTTCCCAATTATTTTTAATTTCGTGGCTAAATCCGTGGCTTTAGTCATGAAAATAAACTCTTACTTCACTTTTCTGACTATTTTTTATTTTCGTGACTACACGGATTAAAATTCGTCGCGAAATTACACTATAAAAAGTAAATTGAGCCACGGAAAATTAGCGACAGAAAAAAAAAAATCCATCGCTAATTTGCGATGGACAAAGAAGTCCATCGCAACGTCACTGAAATTCGCTGAAATTTCCTAAAAGGGCTAATACCACGAAAAACCCTAAACTGGTACACTTGTAACAATTTTACCCCAAACTATTTTTTTGACCATAAAAAACTCCAAACTGGTACACCTGTGACAATTTTATCCCGAACTATTTTTTTGACCACCAAAAACCCCAAATTGGTATACATGTGACAATTTTACCTCAAACTAATTTTTTAATATTATTTTTTTATTTTTCGAATTTTTTTATTAAATTTTTATTTTTTCTTTACTTTTTTTTTCTTTTCTCTTTAACCTCCGGCGGTCGCCGGACCGGATTTGGCCGGAGGCGGGCGGGCGAGGTCTGCCCCACCCACCGCTGGCGAGGGCCCGGCCCCGCCGGCCGCTAGCGAGGCACGACCTCACCACCAGGTCGGCCTCGCTTTAACGCCGGTGGAGGTCGTGCCTCACCTGCGGCCGGTGGGGCGGGCCCTCGCCCAATCGTCGGGCGGGCGACCGCCGCTTCTCCCGCCGGTCCCGGTTCAACGATCAATCGGAGGTTAAAGAGAAAAAAAAAAAAAGAACAGAAAAAATAAAAATTTAATAAAAAAATTCGAAAAAATAAAAAATAATACTAAAAAATTAGTTCAGGGTAAAATTGTTACATGTATACCAGTTTGGGGTTTTTGATGGTCAAAAAATAGTTCGGAGTAAAATTGTCACAAGTGTACCAGTTTGGGGTTTTTTATGATCAAAAAAATAGTTTGGGGTAAAATTGTCATAAATGTACCAGTTTAGGGTTTTTCGTGGTATTAAACCTTCCTAAAATGGTTTCGATTTTGGTCGAGCGAGATTAGCAAGGATCATGTAGGCGGGGCTCTCTCTCTCTCTCTCTCTCTCTCGGTTTGTAGTTTGCTTGAATTTTTTTGTGAGAAAAAATTGTAGCTTTTATGTCGTGAGGGCTTGTGATGCTTGTTTCATGGAATTGCTGTTCAATGTTATTCATTTTCTTGCTCGTGTGCTGTTGGGTTTGTGGTGGTCTGAATTCGCTCGCTGTTTTCTGGGTGGGTTTTTGGTTGTGACGTCTTAGGGTAATTGGGGCGTAATCGTCGAGGCGGCACGTGGTTTTGGGGGGTTTTTAGTTGAGTAGTTGCTAACTTTGTTGGGAAAAACGTAGTTGTAGGATAGTTCGTGTTTGTGCTATTCTGGGTTCTGGTTCGAATTTGTTTTGCTGTTATGCGCTCATTTAGGTGGCTATGTGTGTGTGTCTGTCTGTCTATCTGTCTGTCTTTTGCAATCTGGTATACTAGCAGACTTATTTTTGCTCAGCATTGCCAGTCACTACCTTTGGGTGTGTGAATTATGTCCAGTGGTGACAATATGTCCCTTTGTTTGATGGTTACTGCGGACGGTGACTTAGCCATCTTAATTGCTAAAAGTTTTCTCTCGACTTGCTGGTGGGTTTGGGGGGACGACTGAGAATATCAAACTGCTCTTTTGGAGGCGAGCTGTAGAGCTGAGAGGTTATTCAAATTAGAGTAACATTAAATTTGTAAAGATGATCTACTAAATTGATTTACTAAGTTATGTTATAGACTGTAGCTGAGCTTGCGAACAAGGAGGCCATATTCAACATTAAGTAGAACTCTCCTGCATCAGTCAGTGAACCAATTTAGTGGACTACTAGTCTTTAGATACCTGGCATTATTCTCTAAATTATCTCAAGAGCTTCTCTATTGGGAGTGGTGTGTAGATGGTTTTGGTTGAAGGTTGTGGCTTTGGGGATTCAATCGGAGAGTTGCAACTCAAGATATTTTAGATATTTTCACCATTGGTTGATGACCATAGCCTATTGCATTCGTGTATGATTGGTTTCTTATGTCTTTTTTTTGCTAGACTATAATTGGTTATAGGTTTCCAGTTGGATCCAATTGTTAACAAGGCTGCTTTATACTTGTGATGTGTTCTTATAAAATCAGAGTTTTGAGGCTTTAAATCAGCATGCGGTTGCAGTAGTTGCGGATCCCATTTAGAGTGTCCAAGGGAAGGTGGTGATTGATGCCTTCTGTTTGATCAACCCAAAAACCATGATGCTTGGCCAAGAACCCAGGCAGACAACCTCCAACCTTGGACATCTCAACAAACCGTCCATCCAAGTGAGTGCTGACCAAATAATGCTCTCTTTGAATATTGAGTTTTGATCTTATCTCATGGGGTTGACTTCATATTTTTAGGCATTGATCCATGGGCTGAACAGACACTATTACTCAATTGCCATCAATTACAGAAAGAATGAACTAGAGGAAAAAATGCTACTTAATCTTCACAAGAAGAAATGGACAGATGGCTTGACACTTTGCCATTTTGACACGCATTCTAAAACCAATGAATAGACTGTTTAGGTAAGTCAAGGTCTTAATATGTCGCATCTAGATTAGAGAATTGGTTGCACCATTCACTTAGAGGTGGATTCTGGACAATGCAAGACAAGGCCCTCTGCTCAAGCATATTTTCATCTAGTGTCCATGTTTTCCTAATTAATTAAGATCAATTAGCTTGCGATGCATATGGACTTTCATTGAACTGGATGTTGAGAAGCTGTCGTTTCTTGCAAAACAAATGATTGTTTTCAAATTCAGATCCTTGTTTTAGTTGGATTTTTATTTTGGGTGTCCAAGGCTCGGAGGAGAAAACTTTAGGTTTTATCATCCAAAAGCTAAGGACATGTGCTTTATGCTTTAGGTGTAGTGTTGTTCATTCTTTGGTATATTCTCTTCCAAAAACTATTTATGAAAGTGCACTGCAAAGATCCTTTTTTAAAAGGATTGGCAAAGACCTATTCAATGAAAAGCGACAGGGCAAAAATTTATAGGTGACAATCTAAAGTCAAAGCTTTACACGATTCTTGGTGCGTACTTTGGATGGGTGTGACAGATAAATTACAACGCATCCACCGCAATTATCGTGTACAAAGCAAAAAGGTCCTCATGGCCATTATGCATTCTACTTGGCCTCATTATGGTGTGCAGGTTAGGTTCTCTCTTGTACAAGTTACAAATGTACTACGTATTTTTTATCACACCACTGACTTTTCTGATTTCCAGTTTCACTCAAAGAGTATTGCGACTTGTCATGGGAGACAGATTTTCGAGAATTTCAGGGGAATAACAGAAGATTATTTCTTTCTTCATAAGGAGATATGCTCATTTTACTGGTAAGGGCAACTTATTTCGAGCAACTGGACATATTTTGATTTTCCCTTGGGTTGTTGGGGGAAGGTTTGTCTGAGACTCCTTATGTAATATGTTGCCATTGTTCAGAAGAAAGATTCAAGTTTTCTATGACATTTGTTTTCGAGTGTTATTAGTGACAACTTGTTATTATCATTTTGGTTGACTGTATCTATTTCTGAGCAGTAAACTTTTGTTAGTGCGAATTAGTGGTGTCAAATGGGTGGGTTGGGTTGGGTTTGGGTCGGGTCATAAATGGTCCGACCCAAACTGACCCATTAACCTGTTTATGACCCATTTATATGTAATGCAATTTTCTTGACCCATACCCGACCCAACCCGTATTGCTAAAACATTTCCATATTTAACTTGATATAATTTTTTATGATTTTAAAAAAATTATATTGCTAATTTGTGGACAATTGTTATAATTTTAAAAATTAATTTTAAATTTTTCTTTCTTTCTTTTTTTTTTTTCACAAATCCTGAAATGGATTTGAGTTTTAGTTTTGAATTAAATATAAATGAGATCTTAAAAAATTAACACCTGTTGTTTTTTTAGTCGGATAACACCCGTTTAATAATACATTATTTAATACAATATTTTTTAATTTTAATTGCCCATAAAGGAAGTGCACAAATATAAAATAATAAAATCAATAATTATAATAATAAATTCATAAAATTAGGTTCTAGGTTCAAAAGCATATACATTATAGATCTATCAAATGGGTCCAAAATCCACTCATGTTTGCTTAAATGGGTCGATAATAGGTCATTCCTTTTTTTGAAAGCAGCCATAATGGGTTTTAAAAATAAGAAGGCCAAAATATATTTGTCTTAAATCCACTCATGTGGATTCGCGCCGCGAATCCAGGTGCCCCACGGTAATCATATATCAAGACAAGTTCGTTTAACAAATACTCCCTTTGTGGAGATTAATGGCGATCACTTACTTCAAGAGGTTACTAGAAGCAGAAGACCAGTGTATGATTTGGACGAGAGGAACTGTCTTGGTATATCAAATCCGGGGACTTCACCTGCAACCATTGACATGAAGCTACTTAAGTTGACATGGAGAAGGTTAGAAGGTTTGGCTGCTAGACTTGGTGGAGCCAAGAACATATTCTGTGAACTTTTTTCCGATAACAAGGTTGAGCACACCTTTTGGTTGGATAGTTCCTCAATTGAGAAGGTCTGTCTTGAAGAGAAAGAATGTACCTTTCAGTTTGGTTCTTTATTTATGTCATTCTTGTGGAAAATGTAGATGAATGTATTTCATTTTCATATTATTATAATATTTTGATGTTATTAAGTGCTTAATCAATGTTAAATGTAAATTCCAAAAATTAAGTTTGCTTTTAATTAGGTTTAAAATCGAAAAATAAAATAAATGATTTTATCGACGATTACAAATTACAAAAGTTCGTTGCAAAAATAAAATTTCGTCGCTAATTTCGTCCCTAAACTATATTCGTCGCAGAGTTCGTTGCAAAAGAATTAATAAAAAATTGTTGCTAAATTCGTTCATGAATAATGTTAATGTCAAAAGTAAAAATTTTTGGTGGCAAATTAGGGACGAATTTGCCACCAATAAGTTCGTCGCAAATTATTGACAAAAAAAAAAATTTCGTGACAAATTAGCGATGAATTTTGTCATGAATATAGTTTATGACAAATTAGCGACAAATTTTGCCACGAATAATTAACGACAAAAATTGAAATTTTTTGTCACAAAATTTTGTGACAGTGTATTAGCGACGGATTTTTTTCCGTCGCCAATTTCATCGTAAATTCGTTTAGCGATGAAGTTTGCCAAATTTTTCGTGACAAAATTCGTCGCTAAAACCTAATTTTTTTGTAGTGTGGGTGGCAAGATCATTTTGAGAATTGATGTCCACTCCAACCACGAAGAAAAGAAGTGGGTCGGTCCTCAAATTACATAAACATAGACCTAATTCTTTCTGTCAATTTTAGCTTGGATCCAAATTCTTGCCCAATTCTTTTCATCTCACAAAAAAATATCAACTTTAGTTCGAGTTTCAATTTTGGCCTAAACTTTTATTGTCTCATAAAACAAACATTAACTTTAGCTCGGGTCCAATTTTGGGCCAAATTTTTTTTATCTCATGAAAAAGTACAAACTTTCAATTAATACGCAAATCTGACCCCTGTCAAGTTTTCGTCCAATGATGCTAAGCTTATGTGGAATGACACGTTAAATCTTTTACAACATCATTAGACAGAAGCTTGATGGTGTCGCGCCACACTCTCGCGTGCCAAAATGGAAGTATTTTTCTATACGGGCCTCTCCTAGACCATACCTCACACGACAGCGAGGGTTTACTTGATTTAAATTTAAACTTGAAGTCATCACTAGTCATTTACGGTAGATTGACTAAAAACCTAATTGAGGTACGAGAGAAGTACCGCAATCCTATGAACCAGAGATTCTGGATAAGGGACTTGGTTACATTAACGATCCCAAATTGAGACCATTATTGCCCTTTCGATACCTAATAAATGATGTGGCATGTCTAACGCAACACACGGATCCCTAAGGTCAATTCACTAATCTAATCATGGACAAACAATTAAGCATCCAAAAATTAAATGCACAACCAATGGCAAATCAATCACATAGCAACCCTAATTTGGCCACTAGAAATGAAAGTCAAGCAAAACACCCAAACCCTAACGAAACTCTAATAACTTGTTCATTTCATTTACACGTTTTTTAGGGTTTAGGGTTTTTAGGGATTTTATCCTTAAATTTGGAATTTTCCAAAAATATGCCACTTAGGCATTTCGAAAAATTCAAATTTTACTTTTTATGACTGGCCACAATGATTTTGAATCATCCTGTGGATTTTCAAAATTATTTATTTATTTATTTATTTAGCAAAAATTTCTAAAATCGAGAAATGATTTTTTTATGATTTTCTGGAAATTTTTGTGAATTTTCCAATTTTTTTATTTGTATTTTCTGAATTTTCGAAATTTTTATGAATTTTCCGAAAATTTTTGTATTTTTCTGAATTTTCTGTAATTTTTCTAATTTTTATGAATTTTCTGCAAAATTTTCAAATTTTCTAAGAAAATCTAATTTTTTTGTGATTTTTTTAGAATTTTTCTATTATTATTATTTTTTTATTTTTTCCCGCCAAGGACGAACTAGACCGGACCAGTTCAGACTGGTTCGGCCAAGACCGAACCGATCATCACCAGTGCCGATCGCTGGTCTTCTTCCTCCGGCGAACTCAACGCCGAAACGGCGTCGTTTTGGGCCTTTTTTTTTTTCATTGAGGCATTTTCACAAACACCTGGTAGGCATGAAGTTGTGTTTGGCATTTTCAAGGTCACCGGTTTGAGCTCGTTGCCGACGAGCCTCTAACGATCTTTTGGCCATTCTGGTTGCACCACAACGGAGTCTGTATATTCTATTTTCAATCTAACCTATTCGGCACGCCGGCGGACGTTCACGGTCGGTGAAAAATCGGTCCAAAATCCCTAACTTAAACTGAATTCTAAACTAACTTTAAAAAACCTATGAACTAACATTCAATCCGTCCTAGCCGTCTAAATCGCTCAAAACAGGCATCAAAACATCAATCAAGGTAGGAGATTACTAACTTGAGCGGCCGTTTGCCGTGGGTGGCACTCCGGTGAAGCCTCGGGGTTTCCGGCGAGGGGGTTTAATGGTGGCCGACTTTGTCTTATACGTTTTTTATGCCCAAAATGCAATCATGTAACACAAAAAATGATTAGAAACTCTTTACAAGCATTAACAAACCCAGATTTGCAAAGAAAATGCATGATCAGCAAGGTTTAGTTCAAAGTCACTTTCTAGAATTCTGGAAAAACAATGTTGAAGAATGAACTTTACCTGCTTAGTTGGAGGATCAGAATAACTTTCCGAATCAAATGGCGTTCGTGGAGCTCTTCCTCAGTACTTGGACTTCAATCTAGTCACTTCAGCTTTGTTGGGGAACGTCGGGACATGCCAGGACACGCCGGATGAACACGATTTTCAGGGCTTCACAATCAGCTCTAGCACCAATCAACAGAGGAGGAAGTCCACCTTGAATGATCGATTCGCCGGCGCCGTCCTGTTCATCGGCGCCGGACACTCAATCAGGGGACCTCAACTCCCTATTCTTTCTCTAAACTTCGCACTATTTCCCTTTGTTTCTCTCTCTTCTCCCTCTTTGGAAAATCCTTGAACACCTTCTTTTCAATGTTCTTCAGTTTTTCAGTTTTTTTTTTATCTTTGATTTCCCGCTCAAAATTCGGTTGGAACCGAATTCTAACCGGTTTTGGTTGTTGACCGATGCCAGCTGGATATTATCCAGCTAGAAAAACCGATTAACATGTGCTAAAAAATTGGAACATGATCAATGAAGTCGCAAGTTTAAGTCAATTTTTCTGGGTTTCTCGTGAGTTAAGTGGCCGGGTGAAGAAGATGAATTGTTCGGGTCGAGTTGGGTCGACCTGCCCGATCCGACAATTCCGGTTTTGCATTAATTCTCGAATTAAGCCCAATTTCCACCATTTTCGAAATTCAACCTCAAAATTGAGTTTCCCATCATATTCCGAACCCAAACATATAATTTTTCCCAATTTTTATTATACTTGTGCCCAAGATTTTCTCGTTTTTATATTCGGATTAATAGGGTTTTGTTCAATTCGAGGTCCTAATGACCTGACTAGGAAAAATTGATGCAAAAATTGAATTACCCACCCCTAATTAACCCTAGAAATGATAGTCTCATATTTGGACAATTTCATTTTGGGCACGATTCCCAATTTGGGTTCAAAATTCTTAATTTTCAATCAAATTTTGGGGATTTTTTATTTTTATGTAAAATTGTGCAATTGGACCAACCATTATGCAATTAGAGGTCCCAGAATCAATTGTTGTGAAGACACTATGACTTAAAAATGTCTAGAAAAAATTTAATTTCATTTTTGGTTCAATTTGGGTTTAATTTTGCCCAATTTTGGGAAAAACATATACCCGATTGAGATTTGTAAAATTGAAAGTGTATTTATGAAATTGGATTTAAAATAAGATTAGTGACTATTTTTATGGAATTTGATGATTCCATTTACTATTTTTCTTGATTTTCTTGCTTATTTTGACAAAAAGAAATTAAGAAAAAATGCAGAAAAATGCTACAAAATTAATTTTTGGTTTAGAAGTAGGTTTCTAGGCTTGGCCAAGATCCCTAGATCTAATTTTTAAAATTTTGAAAATATGAAAAAAAAGAGCTAAAAATTAGGTGTCGACAGTGGGTGCCGAATTTGGGTACCGGCCAAAATCGGGATCTATTTAATAAGACTAAAAATTTAGGGCCAGAATTAAGACCCGAGCTAAATTTTGTGTCCTTTTACGAGATCGAAAAAAAAAAAAGGGCTTGGGTCAGAATTGAAACTCGAACCAAAACTGATATTTTTTTATGGAAAAAAAATATTTAGTTCAAAATGGAAATTCGAATTAAAGTTTCCGCCTTTGAAAGAGAATTGCACTCCCAAAAATCATCACATGAGGTCACCTTCAATTTTACTCCATCATCAAAGGGGAAAAAGCAAAAAATAAAGGAA
This sequence comes from Syzygium grande, assembly GCA_024733475.1. Classification (NCBI taxonomy): domain Eukaryota; kingdom Viridiplantae; phylum Streptophyta; class Magnoliopsida; order Myrtales; family Myrtaceae; genus Syzygium; species Syzygium grande. The sequence continues at coordinate 11,533,712 of JAMXDD010000011.1, forward strand.
TTCATGATTGTCTTGCACTCAACCTGAAAAAATCACCACAAGAGCATCTTCTGACATAATGTAGCTGGGACCAAGTTGGTTAATTGCGCGCCGTCGACAAATAAGAACGAGACACGTGTCCACTTTCTTCCCATTGGTCTCTGTTCTCTTTCCCGTTATTGCCCTTAATATAAGCTCGCAAGTAATTTCTGTGTCCCACCAAAAAAAAGAGAAAAGTCAGCGTCATCAATCGACAGTTTTTCCACCAAATCCAACACATCCTTTGGGCTTCATTAGTCTCTGCAAAATTCATCTCTCTCTCTCTCTCTCTCTTATCTCTGAGCTTGAGGCCCAGGAATGGGAAACGCCCTCAGATTCCTGTACGGCCATTGCTGTAAGCCGTCCGCCGCCGGAGACTCCGACTCTCTTGCCCCTCACGGCGTCGCCGCTGCGACCACCGGCGTCTTGGCTCCTGCCCAAGGAGTACCGTTTGAGTTTCACACACTTCCAGTTATGAACCCAAAACTTCCTCAAAATTTCATTATCTTTATGTATTTGTCTGTAGCATCTACTGGATAATCTTCTTTTTCCTGCCATGTGAGCAAGCATTCCATTGAAAAACTTAAAAGAGCAGCAGAGCTGCTACAACATAGCACCAGCAGCTACAAGTGTAACATCAGGATCATCAGCTACAAGCATAACAACTATAACACAAAGTTCCTTCCAGTGTCCCACAGACCTCCAACTGTTGAGGCATCATTGAATCTATACTACAAATCATTTTGTATTCTAGAAAAGATAATCCTTTTCCAACTCGCTATCCCAACTCTGGATAGATCTAATAAGGCCACGTCTCCTATAAGCATCAGCCCATAGTTCCTTAGCTTTCATACGATCCATAAAGAAATGATCACTAGACTCAGAGTGAAGTTTCACAACAAATTCAGCTGTCATACAATCTTCTGAATATCTTCGGTAAACTTTTACCAGGTGGATGCAAGATGTGTGACAGATGGGGACGGCATCACCGTGTACGTTAGCACTTCCGATCCAAGAGAATCATGCTTGGTCCCACAAGAAGTCCAGATCGCAGCCCTTGAAAGATCAGAAGCTCGTGCTCAGAGGGACTACACTCGTGCAGATGCACTGCACAAAAGTATTGGGAACGCAGGATATCGGTGTGTTATCCTGATGGCTTATGAACAGTCACGAGTATCGTCTGTCACATTTCTTCTATCCCTGCATGAGTAATTCACTGGTTGATGATAGTTGTCTATTCGCAGGGTAATAAATGTTCAGAATAACGAAGTCCTTGCTCGGAAGTACCGAATTCGGCTAAGGTAAAACTAGGCATTTGACGCATTCCAATTGGCAAACTTTTCTCTTTACTCTTCCAAGAACTATTGCCTTGTGAAACAGGGGGATAGATGCTCCAGAGGGTCAGATGCCATATGGCAATGAGGCTAAGGAGGAGCTCGCAAAGATTGTTCAAGGAAAGTGTCTGAGAGTTATTGTGTATGAAGGAGATCAATATGGCCGGTTGGTAGGAGATATACACTGCAACGGCATCTTTGTACAGGTAAACCCACCTTCTCCCTAGGGTCAACATTTTGACGAGTGTTATCAACGGCGTACGAATAAGCAGTCAGCAACTTTAACCAGGCCAAGGTGGGAAAGAAAGACGAGTAAAATGACCACACATGCTTGAACAAAGACTAATGGATAAAACTGGCTTAACACTCAATCGATCTCTTTACTTTTGCTTTCTAAACCGCTTCATGGTTGGACTTTGGCGGACAGCTGAACCTGAACCATAGCTTAATGCTTTGGGGGAGGTCAGGCTGCACGAGCCACAGCCCACCCGTTGAGCAGGAATAGCAATGCAAATTTACCATACTAAAAATGGCTTCTAGTGGTTACATATCTGCATGTTTGTTGAGTTCATCTTCGCACTCCACTCTCAGTTCCACTTTTTCCTATACAATTCCTCATTCTTCTCCATCTCCAAGCACAGGAGTTGATGCTCAAGAGAGGGATGGCATGGCATTACACAGCCTACGACCAACGTGCAGAGTTTGCTGAGGTAGCCTACTGCTTCTTCCCATTTCTGCACCTTATTATATGTGATACGAGTTCTGCATCTTGAATGTCGCATGAGCAGTGGGAGCGGAATGCACGGGCAGAGCGCGTAGGCTTGTGGGCTTCATCAAACCCTGAGGAACCATGGCAATGGAGGAGGAGGAATAGACGAGAGGGGAGATGACGTTTGCCTAAATCTGATTATTCAACCTTTTGCCCTTCGGGGGAAATGCAGCTGGCCAAGTGTTGAAGTACAGGGTTACAATCTATTCGAAGCTTTCCAATTCATATAGAGAGGGAGTATGCTTTATCATCTGTTGTATATAGGCTAAGTTGTAGTGCAAAAGCTAGAACAGCCTAACCAAATCGATCGTTTGAGATCAGTGAAAGATCTAACGTATGAACTTCTGTTTGTTCCAAGAGGTTACGACGGTGTAGCTATGAGTAAACATTGATAAGGGCGAAAATGAATGAATCGTTAGAAAATCACAGGGATTTAAAGTCACTTGATGCGTAAGAAAAGGTACACCATTACATACCGAAAGCGTGCATGGTGCCAGGCGGGGATCTCATGAAGGGAATTTCTACTAAGAAAAAACATGCAAGAGAAAGTAAATCATGGCGAGGGAAAGATAAACAGTGATAAACAAAACTGCAAGAAAAAGAAAATCTGGTTAATGTTCAAAATAGGTGTATCCTGAGACTCCGTACAAAGAAATATTCACCAAGTGGGGGCAGGTCCCCACCGTTCCCATGGGTCCCGGGGGCAATGTCCATAGGATTTTCAAGGGCTTTCATAGTTTGGGCTCTTATTTTATTAGTAATTTGAGTTTTGATCCATGAATAGCTACTAAGTGATTTAAGGCTTTTTCGACCTCTAAGTTTTTTTTGTATCGACTATATATATATATAATAGAATCATTTGCTGGATATAGCCCCAGTTTAAGGATGAATCAGGAAAAATCTTATATCTCGATTTATCTTTCTCGTCTTTACTCTTTATTTCGTTGTATTTGTATGTTTGATCCTAATAAAAATAAATCCTTAGAAAATCACAGAGATATAAAGTCACTCAATGCGTCAAAAAGGACGCCATTACATATCGAAAGCGTGCAAGGTGCCAGTCTAGGATTCCATGAACAGTAACTATACTCAGAAAAAACATGCAAGAGAGAGTAAATCGTAGCTAGGGAAAAAGATAAACAATGATCAACAAAACTGCAAGTGAAAGAAAACTTGTCATGTGGAAGGATGACTAATTCTGCTTTTTACAAAGGTCTTACCTTCTTTTTTCTATTGGTTTCTCATGGGATCCGAATGGCATCTGGGGTAGATGAATTACATTGACAATGGCATGCACTGCTCCAAACTTCGATGCACATATCGGTGCTCAAACAGGACATAGAAAAATTGTCATATAAACTCGGACCTCCGTTAATCACAGTTACTAGATCATTTCTCGATGACTCAAATGGGCTTAGTACCCTGAAAAGCTTAATGGTCATAGCACCGGGTGGGTCTTGGAGATGAAATAGACTGACGACAAAGAGCAGTTGGGTCCTCCAACAACACCTATAACTTAATTAGATGACAAATTTGCTCGCTGAGATCTTTGTACTGTCTATTATCATAAAAATAAATGAATACGACTCAATGGGATTTCTAATCTAATTAACAAAAGAAGGTATGGGCATTCGAATCGTCTTATTGGGTCACCCCTAAATCAATTAATCACGAGCATTTCAGGATAATTATGATTCTTAGAAAAAGTGACCGACGAAAAAGTTATGAGTACTTAAGGAAGATGGAATCCCACGCGACAGTGATATTGGGTAGAATTCTAATGGACCCAGCACTCTAACCAAAGCCCGACATCATGCATCAGCCCATGAGACTCTACTCGCCACACCATGCAAAGGTGAGCCAAAACCTTTTCGAACTTTTGTGAAGGCTAATCATCTTAAATATTATAATTTTATATCTTCAAAGTATAGTTAATGATGCTTAATAAGTTCACTAGTGATTTGACAAAAAAAAAAGTTCACTAGGGACACTTTATAACATTTTCAAAGTGCGCTCTACATTGTCGCAAAGTTTGCATGTGAGATATCTGTCAACACTAGACCAAATTTACTCATGATAGATTAAGTCCAAAGTAAATTTGCATGAAGCCGAGACTTAATTAAGACATAAATGGGGAGAAAAGTATCAAAAAAGTCTTAAACCTTTTGTATTTGTGTTAATTTAGTCATAAACATTTTCTTGATGCCAATTCAGTCCTAAACTCTTTGCATTGGTGCCAATTCAGTCCAAAACCTTTTCTTGATGTCAATTCAGTCCTAAACCTTTTACATTTGTGCCAATTTAATCCTAAATCTTTTGTATTTGTGCTAATTCAGTCCTAAACCTTTTCTTGATGTCAATTCAATCCTAAACATTTTGCATTTGTGTCAATTTAGTCATAAATCTTTTTTTTGTGTCAATTCAATCATAAACCTTTTGTATTTGTGCTAATTCAGTTCTAAACCTTTTGTATTTGTGTCAATTCAATCCTAAACTTTTTTTTTGTGACAATAAATTTGAGCTAGGATTGGAATTCCAGCCAAAGCCGATACTTTATTACGATAAAAAAAACATTTAGAAATGGAAACTTTGATCTAAAGTTTGTGTCTTTATATGAGAACTGCGCTCCCAAACACATGATCACATGAGGTCTCGTACGAGGAGAATTGCACTCCATCATCAAAAGGCAGAAAAAGCACATAATTAAGGAAGTCATGATTGTCTTTACACTCAACTCGAAATAATCACCAAAAAAGAGCATCTTCTGACATAATGATGTAGGCCGGACCAAGTTGGCAGACCGCATGCTTCCCACAAATAGAAACGAGACGCGTGTCCACCATCTTCCCGTTGGTCTCTTCTCTCTCTTTCCCTTCCATGCTCCTTCATACATACAAAGCTCGTATGTATGAAGAGTCAACATCATCAATCAACCCCTCCTTGGGCTTCCTTATTTTCTGCAAAATCCATCTCTCTCTCTCTCTCTTAGCTTCCTTCTTCCGTCCATCTCCACCGTCGCCGGCCAGGCTTCAAACCATCAGAGCTTTGAAGCCGGGAATGGGAACGCCCTCGGATTCCTATACGGCCATTGCTGTAAGCCGTCCGCCGCCGGGGACTCCGGGTCCCTCGGCCCCACGGCGTCTCCGCCGCGACCGTCGGAGTCTCGGCTCTCGCCCAAGATCTGCTCAGCTTCGAAATCACCTCAAGGCAAGTTCTTTTCCCAGATAACGGTGACGGGTCGCCGTCATTTCGGGGCTGAGATAGGAGTGAGATGAGATTTGTGGAACTTTTCTCTCTGCTTCTTTTTCTTTTTTTTTCTCTTTATACGGTTGAGCGTTTGAAGGTTCCTGAAGGGCTAAGCAACCATGTGGCTTCTTCAAGGAAAGCTCAAGCTAATTGGTAAATTGATTCACTTTCATTCACAGTACTTAACTTTCTTGAAATGTCCACAAAAATGATTAAACCTTTCATGAAATGAGAATCTGCTCTGTCCTGAAGGAACGGCTTGATTTCATAATCTTAAAGTTCAAATTTTAAACTCTTGTTGCTGCAATTGTTTAATGAAAATGAAGGTATAAAAAGCTACTGGTGGCATGGAGAATCAAATCCACCTCAAGAACACCTGAAGAGGCATCAAGGCTTGTTGTCCAGACCCTGAAGAAACACCACAAGGCTGATGTTGAGGTAAATCAACCAAAATAAAATGAAAATCTCAAACTTTCCATTAGCTTTTCACTCCCATTACCCTCAGGGGAAGGCTGATGTCGAGGTAGATCAACCAAAAATAAGTGAAAATCTTGAACTTTTCACCAGCTTTTCACTCCCATTATCCTCAGGGGATGAAGGAGATGATTTTTTTTTACTCTTTCTAATTGTTGGCTGTTGTACTTATCTGATGTGGTAGGGTTTTTGGCATTCTGGCCTACCTCTTTACACCCTGGTTGAGACGGCAGCTGAAGTTCCAGTGGGATTGCCTCAAGGTGAAGTTTGAGTTTCACACACTTCCAGTTATGAACCCAAAACTAACTCAAACATTCCGTAATCTCTTTTTTGCATTTGTCTGTGGCATCTTCTGAATATCTTATTTTTTCTGCTATGTGAGCAAGCATTTCATTTTTTTAAAGAGCAGCAGAGCTGCTACAACATATAGCTACAAGTGTAACATCAGTATCATCAGCTCCAATCACAACAAATAACACAAGTTCCTTAGACCTACAATTGTTGAGGCAACACGGAATTTGCTAGCTTAAGATCATTAAATGTATACAGCACAAAATTCTAGACAAGATATCACTGATACGAAGAACAAAACCAGCTACATGTATCGTCCTATTCCTGGAAGCCTAAGCATGATTGGCACACCAAACTACCTCGAATATTTTGATTCTTTACCCTTTAAGTTTTGAGAATTCAGACTTGAACTCACTATCCCAAATCTGGACAGATGTACCCACAGCACATCTTTACAAACATTAGCCCAGAGTTCCTTAACTGTACAATCCACGAACAAATGTTTAGATTCAGAGTGAAGTTCACATCGAAAACAGCTGTCATACAATCTTCTGAATAACTTCAGTAAACTTTCACCAGGTGGATGCAAGAGCTGTGGCAGACGGGGGAACCATGTACGTTAGCACTTCCGATCCGAGAGAATCGTGCTTGATCCCACAAAAGTCAGATCGCAGCCCTCGAAAGATCAGAAGCCCGTGATCGGAGGGACTACACTCGTGCAGATGCACTGCACAAAAGTATTGTGGACGCAGGATATCGGTGTGTTGTCCTGATCGCATATGAATAGTCACGCTCATCGTCTCGCATTTTTTCTATCCCTGCACAGTAATTCACTGGTTGATCATAGTTGCTATCGGCAGGGTAATAAAAGTTCAGAATGAGGAAGTCCTTGCTCGGAAGTAGAATTCGGCTCAGGTAAAACTAGGCATTTGATGCATTCTAAGTTTTTTCTCTTTACTCTTCCAAGTACTATTGCCTTATGAAACAGGGGGTATAGATGCTCCAGAAGTTCGATGCCATATGGCAGAGAGGCTAAAGGAGCTTGCAAAGATTGTTGAAGGGAAGTGTTTGAGAATTCTTGTGTATGGAGAAGATCGATAAGGAGATATATACTGCAACGGCATCTTTGTACAGGTAATCCCTAGCCTCGACTTTTGACTAGTCTATTCAACGGCCTATGGTCAGAACTTAACCAGGCCAAGGGCAGGAAAACAACGAGTTAAATAATAAACATGCTTGGACAAATCAAACTGGCTTTATGCTCAATCGATCTCTTTTCTTTTTGTTTTCTAAACTGAAATGGCGTTCATGGTTGGACTTTGGCAGACAGCTGAAACTGAACCATAGCTTAATGCTTTGGGGATGTTTGGCTGCATGAGCCAAAGCCCGCCCATTGAGCGAATAGTAATGCAAATTTACAATATTCAATGGCTTCTAGTGGTTTAATAACTGCATGTTTGTCAAGCTGCTTTGTATTACTCCATTCTCAGTTCCACTTTTTCCTCTACAATTCCTCATTCTTTCCATCTCCAAGCACAGGAGTTGATGCTCAAGAAAGGGATGGCATGGCATTACACAGCCTACGACCAACGTGCAGAATTTGCAAAGGTAGCCTACTGTCATTTCACCCGATTCTGTGTGATATGAATTCTGTATCCTGAATGTTGCATGAAAAGGCAAGCGACAAAGGCTTGTGGGCTTCATCAAACCCTGAGGAGCCATGGGAATGGAGGAAGAATAGACGAGAGGGGAGATGATGTTTACCTAAATTTGATTCAACCCTTCATTCCAGGGAAATGCAAAAGACTACAATCTATTAGAAAAAAGAATATTTTTTATCATCTTAAGTTGAAAGGGTACAAAAACTTGATTAAAATAAGATCAATGAATATTAACAAAATTCTGCATTTTGTTTGAGATCAGTGAAAGATCTAACATATGAACTTCTGTTTGTTCCAAGAGGTTACGACGGTGTAGCTATGAGTAAACATTGATAAGGGCGAAAATGAATGAATCGTTAGAAAATCACAGGGATTTAAAGTCACTCGATGCGTAAGAAGAGGTACACCATTACATACCGAAAGCGTGCATGGTGCCAGGCGGGGATCTCATGAAGGGAATTTCTACTAAGAAAAAACATGCAAGAGAAAGTAAATCATGGCGAGGGAAAACAAGAAAAAGAAAATCTGGTTAATGTTCAAAATAGGTGTATCCTGAGACTCCGTACAAAGAAATATTCACCAAGTGGGGGCAGGTCCCCACCGTTCCCATGGGTCCCGGGGGCAATGTCCATAGGATTTTCAAGGGCTTTCATAGTTTGGGCTCTTATTTTATTAGTAATTTGAGTTTTGATCCATGAATAGCTACTAAGTGATTTAAGGCTTTTTCGACCTCTAAGTTTTTTTTGTATCGACTATATATATATATATATAATAGAATCATTTGCTGGATATAGCCCCAGTTTAAGGATGAATGGGAAAAATCTTATATCTCGATTTATCTTTTTCTGTCTTTACTCTTTATTTCGTTGTATTTGTATGTTTGATCCTAATAAAAATAAATCCTTAGAAAATCACAGAGATATAAAGTCACTCAATGCGTCAAAAGGACGCCATTACATATCGAAAGCGTGCAAGGTGCCAGTCTAGGATTCCATGAACAGTAACTATACTCAGAAAAAAAAACATGCAAGAGAGAGTAAATCGTAGCTAGGGAAAAAGATAAACAATGATCAACAAAACTGCAAGTGAAAGAAAACTTGTCATGTGGAAGGATGACTAATTCTGCTTTTACAAAGGTCTTACCTTTTTTTTTCTATTGGTTTCTCATGGGATCCGAATGGCATCTGGGGTAGATGAATTACATTGACAATGGCATGCACTGCTCCAAACTTGATGCACATATCGGTGCTCAAACAGGACATAGAAAAATTGTTATATAAACTCGGACCTCCGTTAATCCGCGAGTTACTAGATCATTTCTCGATGACTCAAATGGGCTTAGTACGAAAAGCTTAATGGTCATAGCACCGGGTGGGTCTTGGAGATGAAATTGGCGACAAAAGCAGTTGGGTCCTCCAACAACACCTATAACTTAATTAGATGACAAATTTTTTTGCCGAGATCTTTTGTACTGTTTGTTATTATCATAAAAATAAATGAATCGACTCAATGGGATTTCTAATCTAATTAACAAAAGAAGGTATGGGCATTCGAATCGTCTTATTGGGTCACCCCTAAATCAATTAATCACGAGCATTTCAGGATAATTATGATTCTTAGAAAAAGTGACCGACGAAAAAGTTATGAGTACTTAAGGAAGATGGAATCACGCGACAGTGATATTGGGTAGAATTCTAATGGACCCAGCACTCTAACCAAAGCCCGACATCATGCATCAGCCCATGAGACTCTACTCGCCACACCATGCAAAGGTGAGCCAAAACCTTTTCGAACTTTTGTGAAGGCTAATCATCTTAAATATTATAATTTTATATCTTCAAAGTATAGTTAATGATGCTTAATAAGTTCACTAGTGATTTGACAAAAAAAAAAAAGTTCACTAGGGACACTTTATAACATTTTCAAAGTGCATTTCTACGTTTCATGAAAGTTTTGCGTGTGAGATATCTGTCAACACTAGACCAAATTTACTCATGATAGATTAAGTCCAAAGTAAATTTGCATGAAGCCGAGACTTAATTAAGACATAAATGGGGAGAAAAGTATCAAAAAGTCTTAAACCTTTTGTATTTGTGTTAATTTAGTCATAAACATTTTCTTGATGCCAATTCGGTCCTAAACTCTTTGCATTGGTGCCAATTCGGTCAAAAACCTTTTCTTGATGTCAATTCAGTCCTAAACCTTTTACATTTGTGCCAATTTAATCCTAAACCTTTTGTATTTGTGCTAATTAGGTCCTAAACCTTTTCTTGATGTCAATTCAATCCTAAACATTTTGCATTTGTGTCAATTTAGTCATAAATCTTTTTTTTGTGTCAATTCAATCATAAACCTTTTGTATTTGTGCTAATTCAGTTCTAAACCTTTTGTATTTGTGTCAATTCAATCCTAAACTTTTTTTTTGTGACAATAAATTTGAGCTAGGATTGGAATTCCAGCCAAAGCCGATACTTTATTACGATAAAAAAAACATTTAGAAATGGAAACTTTGATCTAAAGTTTGTGTCTTTATATGAGAACTGCGCTCCCAAACACATGATCACATGAGGTCTCGTACGAGGAGAATTGCACTCCATCATCAAAAGGCAGAAAAAGCACATAATTAAGGAAGTCATGATTGTCTTACACTCAACTCGAAATAATCACCAAAAAAGAGCATCTTCTGACATAATGATGTAGGCCGGACCAAGTTGGCAGACCGCATGCTTCCCACAAATAGAAACGAGACGCGTGTCCACCATCTTCCCGTTGGTCTCTTCTCTCTCTTTCCCTTCCATGCTCCTTCATACATACAAGCTCGTATGTATGAAGAGTCAACGTCATCAATCCAACCCCTCCTTGGGCTTCCTTATTTTCTGCAAAATCCATCTCTCTCTCTCTCTCTTAGCTTCCTTCTTCCGTCCATCTCCACCGTCGCCGGCCAGGCTTCAAACCATCAGAGCTTCTTTGAAGCCCGGGAATGGGGAACGCCCTCGGATTCCTATACGGCCATTGCTGTAAGCCGTCCGCCGCCGGGGACTCCGGGTCCCTCGGCCCCCACGGCGTCTCCGCCGCGACCGTCGGAGTCTCGGCTCTCGCCCAAGATCTGCTCAGCTTCGAAATCACCTCCAAGGCAAGTTCTTTTCCCAGATAACGGTGACGGGTCGCCGTCATTTCGGGGCTGAGATAGGAGTGAGATGAGATTTGTGGAACTTTTCTCTCTGCTTCTTTTTCTCTTTTTTTCTCTTTATACGGTTGAGCGTTTGAAGGTTCCTGAAGGGCTAAGCAACCATGTGGCTTCTTCAAGGAAAGCTCAAGCTAATTGGTAAATTGATTCACTTTACATTCACAGTACTTAACTTTCTTGAAATGTCCACAAAAAATGATTAAACCTTTCATGAAATGAGAATCTGCTCTGTCCTGAAGGAATTAGCTTGATTTCATAATCTTAAAGTTCAAATTTTAAACTCTTGTTGCTGCAATTGTTTAATGAAAATGAAGGTATAAAAAGCTACTGGTGGCATGGAGAGAATCAAATCCACCTCCAAGAACACCTGAAGAGGCATCAAGGCTTGTTGTCCAGACCCTGAAGAAACACCACAAGGCTGATGTTGAGGTAAATCAACCAAAAATAAAATGAAAATCTCGAACTTTCCATTAGCTTTTCACTCCCATTACCCTCAGGGGGAAGGCTGATGTCGAGGTAGATCAACCAAAAATAAGTGAAAATCTTGAACTTTTCACCAGCTTTTCACTCCCATTATCCTCAGGGGGATGAAGGAGATGATTTTTTTTTTTACTCTTTCTAATTGTTGGCTGTTGTACTTATCTGATGTGGTAGGGTTTATTGGCATTCTATGGCCTACCTCTTCCGCACACCCTGGTTGAGACGGCAGCTGAAGTTCCAGTGGGATTGCCTCAAGGAGTGAAGTTTGAGTTTCACACACTTCCAGTTATGAACCCAAAACTAACTCAAACATTCCGTAATCTCTTTTTATGCATTTGTCTGTGGCATCTTCTGAATATCTTATTTTTCTGCTATGTGAGCAAGCATTTCATTGATAAACTTAAAAGAGCAGCAGAGCTGCTACAACATAGCACCCGCAGCTACAAGTGTAACATCAGTATCATCAGCTCCAATCACAACAACTATAACACAAGTTCCTTCCAGGGTCCCACAGACCTACAATTGTTGAGGCAACACGGAATTTGCTAGCTTAAGATCATTAAATGTATACAGCACACAATTTTGTATTCTAGACAAGATATCACTGATACGAAGAACAAAACCAGCTACATGTATCGTCCTATTCCTGGAAGCCTAAGCATGATAAATCGTGGCACACCAAACTACCTCGAATATTTTGATACGACTTTACCCTTTAAGTTTTGAGAATTCAGACTTGAACTCACTATCCCAAATCTGGACAGATGTACCCACAGCACATCTTCTACAAACATTAGCCCAGAGTTCCTTAACTGTACAATCCACGAACAAATGATCCCTAGATTCAGAGTGAAGTTCACATCGAAAACAGCTGTCATACAATCTTCTGAATAACTTCAGTAAACTTTCACCAGGTGGATGCAAGAGCTGTGGCAGACGGGGACACCATCACCGTGTACGTTAGCACTTCCGATCCGAGAGAATCGTGCTTGATCCCACAAGAAGTCCAGATCGCAGCCCTCGAAAGATCAGAAGCCCGTGATCGGAGGGACTACACTCGTGCAGATGCACTGCACAAAAGTATTGTGGACGCAGGATATCGGTGTGTTGTCCTGATCGCATATGAATAGTCACGCTCATCGTCTGTCGCATTTCTTCTATCCCTGCACGAGTAATTCACTGGTTGATCATAGTTGCTATCGGCAGGGTAATAAAAGTTCAGAATGAGGAAGTCCTTGCTCGGAAGTACCGAATTCGGCTCAGGTAAAACTAGGCATTTGATGCATTCTAATTGGCAAATTTTTCTCTTTACTCTTCCAAGTACTATTGCCTTATGAAACAGGGGTATAGATGCTCCAGAGAGTTCGATGCCATATGGCAGAGAGGCTAAGGAGGAGCTTGCAAAGATTGTTGAAGGGAAGTGTTTGAGAATTCTTGTGTATGGAGAAGATCGATATGGCCGGTCCGTAGGAGATATATACTGCAACGGCATCTTTGTACAGGTAAACCTGACTTCTCCCTAGCCTCGACTTTTTGACTAGTCTATTCAACGGCCTATGAGGAATCAGTCAGGAACTTAACCAGGCCAAGGCAGGGAAAACAACGAGTTAAATAATAAACATGCTTGGACAAATCAAACTGGCTTTATGCTCAATCGATCTCTTTTCTTTTGTTTTCTAAACTGAAATGGCGTTCATGGTTGGACTTTGGCAGACAGCTGAAACTGAACCATAGCTTAATGCTTTGGGGGATGTTTGGCTGCATGAGCCAAAGCCCGCCCATTGAGCGAATAGTAATGCAAATTTACAATATCAACAATGGCTTCTAGTGGTTACATAACTGCATGTTTGTCAAGCTGCTTTGTATTCCCACTCCATTCTCAGTTCCACTTTTTCCTCTACAATTCCTCATTCTTCTCCATCTCCAAGCACAGGAGTTGATGCTCAAGAAAGGGATGGCATGGCATTACACAGCCTACGACCAACGTGCAGAATTTGCAAAGGTAGCCTACTGATTCTTCGCATTTGCTGTACCCGATTCTGTGTGATATGAATTCTGTATCCTGAATGTTGCATGAGCAGTGGGAGAAGAATGCACGAGCAAAGCGCGTAGGCTTGTGGGCTTCATCAAACCCTGAGGAGCCATGGGAATGGAGGAAGAATAGACGAGAGGGGAGATGATGTTTACCTAAATCTGATTCAACCCTTCATTCCAGGGAAATGCAGTTGGCCAAGTGTTGAAGTATAGGGACTACAATCTATTCAAAGCTTTTCGACTCTTAGAGAGAAGAATATTTTTTATCATCTGTTGTAAATATATGCTAAGTTCAAGGCTAGTACAAATCCTAGAACGGCCTAACCAAATCGATCATCTGAGATCAATGAAAGATATAATATATAAAGTTTTGTTTGTTCCATGAGGTTATGAAGGTGTAGTGAAGCATGAGTAAACATTGATAAAGGTGAAAATGAATCCTTAGAAGATCATTGGGATTCGAAGTCAATGCTTAAGAAAAAGGACACCATTACATACCGAAAGCCCGCAAGGTGCCAGTCTAGGATATCCGAAGCAAAATTCTACTAAGATAAAAACATACAAGAGAAAGTAAATCATGGCAAGGAAAGATAAACAATGATCAACAAAACTGCAAGTAAAAGAAAACATGATGAATGTTCAAAATAGGTGTATCCTGAGATTCGTTAAAAAAGGGAGAGTTCTGCTTCTTTTGAACTGAAATTTGCGCAGATAAAATGCTTAGGTAATCATTCTATCTATACTTTTGTGGGTCCTTCATATGCTAGACAAAGACTTGCTCATGTTTAAATAAAAGAGTCCTAGTGCTTCTGGTTTATGTTTTCCCGTGTGCCATCTTCAATAAAAAAGGGCATACCAATGCATAAGGCTCCCTGCATTGCACTGAGTGCCTAATGTACAGAGTCTCATCCCTAATTTTCCAGAGAGGCTGTTTGCATCTTGAATGAACCTTAAGAAAGGTGCTGGTAAATTATCCACATAATTAAATTTAAATCATACTCGCCAATTTCATGAATGCGATATTCTATCTAAGTAGCATTGCCCAATTCAAATTCATCAAATGAAGTGAATGTTTTAACGACTAATCTAACCAATGTTCTCATAAAAGTGAAGCATCTTTGATGCATGAATTTGACAGGGAGGTCCAACGAATCAAAGTGGAGCACATGTTTAGGGAGGCTGACTGCTCTGCTAACGCTTTGGCAGACTTGGGCAAGGATTTTAGAGGACAACTTTGTTGTTTCATGTGCCTCCTTGTCAAATGACTTCAAGAACATACTGATTTAGGTGGTAATCTATCCAATGTTGTTCGGTGAACATTGGTGCTTTGTTTGGATGTCATGTTTAACTATGTTTAATGAAGTCTTAGTTTTACTTTAAAAAAAAATATCCACAAAACATTGCTCTTCACGTTGACACTGAAGATGGAGGATAGCATTCTCTCAGCAAACGTACTTCCTCAGCTACATTAGTATACCACGTTAAAGACGAAGCACAAATCATTGTGCAATTGATTCTATTCAATTGGCCAGCCCTTGTTAAACATCAACGGAATGATCACATAGCCAATGCAGCACGAGCAGATGCCTGTGTCCACAGAAAGCAGACGCACTTCATAGGCTGCATGCAAACAGATGCGAAGAGTCAAAGGAGGACCTTTGAGATCAATAGACAGGTCTAAGTAGTGGGAAGGAGAGAGTCCAAGTCTGCCTGCTAAGTAAAAAGAGTGACAGTCTTGCTTTGTTTGCTTTGCTCAAGAGTAAGAAACCAGAAAATAGGAAAATGTGGCAAAGACAACCAAACAAGATGCAGCATATGGTGGCAAAAAAGAAATGAAGAAACAGAGATGCAACAAAAAGATCATGCAGTGGTCATTAGGGAAACAATACACGGGAAGGAAAAAAAAAAAAAGCAGCAGTTTCAAACATGATGTTAAAGTTTCTTTCTGCTGAACACAATACATATGCTTCAGTGACATGATAAAACCATGCGTTACATACAGGTAGAAAGGAATTTGATTTTCCATGAAATGGACTGATGCTTGCACCATGCAACTAAGAAGAGAAAAAAGAGGAGGCATTACATCCAAAACTGCATCCAAAACAGAAATGCTCTGGATAACTAGTGATTCAATTTTCTGTTTCAATTTTGTCTATAAGCCTTAGCCGAGAGAATAAGAGACCTTTTCAGCTTGGAAACAAGAAGCTGCAGAATTTCATAGGAAAAGTGATATGGTCTGTTTGACTTGTACAACTACCATGACTTCTCAACCAAACGGTCCCCGTGTCCTTTGCATACTTGGTCTGAGGAGGTCAAAAAGACAACATACAGAGGAGTATCATAGGACTAAGTTTGATGTCTTTAGTAAACGCTTATGAGATATGAAATACCCTGAAATTGTGTTAGCCTTGTTCTCAAATAAGTACTTCAGTTGTCATTTGAGGGCATGAATTGAGTCATTTCGGTTTGAGTCATTTAGCTGAAATGCAATAATATGCCCTAGTTTAGTAATTTCGGAGTTGACCAGAAGGATGTGCAAAAGCATGAAAGGAACACTATAACACTATGTGTAATGTGTCTTATTCTCAGGACAGTGCAAGGAAAAACGAACTTAAAGCTTATGAAAACGTATTTGATGATAAAAAGTAGCTTGTCTTGTCTCGTTCACACTGACAGCACATGAAAGATTCAATGCTGCTTCAACAGTACCCATGCAACTTGGCAATGAATAGGAATCATATTGCACATGATTGTGAATCAATAGGCAAATGACACGAGAAAAGATTAGTGTTACTCACCCAGAATCTAGTTTTTTTCGCCGTCCATCTCACCAGAATCAGAGTCGCTTGCATTGTAACCTAACAAAATCAATCAAAAACAACAGTAATGATCGAGTCCCAGCCATATGTATGTGCGGATAAAAAGGTAGGAGCTAGTGAGCCAAAGTATCAGTACCTGGTTGCTTATCGCTTACTCTCCAAACCGAAGATCGAGCCTTTGATGCTTTATTAATCCAAGCACGACCCTTGTTGATAAAACCAAAAGGCCAAACACAACTTCAAATAAGTTCGTGAGATGTTAACAAGACGATATGGATCAAGATTGACCAACACGAGGACCGATCAAGTCTACATTAACAATGCCTGCTCCCCGCTAATTAATAATCGGTCTCAAACTATCGTAGGACCTCAAGGTAATCACCAACCCCCACATACACAGTTAGGCACAAATGTACATAAACTTTGACAGGAAAAGGCAAAACTCGCAAACCGCATACTGACACACGCACTCGAGCAAAGAAGTGCCCATTGAATTCAAGAACCTAAAATGAAATGTCCAGACAACAACTGCATACAAATGAGAGCTCATATTCTGCAACGCAGACAATTGCAATCTATCTGGTATCTACTACACCATTAAAGAGCACCAAATAGTCATACGAAACGAAAACAGAGAATCCAGAAGGACCTTTTGGGGGTCTCTGGGCACACCATAGCCGGAGTTGTACATCTGGCCAACCAAGACCTGCATAGCACCATCGCCAGCCTTGGCCTCTTTCAGCGTGTCTTGAAACCACCTCCTGGCGCAATCGGACACCACCTGCCCCAGCGGCACCCGACTGTTCCCCTCCGGCTCCAAGCACTTCGCGTGGCCCTCCATCCTCTTCGGGTCGTCGGCTCGGACGCCCCCCCGCCGCCGCCGCCGCCGCCGCCGCCGGGTCTCGACGTCTCTGGGGTCGAAACCCGGATTCTTGAAATGGGTCTCGCTTGTTTCGGCAGGCGGAGTTTGTCCGACGACGAGACGACCCTCGCGAAGTCCTGGAGCAGCGCCGCCGAAGGGATTGATTTCCCCATAGAAGCAAAATTGGAAGGAAAAGATTAGAAAATGGTCTGCCGTTTCCTCAAAAATCCGTTCTTTTTTCTAATCCCGTCTTACTTGATTTTCAAGAGATGGGAAAGGTAAGCGGTATCCACTGGGAGGTACAGCACAGTAGAGCATGCAAGATTTATCTCCCACTCGGGGTTTTGCTGGAATCTCGTTTTGCCATCATTCGTGCAAGAATTTGATCCTAAGTAGTGGACATCGGCATAAAAATACAAAGATTACATTTGGTCATTTAGATTTCTAATCAGTACAAGATTAGATGGGATAAGATATGAAATTCAATGAATTTACTATATCTTATATATTGTTTGATGAATCGAATCAATAAAGTCAGAAATTTTCACTTTTTATTATGTCTATTATTTACTATAAACATCGTATTAGCGTAAATGAACCTAAAAATTGCCCAAACAAAAATGATGAAAATCTCTCCCACAACTCTTGACCTACTTCATTTTTATTTGCTTATTTTTTATTATTTTTCCACCTCTTTTTTGATTAGTTTATTTTTTATTTCTTTTTCCCCTTCCATCATTCTCTAATAAAATTTTATTAAATAGTAAACTATACTAATATACCTAAAATATTTAATAAATATAAATACTAAATGCATTTATCAATGTATATGAAATTTATATCAAAAGATAGGAAGAAAATTGAATATATAAATAAAAATAAGAATAAATAAAAACGAAATTATTTTTATGTTTTTTTTATTTTGAAATTTTTATATTAAATTTTAAGTATTATTTATATTCAAATATTATTTTAATTTTATTAATTTAATAAGTTTGTTATTCGAGAAAAATAACTTTTATATTAAGGACATTATAAATCCTATCCACCTTTATCTCACTTCTCCCATGGAATAATTTAATCTAGACTATATTCTTCATATATCCGACTTTATCTTGTCTTGGACAAACACCAAACAGGAGATGGGATAAAAGATATCATATCCTAAATTTTATTCCGACCACCAAACATAACCGAAGTAGATAAAGTCGAGTACTAAGTGTTAACAAAATTCAAATTGGCATTAGCATAAATATTACAAACAATTCAGAATCGTAAAGAAAACGAAATTGCAATAATAAAGTTGGAATCGATACAAATGAATACAGAGGCCTGTGTTTGACACAATTTTCTTAAAACAGATTTGTTCCCTCTAGCACGCGATTGAGGTTTTGCGAACGCCTGTCTCCCAAGATACAACGGCTGACAGCAAAGAAGAGATCGCGGCACTTCCAAGCTTCCGACGAACTTGAACAAACTCGAAAATGAATACTATCGAAAACAATGCAAATGCAGAGAACGGTTTTTTCAGAGGAAGAATGATTTCGATAAAAATAGAATAGAGGGGAGAGTTGTTCGGGAATAATAACGGCCAATTAAATCCGTCGTTACAAAATCAATACGCGTCAGGAATAACGGCCGATTAAATCTGCCGTTACAAAATCAATTCGCGTCAGGAATAACGGCCGATTAATTCTGCCGTTACAAAATCAATTTCATAACAACACAATTTAACGCACCATTAATCATAAGTTACAAATCTGTAAAATCAGAAGGCTAGCAAAATTGGGCTCGTCGCGAGGCCCACTTTTCGGTCCTGCAATCGTGTACGCAAGATGCGCGCTAGCGCCCAAATTTCAGCTTGTCGGGCGTCGGATTTGCACCTCCGCTGCACCTGCGCGCGAGGCAGAGAGTTTGTGCTATGATAGTTGCCACTTCAAATAAGCGTAACTGTATATAAAGCACTCCAAAGCCTTCTTTCTTTTCCAATGTGGGACTAGTGCTTTTCACTTCCCACTTCCAACTCAAGGGTGTTCTTTGAGCATCAATTTCTCATTCATTTACCCATCAATTTATCCCATATTTCCAACAATCCCCCACATGAATGAAAATTGTTTTAGTTTTGACTCTGTGATAGTGTTCAACAATTTAAACCTGTATAGGATAGGTAGGTGTTACCCTTTGAACCTTTCCTTGTGAAAGTATATTTACTTTACTAGTTGTCCAGTAGACATGATGTCCTTGAACTGTTCAGCTTTCTTATGTAAATAAACCATACACTTCACACAGGAATCATCTAAACGTTTGTTCAGTTCTTATAGTTATGTTCGTTTTGACCATGAACATCAACCTGGTTCTGCAAGAGTTTCTAAAGAATTTAGCCCTTAAATAATTCTCCTTTGAAGTGGCGCCACTTCTCTCTCACATAGGTGATTACTTAATTTTGAGTAATTTATTTACTCCACTTAAAAATCATTAAAGCAAAATTGCTATCCTTTCCTTTTACAATATCACTGATATTTTATATATGAATGATTTTAGGGATAACCCCCACAGTGACATCACTAAGTTTGTATAATTAGGTTGTCCCTTTGAACCTAGATCTTGGGATATCCAGTCAACTAGGTTGGGTTTCCTTTATACCAACTTATTCTTTCATGGGCTTCAGTCCCATTCCCCTTGTCGATTTCTCAACTAACTCTCTATTTAACCCTTTGGTTAGCGAATCCGCAATATTATCCCTTGACTTTACGTAGTCAATTAAAATAATTCCTGTTGAGAGTAGTTGTCTAATGGTATTATGTCTACGACGTATATGTCTAGACTTACCATTATACATATTACTCTGTGCTCTTTCAATTGCAGATTGACTATCACAATGTATTTTTATTGGTGACACAGGTTTTTGTCATTTTGGAATATCCTCTAAGAAATGGCGTAGCCATTCAACCTCTTCACCATATTTATCTAAAGCTATAAATTCAGATTCCATTGTGGGGCTATAATGATTTGTTTTCTGTGGATTTCCAAGATACGGCTGCTCTGTTAGTGTGAATACATATCCACTAGTAGATTTTGAGTCTTTTATATCGGATATCCAATTTGCATCACTATATTCTTCCGAGCAATTTGGGTATCTGTATAATGCAGGCCATAATTCCAAGTATATCGTAAGTACCTGAATACTCTCACTATTGCTTTCCAATGGTCCTTTTCGGATTGCTCGTATATCTACTCAATTTACTAACCGATAGGCACTATCCGGGGTCTAGTACAACTCATTAAGTACATTAGACTTCCAACAACTCTAGAGTACTCTACTTGAGAAATACCCTCTCCCCTATTCTTGGATAGATGAAGACTATTGTCTAATGGTGTTCTAGCAATACCAGAATCATTCATGTTGAATTTTTCAAGAATCTTGTCCACATAGTGTGACTGGTTTTAAAATAAGACCTTCGATGTTCTTGTGATTTTAATTCCTAAAATCATATCGGTGGTCCCATATCTTTCATGTCAAATCTTGAATTCAACATATTCTTGGCAGATTTGATCATTTTATCATCACTACCAACAATTAGTATGTCATCTACGTAAAGACACAAAATAACATAGCCATTTGTTGTCTCTTTAATGTAGACACATTTATCGCATTCATTGATCTTAAAACCATTAGTAATCATTGCATTATCAAACTTTTCGTGCCACTGCTTTAGTGCTTGTTTTAAGCCATAGAATGACTTCACCAATTGACTGATTTTCCTTTCTTGTCCCGGAACTATAAAACCCTCAGATTGTTCCATGTAGATTTCTTCATCCAAATCACCATTTAGGAAAGCTGTTTTTACATTCATTTGATGTACTTCTAGATTTTGCAATGCTGCAATTGCAATTATCATCCTAATGGAGGTTATTCTCGTCACAGGAGAATAAGTATCAAAGTAATCTAAGCCTTCTCGTTATTTGTATCCTTTGATCACAAGTCTGGCTTTATACTATCAATGGAGCCATCTGCTTTCATTTTCCTTTTAAAAATCCATTTGGACTTTAAAGGCTTACAACTAGGAGGAAGATTCACTAGCTCCCAAGTATGATTCTGCAAAATAGAATCAACTTCACTTTTTATTGCTTCTTTCCATAGAGGTCCCTCAGAAGAATTCATAGCTTCTGCATAATCTAGTGGTTCCTTTTCTAACAAATACGATAGAAAATCATTTCCAAAAGATTTTTCCACTATTACTCTTTTGCTACGTCTCGGTTCAAATTCATGATCTGAATCATGAATTTCATGACTTTCTTCATTCATAGTTTCATTTTTTCGTTTAGATGAACTTGATCCATCATTGAATTTATAAGGAAATACATTTTCAAAGAATGATGCATTCCTTGATTCCATGATTGTATTCTTGTGTATATCTGGAATTTTAGATTCATGCACAAGAAATTGATATGCATTACTGTTATGTGCATAACCTATAAAGATACAGTCCACCGTTTTATGACCTATCTTTGTCTTCTTTGGCGTTGGAACTGCTACTTTTGCAAGACAACCCCACACTCATAAATGTTTGTAGGAGGGTCTCCTACCTTTCCATAACTCATAAGGGGTTTTGTCCTCTTTCTTTCGAGGTACCTTATTTAAAAGGTAGTTGTTTGACAAAATAGCTTCTCCCCACATATTTTGAGGCAAACCTAAATTTAGTAATATCGCGTTCATCATTTCTTTCAATGTGCGATTTTTACGTTCAGCAACACCATTTGATTGAGGAGAGTAAGGCGCAGTTACTCCGTGTATAATTCCATGTTGTGCATAGAATTCACCAATTGATACTTCATACTCGCCACCTCTATCACTTCTCAATCTTTTAATTTTCTTATTGAGTTGATTTTCAACTTCATTCTTATAGAGAACAAATTTCTCTAAGGCTTCATCTTTTCTTTTAAGCAAATACACATAGCAATATTTGGTGTTATCATCGATAAAAGTAATAAAATATTTATTACCACCTCTCGTTTGAATGAATTTCAAATTGCAAACATCATTATGAATTAATTCAAGGGGTTCAGTGTTTCCTTCAATTGTTTGAAATGATCTTGTTAATTTTGCCTTAACACAAATTTCACATTTATGTTTTGAATCAATTTGGAATGAAGGTATATGTTCCAAGTTAATTAATCTACGCAATGTATCATAATTAACATGTCCTAGTCTACCATGCCATAAATTGGAAGACTCAAGCAAATAAACAGAAGACTTATTATCTTTATTAATAATTGTCATCACATTGAGCTTAAAAAGCCCATCAGTTACATATCCCTTCCCCACATACTTCCCAGATTTAGACAAAATAATTTTATCTGACTCAAACACCATACGAAATCCATGCTTGTTCAACAGAGACCCAGAAACCAAGTTCTTTCGAATTTCTGGCACATAGAGGACATTGTTTAGAGTCAGCTCCTTTCCTGAGGTCATCTTCAGCAATACCTTCTCTTGGCCTTCAACAGCAGAAGAGACAGAGTTTCCCATAAAAACCTTTTTCCCATTAATCGGTTCAAGGTTTGTAAATAGGTCCTTGTTAGAGCATATGTGCCTAGTGGCACCAGTGTCAATCCACCATTCCTTCGGATTGGACCCAACTAAGTTTACTTCAGAAATCACTACAGAAAGGTTTATGTTTAACACGTCTTGGGCGATGCCATTCACCATATTTGCCTCATAATTCTTCTTCTTTGGAAGTCTGCAATCCACAGATCTATGGCCCATCTTGCCACAATTGAAGCATTTTCCTTAAAACTTGTTCTTGGAAACACCTCCTTTTGGTCCCAACTTTGGCTTGACAATTTTTTTGTTCTTGTGGCCTTGCCTAAGCTCCACAACATTTGCCTTAGTTGTAGTAGGATTGAATCCTTTGCGTTCAAATCCTCTATTGTCTTCTTCGATTCAAAGTCTGACAATCAGTTCTTCCAGATTCATTTACTTTCACTTGTGCTTGAGATAGTTCTTGAAATCCTTCCACCCAGGAGGTAGCTTTTCAATAATAGCAACCACTTGGAAGGTTTCACTTAAGATCATTTCTTTAACCTGAATTTCATGCAAGATCACTTGAATTTCTTGCACTTGACTGATGCCAGTCTTAAAATTGACCATTTTATAATCAAGGAATCGACAGACAACAAATTTGTTTGCTCCGGCATCCTCTATTTTATATTTCCGGTCCAAGGCTTCCCATAACTCTTTTGCCGTTCTTTTTGCACAATAGACATTGTACAATGAGTCACGTAAGCCATTCATGACATAGTTCCTGCACAAGAAATCAGAGTGCCTCTAGGCTTCAACAGTGTTGAAGCCTTGCTTATCCGTTTCTCCTTCGGATAATTTAGGAGCATTTTCAGTCAAGAATCTAGCAAGATTCAAAGTGGTCAAATAAAACAGCATCTTTTGCTGCCACCTTTTAAAGTTCAGTCCGTCGAACTTTTCAGGTTTTTCGCCATGGTGTACAAAAACCGCAGGATGAACAAATTCAAATTGGCATTAGCATAAATATTACAAACAATTCAGAATCGTAAAGAAAACGAAATTGCAATAATAAAGTTGGAATCGATACAAATGAATATCGAAGCCCGTGTTTAACACAATTTCTTTAAAACAGATTCGTTCCCTCTAGCACGCGATTGAGGTTTTGCGAACTTCTGTCTCCCAGGATACAACGGCCGACAGCAAAGAAGAGATCGCGGCACTTCCAAGCTTCCGGCGAACTTGAACAAATCAATACGCGTCAGGAATAACGGCCGATTAAATCCGTCGTTACAAAATCAATTCGTGTCAGGAATAACGGCCATAATTTAACGCACCATTAATCATACGTTATAAAAGCTCGCCGCGAGGTCCACTTTTCGGTCCTGCAATCATGTACTCAGGATGCGCGCTCGGGCCCAAGTTTCAGGTTGTCGGGCATCAAATTTGCACCCTCCTGCGCTAAGAGTTTGTACTATGATAGTTATCACTTCAAATAAATGTAACTGTATATAAAGCATTCAAAAGCCTTCTTTCTTTTTCAATATGGGACTAGTGCGTTTTACTTCCCACTTCCAACTCAAGGGTGTTCTTTGAGCATCAATTTCTCATTCATTCACTCATCAATTTATCTCATATTTCCAACACTAAGCTCGATAAAGATACAATCAATTAGAGGGCTGAACGTGTAAACATTGACACGTTAAGGACCACAGTCCTATTAGTCCACCAGGTGTATCCAACTGGATAGAGGGGAGGGGGGGGGGGCGACTCCATTAGGAGATGTGGGTCTCTCTTGCTTTGGTGAGTTATACTTAGTAAGTACACTGAAAAAATAATTTGCGATTTCCTCAAAAATCCTTTCTTTTTTCTGATCCCGAAAGCTGTATCTGCTGGAGGGTACAGCACAGTAGAGCATGCAAGATTTATCTCCCACTCGGGGTTTTGCTCGAATCGCATCTTTGCTATCGTTTGTGCAAGAGCTAGTTTTGCTTGGACTGCTGGCCCGGCAAATCTGACAGATCAAAAGAACGGAGCTCATACCCTTTTGGGCTTTAGCGAAGCCCAGACAAGACCTTGATAGAATCTTGAATTTTGGGTTTTCGTGTGAGAACGGATTCCTGTGATGTGAGCTAGCATACGCATGGGGGAGAATTTGCCTTCCTCCACCGAAGATGATGAGAAGAATCCATTGAAATTTGATTATGTTAAAGATAATGACACAAATAGTCTTTAAACTTTAGTTTAATGTATATTGTGATTCATGAATTTTCGATATATGTTCAATTTAGTCCCTCAATGATATTAAAATATTCAATATTCTCCTTCTATTAATTCAAAATTAGGAGCAATATTGAACATTTTCACATAATTTAGGTATTACATTGAATATGTACAAAAAATTTTAGGGATTACACTGAACAAATCAAAAGTTTAAATACGATATTGCACATTGAGCTAAAATTCATGGATAATGTTAAACAAATTAAAAAATTATGAATCACATTACACATTAAGTTAAAATTCAAAAATCATTTGCGTCATTTTCCTATTATGTTAACCAACTCATTCCACTCTCCTTGTACAGTCGAATGGTATCTGGAGCAACTCTTTTTTTTCACTGACAGTGTGGATTGAAATTTAAAAAAAAAAATCCTTTTCCAAGAGCCTTTTCAAGATATCTATGGAATTGGAGTAATCCAGTCATATTTATCAATGAACTCTTTCCATTACTGAATAATTCGAACATTCCATAACAAACCAATTTTTGCTTAATCTTTTCAAATGTTTATTTCTTGTGTGCGGGGGCAACAGCCGTGCCCGTTTGCTAAGTAATTGTAACGAATTGTCCCAGGAGCGCTCGCCTAATAAAAAGCATTGCTGTCTTTGGGTATAGGTTGTTTCTCCATTGCAAATGATGCCATACAAGAAGAGCTCATTTTCTGGGAACAACCATCAAACAGATGCGCCTTCCCGTCGCCATCCAAACGTGATTAAGCATAACCCCGCTTATCTCTAACGACATGACCGAACCCTGCCTAAGTTTCGGATGAACGTCGACGACGTGACAACTTGAAACTAAAAAAAGCTTGTAACGAGAGGGAGAGTGACAAGACGGCTTGAATTTCAGGCGATAAGACAGCTGATTATCCTTCCACACTGATGCGCGACGCATGCTTTGCTTGTCGGTTCTTATGGCTGATCAGACGAGCTGACAGCAACCTCTCAAACAGATTTTAACGAAGCTCATACACGCTTTATCATGGGAATAATTAGGGTTGAGCGTGGTTTAGATGGGCAGTTTCCACCTTAGAATCGGGAATCGTCTATTAAGAACCGGTTCCGAAAAATTGAAACTGAAAATCACCCGTTGGTTCCATGAATTCACATGGGAATTAGATTGCCGATCCAATCCGGCTCTCGGGTAAACTATGGAACCGATCCCACTAGCCAAGGAAGGAGACGAAAAGATGGAGACGGAGACATAAATGGAGAGTCGAAGACGGTCATGTGAGCATTGATCGAGAAAAGTGAGAGTGACAGTGAGCATGAGGTGAAAGCGAAAAAAAAGTGCTTATTGGCTTAATGTGAGACTGTAAGTGTCGAGCGAGTTAGGTTTAGTTTTAGGATTTATGATATATCTTTAAAAAAAGAAATAAAAAATTAAATAAATATATTATATTTATTATTATATTACCGGTCCAGTTTGGTGGGCAGGCGGGTTGTTCCACACTTGAAACCGGATTGGTACCCACCGGTTCTTAAAAATTGGAATCGGAAACCAGACCTATTCTCTTAAGAATCACCGGTTCTAGACGGTCTTGAGCGGTTCCCGATTCTTTTACACCACTAGAGATAATCACTCCCGCAGAGGTAGATGTCATTACATGTTTGTGAACATCACTTGATAGATTACTATTCAAGCATCTCGTAATTAAGAAAAAATCAACTTTATTACTATGGTTTAATCGAACTACTGGGAATTTTAAATTACAAACATCGCCATTGGACAGTGTGGCAAATGACAATATTTTTTTTTGACTGAATTGGTAGACTTGACAACATAAGATAATTATCTCGTAAGAGTAATGATAAGTAAACTAATGATTACATTTAATCTTAAACATTTCAAATTTTACTAATTGAGTTTTAAACTTTTTAACAGAAATTCCATTATAGTCATTTCAGTTGATTTTTGCTAGAAATCGCTAACGTGACAGTCTCTGATGGCTGGTGATGATTGAATATCCACGTCAATGATTTCTGATGCAAATTAGTTGGAAAGGACTACATTGGAATTTCGCGCAAAGGTTTAGGACTCAATTGGCAAAATTTGAAAAGTTTAAGACTAAATTAACATCCGAATAATCGGTTTATGAATTTTTGGGCAAATTTCCCAATAATTACATTTGCCCTTGACATGAAAACAATATATACAGTACCTCGATGACCCTACAAAAACTCAAGAATGCACACGTATCACGCACATATTTCATTTAACACGCATGTATCACGTGTACCTTTCTCTGTGCATGCGTACGTGCGCCAGCCGTGCTCTTATTATGCTCATTGCTCTCTCAATCATCAATGAGTGCACTTCCCCTCTATCCATTCCAGAAGAATGCTTCCATAATTCATGTGCTGATACTTCTTGTATCTACTTAGATATGAATTTTTCTGAGAATTCTGATCTACAAAGGACATGTTTTATCTTGTCTTTTTGTGAACAACGTAAGTGTCGTTCTTCTCGGTCTCCATATCCACAACTAGGGGTCAAAGAATCAATCTCTGCAGTGTTTTTGTTTTCTACAGAAGAAAGGGTTCGAAGAATCCTGCAGATACTGGGATGTCCATCTTCATGAGACTTCATGTTGATGTTGGACACGTCGAGGGAATCACTTAATACGCATTCAAGGCTTCAACTACCCAGCGTCAGAGACCATGAGCTTTTCTTACTCTTTTCTTTTCTTTTTCTTTCTACAGGGGTGCTAGAATGGGTCCATCTTTGATATCTACTTGTGCTCACCAATAATGCACTTTCTTCCCATAACAGGAGATCTTTCACTCACGCTGTTTCAATTTCCAATTTCACTCGCACTATGCATGTAAGTGGAGAATATTACCCCAAAAAAGTCTTAAACCTATTATACTTATGTTAATTCAATCCTAAATATTTTAATTTGGCCAATTCAATCATATATATTTTAAAAATTTTTCAATATAGTTTATTCGGCTAATTTTGGCCAGAATAGCTGGCGTGGATGATAGTTGTCTTACGTGACACCACCGAACCGATATGAATAATTTTTGTAATCTTTTAAAAAAATTGTGAATTTCTTTACTTTTTTTCTCTTTTCTCTTTTTCTTTATTGTGGCCAATGAGGGCTTGCAAGCCCTTTTTGGCTGGTGATAAGGGTCATGGCCCTCACCGGCCGCTCGCGATCGTCTCCCAATCTGGGCTAAGGCCACTGCGCCTAGGCCCTCACTGGCTATGGGTGAAGTAGCCCTCGCCAAATCTGCCCTCTTTAAATTGGGTGAGGGTGACTCTTGCCTTACCCTTGACGAAAAGGAAAGAAAAAAAAGAGAAAAAGGAAAAAAATTCATAAAAAAATTGAAACTTTTACAAAATTATCTATATCAACGCCGATCAAGCCATATAAGACAGCCGACATTGATTAGACTCCCATGTTATGGTAAATTGTCAAAAGATTTAAAAGTACGTTGGCATAATTGAAAGATTGATGCTCAAATTGGCACCAACGTATTAGACTTACATGGTAATTTTCCTCATGTAAGTGTCGTTCTTATCTTGAAATTTCTATTTTACCAATGGCTCGTGAGCGAAAAAACGGATGTGCCAAAGCGAGCGAGACAACGAGATCTATATGACTAGAATCCAAGAAATGGATAGCGATTCCATGGATAGGTCTTAGCTACTCGCATGTTCTTAACTCCATCATCTAAAACCATCTTTATAAATGATTTTTCAGACCAATCAAAACTCCCTGTGTAATTTCTTATAAGGTTCCGGCGGCGGTCAAACTTCATAAAAAAAAATTTAATTGATTTCATTTTCGACTCGCGTATGTATCTTCTTATCATTCTCCATGTGGCAGCTATTTTCTCCTCTTTTATAATTGAAAAATTTTACTATACTGAGATGAGAATGACTCTCCATGGTCTATATATTTATAAAATGGGTTAATACTACCAAAAACTATAAATTGATACACGTGTGATAATTTTACCCCGAACTTTTTTTTTTACCATAAAAAACCCCAAATTGGTACACCTGTGATAATTTTATCCCGAACATATCACAAAAAACCCCAAATCGATACACTTGTGACAATTTTATTCTGAACATATCCCAAAAAATCCCAAACTGGTACATATGTGACAATTTTACCTTGAATTAAAACTTTAATTTTATTTTTTTTTATTTTTTCAAATTTTTTTCAAATTTTTTTGTTTTTTCTTTTCTTTTTTTTCTTCATCTTCAACCTCTGGGCGGTCACCGAACCGACGACCGCCCAGAGGTGGAAGCTAGCGAGGTCGGCCCCGCCGCCTGCTGGCGAGGGCAATCCTCGCTTGCGACCCTCGCTGCGTGCGAGGCTAGCCCTTGCCTGGGCGGGCGAGGACAACTCTCGCCCGACGCCGGTGATGGCAGCCTTGGCCTGAGTCGGGCAAGGGCGGCTCTTTCCAACGTCGAGCAAGAGTTGTCCTTGCCCACCCAGCGGCGACCCTCCCGCCGACGTCGGCGGCGACCCCTCGCGGCGTCGGCGGGCGGGCCCGTCGGGGGGCCGACGTCGCCGGCTTCCACTTTTAGCCGATCGCCGGTCCAGCAACCAACCAGAGGTTGAAGATGAAGAAAAAAAAAAAAAAAAAAAAATAAACAAATAATTTGAAAAAATAAAAAAAAATTTAAAAAATTGTTAGATCAGGGTAAAATTATCACAGAATATATCAATTTTGAGATTTTCATAGTCAAAAAATAGTTTAGGGTAAATTTGTCATGGGTTTACCAGTTTATAGTAAAATTATCACATGTGTACTAGTTTGGGGTTTTTGGTGATAAAAAAGTTTGGGGTAAAATTATCACAGGTGTATCAGTTTGAAGTTTTTTATTGTAAAAAAAAAAGTTCGAGGTAAAATTATCATACGTGTATCAGTTTGGGATTTTTGGTGGTATTAACCCTTATAAAATTAATCATGATGTCATATATAGATCTTGACTAGTCATAATTTCATTCCTCCATCATCTAGAAAAACTCTATAAATAATTCTTGCGATCAATCAAAAGTCCTTGTGTGATTTCTTTATAAGGTTGCCGGAACCGCCAAAGTTCTCAAAGGAAAAAAAATTAATAAAAAATATGGAAAAATATTATACAAAATTATCAACGTCAATATTAACCGTGCCACGTTGGGGGTATAAATGGTTTGATTTGATTTGGTTTTCTTGAAAAACCGAACCGAACCATTAAGGGCATCCCCTTAAACCGAACCGAAACTCGCTTGAACCGAATTGGAACCGAACCGAAAAATCAATTTGGTTCAGTTTGGTTCTAATCAGTTTTCAATTTCTTTTTTTTTTTTTTTTGCTTTTTAGTCATGGCTCGGTTTTTTTTTTTTTTTCCTTCTTCCTTTGCAGATCTATTTTGAAAGAGACTCTCTCTCTCTCCTCTCCTCTCTGTCAGAGCTGCTCTCGCCTCCAGCAATGGCGGCCACTGACACCTAGTTCAATCTCAAAGTAAGCCCACCTCCCTCGTCTCCATTTCCACTTTCCCTCTTCTTTCTCTCTCTAACCCCCACTTTCCTTCCTCTCTCTCTCTCTCTCTCTTCGTGCATTTCTCTCAACAGCCGTCGCCCCACTCCGCCTTCTCCGCGGGGTACCTCCCTCCCTCCCCTCCACCACCCCTGCCATGTCTTTTTGCCTCCGTGCGTCGCGAGCGTTGATGGGTTTGTGTTTTTTTCACCTCCTTTTGTTCTTTTTGGGGGCTCTCGGCGCATGGAGTATGCGTTCGCCGATGCTAGAAACTCGGAGCACTGCGCTTGGTACTTGAATCCAGACGCTTGTCACTTTTGGCTTCCCGGCTTCCCTGGACCTCTTTGCCAGCGATCCGGTGCGTTCTCGTTGCCCCCCACCCCAACCCCCCCCTTTTTTTATTGGGGGGTGTGTCTTGATATGCTTTGCTTTCTTCCGGCAGGTGTCGATCGCCAGGACTTGTAATTGCCTTTACTCTTTGCTTCAGTAGAGGCAGATGCAGCGAGGGCGAGATAGCCCTAAAGCTAAAAGCAAAAGGCTTTTAGGGTAAAAACTGAAGTGTCTATTTCAGTTTGGTTCAATTCAAACCAAACCGAAATAAAACCGAATTGAAAAAAATTTGGTTAATTTTGATTATTTAAACCGAAATCGAAACCGAATCGAAATGCATAAAATTTTCGATTTGGTTTGTATCTCGGTTCAATTTTTCGGCTCGATTCTAACACCCCTATGCTATGTAAGATGGTCGATGTCCATGTTAGCAATTTCCGATCAAAATTGGCCTAATGAACTTAATTGAAAAAAGGAGAAAATGTTTAGGACTCAATTAGTATAATTAAAATATTTAGAATTTAATTGGCAAAAGTTCAATAATTTAAAGATTTTTTGGATAATTTTCTTTAAGGTTGCGGGGCCGTCAAAGTTCTCAAAGAAATTGATTGCTTTCATTTTGGACTCACTCATGGATCTTACCATTCTACATATGACGACGATTTTCTCGTCTTTTATAAATAGAAAATTCATTTTGGTAAGATGAGCATGATTCTCCATGGTCCCCATGTTCTTCCCATAAGTAAATGTCATTCCAAAGCACAAGCATTGTTTTGTTTTCTCAAGTTCGATGCACAAGTTAGACAATGACATTGGAAATTCGCAATACAATTACATCAGATGACTTCAATGCTCTTATCCCAATGTATATCCCAATATATAAGGGAAAATTATCTATTTTTTTTTAAATCAATTACACTTGCGCCAATTCAGTCATAAATATTTTAATTGTGTCAACTGAGTCCTAAATCGTTTTACATTTTGCTAATTGAATCAATCATATTGCTAATATGGATGCCAATCATTTTATGTGGCACGGGCCATCTTATGTGGCACGGGCAACGTTAACGTAGACAATTTTTGCAATTTTTTAAATAATATTTAATTTATTTTTCTTCTCTTTTCTTTCTTTTTCCTTTTCCATCTTCCTCTACCGGTCACCATGGCCGGTAACCGACAAAAGGCGAGGGTCACCGAGGGTTGCCCTCGCTAGATTTGGTGTGGGCTGACCTTGAGCCTTGTCAACCTCAAGTGAGACTTGCCCTCACCAGGTGAGACTCAAGGTCGGCCCTCGCCAGATTCGGTGAGGCTGATCCTCGCCTTTGGTTGGTTGCCGACCATGGCGACTAGCGGAGGTAAAAGGAAAAAAAAAAAAAGATATAAGAAAAAAAATTTATTCAAAATTTCATTTTTTAAATTATAAAAATTGTTAATATCAATACCGACCGTCCACATGGTACTACTGATATACACATCAGTAATTTCTTGCTAAAATTTGCTAGATGCAATTGATAAAATGTGATAATGTTTAGGCCTGAATTGAAACAATTGAAATGTTTAAAATTGAATTGACACAAGTATGATAAATTTCGGACTTTTTAGATGATTTTTCTCAATATATAATTGATGTAATTTTGTCCATGTTAAGTGTGTTTTTATGAGGATACATTACATAGGTCATCTCAACTACTTTTTGGAGATATCAGATAAGGTCAAGAGTTGATCTTTCCTATGATGTCGCAACACGAATGAAGGATAATAAAACGACTACGAAAAACTAACGTGAACACAAAAATAGCCGCGGACAATACAACTCATTCGAAATTCAACATTACCAAACGTTAGACCTTTAAAGACAACGGTCGTACACATGCACATGATTTTGGAGTTTTATATATAGTATTCAATTCCTTTCGCTCCCTATTTCCCTGATTTATGTGTCGCGCTAGAGATGACTAACGTTTAATCATTCAAACGAGTTTTACTTTATAAAATTGGTGTTACATACATGCCATGTTTTCAAAGAAGTTAGATATGAGCATGTTTCTTTTTAGATGAGCATGCATTATTGAAATGAAGAGAGTCACTCCTGCCCGAACATGTGAGAGATTGAATAGGCTGCATAAGCCAAAAAGACATTCATCGGACAATCAAACGCACAGGAACACACTCTTATTATTGCAGAGGAGCAAAAGCAGCCCCACATTATTACATGCACATCAGCAGGATGGGATCGATTCCAACTTGGTCGACCCATCTTTCCACTGTTTCACAAACCCTAAACGACACAAACCGAAACGACAAAAAGTCAGGACAGGAACCCAAACAAGACAGGACCCTTAGGACTCACATCCTCGTAGTCCTAGGGTAGAAGACTTCAGCCCATTCAGCAGGAGCCACTTGCCAACTGCTGCGCGGTGCAACCTTTATTCCACTACTGTACTAACGGTGGCACCGGATATCCGGCCGGCGAGATTGGTTATATGGCGAGAACCAGACCCGGCACGGACTTCCCGACCCGGCTCGACACGCTGCTCTCCCACAGGGACTGGCAGTGCAGCGGGGCGATCTCGGCCGTCGAAGGATCCGACCGCGGGGAGTCGCCGAAGTGTGTGACGGTGAGCGAGGTGTTGAAGTACTCCCTCACCTGGGTGACTATCCCATCGGCGGAGACCGTCCACGCGTGGACCCAGAAGATGGAGCGGACGGGGTCAAAGCCCTCGGCGAGCACGGTGGGGCCGAAGGGGGTGATGGAGTCAGGGACGAAGAGGAAGGCGTCGTCCGACGTGGCGGCGGCGGCGGCGGCAGCACAGGGGGAGGCGCCGGTGAGGAGGCGCATCAAGAACTGGTGGGAAGGGGGGCCGTGGAACCACCACTCGAGGTCGGGGGCGAGGATGCGGTGGACGGCGTCACGGTCGTGGAGTCGAAGGGCCTCGTACAGGGCACGGACCACCGTCCGGTTTGCGGGGTCACGCTCCTCCAGAGCTGGCGGTGGAGGGTTAGCCAGTTCTAGACTATGTAAACCCTAGAGAGAGAGAGAGAGAGAGAGGGAGAGAGAGAGAGCGTGCGTGCGTGTGTGTGCGCGGCGGTCTTGTGAAAAGAAGAGAGACAGAGTGCGCTGAGCTTGAGTTGAGAGACTAGGGAAATGGCGAGCTTTGATGTTGGGTTGGAGTTAGCAGGAGTTTAAATAGGGAAGAAAATGCCCCGCAGAGTAAAACCAGTTTGTATGAAAACAAAGTGACTCTTTGACCATTATGAAATAGATTAATGTTCAATATTTGATAGAAACCTCTTAGCATCAGTCTAGTCTAATGACTTGTAAACTGGCCTTATAGCACGTGCTTAGCATTATTCTAATAGAGAGGAGCGAACTCGTTAGAAGACGATCGCCGTATTATCTTGAAAGAGTCACATCGATTTAATTCCGTAAAAAAGAATTCATCAATATAATATAACGATAACAAAACCGAATTATGAAATTAATTGTTTAATAATGTAACCGAGTTGAGAACTTGGACTCGAACTCGGTAGATCCGGAGTTATATTTGCTTGCTCCGATCTCTTCGACGGAGAAAATATTGGGTAGGCCCGACTAGAAGGGTGTCGACCGTTTTGGAAAAGGCACGTGTGAAGTCTTCCATTCCTTTCTTTTTATGTGGGTCCTAGTTTTACTCTCCTTTTTACTTGTTCTTCATACGAGGATGGACGTCTAGATTAGTGATGAAGTAGTAGTCAGGGCAGCTTTCTTGGACTTCGACAGCCGCTCGTGGCGTCATGGTACACGAGGTGTGCCTTCGAAGACATCAGCTGGTCTTCCGGTCTTCGATGTTAATTCAATTTTCCTCTCGAATAACATTAGATAATATTAAAATCAATCCACTAGATGATCCAATTGGCGACTTGTGTTGCTGTGACTATAGTTAAAGGTTTATTCAGATTGACATGACACGAGCAGTTGATCTGCTCTGCACCATTTCCTGTCGATCGACAAGATACTCAGACGCCAGTGTTTCCCATCGAGCAATGTCGGGAAAAGAAAAAAAAAGTAATGTTAATTCGATTGAGCGTCGTTCCAACACGATAAAACATAATTGACGGTTATTAATTATGCAAGTGGGTATGAATCGAGGAGGGGGGTCTAGATCCATCCTTGAGTTTGATTTATCAATAACATCGGGCAACTTTAACAAGTAAACCTCGGGCTATGGACTTTCTCATTGAGCTTGGAAAGATAAATAACACAAAAAGAAGTCGAACAAAAAAAGGAGAAAGTGCTTAGAATGGTGTGCCCATGATGTAGCAGCTCGTGGACCATAGGGACAGGAATATTTCATTATTGTACCAGTCCCAACATCCCATCGAAAGGTCTTCAAGAGCCAAAACATCAAGATCGTCAAAGGGTCCCACTTTTCCCCCCTGATGTGAGAAAAAAATATTCGGGTTTCCTTTGTCCTGTAATGGGGTTGGGGTGTCCCTACCCCAGATACAGCGGAATGCGCCAGGCTGGCAATTATTGACCGTTTTGATTTCGACTCAATTTTTCTTGAGACTCTCTCCCCTACCAATTTTTCTATTTTTCCATTTCTTATGTTCTTTTTTGGTAATTTCGATATCGACGCCCGAATTGAAGGTTCTACTCAAAAGCGTCAAGCAAGTTGCTGAATAGGTGTTGAATAGGGGAAAGTGAAAGGTTTGAGGTTTTAGAGTTTATGATTTAGATTTCAAGCGACACCCGAATTGAAGATTGTGCATAAAAGAGTCGTCAAGCAAGTTGTCGATAAGGTGACAGTGAAATGTTTGGGGGTTGTGGGAAGATTTCCATGGTATTCGAGCAGCTCTAGCTAGGGGAACATGAAGCCACGAGTGGGATTAAAAGACATTAGACAAGTCACTCATTGGCCTCTGGAATCTTTAATGAAATGACTTTCATCCCTTTCATGATTGGTCACTAAGGTGTCACTAATCACATTGACTAGAACATGTAGAAAAATCGAATGTCATATCATCAAGTGGATTCGACCCGTTGATCTTCGAAACCAATAGAGTCGTCATCCTTTTTTGTAATTATGGTGGTGGAAAAAACGGAAGACAAAAGGTGAAAGGAGGAATAAACTTAGTACCCCAAATTTGAAGTTCTAGAATCTGGAGTATTTTCTGGAGACAAAAGGTGAAAGGAGGAATAAACTTAATACCCCAAATTTGAAGTTCTAGAATCTGGAGTATTTTCTTAAGGCATGACATCGTACACTAGATTTATTGGTTAGAGAAATTACCCAAAAAGTCAGCAACCTATTGTAAAAATACTACTCGGTTATAAACTTCTTAATTTGATAAATTTAGTCCTTAAACCTTTTGACAGTACAATTTGCTAATATACCCTTTCCAAGTTCTGATGTGGGCGCCTGGCTATTCTAAAAATTGAGGGAAGAACAAAGAAAAACACAAATCTAGTGTATAAAGGAACAAACTGAAACCCGCCCCAGAAACTTGAACCGTGTTTTCAGTTCGAGGACGAAATGGTTCGGGTCTCAATAAACATAAAGCAATCATGTTCGGGCCAGGTCGGATATCAAAGAAAACCTGACCCAACACAAACCGTAGACACCCCTACATCCAACGTAGTCTCCGAGACAATGGACAAATGGATTGCTCGACCACTGCAATCATAACGGTCATTCTCGAAGGCATCGTGCTTCGCAATGGATCACAAATGGAGCATTGATGGGAATTATTTTGTTATTAAGATGGATAATGAATGATTCATATTAAACATATTACTATACAATATACAGATTGATCTAAACAAATTAGAAACTTAAAACATCATTCTCTACCCCAAAAAGAGAAGGGTTAACACCGGTGAGGTTGACGCAGGCTTTGTCCTCAGGTTTGGTCCACCATCAACTTCGTAAGACCAGAAAAATTGAAGTCCCAAGACAGAAGTTAAAGCTTCTCCTTCTTGCTGGAGATCAGCTCAATGCTCACCTTCTGCCAAAGGAAATATATCCGCAATTTACAATCAATGATCACTTCAGGAGTAAGGAATCAATAGTTTATACCTTGCTCTTCCTTGACAGCATACATTAAAAACAAAAAAGAACTGTAAATGAATTAAACCATGCACACCCTGCTCTCTATTAACTCAAAGAAAGAACTATGCAAAGCCCCCAATTACTCAGAATTGTAAATGAACTTCACCAACATTTGACAACAAACAAAGAAAGTTCAGTCCACTCAAAAAGAATCACTAACCTTCTCTTTCTGGATGTTGGAACGACCAGTCCCCTTTTCTCGAGGCTTTTAAATCGATCCTTTGCTAGAGTGCTACAACCCTTCAATACAACCAGAATGAGGAAAAATTAGCTATCCATATTCATATCTATGTCATTGAAAAACATAAAACACTAAAAGGTCAAAAAGGGGAGAAAAACTCTCTTACTTTCAGCTGGCGGAGCGAACCAGTGATTTCTTCAGATAACAGTACTTGCATAGGTGCTGGTTGAAATCTGTAGAGAAAGTTTAAAGTTAGCACATCTGATACCAAGAAACAGGAACTGACTACATAATTTGAGAAGAAATATAAAAATCTGATACCAATTGAAACAGATGAAACTTGAATTTCCACAACTAGATCAAGAAGAGAAGTCAATATATTTATCAAAACAGTCGAACAAACTTGGATTGCATATCTTCAAATTAACATAAGTTTCAAAAACTACTGACACAGCACACATTTCTTAGAACATTTCTACCAAGATTGCTGATTTGAAAGGAGAAAGAAAAAGAGAACAATCATCAGGAGCTTCAAGCAAACACATAAGATAATATCAGCATAAAAAATCATGCACCTACTTGTGCTTTCCCAGCCGTGGAGGACGCAACTTTAGTCTTTCTTGTTGAGCAACAACTCGTCGGAGATGCCGTCTTTGCTTCTCCTCATCCTCTTTCTCAATTTCTTGAATAATATCTGGTAAGCTGTGCAAAAGAAAGCCGCCAAAGTTAGTAAGGTTTGCTGAGACATAAATTTGCTGGGGTTCACGTGTAAAGTACTAGAAAAGCAATACTATCCTACCTGTCAATTTCCTTGGACAGTTGCTCAATCTTCTTTGTTTCTGCTTCCTTCTTCAGCAAGTCCTTGCGTCTTGCTCTCCGATTCAGTTCAACGCGAGTCACGGGCTTTGTTTTGGATGACCTGCAATAGCACGATATCAACTAAGAACAATTCATACCCCACGCACCATGCAACTAAAGATGAAATTTTTCTGGCTAATGCTAATCTAAAAGGAACAGCCATTACCATAGCATGAACAAAAAAAATAACTGGAGAACGCACGTCAAGAGATGCACGCACTTCACTCGAAATTTCCTACCGCTATTTCGTTATAGAATCATTCTGATGTCGACAACTGAGAAGTTATAAATTGTGAAAAGAAAATCACCTATTCTCGGTTGCTTCATTCTCATCGCCATCCAGATTTTCCAAGCTTGAATCATCATCACCCCCGTCATCAGCCTCCAGAAAATACATCTGGGGCATTAAAATGAGTTAATAGAGTTCCACTAAGGTATGCCATGACATATTGAAGTAGAGAAACAATCAGATCTCAAAAATAATAAACTTACATCTTCCTCAGCAATAACTTCACCTTGCACGGTTAATGGAACCGGTTCAGGACCCAACTCATTTTTATAGACTTTCTGCATCTCGTCCGCAACAGCACAGGCCAGAGAATCCTAGATCAAAGTAACATACCAAATAAGAGGTGATGCTACACACATCAAATTCATTGGCTCAATGCAATACAAGGGATGGAAGCGTAGGTCTCTAAGAAAAAAAAAAATATACCTGGTGGCTCTCAAAGGATGGATTGAATGAACAGCCAGGAGGCTCAACTTCTACCGCTGGAATAACTGAAGGCTTGGCTTTCTGTTAAAATGGCGTAAACATCATAAGTAATCCAATCAGGATTGGATAAAAAGCTGAAAACTTCCAAGAAATTGCTGCGTAGGGTTTTAGGAGCAGTAAAGAGAAACAGATACAAAAGAGAATCAGTTATTACCTTCTTGAGCTTACCATCAAACTCACCTGCAAAACCATTGAACAAACATTCCATCACATGTATCTCAGATGAAAAACCTCTTGGAAAGACCATAATTAGAAGTAGAGAGCACCATACCTGCCCATAAGTCAACCATACCAGAAGCTGAGACAGAAGCATCCTATTAAAAGTAAAATTAAGAAGAAGGGTCAGCCCTCATTCACCGTTAATGAAACACCTCCAACAATCAGCTCACCTCGTTATCACCTTGACCAGCATTGTTCACAACTTCTTTTCTTTTCTTTCTGGATTTCTTACTGACAGAAGAGGGGACTGCTTGGACAAACGGGTTCTTTTGCAGCACACTGTCAGTCCGAAGTACTTTTTCCCTTTGCTTCTCAATTTTCCGCTTTACCGAAAGATCTAAACAACATGACAAAGTACCACTTTTAGTGACTTTTTTCAAGATGAAGACTTTAATCACTCTTCCATCCAACTACATTATCCAAACGATAATCTGAATGTGGGTCACAACCAGGCCCTCAAATCAGTGCTAAAGGCATCAGAGAGAGCAGACATGTGGACCCAAAGATTCATTCTCTGTGCACATTACCATGCTTCCTTCATGAAAAATATCCAGAGCATCGGCTTATTGTACACAGATAACACAGTTATAAAACATCGTTCAACTTTTCAGTTTCCTAAGTATATACCCACCCAATCGATTATAAGAAGTCACGGTTAGTTCAGCAGGAGCAAACGGCTGTGACACGATGCAAGCAAAAACCACACTTGCTATAAAGGAATGCAAGAGACAGATTTCTACCAAGGTTTCTACTCAATATGATTCTACTACATGTAAAAAAAATGACAAGATGAATTAGACCAATGATTAAGTTGAAAGAAATTATTTTTTTAATAAATCATATGTTTTCTAGATGTAGGTCGTAACCAGGCCCTCAAATCAGAGCCTCGGAGGCATCAGGGAGAGCAGACATGCGGACCCGAAGATTCATTCTCTGTGCACATTACCATGCTTCCTTCATGAAATTTATCCAGAGCATCGGCTTATTGTACACAGATAACACAGTTAAGAAACATTGTTTAACTTTTCAGTTTCCTATGGATATATCTACCCAATCGATTATAAGAAGTCACTGTTAGTTCAGCAGGAGCATACGGCTGTGACACAATGTGAGCACAAACCACGCTTCACTATAAAGGAACGTGAGAGGATAAATTTCTACCAAGGTTTCTACTCAATATGATTCAACTATATGTTAAAAAAATGACAAGATTAAATTAGACCAATGATTAAGTAGCAAGAAATGATTTTTTTTTAATAAATCATTATGTTTTCTAGATGTAGGTCGTAACCAGGCCCTCAAATCAGAGCCCTTCAAAGGCATCAGGGAGAGCAGACATGCGGACCCAAAGATTCATTCTCTGTGCACATTACCATGCTTCCTTCATTAAACAAAAAATCCAGAGCATCGGCTTATTATGCACAGAGCCCAAGCAAGAGTATGCTATCAATCGGCTTATTGACACTACTCGAGATAAGTCGCAAGGACACCTGCATTTCACCTTTTTTTCCCAAAATAAGATTACAACCATCGCCGACCCGTGAAAGGTCTAAGCTTAACCTCCCGGAGATGCACGAATCATCACTAAATAACCGTTTCGTCCACACAAGGGCGCAGTTAAATCGCAGCTTCAAATCAAATAAACGAAATGTATACGCGGCAGCAATTGATCCAATACCACTACCAAGGGACTCTTCATGCTGATGAACAAGAAACCAAAGCCGAGTTCACACCACCCCCGAGGGAGTCAAGCACCCAACGAAGCACCGTCGGCAAAGCATTGGGGGCGTGCAAAAAAAAAATGACAGGAAGGCAGACACAGACACAGCACAGGAACATGCTCAAAACCAGCACAGAGAGAGAGAGCTCGCTGCGATACCTGCGGACGTGTCGACGAAGAAGAGGGACTCGCTGGGGACGGCGGCGAGGGAACCGCCGGAGAGGGCGTCCTTGGTGGACTTCTCGAAGAAGTCGTGGATGTCCTCCGTGCTGATGTTCGCCCTCCACGCCTTCTTCCCCTTCCTCGACCCCTTCGACACCTTCCCCATCTCTCTCTCGCGCTCTCTCTCTCTTCCTGTGCTGTGCAACAATGGAGGTTTCGTCTCTCCGGGAGCAAGATTCGGCTGCTGAGCTGCTCAGCTGAAGTTATATAGGCCCAAATTAGGGTTTTTCCGATCCACCCGAAAAGATATGAATTAAAAATACAAATTAAATGAGGAAGGAATGGAAGCGAGGAAGAGGCCCGAGGGAGTTTTTGTTGGGCCGTCAAGGCTCTCTCAAACTCTGAAGAGGCCCATCTTTCTGCACCCTTAAGGCCCGGCCCATGAACCAATTTTCCACTTTTTGTCCGTGGAGATAAAAACCGTATGCATCTATAATGTTTGCTAAAATAATTTTATGGAGGGGAACCAATTCGAGGGGTTCATCGTAAAAAATCGGGTGGAACTAGATTAATGTCTTCCTTGGTTAATTTCGAGGCAAATGACGACCTGAAATTCGATCTCGATGAATCAACCCACATAAGGATGCGTTTGGTTCGGCTTTGCAAATGGGTCTAGGGAAATACAAATGCCTTTGGCTTGGTGCCTTTTGGAGAAATGCAAATTACGTTTGGTAAAAAAATTCTTTGCAAAACTACTTTGGCCCTAATTAGTATTTGGCAAATTTTTTTTTTGCAACGGGCTTTTTGGGTTTAATTTTTTCTTTTTTAATTAAAAAAATCACATCCTTCGCTAGAGTGGGCTTAGGTCATCGGTGAGCCAGATCTTGCATCGGCAACTATCGCCTCAGGTCGTGCAAACCCTGGCGACCCAAGTGATTGTCGACTGGGTTGCGCGACGTTGCTTTCCCTTCGCCAGCCTTTCGCCGGCCTAGTCTAGCCTCGTTAGCCCTTGCCGGCTACCCTCACACAAAGAAGATGAATAGTAACAACGATGGGCAAAACGGGAAAATTATAGAATTTGTGACGGTAGTTTTGGAAAAAAAAACTAATTTCAACGATTAGCTAAATATTGAAAGTCCAATGCTAGTTCAGTTTTCGCAAGGCCAACATTTGGCCGAAAAGCCTTTTGGGAAGGCTTGCCTAACACCTTAGCATTTCCCCAGGAGGCTTTGGAAGCCGAAAAACCCTTGAAAAGCTAAACCAAACCCACTTATAGTATTCATCTATTTTGGAATTGTAAGGATTTTCGAAATTACTCAAAGATTTCCCATGAAATATTACATATC
Organism: Syzygium grande; assembly: GCA_024733475.1. Lineage (NCBI taxonomy): Eukaryota > Viridiplantae > Streptophyta > Magnoliopsida > Myrtales > Myrtaceae > Syzygium > Syzygium grande. The sequence continues at coordinate 11,575,855 of JAMXDD010000011.1, forward strand.
CCAAAAACAAAAATGAAAAAAGCCGACTTGCCCTTTTGTTGTCTTTTTATGATCAATTGAATTGCACCACAGGGAGACATAAATAGTCAAGGGCAAGTGAGCAAGCCTAGTGAACCATTCACACACAGCTTCCTGCTTGCACAAGTAAAACTCAAATGGAGACCGAGTAGTACAGGCAAACTGCTTCAATGGCTTTGATGTTTTGGCAGTAGAGGAACTTTCTGAGAGGGTGGCGATTGCGCGGCGCTCCCTTGGGGCTCTTCATTTGTCTCCTCTTTCGCCTTCCCCCATTTTACGGTATAGAATCCGATGGACATTATAATCGCTCCGCTGAGACTATGAATTCGCGGCACACAGAAGAAAGTATTGGCATCGAAAGCATTGGTAGAACAATGAAATGAAAATAAAATCAGGATTAGCTTTACCATTTTGCATAACAAAGAGCTAAGCGCGTTGATGATAAATGATAATGCACATAAAAGGACTGACTGGTGGGAAAATGGAACATTAACACAGGCTTGAAGAGTAAATTTTTCCTACTGCATCTAATACATTCCGAGATGAAGTGCGTCGCCAAGAAAGATGAAGCCCATAACGACGGCGATGACAATCGACACCCGCTTGAACATTGCAACATAGAGGGGACCTTTCACGCAGATCGCCCAGGTGTGAAGACAGTTGCGCAGGCAGTGCACGAAAAGTTCCTATGATGCGCAAGGCCAAGAGTTGTAAAAACATCCAACACACCAGAAAAATTAAAATGAATACTCTCGATCAAGTTAACATGGGACTGGTTTATGTATGGTCATTCTCTTACCGAGCATATTACAGAAGCGAGTCCTATATCGCTTACTCTCCAAGCATTAGTGTCATGTTCTGCAACTAAAGCAACGATTGCAGTAATGAAGCGTGCAAACACATTATGAAAGAAGGTCACGCGCAGTTCAGCTGGATAGTCCTCCATTATCTGTGCCTGCATGTTCATGTTTTGACACTCATTCGGATTATCCTAAGTTATCTCTCCTGCACTCGGAAAAATTAAAGTTGTTTAGTAGCATGGCGGGTACCAGAACGATGTAGTGCAGTGGAATAAGAATGTTTTCGGCCATGAGAAAAATCCCTCCCAGGACCCAGTTTGAGTTCGATGCGCTCAGAGGCGGATCAAATGAGAGAGGCCATTTCAGAGCGGTGGTAATAATCGGAGGACCTTTATAGAGAGTAACAACAAATGCACTGGATATCGACAGAACGGTCCCAAAGATCTTGGCCTGACTGCTGCTTCTCGTCGGTGATACTTTCTCCATCCTCTACGTTAAGGAAACGAAAAAAATACATATCATGTTTAACTGAGGAAACAGAGTAAGTTAGTAGACAAATTACGGCTTTAGGCATAATGATGACATAGACCAGACATGTTATCATTTACAAGAAAAGTTGGAAGCAGTTGGAAAAAATGCCAATTATGAAGAGCTCTATTGCTAATCTGCTAGTCTATCTTAGATAATTGTAATTGACTATTATCCTGAATTGATAAGAAAAATCTTAATCGCAACCAATCAGGCATTACACAATCCCTACAGGGAGGAAGAAGAACCTGAAAAGGATGACAAGTATGAAAGTGAGAGCCAAAGTGAGGTTGCTGAGGGCTGAACCGAGAGTTGGAGAGCTGAAACTAATCCCAGTATAGCCCATAATCTGTGATGAACCCCTGCTCTTCCCCAAAAAAGAAAAGCGCACACAAAAATTTACAACTGAAAAGGCAAAGAAGCAAAGCAGCCAATTCAAAAAGGCTTAAAAAAAAATGGGACACCCATTTCCTGGCTTTGTGTCGTCTTTCCTGTGCAAACTCGGCATAAGATCAATGTTCAAACTTGTAGAGACGATTACCCAATGAGGCCAAGAAGACCAATTTTGGCTAGTATGGCCAAGCTGAGAGGAGGAAGTGCTCTCGATCTGCACAGAGAAACCAAGAGCAAAACTCAGCTGATGCTAGCTCCTCATGAAGATTAGATTTGTACCCATATGACATGGTAGAAAGAGAGAGAGAGAGAGAGATAGATACCTGTAGGACATGAAGGGAGCAAGAAGAAGAACAAGAGCATAGATAACGTAAGCATAGATAAGGAAGACATGATGGCTCAACTCTCTTAAGGTGGCTGCTTTGAACAGTGTGTACACCCCCACACATATGCTGTCTATCCCCACCGTTGCTATGAATGGAAGCACCTCCAAGTACCAGTCACACCTCCTCCTCGCCATCTTTCTCCCTCTCTCTCTCTCTCTCACACACGCGGACGCACGCATGCACAGAAAACAAGGAAACAAAACGAGATGCTTCAGTTTCAGTTAAATCTAAGTCTGATGTTTCTACTTTCCTAAGGTCTCTTCATAAGAGAGGCAGTGCTCGAGTGGCCGGACTAGCCGCTGTTGGTGCAGCCTATTCTTTTCAAGGGACAAATGCTCTCATCAACTTTCGAAAAATGCCGATTGAAACAAGAAGGACTTGTGCTTTACAAAAAAAAAAAAAAAAAAAAAACAAGAAGGACTTGTGTTGTAGTCTAACAAGTCCTTTTCTGAATAATATCTGGTGTCGCACGCGGGTAACCTCCCAGTGTTGTTTCTGTTCATTACTAACAAAGTTGAAGAAACGAGGGACAAAAGCTCGTTCTGCTTTCATCATGTCATGGGGTATCAGACAAAAGGTCTCGACTGTTTTTGAGGGCACTAGAAGTGTGTCCCGCCCTTCTTTAGTTTCTGTTTCACCAGTGAAAAAGAAATGGGGAACCTTTGTAACAATTCATAACTAGTCCTCAAGCCCGTGCGTCGACCAGATTTGCATTTGACGGTTTTTGGGAACGAATAGTTTAAACTTGAAGCAAAGTGCTTAAAAAGTTTCACAAATTCAATCATTGGAAGAAGGTATAATTATTTAAGACTTGTAATTTTAGTTGCGGTTGAGAAGATTTAGTATAAAACGAAGAAAAGATCAAATGTTGTCTCTGTTTATTTTACGGAAAATGAATGATTTGAAAAATATTTTCCTAAGAATGATAGCTTGTATCACTTGAAATAATTAGTAAATGAGAAATATTTTCTTTGTCGACAATAATTTATGTATAAATATTTTTGTGAATCGTGAAAATATTTTTGATTCATTTATTTTTCTAAGTGATATAAGCGATCATTTATAAAAAAATATTTTCCACATCGTTCATTTTCCGTGAACAAACGAACAATAATATGAATCTACTTTCTTTCATGTTTTCTTCATAGTAGATGGAATTAGATTCCTTTTTTCTTCTTTGGTTAATTTCACGCTAATTTTTGGACTAAACAAATGAGGATGGATCGCATTAAATTCTTTGACTGCCTGCATTCTACTTGAGTTCAGCAACTTCTTCAACCTTGTTTAGAAAAAGAGCATTCACAACAGAGATGCTGTCTAGTCTCTTCAGCTGATCCACTTAACAAGCACTGGTCATTGATTTGCTGCCATTTTGTCACTTCTATCCAGTGCTGCAATCTGTAATGAACAGCCAGCTGTGATAAAAGCAAAATTTGGCACATTTGGGTAAAATCACACCATTCCATGCCATGAAATCCTCTGTTTTCTTTCCCTAGTTAGCTTCCTGTCATCAATTGAGAACCAGTGATCACCTTTATTTTCTCTATCAACACAAGCAGCATATGAACCACACAATGCACCCTGAATGCCCACTAATGGGTCTGATCTTGTAGGGCCCCAACACCACTCATTTCCTGTAATAACCTCGGCCAGCATAGCATTCTTACTTGTAGCAGGATCATACATCAGTCTACTCAAATAAACCTCAACTAGGAACACGTTGAGGTTGCTGTTTGTCAAACCACAAGATTTTTCGATGAGTGAGAGAGAATGATTTGACTGGCTTAACTTCGGCAAAGTATGAAGAAATCGTAAAGTTAGGTCACTATAGCTGCCAAAAATAAGTCTTCGGCCCGGCTACAACTAGTCCATTTTGATGTATGGGGATCGGCTCCTGTAACAGCCTTTTTGAACAACCGTTATTATTTATGCTTCACTGATGATTTCTCTCTGTTTTCCTGGATATATCTTTTTCAATCCTGTGATCAATTTCTTTCCATTTTCACAGCATTTTTAAATTTGGTGGAAAATCAACTTAACACTATGGTGAAAGCCGTTCAATGTGACAATGCAGGGGAGTTCCACTCTACTCCTTTTTGCGGACTCTTGCAGGACCGAGGAATCCACCACCGTACCTCTTGTCCGACACTTCATCACCAAAATGGTACTGCTAAAAGAAAGCATCGACACGTTGTAGAGATGGGATTGTCGATGCTCCATCATGCCTCAGTTCCAACTCACTTTTGGGATCTTGCATTCGAAAGTGCTGTTCATATCATTAATAGGCTACCTTCGGCAGTGATCAACCATAAGTCACCTTGGGAGGTTCTCTATAATATTAAACCCTCAATTCATCACCTACACGTCTTTGGCTGTGCTGTCTATCCGAATCTTCGACCTTATGCAAAGAACAAGCTACATCATTGATCTCATTGCTGTATTTTTCTGGGTTACCTCCTGGCTTTCATGGTTATCGATGCTACTCTCTCAAGGATAATTGGTTCTATATTACCTCTGATGCTATTTTTGAAGAAAACTTATTTCCTTTTATTTCTGCTGCATCACCCGTTCATGCTGGCCCATCTCCTGGTTTATCAACCGATTCGAAATTTTACCCCCAACCAGGTGGCATTTCCATCCATGTCAGTCCACGCATGGCCTCTCCAAATCAAAACCATTCCATCTCAATTTCGCAGGACTCCTTTGCTGAATCAACAGCACTGCGTGTTATGGCACCATCAACAGAAAATGCTTCACCTAATTCCGCATGTTTTACCGCATGCTCCATTGATCAGTCTAGTCCCTCTTCTGATCAGACCATCAGCTCTTCGGTTCTATCAGAGCCCTCTCGTGGTACGCCCGCGGCTCCTACACACCCCATGGTCACGCGGCTTCGAGACGGTACTTTGGCCTGACGTCTTTTCACTAAGGACCACACATACGCCCTTCATTCTGTGGTGCAGACAATACCCACTCCAACTTGCTTCAGTCAAGTAGCTACAGATCCTGCATGGAGGGCTGCCATGGCTGAAGAATATACAACCCTTATGAAGAATCAAACCTGGGTTCTAGTCCCTCGTCCATCACAATTTAAAGCAATTGGATGCAAATGGGTGTTTCACATCAAATATCGTGCAGATGGCTCACTTGAACGGTACAAAGCGAGATTGGTGGCCAAGGGATATAATCAATAGGAAGAGTTGATTTTCATGAGACTTTCAGTCCCGTTGTGAAGCATGTAACTATCCATACGGTGATTTCACTCGCCTACAGTAAGGGTTGGACACTTCGACAGCTTGATGTTAAGAACGCATTCCTTCATGGTCACCTTACTTAGGAGATTTATATGCAACAACCACCATGTTTTGTTGATGCTAATCATCCCGTCTATGTTTGCAAACTTCGACGGTTGCTTTATGGATTAAAGCAAGCACCACGAGCTTGGCATCAAAGGCTAAGTTCTTTCCTCTTATCTATTGGTTTTCATGTTTCTCATGCTGATTCTTCCTTATTTGTCCTACATACATCAGCATACAGTGTATTTCTCCTTGTATATGTGGATGATATCATCCATACAGGCTCTCCCCAAGCACCACTATCCACTTTAATTGCATCTCTACAACTGGAATTTGATATCAAAGATGTTGGTGATCTTCACTATTTTTTGGGGATTGAATTGCAGCACACTGCCTCTGGCCTTCTTTTGCATCAAGGGAAATATGCTGTTGAAATTCTTAAGAAGGCCAACATGGACAAAGTACGAGCTGTAGCTACACCATGCCTGACCAGTTCGGATCCTCCTTCTCTTCATCAAGGTGCCCTGTTTCATGATCCTACACTGTATCGTAGCACAGTGGGCGCACTACAATATCTCACCATTACCCGACCAGACCTTGCTTATGCTGTGAATTCTGCTTGTCAGTTCATGCATGCCCCTAGAGAAGCCCATTGGCAATATGTCAAACGCATTTTACGCTTCATCTCTGGCACTCTTAGTCATGGCACCCTCTTCACCAAAGGATCTCAGGATTCCCTTCATGCTTTTTCCGATGCAGGATGGGCTAGTGACCATGACACTAGACACTCTGTGGGTGGTTATCCTATTTTCTTGGCTCTAATTTAATCTCCCGGAGTTCTTGCAAGCAGAGAACAGTTGCTTGTTCAAGTACCGAAGCAGAATTCAAAAGTCTTGCTGACACCACTGCTGAGATCATATGGATTCAAGCTTTACTTTCTGATCTAAGGATCACCCTGCAGGGGTCCCCGGTACTATGGTGTGATAATATTTCAGCTATCTACCTCAGTGGCAATCCTGTTTTTCATGCTCGGACGAAACATGTGGAGATTGACTATCATTTTGTTCACGAGCGGATTCAACAGCGCCAATTACATGTTCAGTATATCTCTTTGACGGACCAACCAGCAGATTCATCGGCGCCAATTACATGTTTAGTATACCTCTTCGACGGACCAACGAGTGGACATGTTCACCAAAGCCCTTTCAGGATCCCGTTTCCGCGTCCTTCAGGCCAAGCTTATTGTGACTACCACCCCATCAGCTTGTGGGGGGTGTCAAAGGAAAGAAATCCCAGCAGTGTTGATTGCTGAACTACTACAATTCCTCCATGACTTGGTCATAAAGTTAGATCATTTCCTTCCAAGAATACACCTACAATTCCTCCACGACTTGCTCCTCAAGATAGATAATTCTCTAGAGATTGTATCCCACAGAATCACGTCTCTTGTAAGCCTAGTGCTTAGCCTATATATTCACTGTGTTGTATAGCAAACGTGTGTCATAAAAGATATTCTCTTGAAATATAGAAAATACGAGACAACGTTGTGCCTGAATCTTCTTCTTCTATTCAGCCCTCTTTTACCACTTGGTATCAGAGCTACAACTATAACATAACGTGAGACCACCTTCATAGAAACTATATATGCATAGGAATGGAAAATTTTTTGGCCGAAACTGGGTATATGTGCACTTTGTTCATACCAGTGTCAGGGAGACGTTTGTTGTCATCTTCTTTCACCTTGAAATACATTTAGAGCAGCATTTATTCCAATAAAAAGAAACGGGTTCTGTAACTACTGACTACAGACTTGTACACATCAAAATGGACTATACTGGAAGCAAGAGACGGATTCTGTAACTACTGACTACAGACTTGTACACATCGAAATGGACTATACTGGAAGCAAGAGACTTATTAGTCTTGCACGTCACTACTTGGTTGTGGACTTGGAGTGACGCCCTTCATCCACACCTCTCAATGGTTTGATCAAGCAATCCGAATTTTGGGATTGATGGGTCATGATATGACCTCTTTGGACACAAATCAAAATAAGTACGATAACCAGACCTATTTGTGCAGCCTTACTGAGGGTGAGGAATCCTTTTCACAAAGTTTCCAAGCAGCAACTATCTTGCAATCCACCTGCAGAAATTGTTCTGACTTCATTTGTCTTGACGGTCATTGCAGTAGAGGAACTTTTTGAAACGACGGTGATTCCATCTGACTCTCTACAGACTCATCAACCATTTCCTCTTTTGCCTTCCCCCACATTACAATATAGAACCCAATGGACAGTATGGTCGCTCCTACAAGGCTGCGAATTCACAGCAGAAAAACCCAAATGTCAGTCGAGGCATACATAGTACGAGAATGTAATCAGCTTTCTTTTTCAAAGAATACAGAGCTTAGTGCGTCGGTCAAAACCAATTATACACTATATGCACATGGAGAATGGATCGATTGTGGGGATTTGTCATAGAGTTTCTAGGAAACTGCATGTTATGTTTTGGTAATTGGTTTTCCAAATTATTTATGTGCAGAACGTCTTAAGCCACATTGATTGACTTTCATAAAGAATGAAATTAGGAATAGATCGTAATTTCAGCGCGATGGACGTTCAATATTTTTTTAGCATTCAACATAATGTTGGACTTAATGTTTTTGCCATTTATCTTACCTTCCAACATGAAGTGTGTCGCCAAGAAATAAGACACCCATCGCGACAGCCACGGGAATCGACAACGGCTGGAACATCGTGACGTAGAAAGGGCCTTTCAACCGGATTGCCCACATGCCAATGATGTTGTTTAAGCATCGTTCAAAAAGGCCCTAAAAGCAAAGCAAAGAGAAAGAAAGTGAGCATTGCACACGACTTTTATTAATCAGATGGTGATGTTCGTTCAATTGTTTCCTCACCGAGCATATAACCGAGGCCAGTCCTATACCGTGCACTCTCCAGGCACTCATATCATGTTCCATTACTATACAGAAAATGGCGTTCATGAAGCTCACGATTACATTGTAAAAGAAGAGGATGGTCAGTTCTGCCGGATAATCCTTCATTATCTGTGTCTGCAAGATCAAGTGCCGAATCTCCAATCATGTTCAAGTCAAGTTCTAACTATAGCACCCACAAAACAAAATGAAAACAAGTATTGTATACCAGAAGAATAATCCACAAAGTGACCAAAATATATTCACCGGTGAGGAGAATTCCCCCAACAACCCAGTTTGAGTTCGATGTGTGCACAAGTGGATAAAGCAGGAGAGAAGGTTTCAGAGTGAACATAGGGGGACCTTTATAGAGAGTAATGACAGATGCCCCGAAAATTGACAGTACGGTCCCGATGATCTTGGCCTGACTGCTTCTTCTGTTTATTGACACTTTCTCCATCCTTATTTTGACAAGAAAACAAGCAAATTGGAGGGATTGCAGCAATATTAATACTTTGTCCAACAATGTCATCATTACCAAGTAATTTACATGAGAACAGCATTAACAAGCAATCTGTGACTCTAAGCCTCATGCCCCAATTGTCCAAAATCAATTTATTAACTTGATTTAATAAGGATTTGCAAAATATGGGAACCAGTTAACAGCATAAGCTTGTGGAAGGCCAAATGAACGAAGTGATGAGATCACCAAATCAGGAGAATCATAACAGAGTATCAGAAGAATTATCATTTACAACGAAAAATGCATTTCAAGGAACCACACTCAATGAGTACATAAATACACAAGTTGTTTGGGACCTGAAAAGGAAGGCACATATCAAAGTGAGAGCCGGAGTGAGGTTGCTGATGGCTGATCCCAGAGTTGGAGAACTCATGCTAATCCCAGCATAGCCCAAAATCTGTGACAAACCCCTGCTCTCCCAATAATTTAGAAAACAAAGAAACCATTATATAAGAATAAAAATACAACAAAGAAGCAAATCGACAACTCTAAACAATTTCAAGAATTGCGACACTTCTCCATCTGCCCGTGCAACTGCCCAAAACATGGGCAATGTGTGATCAGAGACATGTCGGACAGCCAGCATTCCCTTGTGGGGCTGACGCCAGTGGCAGACACACATTGCGGCACGTCTCAAAACAGGTACTCAGTTATTCATATTAGCGTAAGTGTAAAGTTATTCAAACTGTGCATACCCTACGAGCCCAAGAAGGCCAAGTTTGGCAGCTATGGCCAAGCTGAGAGGTGGAAGCGTTCTTGATCTGCAAAGGCATACAACAAATTCAGCCAAAGTGAATATCTCACCACGAACCTTCCTTTGTTTTCCCAGTTTTGGCAGAGAGAGAGAGAGAGAGAGAGAGAGAGAGAGAGAGAGAGAGAGAGAGAGAGAGAGAGAGAGGAGCGTACTTGAGAGAGAAGAAAGGAGCAGGAAGAAGAAGAAGAGCAGCGATGGCATAAGAATAGACGAGGAACACATGGTAGCTCATCCCTCTCGAGTTGGCCGCTTTGAACATTGTGTTCATGCCCACTGTGATGCTGCCCACAGTGAACACAGCTGAAAATGGAACCACCTCCCTGTAACAACAGTCTCTCCCTCCCTCTCTCTCTCTCTCTCTCTCTCTCTCTCTGACCACACTGACAGACACGGAGACACCCAAACGCACAAAACACACAGGGTTCCAAGTCATCTGGAATTCCAATGTTTCGTCGGAGCAGCATAACGTGCGCCTATATTTTAATGGGTGCTGATAGGGAATGACGATGGATGGTTGGAGCAAGAGTGTTTTTTAAACATATCTCATTGAATAATGCCTGCCCTTTACGGTGGTGGAAAATTCTGGCGCCCCCAACCATGTGCGAATAGAAAGAAACCAGAAGATTAGCTGTCAATTAGTCCTCCAATTGCTTGATTTAATTGAGTAGCTTAACTTACTTGATTTTTAAAAGATCTTTTCATCATTAGCACACTCAGTTGTGCTATGTGGCAGTTAACACAGCACGCTCCTCCGTGTGCTACATGCACAATTCACTGTATGTGCGGATAAATTACTGTACAAAAATTGAAGAATGATTAAAATATGGACCATACAATTCCATCCAACTAAATTGAATCAACAATAATCTCCGCTTTTCCTCCTATCCCTTGCATAAATCAAAGACGCCCTTGTTATCTGTACGCTCAAAACGTGGGTTCTTGGATTAGAAGGCTTCATACTTAGCCGAGAAAACTATGTCATCGATGTTCTTGAAAATGGGACTCAACGCAACGACCTTCAACTTCTGGTTCAGAGCAAACATCCGAGATCTCCAGGACGTCGAACGCATCAGGAATGTTCAGATTCTTGAGCATGTGCCGTGTGCAAGACTTGTGCAAGCAGGGGCATTTCGTACTTGTGGCTCTCGAGCGTCAACGAACTGATGTGCCGGTCCAATTTTTCGTGCCCAAGTTCTATGGAGGAACTCCAGAAGTGATTCGAGGTCTTCATGGGTCAGCTTGGTGGGGACTTGCATGAGAACCGAGTCCGACATGTTCTTAAAGATTTGTGATCCGGATGCCTATATATATGGAACGATACTAGTGTCAAGCACGGGGCACACATAACATGATTTAGCCTAATAACTAGACAAAAAAAGTCATTGGGGAAATGATAAAAGGACCCTAACCCCCAAGTTTGGCAAGAAACACACAACTTAAGGACATATCCTTGAAAATTGCAAAACATTTCATATCTGATTCTCTCAGAGAGAGAGAGAGAGAGAGAGAGAGAGAGAGAGAGAGAGACCAAGATGGGAGAGACATAGAGAGAAAATTGCAAAACAGAGAGAGAGAGAGAGAGAGAGAGAGAGAGAGATTGAGTGACTCCACCAAGATGGGTCAACGAGCAGAAACTGGATGGCCATTGGAAGTGCGAATTCATCCTCCACGTTCTTTGTGCATTTCCATTCAATAAAGATCTGCTCGTCAGAATTTCAGAAAAGAATATTACATCGCAATCCCTTAATTCAGATGTCATCGTAGATGACAGAAAACAAAGGAATTGGAGGAATTTCTGATGTACTGTATTAACTGATTTGTATAAACGTACATGGTCTATTTATAGTGTACAAATGACAAAGAAAAATAGGAAATAATATACAAGAGATCACAACTTCCTATTTATCAAATCAATCATCGGTTGACTAAATCAATTAGTCTCTAATAAAGATCGGCATCCATAATTAGAATCTCCAATGGTATCAAATCATATTTCCAACACTCCCCTCAAGCTGATGGCCTATATATGTGAAGGATACCTAGCTTGCTTAGTAGGTATGTATGTTGTCTTCGACATAGTGGCTTAGTGAAGATGTCTGCAGGTTGTTCCATAGTTCCAATTCCTTTTGTTACAAAGGATCCCTTCTTGAATCTTATCACGAGAAAAATGACAATGAACTTCTATGTATTTCGTTATCTCATGAAAGACTGGATTTGCCGCTACCTTCAGTGCAACATGATTATCACAAAACAGTTCACTTGGTCCATTGACCTAGACTCCAAGGTCCGAGAGTAATCCTCGTATCCAAACTATTTTGTAGACAGTTTTTGCCATACCTCGATATTCGATTTAGCTTATAACAGTGATATAGTTGATTGTTTCTTCATTTTCCACGAAAAGACTTTCCCAATTTGATGCAAAAATCAGTGATGGATCTCCTGGTCATCGAGCAAGTAGCAAAATTTGTATCACAATAAGCTGTCATCTTCATATTGTAGTCACAAAACAAAAAATACCAAGTCCCAAGTATCCCTTCAAATATTTAACTACCTTTAGTTGTTGTGTTCATATGAGACTATTTCGGGTATGCATAAATTGATTGAGTACTTGCACTACATAACATATGTCAGGTCTTGTCATTGTGAGATGTATCAACTTCCCAACAAGTCGCTGATATCCTGATGGATCCTCAAGTAATGGATCCTTGATAGAAGAAGATAAACCCATATCATACTCATGTGTTGTCATTTGGTATTTTGCTCAATTAGTATGATAGCTGGTTTACATCCTGACAATGCTGCTTTTGAAATAATCTCTAAGATGAATTTTTGCTGATTAACGTCGATACCTTTGTCAAACCGAGCAATCTCAATGCCAAGAACATATTTGGGAGGTCCTAGATCTTTGATGTGGAAAGTAGAATGCATATATACTCTTTGAACTTTGCAATATGAGAGGCATTATTTCCCATGATAAGTATGTCATCAATATATATTGGCAAATAAATTGATGAATTATCTTGAGTCCATGTAAATAGAGCATAGTCATATTTGGAATGTTGAAAACCTGCAACATCGGTGAATTTGGCATACCATTGTCTAGAAGCCTATTTCAAACTATATAGGGATTTACGGAGATGACACACTCAAGACTCCCCCTATTTGCGTAAACCCTGTGAAAGTTCCATATAAATTTCTTCTTGAAGATCCCCATGTAGAAATACATTATGTACATCCATCTGATGTAATTGCCAATTATGAATAGCGGCAATTGGAAAAAATGAACGGACAGTTACCTCCTTGGCGACAGGAGAAAAGGTTTCATGCTAATTAAAACCTTCTCGTTGTGTGAATCCTTTAGCTACTAAACGGGCCTTGTATCGTTCAATAGAGCCATTAGCTTTGAATTTGATTTTATATATCCATTTGCAGCCAATTGGCTTACGATGCGATGGCAATGGAACAATATCCCAAGTGTGATTTTCCATAAGGGCATTAAGTTCAGATGCCATCGCATCTTGCCATCGAGGGTCACGTGCTGCTTCATAATATGAAGATGGCTCTTGTCCTTTTGAGATGCGACTAATGCAACACATATGTTCGGATGATAATTGACTAAAGGAGATATATGACGATGAAAGATATAATGTAAGTGGAGATCTCAATGCAGAACATATATAGTCCTTTGTCCATGTAGGTGGATGAACATGCCGTTTAAAGCGTCGAGGTTGCTCAATTAGTAATAGTTCAGGTACTAGTGGGGATGAGACCGTCATGGGTGATGCAGGTGAATGAATATCCCTAGATACTAGTGATTTATCTTGACTTGGAGAATCCCTCAAAACCTATATAGATGGTTTTGGTGTAACAAGAACATATTGTGGAGCCATAAATAAGTCCTCATCTGATAAGAATTTATGGTAATCTGGTGACAACGACGATTTGGATGAGGATGCCATCTCCTGGAATGGGAATACATCTTCATGAAATATAACATCCCTCCTTATGAAGAAATGCCCTATAGATATGTCCATAACTTTGTATCATTTTTGTAGAGGGGCATATCCCATGAAAACACATTGAATGGCACGTGGATCCATTTTATTTCGAGGATTCCACAGTTGTCACATAGTATAAACAGCCAAATACCCTAAGGTGATTAATTTTTGGATCTTTTCCATAAAGCATTTCAAAAGGAGTTGACCATCAAGAATTTGAGTAGGCATGCGATTAATCAAATAGGCTGCGGTGACCACACAATCTCCCAAAAAGTCTCAGGAATTGAAGCTTGGTACTTTAATCCTCAGGTTGCTTTTAAGAGATGTCTATGCTTGCATTCAACAACTCTATTTTGTTGTGGAGTGTAAGTGCAAAAGCCTTCATAAAGTAGTCCATGGTAAGAGATAAATGATAAGCAATCAAAAGTGAAGAATTCACGTCCATTATCTGTACAATTCGTTGGACAGATTTATCGAATTGATTTTTGACTAGAGAGATGAACTTCGATAGATGAGAAAATGTTTGACTCTTAGGGTGCGTTTGGCAACCATTCTGTCCCTAGAAACAATTACTGTTCATAAATAATGCTTTTTTATTCCGTGCTCGGAAATAATTTCTAAGCATTTGAAATTGTTTGGTAACTACCCAAAATCTTTTCCGTTTAGAAAATGATTCTTTTTGATTCCATGCCTAGGAACAATTTTTAAGCAAGAAGAAGAAGATGAAGAAAGGGAACAACCTCGTTTGTTCATAAAATAATTCTTTTTGATTCCGTGCTCAAAAACTTCTTCTTGTTGGTTTTCTTCATCTTTTTCTATTCATAAATGATTCTTTTTTATTCCATGCCTGGAAACAATTTCTAAGCATTTGAAAGTGTTTAGAAGAAGAAGATGAAGAAAACCAAGAAGAAGAAGAAGAAGAAGAAGAAAAAAAATTTCTTTTCTATTTTTGATTCTTGTTCTCATAATCAAGAAGTAACTTTTTTTTACTTTTTGATTTTGTTCCAAAACTAATTCTATGAACAAATTTTTGCAAATTTGTGCCCAGGAAAAAAAAAATTTACCAAACGAATTTCTGTTCCAAAATTGATTTTGGGACAATAAAATATAAATAGTTACTATTTGACTAATTGCCAAACTCGCCCTTAGATTGCATAAGGAATACCCAAGTAGCACAAGTATAATCATCAATAATTGTTAGGAAGAAATGAGATCCATCATGATGAGGGGTATGATAGGAACCCCGGGTGTCCATATGAAGTAAGGAAAAAGCACTGTTTGCTCAAGATGTATTGGTGGGAAAAGATGCTCGAGATTGTTTAGCCAAAGGACATATTAAACATTTTGAATGAGGAAAACGTGCATTATGACCCAAGCGTTGATGAAAAAGGAGATTTTTATTATGAGTGATTGCAGTACAAGAAATACTTTTATTTGATAAATGTAAATCTCTTGGAGAATCCATCCAAAAAAAAAGTCCTTGCACAACACTATCCAAGCCCATTAGTTTCCCAGTCAAATTATCCTGAAATAAATAATTTTCTGAACTAAATATGGCACGACAAGATTTGTCCTTGCAGACTTTTGAGACAAAAAGGAAGTTGAATTCAAAGTCAGGAATATAAAGGACATTTTAAGGATCAAATCGGGATCAAGTCGAACAGTGCCAATTTTAGTAACATTGATGATATTCCCATTTGAAAGCCGCACATATACAGAGGATTGTGCAATATTGTGAACATGGGAAAATAAATTCTCATCACAAATTATGTAGTCATTAGCCCCTGAATCGGTTATCCATGCATTCATTAAGATCGAATTTGTCTTGTAAAGAAAAGTACCTGAGAAACTGGAATTCTTGTCGCTGGTCTTCATTTGACTCAGAGTTTTCATAATATTTTGATATTGCTCTCAAGTAATAGTTTGATGTGTTCCATCAATTTTTTGTGTAGAGACTTGATAAGCAAAAAATTCCTTTTCCCTTTTCTCTTTATCACTTGGTCTTCCATGTAGTTTCCAGCATGTGTTAATAGTATGATGTGGGTGTTTATAATATTCACAATATTTATTTTTGAATTTGAAATTTTGCCCACTTACCTTTCTTGTTGACGTGGCATTATGTGGGCCATGGGATCCTTTATAAAATGGCTCCAGCATGGCTTGATGAGGGCCATTGGATTCGGCCGGATTGATGGACAAATGAGGACCATCTGATTTTGCTCGTTGTTCCCAGCCATCCATTCTGGAAAACCTAGGGCATCCTTCATTCTCTTTGGACGCCGCAACCACTCTTCGTGGACTAGTGCTCCCGAGGGTTCTGTTTGTCGTCTTCGCCATAGCAACAGACAGGAAGGCAGCGAGGGCGATTCCTTCACCCGCCCTAGTGTGTTTGATCGCCGCTAGTCATTGGCTCTCCTCCTAGATTGCCAACTGGAAGATCGATTGCAGTGGCGGCGCGGGCTCCATCACAAGGATTTGTGACGGAAGGACGAGTATGAGCCGTTTAGTATCAGTAAGAATCTAGTAGCATTCTCCTTTTCCTTCATTTCTTTGTACCGTAGGAGTGTAGCCTTGAGTCCGTCGAGCCGTTCCTCGACTGCCTCGAGCTCATTTCATAGAGCTGAGAGCCGGTTGAAGCAAGAGGTAGGAGGAAGGGGGATGAACAGCTGTCTAGGGAGAAAAAAGGTTCCTTGCTTTAATTCCAACAAGGCTTGGGTAATTGTGAATAGTCTAGCTTGATCAAGTTGTCCACACATTTCGTGGATGCTCTCCCATATTTTCTTTGTGTCCTCAGTTGGTGGAAGGCCAGCCGTGACGTCGGTGGCCAAACAATTTCCAATCCAAGTGTTGAACCAGTTGGTTGTCGGAGGGGAAAGGGACGGCTTCGTCAAGGAAGCAGTCCTTATCTTTCGTCACAAGTGCTCGACGGAGGTCCCAAGCCCAGGCGTTATAGTTCTCCGGATCCGTAAGTTGTGAACCAATGAGTCGCAATTCGGCCCATCTGCCAACGAAGTGAATAGGGGTCATCGAGCTCGAGCTGGCCACCACCACTGATTGGAAAAGCATAAGGTAGGTATCTAGGTTGAAGAATCGGGTAGGGATTCATCCCTTGACCTAGTGGGATGGATCCGAATCCGTGACCCGATCCGTCATTCGGGTTGGCCTCATGGGAAGAATGAGTTGGCCCAGTCTATCCCGTCCTAGGACCCTATTGGCCTTGGACTGGGTACCACTAAACTAGAGGCCATTGGAATGGGCCTAGAACTTGGACTGGAATAGGACCCAATCCGGCTGAATGTTGGGTGCCGTCCTGCTGAACAGAGGATCGCTCATCTTCAATTGGATTCACTTGATCCAATGCTGTTTGATTTTGAGGTGAGCAGGGAGTCTTCTTGTTTGTATCTTGATTTCTTGTCATCGTATTAGAAGAATTCCTACCGGGTGGCTGTTTTGTTTTGCAAGGTTGGAGACGCAACAACAAAAATAGAAATAAGACCGGAGGCAATTCAGAATTGCGGAAGCTAGGCCAAGAAACCTGGCTCTGATACCATGACAGAAAACAAATGAATTGGAGGAATTTCTGATGTATTGTATTAATTGATTTGTATATATGTACATGGTCTACTTATAGTGTACAAAGGACAAAGAAAAATAGGAAATAATATACAAGAGATTACAACTTCCTATTTATCAAATCAATCATTGATTGACTAAATCAATTAGTCTCTAATAAAGATCGTCGTCCATAATCAGAATCTCCAATGGTATCAAATCATATTTCCAACAGTAGATGGAAGGGAATCAAAATCTCAACTTGATGAGTAAAGCGAAGGACTTTTTTTTTGCTAAAACAAACCTCCCATTGCATAAAAAAGGTTCAATTACACAGAAAAACTAGGGCCTCCATCAAGATGATAAATTAAAGAAGACTCTTCTAACACTATATTTTTAACCCTAGATGGAAGATCATTAAAAATGAAAGATAATGCAGTTCCTAATTGATAAAAAGCCCATTTTGTAAGTTCATGAGCAACAATATTACTAGATCTGCTGGTCCACTTCAAACTCCAACCTAGGTTGTTGCTAAAAGTAAGCAAGAGTTGGAGACGAAAGGATGAATACACCAAGGGCAAAGGCCCTTTTGTTAAATAGTATCAATTAACACCTTATAATCACTTTCAAAAACCGCTTTGTGGATGCCAAGAGATTAAACAACTTTGCATGCAAGAAGAAAGTTGCAGCTTCCACTTCTACTGGCGAGTTCCATCTTCCTCGACTTGTCCATGCTTGGACTACCGAGCCTCTATACAATCATGCAATAATACCAATGGCCCCCCTTGTTGTCTTTCCACGCACCATCTACATTAAATTTCAACTCTTGTTTTGATGGTGGAATCCAAGAGTTTGACCTTACCCCATTAAAATCCGGTTCCTCGCTTAACTTAACTTTGTTTCTCTCCTGAACATATTTGAATATTCCAAGAAATCTTGTATGTTCATCTGAATTGCCTTGGAAGGAACTGGAATAGTTTGATAATGTAACTTTGCATTCCTATAATGCCACATTCTAGTGCAAAGAATTGCTGCATAAAGGGTGAAGAGCTTGCAATCCACTCCTGTTGTTTGTGCTATTTTTCCTAAGTCAAGAAAGTGGTTCACCATCTCTTCTAGAGACCTGAAGTTCCAAGTAGTCGAGATAATATCCCATGGGCTCTGTCTCCACAAAATTTGGGCTAGAGGACATCTTGTGAACAAATGTTCCGAATTTTCCTTCGAAGCTCCACACAACGGACAAGAAGGGTTTGGGATATGGATCAATTGACAAAAGTTAGCTCAACAAGGTAAAACATTAGCCGCTATCCTCCACAACATTATTTTGTGTTGCTCATGAGCTCTAGCATTCCAAATTTTGTTTCAAATCTCGCGGTTGTTACCACTTCCATTTCGCGACTTTATGAGTTTGTAAGTAGATTTAACCGAAAATATTCCATCAATAGCTGGATGCCAAATCAGTTTGTCTACCCAAATGGAGTTTGGCACATGGATATGAAGGATAGCCTGGACTAAGGTTGGGCAAAATGTTTGATTTAGACTTAATACATCCCAAGTTTTAGTACATGGGATAAAGAAGTTTTCTATCTTTCTTTGCTTCAAAAGAGGGTCTAGATCAATAAAAAGAAGGCAGATGAATAGAGATGTTAGGAATCCAAGGGGTGATTTCTGGCCTTGATTGACTTTCCATCCCTTATTTGATACAGAGTTCCCAGTTTGAGTATTTCTCCAGCGTCTATGATTGCCTTCCACAAAGGAGAGGTTGATGCCTTGACCTCATGATTCCAGAAATTTGAGCTCTGCAGATATTTTCCTTCAAGGACTCAAACCCATAACTTGCCTTTATCTTGGATTATTCCCCAACCGAGCCTCAAAAGCAAAGCATTGTTTTTTTTTTTTTGGTAAGGTAAGTAGTAAAGCAAAGCATTGTTGAAGTACCTATTTTGCTGAAAATCCAGTCCTCCACTTTTCTTGTTTCTACACAGAGAATCCCATAATTTAGGTGTAAAATATCTGTTTTTCTCTGCTAGCAGACCCCATCAAAATTTTCTTGTAGAAGCATCGAGTCTGTCACAAGTGCACTGAGGTAGCCGACTTGATTGCATATCATAAATCGATGTGCAAACTACCGATTGAATACACGTTGCTTTACCTGCCAAAGATAATGTCTTCCTTTTCCAGGGGCTAAGTTTGTTATCTATCAACCTTATTTTCAAGGAAATGATATTTTGTCCTACCTTTTCTTGGTTTGAAGAGGGGATTTCCAAGGTACAGTGCTTCAGGATCTGTCTTTCGCATGTAGAGCTCATCCATACAAAACTTTTTCATGCCCACAGAAGTAGTTTTAGAGAAAAAGATAGACGACTTCTAATGATTCAAGTTTTGACTTAACCACAAGCAATAAAGTTCAATGCATTCCTTCAGTGCTCTCACTTGATGTTTAGTAGCTCCGACAAATAACAGCAAGTCATTGGTATACATAAGGTGAGTTAAAGGCGGACTTTCTCGTCCTATTCTTATACTTGCAATAATCTTCAAATCCTCTGCTCTAAATAGAATTTAAAAAAAAAAGTTCAGTATAAATCACTAATAGATATGGCGAGATTGGGGTAACGCAAAGGACTTGTGCATTAGTCAGTCAGTCCTTTTTTCTGAATAATATATCTAGCGTCGCATGTGTTAATTAGGTACAATCACGTTGTTATTTTGTTCATTATTTAAGCCCAGGGAATCACAAAAAAATATTTTTAAAAAAAGTGAGACAAAAGCTCATGTTGCTGTCATTATGGGTATACCAGACAAAAGCTTTTGACTTGACAGGAGGCCCGTGCGTCGCACATATTCTTTTATTGACTGTTTTTTGTGAATAAATAAATAGTTATAAACTTTAAGCAAGTGTTTGCTATATTCCGGAAATAAAATTATTGGAAAAAGAATCATTATTTAGACTTGTAATTTTACTAGCGGTCAAGAAGATTTATTGTAACACGAAGAAAAGATCAAAATGTAGTATGAATTGTTAATTTTTTCGTGTTTTATTTCATATTAGATCATATTTCTTTTTTTTATATTTAGTTAATTTCATGCTAATTTTTGGAATAACCAATTGTGGATGTATCGTATATCACTTTTTGGCCGCTTGCATTCTATGAACACAATTCTCTCAAAAGTGTCAGCAGAATAATAAAATCGTTTTAACTAAAATATGAGAAAAGAAACGTCTTTTAAATGGAATTTCTGTCCGCTCTAAGTATTAATGCTATTTTGCATATTTTAAGCCCGAATTGCCTCAATAATAATTGTCAAGCAATAATCCAAAGGGAAAATAACAAAAACAGTCCATAAACTTTGACTCAATATGTTTAGTAATAATTGTCGTACTTGGACTTTTAATTTGTTCAATACGGTCTGTGAAACTATTGATAAATGTTTTATGTAGTTTTTCATTTTGCTCAAATGACAAATTAGACGTTATTTAATGACGCAAATTGTTATATGCTGAGTTAGATGTTTATAATGACGAGTTGATATGTCCATCTTTTATCCAATTAATTTAGGAAATGAAAAATAAAATTAGAGTGTTGCCATGCCCATCGTTGCTTGATGACGTAAATTATTATATCTTGATTTGAGACAAATATTTTGTGTGTATAATCCATGTGTATTTTTTTTTGTTCCACCATTCAAATTTAACGGATTGTAAGTCACATAAATAGATTTCGTTAACTGGAATTAACAGTATGACGACATTAAACATATTCATATAGTTTATGTACTAGATTAAACATTTAACAATAGTTCGGGGACCACATTGAGCAAATTAAATATCCAGGAATGACATTGTAAAGTGGACCAAAATTCTGGGACCAATTTTGTCATTTTCCCTAATTCAAATAATGTTGTAGACTATTCAAAATTTATTTTCTTTTTCAATTTTTTATTTTTATATATTTAGGCATTGACTTCTGTTTAGTTTTGATTGCTTCTAAAACCAATATGTATGTATGTATGTATGTATGTATTTGTATGCATGAACTTTTGAGGCCTCTTAAAATTATCAGAAATTTTTCGTAATTTCTTAAAATCGAGGTATCTACTTTGTTATTTTTTTTTTGCGAAAGATGATTTCTTTTGCCTATAATAAAGTAAGACAATCGGATTTTGAAGATGTCAACTACTTTCACCCACGAAAATAAAAGAGTTCCAAAGCAAATCAAGAATAAAACACATTAGGGTATGTCTAGTAATGTTTTCTGTTCCTCGAAACAATTTCTATTCAGAAATAATTTTTTCTATTTCTATTCCCTAGACAAGTTTCGATAAAAAAGACGCGTTTAGTAACTACACAAAATTTCTATTCTCGGAGTAGAAAAAGAATAGAAATGCATTTAGTGGGATACTAAAAATTTCTACTCCCAATTTTTTCATTTAATTATAAAATTATCGGTGGAGACTTAACAATTCATGTTTGGATAAAATTGGACTAGAAATAGAATAAGAATATATTATGATATAGAATTGGATGACATTAATATAATTATAAAGAAAATTACTCCTTATAGACAAAGCAAATACCGGGTGGTGGTCGAGGAAATTGCAGTTTGTGGGACTTAACAATTCATGTTTGGATAAAATTGGACTAGAAATGAAATAATAATATATTATGATACATAATTAGACGACCTTAATACAATCATAAAGAAAATTGCTCCTTATAGACAAAGTAAATACCGGGTGGTAGTTGAGGAAATTGCAATTTTGGGCGTAGGATTTTAGGATTTGGGGTTAAGGGTTAGGGTTTTAGGATTTCGATTTTGAGGTTTAGGGTTTGGGGTTTAGATTTTAGATTTTAGGATTAGGGTTTATGTTTAGAGTTTTGGGTTTGGGGTTTAAGGGTTTAGTGGTTTAGGGTTTTAGGGATTCGGGTTTTGGGTATTGGTGTTTGGGATTTAGGGTTTATGGTTTACAGTTTAGGGTTTGGGTTTTGTGATTTAGCGTCAAGGTTTTGAGGTTTAGCGTTTAAGATTTAGGGTTTGGAATTATGATTTTAAGGTTTAGGTTTTAGAGTTTCGAGTTTGGAGTTTTGGGTTTAGGATTTGGGGTTTAGAAGGTTTAGGGTTTGGGTTTTGGGGTTTTAGGGTTTGGTTATTGAGGTTTAAGGTTTTGGGTTTTAGAGTTTAGGATTTGGGATTTAGGATTTAGTATGAGAATATCTTTTGGAAGAGAGAGAGCTAATCTTGTTTCTTTATTGTTTCTCTTTTGGGTTAATACCACAAAAAACTCTAAACTGGTACGCATATGACAATTTTACCCCGAACTAATTTTTTGATCATAAAAAACCCCAAACTGGTACACCGGTGATAAATTTACCCCGAACTAATTTTGTGACTATTAAAAACCTCAAACTAGTACACATGTAATAAATTTACCCCAAACTAATTTTTTCACTATAAAAAACCCAAACTGGTACACCCGTTATAATTTTACTCTGAACTAATTTTTTGATCAGGGCTTTCCAAGCCCAAAAAAAAATCTCAAAATGGGGTACACTTATTATTAAAATAAATATACCCTCATTTAAATTGGATTAATATCATGAAAAATTACAAATTTGTAAACTTGTGACAAATAGATGAGTAAAACCCTAAATTGGTACACCCATCAACTACCACATGTTACCAAACTCGGCAATTCAATAGTAAAATTTAACAGAAATTAACAGAGAGTAAATTTGTCATAGATGTACTAGTTCGGGATTTTTTGTGGTCAAAAAATTAGTTCGGGGTAAAATTATCACAGGTGTACCGGTTTGGAGTTTTTCGTGATCAAAAAATTAGTTTGGGGTAAGATTGTCACAGGTATACCAGTTTGGGATTTTTTGTTGTGAAAAAATTAGTTAAAAGTAAATTTATCACAGGTGTACCAATTTGGAGTTTTTCATGATATAAACCCTTCTCTTTTTGTTCCAGAAACAGAAAAATAGATTTTTTTTACTACTTATTTTTGTTCCAAATCTATTCCCTGATTAATTTTCTATTCCGAGAAACAAAAAAACAGAGAAACAAAAACATTACCAAACATGCCCTTAGTCAACAAAATGAATTAATAACATCCTTCTCTAGAAAAAATTATAATTGATCACTGCTAAAAGAAGCTGCCACGTGTCATCCTCTCATTTTGCATTTATAATTTATATATCTTGTTAATTAATTTTTTCTTAATGTCTAAAGGGAAAAAATGGTTTGAACAAAGGAAAAATAAACAAAGAATGGTTTGCATAAAGAAACGGATACTTTTGTGAGCCAAAAAATTGAATACCTTGGTTTTGGGGACATGTTTCTTTTTATTTGTTTAGTTAGTCGGACATGCGCCATTCCAAGAGAGAACCCCGCGTCAATCGTTCAAAGCTCCTTTGCGTTTGCACCAAAATACATAAAATTTCTAGAATAGTGGTAGGTTTTATCATAAAAGTGAACAAAATTCATCTGCTATATCATATAGCATGCTGTGTACTTGGATAGTTATTCTGATTTTAATTTTAATTGTATCATCTGAAAGAAGAGCCATTGTGCTTCTCTTGGGTTTTCTACAATCTTATTAGATTAGATCCTCGAAATCGCCAAATAGATTTCCGGCAAGCCACGTTGGCTTAAGAAATTAATAAAAAAAAGGCTACGTTGAATTTCCGGCCAAATAGATCGGAATTGCCACCAAAAAGATGGTTTTTCCAAAAATTAGCACTATAATGAGCAGCGTACCCAACTTTTGGCACTTCTTTTGTGCTTCTCCCCATCTTTCTATGCCATGAAATCCTTTGTTTTGTTTCTCTAGTTTCAGGCATCAGCAAAGGCAAAACTTCCAGATTTAGAACCAGTGAAGATCGCCTTATCTTCTTTATCCGCACAAGCACCAAATGAACCGGACAATGCACCCCGAATGCCCACTAATTGGTCTGATCTTGCAGGGGCCAGCAGCACTCATTTCCACTAATAACCCCTCAGCCAGTATCGTTCTTACTTGTCGCAGCATCATACATCAGTCTACTCTAATAAACCTCAGCAATCCACAAGCAGTTCTCGACGAGTGAGGCTAAAGGATCACTGGCTCAACTTTGGCAAAGCACGACGAATATCGTACAGTTCGGTTTCTATAGCTGCTAAATTAATATAACAATCATGTGAGACCACCTTTATAGAGACTATATGTGCATGAGATCGTAAAAACTTTTGGCAACCGGGTGTACGTACGCTTAGTTAATCTTTTTTCATCTTGAAATACATTTTAGGCAGCATTGATTCAAATTCAAAGCAACATATCTCTGTAACTACTAACTAGAGACTTGCACATCAAGATGGATAATCTTGGAAGCAAGAGACTTATTATTCTTGCAAGCCACAGCTTGGTTTTGTGCTTGGAGCGACGCCCTCCATCCACACCTCTCAATGGTTTGAACAAGCAATCTGGTTTTTTGGGATCGACGGGCAATCATGGTTTGATACTTGGACTTAGATCAATGATAAGTACAACATGGACACCTATTTGTGCAGGCTTACTGAGGGCGAGGAATCCTTTTCACAAAGCTTCCAAGCAGCACCAATCTTCTATCCATCTCAAAATATTTGTTCTACACTTCATTTGTATCAACGGTCATCGCAGTAGAGGGACTTTTTGAATGGACGGTGATTCCAACCGACTCTCTACAGACTCCTCAACCATTTCCTCTTTAGCCTTCCCCCACATTACAATATAGAACCCAATGGACAGTATAGCGGCTCCTATAAGACTGCGAATTCATAGCAGACAAAAGCAGATGCATGCAAGGCATACATAGTACAAGAACTTGATTAGCTTATCTTTGCATACAATAGAAAGCTTAGTGCGTCGATGAAAACCAATTATACACTTTATACACATTGAATACAGATTTACTGCCGGGGTATTGATACATATTTGAAATTTTCTACCTAATCAACAAGGACAAAATTTTTTTTAAAAAAAAAAAGCAAGGACAAATTTTTGTCTGTCAAGAGTTATGTGGAAAGCGCGTGTTATGTTATGGTGATTGGTTTTCCAAATTATATATATGAAGCATGTCTATTGATTGATCATCACGTGGATGAAATCAGGAATAGATCCTAATTTCAGCGCGATGGATGTTTAATCATTTTTTTGGCATTCAAGATAATGTAGCACTCAGATGTTTTCGTACTATATCTTACCTTCCCAGATGAAGTGTGTCTCCAAGAAAGAAGACACCCATGGCAACAGCTATGGGAATTGACAATGGCTTGAACATCGCGACATAGAAAGGCCCTTTCAACCGGATTGCCCATGTGTGAACGATGCTGGATAAGCATCGTTCAACGAGGCCCTACAAGCAAAGCAAAGAGGAGGGAAAGTCAGCATTGCACACAGTTTTCATTAATCAAATGTGATAAAGTTTGTTCGATTGTTTCCTCACCGACAATATTACTGAGGCCAGTCCTATACCCTGCACTCTCCAAGCACTCATATCATGTTCCGTCACAAAGCAGACAATGGCGGTCATGAAGGTCACAACCACAGCGTAAAAGAAGATTACGGTCAGTTCTGCCGGATACACCTTCATTATCTGTTTCTGCAGGATCAAGTGTTGAATCTCCGATCATTTCCAAGTGAAGTTCTAACTATAGCACTCACAAAACAAATTGAAAACATGTATAGTATACCAGAAGAATGTACCACAAAGTGATCAAAATATAATCAGCAGTGAGGAGAATTCCCCCAACGACCCAGTTCGAGTTCGATGCGTGCACAAGTGGATAAGGCGAGAGAGAAGGTTTCGGAGTGAAGATAACTGGGGGACCTCTATAGAGAGTGATGACAGATGCGCCAGTAATTGACAGTACGGTCCCGATGATCTTGGCCTGACTGCTTCTTTTGTTCAATGACACCTCCTCCATCCTTTTTAGACAATAAAAACAAGCAAAGATTGAATGGAAAGACATGAACTCTGTTGCACAAGCTCTGCTTTAGCCTTCAGGTAACTAAGCTGTCTTACAGAACTATTAACACTTTCTCCAACAAGTCAGCATTACGACGTAACTTACATAAGAACAGCATTAACAAACAACCAGTGACTCTTGCCACATGCCTTAATCGTCCAACATCGAATGTTAACAAGGTTTAATCTGGATTTGCCAAATATGGAGCCAATTAACAACATAAGCTTGTGGAAGGTCAAAATAAGCGAAGTCATAAGATCACAAAATCAGGAGAATCATGACAGAGAACCAGAACAACAATCTATTTACGAGGAAAAGTACTAGAATCGGGAAAATGTCATTCAAGGAACCACAGACAATTACTATTGAAATACAGCAATCTTTTTGGACCTGAAAAGGATGGCAAGTATGAAAGTGAGAGCTGGAGTGAGGTTGCTGATGGCTGAACCAAGAGTTGGAGAACTCAGGCTAATCCCAGCATAGCCCAAAATCTGTGAAAAACCCCTGCTCTCCCATTAAAAAGAGAACAAGAAAAACCAGAACATAAGAATAATAAGAGACAACGGTGAAGCAGGCTAGCAGCACAACCAATCCAAACACATTTTCTCATTTTTCTCCACAAAATTCAAGAACAAATTCGCACTAATCTAGTGGAAGTAACAGCATAGACACGGGCAATGTGCAGTCGCAGACATATCCGATGTCCAATATTCCAGGCAATAACATTGTAAGTGACCCATCTGGTCCTACTGCCAAAAAGCTATTGTCTGCCCTAATCGTGGCTCACCCGTGGCGACAGGATGTCAAAACACATAGTTATTCATTCAAAAGTAAAAAGAAAGAAACTGTGCACTAAGATTTGGCATGAGTAAAGTTATTGAATTGTGAATACCCAACAAGCCCAAGAAGGCCAATTTTCGCAAATATGGCCAAGCTGAGAGGAGGAAGCACTCTTGATCTGCAAAGGCACACAACTGAATCAACCACGTATCACCACAATTCATGAACTTCTTCTTGTTTTTGCACTTTGTACATACATATAGCAGAGAGAGAGAGAGAGAGAGAGAGAGAGGGGTACACACTTGAGAGAGAAGAAAGGAGCCGGGAGGAGAAGAAGAGAAGCAATGGCGTAACCATAGAGGAGGAAAACGTGGGAGCTCATCCCTCTCGAGTTGGCCGCCTTGAACAGCGTGGTCGCGCCCACCGCGATGCCGTCCACGGTGATCACAACTGAAAATGGAACCAACTCCCTCTGACACCACTCTCTCCCACCCATCTCTCTCTCTCTCTCTCTCTCTCTCTCAGAGACCACACTCACAGGCAACCAACCACACAGCGCAACAGAGGTTTCAGTCCCAGATTCCCAATTTATTGGGTGATGGACTGTCGGACAAATGAAGATTGTCTGTGTTACTTGCCGTGACGCCAAAGGTCGTTGACTAACGCCACCGACCATATTTGACCAGAAAGATGGGCTAATGCCACTAAAACCTCCAAGCCGGGTAGATACATTGCGTCAAATTTATCAATAATTAATTTTTGTATTATAAAAAATCACAAACAGATATATTTGATATGACATTAATGTATTAGTTGATGGTTTATGGCGGTATTAACCCCGGAAAGAAATAGAAAGGTTGTCGCTTAGTCCTTTAATTTGTGTTGTTTCTTAAATTCGTCGTACAAACTTTTCTTGATTTAATTGATTAGTTTAACTTACTTGATTTTTCAAAAGCCTTTTCATAATTAGCACATTCTGTTAGGTTACGCGGCATTTAACACGGCGCGCTCTTATATGTGCAAATAAATCTCTGTAAAAAACCGAAGAAAGATTGAAATTCAATTCCATTCCAACTACAATAATTCAACAATGAGCTCCGGTTCTCCTCCTATTCCTTGCATTGATCAAAGACGCCCTTTATATCTGTACACTCAAAATGCAGGTTCTTGGAGCAGAAGGCTTCATACTTAGCCGGGAAAGCTATGTCATCAATGTTCCTGACAACAAGCTCAGCACAACGCCCTTCAACATCTGGGTGGAGCAAACATCCGAGATTTCCAGGGCGTCGACCACGCCGGAAACGTTCAGATTCTTGAGCATGCGCCGTTCGCAAGACTCGAGCAAACATGGGATATCGTACTTGGGGCTCACTGGTGTCATCAAGTAGATGTGCTTGTCCATTTTTTCAAGGCTCCATTTATTGAGGAACTCCACGAGCGATGGTTTATTACTCAACACGTACAGGCCCCTCAGTATTAGAAATTGAGGAGCACTGTCATCACTCCCCAGTAAGAACATTACTCAAACCTAGAGTATCAACTAGCAGAAGAGTTCATCAAATAAAGCTTAGAAGAGATATCCCTGAAGCTAATAAGCAAAACCAATAGCTTGATTCTGGTACTATACAGCAGAAACCCTCCGCTGCTCGCAAAGGAATCTATCTGATTTGAACAGAGGCCTCCTCCATGTACCAGCATCTGCATCCTAACTCGAACCGCAAACATGATACTTCTAATTACTGAAGCAACATGGAATTACTCCCTTATGAAGGACATCATTCCTCTCTTTCCAAATGAAGCAAATCGATCCATTCCGTTCCACAATCAAAAGTGTCTTCACAAATGCCTTACCTTTTAACTGTTGCAAAACCCAATCAAACTCCGAGCTCCAACCACCAATAACTCTCTAAAGTCCACTTAAGTTCAGCAATAGGCAACTCCCCCCAAAAAAACAAAATTCACAAAAAATAGGCAGTCTAGTCTCTTGAGCTATTCCACATAACAAGCATTGGTCATTGATTTGCTGCCATTTTTTTACTCTGTCCAGTTTTTGCAATCTGTTATGAACAGCCAGCCATGTGATAAGAGCAAATTTTGGCACATTTGGGTGAAACCACACCATTTTGTGCCATGAAATCCTCTGTTTTCTTTCCCTAACCAGGTTCCAGGCATCAAAAGAGGCAAAACTTCCCAAGATCCAGAACCAGTTAAGATCACCTTATCTTCTTTATCAGCATGAGTAGCAAATGAACCACACAATGCGCCCTCCTTGCCCACTAATTGGTCTGATCTTGCAGGGGGCCAACACCACTCATTTCCTCCAATAACCTCAGCCAGCTTAGCATTCTTACTTATAGCAGCATCCTACATTAGTCTATTCGAATCAACCTCAGCTAGGATACCCCGAGGGTGCCCATTGTCAGACCACACGGGCTTAACTTTAGCAAAGTACGATTAAATCGTACAGTTTGGTTGCTATAGTTGCTGACTTCTTATAACAACGTGAGACCACATTTATAGTGACTATATTTGCATAGGATCGGAAAAACTATTGTTTAAACTGGGTGTATGTGCACTCAGTTCATGCCATTGTCGGAAAAAAGAATGTTTAACATCATCTTTTTTCACCTTGAGATACATCTATAGCAGCGTTCATTTAAATAAACGAAACATATATCTGTAGCTGCCAACTAGAGACTTGTCCATACGCTTGGTTGATTGAGATTAAAGAATAATTTTACTGGCTTAGCTTAGCATAGCACGAAAGAAATTGGGGGGTTTTGGTAGCTGTAGCTGCCAAAATGTCATTGCAATTCCATGAGGCCATATTCATAGAAACTTTACAATCATAGGATCGGATTACTTCTGACCTAAATTGGGTGCATGTGAATTTAGTTCATGTTGATGTCGGAAACATAACATTAATCCCTCTTATATTTTCTCCTTGAAGCACATGTATGGCAGAAATCATTCAGATGAAAAGCAATACCTCTCTGTAACTACTAATTAGAGACTCGTACATTAATCTGGACTCCATTGGAAGCAAAAGAGTTTTTATTGTGCATGTCACGGCTCATCATTGTGCTTGGAGTGATGCCTCTCATCAACACCTCTCCATGGTCGAAACCATGGTTTGAACTAGCAACACGGTTTTGTCGACGGGCAATCATGATTTGATTCCTTTGGAATCAAACCAGGTTTGCAATCTGGTATGAACAGACAGCCATTTGATAAAAGAAAATTTTGGCACATTTGGCTCCATGAAATCCTCTGTTTTTCCCCCTAACCAGGTTCCAGGGATCAACAGAGGCAAACCTTCCGGATATAGAACCAGTGAAGGTCGCATTATCTTCTTTAGCAGCAGCAAATGAACCACACAATGCACCCTGAATGCACACTAATTGATCCGATCTAGCAGGGGGCCAGCACCACTCATTTCCTCTAATTACCTCAGCCATCTTAGCATTCTTACTTGTAGCAGCATCATACATCAGACTACTCGAATAAAACTCAGCTGGAACACCCTGAGGGTGCCAATTGTCAAAGCACAAGAAGGTTTCTCGATTAGGGTGACTAAAGAATGATTCAACTGGCTTAACTTTGGCGAAGTTTGATGAAATTGTACCATCTGGTCACTATGGCTGCCAAATTCGTGTAACAATAAAGTGAGACCACCTTCGTAGAGACTACATGTGCATAGGGTCAGAAAAACTTTAGGCCAAAACCAGGCGTGCGTGCACTTAGTTCATGCCATTGTCAGAAAAACGTTTATCATCATCGTCCTTTTTCACCTTGATATACATTTATAGCAGATTCATTCAAATAAAATGCCACATATTTCTGTAACTACTGACTAGAGACTTTGTACAGATAAAAATGGACTGTATTGGAAGCAAGAGACTTAATATTCTCGCATGTCATAGCTGGGTTTTGTGCTTGGAGTGATGACCTTCATCCACACCTCTTGATGGTTTGAACAAGCAATCCGGTTTTTGGGATAGATGGGCATTCACAACTTGATTCGTTTGGAGTCAGATCAATGATCGATATGGCACTGACAACTATTTGTGCAGGCTTATCGAGGTTGAGAAAAAAACTTTCACAAAGTTTCCAAGCAGCACCTATCTTCAATCCATCCTTGGATATTTGTTCTACTATTCATTTGTCTTAACTTTCTCGAAGTAGAGGGACTTTTTGAAAGGATGGTGATTCCAATCGAATCTCTGCAGACTCCTCAACCATGTCATCTTTCCCCTTCCCCCACATTACAATATAGAACCCGATGACAGTATGGTCGCTCCTATAAGACTGTGGATTTGCAGCAGACAAAAGCAAATGTCATTCAAGAAGTACATAGTACAAGAATGTAATTAGCTTATCTTTTCATACAGTACAGAACTTAGCGCATTGATGAAAACCAATAATGCTCTTTATACGCATGGCAAATGGAAAGACTGGGGGCGGTAATTTTTGTCTGTCATGAGTTCTGCGGAAAGTGCATGTTATCTTATGGTGATTGGCTTTGCAAATTATCTGTGCAGCACATCTAACCCACGTTGATTGATCATCACATGGATGAAGAGTGATGGACGTTTAATCAATTTCTTATCATTCAACATAGCGTAGCCCTCAATGTATTCGTGATTTACCTTACCTTCTGAGATAAAGTGTGTCGCCAAGAAAGAAGATACCCATGGCGACAGCCATACGAATCGACAATGGCTTGAACATCGCGACATAGAAAGGGCCTTTGAACCGGATTGCCCATGTGTGAACGATGTTGTTTAAGCATTGTCCAAAAAGGCCCTAAAAGCAAAGCAAAGAGGAGGGAAAGTAAGCATTGCACCCGACTTCTATTAATCAAATGTGATTGTTTGATTGTTTCCTCACCGAGCATATTACAGAGGCCAGTCCTCTACCCTGCACTCTCCAAGCATTCATATTGTATTCCATCACTAAACAAACAATGGCGGTCAGGAAGCTCACGACCCCATTGTAAAAGAAGATTACGGTCATTTCTGCCGGATACTCCTTCATTATTTGTTTCTGCAGGATCATGTGTCGGATCTCCCATCATTTTCAAGTCAAGTTCTAAATGTAGCATCCGCAAAACAAAATGAAAATAGGTATAGTATAACAGAAGAATATACCACAAAGTGACCAAAATATATTCAGCAGTAAGGAGAATCCCCCCAACGACCCAGTTTGAGTTTGATGAGTGCTCAAGTGGATAAAGCGAGAGAGACGGTTTCGAATTGAAAATGATCGGAAGGCCTTTATAGAGAGTGATGACCGATGCAACAGAAATTGACATTACAGTCCCAATGATCTTAGCCTGCCTGCTTCTTCTGCTCAGTGACACCTTCTCCATCCTTTTTAGACAAGAAAAACAAACAAAAATTGGATGGAAAGACGTGAACTCAGTTAAACAAGCCCTAGCTTTAGCCTTTAGGCAATTGACTGTTTTATAGAACTATTAACACTTTGTCCAACAAGTCAGCATTACTACGTAAATTACATCAGAACAGCATTAACAAACAACCAGTGACTCTTGCCACATGCCCTAGTCGTCCAACATCAATCGTTAACAATGTGTAATCAGGATTTGCAAGATATAGAGACAATCAACAACATAAACTTGTGGAAAGACAAAATAAACAGTCATGAGATCACAAAATCGGAAGACTCATGACGAAGAACCAGAACACGGTTAATTTACAAGGAAAAATACTAGGATGGGAAAAGGAACTTTTTTGGACCTGAAAAGGATGGCAAGTATGAAAGTGAGAGCAGGAGTGAGATTGCTGATGGCTGAACCCAGAGTTGGAGAACTCATGCTGATCCCAGCATAGCCCAAAATCTGTGAAAAGCCCCTGCTCTGGCATTAAAAAGAGAATAACGAAAAACCAGAACAAAAGAATAATAAGAGATGAAAGAGAAGCTGTACAACCAATCCAAACAATTTCAAGAATCGTGCTCCACCCTTTTCTTGGTTCAGTCTACAATTTTAAGAACAAATTCACACTAATCTAGTGGAAGTAACAGCGCACACACGGGTGATGTCCAATCGGAGACAAATCTGATGCCCGATATTCCGGGCAATAACATTGTAAGCACCACCCAGGTCTACTGCCAGAAAGATATTGTCTGCTCTAATCACGGCTCACCCGCAACCGCACGATTTTGACTTATTAAAAGAAAAAAGATTTGCACAATGATTAGGCCTAAGTAAGGTTATGGAACTGTGCATACCCAATGAGCCCAAGAAGGCCGATTTTGGCAAGTATGGCCAACCTGAGAGGAGGAAGCACTCCTGATCTGCAAAGGCACACAACAGAATCAGCCAAGTCTTCACCATGAATCATCATGATCTTCTCGTATGTAGACATGTACAGAGAGAGAGAAGAAAGGAGCAGGGAGGTGAAGAAGAGAAGCAATGGCATAAGCATAGACGAGGAAAACATGGTAGCTCATCCCTCTCGAGTTGGCCGCTTTGAACAATGTGTGTTGAGAATGCGCATCAGAAGTCCAATACCTTCACTTGGGGAAATTGCCAAGAAGAAACTCAAGTTCGAGCCCGTCAACATATCCAGTTGAACCCATCTTCACTCAAAAAGCTTAAGCCAATGAGTTATAAGCCAACTAGAATATATTATGCGACATTATGAAATTCAACCCTTTTCGGGATATAAAAGATGATCATGTTATCGATGCACTATTAATTAAATCTCACTCTGAATTGATCACTCATGAGAGGACTAACCTTTAGGAAAAGGCTATCAAGAAATTAAGTACGCACGATCTGAGAACTCGATCATGGGTAGACAATTCGACCATAAGGATTGTTGAGGGATCCTCATAAGCCATTTCAAGCCAATCTGAGAATGGTTATGGATCTATTCAACAATAGTATAGGATCGGGTTACGGGTGATTCCGCTCGGTTAGCCTAACGATCTCGAACAACCTTAAACCAATTCCTAATGATCGTGTTCTTCGAAACGGACAATTGACCCCTTACAATTACATGACAACCGAGGTCACCCATGGCTTGAGTAAGCTTAGACGTGATTGATATTGAGTCAACCATGGTTCGAATACACGTAACTCCTAAAAGTCACTCGTTAGTTTGATATATACTAAAGTCGCAATTGATCGATTTTGGTCATGAATTAGAATCCGAAATTGGGTGCCAAACTTTCAAGAGTTCCACGGCTAATCTATTGGACGTCGCCTCATTGAGCTCATCTATTTGTCAATTCGCTCGGAAATTGTTAGAAAAGTGAAATTTGAATTGTAAGTTAGAAAAGACCTTTTCACCCCTGAGTTATTTTGGATTCCTTTGATTCTTGGAAGGGCATTTCGGTCTTTTATACCCTTCTTTAAGTGGCTGGCCACATTGGACAGTTTTATCCCTATTATCTTTTATTATTTACATTTTTACCCTTAGTTTTTTTATTAAAGCTTATCTTGGAAGATTCAATTATGGCCCCTAGATCTTGGCTTGTAGATCAAGATTGAATCTTGACTATCCATTTCTTGATTATGATTGACAGACCTCTCTCTCTCTCTCTCTCTCTCTCTCTCTCTCTTGGATAACTCTCATGGTCTCCCTCCCTTTCACTCTTGGCCGACCACCAACACCACCAGCCGTGACCCTCAATGCCAACCACCGCCACCTTCGCCCGTCTTTCCTTGGCTAAGGGGTGGCTCGTTGCCATTGCCATGAATCCGGTACCGCCATGAGCAACTGCCGCTTTCATTGTCGTCACCAACACCATTTTCTCTCCCTCTCCCCCTTTCGTTTGCTTCTTATAGCCAACCACACCACCGTCAACATAGTTGTTGACCTTCCAACCGACATCATCCAACGCCGTGTGTCATCGCCATCCGCCGCTCACCGGAGCTGTTGCACCGCCGAGGCTGCTTTCTACCCATTTTGCTTGGCATTTGCTTAGGTTTATTAGTAAGTTGCTTTCTATACCTTGACTGGGATGATAGATGACTAATGGATGTGATTAGTGGCTAATTTGTGGACTGATTAAGGTGCATGATAGGTGTATTAGTCATTGGTTGACCTTGATTAGTTAATGGCTAATTTAGATTTGGATTATCTATTAGCTAATTTCGGTGTTGTGTATGGCTGATCATGCGTTAGTTTAATGGCTAATTTGATTTATTTGATGGCTGATTGGGTTGATTTGTTGGTTAGATAATGCTATCGATGTTTGGAAATAAATGTGTTTCGTGACATCATTGTACATAGAGAAATGTACGTCATAAACACCATGTATTGACTAATTAAGAAAGATAAGAATCGGCATTGAGTGATTGTTATGTGTGCATGGTCATGAAAGTACCGTCTAGGCGGGGGTTCTAGATGATGTTCGGTGGGGATTCTAGACAATGTCCCGGCAGGGGTTTGGATGCCGTATAGGGGGGGTTCTAGACGATGTCGTGTTGCGATTGATACCAGACCAATGCTCTATTTTGGAATGTCGTCTGGTACTCAGCAATTTCCGAGGGGGAGATCCCAGACGTTACCGTGCCCGACGAAGCAAGATGATGCCCGGTTATGCCGGAAGACACAGGCGGGGGCTCGGTTGTGGCCCTGAGTAGCCATTTAATAATCTGGACTATCATGAGTGCAAAGTGCACGGGTGAATGCACTGTGCCTGAAAGTGATGAAAATACGTGTCTGGATGATTAATTTGATGTTGTTTCTGCTTATACACTATTAAGCCTCTGGTTTATGCAATCATGTAATCTCGTTTATGTGCTAGTTGGAGCGTTTGCCATGTTCTACAGGTTGGATGAGGCAAGGTAAAGGCACTGTTACTAGAATTACAGGTTTAGGGCGATCCGTTAGTACGTTTCCTCCCAAGTGAGGCTTAAGGAGTTTACTTATTGAGTTTTATCACATTGTTGATTATTAACCATTTCAGACCCCCGAGTATGAACTGCCATCCCATGCATTTTGGCGTGCCCACAAATATGGACACAATGGTAGTTGAGTATCCGTTTGGACCGGATAGGGTCTATCTGAGGCATACGACAACTGTTTGGGTAGATGAAGGCTTTGTGGTGTGGAAGCTGCATACTTTCTTAGCTTTGTTTCTTTGGAAAGGAGAAGCGTTGGTTGGTCCGATTCGGGGTTTCGATGGATCCCTCATGGCGGAGTAGGGGATGAGGTTTGGAACCCTATGAAGATCGACTTGCCGATGGGGCTATTACTGATCTTGACACCGGTCCAGACGATTCGGGTTTCGATTCGGATTACTTGGAGTCTGACCCGAAGCATCCTCCCGTCTATGGTCAGTAGTGCCGATGGGTTTGGATATCCCATCTTTTTAACTGCCCTCTTTTGATAATGAAGCTAAGTTAACCCGACCACCCGATTCATTTTTGTTTGTGCGTGGCCCGTTAGGAAGCAACCTCGTAGTAGGCTTGTAAATTGTATCTTTCGTGATTAATAATGTGTTTATAAAATAGCTTCATTTGTTTGTGTATCTAAGTGTTTCCTTTAATATTCCTTTGTATGATTGTTGATCGGAGTGTTTGAGTTCCCTTCCACATGCATTTAATCGTAAGTATAGTATATGGGTCGGCACCGTATCTTGGGACGTCGCAACATAACAACCCGAGTGGGATGTTAGCATTCCCAAGGGTCGGGACGTGACATCTCCATTTAATTAATATCAGAGCAGGATCAGCTCGATTCAAGTTTGGTCGATACCTAAAGTGATAAGGAGCGATGGGTGTTAGGATAATTAGTTAGAAAGACCTTCGTTGATTGCAAGTATAGGCGTGCTCTGCCTATCTTGTGATTGATTGCTTGTGATTGTTGGATGGTTCCCTAATATTGTTCTCAATTCCGACTGTGTTGGGAATGGTGAGAGCTAAGGTTCTGCTAGTTTTAGGCTTGTGATGCCTGCTCTGTGATCGTTTGCTGTGCTTCATTGCTTAGGATTGTTTAGCTTGAGCAGGTGATTTAGGTCTCTAATTCCTTGATGGAATTATAGCAGGTTTAAGTGTTTTGTGAGTATTCAGTGAGGATGAGTAACTGAGGAATGGGGACTAGAGGCCAGTCTAGCTCGCAAGCAAGAGCAACGGAGGACCCTCGAGTGGATGGAGTCTTAAGAGCCCTTAATGTGATTGGAGATTTGATGGGACGACAGGCTCAAGAACGAGCTGTTGCTACTGCCGCTGTTGCTGAGGCTACTGCCACTGCTGTTGAGGCTACTGTCGCCGCAACTATTGATAATCTGGGGCATGAAATGGGGAACGTTAAATGCACCTACTGGTGAAACAGTTTCTGAAGCTAAAGCCATCCAAGTTCAATAGAAAGGGTAATCCTCAAGCTGCAACCCTTTGAGTCAAAGAGCTGGAGAAAGCTTTTGTACTTCTGAGGTGCCAAGGAGGAGGATAAGGTAGTACTGGTTGTGTACCAATTGTAGGGTAACGCTAGTGAATGGTGGGAGGCCACCCGAGAAAGGATCTTTCCGGAAGGCACGGTTCCAAACTGGGGTGCCTTTGTTGAAGTCTTCAATGGGAAATACTTTTTAGAATGTGCTCAAGAACAGAAGATGGCATAATTTCTACGACTTCGCCAAAATCAGTTGTCGGTCGATCGGTATGATGGTGAGTTCGCAAGGTTGTCGAAGTACGCACCAAGAATAATCAAGGACCCAGTGGATAGGGCAAGAAGATTTCGGGATGATCTGAAATCGAAGATTTAAAGTTAGCTGGTGCCCCTGAACCTTGAGGACTGCAATGAGCTATATGAAAAGGCCTAACTAATTGAGAGGGACATGACTGATAGAGCTGCTGCATCTGGATTGCAGTATGCGCCTGTTAGTTATAACCATCGATTCGGGAAGAAGCCGATGGCAGGGAATAGGCATTTTGTCCCTCCTGTCAGAAAGAATATCGGAAAGCCATTATGCTTCTCTAATGCTATGTGTCGATCTTATGGAAGAAGGTACGGGAATGACCTTTGTCCAGATAGGACTGGAGCTTGCTATGGATGTGACCAATATGGTCATCAAGTGAAAGACTGCCCGAACCGATTAGCTAGGTCGCCAATGCAACCGCAACAACCTCAAGTGGGACAGCAAGCTAGAACCGCACCGTAGAATAACCTGAACCGACCTCAGGCATAAGGAAGGGTGTATGCTATGACAAGGAAGGAAGTAGACAACGCGCCGAGGGTGATCACATGTATGGTCTCTTTATATGATCATGCTGCCTACGCTTTATTTGATCCGAGGGCCTCACATTCGTTTGTATCGATATAGTTTGTTAAGCTAACTGGGATTAAACCAAAATCGTTAAAAGTAATTCTACGTGTTACCGCCCCTCTAAAAGATGAAGTGTTAATTTCAGTAGGATGTTCAGGTTGTAAGATAGTTGTCGGTGGTAGGGAGGAAGTGATAGATTTAGTAGTTTGGACGATATACGACTTTAATGTTATCATTGGGATAGATTGGCTTGTGAAGCAGAGAGCTGTGATGGACTGTAGTAGCAGGATAATCCAATTGGTCATTCTAGATATGAGTTTGTGGGAAACAGAGGAGAAACCTCGATCCCTTGTATTTTGTCACTAGAGATGACTAAGCTGTTAGATGAAGGATGCCAAGGTTACCTGGCAACTGTAGTTGATTTGTTAGTTGAGGAATCAAGGCTAGAGGACATAGTCGAAGTGCGTAATTTTCCCGATGTCTTTCCTCAGGAATTGCCGGGATTACCACTTAAGAGAGAAGTGGAATTTGTGATTAAGTTGGCCCCTGGGACAGAGCCAATCTCTCGAGTGCCCTACAGAATGGCATTGTCCGAGTTAAAGGAGTTAAAGGTGCAAATGCAAAAATTGCTAGATAAGAGATTCATTCGTCCTAGTGAGTCACCATGGGGAGCACCAGTGTTCTTCGTAAGAAAGAATGATGGTTCGTTGCATTTGTGCATCAACTATCGATAGTTGAACCAAATAACCGTTAAGAACAAGTATATGTTACCAAGAATAGATGACTTGTTCGATCAACTGCAACGGCCTTCGGTATTCTTCAAGATAGACCTGAGGACGGACTATTATCAGTTGAGGATCAAGAAAGAGGATATACCGAAAATAGCATTTCATATGCAATGTGGGCATTACGAG
Source organism: Syzygium grande (assembly GCA_024733475.1). NCBI lineage: Eukaryota > Viridiplantae > Streptophyta > Magnoliopsida > Myrtales > Myrtaceae > Syzygium > Syzygium grande. Next base: position 11,614,956 of record JAMXDD010000011.1, read on the forward strand.
TTTACCGTGATGCCATTTGGATTGACTAATACCCCAGCTGCTTTTATGAATTTGATGAATCAGGTATTCAAGGAGTTTTTCGATCAGTTCATCATCGTATTCATTGATGACATTTTGGTATACTCAAAGAGCCTCGAGGAGCATGGGCAATATTTGAGGATGGTTTTACTAATCTTAAGAGAACACGCACTTTTCGCCAAGTTTAATAAGTGCGAGTTTTAACTCAATCGAGTAGCGTTACTTGATCATATGATGTCTAAGGATAGAATCCTAGTGGATCCGGGCCAAAATTGAGGTAGTCATAAATTGGTTAAGACTGACATCAATGACCGATGTTCGAAGCTTCTTAAGCCTGGTAGGCTACTACAGACGATTCGTGGAAAGGTTCTCCGCAATGGCTACTCCTTTGATGCGCCTACTGAAGAAGGAAACAAGGTTTGAATGAACGGATAAGTGTTAGAGAAGTTTCCAAGAACTTAAGCATAAGTTGACTACAGCCCCAGTGTTGACGATACCATTTGGTCCTAGAGGATATGAGATTTACAGTGATGCGTTGCTTAAGGGTTTATGATGCGTTTTAATGCAACTTGGAAGAGTGGTTGCATACGTATCGCGACAGTTGAGACCTCATGAGCTAAACTACCCGACTCACGATTTGGAGCTAGCGACCATCATCTTTGCCCTAAAGATTTGGAGGCACTACTTGTGCAAGGGAAAGTTTCAGATTTACATAAATCATCAGAGTTTGAAGTACCCTGTTTTCCCAAAAGGAGCTAAACATGAGACAGCGCCGATGGATAGAGCTTCTCAAAGATTACGACTACGACAACCTGTATCACCCTGTAAAAGTTAACAAGGTAGCGGATGCATTTAGTCTAAAGTCGAGCATTGCGCAAATGATGATTAAGGAATAGACTTTACTCGAGGGAGTACGAGATTCGAATTTTAAGTTGGAAATAGGTCACCTCTCAAGTCTGTTGGCTACTTTGAGGATCAAGCTCGAAGTCCAGGCTAAGATTAAAGCATTCCAATTAACGGACCATGCTATTTAGAAGATTCTACAAGGAAAGGCATATAAGAGAAAGCCTAACTTCCAAGTGGCTAAGGATAGAACGTTGAGGTTTCGTGTACAATTATGTGTACCTGACAATGTGGAACTCAAGGAAGAGATTCTATCGAAAGTACATTACTAGCAATTATAGCATCCATCCATGTAGTATCAAGATGTACTAGAATCTATGTCAGTATTATTGATGGAACGAAATGAAGGTGGATGTAGCCAAATACTTAGCCAAGTGCTTAATATGCCAACAAGTAAAAGAGGTAATGATGGATTACTACGACCACTCGAGATCTTAGGATGGAAATGAGAACACATCACAATGGATTTCGTGATGGTCTACCAAGGAGTCAGAGAGGTAATGACTCTATTTGGATCGTTGTGGATTGACTGACTAAGTTTGCTCATTTTATTGCTGTACAAAAGGACTTCGCCATGGACAGATATGCGAAATTGTACATGCACCATATTGTTCGCTTGCATGGAGTGCCGGTGACGATTACTTTGGATCGTACTCCCAAGTTCACCGCTACATTTTGGAAAAGCCTTCGAGGTGCCATAGGAACAAAGCTACAATATAGCATAGCTTATCATCCGCAGACGGATGGTCAATCCAAGAGAACGATTCAAACTCTTGAGAATATGCTGCAAGCTTACGTTTTGGATTTCAAAGGCAGTTGGGAGGAACAACTGCATCTCGTTGAGTTTGCTTATAGCAATAGTTATCAACGGAGCATTAGGATGGCGCCATTTGAAGTATTGTACGGTAGAACCTGCAAAACTCCGGTATGTTGGGACAAGGTTGGTGAAAGGAGAATTACGGGTCCAGAGTTAGTACAACAGTCAGTTGAGGCAGTTAAGGTTATCAAAGAAAGACTTGAGACAGCCCAAAGCCATCAGAAGAACTATGCAAACAAACGATGAAGACCTTTGGAATTCCAAGAAGGTGATCACATCTTCCTTAAAGTGTCACCTATGCAAGGAACGTCTCGATTCGGCAAGAAAGGAAAGCTAAGCCCAAGATATGTTGGCCTGTTTGAGATTTTGTAGAGAATTGGAATCTTGGCTTATCGTTTAGCCTTTCTACCGAATTTGGCTCAAGTTCACAACGTCTTTCACGTGTCCATGCTAAGAAAGTATGAACCTGATCCGACTTACGTGCTGAATTATGAAGAAATAGATATGGACGACAGAGTGTCGTACGTAGAGAGATCGGTACAGATAGAGGACATAAAGGAACATGTTTTACGAAACAAAACGATCTCGTTGGTTAAGGTGGTTTAGCAACGTCACAGAACAGAAGGAGCCACGTGAGAAAATGAAGAAGTGATGAGGCGTCAGCACCCCCATTTATTTGAGTAGTTTGGTTGTTTGTAAATTTCGAGGACGAAATTTCTGTAAGGGGAGAAAAGTTGTGACATTTTAAATTTCAACCCTTTTCATGATATAAGAAATGATTATGTCATTGTTGCACTATTAGTTAAATCTTACTTTGAATTGATCACTCATGAAAGGACTAACCTTTATAGAATGACTATCGAAAAATTAAGTACACATGACCCGAGAACTCGATCATGGGTGGACAATTTGACCATAAGGATTGTTGAGGGATCCTCATAAGCGATTTCAAGCCGATCTGGGAATGGTTATGGATTGATTCGACAATAGTATAGGATCAGGTTGTGGGTCATTCCGCACGGTTACCCTAACGATCGTGAACTACCTTAAACCCATTAATAATGATCGTGTTCTTCGAAACAAACAATTGACCCCTTACGATTACATGACAACTGACGTCACCCATGGCCTAAGTAAGCTTAGACTCGGTTTGATATTGAGTCAACTACAAGTCGAATATGCGTAACTCCTAAAAGCCGCCCGTTAGTTTGACATACACTAAAGTCGCGGTTGATCGATTTTGGTCATGAATTAGAATTCAAAATTGGGTAACGAACTTTCAAGGGTTCCACAGCTAATATATTGGACGTCGCCTCATTGAGCTCATCTATTTGTCGGTTCACTCGAAAATTGTTGGAAAAGTGAAATTCGGATCGGAAATTAGAAAAGACCTTTTTACCCCTGAGTTATTTTGGATTCCTTTAATTCTTGGAATCTAATTCATTTTAGTCTTTTACACCCTCCTTTAAGTAGCCGGCCATGTTGGACAGTTTTATCCCTATTATCTTTTGTTATTTATATTTTTGCCCTTAGTTATTTTATTAAAGCTTATCTTGAAAGATTCAATTATGGCCCTTAGATCTTGGCTTGTGGGTCAAGATTGAATCTTAACCATCCATTTCTTGATTATGATTGATAGGCCTTTCTCTCTCTCTCTCTCTCTCTCTCTCTCTCTCTCTCTCTTGGAGAACTCTCATCCTCTCTCCCTCTCACTTTCGGCCGACCACCACCACCAGCCGTGACCCTTGTCGCCAACCACCGCCACCGACTACGGTGATGGATCATCACCGTGGCTAGCCATTGCTGCCGTGAGCACCGCCGCCATCACCAACACCATTTTCTCTCCCTCTCTCCCTTTCGTTCGCTTCATACAGCTGACCACACCACCGCCATTGTAGCTACTGACCTTCCGGCCGACGCCATCCAACGCCATGCATCGCCAACGTTCGCCACTCACCAAAGCTAATGCACCGCCGGGGCTACTTGCTACCCATTTTGCTTGGTATTTGCTTAGGTTTATTAGTAAGTTACTTCCTAAACTTTGACTAGGATGATAAGTGACTAATGGACGTGATTAATGGCTGATTTGTGGACTGATTACTGGCTGATTTGTGGACTAATTAGGGTGCATGATAGGTGGATTAGTCACTGGTTGATCTTGATTAGTTATTGACTGATTTAGATTTGGATTACCTGTTAGCTAATTTCGGTGTTGTGCATGGCTGATCATGCGTTAGTTTAATGGCTGATTTGGTTTATTTGATGGCTGATTAGGTTGATTTGTTGGCTAGATAATACTATCGGTGTTTGGAAATAAATGCGTTTCATGACATCATTATACGTCGAGAAATGTACGCCATAAAGACTCTGCATTGGCTAATTAAGAAAGATAATAATTGGCATTGAGTGATTGCTATGCGTGCATGGTCATGAAAGTACCATATATGTGGGGGTTCTAGACAATGCCCGGTGGGGGCTCTAAACGATGCTGTGTCACGGTTGATACCGGACCGATGCTCTTTTTTAGAATATTGTCCGGTACCCGGCAGTTTCTGGGGGGGAGATCCCAAACGTTGCCCTCCCCGACGGAGCGAGACGATGCCCTATAATGCTGGAAGACAACGACGTGGGTTCGGTTGTGGCCCTGAGTGGCCATTTAATAATCTAGACTATTATGAGTGCAAAGTATACAAGTGAATGCATTGTGCCTGAAAATGATAAAAATACATGTCTGGATTATTAATCCAATGTTGTGTCTGCTTATACACTGTTATGCCTCTGGTTTATGCAATCACGTGATCTTGTTTATGTGCTTGTTGAAGCATTTGCCATGTTTTACAAGTTGGATGAGACAAGGTATGGGCATTGTTGCTAGAATTGCAGGTTTAGGGCGATTTGTTGGTACATATCCTCCTAAGTGAGGCTTAGGGTATTTACCTATTGAGTTTATCTCATTGTTGTTTATTAATTATTTCAAATCCCCAAGTATGAATGGCCCTCCCATGCGTTTTGGTGTGCCCATGGATATGGACACGATGGTGGTTGAGTATCCAGTCGGACCGGATAGGGTCTATCTAAGGCATACGACAACTTTTTTGGGTAGATTAGGGCTTTGTGGTGTGGAAACCGCATACTTTTCTAGCTTGGTTTCTTTGGGAAGGGAAAGCGTTGTTTGGTCCGATTCGGGGTTATGATGGACCCCCTCATGGTGGAGTAGGGGATGAGGTTTGGGACTTTATGGAGATCGACCCGCTAGTTAGGGTTGTTACTGATCCTAACACTGGTCCAGATGATTCGGGTTCCGATCCAGATTACTTGGAATCTAACTCGAAGCCTTCTCCCGGCTATGGTCAGTAGTGTCGATGGGTTTGGATATTCCATCTTTTTAACCATCCTCTTTTAATAGTAAAGCTAAGTTAACCCGACCACCCAATTCCTTTTTGTTTGTGCGTGGTCTGTTAGGAAGCGGCCTCATAGTAGGCTTGTAAATTGGATCTTTCGTAGTTAATAATGTGTTTATAAAATAGCTTCGTTTGTTTGTGTATCTAAGTGTTTCCTTTACTATTCCTTTGTATGATTGTTGATCGAAGTGTTCGGTTCGCTTTCACATGCGTTTAATCGTAAGTATAGTATATGGGTTGGCGCTGCGTCCTAGGACATCGCAACATAACAACCCGAGTGGGATGTTAGCGTTCCCGAGGGTTGGGGCGTAATATATTAATTGCTCAATACCACATTAATTATCCGATGTAGGACTTCTCGAACACAATTCACACGTGTATCTCAACAATCTCCCCCTTACGTGTGAGCTTAGTGTTAGGTTTACTCTTCCTTAATTTAGGTATTCTTCTGCATCAACTTATCTCAACTTGAATCTCCAAGTCATTGTAATGCACTCGCAACTATGCACAATAACCATCATCAACTTCTAACTTGGGATTTCATCACCAATGGTCTCTATCTTGCGTCACCAAACCAACTATCCATGATCACTTCTCGCCAGACTAACCGTGATGGAAATTTCCATTCCGAAACAAGCGTCGATCATGAGATTTCTTTGTTGAGATATTCACCAAATACCAGAATAAATTGAAGGCCCACCAATCAACCATCGACTTTGATACCATTTGTTGAGAGTACACAACAGAAGCCCGATGCCTTTATTTGGGGAGATCGACAAGAGAGAACTCAAGTCCTAGCTCGTCAACATATCCAATTGGACCCACCTTTATGCAAAAAGCTTAAGTCAATGAGTTATGAGCCAACTAAGATATATTAACTGCTCAATACTACATCAATTATCCTATGTGGGACTTCTCTAACACAACTCACAATTGTTAAAATTATGTCTCGAGTTTGAACCCAAAGCAAAAGTCTAAATTTTAAAAATAATAATAAAAAAAAGAATCCAAGGCCAAGTTTCGGAGATTAGCTTTCCGAATGTAAGTTGGAGTCTTCACCCACTACAAAAGGAAAGTCCAACTTGAACTTTGTTGGTAATCTACAAAAACCAATATCCGTGGTAAAGTCAGCCAAGAATGAAAGAAAGAAAAATATTACTTTCCTCATTCATATTGGTATCACAGGTTAAAGAAAGGAAAAGCCCAAGTTGGATAATGATTGATCGTATCTTATATGGACTTTCTTTTGCGTGTTGAATTCGGTCACTGATTATTTCTTTGGTAATATATATTATATTATATTAATTATATATATAGTTCTTGGTCTTTTGGTCGGATGAAGCGCCTTAACGCGAGTGCTTGGTGTGCCGTGCAAGTGAACAAGAAGCATTGTTTATTGTGCATGAAGAAAGAAGCGCCGCTTTCGTGAGTGCTTGGTAGTGGGTGTTTCTGTGGATTCTTGTTTGTGAATTACATCCAAGAAGAATTAGTGTTCAAGCGTAAATCTTGTGGTAAGATTTGTGTGTAATCCCTTTGTGAGATTGAGAGATTATTTTATGAGGAATTGTGGTGCTAAATACTGCGTGAGCTATTGGGTGTAACTGGAGCTTTGAAAATACTGAGAGTGTTTGAGTGACTCGAGTGTGATTGTAACTCCGTTGTATCGCTTGATTTATAGTGAAATTCCATGCTACTCTCCCAGTGGACGTAGATCACTACGATCGAACCACGTAAATCCGATATTTGATTTATTTTCTTGTTCTGTCAATTTTATTGTTCGATCGATTGGCTTCCGCAACCATTGGTATCAGAGCTAGGCTTGGCTTAGTTGAATCAAATCAATGGCGATGGAAGAAGGAAAAGTGAAAATCAACAGATTTGATGGGAGGGACTTTGGTTTCTTGAAGATGCAAATTGAAGATCATTTAAATCAGATGAAATTGCACTTGCCTCTGTTTGGGGAGAAGCCAGAGACGATGAAGCAAGTTGACTAGGAATTGCTGGATAGATGAGGTTTGGGTGTTATTCGGCTGACATTGGTTCGTAACGTCGCGTTTAACATCATGAATGAGAAGACCACTGCAAGTTTGATGAAAACCCTGTCGGACATGTACGAGAAGCCTTCTGTGATCAATAAGGTTTATTTGATGTAACGTCTGTTTAATTTGAAGATGAGCGAAGGTGCGTCAGTTGCTGATCATATTAATGAATTCAATGTGATCGTTAATCAATTAAATTTGGTTGAGATTGACTTTGAATATGAGATACGTGCTTTGATTCTATTATCCTCATTACCTGATAATTGGAATACTATTGTTACTGCTATTAGTAATTCCTCTAGGTCAACAAGTTTGAAGTTTGATGGTGTTCGATATTTAATTCTGAGTGAAGACATCCGTAGAATAGAATCTGGTGAACATATATACTGCTTTAGCAGGTGAAAATAGAGGAAGAACTCATACACGTGTTAGCATGAGTAATATAAACTCGAATAGACGTAGTCAGTCTAAGATTGGTGGTATTGTCTGTTAGAATTGTGGCAACAAGGGGCATCTTAGAAAGGATTGCCTTAAGCTAAAGAACGAGAAGGGTAAGGGGATTAGAGTTGAATCTGCAGATGATATTGCAGCTATAGCAAACAGTAATTCAGATAGTGCTGATTTTGTCTTGTCTGTCACTGATTATTCGTTGTTTGGCGAATGGATTATGAATTCTGGTTGTTCTTTTCATGCTACACCAAACATGAACTGATTTACTACTTATCAGTGCATTGATTGTAGTAAAGTGCAATTGGGGAACAATGCTGAATGCGCTGTTATAGGTGTTGGTGATATTAAAATCATAATGCATGATGGTATTGTGTGAACATTGACCGGAGTGATGCATGTTCCAGAGAAGAAGAAAAATTCGATTTCCTTTAGTGCCTTGAATTCAGCTCGATGTCCGTATTTTTCAGAATGCGAAGTTCTAAAAGTTGTTCGAAGTGCCTTGGTGATAATGAAAAGAATCAAGCATAGTGGCCTTTATGAACTTCAAGGTGAGATAGTGACAGAATTCACTATGGAGACGTCGAATGTATCGTTTGAGAGTCGGAATTGTGGTATATGCATTTGAGACACATTAGCGAGAAAAGCCCGAAGGTTCTAACTGAAAGAAATTTGCTATGTGGTTATGTTGCTAATGAACTGAATGTATGCATGCGTTGTGACTTAAATCAACGGCAAAAAGTGCAGTTTAGTGCGATTGTCAGAAAAATCACGGATATTGCAGAATTAATTAACTTGGATGTTTGCAGGTTGTCGCGATTTCCTTCGAGGAAGAGTGTCAAATTTATGTTAGCAATTATTGATGACTACTCAAGGAAGACTTGGGTATTTGTGCTTAGGCACAAGTTTAATATTGTTATCAAGATCAAGCAATTGAGAGCTTTGATCGAAAAAGAGACTGGTAAAATAATCAAGCAGATGCGGACTGACAATAGTATGGAATTTTGCTCAAAGTTGTTAAACGAATTCGGCATAAAGAAAGGCATAATGAGACACAACACTAGTGCCATTGAACTACAACAGGTTGCAAGTTGATGAGCAAAATATAAGTAGAGATGGCCCATAAAATAATCTCTAGTGTCGATATGGCTAGGAGATTCCTGGCGGATGTGCTTAGTATGACAAACTACCTAAAGAATAGATCTCCATTGACTGCGATTGGATGTCAAACTTCCGAAGAAGTATGGTTAGGTAACGTTGCTGATTATTCTGTTCTTAGAATATTGGTTGCCCATGTTATGTTCGAGTTAGTATGGTGAGATTATGAACAAGGTGAGCAGGGCTATAAGTTGTAGTGCTCGGAATTAAATTTACATGTTATCAGCAGAAAAGTTACATTTGATGAGTCTCCAGTACTTCTGGCTAGAAGTGATTATAGCAATGTTTATACGAATCTGAACGGTGTTTAGCTTGAGGTGGAGTTTGCAATAAGAAACTCCTGAGGTAGTGAGCACTAACGAAGTAATCGACACAGATGGTGCTTGTAGCGATATGGAGCCTGTAGAGCCAACAGTTGCTGTAACTGCTAATATTGACAAGGTGCGTATTGGATCTTCTGATAGATATAGATGTAATGATGATTTTGCTTTATCTGCGGTTGAGGAGGTTATATCTAGAAAATCCTTATGGAGCAGTTAAATGTGCATGCGAAATTGGTGTTTTGAAGAGGTCCACGGTTATGGATAAATTCAAGCAAGGCATGGACTTGAAAGACGTTTATGGCGATTGAGCCCATTGGGGCTGTGAGAGAGTAGTAGCGAAATTCCGACGAAGCGATTGTAACTTAACTTAAAAGTCAAACCATGGTGGAGATTGTTAAAATTACGTCTCGAGTTTGAGCCCGAAGCGAAAATCTAAATTTTAGAAATAAAAAGAAGAATCCAAGGCCAAGTTTTGGAAATTAGCTTTCCGAATGTGAGTTGGTGTCACGCCCCGCACCCAACGTGAGCATGTACATCCGCCCAGGGTCGAAACAGAGTGCGACGCTCCCAGGATTTGCGTCACAGAGACCCGAATACCCAAATCAGAGAAAACATGCCACAAGCGGAAACGACTTATGCAAATATATATACTCCCAGACATTTCAAAAAGTGACCATGAATAGAAAGCTAAAACAATTTACGATCTATTAAATCAAAATATATATTCTTTACAAACTTACATATTCTACCCCTTTACAAAAAGACACAAAAAGGTACATCAAACGGTGGCCTAGAGGTGTCGCTATCTACTAGGAGGGCTACAGTCAAAAGGTGGCGGCCTGGCCCTGACTAATATCTAACCCTCGGTGTCCGGTCGGGATCGGGCCGGCGACTACAGCGAACTCACAAACTGCTCCTGGTCATCCTCGGAACTCATGGCCTCCGACTCCGTCTCCAGCTCAGGATCCTGCTCCTCGTACCCATCTAGGTCCATGGGCTCAGGGGCTTCAGCGTCCGCCTGCTCTGGGGCTAGGTCGACTACCGCCGGCTCAAAGGCTACACCACCAAACTCCTCATGCTCTTCCTCATCCTCCATGACCTCATACTCAACCTCAGAATCGGGATCGCCATCCATATCGACATCCACTAAATCGCCATCCGGACACTGGATATCTAGCAAGCCCCTCTCCCACCGAGCGGAACATCAATGAGACCTAATGGGACGAACTCCTCTCCCAATCGGTCCGGAGACACCATGACAGTACTCATGAATCTCGTAATGAGTCAACCCTACATCTACCCATAACATAGTATAGTGTCTAAGATCGTTTCCCATTCCCGGGGTGTTCGGTCATAAAGACGCTCTATATGGTGGGGAATCCCAAAGCATAACGATTGCATCGTCGAAGTTCATGGCGGGGATCACGAAAAATTCGGTTTTACCACAACCGTGAGAAAACTCAGCAAGTAATAAATCTCTAATCCTAAACTAGACTAAGTGTACCTCCGGAGGATAAATAAAATCGTAATTAAGCCGAACCCGATTGCAACAATAAATGTCAATTCACACGGGCGGGGCCGATTCACTATGACATCCTGCGGGTAAGACTTTCGATAGCAATATAAGCAGTATGCGATCGTATCCTTATTACGACTTTAAGGCCAATAATCTATCCCGACCCGTAGGCCACAATTTGTACCGACCCGAAGGCCCGGCCCGTAGGCCCAAATTTGTATCGACCCGAAGGCCCGACCCGTAGGCCCAAATTTATGTCGACCGAAGCCCGACCCGAAAGATCCAAATTTGTCTCGACCGAAGGTTGTCGGCCCAAATTTGTATCGACCCGAAGGCCCGACCCGTAGGCCCAAATTTGTATCGACAGACACGTGCATTGCCAATATCAATTTCAACTGCGCCAAGCCTAACATATAATTTCACATGTCACGGGACTAATTTTATTAACGTGCCTCGATGTGCCAAGTACCATAGATCACGATTTCACTCATTCAGCCCATTGCCGGCACGCCTAGCACATTTTATTATAGTCCATTATCACCCGGCATTCAAATACAACCTAGTATTACACAAACCCGATCCGTTTAGGACCCGAGGTGGCCAACCAAACTCAACCATTGAATCCACGAATATAGTATCATTCTTTAGGATCCCAACGAGTCCTATTTAACCAATATATTGTCCAAAATCAACCCATCACCTATTGAATCAATTAATTCCCACTTGAACTAAATAATCCATTTTCGGGTCTACTGTGAACAGTGCCAAATCAGCCCTCAAATGGCCACCAAATTACACCTAAACATCCTCATTAAGTCCCAATTAAGTCCTATAATCATCCCTACACATTCCCACACAAATAAGCCACAAATTAGCTTAATTACCCCATTAATTTATCCCTAAAATTCCCACAATTAGGCTAATTAGGGTTTAGAAATTTTTACCGCCTATTATCGGTCTTGAGTGGGGGGTAGGTGAGTGGGATCCAAGTGTCACTCATCTAGGGCTTGGGACACTTTGCCCTTGAATCCAAGGGCTCAAATTCAAACCTCACCAATAATGCAAGGGGTAAAATAGTAAAACACCCCTAACTAAGGCCTAACTAGATCTGGTTTGTTCCCAACTAGCCCTAGTTAGACTCCCCAAAAATTAATTAAAATTCGGAATTAAATAAAAATAACCTAGAGGCATTTTCGTAATTTTCCGGTTCCGGACCGAAATTCCAATTTTTGCACAAACGCGTTCCATACGTGCGTGGCCAACATAATATGGCGTCGGATTCGCGAAATGAAATTTCTAAGCCCTCGGAAATCGTCCGCGAAATCCCGGGAATAAAATAATATTATTTTTCAATTTTTGTCGAAATTCAACTTTTTGGCCAAAACCGCTCTAAATGCGTGTGGCCACCCCAAAATGACCTTGGCCGCGAAAAATAACCTCGATCGGCGTCCGAATCGGGTCTCGGTATCCACAGGGGCAAAACCGTCTTTTTCTCAATTTCTGTCGGATTTTCAGTTTTCGACCGCGTTAGTCCCAAACATGAATGGCCACTCTAAATTGACGTCGGTCTTTGCGAAATAATCGTAATTACCCTTGATATTTTGGTATCGAGTTCGTGCCCAATATCGCGATCACAATAGCTCTTTTTTGCGGTGGGGTCTCTCAAAGCTAACGGTGGGCTGTTTGGGTATTACGGCGTGTCGACCTAAGACCGTCAGGAGTCATGATGGCCTCAATTTCAACAACGAGGAATTATCACTAATGCGGAATTCGCGATCGTTTGGATTAAAATCGGGGTTATTTATCGTGCGTATTTTAGGATGTATGCGAAATCACTCGCGATCGATCATCGTCGCTGAAAATATCGACCCGTCCTTTTTCCTAAGATCGGCCTATATTGGTTCAAAATATTTCCTCGGCGTTCGTTGAAATCGGGCTCAATCGCGATCGAGTTCTCGGTCCGCATACTTGATCCTATTTAGCCTTTCCTTTTTGGTTAGTATCCCGTGGTGATCAATTCAGGCGAGACTTACTAAATTTACACGAGAATTCACATACACTTTATTGGACTCGATAACGGGTCAAAATTTCGGGCTGTTACAGTTGGAGTCTTCACCCACTTCAAAAGGAAAGTCCAACTTGGACTTTGTTGGTAATCTACCAAAATCAATAGGGAAAATACCACCAAAAACTTCAAATTGTGCCATTTGTGATAACTTTACCCTGAACTTTTTTTTGTAACACGAAAAATTCTAAACTATGCTATTTGTGATAAATTTACCCGAAACTTTTTTTTATGATACAAAAAACTCAAAACTATGCTACTTGTGATACATTTACCCCACAATACTTTGACCCATGGGCATTTTCATCTTTTTCCTTTTTTTCTATTGTTTTTTCCTTTCTTCTCCGGCAAAGAGAAGCCAGCGAGGGCAGTCCTTGTCGGTAGTGGGTTGGGCGAGGGTTGCCCTCGCCCGCCCAAGCGTGGGCAACCCTCGCCGGCCCTCGCCCGACGTTGGTGAGGGCAACCCTCGCCCAAGTCGGGCTAGGGCGACCCTCGTTGGCATCAGGCGAGGGCTGCCCTCGCTTGCCCAAGCAAGGGCAGCCCTCGCCCGACACCGGCGAGAGTCGCCCTCACCCAACCATCCGTCGGCGAGGACCTCCGTCGCCGGCTTCCCTCCGCAAGAGAAGAAAGGAAAAAAAACAGAAAAAGGAAAAAGACTAAAATGTCCATGGATCCAAGTATTGTGGGGTAAATATGTTACAAGTGGTATAATTTAGGATTTTTTGTGTCACAAAAAAAAAGTTTAGGGTAAATTTGTCATAAGTGACATAATTTGAGATTTTTTGTATTACAAAAAAAATGGTCAAGGTAAATTTTCACAAATGGCATAGTTTAGGATTTTTGATGGTATTTTCCCAAATCAATATCTATATCGAAGTCGGCCAAGAATGCAAGAAAGAAAAAGATTACTTTCCTTATTCATATTGAAGTCATAGGTCAAAGAAAAGAAAAGCCCAAGTTGGATGATGATTGACCGTATCTTACCTGGACTTTCTTTTGCGTGTTGAATTAGGACATTGATTGTTTCTTTGGTAATATATATAGTTCTTGGTCCTTTGGTCAGATGAAGCGCCCTAATGCGAGTGCTTGGTGTGCTGTGCAAGTGAATAAGAAGCACTATTTATTGTGCATGAAGAAGAAAGCATCGCATTCGTGAGTGCTTGACAGTGGGTGTTTTCATGGATTCTTGTTCATGGATTACATCCAAAAAGAATTAGTGTTCAAGCGTAAATCTTGTGGTAAGATTTATGTATAATTCCTTTGTGAGATTGATAGATTATTTCGTGAGGAATTCTGGAGCCAAACACTGCGTGAGCTATCGAGTGTAATTGAAGTTTCGGAAACACTAAGAGTGGTTAAGTGACTCAATTGTGGTTGTAATCTCCGTTATATTGCTTGATCTATAGTGGAATTCTGTGCTGTTCTTTCGGTAGACATAGATCACTACGATCGAACCACATAAATTTGATGTCCGATTTATTTTCTTGTTCCGTCAATTTTATTATTTGATTGCTTGGCTACCGCAACAGTGTAGTTATACCCACTATGATGCTGTTCAAGGTGATCACAACTGAAAATGGAACCACCTCCATGTGACACCAGTCTCTCCCTCCCATCTCTCACTCTCTCTCTCAATCGCACAGAGCAATAGAGGCTTCAGTTCCAATTATTTCTGGGATCCAAGGATACATAAGAGCAAAAGAAATGGTGCTTATACTCTTCAATGGTGATGGGGAATGGTGATGGATTGTTGGACAAATCAAGATTGTTATATAAGAAATATCTCATCTTTCTGTGACACCAAACAGGCTTGACTTGCCGCCCCCATACTTGTATGAATAGAAAGAAACAAGAAGATTCGTTGTCAGTTAGTCCTCGGTTTCCTCATTTCGTTGCACAGACGTCTCTTGATTTGATTTGTTAGTTTGACTTGATTTTTTCGAAGGTCTTTTCATTAGCACACTCCTTAATGCCAACATGGCGCGCTCTTCCTGTACTACATGCGCAATTCACTGTATATGCGAATAGATCGCAGTACAAAATCACAGAAAGATTAGAATATGGACAACACAACTCCATCCAACTACATTTGATTCAACGATGATTTCAAGTTCTCCTTCTATCCCTTGCATCAATCAAAGACGCCCTCGTGATCTGTACACTCAAATGCGGGTTCTTGGAGCAAAAGGCCTCATACTTAGCGGAGAAAGCTATGTCATCGATGTTCTTGACGACGAAACTTAACACAACGTCCTTCAACTTCTCGTGGGAGCAAATATCCAAGATCTCCAGGACGTCGAGTGCGTTGGAAACGTTCAGATTCTCGAGCATGTGCCGCTCGCAAGACTTGTGCAAGTACGAGATTTCGTACTTGTGGCTCGCAAGCATCAATGAGTAGATGTGCTTGTCCATTTTTTCGGGTGCAAGGCTCCCTCTATAGAGGAACTCCAGGAGCGATTCAAGCTCTTCATGGGTCAGCTCAGCGATGATCACGGTGTCGCTCAGTGAGGACTTGCATGAGTCCGAGTCCAGCATGTTCTTGAAGATTTGTGATCTTGCTGCCTATGAGTGGAACAATACTTTTGTCAAGCAAAGGGAACACATACATGATTTAACCTAACATATAGACAGAAAAGTCAATTTGGAAATGATAAGAGGACCCCAACCCCTAAGTTTGGCAAGAATTACAGTTGAGAACTTAGACCACATCTTTGAAAATTGCAGAGCAAATTCACACACATTTGATTCTTTGAGAGAAAGAGCGAGAGACTCTACCAAGATGGCTCTATGAGCAGAAATTGGAGGGCCATTGGAAGGCTTAATCTTGAGGTCTGTGTGAATTTGTTCTTGGAAAGCAGAAACGAGAGAGCCGGCCAAGAAAGAGATCTTCTGGGAGAGTTCATCCTCCACCTGCTTTGTGCGTTTCATCCATTCAATAAGATCTGCTAGTCCCTGTTGATTTAGATAATCAAATTAGAGTTTCAAAAACAGAACACTAAATCGTACTTTCTTAAGACAGATGTTATTATTGATGGAAGGGCATCAAAATCTCAATTTGATGAGTATCTTCCAAATCCACATGTATCATTTTCATTTTTTTTATGGCTTAGATTTATTTAATGTTGAACGGTCGGGCTTTTAATAAATTCCATGCTTACCTAGTTCGGCAGCTCCAAGAAGGCTCAAACAAAATATTAGGCTAATCCATTAGGACAGGCACTAAGTCCAAACCGAATTGACCATTTTTTCCGCTGAATTGTGATATGTGATTGAAAGGGTATTTGTTAATCTTTGTTTTGCTTCAAAAAGACGTTTTATTCATTAAGATATAACTTAGTAACATTTGAAACCATGAAAGATACTTTAGTATAAAGTAAGTCCCATATGGTTTGTAGGGTCAAGAGAGCTCAATCTTCAATTCCAAAAAAAAAGGGCCTCCATGGATTAGTCCGTGCCACGTCTATTTACAGCCAAAAGGAGTACAACTGTTGCGTGCGTGGGGAGTCATAACTAAAACCACATCTTTTTTCATTTTGCCAGAGAATCTAATCACCTCGAATGGAGTAAAGCTTCACTTTTGCAATAAATTCCAAATGAAATGAACTATTAGCCAGACAGTATGCTACCCATTAGAACTCTAATTTAGACTTGCGGAAAGACAGAGACTTTAAGCCCGAGGGTGATTATTATGTCTATGTATCCTGACAGGAAAATAGCTGAGCTTTTCCATCCACAATTACAGCTTTTAAATTCAGTTTAATCAGTCAATCACTGCTGAAGCAATGGGATCAAGACAAGAGAGCCAAGCTATATCCTGCATAATTTGAAGTCGTAGAAAAAATGCAGAAGGAGATGGAAGCTAAATACCAGAGCTTGCCTACGTTGCATTGCTTCTTTCAATGGAAAACCATTAACATGCATGTGAAGATGCATAATCAAAAGGAAAAATAAAACAGAAACGAAAGAAGAGAAACTTGCCTTGCTCTTGGTGGTGGGAGAGACCAGAGACTTGGGATTGCGGTTGCTTTCTAATCTGGGGGTCTCTGCTTCATGATCATCACCGCCTTCAAAAGAGCTCATCAAGCTAAACGCGGTCTTGATCCCTTCCAAGCAGCTTCCGCAGATTGTGTTCCTCGGCGGCCTTATGATCACCGGGTATGAACTGCATATGGAGCAATCCATCTCCTTCTGCCTCTTTTGTCTTCAACAGTTTGATCAGAATTCAAAACTTATCAGAGGTTCAACCCAAAAACCAGGCACAGGCAGAGAGATTATCAGAGAGAATTGGGTTCCCGGTCACTGTTTGATTGGAGCTCACATCTTCTCCTTCTCTTCCCAGATCCTCATATATGCCATTGCTTGGACGAAGCTTATGTTGCTTGCCAATCATGGCAGGCCGGCATATTTTTGGTGGCCAATGGGAATTGACCATCCTGCCCTCAAGGGTTTCTTCCTCATTCTCTCATATAATTTTGGCGAAACTAGTACTCTAATGGGTTAATCATTCTCTCGCTTTGCCAACAAACCCTTCATATTATCTTCTGATAGAAACAGAAATTAAAAGAGAATCAGTTATTTTCATTCGACCCTCGATAGTATTTTTCGACTCGCTTAGGTTCGCGAAAAGCTTCAAATGTGCTGATATAATTCTTGGCGGAGGACAAGAGTGTCAAAGCCAAGCTGCTTCGGAAAAATATATGGTAAGATGAGATGGTTGGTCTCATGTCTTTTTGAGTGTGTCCTAAACAAGGCCTTATGGACATGAGTTCGTTATGAGAAGAATTAGAAAGGTAGGAATATAGAAAGGGACTTTCCAACCTCATTTCCAGCGAATATGTGCAATTCAATATTGCAAAGCACGTCCAGTTTTTTTATTGGATGAATTCTAATTTTATAATCAACCAACCCAAGAGCAGTTTAGACAGGCCAGTCTGTCCGTAACCACACCGTTTTAGGGGACCCTCCTCTCCTAACAATGGGAATCTCAAACAGGACAAGTGTGTGCGGGACGCAGCGATATGCCCTACAGAAGAGAATCGTTTCGTATGTGATGATGCGTGGACCATAATGAAAAGCTTCTCGGAAGAGATGGTGTGAATATTCCTCGTGTGTTGGACGATTAGTGGCCGTGAAGAAAAAGTCGAGTGCGCGAGAGTCAGACTCGGTGGATTCATCAAGCTAAGGTATGTCGTGTTGGCGATGCGCCTCCAACTATCGGGGAAGAATCAGGGAAGCAACTCCTGTTACTCAACTCACAGAGGTCCCGTCCAGAACAAGATGTTCTGTCGCTGTCTGACCACATACGCCTCCTAGTATCCATGGAACCAGGAATCCTTCCCCCGACGACGCTCTTAATCCTCTGCACAATCGAGATGAAAATCGACAGATGAGGTGGCCTCATGTAAACATTGATTCCTGGCAATCCAAATGGTATGTGTAAAGGCATTCTAGGACGATTTGCAGAGCCCGAGTCACCTCATTATTCCAGACACCAGGATTTCGACGAATGAGATGCGATTCCAAAACAGTGGTTCAGACTCTAATTGAAATCAGGACAGCTGAAAAACGAGCGATCTGTGTCTTCTACAGCATTATTACATTAAGCAACACGATGGAGAAAACCTGCAGATGCCGCTCCAAGATTCTATCCTTGGTCACAAGCCTATTCAGCGCAGCCAACCAGGAAAATAATGGAGTGGTGTTGGTATGCTAGGATTATTACTTTAGACCAAATGACACCAAGTCTAAGAGAATTCCATGCGCTACCAACTGCAGAAATGCTCGATGGATGAAGCCTCCAGATAACTTGATCAGACGCAGCCACGGAGAGCAAACCCAAATGGAGCTAACTTGAGTCTTACCTGCGAAGGAGATTGGGAATAAGCTTAAGATGTCCCGAAAAGTACATTTTCGTGATAAGTTCTCTTTATAAGCAGGACTTTCTCATCTATCCAAGTCAAACATTTCATATCAAGTATTAAAAAACTTACCATTTTCTTTTCCAAAATGAGATCGGCGTTCGCCAAATTGATTTCAATGAACGCAAATAAAGTACTTCCAAAATACCCACAAGTAAATTTATCTCTCGTGCTTGCGGGGCTATAGAATTCCTAAAAATAAAAGCTCGGATAGAATCGAAAAGCTAGTTTTTGTACTTTTGACTTATTCTGGCCAAAGGATAAAACTTCTGACTCACTACTATTCATGCCTCGTAACACAATTTCGAAGAAAAAAGGTTTATAACATCTTTGGGTTTTCTTATTGGTTTATTTACCTACCGAAAAGTATAGTCTAAGATTTAAAAAACAAAGATGTTGAATACTAAAAATTACTCACGATGGGCCACGACCTGGTCAACAAGCCCACAAGCCTCGACCCGAAAGAAAACAAAGCCCATGACCCGACGGGTCACGGTGACGTCAGCACCCGGGAACCGGATTTTGCCGCGAAAAGAAAGAAGCAGTCGCCTTCTCCCACGCCACACTTCGCGTTCCTCCCCCACTCCCTTTCTCTCTCTATCTCTACGCGGCGAGCAAGCCGCGACAATGGAAGTTCAGGTGGCGAGGCGGATGAGCAGAGGCGGCGAGGCCATCGCCGGAAGGAGGAGGAAGCCCCTGTCCGATCGCACCAACGCTCTCCACGAGTCTCCTCCTCCTCCGCCGCCGTCCTCCTCCTCTTCGCTCGCCGAGCCTCGACGGGAGCTCGCGTCCTCCGGCTCCCCGCGGCGCCCCCGCGCCGGCCGCGGCGGCGGCGGTGCTCGGAACCCTGGCTCCGGCTCGGCCGCTCCGGCCCTCGCGCTTTCCCGGCCGAAATCGGGATCTTCTTCCGCCGTCGGTAGTTCCTCCGCTCTCTTCCGAGGTTCGCGTGGTTCGATTCGATTTTCCCTTAGTGGTTTAGGCTGTTCAATCTTCTTTTCCGCCGGTATCGTTTGCTATCGGTTGGTTTGGACGGTTTCGGTTTTTTTGCTTGGAGTAGACAGACGAGTCGCGCTCTCTGATTGCGAAATGCTGCTGCGCTATCGCTGCGATGATGCTGTCCTGCACCAGCGCTTGTTGTTCCGTTCTGCTCTAATATTCTGATTTTAGTGCATTTTTTATTCATCAACATCTTTTGTTGTTCCAATTGTGGTCGATTTCCGAATTCCTGCCTGAATGAACATCCTCTGTCGTAATTGCTGGTTCTTCAACAACCTTTTTGTTATTTTACCAGGATATGGTGATATAGAGGTAGGCAAGCCTTGCAATGTTTACCGTCGAAGACAGACGGAAGCTAAAAGGAAGTGTGGAGTGAAGGAGGCGCTTCAGTTGCCCCCGAGCAGATCTTCGGTTGAACGGATTGAAAGTATTGGGTGGGTAGATCCTCTCGTCTTACATTTGTGATGTGCATGCTTTCTGGAATGCTGTTCCCGTTCTCTGTGCATTGAGTTGGTAGTTTAATCGAATCGCGTTGCAAAATATTGTGGGTGTCTCCGGTTTGGTAGGGTGTGTTATTTGCTTGATTGATCCGAATAACTGGGATGATAATTCCTTGTGCTGTCAAGTGTTTAGAAAATAAGGTTTCCATAGATGAAGTACTGTAAGAACAAAGTAAAAGGACTGCGGGCTCACTATTGGAGGAGATTGGACTATTTTACTACAGGAGCAATCTCTGTCTTCTGAATATACTTTCTGAGGACTTCCATGTCGTGACATTGATGAAATTGCTAGACTTTCTCTGCTCTTCTTATCTCTGGGGTTCAATCCATAGGGTGGCATTATGTACGTAGAGACCAATTCTTGACATGGTTCTTTATCCTCGAGTTATTTTGGGTGCCCTCACAAGTACAGCTAGTTGTAGTTTAGCACATTGCATGCATTAGTAGTTTTGCCATTTACCCATCTGACAGAAATTTTATCTTGAGGTGGTCAATCAGTGAGGTGCTTTGAGTTCAAGTATGACTTTATTGGTGACGTGCTTTTTCTGATCTGCTTTCCCCGTAATGTTATTATTTATTCTCACTTTGTATGCAGGAAAAAGTTTGACAAAATTAGAGATGGTGATGGTAACTCCAAGTCAGATGTTACGCATAGTGATAGGGTAGGTATGAATGTGTCTGCAACAATTTCTCCCTTTTTTTTTAGTCGTGTTTTGCTCTAGCAAATGTCCTCACTGGTTGTTAAGTAACCTCCCTCTTGTGCTTGTTGAATTGGCATCCAGAAGATGTCCTGCTCTGATTTGGACGTTGAGCAGTTTAACTGTAGGACTCCAGTCGGAAGGTCCAATTGAAAAGGAAAATAAGCCAAATTGAAAGGTTTATTTGGAAGACCTGTGCATGCACTGTTGCTGTAGCTTAAGCTGCAAGTTTGAGGAATATAAAACGGATTCATTGTGGTCAACTGATAGGTTATGCACTCACTTTGCATGCTTTTATCGAATGGTTTTCTTCGCATCCTTCTGTACCGCATTTTCGTTTCCCAAAAGTTCGGTTCCTTTTCCTCCGATTTACTGCCTTACATATCTCCATGTTTATGAGATTCAGCGTTCTGGTAATTCCGCTGAGCTATCATCTGTACCACCATTTATTGCAGAAGCAGCATCCAAGGCTGCATCAACGAGATAAGCCAAATAATTCCCTGCAAGATTTTATCGAGCAGCAGCAATCTTATTTTGCAGAGATTGACGCATTTGAGCTTTCAGAGGAGGAGGTAGCAGCAGCGGAGTCTTCTGAGTAAGTTTTTGAGATGGAGTACTTTAGGATAGTCATTGAGACTCTTCCCTACAGCAACTAGCTATTAGTCACAGTAACCAACCATATCTATGCAGTTAAGACGTGCAATGGCATATTAGACATCCTTTCATTAGTTAATTTCACTCCCAAAAGTGTAGAATGTTTTTAGGAGAGAAACAGAGTTGGAAGCCGCTCTTCGGACTTACGAATATACCAAGTTAAGTTCTTGCAGTGTTGAGCAAGCTGAAACCTGCCCGACAGATTAATATAGCTGCCATTCATTACATGCCAACTCAGTAACAACCATTCATTTGTCTAAGTACATGTGAGCCATGTAATCCTCCGCACTATGTAAGAAGAGTCATTAGATCATGCATTTCATATGTAGTTTTTCTATTAAAGAGTGACACTGTCTAAATGCACATCTAACTACTTCTGGTGTCGCTGAAATCGAGCACTTCGAATTCCTCTGCTAATGTCTATGGGAATATGAACAGGGTGGTTCCCCTGGGCTTTTGAAGCCTGAGAACCTACTTACAATTCTTAAACGCAAAAATTCTCCTTTTATGTATCGTTTATGACAATTCAGCAAGCTGAATAAACGTGGTCAATCACGTCGAGTTGCAATAGTATCAGCCAGGATCCACCTTCGAATAGCGTGTGCCTTGAGCTCAAGTCGAATCGCGAGGGCGCATCAGCATGTTACCAAATTTTACTGGCAGACAGATCTACTGAAAACCAATTTGCATAGTGTTGTGACTGCAAGTTGCCGTGGCAAAGATCATTCTCTCGGTCAATGAAACTCCAAATACAGGGACCAAAATGAAACATATACATGAACATAGACAAGTAGGTTCAATTTTTTACCAAAAAAACCTGCCTCGGATGACATCTCAACAGAGCCAGATTTTTTATTGGCCCCATGATTTGCGAAGAAACGGCAGGAGGTCCTGACTAGTGAAGGCTTCATCCGATCTAGCTCGATATCGACAGTTATTGGAAAACTCGGCCCATCGTAACTCAATGAAGACTTCTCGCAGGTCAAGGGGTGCACATAGCACCTGCCTAACACGCACCCCCACGAACAAAAAACGACAAAGAAAAAAGAAAGCCTACAGACAAAGATATCGTTACAGAGTTTGAATTAGTCAGCCGCGGGGACGAGGCTATGGCCATCAACTCATAATTGTTCAGATTCAGACATGCACCAACTTTATATTTCCTTCTCTCTCTGTCGCTTCTCTCTCTTTTGTTTTTGTTTCGTTTGGCTTTTGTACTTGTTTCTGCGGGGAGCCAATGACATTATCGCTGTCGGTACATAAGAAGAGCCATCTCACTCTTGTAAGAACAATGAAATCGTGGGGGCCCTAATGGTATCAAGAAAAAGGACAATGTCGAGATTACATTAGCCATTCGAAGAAGTTCATCAATAGTGTACGGGTCTAATTGTTCCAAACATCCGATCGCATCTCACCATGTCTCTTCATTAACGGGTGTGCGTCGTTAGTAAAAAAACTCTTCTAACACCCGTTTAAACGCTTCTAAATACAGTAACGATCATCGAGAACTCCTCCATTGATGGGGGTCCACTTATGCATAGCAGCCATGGTCTTGTCAGATGGAAAACCTGTGCTTCTCGATGAGGAGGCGAAAGTCAAGTTTGCCTTTCTAATTAAACGACAGTCTTATGGGTCTGTCTAGCTCTAGCTTTGTATATACATAAAAGAGGGGAGACACATCGCCTGATGCGTACCCGTGCCGGTTTATCTTTGACATTTTCACCCACCAAACTTGCAGCCACCTCCTTTTGACAAATCCGAATCCAACCCATCTCCATCATCTCCCTCGCTCAAAGTCTTCCCAACATTTAATCTCTCGAATTAACCCTCGTTTTCAAAGAAAACCGCGTCTCAACACACTTCCAATCAATGTCTTCGGCTTCTCATTTTGTTCACATTTTTCTAACACTTTTTAGAAGCACAAAGATGGCCAGCCATGCACTCGTAAGAGAGTCTACGTGTTAGGTGACCTGCCGACCCCATTCCATATCTGGAGTCTCTACTATATAAACCCCGATGCGCACACCGTCTTCCACGCAAAATCGGTCAGTTCTCTACCTAGTCTGGTGACATTGCCAATGGCGTTTTCTTCACCATCACTATGTTCTGTGGCCATCTTGACTTTGTGTGGCATCTTGCTCCTCCTCATGGGGAGGTCCGATGCTCAACTCTCCCCCCAATTTTTACTCGAAAACGTGTCCCAACGTCTACGCCACCATCAAATCCCAAGTGCAATCGGCCATCAACAAGGAGGCCCGGATGGGCGCCTCTCTCCTCCGCCTGTTCTTCCACGATTGCTTTGTTAATGTACATCAACCATAAGCATTCTTCTTGATTGTTTTTCATCTAAAGAACTATACTATAAATCTCTGTTCTTTCCCATTTTTAAAATGCAGCCGATTACTCGCAGGGGATCTATACGTTGCCTAAGTGTTTCGCGTGTTCACTGATTAGCCTCGGTCCTTAGAGTTTAGTTCTTGGGTCTTAAGCGTCGTCGCCAATGTGCAACCTCTAGATAAAGTTTTGGGAACCACGTTCCTCTATAAAGAAACCATGTTAAGTAACCACAAGCAGTAGTATCAAGTCTTGGTCTTGCTTGCCAAGTATGCACGTGTTATATGCATTCCACGCGGCTGTCCCACTACATCTTGATAGTCTCTTTCCTATAGTTACCTCTTTCATGTCCTAATCAGGTAAGATGCATTTGCTTCAATCGTTTGCTTTTGTGGTTCAAATGAAATCACATGCTCGTCTCCTTCGGGAAGTTTGTGCACGGCGCCGGAAACGACTGCGTTTGATTGGAAATCATGTAATTTTCTGATAAGCCAAGCTAATGTCATTTCCATGTGATCCATGCAAACTACGCGATCAGTCCAGACTTTTCCTTATCATGATGGTGGTAGATTCACACCAGGTTTAGCACAACTCGACTCTAACACATCCATACTTTTTTACGTCTTAAAGCATGTGTCCTTGGATCAACCGAAGTGCGAAGAACGGTCAACTTCTTTAGTTGGACGCATTTTTAGCAGGAATGGAAACAAGCCCTCTTTGTCGATATTTTCTTCGGCTCATAATTAGGAAAGCTTGTTACTTGTTTGAATAGCAACCCAAGTCCAAATTTTCGATTGCCCAGAGAAAAAAAGTTCAGTTCAAGCGGGTCCTTCCTATGTCAAGAAAGATTGGAAAACTAGTCAGCTCATGAAGCTGTAGTGTTGTTGAACTAAGGTGTGAACTGTGAAAGAATCCTACCAACAAAGATCACCGTCTGATTCATCGACTGACCAACCAGGCTACCTTTTTTAATAAATTGACTTTTGAATTGACTTATCTTTCTCTCGATTGTCTTCATACGTATCCTAGAAATTCATTTTTCCCCCTCTTGCGGCTATTGCCACAGGGCTGCGACGGATCAATTCTTCTCGATGACACGTCGACATTCACCGGAGAAAAGACCGCTGCTCCAAACCAAAACTCTGTCAGAGGATTCGATGTCGTAGACAACATCAAGTCCGCTGTGGAGAATGTGTGCCCCGGCGTTGTTTCCTGCGCCGACTTGTTGGCCATCACTGCTCGAGACTCTGTCGTCATCGTAAGTCCTCCCCTCCCTCCAAAAAAATCACTACTAAATACAAGTACTGATCACGAATTTGCCATAGCCAATGTATATTCTAGAATCTAACTAAGATTGTGTCAAAATTTGCAGCTTGGAGGGCCAAGCTGGAATGTGAAACTCGGGAGGAGAGATGCAAGAACCGCAAGCCGAGCAGCTGCTAACAATGGCATTCCTCCTCCAACCTCAAACCTCAACAACCTCATCTCTTTCTTCCAAAATGTTGGCCTCTCGACTAGAGACATGGTGGCTTTATCTGGTATGTACACTCATAAACATATCTTCTTTTCTTTGATTGTGCTTGGCGAAAAAAAAAAAAACTAAATCACCAAATTCGTAAAAACAGGTTCACATACAATAGGACAAGCAAGGTGCACAAACTTCAGAGCCAGGATCTACAATGAGACCAACCTGGATCCTTCCTTTGCCCAGACAAGAAAGGCCAACTGCCCGAGGACAGCTGGCTCAGGGGACAACAATCTGGCCCCTCTCGACTTGCAGACGCCCACCGCGTTCGACAACAATTACCACAAGAACCTCCTCCAGAACAGGGGCTTGCTTCACTCCGACCAGCAGCTATTCAATGGCGGTTCCACCGACTCACTCGTGAGGACTTATGCCAGCAGCCCTAGCACCTTCAGCTCTGACTTCACCGCGGCCATGATCAAGATGGGGGACATCAAGCCCCTCACCGGATCAAATGGTGAAATCAGGAAGAATTGTAGGAAGATCAACTAAGGCTATAATTATCTTCATTTTCTGGGAATAAAATTTGCTTGTCGCTTATGGTTCTAGTATAGTATTAGGGAATGCATTTGGAGATTTTTGGTTTGGGGGTCTCATGGACTTTGCAGTGACCATGCATTTTAGAGAACCGAGTAAGTTGGTTTTCCATGTTGTAAGAGCTTGAATGAGGCTACATGTACTAAATAATACTCACATGTTTCCTCTTATACAACGCTATGGTATGTGTCCCATTACTTCCTCAAAGTAAAGGCAAAATTTAAATCATTGGGTGTTCTTCACTCGGGTCGATCGAATTTGTCACATCACTTTCACTAAGGTCGACCCCCAAGAAATTTTCCTACAACCACTGATTCAATGAGATGACATAGGTCATAAGTTCAGAGTGTAAGCCTTTCTTCTTTGCGGGAGATTGGAACACTAAAACTCATACTCTTACTTGTGCTATGATCGGAACAAATATTCGCAAGTTGCACGCAATTGTTTCAATAGTGCGGCGTATAATGTGATTTTCGTTGAAGTATTTACCGGTCTCTGTGAGCACAACTCAAGAATCAAATCCCGACACTCCCTGCTCAAACTCAACGGTTCGAATCCTGGTATTCTATTCAAGTTCCGGCCCTGTTTTTTCCGCTTTACAGGCACTTGACTTGGGTCAGCTATAGCGATGCGGGATCGTACTTAACAATAATAAAAAGATGAAAGAGGGACTTTGACGATTCAAATGCAGGACCTTATATCACAATATCATAAATAAATAAAAAACAAAAGATTGGCTCACTATACGACTTCATCTTTTATATACTGTATTATGTACTCTTATCTAATGCGCCCTTATGTCTCGCCACTTCAAGTTTGATTGTTTGTAGTTATCGTCCTCACAAATAAAAACGATGGCAATTAGTGAGCATATGCATGCCTGCACTTATTCTCTAGTTAATCAGCATTCGAGACTCCAAGTCCTCTAAAATTGTTCTTCCTTTTTGGAGTTTTAAACGTATTTTTGATGATGCATCGACATTTAATCATTTGGTAGAATGTGAGTAAGGTTCTGTTTTTTCAAATTTCACGTTTCATTATATGACTGCATAATTGAAAAGCACATAAAGGAGGACTGATACCTAAATAAGAAAACAAATACAGGAGGAAAAATACGAAGGAGAATGAAACTTAACTAAGCTGGCTATAGATATCTCAAGCTAAACCCACAAATATTCGTGCTCACCCAAAAGGGCAAATAAAGAAAAGGCCTTCTATTGTCCTAGAAACTTACCGAAAATATAGGATATATATGTTTCCACCAGGAAAATCAATGGATGCTCTTTTTCTGAAGGAAGGCTTGGCCGTGAGAGCATGGAAGAGGAGGAGGAGAAGGAGGACGGCAAGCTTGGATGGAGATGAGACAGTGTTGATGGCGGCATTAGTGTCACTGCGATCGTGAAAGCAGCGTGGATAGGCTAAGGCAAGCCATCATTAGGAGGAGGGACAACGTCTGCTTGATCCCTATACTTTAATATTTGTGCTCTAACTGCATTGAGCTCGGCCTCTACACTATGAATTTGGCGTTGCAAAGCACAGATCACGCCCATGCTTCCATGAACAGGATCTCTTACCCTCAAACTTGCTTCATATACAAGACTGTTTGCAGCTTCAGCTCTTTGGCTCTCTGGTACCTCCTGAATCCACTCCCACCATTGTGCAAGCATTCAAATACGTTGTAAACTCGAGTTAATCATTAGCATGAAACAAATTCTCCGTTTGTTTGTATTAAAGCACATATTTGTCAAGGGTTTTGTCTTCAAGCGTCGGACTCAGTTTCACACGCGGTACCAGAAAAGAAGAACAATGTTATTTCGTGGTGCATGGCAGACGGGTCATGCTCACTGTGCTTCTCCCACGAGCCATAAAGCCATCAGTTTAAAGATGTGGATTTTAATATACAACATCCGTTCAACCTTTATAATTACTTCGAATGCACAAAAGAAACTGAACTGTACTTGCCATAAACATGACTCGTATCGACATATGCAACAATATATATAATGGAATATGTCATCACATTGCACATCAAAATCATATCTAGGAGAAAACCCTAGGTCTTACATAGAAATTTAGAAGAAGATAATAGACAAGGGGGAAATAGGGTTTACCATGAGGATATTGGAGAAGTTGCTAGCACCAAAAACTGCATGAACTAATTTGAACTTGAGGGTTTCTTGGGGTGAGAAATATGGAGAAAAGGGGCAATTTTGGGCACACCTACTCTTCAAAAGCTTGCAAGCTGCACATGGTGTGGTTGTGTTTGAGCTTCCACTTCCATCCGTGTCCATGTTTTTCTTACCAGTACTTGTTCCTTCTTGAAGAAGAAGAAATAAATAACGTAGATTATAGTAACTGTTGTCTATGTTGTCATCAAAGTTTCTTAATCTTGATAGACAACGTTAACCATATTCTCATCTTCTAATGGCCATCTAACCAAAGGAGATAAGGATTTGGGTTTTTGAATGTTTTTTTTCTCGTGTTCGTGTAGTTACGAATGTATATCAAAGTAAATCTTCTAGAAACGTATTGCCGTGATGATTATATGTTAATAATTAACTTTAAAAATGAATACTAAGCATTGGACACTTGGATACGAGTATCAATAAAAGCAGAGGAGAGTAAGCAAGTCCTTCCCCTTTTTGAATCTCTAAAATTATGATAAACCAAATATAATTTCCATGAATAATTCGATCGTTAATAGCCTTATTCTCTAAATGGAGTTGGACAACTGAAGAGATGATCTCTATCTAGACCAAGAGGTCGCGTGTATAGCCAACATACTCTATTCCGGAACAATTTTCCCAGTCGAACCTATCTAAGCTAATGGATAATTAAGCATGCATGATTGCTTTGGCAAGTATATCACCAACAGTATCAGTCTCCATTCTCACCATCATTTCCATTGCGCTTCTTGATCCTTTCTCAATCTTTCCGTCTTTTCCTTTCTTGTTTTCTTTCCCGTATCAGTCTGTTCGTCATCGTTACTTCTGGTAATGCTTTATAACAAGTTTTCCTGCTTCAACACCCTGTTTTCGTCTATCACTGCTTCAACACCTCTGTAATTTTATATGCATAATTATCTCTAAAGTCTTCGTTAATGGATTGAAGAAAACCTTGATGCCTTCTCTTATATATCCAAATCAAAATTTAAATGGTAGGCAAATTCAGTAAAACGTTCCCATTGCTCGTGAGGTTTTCCACAATTTGAAAATCAAGAAAACAAGTTCTTAGTGGCTCTGTGCACTCAAAATTGATATGAGCAGAGCTTATCATAAGGTGGAATGAGATAACTTAGAAGAGTTTCTTAGGAGATTAAAGTTTTGTTTAAAATGGATCGACTGGATTATGTCTTGTTTAGATCCGTAAGCTATAGAACTGTTATAAATGGCTAGGAAACTAGTATTATTCATCTTTCTAGAGGCATAAGGCAGGGCGATCCTTTATCCCTTCATCTCTTCATTCTTATATCTGATTATTTGTCGTGTTTTCTTAACAAGCTGTGGACAGTAGGAGTATCAAAGATCAGGCTTAAGAGACCCTGCCCTGTATTCTCACACTTTTTAAATGTTAGAAAGGGTGCTAGAGCCTCATGGAGGTGGTCTAGCATAGCGGAAAGGAAACAAAAACTGAAGTAAATGAAATTACAATAACAAAATTGGAATCGATACAAATGGATATCGAGGCCTGTGTTAGACACAGTTTCCTTAAAATAGATTCGTTCTCTCCAGCACGCGTATGAGGTTTTGCGAACGTCTATCTTCTAAGATACAACGGTTAACAGCTAAGAAGAAATCGGCACTTCAAAACTTTCGGCAAACTTGAACAAATCGGAAATGCAGAGAATTGAAAAGAAGGTCTGTCTTCCAAGATACAACGGTTGACAGCTAAGAAGAAATCGGCACTTCAAAGCTTTCAGCAAACTTGAACAAATCGGAAATGCAGAGAATTGAAAAGAAGATACAACGGTTGACAGCTAAGAAGAAATCGGCACTTCAAAGCTTTCGGCAAACTTGAATAAACCGGAAATGCAGAGATTTGAAAAGAAGAGGAACGGCCGTAACAGCTCGAGTTGAAAATAAATCAAAGGAAAAATGGGGCTTCTTGGGCGTCAGATTTGCACCCCCTGTGCCTGCGCACGAGGCATAGTGTTTGTTCTATGATAATTATCACTTCAAGTGAATGTAACTATATATAAAGCAGTCCATAACCTTCTTTCTTTTTCAATGTAGGACCAGTATTTTTCCACTTCCCACTTCCAACTCAAGGATGTTCATTGAGCATCAATTTCTCATTCATTCACTCATCAATTTATCCCATATTTCTAACAAAGACATCAAGGTGTGGAAATACAAATGGAACCCAGGGGTGGTCGGTAATAAATTGATGACAGGGGACTATGCAGAGGTTGATGAAGAGTTGAGGGTCAAAGTCTTTCATTAACCATGATACTAGGATTTGGAATTTGACTCCTACCGAAGACATGATAAGCGTTGCTGAGAAGAGAACCATCCTTGACATCCCATTGCCTGTGTTTGGAGAAAGAGACAGACTAGTTTGGCCTGCTGAGAAGAGTGGGAAAACAACTGTTAAGTCTGCTTATCAGGTGATCAAGTCAGTTGAGGAAAAACATTCTTTAGAGGACCTTTGAGCTCGCACATCATCTATAAATCAGTTTACCTGGAACATTGGTTGCCCACCCAAATAGAGGCACCTCCTCTGGAATATGTGTGTTACCGTTGTGTTCACTAATGTCAACTTGTTCAGAACAAGAGTAAAGTTTAGTGCTGAATGCTCTTTCCGTAATCAGGAAGACCACACCGAACAGTTCTTGCAACTTTGTGAGTGAACCAAGTGTGTTTGGTTTGCTGTTTGGGTACAAGGTTTGTGGAGGCAAATATCTACCTTCAAATCGATCAGAGAACTTAGACCTCCTGAAGGGGTGATAAATGATCTCAAGAATGGCGGCAGACTTGAGTAGCTTCTGTATAGAAAATGAGATGTCTAGCTGTATTTAACTTGGAAAGTCCTGTTCTTCAGGAGGCAGTTCGAAGGACTTTTGCATCTTTGGGCGTGTATAAGGGCTAAAGAAATGTAAATTTGTGTGTCAGCAGTTGATGAGGAGGTATCTGGAAATGAGATGGAATTCTTTGATTGGGAACCACCAGACCGCGGAGAAATCAAGATCACCTGCGATGCTTAACTGTAATGGTGCAGCACTACATGCTGGTTTGGGAGTTGTGGCTCATCACTAGGGGAGATTCACTGGTGGCGGAGGTGGGTGAGAGTTTTGCTGCTTTAGAGAGGGTTAGACTTGCTCAGCAGATGCATTGAAAGGAAGTAACTGGGGAAACTGATGCTAAACTTGTCACAAGTGGTGTGGAACATGATAATGGTCGATGGGACTGCCTGTGTCTGCCGATTTTCGAGAAGATTAACCTTGGAAGCGTCCTCTTTTGACTCCTTTAAGGTGGTTCATGTTCGTCGAGAAGCCAACGAATATGCTTATCGCGTGGCTTGTCACACCTACAAGGAGATGTGCCCTCAACCCACCATCTTCTTTGAGCACTATAGTATGTAAACGATGTTAATATGTTTCCCCCTTGATGGGTCTTTGATGTGCTGCTGGCTTTTGATGGCGTGAAAGCTTCTTCATTGGGCCAAAAACGGATTGCATTCCCTCTTTACTTGATTTTAAACATGATTGACAGATCGTATAAATGTGTATAAATTGGGCCTTTATGTCGTGGGTTCATGATAGAGTAGGACCAAGACCAACAATGCTATTAACAATCTTGTCCAAAATCTATCTAATCCGTATTGGGCCTTTTAAATCATTAGTGGGGTCATCTGCACGTGAATTGAGATGATTGGAGGGTTAAAGGAGAGAGTGACTTGACCAAGCTCGCCCATCAAATTATGTCATAAAGAACGCAAAAATAATGACCATTATAATAATGATCAATTTTGGTCCTGAGCAAGACCTTAAAAGGGTCAAAGGGAAAACATAGGGAAGGCACTTCTCGGCATGGTGGAGGCTTATCCTTATGTTCTCTCCATATTCCCTCTCTTCAAAAAAGAAAAAGATATGGAGGGAACATGGGGTCTCTAGAGTGGTGAAAATAAACACCACATCAACTTCAATGAGCTATTTCCAGGTCAGCAGGTATAGTAGCCTCCCGTGCCTAGAATGACAAGAGGAGAAGTCTAGCTTCTTGCAGGTTTGCTTGTGCTTTGCACAAATCGGTAAATCAACTGGCAAATCCGTACCTCATATCGATAGACCGATTGACTAACCGTATAAATGTGTATAAATTGGGCCTTTATGTCGTGGGGTCATGATAGGGTTGGACCTAGACCAACAATGCTATTAACAATCTTGTCCAAAATCTACCTAATCCGTATTGGGCCTTTTAAATCATTAGTGGGGTCATGTGCACGTGAATTGAGGTAACTGGAGGGTTAAAGGAGAAAGTGACTTGACCAAGCTCGCCCATCAAATTATGACATAAAGAACGCAAAAATAATGACCAGTATAATAATGATCGATTCTTTATTTAAAACAAAAAGAAACGGAAATCTAACTCCAATTCCAATGGACTGTGCAGCACATGAAACTCGACATCGAAGAAGCCCATTATGTCGAAGATCAAACAAGAAAAGGGAATACAGCGCGAAACAAGCGGTTTCAATCATCCAATACATGGCTGCAAGATGAACCAGAACCTTGATAAATGACTAAAAAAGGAAAATCTTTGGCTCTATACACCGCCTTGACCTGAACCATGTCCAATAATGGAGAGGAAGGTACTCTTTATGTTAGTCACTGGATAGCAACTTCGGAGCTTCAGTAGAAACGTTCTTCTCGCACCTAATCTCAACTTCGAAACAGGCAATTCGAACATATCTTCTTCATCTTCTTCTTCTTCATTGTTGTTGTTGTTCGCGTCCTCCAACCCGAAATGCACTGGAGAGGACCTAGCGCAAGACGAGTCTCGCCTGTTAAGCTTGGACTCCGTCGAAGAAGCTGAGGCCACTGATGGCGAAGAAAATGATGTCGTTGACCACGCGGATGAGGAAGACGTGGATGATCCCGACGACAACTGCGACACGTGGTGCGGCTTCTTCGTGTTAGGATTGATTTTCGGAAATATGTTGCTCTTCGATGAAACATTCTTGGGCTTGGAATGACCGTCGATGTTCTTGCTCTGCATGAACCTCCTCGACTTCAACTTCGAGTAATACGAGGGAGGCGGCGTGAGAGGAGGGAAGGACGAGCCGGCGTCCAACGATGTGAAGTCGCGAATTGGGGTCCCAGGCTGCGACTCCCACTGGAACGGCACCGCACGCGGGCTCCTCCATAGTAGAACACTCTTGAAGACGAGTTCGCCCTCGAGCTCTCTTTTGACAGGAGCTTGGAGAAGAACTTGTCTTCTTGCTTGATCTGGAGTGACTTCTGAGGAGGCTGTTCATGGTGGTGGATGTTGCTCGGCATTGTTTTGCGCTGACGGGCCTCTTGGCTTTGCTTCATTCCTTTCTACTTCCCGGGGCAGGACTAGGAAATTGTTGAAATTCAAGATCCGAAAACGAAGCTGGCGATGGTATAAAGAAATGGCGAGCGCAAGACGATAGGGTTTGGAGTTTGAATGAGGAGAGGCCCTAGTCTTTCTCAGTATTTTCCTGGCTCATAGCAATTTGCGGATTATTTTGAGGTTATTCGTTTGCAAGCGTTGGTGGAGTTTGTTGTTCACTTGACTTGCACCATCGTTTATATGCAAAAAATAAAAATAAAAATAAAAATAAGAGTTAACTAAGACCCCATGAGCTTTGTAAGAGAGAACTCATAAATGGAGCGATCCTTTCTTTTTATAAAATGGGTTTTTGTTAACGAGCTTTCCAGAGCACCGACTAAATACCCATTTAAAGAAAGTCGGTAATTTTTAAGATACGATCTTTCTTTGATTTTCTTGATAAATGTGATTAAGAAGTGTTTTCGGAAGGCAACCCTTGATAAGACCATATAAAATATGGTGATCGAAAGGATTTGGTTTGCAGCAAACCACGTACTTAATTTCAGCCGCAGCTAATGTTATATTATTTGCTGGGTGCTTGTTTCAAGAACGTTGAAAATGTTAAATATGTGGCGAGTCCATGTTTCAAGATTGTTCTTTTTTTAGTTGGGGAGGCATTAGGTCATGGATGAGAGCATAGCGGCACAACATGGTCAAATTAACTGTATTTTATGGTACTAAAGTAATCCCAAATCGAAAATTAGTCAAAGCTATGCACGCTAACTTACTACTATAAAGCAAGAAAGACATCGACCTTGGTCGGCAAAAGTATATGGACATGCGACCGTCGGACTATGCTAGAAGCCCACCACAGTTACAAAATTTGGCATATCCTTCTATCAAACCACCAAAGCATAAGAAAAATTCTAATCTCGAATCACCCAACATTGCTTATAACATGATATTAGCTCAAGATGGAGAGTTCGATTATATTAATTATGCAGTCCGTGACTGCACGCTTAGCTCAATGTTACACGTTTTTTTTCCTAGGACGGACTATGCCCGTGACATAATCTATTGAAGAGACGTCTTGGGCTACAAAAAACAAAGGTTGACCAAATCGATTTACAAAATCACACAGAAAATAGCCGTTGGGCGCATCGAAAGAAACGTCGAGTGTCGAAAACGTATATCAAAGTTTTCACATAACTCTATTGATTATAAATTCTATAAATATTGTGGGAAAAAAAAGGTGGGGTTGAATCTAACTGATGAGGACAGTTGAGGAGAGTGGCGTTGCGGTTAGGATTACTGATGATGACCGTACACAAAATTTAAATGCTTGCCCGTGGTCCATGAAGACTTGAAAAGGCCCTAAAAACCTTTAATGGTGGGCAGATTTTGCAGGTTCAAGTAATTTATGTCTCCGTGAGGCCCTCTGCTCTCCTTACTGGAACCTGGAATTGTCGAGAGTTTTCTATCATTTCCCTTCAAATTGCCAAGAACTCCAGAAATATTCAGCATGTTTTAGGAAAATGGATAAATGTACTGAATGTCCTAATGCAATTGAGTATTAAAATTTTCAAAAAGTACAATCAAGTCTTAAAACTTATCATGAAAGTGCAATCAAATCTTAGAATTTTCAAAAAGTGCAATATAATCCTAAAACTTGACACGAAAGTACAATCGAAACATAAACTTGTCAAAAGCGCAATCAAAAGAATAACTTGATTGGATCAACTTGATAAGTTTTAGAACTTGATAAGTTTTAGAACTTGATTATACTTTTTAAAAGTTTTAGGACTCAATTATACTTTAATGTCAAAATTTCGATTTTTCAAATGCACTTGTCCCTTTGGCAAAATATTGGCCACGCTTGATCCCGCCTTTATAGGACCAAGCTTTTATGATTACCATATTGAATAAGAGGACTCGAATCTAACAACCTCACATTGATAGAGATTGCTTGTCCATATCTTGTTTTGGGTTCAAATAAGATAGAGATCCATATTTTCCATCGAAAACCATCCCTTTGGATTAAAGATCAGACATGAGCAGTATGGCCGATTCGATTAGATGCTTTCATATGTTGAATCGAAGAACATGGATGGGACCGGTGGCATGAAGCTTTCAACGTGTATAGTCCCGCGTTAGAGAGCAATCTTAGTCCAAAGTTTAAGAAATTAAGCGAAAGGACAACATTCGACCCGTAGAATTAGCCGATCCAAAATGTGTTTGATTTGAAGATCTAATAAGATGATTAGAGATCAAATGGATATGGGGTAGGATGGGGCAGGAGGTTGCATTCAGGATCATGGGCCAACGAAGGCAGCTTTTATTCTCTAGGGCCACAGGTTGGTCCGACTATGAAAGGAACTTGACTTATCACAAAAGCATAAATATGTTGTACATTTAGTGTGCTTAGGTGATTAGATTGGATGTGCGTGTATGAATATGTATTTATACGTGTAAGTCGTGCTAACTTTTGTGGCTCATTAAGATGTCTAGCAAATAACATCTGGCTCTCATAAGAGTAGGGCAGGAGGGGCTCCAACCCCCCACCACTTTAAATGAGCTTAATCATTATTTTATGACAGAAAATGCCTTTCACAACTAGCACGAAACGGTGCACGTGTGCCATGGCCGACAACTTTTTTCCATCAGTATGGCTTTTTTCAAACTCATTTGTCAAGCACACGAGCTGATTCGA
Organism: Syzygium grande; assembly: GCA_024733475.1. Lineage (NCBI taxonomy): Eukaryota > Viridiplantae > Streptophyta > Magnoliopsida > Myrtales > Myrtaceae > Syzygium > Syzygium grande. The sequence goes on from JAMXDD010000011.1 coordinate 11,651,026, forward strand.
GACAAACTCAAGTTTATAGGGTAATTCGCAAAACTGAGTCCACTTGAGGATTTGCTTGAAATTTCCCCATATTCAATATCAGTTTTTCTCTATGCTTGGGTACTTTTTTAATGCCGGACTCCAAATTTTGCCTTAGCTATTATTGTGACTTTATTTATATAAAGGCTCAATATTTGTGAATGATTTTCATTACTGTACATTTACAGATTGTACACGTTTATAAAGAGAAGAAAAAATACAATTTTAAGCAGAGTAAAAATCAAGGAATGCCAACTCATCTATAGTTGCAAAAATCAAGGAATGCCAATTCATCTATAATTGATAAGCTAATTTGAAATTCAAAAAAAAGATATCAAAAAGATTTCATATCTTAACACGCCCCCACAAGATGGACGTTCCATCGGAAACGCCCATCTTGTCTCTTAATTGTATTGTCCGCAGCCTTAATAACAGTTTGTGAGAATATCGGCAAGTTGATCATGGGTGAAAATATGGGAGACTCGCATCTTGTTGCCTTTAACAAGTTTATGAACAAAATGGTAATCTATCTCAATGTGTTTCATTTGGGAATGCAAGATGGGATTTGCACAAACATAAGTGGCACCTATGCTGTTACAATACAAGTTTGGTGCCGTGTCTATGTGAATGCCAAGTTCTTGAAACACAGATTTTACCCAAAAGAGTTCCGTCGAGGCCGTGGCAATGGTTCGGTATTCTGCTTCACTAGATGAACGTGCAACCAATCGTTGCTTCCAAGAACTCTAGGAGATAGGATTGGCCCCAATATAAATAACAAAACTAGAAGTAGATATACGATCATCAATGTTTCCTGCCCAATCTGCGTCAATGTAGGCATGAAGCACAGGTTTTGTGTCACGTCTCAAGTGCAACCCATGGAAGAATGTTCCCTTAAGATAGCGTAAGAGCCATTTTGCGGCTGTCTAGTGGGTTATGGTCGACTTATGCATGAATTGAGATAGCTTGTTTACCACAAAACCAAGGTCCGGGCGAGTAATGTTGAGGTATTGAAGTGCGCCAACGAGGCTGCGAAATTCTATAGCATCAGCTAGTGGTTCTTTGTCATGGACCGAAAGAGACTGATCCGTGGCTAATGGTGTCGTCCCTACCTCTTTTGCGTCTCCCATTTTGAAGCATTGAAGTAGCTATTTTATTTATTTATGTTGAGAAAGAAGTAATCCAATCTTTGTAGGAATGACTTCAATTCTCGAAAAGAAATTTAGTGGCCCCAAGTCTTTAATTGAGAACCAATTAGAGAGAGCGGTGATGAAGTCCAAAACAAATTCTGGTCACTTCCTGTGATAATGAGGCCATCTACATACATTAGAAAATAGGCTTGAATACCACCATGAGAGTAAATGAACAGTAAACTGTCATTCTTTGAATTGACAAATGAATTTGCGAGAAGGAATGAACTTAGCTTATTGTACCAAGCTCGTGGAGCTTGCTTTAATCCATATATGGCTTTGTGAAGTCACAAATGTGTGGTTTTTCTAGGTCTTTAAAATTGGATAGTTGCGACATGTAGACCTCATCCTGGAGAGTTCCTTGGAGGAAGGCATTGTTGGCGTCCATTTGTCTCAATGTCCATCCACGTATTAGAGCCAATGATAAGACCATCCGACTAGTATTTGGTTTGATGATCGAGCTAAATGTATTGATGTAATCAAGGCCCAGTCATTGGTGAAAACCTTTTGCCACAAGACGTGCCTTGTACCTCTCAATTCTACCGCCCGCACGTCTTTTTATCCGATAAATCCATTTGCATCCTACAACATTTAAAAATGGATCAAAAGGTATTAGTTCCCAAGGCCCATTACGAACAAAGGCATTAATCTCAACCGACATTGCTTCACGCCATTGAGGATCATACATAGCTTGTGTAATTCTCATTGGTTTTATAGTCAGTGGAAGTGGATGTTTGGTGGTGATGTTGTTGATTTGTTTGAGCTTGAAAATATTATTTTGGGATCTAGTGGTCATTTTGTGAGTTCATGGAGATAGATTTATGGGTTCTAATGTTTGGTCATTGTTGATACTAGCAAGTTGGGTTTTGGGTGAGTTCGAAGGAGTAAAATTTTGATTGTTTGTTGCATGTTGATTTGGGGCAATAGATGCAGATGCATGGGGTAGGTTTCCAAGAGGTGGTATTTGTTGGGATTGATCTAAAGTTTGGGAAGCCGACGGGAATGCAGCAGGGCTGGAATGCTACTCTGAGGGAGCGCTTGTGCAGGTGGTCCGGTGTTTGGCAGTAAGATCAGGAGAGAAACAATAGGTGGAAGAGGTGAACTTTGAAAGGATGACAAAACACTGTTAGAATTGAGAAGTGTTTGGTATGGGAATGTGTTTTCTTCGAACACAACATGACGCGAGATATAGCGACGATTATTTTGTGGATCAAAACATTTGTACGCACTTTGTGACAACGACCCTAAGAATAAACATTTTCAAGAATGGGGCACAAGTTTATTGTTGCTGTATGGACGTAACCATATATAGCATAGACAACCAAATGTGCGAAATTTTTTATAATTGGGAGCTATTTGGAATAATGTTTGAAATGGTGAGTGCATGTCTAGAACGGATGTTGACAAACGATTAATTAGGTATATAGTAGTTTGAAACACTTATGACCAAAAAGAGGGTGGTAGGTTTACTTTGTGTAATAAGGCAAGTCTAGTTTCAACTATATGTCGGTGTTTTCTTTCTAAGGTTCCATTGTGTTCCGATGTGTGTGGCGATGTGGCTAGATGAAAAATTCCGTGTTTTGCAAGATAAGGTTTGAGGTTTTGAAATTCTCCTCCACCATCCCAGTATAAGTTTCGAATGGAGACAGAAAATAATTTTTCAACCAAGCTTTTGAATTGTTCAAAAATTTGGGTAACATCCGATTTTTTTTCCTATAGGATAAAGCCAAGTATATTTCATATAGTAGTCAACAAATATAAGATAATAACGGAAATCATCAATTGAAGCAGTTGACACGGGACCCCAAATATCGGAAAAAATAATACCAAGCGAAAGATGACTCACAAGAGTTGATACTCCAAACGAAAGTTTGTGACTCTTATTGCATTGACACGCATCACGTGATAACTTAGAACCTACGATTGACTCATAAGACGAACAAGTTGAAAAATTATTATGAACATGACTTAGAATATGAAATGAAGGGTGACCTAGTATATTGTGCCAAATCATTGGTTTTGTCTGCACACTAACAAAAGCCATGAATTTTGGATGTTATTGACACCTGATTTTTTATCAAATTTTTAATTTTACATAAAAATCATAAAATTAGGATTAGGAATCTTGGCCATGCTTGGAAACCTATTTCTAAACAAATAAATAATAAATAATAATTTTTTTAGATTTTTCTTTGATTTTTACTCAATTTCTTTCTACTAAAAATGAGAGAAAAATCAAGAAAAATGCCAAATGAAGTCCAAAAAAATTCACAAAAATATTCATTAGTCTTATTTTAATTCCAATTTCATCCTTGAGGCTTCAATTTTACACAATATCAATTAAGGATATGTTTTCCCAAAATTCGGGTAATTTCATATCCCAATTGAATCAAAAATCCAATGAAATCATTCTAGGAATTTTTAGGCTATAGTTTCCTCACAACTATTGATTATGGGACCTTGAATTTCATATTGGTCGGTCCAATTTCATAATTTGATGAAAATATCAAAAAGACCCAAATTTAATTGAAAATTAGGGATTTTAGGACCATAATTGGGGTTTTCATTCAATTAGAAATTTTTTATCAAAGCTCATGCCTTTCCTAAGGGTAATCAACCGTGACGAATCCAATTTTGGCCTTAGATCAGCAAAATTAGCTCATTTAGACATCCAATTGAATAAAAAGCCACCCGAATTCAAATTTGGGGTTTTTGGGCTTAATTGAGATAAAAATTCAAAATGATCCCATTTTTGGAAGTAAAATGTGTTAATGAATTGAAATTTGGAGTCAAAATTGCGAAAATGGGTCAAAAATAGGTTCAATTTGCAATTTTAGACCAACCTGGGTCAGTCGAATCCAACCAAACCCGACCTAACCAGACTCGACCCAACTCGACCCGAGTCATCATCTTTCTCACCCAGCTCAAGCATGCATGGGCCCCGTCTATTCACTGACTTAGATTTCTCAATTAGGCACGTGGAAAACAACGGTGGACAGATGGAGCACCGGAGATTTGTTTAAACGGTCTACAAAGTCGATTAGAGGCCAGAGACAGCCTGGAAAAGAAAGAAAAAAGAGGCGGGAGAGAGGGTTAAATGCACAAGAGGCATTGACAAAAATTCTAGAGAGAGAAAGAGAGAGAGAGAGAGAGAGAGAGAGAGAGAGAGAGAGAGAGAGCGAGATCAGGCAAGGGTTGAGGTCCCGCAGGACGAGTGACCAGCGTCGTCCTAATGAGAAAGGCACTGGTGAATCTCCCAATTTGGTGACCTCCTCCTCCATTCACCAAGTGGAGAGGTTGATCAGGAACACCTAAAAATTGTCCCCAATCTCCAAATCGAGAACTTTCCCGGTGAAGCCAGACCTTGAGGCTAATAGAACAAGTGCAAGAGGACCAAGCCGTAGCCTCTTGGTGGTTTGAAGAAAATTCAAAAAAATGGAAAATTTAGACTTCTAGAAATAGGAAAATCAAATAAAGAATTTTTCAAAAAAAAAAATTTCAAACAATTGCAGAATTGCTCAAAACAATTTTGGCCACCCCTTTTGAATGATATTAGAAATTTTTTGGTAAACAAGTTGTTCTTTTGAAAATTTCATAGTTTAGAGAAAATTTTAGAAAATTCAAAAAAGAGAAAATTTAACCCTAGAAATAAAAATCCTAAAACCCCCAAAAAAACACAACCCTTAAAAATGAACAAGCCTTTGGGGCTTTACTAGATCTTGATTGTTTTGATTGATTTTCCTTTTTAGGGATCATATTAGGATTGTTGTTGGTGATTTGAATTGATTGTGCTTTTCATGATTAATTGATTCCTCCTCGTTTAAAATGGTTAGGATTAGCGAAAAAGCCTCGAGAAATTGTATGCTGCATTAGACACTTCAAATCGAGTTAGATATCGAAAGGGCGTTAGAGACTTCATCATTGAGGTCATTAACGTAATCCAGTCCCCTTACCCATGATATCTCTAGTTCGTAGAAATCAAGACGGTTCTTCCTCCATCTCAATTGGTTTCTAGTCTACTATTAAAGATTAGTGGCAACTGCAAAATGAAATGTAGACTAAGTAGATTACATTAGAAAAAAATACCCGTTGCCTCATGAGGTATGGTTGGGGAGAGATCGTCATTCGTCTAGTGATGGGATATTTTCGCTCATGATGAACGAAAGTACCTCCAAGCGTGCTTTCCCATGGCGCAACGCGATAGATGTGTGTTTGTGAGAGGCATCTTATACACACTATTGCTAAGCCCTCCTCGAAGTAGCATCGCCGCCGTGAGAAGGTCCCTCACCAAAAAATAATTGGTAAAAAAATTCGATAGATGAGTGGTCATTGCGATAAAATTGTTAGACAAAAATTAGGTCTTTTCCACTATGAGGTGCACATAAAACATTGGACAATTTAAAATTTTGGTTCGGGTAGGATAAACTAGTAGAACAACGTGACTAATATGCAAACATGTGCCATCACCAATGACCTTCGTACTCTAAGTGAGTGGTGAGATTGTTGAGGTAGCTTGTGACGTGGTGTGATGCTCCCGAGTCTAGCAACTAGCCATTTTCTTGACGTGGAGTTGTTGCAACATGAGCAGTAGGCTCGCAAAGACTATAACGGATTCGAAAACAAGATTTGGCCGAGTGTCCATATTGGTTACAAAACTAACATGTCGAATGAGACTCTCTGTTGTCCCGATCAGAATACCTTCTGTGAGAAGATCCACGATGCTGGTTAGATCGGGAATAATTTTGATGACGGTTGCTGTGATTGTTGGCTAACGGGAGTTGCTTCCTATACCACGGGTTCTGTTGTTGTAGTGGGCCGTGACTGGTACTGCTTCAAGTCTAATTTCTTCTAATTTCAGTTGGGTTTCATAGGCTACTAACTTGTCATGCATTTCCTCAAAGCTGTTTGTGTTTTTGCAAGCCCTAATCGCTGCTGCGATTTCTTTGTATTCGATTCCAAGTCCCCCTAAGTGCATGAATGACTAAATCATCATCGGAAAGAGGAGTTTCAATGATTGCTAATTCATCCGCAAGGGCTTTAAGTTATTGCAAAAAATCTTAAACAGAACATGAGTTTTAGCTAGCGGTAGAGAGCTGATCCTTGAGATGCATAACTCTTTAGCAGGATTTATTTGCATATAAATTCATGAGTTTTGTCCAGACAGCGTGTGACAAATTGCAAAAGGCAATGAGAGGAATCACGGCTTTTCGGATACAGATGCAAAAATTGCATGAAGTAAGAGTTGATCCTGGAGAATTCAGGTTGTTGTGGCTGGATTTGGCACTGTTTGATTTCCAGTTGAAACGGTGAGAGGCGGATAGACAAAAGTCCTATCAACGAATCCCATTAAATCATAACCAATGAGCAACGCCTGAAATTGAGTGTGCCAAGAGGGACAATTGGCATCAGAGAACTTGAATGGCAATTAGACAGCCGCCTAGATTGAAATTAGACCATTAGGTGCAGCTGTCCCAATGGAACTGGAACCAAAATTTGAGGTGGTGTGAGCTGATTTTGAGGTGATTTCCATGGTTGGAGGATGCAAAAGGTTGTTAAAAAATGCAAAATGGCCAAATCAAAAGGCTCTTAGGAGCAGAAAACTATGTTACCATATAAAGGCTCAACGTTTGTGAATGATTTTCATTACTGTATACTTACAAATTGTACATGTTTATAAGGAGAAGACAAAATACAATCTTTAGCAAAGCAAAAATCAAGGAATGCCAACTCATCTATAGTTGGAAAGCTAATTTAAAATTCAAAAAAAAAGATATCAAAAAGATTTCATTTCTTAACAATTTACACATTGCCACCCTACTCAAGCTACCCAAAATCCGAACACATAGATTCTTGAGCATAAGTCCTAATTGCGCATTTTCTCTTGAGATCCTCCGCTCACCTTTAAGGGAAAGTATCAAATAAGTCATAAACCTTTGGCATTTGTGCCAATTCGATTCTAAACATTTCAATTTAGCCAATTTAGTCCCAAATATTTTGTATATACGCCAATTCAATTGACCATTTTGAATTAGAAAAATCTAAGTGGATACCTAGTAAGTGCCGGCCTACGTTGACATGGATGTCAAAGAGCAAAACGACGTCGTTTCCCTCTGCCAAAACGGCGTCATTTCCCTTAAAAAAAAGCCTTCTTCCCAAATGACTCATCTTGGCTAATCTTGCCCAAAACTCTCGCCAATTTTCCCCATGTTCAATCCTATCTTACCATTTCCCTCGAGCCAAGTCATTTTTCGATCAGTCACCTTCATTAATCAAGCCCCCCTTCACTTGACGCCTTTGTCCGTCGCAATCTCATACTCGCCAGTCCTTGTGAGCGAAGACCCGATTTGCCCGCAACCCACTTGAGACCTAATTCATCCGTCACAGTTCACAAGGAACACGAGCAAGTGTTGTGGTCCCAACTTGATTGTTTTGTCGCTAGTGTTGAGTGAACACAACGACTCTACATGGTGGTCCTGAAATCAGCGTAGAACTATTAAAAGGTATGTTGTCGTGGTCCCAACTAGAGTTTCTTGTTTTTGTCTTATTTTATATAATCCATTTGCCTCGGCTTCTTTGCGTGTGCTCTTGCTGGTTGAAAGAGAAAAATTCTTGCATGCTTCTTGAACCTTGATAGTCATTGTCACATACCTTAGATTATAGAGTGGATGAAAGCAATTGAAATGAGAATAATACTCGGCCTTTGTCAACCTTTTTGGCAGTAGAATACTCGCAGCTGTTTTAACATTATAATGATAATATTTAGCCTTTGTCATCTAGATTAATTAAATGAGAATGTATAATAAAATGTTAACTGCTAGAGAATACTATAAGATGAAGAGGATTCAACACTTATGCTCAAGTCAAAATCTCCACATAATGGTGGCACTCTAGGCTACAGTAATGCATAGCTATGTCGTGGTGATCAGATTGTGCAGGACTAGTAACATATGCTTATGTGTTATTATGTAGTCCCTCCATTATAAAGCTGCTGATAACATATGTACCATTTTTTGTGTAGGGTCAAGATGAGCAACAAGTCAGAATGGGTTTGCGTTTCCATGGTGAAATTTTTTTTCGTCACCCAAATGCTTAAATATGTTTTTGGGGGGGGGGGGGGGGGGGGGGGGGGAGATTGATTTAATAAAAGTTCATATCAATTCAACAAGCTATAAAAACTTTATCAGAGACATCGAGAATGGGGTAGATAGTAAATTTGAAATGTTGTATTTTAAGTTTCCTAGAAAGTCTCTAGAAAATGGGTTGACAAGCATATAAAATAAGAGCAATGTTTTTAATCTAGTTTTCAGTTATTTGCATTATGAGTTAATTGAGATATATGAAGAAAATTTTGTAGTCAATAAGGTAGGTGAGGGTGATGGTCAAGGTGCTGATGTGGTTATGGGTGAGGGTACTCATCAGAGTGAAGGTATTGATCATGGGATTGATGAGGGTGCTTGTGCTAATGTTGGTTTAGGTAATGAGATAGTGGTTGAGCACAATGATTTAAATAATGATGACCTAGTTCATAAAAGTGATTATATCGTGGATGATGACAAGACAAACTTCTTCATCAATGTAACATTCTTGACTGATGCTAATGATCATGATAATGAGAAGCTTCTAGATGCTAGGAAGAACATGACGGAGTTTTACGGGAGGGCTACAAAGAATCTAATTATAGAAGAACCATCCACAGAATTGGTACCATCCTAACGATTGGATGTAGATAATGTACTTGATGTTGAAGCTGATTACCAAACAGAGTACTATGAAACAGGTAGAAATGTGAATTTGGGATTTAATGAAAGGGAAGAAGATGACGATTTTACTAGAATGAGAAGTAGGTTTTCAAAACATTATCCTAATCATGTTGTGCATGCGTTTATTGTGTCTATGATATTTGATAATACTAGATAATTCCAAGATGCTTTGATAAAGTATTCCCGACAATGGTGGGGCAACGATGACGAGGGTCGCGACCCTTTCCAATTTGATAAGTTTTAAGATTTGATTACATTTTAATTTAAATAAAATTTATATTAAAAATCATATTTGGACCAAAACAACATCATTTTAGCTTTATGTTTAATGTTTTAACCACGTCATTATCATGTAGGATAGAGAAAATATTTATAAAAAAAAGTCACGTCAACGTTTTCCGTTAACTAAATTGGACGGAGTTAATATAATGACTCAATTGGATCAATTTAATAAGTTTTGGAACTTGATTGCACTTTTTTTAAATTTTAGGACTCAATTACATTTTTGTAACAAGTCTTAAAAATTTCAGTGCACTTATCCCTAAGAAGATCAATATATGTTGAAAAAAATATGAATAACAAGGACGATTAAACTTTGTTTTTTTGAAACAAATATACAACTCCGTGAGATCAATTCACTATTACTACTAGTGATCTACTAATTGTAATCTTTATTGAGAAGTGTACAAGCGTTGTAGTAGTGCTTGGGAATTAGTAACACGATCTACTAGCATTGAGTAAAAGCAACATGAGCCGCATTTTAACTTCTCGAAGGATTGCTAGTGCAATCCAGCCTGTTGGTGGCTTATAGTCTAGAAGAGTGAACGCAGGCTTAATTTAAATCGAACTACTATAAAAATCTACATGTAATTCTTTTATCTCTTTCAACATTTCTACATATTTGTTTGATAGAAGCATACTGCACTTAATATTGTCATATCATTTATGCATCTATTAAATTGTTTCTAACTAATCATATTAGATTCCACTAATTCCGAAAAGTTTATCAAGTTTCATTCATAACCTATTCACCCTCCCTCTAGGTTATATCACTAACCATAGCATATTCAACATAGGGGATCTTCCTCCGGACCGTGACCACGCCTTCCCGTGTGTCGATCTATTCCATGAGGGCTTGATGTTTGACAACAAGCACATCAGCAAGGTCTACATGCCAATCATGGATTTGACAAAGCAAGGGCAAGAGGTCAGGTTTGTGAGCTACCAGGTCAATAATTCAGAAATAAAGCCTAGTAGAGTCTGGAGCTTCTCATATAGAGTATACGAGAGGGGGGAGACCCACGATGCGATGGCGATCGAAACCACATCGAGCGTGATTGTTGGCGGATATTCGATTGTTAATCCTCCTTCGCACAGAGGATGGCACCACTACTTCTTCTTTGAGTGAAGAAATGGGATTTGCTGGTGTATCACTTCACCTACTAAGGGCGAAGAATGGAGGATGGTCCAAACATGTAAAAAAATGTGCTTTCGAGTGAAAGAGAGAGGGGAGGGGGGTACTTCGTTCTTCACTTGTTTTTAGGTTTAGGTTGGGGATTTTCAAGTGGGGCAACTTATTTTCTAATTTTATCTTCTACTTATAATCTTTCTTTTTTCAAAATTGAAAAATAGTGCAAAGTTTATGATCTTTTTAAGCTTTAGAAAATCATGAAAATTTGTATATGATTTTACGTGTCAATATTTATAGTCTTATTGATTTTAAGAGTAGTCAGATACTTCATCGTGAAATTTGAAAACTTTGTGATAAATAAAAAGTTGCAAACAATTCGAAAATCTTATTTGGAACCTTATAAAACTATACATTTTGTCTTTTACACAATACATACAAAGCATAAAAGTTCTTGTTCATAAATATTTATGTGTTTTGATAATATAAGTCGGATCGGGTACGGGTCACTGAATTTATATTGCATATAAATGGGTCATAACGGATTAAATGGGTTGATTTGGGTTGGACTATTTTGATGCAACACAAACCCGACCCGACCCACCCATTTGATTATTGGATCCATTTTGGAAATAAAATATTGTAGAAATATTCTTTTATTCATTCCTTCATAAAGTACATATCATGATGTAAAATAAATTTACTTTAGCAACTTATACATGCAATTGTTACACACACAACAGGTTTGTTTGTTTAAAGGAGAACTACTTTTGAGAAATTGTTTTTCGACTTTCCGGTGCTTGGATAATAGAAATATAAGTGATTTACAGAAAATGCTTTCAATGGACTGAAAATAACAAGCTTAGATCAAGGAAAAAACGGTTTTTTCTTATGATAAGAAGGAAATCACTTTCCCTAATCCACTTAATAAATGAAAACTAACTATTTTCCTTGATCTTTTTTCATTATGAAATTTTCAATAAAATAAACGCATTCCTAGAAGTCGATGCTCTACTTAGTACGAACACATTGCATTGATGACATATCTACTTTGCATCACAAAATAGTGTTGATGAATGTTGACTTTATTGGGTCAAAAGGCCTGTTATGGTGAAATGTGCCAAAAATTAGGAGTGTCAAAAAGACCCAAGCTGGCCCGGCCCGATCCATGCCGACTCGGCTCGGCCAAAATTTGGGGTATTTTGGGATTAGGCCTTAGTCTTTTTAGGGTAGGGCTTTTAGATATGGGTATTGTTAGGATTAGGGTAGGGTTAAGCCCGATCCATTAACACTTCAGAACTATTCTCTCTCCCCTTCTTTCTCTTTTCTCTCTCCTCTCTCTCTACGTACAAATCCCTTTCTGTCCCTTTTCTCTGTCACACCCCAAACCCTATCGAGCACGCGACACACTTCTCTAGTCAATTAATGCGACATCCCAGGGTATCGCTGACCTCACTTATAAATATCAGAGATTTTGAAAGATCAGCGGAAACCACAAATACCCGGACAATTAAAACTGGGGTAAACAGGGAGAATGCACATATTCATTTCTCATCCAAACTTATACAATATTCACAATTTACAAACCACCAATATACATATGCACACCGTACTATAAACCATCGATAACCAAAATGATCGATGACCTAGGTATTCTATCATTATAATTGGTACGTTCCAAAAAGCCTAATCCTATCCCCTACTCTAGCTCCTACGCCCTCTACTTGGCGTCCATTTTGAGTCAAACTCTTCATCATCTGAATCTAAATTCCCTTGGACGGTCTGCTCCTCCGAGGACTTCGGCTCAGCCTCAATCTCGATCGGGTAATTGATGTCACCCGACTTCGCTGGAACCTCGCCCTGCTCCTCCAAGTTGGACTCCTCATCAAACCTGTACTCTGGTACAAATTCAGGGTCAATCTACTGCTCATACGAGGGTATATACTCCAGTTCTTTTTCAAGCTTAGTAGGTTCATTCTCGGGTTCTGGCTCGGGCTCTTCCTCTTCCGGTTCTTCCTCTAGGATCGCCTCAAGATCCACGTCCATCGGGTCGTACCCTGCCTGCTACTCTTCAGACTCTGGGTCATACTCGGCCCCCGAAGGCTCAGGCGTTGTAGACGCAGGCTGCAGTCCTGACTGTGCTAGACTAGTCTCCAAACTAGTCATCTCACCATCAAGAGGAGGTATAGTAAACGGATCCCAGTCCTCAACTCCATCAAATGGGACGTCAAATCCTCGAACAGGACCAAACTTGTCTATCCTGTCTCGAAAGAACCACGCGGTGTAGGTATGAACCTGCCAAAAGGGTAATCCTACATCTACACAAACTACTGTTGTGTGCCTAACTCAGGTGGTCATATTGTCATCTATAGAAAACTCTACAACATTGTAATCAATGTGCATTGGGACTCCAAAACGCTCCGATAGCGGCAGCGGAGGATTCATTATTCAAGCCTGGGTTTTGAAATGTTTGGTTGAAACAACCATGAGAATACATCTCGGCAAGCACACACCTTAAATCCCACCTAGGCTATCATGTATCTCCAGACAATCACAAACATCACAGCACCCAACAATCATATAATAGGCACATCATTTACACTTACCTGGGCCTTTCCAGTGTGCAACCTGCATATTAGCCACAACCACACCACATCCAATCACATGCACGTTCAAGTTTCATTTCATGCATTCATTCCTACCTCATCACATTATTTTCACACACTCGCCAGTGACCCACGTAATGAAACCGCCTCAGGTTTACTACGACCATCTCACATTGCCTCGCCAGTGGCCCTCGTAATAGTATTGCCTCAAACCCACTACGACTAACTTATAACAACACTTCAAGGCCCGCGTAGTGGTACCACCTCAGGCCGTGTATCTTGCCCGCGTAGTAGTACCGCCTCAGACTCAACACCCACCACCTATGACAAAACCCGCGTAATGATACCGCCTCAGGTTGGTCCTCCGGTAATACCGGGCATTGTCCCGCGTAATAGTACCGCCTCAAGATGGATAAATATCCTCGCGTAATGGTACCGCCTCAGGGATTTAGTGATCACACGAACATACTCGCATACCATATATTTTATCTGTACCCCGCATAAACACGCCTCAAAACCTTTTAGTGATCACACGTACATCACACGCCTCGACTCTCACTTGTGCGCACACTCGGGCATCAATCAATTGTACATTAATGTACCCAATTTCACCACCACAACTCAGCCACTTTACAAACACACAATCAACATACAAATTGCCATTTTTCCACACCCAAACTACAGCAAATCAATTCCAGCCCTTTACGATATTTTCTCACAATAAATCGCCGAATCCAAATACCCAATTTACGTAGCGGACAGCACATCACAACACGCATATCAGCCCTTCACAGGCCGTCTTTGGCCTCTAATTTTCCACCAAAATCTTCCAAATTCATTTCTAAAGCCCGCTAATCAATTCCGCCCCTAAAACTATACTAATCCATGACTAATTAAACCCGATTACACCTCAAATTTGTCCGTCGATACCTGACGTCTTAAATAAAGTTTAGAGCGCAACTTACCAAACTCTACACTAACGCGGCTAGAGCGGGAAAGGGGCGATTGATTGGCGACAAGCGGCAACGAGCGGCTTGACGGTGGCGGCAACGAGCGGCTCGGCGATGGGGACGGCGAGCGATGGCTTGGGCCAGTTCCTCACGGCCACGGGAGAGGGGAGAGAGAGAGAGAGAAAAACCGAGAGGGTGAGGGGGATGGTGGTGGTACGGCGTGAGGGTGGTGGCCGGCGACGGCGGTGAGTGGCCAAGGGGAGAGAGAGAGCTCTCGGTGGGGGAGGGGAGGGAGCTGTGAGAGGAGAGAGAGATGAGAGAGAGAGAGAGAGAGAGAGAGTTGGACTTAAATAGTCCAAAGCAATAATTGAGGGGCTAAATGACCATCTTGCCCTTGTCTCACAAATCAAATTAACGGTTGAGATTCGATCTTATCTTGAGATCGACGGCCCAAATCGAATTTTTTCCAAAAATATCCAAAGGCAATTTGAGAATTTCATAAAATTCTAAGGGCAAAATTGTCCAACTCAAAAATTAGGGTAAAATGACCAAAATGCCCTTCCCCTCTAACACTTACCCTTTATAAACTTCAAAGGCTAAAATGGTCACTTTTCCATTTTCTTGCCGAATTTGAATTTTTCTGAAAGATTCGGGAAGAACCAAAGCTGTACGTTCGAACCACAACATCGTCCTAACGTTCCGTCATGATTTCCTAATTTTCTAATGTCCAATTTAGGTTCTAATTAATAATTAAATTTTATTAAACATAACTCGAGCATTTCTCAAACTAACGGGCGGCTTTTTGGAAAAATTCGCATATTTGACCCCTAACTAATAATAAATCAAGTCACGTGCAAGTTCATTCGGTTTGTGATGACTTCCGGTTGTCATGTAATCGCAAGGTTCGATCGTTAGTTCCATCGGGCACAATCGTTCAGTATAGGTTCAGGATCATTCGTCAATTCATTTCGTAGTTCAAACAGAATCACCCGCGATCCACTATTATGACAGTGGCGAACTGACCCCTGGCTATCTTTGGATCGGCCTACAATGGCTCAAAATGTCACCTCGACGATTTTATAGTTGAAAATCAATTCACGATCGAATTTTCTTTAGTTGCAAAAATGTAAATCCCTAATTAGCATTTCCCTAATGGTTAGTATCCCATGAATGATTAATTTCAGACGAGAACTAACTACGAGTACGTTCATAAAACCAAGCATTTCATAAATCCCAAATAAATAAATTTCAGGATGTCACTCTCTCTCTCTCTCTCTCTCTCTCTCTCTCTCTCTCTCTCTCTCTCTCTCTCTCTCTCTCTCTGTACAAACCCTAGATCTAGACAGAAGTCACGAAACCACCAAACCCCACTCCCTCTCCCTCTCCCTCTCCCTCTCCCTCTCTAACCCTAGATCTAGATGAGGTTGTGGTTTGTCGAACGGCATGAAATCGGCGAGGAGGACGAACAGGATGGTGCAGTAGGACCAGACGTCGACCTTGGAGCCATTGTAGCCGCGGCGGCAAACCACCTCCGTGGCAGCTACGGTAGCGGGAGGCGGAGGGCGCAGGCGAGCTGCTGGAAATAGGGGACTCAGCTAGCCATCAACCAGTTCATGCCCTCCCGGAAGTTGGGAGTCGCTAGAAACGGCAGCGCGAGGCGGAGGAGCCCCCCGTCCATAGACCCTTCATGCAGGAGAAAGGGGTGCCGGCGCCGGATAGAGATTGAGCAAGAGGACATTTTGGCGTTGTGGCACCGGCATTGACCCAACCCTACCCGACCCATCTCCTAAGCTAAATGCTAAATAGGGTCTTGGGTAGGCGCAGGGTGGGTCAAGCGCGACCCTTTACGTTTTGGGTCAAGTCGGGTATCAAGAAAGCTCGACCCGACCCGGCCAGGCCCATTGACACCCTACCAAAAACAAAGGCCCTTTGATTCACGAAATGGGTCCATGGGATCAGTGAAAGCCCAGATACTTTTGTTTTATTTGGTTGGTCAGGTGTATTCCTGAACTTTGGAAGTTTCGAACTTCCCACCTCCCCATTTTCATGTAAGAATGATGATCATTGGGGCAAGCTTCCAGTGGCTAAGGCCCAAATAATTAAACCAAGACTTACTTGCTAAGTGAGACATGTGCGCAATGACTTCTAGAGATCAGAAATTAACAATCTCCCGATGCATTCCCACAAATATGAACTCTTATTTACAAGCAATCTGAACTCAAAGCTAAATGTCATAACATGCTTTTGGATTTCTAGAATGCTTTGCATTACTGTCTACATGGACGCTCATGTCCCATGCCTCAAGTCCTTCACCCCATTGCTTGCTAATAAGAAAACCGCCACCTACAAGTTCAGACTTTGGCAGAGACACAAGATTAAGTGTTGGCTGGACCACAGTTTTTGAGACTTCAAAATAAAGAGAACAGAGAAGTTCTGTTATCTGTGAATTGAACAAGAAAATGTCATGTTATTTACACGTGGTAGGATCTTACTGGCTATCCGCTGGTCGCAGTTTCCTGCAAAGGCCTGTTGTAGGAGAGTCCTAGTACTTGCAGAAATATAGTGGGTTACGATCATGTCAGATTTTATGAACATCTCTCTGATGGCTGAATAGTGTTTCTCAGTTGTTTCTGCGCTATCCGACTGGTGTGATGCATAATTCGAATGCCTTATTAAGAGTACCATTTCCACAAACATTGATCTTTGAAGGTTCCTGATTAATTATCAAACTTATCCTGGTCAATCAACTTTCCTGTTTGTAATTGTAAAGTTGGAGGTCTCCTATAAATTGTTGCTCGAAGTGCCTGAACTCCTTCTGTGTCTTTCCGGATAATTTGTTGATAATCATGCTAATCAGCAATATTCACGTCAATCTCATGTTAGTTTGAAATTCTTAGCTCAGAGTTGTTGAATCATTCATGAGAGTAATCATCATTTCATGACTGATCTGTACATATCGATCTTCTTGTGAAAATATCTCTCTAGCCGAGTACTTACAAAACTGACAGGATCCTTGGAAGGCGCTGATCCTGGACAATGCCAGGGAAAGAAAAATCACACAACCTGTATGCATGAACGATGCAAAGAATGCATTATATCTTTTCGCTCTTCACATTTATGTCCCCTCTATCTGCATATAGCTGACAATGTAGATCGAGAGAGAGTATTTGTCCCAGAAGTAGAAGTTATAGTTCCCCTATGCTGCCTAACCATCGACAATATTGAGAAAGGAGGTCTCGACTGGACTCACATGTTCTTTTTCTTGCAAAACATTTATCACAAGAAATGTTTTGGGCAATGCCTTGTTTGGATTTCCCCCTCCTGACTTTATACAACAAAGTTGTTCAATCACGAGAGAAGACATTTGATCTCTCCAATTGAATACAGATAAAAAATAAATGATAACTCGTATAATTAAGTGCTGTGCAAAGCAATATGAGAGTTTCACATGAACAAGAGTTTTGCAACTCTGGCCTGCTCTGGCGGCTAGCCTTGATGGGTTTCAATGAGATTTTGCTCGGACGGTCGGGCTGGACCATCAATGTGTTTGAAGGTACTAGAAAGCAGTCGTGATGTGGCAGCGCAAGGAATTGAGAATTCAGATGTTCTTTCCTGCTCAATGGAGTTCATTAATAGGAAACTTGATTCATGAAACGGTATACTTCAACTTTCGTTATGGCATTGTATGCGTACATTTTGCATTGCTAAAGCATGATCTGAGTTTTTGGCCACTTGCGCAGGCTTTATGGAAGTGTGTGGTTTCAGCAGAACGTTTCCTGCGCGAGCTTTATGGAAGTGCGGAGGACTCGCGATGTTATTTCCTGCGCAATCTGATCGTGATTGAGAGAAGGAAACGTCTTCATTACTTCATCTTTTCATGAAGTCTAATTAGCATTAAGGCCATATCATTGGGCAGTCAAACCAACACCGGAAGAACAGATCAACCCAGATGGGATCTTCTTAAATTCGAATATAAAAGTTATTAAGATCCATAATCTCGTAAACATTGCCTGTGATTTGATCCATTCAGGATCATGACGTCCTAAGGATGAATTTCAACTTCAATTCGCAGGACAGCTACTATGTATAACCTATATCGAATAAAGAAGAAATCAATTTATACGTAAAATAATCGAATATATATGTGTGTGTAATCAACGTGATTTTCAGCGATTTGATGTGTGAACGACCGACCCACTTATCATCAGAATCATTTTTTAAAACCAGAAAAAAAGAGTTGATGGTTCGAATTATTCCCCCGTCAATGGCCAAGACAAAACATAATTATTCCCACATCAAGAACGAGAATTACGTGGGAATCGTTCCGTTGTCGGATGGATGTTTGTCCTATGCGATGTGTTCCTTTGCGGTATGGACAAAACATCAATTGCTATTTTAGCCTAAATCATTCGTCACGATTTCTTGATTTAGTAGCAGCATCTGCCGAATGCCATTATATACTTATTATCTGATGGGTATTTTTTCCCATTAGGAATTAAATTCCCAATAGGCAATGATGATCCCACGTGTCCCCAACATATAAAAATTGCCCAAAAAAAATAATACACGGGGAACAATTTAAAAATCGAACTTAAATTATTAAAATGAATGTTCTTCCGCTGTCCCATTCATGGGAAAGCAGACAAAAGGAAAGATATATTTCATCCTGAATTGTCTCCAATCCAAGGAAGGATTCCACTTGCCAAGGGACCTCATCAAGCTCCAATATCTTGATCTTGATATTGACTTGTAGAAGCTCAGATGCTACGCATCTAATCATTTACGTGTACCCATTATTCCTTGACTTTTCACTAAAGAAAAAAAGAACAGCAAAAAGTAGACATCTTGAGCAAGTTCCAAGTTTCACCCACTTGGCCGTATCAGCAACAATTTGAAAAGTGATTAAGGGGTGGATAAGCCTAATCTAAATCATGGCCACATAGTTAATGACAACTAGATTCTTTTTGGGTCCCATCTTAACCCCCTTTCATCAAACCACATAGCAGATTCCAAGTTCAGTTGGTCCTTCTCATGCTAATTTTCCCTCATCTTTCGTATTTATAATGCTTGCACGTTCTCTTGTTTTGTAATTTACTGGGACTTGATCCACTTTTGATCAAAACAAGTACCAAAATGAAGTAATTAAGTTCAAGGAGAAGGGATTGAGAAAGATCAAACCCCCTTTTCCTTCTCGTATGCTTTAAATCGTTTGCATCAATGCATAAAGAATGGAACCAAATTTTGATGCCTATCTGAAGTTGACATCTTGTGCAATCAAAGTGCCACTCACCGGGGAGAGACACACTGGCCCCTTTAGCAAGAGCCAGAACAAAAGGTACTTAAAAAAAGCGAAACCAAACCCCACTTGGTGCCTGTCAAGCATTTGGTAAAAAAGCATTTGATCCTATGACAATTATCATTGTTGGTGTTATTCAGAGTTAGGAGTGGATATTTTCAATGCCTTAGAACCCAGCAAAAATGAAAAGACTGATTGAGAATGAGATAAATCTGAAACCACTAGAAGCACTTGTACTTTTGCCTCACATCATCTTTCACTAGCAAAAAGCAAACACGCACATCCTTGTCCACCCAGCTCTCAACCCCAACATTAAAGCAGCAAGAGGAGAAGAGAAGAAAGAGACCAGCTCTTTCAACTTCATGATCAGGACCATTTGTGAAGATCCCACAAGTTGATGAGAGAAAATGATGCGGGTCAAGAACTTTTCTTTCCCTTTCTCTCCTCTCACCATATTATAATCTGCACTCTCCAATGGGAGCATCGCTTTGGAGTGTGATTTTTTGGTGACCCTTTTGCCTAATCTGGTCCGGATTCAGTGAGATCTCTCATGATGAAGGGAAAAGAAGCCGTCAATTAAAGCAATCAAATTAATCATTTAAGGGTTTAAGGAACCTCGAAGACATTGGGGATGTCATGGGTCGTACAAGTTGGGAAGGTGTAGGGCTCAACTTTAGTTGTCTTTTTAAGTGGTGAATAATTTAGCCAAACCCTAGACTTATATCCATTTCCTTGTAACGAGTAACTATGGAGAACAGAACCAGAAAGAGACCTCAGGCACGAGGAATAACTACAACTGAGGAGAAAGAAAGGCATATGCAATCTGTAATTAAGAGTTTTTAATTATATCCTTAGAAAGTTCCTTGTATTGGAAGTAGGTGGCCAACTAATACATCAATGGTTTAAAAAAGAAAATTTCTTGGAGCCAAATATGAGTGGGATTCAATGTAGTTCTTGTGCTTGTCCATATCATCCAGAGGAAAACTTTAACAACCAATGCCCTTGAATTATCGCATACGGCGTGCGATTATCTTATGTAAAAGATATATCGCGAATCATTGACATGTGAAGAGATAAGCCAATAGAAATAGCACGGATTCATTAGTATCAGGAATGAGAACGTAAAATCACCCAATGTCCTCGAGTTGTCATGTAGAGCGTCCATGCTCAAATAGAGAAATTATTCCGTGTGATAGTTGCATCACAAACTATTGACATGTGAAGAAATAAGCTAATCAATATTGACATTTTTTTTTATGAATAGGATAAAAAGTCATTCTTTTATTTGACTCCCGGTTAAAACAGCACAGATTAATTAATACCAGGAATGACATTGAAAGAACTATTGGCCATATCAATACGAAAACTCGAGATAGTTTTAAAGGCTACTTAGTCAATTTCAAGAAAAAAAAGAGTCTCTTCCACGTATCTTCACATGGGCTGAGCAATACTGCGATTGATGGGAATCAGAGGATTTGGTTCAAAATGGACTAATTCAGCCAAAATAGTCTTCGATTGGCGTTTCATTAGTCTTAGACGACTTAATAATTTTAGTCGTTTTTCAAATGGACACCGACAGATCTTTGATTAACTGGATATCCTAGTAAACCAAGCAACCTATATACTTCACATATTTGCACTTGGTTCCTAAAGCAAGAAAAAAATAAAAAGGAAAAGGAAATTTTGACTCTAACATGAATAGACCCTCATAAAGATATGACAACTACCACCTTATCAATTTGATCCAAAGTTCATGAATGTAGCGGCTGATGAATACTTTGGAATGGGGGGAAATATGAGGAACAATGGAATTGAAGGATCGTGCAATCTTTATGGCCGGATCAATCGTTTTCTTGTCCTTGGGAAAGTAGCTTGAGCATTCAATTCCGAGCAAGCACATCTGCCTAATCCCATTACAATGCCCGCTTGCGAGAGCTCATTGTGTAACGGTAACATCACATGGCATGCCGATACGGCGTCACTAAATCGGATTAACTTAGGATGTTCTCTTTCAACTCGCGTGACATCCATATTCACGTTAGTTTTCCATGTGTATGGATGAGATGACATTCGATTAAATGCTGGCAACATGTCTCATGCAACGCAATACAAATTTTGAACATATTACCCTTTTCCAGTTCATGAAGTTGTTGATCAATAACCACTAGGGGTTACCCCAGTGGCCACCCTTCTCACTTGAGAAGGGGAGGTGGGAGTTCGAATCCCCACCTTCGCGGGGGGTAGGGGCGGGGCCGCGTAATTTAAGATGTGGGTTTCGACGCCCACGCCCTGCAAGAGGTGAGGCACAAGTCTAAGTGTGTATCGTGAGTGAGAGATAGAGTAGGACCGACCAAAAAAAAAAAAGTTGTTGATCAATTAAATGCTGGCTCTACCATCAATGTTCGTCAGCTCATGTCATCGAGGTATGTATCGTGAGTGAGAGATAGAGTAGGACCGACAAAAAAAAAAAAGTTGTTGATCAATTAAATGCTGGCTCTACCATCAATGTTCGTCAACTCATGTCATCGAGGTAGGTTGAAATCGGACCCCTCAAGAAACCGCATATCCAATTCAAATTAAGTATAGTATAGTCTACGACCCAAATTGAATATAAAAGATCCTAAGAACAAAGTTTTCCATCTAATTGTAGGAATAGGGAAATCGGACGCTTAAAACGTGGAGAATAACTTGATCCTTTAAACACCCTCCCTCACACGTAAGTACCACCTGGCAACCTTTTCACTTCTATCGAAACGAAAGACTCTTCACTATATTTAGCTCTCTCGTTGAATGTGTGATGAATAGGGCAGAAAATAATGTAATGCTCGATGTACGTAATGCATAACGTGTTGGTATGAATCTTCCTAGACTCTTTGACTATATTTAGGGATGTTAAGTTTTCCCTCATTCCTTGTTCTTCTTTGGCTTTTGTTCCTTGCTTTGGTTGTAGCTATATGAAACGGAGGCGATGGGACCGAGGCCACTTGAACATTGTTAATTAGATGAGGCCACCATTAGAAAAATTAGGTGTTCGCAATAGAAAGGTACTTTGCCTTTAATTCTAGCCGATCATGGCCTATCCCTAAATGGGAAAGCCATGCTGCGCACGCACTGCGAGCATTCAAAGCGAAGCACGAGACTAACCCTTATCCGAAGGAGGGACCATGGACTTAGATCAATGGATGGGAAAAATGACGTGTAAATTACGTTGAGAATTGATGGCATTATGGTATTGAGATATTATTTTGGGTGTTGATATGTCAACGAAAAAGCACTTCAATCTCTTCTTCGTTTTGTTTTCTTATAGCTTTCACATTCGGGCAACTGGACATCTCATCCACCGCAAAAAGAAAATTCAAACTTTTAGCGAAGATTTAGGTTGAATTTCTTGACCAAGAAAAAAAAAAATTACGTTGAATTCAAATCGGAAAAATGATTGTGCAAAGTGGGAGTACAACTAGGAGGGGAAAAAGGGTTGCCGAGGAAAATGTCTGCCAAGTTCCATACAGACCAAAACACCTCATGTTGGATCGGAATTCTATTCGGAAACGGGATTTCTTTTCGAGGGCTGCGGTCGCAAATTTCATGCCATTGTCACGTCGGTGCGGTCGTGAAAATTCAAAAAAAAAGTTACTCGTGTCGTTATAATTTAACTTATATATATATAGGAAGAAGCCAGAGACTTTGTTACATATCCTATTAGTTTTCTTTTCTTTGAAAAAAAAAGAAAGGAAGAAAATCTGGCATCACTAAATGGCCTTCCATGTTTAGGGTTACGATTTGTGCTTCAAGAATCAAGAAAAGATTCCAAATTCTTACAAGAATCTCGCTAACATTAAAATTCAAATCGAAGCCTCCCCCGGGTCTGGTCCGACTGAATACAGATATATATATACGGTCCTTGTTGCTACAAATATATATTAATCTTTCTTCTGACACTCGAGCTCGGTCCTTGGTTCCGATCGCCATTAAGCCAACAACGAGGTGCCTCGCCGACCCGTCTCTTCCATGGTTATGGAGGCTCAGCTAACGCCGCCGTTGCCACCGCCGCCGCCGCCGCCGCAGAGATCGAGGAGGAGCCCCCTGACCCGGCTCAACGACTGCGTGGCGGGGAGCTGGGTCGGGAAGCGGTTCAAGGTGTCGGAGCGGAACACGACCTTCACCACGGAGCTCCGGGCCGGAACAGCCACCTTCCTCACCATGGCCTACATCCTCGCGGTCAACGCCTCGATCCTGACGGACTCGGGGGGGCCGTGCTCGGTGTCCGACTGCGTCCCGCTGTGCTCGGACGCGGCCTTATCGGTGAGCAACTGCACAGGGCCGGGCCTGCAGGTCCTCCAGCCCGACGCGTCGTGCAAGTTCGACCCGGTGAACCCGGGGTACACGCTCTGCCTGGAGAAGGTGCGCAAGGATCTGATCGTGGCGACGGTGGCTTCCTCGCTCATCGGGTGCGTCATCATGGGGACATTCGCCAATTTGCCGCTCGGCTTGGCCCCTGGAATGGGGACCAACGCCTACTTCGCCTACACGGTGGTCGGGTACCACGGGTCGGGCAACATATCCTACCAGAGCGCGCTGGCCGCCGTCTTCATCGAAGGCCTCATCTTCCTACTGATCTCGGCGGTCGGGCTCCGGGCCAAGCTCGCGAAGCTCATCCCGAAGCCCGTCCGAATAAGCTCGTCCGCGGGAATTGGTCTCTTCCTCGCGTTCATCGGGCTACAGAACAGCGAGGGGATCGGGCTGGTCGGGTACAGCTCGTCGACGCTGCTGACCCTCGGGGGCTGCCCGAGCTCGTCCCGCGTCTCGCTCGCCCCGGTCGAGACCGCCGCCAACGGCACGGTAAGCCTGCTCGCCGGGGGCACCGTCTCGGCCGACATCTACTGCCTCCGGGATCGGATGGAGAGCCCGACGATGTGGCTGGGGATCGTCGGCTTCGTGATCATCGCGTATTGCCTCGTCAAGAACGTCAAAGGCGCCATGATTTACGGCATTGTTTTCGTAACGGCCATCTCGTGGTTCCGGAACACGAGGGTCACGGCGTTCCCGAACACCGAAACGGGCGACGCGGCCTACGCCTACTTCAAGAAGGTGGTGGATGTGCACGTGATCAAGAAAACGGCCGGGGCGTTGAGCTTCAAGAACATCGGCAAGGGCTTCTTTTGGGAGGCCTTGGTCACGTTCCTGTACGTGGACATATTGGACACCACGGGCACGCTGTATTCCATGGCCCGATTCGCGGGCTTCGCGGACCAGAACGGGGACTTCGAGGGCCAGTACTTTGCGTTCATGTCCGACGCCACGTCCATCGTGGTGGGGTCGCTGCTGGGGACGTCGCCGGTGACGGCCTTCATCGAGTCATCCACAGGGATCAGGGAGGGCGGGAGGACGGGCCTCACGGCGCTGACGGTGGCCGGCTACTTCCTCCTGGCCTTCTTCATAACCCCGCTGCTGGCCTCGATCCCGGCGTGGGCGGTGGGGCCGCCGCTGATCCTGGTGGGGGTGCTGATGATGAAGTCGGTGGTGGAGATTGATTGGAACGACATGCGGCATGCCATCCCGGCGTTCGTGACGCTGTTACTGATGCCCTTGACGTACTCGATCGCGTATGGCTTGATCGGCGGGATCGGGACATACATCGTGTTGCACTTGTGGGATTGGACCGAGGAATTGCTGGCGAAGTTCGGGGTGGTCGGCGGCGGCGGCAGGGGCGGGGTCAACGGTTCACATGGCCAGCCCAAAGAAGATGGAAACGCCCTCAAGGCCGTGGAGTTGGAACCTTAGAATATATCACTCAAGACGGAATTAGGTCACTTTTCTTTTCTCATTTTTTTTTTTTGGGTTCTCTCTGTCTCTCCTATTTTTCAAATACGCATTAGGAATATTCAACGTCTTAGATAGTTCCTTTTCACAAAATTGGGGCAAAAGAGAGTGGATACATGAATAAATCGGTGTACATAGACTACTCTGCATTTCTGCCAAGCGTCTATGAATTCTGTCCAATTCAGCATTGCATGTTACATGTGTCAGATCCAAAAGGCGTTGCTTCCATGCTCCCATAACACGAGGTCTCTTCATGGTCCTACTTGAATGCATATAAAAACTATATTGGCCGAGAGACAGGGAAAGGGAGATTTAATAAGGGAGAGTACAGCTTGATAACACTAGATCGTTGGCATTTTCTGCATTGCATAGCGCTTCACATGAAAGGACCATCCCGAACCACTTCGAAAGTTTCTCGTCAAATCAGCCAAAGCTGTCGATGACAAGCGAAACCAACATGTCTTGGGCAAATGAAAACAAACCAAAAGCTAGCAACGAGTCCCTTGCGTGCCAGGGAGGGACATTGTGAGGAACTTTGAAAGCATTATGTACGTTATTATTTGATTTGGGGAAAAACTACCAAAGGTAATTCGAAAGGTATGGTTTTGTAGCTTGGCTTTTGTGAATTATATTATTATTAGCTCATCCCTATGTCACGATGACTTATGTACTACTTTTTAGCTCTTCAACTGTGCAAGGAGTTTCGGATCTTGACTCGACTTTACTCCCCTCAACAGAACTACCATCGTTAGAATAATCTGAAAGGGTAGAGACAGGGCTAGCTTGAATCTTGAATCTCAGGGTAAGATATAGGTAAAAAAAAATATGATTCAATGCTGCATAAAGTTTTGAATCTAAGTTCCAACGAGGGTCCTCGCAAATTGTCCATATCCCTCGAAGCAGACTCCACGGATACATTCATTATTTTAACGTATCGATATCCGCACACTTCGTACCCCAAATCCTTCCTTTATCTTTTTTTTTCCTAGGAAAAGAGAGCACACTCTTTAAATTTTACATGCTAATGATCTCGAAGTCCTATCTGTCAAAAAGAAGTAGACATAGCAAGTTCCAAGATGGTGGTGAAAATACTTTGTGCCTTTTCTCTTTATTAATTTTTTTATTCAAGAGAATAAAATGAAAAAAAAAAAAAAGGTTTCTAGACATGGGTTTTATCTAAAGGGATATTGCAGCTGGAAGAGAACAAGTTGCCACGCGTGTTCAGTCATCTCTAAATTGGCATCCGAAAGCAGACCTAACTAAAATATTACGAACGCCACTCAAAAATTGGATGGAGTTGGGATCTTGGTGTATCACTAATGGGAGATTTCTTTTCCTTATTTAAATTATGACTATCATCCGCGATGAATCACATCATTATAAAGGTTGAATAATCAATTCAGAGAATATTCGCACCGTGTATGTTTGTCGCAAGCTATCATCACATCCGGTAATCCATATATAAGAAATGACTATTTACTATGTTATATAATGACTTGATTAATGGGGCCCTGAATGTACAAATCGGATCACTATAGTGTATTCTATCGACTCATATCCAAGAGCACGACACTATAGGTTTTAATTTTTGTTCTTTCTTTTGGTATGTAGGGCACAAAGAGATTGTCACTGAAACCTATATATCACAATAATTACCTACATACATGTATCATACAGAAAAATTGTTACAATTAATAGGACTAATCCGAGCTTTCAGAAGTTTCGAATCTGAAAGAAGAGTTGCGATTTCAGCAAATCGAGCAAAAACAAAATATCACATTCATTAGCTGTGAATGGAGACATCCTCACACTTTGTGTTTCATGTAGATAAGTGGATTGATTTTTTCCAAAAAAACACGTGATACTCTTGCCAAAATTATGCAAAATATGACTTTTTTTGTAGGAATGCGGAATTGGGTAGGTCGGATATTGAATTGTCACTTGGAGAAAAACAAAATAGAAATGTATTTCTGCGATGTTAGTCAATCTTCCGGAATAAATTCAACAGAAAATGATAAAGAGCTTGTGACAAACAAGCACTTGCCCACTTTCTCTTCCCCATAGTGGGATTCTACTGTCTGGTTTGATATCAGAAGATTGACAGATGTAACGGAAGCAGACATCCCCCATCACTCAGAAAACAGGAACCAAGATCAGCTTCAGTTCTGCGCACTAATCACAGCTTGATCAACGCGTACTTACTTAAGCACACGGGCACCAATCATTCCTTTGAACAGTGGAAAAGCTCTCTGCAGAAAGATTGGATGGGAAGCTCGTGATTAGGCTTTAAAAAAGGGCACTGTAAGAGGAAAATAATTAAAGTGAAGCTGGTGAGGGGGAATCAATTCTTGGTTGAGAGCTAATCAGACACGAAGTGAAGCATTGGTGGAATAAATTCTTGGTTGAGAGCTAATCAGACAGGAAGTGAAGCATTGGTGCATGTGTCATCTCAATAAAATATATATATACATATACATATATATATAATATATTAAGAAAAGATGGGGAAAAGATAATTTTTGGAGCTTTTTAGGCATCTGGGTAAGCATAGATGATTTGAGGGTCTGTCTGCGAAACAATTTAAAGTTAGGGGATTCTGATGTTAAAATAGAGACACATCATGTTGCTTTTGTCTGAAACAAAAGGCATGCCATGTTTGACCCAGCACAAGAAGACCCAACAAAGGAATGCCACAATGCAAGCTCATTCATATCTGCCTTAGGAAAAAGAGGGAAAAAAAAAAGGGGGTCCTACACGCTCTTAATCACTTTGCAATTCGCATAAAATAGAGAGTTTAATTAATTTGTTAATTTCCTCTTTTTAAGCGTCGACAATTTTCCAAATGGGGCACCTTTCGATATTGTCTATATCTTTGAAAAATCTCGAAAGCTCCCTTCGAAAGAGAGGCATTAAGGAACACCGACCACAAAAATTACCCGAAAAATAAAGATAAATATGTAGATATTAGTACAGCTTATTGAAGAAAGGCCACAGTAAAACTTGTGGTTTCCTGCATCAATTATTAGAAAAGATTAAAAAAAAAAAAAAGAGAAGTGAGTTTTCTTGTGATGTGAACACTTTTCAAAAAGAGAACAGGGAAAGTGACCTCCAACTTCTCACCTAACCCAACTGGTTCCTTCAATTTTTATTTATTTATTTATCAGTTTTGATTTTTAAGATAATAAATTGACCAAAATAGCTCCACTGCCAATAATTCCATTGAAACACTCTCTGGACTTCATTGGAGATTTATTAGTTTTCTTAGTTTTGATTTTTTGACTTCATATCTCTCGAGACATATGTTGAAAATGAGTAAAGTTCAACGAATCGCACATCACGATATGAAAACAAACTTGTGAGGAAAAAAAAAATCATTTTCGGCAATGGTACGAGTACTATATGTTTCAAGTCATCCCTTTTGAGCATGTCAAGTTTAGTCCACGCCCTCCGGAGGGGATTCGCGATGTTAGAGTTCAATCGCTCCATCAACTAAAATGTAGTATATTCCCGTGATCACAAAAAATTGTTCTATTCTTCATATGTTAACATGTTCGAGGACATTCGTTATCAAAATCCTTAATTTCTCTTTTTCTTTTTATTTTTTTGAAAATGCTCATTGAAATGAACATGCCAAGTTAATAAGCACATGATATGCAAGAAGTTGAAATATTTGCACAAAAAAGAAGAAGAAGAAGAAGAAGAGAGAGTTGAAATATGAAGCACGGGCCCTAAGCCCACTGATAAGTTTGGTTCGACCAAATTGGGCTATTAAAATGAAAAGCTAAGCTGCATCCAAAGTGATGATCGTCAAATTTCTCCGGTCTTTTCTTTCTTTTCTTGTCTTTTCTTTTCTTTTCTCCCTTTTTATCTGTTACAGATTCCAATTTACAAAGTCGAAAGTCAAGACATCGAATTGGGCGACACGCACTCTTTTTATCCATTCGAGGATAAGTAGTACAAGTTAATAATATAAACAATATTATTCCAAAAGGCTGCGGTCCCGCAACGTTTCTCGTGAAGAACAAGTGATATAACCAAGACACAGTTGTATTCTTCTGTTGAAATTGTCTCCATTGTTTCGATGGCGAAGGTGGTTGCTTTGTAAGGAAACCAGTTGCTATTTCGCGGTATTAACAGATAATTGCACCAATATACAACCACTCGTATATCACTGTTCCTACACACACTGGGCTTGCACAACTTTTGGACTATTGACCTCCTAAATTGGTTCAATTCCTCATCAAATTTGACCAACGGCTTCACATGAATATTCATGTATTATGTTCATTAAGAGTTCATCTGTTGATTTAGGCTCCATTTATTTCGCGAAAAAAAAATTTATCAGTAATTTTTTTTCTCATTTTCTAGCATTTGGATTTCTTCGAAGAACGAGTCAATGAAAAACTTATGCCAAAATTTAAGAAAATGATTTTCTCTTTTAAAATCAAAAACCATTTTTCCAAAATACAATCAGATATCGAGACTTGACCCAAAGACCTCGGTGCTAAAGACGGGAACCCCAACGCCCATGCTTGGGTCCCTGCGAACTAGCCCGAGTCCAAGTCCCTAGAGGCTAGGCCCAAGCCCCTAGTGTTTTGTGCCCAAGTCCCCACGGCCCTGCCTGGGTACTCGGCTCTCGAGCCCAAGTCATCATTTCTACACCCAGGTCTACAAAGGTCGGGCTCAAGGCTCTTGAGGCCAGGCTTAGGACCTTGGTGGCCGTGTTCGGTTACTTGGCTCCCTCACAAAGTCAAGCCCCGAGTCCATAAGGCTAGGCCCAAGTCCCTCATGATTGACAATTTAAATATTAAATCACGATTTTATTTAACAACTTAAACTTTTATAACAATTTATAATAGTCATACAAAATCTTACATGGTATCAAAGCATGAGGTTTTGAGTTTAAAATCTTTCTAAGGCCATTTATTTGCTCAATTATATATGTCAATGCTTAGTATTAGAGAAAAAGACCGGACTAAGCGTAAGATGAAGTGATAGAATATTTGAATATTAAACCACGCGTTCATTTGCTTAAAAAAAACTAATTCTTTATCTAACAACTTAAGCTTTTAGAACTATTAACAGTAGTTCTACAAAATATCACACCTCGAGGCTGGGCCAAGACCCCAGGTCCCTATTGGCCGTAAATGGATTCTCGGCTTTTGTGCCCAAGTTACTAACGCTTGAGCTTGGGTCCATCAATACCGAGTAATCCCCCATGCCCATGCTCGGGTTCCTAGTGGTTGGCCCGAGAAACTCGGTCTTTTGCAACTGGGACTCCAGCAGTTGAGTATTCCTTATATCACGCAAATAGTACATGTCTATTTAGGAATATAAAATCAAGTTTTCCTTTTCCAACGACGGGAAATAATTTCACATTCATTTTAACATTTTAACTAAATACAGGAAAAATATTGTCATGATTTCTTGGAAAATGATTTCTTGAAAACTATCCTTCAAAAAAAAAATATCAAATTTTTCACGAAACAAAATGAAGCCTTACATTAGTATTTCTCTATCGATGATTCACAATTAGTCATATATGTAGGTCGCCATGCTCAAGAATAGGCTGTACAAATATTCAAAATCAACTCCTCCTTTATTTCGAGTTAATTTTATATGCCGAATAAATTTTGGTGCAATAAATAAGCTTCACCACTTAAATTTGATCAAAGACAAGCAAATCAACCTCCAACCTCATGCTTCTTTCTTGCAAGCGTTCCAGGAATTTAAGTTATTTTACGAGCCCGACATTGGCAAACCCCTTGGGAGTCAGGACGAGGTGCTACTAGAAGAAGGAAAATTCGAGAAGGAAATTGACCTTAAAAAGTCATTTTATATGAGGAAAAAACAAAAACGTGAGGACATTATGGTCAAATGAGCGATGCTATGAATCCTTAAGTGGCACCCCCCGATCCCGACGGTGGCGTGAGCAGCAGAGGAGCTGCCAGAGGAGAGGCGGGGATGGAGGCCATTGGCAAAGCCTGCTGTTCTTCCTTGGTCCTCATGTCCCCGCTCGACAAAGATGCAATTTTTACGATGATGAAGAAGAAGAAGAACAAACAACACGTGTGCCCTGTCACGGGTCCCAAGGATCCCTTCAAGCTGAGCAAAATCTCGTGTGGAGTATCAGAAGATGGGGTCGAGCCTAAACAGAAGAAACCCACCACAGTGTCGGCCATTCCCGGAAGCAGGACGGAGGATTATAACACAACCATGAAGAGGATGATGAGGAGCCCTTATGAGTATCACCACGATCTTGGTACAAATCCCGTGGATCCCCTCTCTTTTCTGGTCTGTATACGTTTTTTCACAAGATGATTATTGATTTTAGACTATGCAGTTGTGTTACTAATCTCACAACGGGGAAAGTTCCCGTTTTTATTTCTCATTAGTCTTGGCTCGGCATGATGGGTTGGTCAGTTTTGGCTGATTGAAAATGCTGGGATGAAGGGATTCTTGGCTATCTTTTGTTGACTTTGGCATGCATTACTTTTCTGCACATATTTTAATGAGGAAATATGTTCAGATTCATGAATATAGTGCCTGTTCTGTTTAGTGGAAAGAAGGATGATCCTTTTGACTTTGTCACGTTATAGACCCCCCCAACTCTACTCTCGTATTTGTTTCTTTAGTCTATACAATTCGTGGGTCTGCTTGTTTTCCTTCTAGTGGCCGACGACCTTTTTGCTAAAGTCAGATTATGTGCAGCAACATTACCATATCGCTCGGTTAAGGTCGCTTGACAAATATTAAAATTGTCTCGCTTTGCCTAAAGAACTATTAGTATTGTAATTAGACCAAAAGGAAATCCCAAAAGCTTTAAGCTGTTTGGTTGGATACCTTGACTGCTTGCTATCTGAGTTACATTCATTTTATTTTGAATTTATGCCTGTGATGATCTAATAGTCAGATCCGGTGTTCAGGCATGAATTACACACTGATAACTGATAATTTGATCGTGGGCTCGCAGCCTCAGAAACCTGAAGATATTGATCATCTGAAACACAAAGAGAATGTGGCTTACATATTAAACTTGCAGCAAGATAGGGACATTGAATACTGGAGAATCGACTTCCAGTCTATCCTGAGAAGATGTCAAGAGCTTGGAATCAAGCATATGAGAAGGCCGGTGAGCGAGCATATTTTGCCCTCTTTCTAGAAAATGTTGCTTCAGCTAAAGTATGTTTGTAGTTTTCACTGTGGAAAATTCAAGCAATGGTATTCCATTTTTGAGATACAAGAATGGTAATTTCATATTGTTCTTTAACTTCAAGATGGCGTGAACACGCTATGAGATCTCTTTTGCAGTTATTGTAGCCATAGATAATAGTCAATGGTTTTGTTCTATTAATGAATGAATAGACTGT
This sequence comes from Syzygium grande, assembly GCA_024733475.1. Taxonomy (NCBI): domain Eukaryota; kingdom Viridiplantae; phylum Streptophyta; class Magnoliopsida; order Myrtales; family Myrtaceae; genus Syzygium; species Syzygium grande. The sequence goes on from JAMXDD010000011.1 coordinate 11,683,441, forward strand.
ACATAATTACCATTCTAATGTGTCTTTTCATTTTTGTTCGGTATATTGGTAGGCAAGAGATTTTGATCCAGATTCGTTGAGAACTGGATTACCCAAAGCCGTGTCGTCTTTGGAGTGGGCAATCTCAGATGGAAAGGGACGGGTTTATGTGCACTGTACAGCTGGTCTTGGAAGAGCCCCTGCCATTGCAGTTGCTTATTTGTACTGGTTCTGTGGCATGGATGTGAGTCCTCACATTGATACTTGTTTTCTCAATTTACTTATTTACTGCTATGAGATCGATTCTTTGACAACTGTGGGATTCTGGACATGAAAATAGCTATCTTGCCATTTAAGCCTATCTAATACTTAGCTTTTTTGCAGAATCAAGTAATTACAGTGATGTTCTTTAGGTTTTGGTGCTTAAGCTTCCTTCTTTTTAGCAACGATGTCATGCTTACGCATGCAATTTGTAAATACCTTCACGATGCTATTATGTCAAATGGAAATGCATTAAAAAGATAAAGTGGATAAGCTTCTTTTTTAACTGCTGACCTTGTAGGAGTTAAGGCACTTTCATTTCACAAAGTTGGTGACTTGATTGAACTTACTTCTACTTCTACGTAACACGAACAGCATAATGGATTTCTATTTTTAGTTGTTTAAATCTCTTAAGCTATTTGCTTAAAGTTTTGTAGCATCTGAATCTATGATTTGTGGCAATGGAGCAGCTGAACAAGGCTTATGCCTTTCTTACTGCGAAACGTCCTTGTGGACCGAATAAAAGAGCCATACGAGGAGCTACCTATGATCTGGCCAAGAATGATCTGGGGAAGGAGCCTTTCGAGAGTCTTCCAGAATATTCTTTTGAAGGTGTAGCTGATTGGGAGAGAAGCTTGATTCAGGAACGTGTACGTTCTCTCCGTGGGACTTGAATGTCCATGTAAGGACTCTCTATCCTTCTTTCTGTGGGTTTGTCTTGGTCTTCTCTTCTCGCTGAGATGAGAGTTTGATGACATACCGTCCTATTATAGACAGTTGCTCTTTTTTTATATTCTCCGCAGAAAATTACTTGCCAATCTCTTTGACGGTCTTGTGGCATCTTCTTAGCGGTCTTGCTAGTTATTCATGTCAGCCATAATTTTATTATTCTCTAATTCAGGCTTTGGGTTCGCAGGATATAGTCATTCAGATTAGGTGAGATCCTCTAGCAATCGTTTAAATTGCTATTAAACCATGTATGAACAGGAGATCTAAATTCTAATTAGCATATTTGTCCAATCCTTGTTTTGTATCCGAAGAGTGTCAATTTAGGTACTTACATGGCTTGATTTTTATGAATTGATTGGGCTAGGCTTCGCACTCTTAAGTGGTCATGTTCTTGAATTCCGTGAACTATTTACAGACTATTTGGGTTTGGTGCGCTCATTGGTCTTCCTTCCTCATAACTGCTTTTGCGTTTTAACTCCTGGCTATATCCATTCTATAACATACCCGTGATATCTGGTTGTAGGTGATATCTTTGCTGGGACAACTTCTTCCCTATCAGAGATTTGGGAGTATGGAACGATTATGGAGGGGTAGTCGAGGGAGAGAATAATGGCTTATTTGCTGTTACAGGCACATAAACCTTTGTGTCCTCAATGATTATACAAAAGTTGGTTGGAGAAGAACTTGAAACCCATTATCGTTTAATATGAATGGTTTTATACATACACAACGAGAACATTGACATTGACGCATGCTGTCAATATGATACCGGGTGCCGGTTCCTTTTTGTAGTAGAGCAAGTGAGGTCCAACCAACCGCAGACAACAGTGAATAGAAATGGTGTATTTGAGGTCTCATATTGCTAGAGTTTAAGATTGGAAACGATCGATCACCTGCAAATGCATATTTCATAACCCATGCGATGGAGGTTTTTGTTTCTAATCCATGCTATTATTTGGAATCATGTGAGGCAAAATGCTTTTCTTCTGTGAACAGAACTAGAGGGAAATGTGAACTCATTAAAGTAAACCTTGGTTCTGTATCTCAGTGCCGGCATGATTTTTAAACCATTAGAGTGAATCCATAGTCTACAACATTATAAACCTGAGCTGGCTATGGTCTGAATCGAAAATTAGAAACTGCAAATGGCACGCATCGAGGAGCATTTGCCGGCTCTGAAGCTCCAGCCATTGAGGTTGCAACCTGCAGTGGTATTCCACAGTTTAGCCTTTACCTGGTTTAACTTTTAAGCCATTCAACAGATTTAGGATACTTGTTTTGCTTTAAGAGCAACTCGTTATTTAATGAAAGAAGAGCCTACAACGAGTGCCTGAATGAAAGCTTCAGGCAAGGACAGAAGCACTTGCAGTTGCAAACGAAGCATGTACTTTCCTAGCGAATGGAGTGCGAATAATACAGAAGCAGCACATCCATGAGATCCACATTACAGTCATCAAAATCAGATTTCAAAAAGCCAAACGAAGTTCCTTCCAGGTGTATAATGTATATGATTGCTTTGAGGAGTTTGAAAGAAGTGACAGCTTCTCCGTTGGAAAAAGCCAACAGATGTCAATGGTTCTGAGCCAGTGGCATAGAAAAGAATTAAGCACATTTGATCTCTACTAACACCAAACTACGGTAAAATCATGGAGAATATCACTCAATTCCCATAAGATTCTAAATTGTCAGCGAAGAAGTTCACTTTGTATTCACATTACATTCAATAAGAGATCAGACAAAATAAAACTAACCACCTGCAGCTGTTCCACTGCGCACATTGAGGCCAAGCATATTTGATGCTTCCGTTGAGAAGATGAGCTTGAACATCATGAGATATGATCACCACTATCAAATTCTATTCAAAAGAAGTTAAAAGGGTTCGGCTAAGAATCATGAACTTTCTTATATATGAAAAAATTCCTCAAAATGTACAGATATGGCTGCGAAGTAAATATGCTTTAGGAAGTAACGATACTCTTGTGTAGTGCAAGCTGTGCCTGGCGCCGCCCTAAGTGGAATGCCGTGAAAATCCATAGTACACAAACCTAAGGTAGCCCACAGAGAAGAGTCAAGAACATATAATAGCAATAAGCATATCTATTTGGCTTCTAATAAAACACTCATCCAACTTAAAATCAGTTCTCTACGTACAGGCAAGGCATATAGGGAGACCGTTGATATTTTCCCGTTGAGAGAGCCAAAAAGCAACTTAAACATTCCAGCTGCTGTGGCATCACCTAATCTCTGGACAATAACATCTATGCATAGCTGCATTTATACATATCAGACATAAGAATCCCGTAATTCCCTGCATTTCTTTCATCATCATGTCATAGCACTAGCAGTAATTAGATGAAATGATATGAGACTCGTTGATCATCCAGAAAGCCAAACCCAGTCTGGCCACAAATCAATTGTAGCATGCGCATGAGAGAAGATCTAAATGATTTGACAAAATCATCCTAAGCAACTTGCAATTATGTTTACTGAAATCAAAAACTTGAGAGATAAACAACTTTCTCAATGAGTGAATATTCATACCTTAGCTTTGTATTTCTCATCCTGCGAGACTACAGTAAACAAAAGTTCTCTTCCAGGCCTTGTAACAACATACGTGACAACCTGGAGTTGCAAATACTAACATCACCCCTCTTTTGTTTCATGCTTTTATATGTAAGACTACACATAAGTGTGAATTCAGGAGGATGAAATGAGGAATTGCAGATGTAGAAATTACAGTTGGATAAATTCAACATCTCTAGATGATAAATAGAGAATAAATAAGTAGGGCATAGTTTAACACCTTTCGCAAGGTCTCAGAAATTGCAACTGCTACCCAAGTAGGCCAAACTGCAACCACGACCAAATTTGACAAGGCAACCAAAGGAGTAGAACATATAGCAACAGTAATCCCAGCAACAGCAAGAATGCGACCCTACAATAAAAGCAAGTTTTATACTCAAAATCAAGAATGACGGCATAGATTATTACCAAAATAGACACAAAATAGAGCTTCTCTAGCATTTAACAGACACCCCTGAGGCTGCAAACTATTAGAGTGGTATGGAATGTATATATAATATAATAAAAAAGGTGATCCAATTTGCAATGTCCCACAAATTAGACAAAACCAACATATTAATGAGGAGAACCCCAAATCATAAATCTCTTTGAGATGAAATCAAGGTGCATCAGAATTACAATACAGAGTTGCGTAAGCTTTGACGTACAAATAGCAATTTCCTTTTAAGTTGGAGAAAAGCTTAAACTCAGACCAGATTAAATGAAGAAGTTAATTGCTTGGCGATTACATATAGACAAGGATGCAAGGTCTTATTAAACGAAAAAACTGCTTCAGGAGCTTAAAATACTTTGGTCTATTTATAAGGGCAAAATAAGTTCTCCCTTGTTTCACAAGTTCACATCCTACTTTTCAAAAGAGATTGCTCATCACAACCCACTCAAGCAAAGAACAGCGAAAGTAAATGGATATCCCCATGAATCCGCTCAACATTCAAGTGAAAGAACAGAGAAGCAAACAGATATCCACTAAGCACATCCCTCCAAAAAAATTTAATAACATCCATGAGTTTAAGGGACCACCTAATGTTCATCCATCCAAACTGCAGAAATTTTTAGAAAAATTTAGTACCGTCAATGTGAGTTGGCCAGCAAGTATGAAGACGGCAATGAAGCTGTTAATCTGGGCAAACAATTTTCTCCGGTCAGTTGAGCTTGAAACAGCCATTGCTATCACAGTAACTTTCTGCAGTTGTAGAGACAAGGAAATTCAGTTAAATTCCCAAGAGCATCCAGCAAATGCTCAATGTCTGGAAGAAAAGCCAAATTGATAGACATCCAAACGAAACCTTGGTTAAAAATGCTCAAAGGAAAACCTTCAGTACGAATAAACTCTGCAGTCAGTCATAAGACTATTCTAAAAACATCACATTCAAATTTAAAGCCATAAGCTTATCTTACCTGAAAATAGAAGAATGACGAGACAACTGCACTCAGCCAGAGAAATAAACAGACATATAATAGATATGTGGAGGATAAAATAAGCCAGAGTCCATCTAAGATAGCCCAAAGCTGAGGCTTCACCGCTGAAGTGGCTGATGTAGGAGAAGAAACAGCAGGTTCGGTCTTTCCATCAGAGTCCTTTTGTTGGTCAGGGTCAATTTGTCTAAAAGAAAAGGATTAACAAAGTTTAGCACAAAGTTTGTTTTTCTAACAAGCAAAGAGAAAGGCCACATAATCATGTTAGTCCAACCTAAGAAAACTAAGCTCGTGATTGCCAGAAAATCAAGCCCACATGGTTGGGTCACGTTTCAGAAGGTTTGACTCTCATAATATAAGCTCACTATTGCTGAAACATGGGCTTATAGTATGTGAATTGAAACCAAACAAATCATGGTAGGTACAAATCTGATTATCGAGTGGAAATTCACCTATATGTACTCAAACTTGTCTTGCCAAAAGCTATCTTCCTTTCTAATCTCACTTATTTTAGAAACAGACTCATCAACTGAATTTGGCGGATGAAGAGTGATAATTGAGATTTAAGGAGGAAGGTAATAATCCCATATGATGAGTCAAGGCCTCAATAAGTTCAATGAGAAAGTTAACCCAGCCTCTTAAACTCATTCATGAACCATTCATTAGAGACCCCATGATCCACTTCACAAACTATAAAGGATTTCCAAATGTTACTTGAACATTAAGTTATCTTCATCGCTCTGAGGAAATGACAGCTGCTCAATTCCAAACATGTAATGATTTTGTGCCTGCAGTTGTGCCTAGCAATCCTCCACATGCAAGCACACCGTTTCTAAGGATCCACCAGTCTAAAAAAGACTGACCCCATGGCAGTGAGCATTCCACATTTAATGTTTTCTGCAGTTCATATAAATATGCAAGTACATAAAATCCACCTAACCTGATGGGAGATAACTCTTCAGGAAAATTAGATAAATCTTGGTTGATCCCTTTCGACGATTGTGCAGCAAGTTCCAGAAAAAGGGCAGCAAAGAGAAGCAACACTGAAGTTGAAACAGTCCACTATTCACAACTGAAGGGAGAAAGAGAAATAGGACAAAATTTTAGAGTGCGAAGCAGGTAGATACATACGCGGACCCAACCAGGCCATTAGCGTGGCAAACAGAGAGCCAAACAGCTGGCCCAGTGTAGCACCCGCACCAATGAAACCAAAGAGTCTTGAACCTGACTGGATACAGAACCAAATGAGAATGATAAACTTTATACTAGATACTTGATGACATAACACATGGCAATGCACAAACCTCACTGTCCATCACATCAATCACTCTAGCCCAAGTTGACGAAATGGTGATAAGATTCAGCAAAGCAACCTGCAAAGGCAAATGCCGGTCAATTGGAAGTCCACTCGACTGTCAATGACCAAAATGTCTGAAATGAGCAATAGCTGGTTCGTTTCTGGATGTAGGTACAGAAATTGGATTATATCATACCCAGAGGAACAATCCCACTCTAACTGACACGAAAAACCATCCATATTCCTTCCCACCCGTGGGAGTTGAAGGACTGGGATGATCGATGACAACTCCTGCGCCCTCATCTGTTGTGGAGGACAAAGCAACAGGCCCCTAGAGAACAAAAATAAAAGCCAAGCCTCAAATCAGACTTAACAAACAGAAGGCTGCATCAGAATCTACTGTCGATCAAAATACTGCCACTCCAAATTCTCTCTCGTACCTTCCATGTGGATAGTGAAAACCCAGGCGAGGAAAACTGCCATAGAGTGAAGAATATGACAAGTGATATGCTGAAGAACCTGTGAATCAAAACCAGAGCCTGAAATTTCAAAAAGAACCTGATTACACGACCATATCAAAGAGCGAAAAGATTCGAACACATTCATTTCAGAAAATATTCCGAAGCCGTAACCACCTCAAGCAGAATGTATGGCGAATCTAGTTAGAAGGAATAGACATCTGAAACAACCGAAAAAAGAAAAGAGTCCAAGCTCATTTCCTCGATTCGAATCCTCATCTCCACGAAGCTACAAAACAAGCATTGCAACACACGCAGCACGCATAATCTCATCTAACGAACCTCTCCCGCCGTTCATTTCGTCATCGTCAAGCGGTGCGAACCGACGCAAATTACCAATGCCGAACACAGAGAGAACGGAGGAACACGGAAGGCTCGGGCAGAAGAAGGATATACAACACCTTGCCTTTAGAGAGGTTGGGCGAAGAGAAGATGAGAGTCGAGACAGGGGCGGCGACCAGAGTGAGCGCCAACGACCCGACGAAAAGGCTGGGGAGGTTCGACAGCCCGAGGGAGATGGCGCCGTCGTCGCGCAGCGGGAGCACCATGAAGTAGGCGCTCAGAATCTGCAGCGCCTCGGGATCCGGCAGAGGGATCAACATACAATCAGCGCACTCGCAAGCAATAACGCGCGTCGAACGGAGGACACGGGGCGACGGAAACACTCGATCGTCGCCACCGCCGCCGCCGCCGTTGACGGCGGGGGGTGGGATTGGGGGAAGGGGAGGCGGAGGCCGGAAACTTACGAAGAAGAAGCAGGAGGAGGCATGGAGCAGAGGAGAGGTTTCGTGAGGGTGCACCGAGACGAAGTTCGAGACGATCGCGTGCGATCGAGACCGGTTGTTCATCTTTCGCTCGGAAGGAGAATCGCGGAGCTTCAAGCCATTGCCATCATCGCCATTGCCCGACTGAACTGGAGATTTGACCAGCCCCTCGTTCTTCAGTTTTTTTGGTCATGTTTAATTAATTCTTTATTTTCTTAAGGGAAAATGACACGCAGTTCGTAAACTTTAAGTGAATATATGATTCATGAATTTTTAATTTATTCAATATCTTTCCTCTAATTTTAATTTAATTTTTAATATAATTCATAAATTTTTAATTTATTCAATGTGATTTATAGACCTTTGGCACATATTCTAATTTAATTCCTGAATTTTATAAAAATGTTAGATAAAAGTTTATAGGCTGTTTGTGTCATTTTACCTTTTCTTAATAATTTTGCATGCATTTGAGAATGAAAGATAATGAAAAACAATTGTTATTTTTAAAAAAAATATCAATAGACTTACCAAAAAGAAGAAGAAGCCATTAACTATTTATTTTATCTATTGACAAATTTGATTAATCATTATATAGAGGGAAAATTTCAATTAAGGACTCCAAGTGGGATCAAATTCTCAAAAGAGAACTTAAAGTGAATATAGTACCAAATAAGGGTTTGAAGTGCCTAATCGATCTTAAATAAGGACCCAAAATGCCCAAAAAATCTCAAATAAAGACACGGGGTCAACCGGCCAAATTGCTTCACCGCCCGATGAGAATGTTACTATTTTGACACCGAACGATTTTTAACTTTTTATTATTTTTTCCTTTCTATTTTTCGTTTTCTCCTTTTCTTTTTCTTTTTTTTTTCTTCAAAAAGAAAAAAAGGAAAAAAAAGAAAAAAAAAAAAAGGGAAAAAACAATTAAAAAATTAATGTTCCGACACCGGAATAGTAACATTCTCGCCGGCTGGTGGGCATTTTGGCCCGCCGACGACCCAGGCCCTTATTTGAGACTTTTTGAGCACTTCGAGTCCTTATTTAAGACTAATTGGGCAATTCAAGCCCTTATTTGGCACTATGTTCACTTTGGGCCATCTTTTGAAAATTTGACCCTACTTGGGGTGCTTAATTGAAATTTTTCCTTATATATATAAATATATATATATTGATTTTGAGATCTATATCCATGAATCAATGCCATCTATCAAGTAGATAATTACTGTGATTCTCCACTCTCTTTTTCTCAAACAGCATTTATTTACCTATAAATCAAATTTTCTTGTACAGTATCACTTCTTATAAAAAAAAAAAAATTTCAATTTTTCGGATTCGTCTTATCAACCTTTTATTTAGAGGTGGCCACGGGCCGGTTTTGGCCCAGTCAAACCCGGACCGCCCGTTGAAAAAGAAAAAGAAAAAAAACAAAAAAAAACAATTAAAAATTCTTGTTAAAATCTTGCCGGAATAGTAACATTTTGGCCCCACCCAGCCCTTATTTGAGATTTTCGAAGACTTTGATCCTTATTTGGCTCGGATCGAAAGCACTTCAAGGTTAAGCGACAAGTACTATGTTCACTTTGGGCCCTCTTTTGAAAATTTGACCCCACTTGAGGTGCTTAATTGAAATTTTTCCTTATATATAATTACTGTGATTCTCCACTCTCTTTTTCTCAAACAGCATTTATTTACCTATAAATCAAATTTTCTTGTATAGTACCACTTTTTATATAAAAAAAAAACTCACAATTTTTCGGATTCGTCTTATCAACCTTTTATTGACCCATAATTTAAATTCACATCTGGATAATCTACTCGACCTAACAACTAACAATCACGTCTACAAAACTAACATGCATGATTAGCTAAGGAAATGGAACTTGGGTAGCAGATGGAGTTCCTCAACGAAGTTTCGGAGCAATGAGCCGGAATATGTGAAAAATCAGAATTTAGAAATCGCTGAGCCAAGAAGAACCGGTCGGGTATGGAATACCTACTCGAGTTCTGAAGTAAATGAGTTTTCACTACTGCATTTCGCAATACATGTGTCGAATGCGTAGAGGAAATTGGTAAAAGCATAGCAACAATGCGTTGAGCCACAGCAATGCACTCGGAAGATGTTAGATCCAACAAGTTGTCTCGGTAGGAATGAATCCGCAAAAAGCCAACCCATGACGGCGAAGGAGTTATGTACAGACAATGCCATTTCAGCAGAAAGCTTGCAGCAGCATGGAAGCTGCACTTTTTATATACTTTGTCAGCATTTTTTTGCAAAAAACTATCATTTGCATGCTTCATGCGAACCTCTCCCATCGCAGCCTCTCGAGTTCCTTGACCATTTGCCAATGTTCCAACGACAGGGAGGTTTCGCCGTAACTTAACGACATTAGACGGCCCATCGTCAACAATCTGCAGGGCCAGAAAGGGCTGGCATGTCAATCGGATATAGCAGTGGAAATGTAATAGTCAAACTGAAATAAAAATAGCAGTTCAGCCAACTTTCACCTGCTAAAATCCTGGCTGCTTAGGTTTCTATTGGCTTGCCTAGCTGCAACCAAATCATTCTCCACCACCTGTGCATATGAACACTCATTATCTCATGACAATTAAACTCCAGTGACTTCCCTCCGAAGAAAGAGAAAATGATCTCAATGTATTGTGTGAAGAATCTTCCACAAGAATTTCTGTCCATTAGACATTTTACTGGCAAGAAAGAGCTCAGGACATCAGGGCCCCGAAACGGCCTCACTGTTGTTAGAAACCACTGGTGTAACTTTGGAACCTAAGGAAACTGCTCGTAGAGCTTATCCAGGAATTATGCAGTAGATTTCAGTTCTAAAACCATCAAACCAATCACGATATATAACCTAGCCATGATAATTTCCATTGCTATACTTGCCATATGGTTCTCGAAAAGCAAACATATAATCAAGTCAAAATGCCGGATTTATCTATGGTGCCGGAGTGTGCATGAAAATCAAATCAATCTAATAAATTACATCCTCAACCATATGCCAACGGAAAAAAAAATTGCCAATGATCAAGCCAATCGAACTCATACCTTCTGCATGTCTGAGTCAATCGAATGCGATAGTGATCTAACAGTAGCCAAGTACCATCGCCAAGCTTCTAGTGTTTCTGCAGCCACTACTCCACCAGAAGCCACCAAGGAAGGTTGAAAAGGAATAACCAAATCAGCGGGCAAAATATTTGATTTACCCTCAGAAAGGATGAGTAATTGAAAATCAGCTGCCAACTCCATCTTGTAGTACTTAAAGTCATACTCCACCTAAAAACCAACACCTTCAGACCATCAGTAAGTCTTTACAGACAATGGCACTATGCGCTCTTGACAATCTAAGTATGAAAAGATAGTGTGTTCTGCTATAGAGTACTATCTAAATGCCAAATGCATATATCCTGATGCTCTGAAAAATGACATGCGCAAGACTAAAAAGACTAGAACATGAAGATAGTTGAAGACAAAAATCACCTTTTGATACTCGCTTAAATATTTTAACAACCTAGCATTTTCAACACCCACAGAATTGAGAGTTCCGACTTCCAACTGGGTCTCATCAATTGTTAAATGTGTGCCCTCAGGTAGCTGCATCAACCCGGTCACCAATCTGCAGTATCAACCATGTCAAGAGTAAAAACCGATTCCCAAGGTCCATGGTTACTAACCATGAGAACTCATGAGCAACACAGTAGGCATCTGATACCTATTTGTTTCATAATCCTTTTTGGGTGCAAGTGAAGCAGCATTAAGATAATCAACCGTCAGGGGAACAATGTGTGAGAAAGGTAAGAGGTCCTTGATTGCCAGCATAAGGTGATTGCCGAAGATAGATACACTTTCTTTGTTAAAGCAAGTGAGATTCACAGAGAGCTTTCCAACTCCAAAATTGTCGATTCGGGCATGTACCTGCTTTTGGAGAATCTTGTTATTGCCTTTTCCATATCAGACTTGAGAAAGGAAAACAAAGAAGCTAAAGATTTGAGCATCAGACTACAACAAAGAGAGAAATACTTCAAAACAAGAGACAAATATGCAAAGTTGGCAAAGAAAAGAATACACACCCTGGATAGAAGATGCAACAATACCAAATGAGCTGCTAAACCATCATTGCCAAGAACGGCCGTAAGATGTGACAGGAGAGTTTCCCTCACCTGTTTGACCAATTGGGGCTTCAACTGCAGCATTCAGAATAAATCAACAGTTGAGCAAAAGCAAAATGAAGATGCTTGAACATAGAGATTAATTCATTCAAGTTTAGTGTATGCACGTGATCATAAAGAGGTGCACAAGGATATAAAATATTGGTCTTGGCAAAAAATTACCTCCAAAGGGGTGCTATGAAGAAAGTCATGAGCTGCGAGCTTTCTGTGAACAATACAATGGAGACGTGGGACCTGAACCAGGACAAGGCATGTCACAGTGCTACCTTTTATTTTTACTCATTCAACATGACAAGTACAACGAAATTGTTTGGTTAATTTACAAGCACATTAGGCAAAGTTCAAATGGACACCACAGGATATTCTGGAGCAATACAGTCGGAGCATCTGATTTCACTCAAAATTCGGTTGATGGCATTGTTTTAACAGAACTAGGAAAATTCAATCATAAAATTTCCACTGAATGAATTGCTAGTTGCTATGCAAGAATGCAGACATGTAGAAGAGGTAAGATTTTTATGCATTAAGTGAGAATGAAAGGCAAATCGATATTCAATACCTTATTTAGGGGCAAAGAAGCCAATGTATCTTCAGAAAAGCCATCAAAGAACTCATCATTATCCACTTGGTAATCAGAATCAAAAGTTAGCACTCCAACAAACTCGAAGACGTCGTTTAGCTTCAATTCAGAGTCTGAAGAATCATATACCTGTATGAACGATATTTTATAGGATTTAGTCAGATTGAGGAGAAAAAACAAGACTTCACCAAGTTAAGGATTTGCACTGGTAAGATTAATGACCAGCTTAGAACCATAAATGTAATATTCACTCACCTTAATAAGACAAGAAAGTGAATCTCCCTCTTCTCTGGGCATAGTACAAGCACTGAAACCAGTACTCTCGGCTACAGGTTCTGGCAACTGTAAGTTCTGAGAAGGGTGTCCATCCTCCCTCTATCAATTTAGAAAATATTCAACAATTAAACTACTCTTCTCTACAGCCTAATTTGCTGCTTAAGTTCACAGAGCTGGAATAAATATAGACCAACAAACCATATGTACCCTACAATTAACCCATCTTTGCTTTGACAAGAAATATCTTATTCTTCTCATCATAAACCAGACATCAACTCAAACTTAAGTCATGAAACTAGTAAGCTAAATTAGATTGCTGCTGATTACTTTATTTAAAAGGAATGATGCTAAGCTTCCTTGCAGACTTATAGGTTAGAATAAGCAGATCATGAATCAGACAAAGAATGAATGCTTACCAATTTTTTGACACCAGAAGATCTTTGAATGCCATCTTCTGAGGTCTGTCAATGCAGAACACATCAGATGTATCAAAATGAAAACTACAAGATGAGAAAAAGAAAAAGGGGAAGCGGCCAATTCTACCTCCATATCCATTTGATCAATATCTTCATTATCTGCTCTCCTGCGCTTTTCCCCATGTTGGGATGTCTGGTCCCCAGGTCGTGCAACAACAGTTCCCGAGGAAGTGTCAGCCCAGGGATTCAATCCTGGAACCTTAAGGCACAAAGAAAAAAGAAGAGAAAAATCAGCTTATCGACAAAAGAAGAACTTGACTCTAAATCTTTCCCAAATGAAAAGAACCAAACTAGCTTGTTCATTGTCATTCTCTACGCAAGCACTTTGCTTTGTCTCGTTGACCATTTACATTCCATTGAATTGGTAGCTCCGACTTTCTTAGTTTAGAATTCAAGGCGTGACCAAGTTCACCAGGCACGGGGTTTAGTGGTACTAGATGTTGGGGAAATAAGCTCCTCCGAATTTATAGAAGAAAAGAAACTTCAACTTCAAATAGAATGAACAATGATGTGAAAACAGCCAAAACCACAGGTAAACAATGCTTCAGGGCAAGGCTTGGAAGAAGATACAGAAGTTTTGGGATGTTTCTAATGAAACCCACCTGGACACAGTAAAGCAAGTGGCGTTCCCAGATATGCATATCAGGTGAAGAACCCATAGGGTACTGAGAAACATCCCTGTATTTGTTTGTTCTCCATAATGAGCCATCCTGGGAAAAGTGCAACACATTATATTAGTTGCATTGTACCATGCATGCAAAGTATGCAAGCGATCACATCCTCACAAGGTCCAGCATATTACCTTGTAAGCACCAGCATAAAATTCATTCCCCAACATGTCTTGTATCATACCACGAAAGCGCACGAGTGTGTTGGGCTGAACATGTCCGATATTTTTAGCATTAAGGACCGGAACCTACAGTGGAACAAACCGATTGGATCACAACATTAACGCCAAAACAACTTAAAGTTCATTATCAGCTAAATAAGATTTTCGTGTCCTTCCCTATGCAATCGGGTGCGCTCCAGAACTGCTTCCGCTATATAAACATACGCACTACGTTCAACAGGCCATCTTTATCAAGCATGCAAAAACACAAACTGTGGCACTCCATTACAACTTACGCTTTCGGCTAAAATTGCTGATCAATCAATTCAGCATACGTCCAAGAAGCTTAAAAGCCGCGGGATAGAAGCTAGAATTTTTCACAATCACAGGGGTAGGGCAGGTCAAGCAACTCCTTCGACGCGTCGAGAATCTCCTCGAGTTCATTCCATTTGAGTAAACTCGAGATCGATCGAGCCCGAAAATGAAGCCAAGCAGAGAAACAACAACTCGAATCCACGAATCGCACGCGATTCCGAACGACGGCAAGGTGGATCAGAGCCGAGACAACAAGACTTGAGGGGCGGGACAACACGGCGAACGGAAATCGACGACGGTGCCGCATCGTTTACCTGAGAGAGAGCGCCTCGGTCGAAGAGCACGTCGCGGAAGAGATCGCCGGCTCCCCAGTCCTTGCCATTGAGGGCCGCCGGATCGGCGCCGGCGGCCACCGCCTTCTCGAACGTGAACCGGACGGCTCCCAGCGGGTTCGCCAAGCAATCGTACGGCAGCCCCACCATCGCTCTCTCTCTCTCCGAGACTCTCTGAGCGACTGCGTGCGAGTGAGCGAATGAGCGCGACGCCGGTTTCCGAGGCCGCGCAGGCGGGTAAATAAGGGCGCGATTTTCCCGCCAAATCGCGGGAGCTTCGGTTCCCGCCATCTCCCTAGGCCCTTGCCCTATGAGGCCCATCGCACGGCGGGCCTGGCGGGCGCACCTGGGCCCAATCCAGAGGACCTGGGCCTCCATTTTTCGGCCCATTTACGGGATCTTCGATTGTGGTCATTGCTCCCGACCGTGGCGTTTGCGCGTTAGACCTGATCGATGAACGGGCCGACGGTCGGTCCAAAGGATCATACCCCCTAGCTTTGCTAATATTATGATACAGACTTCACGTCGGTGACATTGGGGTGTTGGCGGCCCTAGGCGAGCCTAGTCGTTTTGGGCCCGGCACTTCACCGGAGGTTACTTATCCGAGCCCACCCAAATAGTTAAGTATTTTTGGACGGTCGGGTCCCGAAGGGCATGAATTGCTTCTTCTTTTTTCCACGCGGAATCGAACGATGGATTGTCTATCGAAGCGTTAGAGCTATGATCGTGTCTATCAATGTGATTAGTTGCTTTTAATGTGTATTGACGTGATAGTAGCTCGTCCATCATAGAACAACGAATCGGAGCTTACAGTTTAGTCATCCTTATAAAACAAACGCGGTTCGAGAAACTAAACGAAGTGACATTTCATCTGAATTGAAAGAGAAAAACAACCTATATCCATTCAAAAGGAAGAGAGCCTATCTCTCACGGCAATTGGAAGACTTGATAGGAGCAATCATGTTGGTGAAATGCCAGAACAGAGCATACATTGATATGAACTTGGGTACCAATTGGTCTACCATACTATGTATGACATGTAACTAGAGAAGGAGATTAAGAAGCAGCTTCCATGTTCTGTTCTGTCATCTGAGGAAGAGCCTGGTGAAGAAGTTGCCTGATGACTTGGAGTTCTCTAGGCAAGCAACATGCGCGTATCTCCCAAGCTTGTCCACCTGCCTTGCCTCACCCTTGGTGTCCTTCTTGCATATCCTGCATGTCTTGTCCACCCATCCTTCTTCCACATATTGCCCATCCACTAATCCCCACAATTGCAAAAGAAAACAGGTTTTTAGATTCAGGAAACGATGCTCTACTGGCCCGGAAAAAAACACAAAAAACTGATGCGAGTCTCGAAGAGAGGAGTCGAATGTTCACCTTCAACGTACGATTTGAAGAAGTCCTTGTATGTCCCTCCAATCTTCCTTCTGAGAGCCCCATACTGCACAGATTCATCCATTGCCCATTACCGATAACAGCATATACTTCTCAAGGCAGAACATTAGTGAGAGCACAGTGGAAGCAACACTACGTATTTTCTGAACTAATAAAGATTGAATATATACACATATCCATGCACATGTTTGTATACGTTGAAGACAAAAATGAAAGATTTGAACTTGGAGAGTCAAATCGGACCTGCTCCCTGGACATCCTGCCACCGGACCGAGTGGACTCTCTGGCATCTTCGAGGAGCTCAGCATCTTCCGCAGACCTCGCTTGAGCAAAGTCAAGAGCGTCGGTCACACTCCCGAACAGAGACTGCTTGCTCTGCTTCTTCTTCTCGCCCTCTTCCTTCTTCCCCTTCTCCGATTGAGCCAAAACCCTGAACTTATAATTGCTAACCCTCACACCTCCTGCAACACGTGGAAGATAGCTCACAGTAGTGTGTGAAGATGGCAATGGAAGAGCTCTCAGTCCCATGTTTCTTTCCCCCTGTTTCTCTCGGGTGCCCTGAATAGCTACGTCTCTCTACTTTTGCTCTGCTTCGGCCTTTTATATGTTGCTCGCTATGAGTTTGTGTATGTACTGTGCCGGTTTGAGTGGGAGAATCACTGGACAAGAGAACAGGGGATTTCCATTCCATGGTTCCTGACGAACTACGTGGCTCTCCGTCATACTTTGAAAAAGCCAAAAAATTGAAGTTAGAAAAAGCCGAGGATTTTGCCCTTTTTTTGGGAGCCTCAAAGTCTAGCGCGTCAGCAATATCTTTGGACCAGAAACGGATGGCCCGTAATTGCTTGAGAAAATCACACGAGCCATATTTTCAGGGATTTCTATTGAAATTTGTTTAAATCTATACAAATTTATTTGACCTTGCATGACCAGATAATGGAATTTAATGTCATGTGCTAATGTTAAATAGAAAATGTCATGCACATCCTAAAACAGGTCAATGTCCAAATTGTTCGACCCTAAATCATAAGAAATGTCGTGTGATTCTACGGACGTTCGAACCTAATGAAATCGATTAGATCTAATATCAGAGAGAGATGGAGGGGCTTCCCAATTCATACTGACAATTACTGAACAATTTTTCTCTCTTAATATTCCATCTGAACCTTCTGTCAATGGAAGTAACTACAATTCTGCAGAGTTAATCAGTACGCTCACCCTGTCTTCCTCTGTAGTAAAATGAGGAGACAAAAACTATACCATACCAACTTGAGAGGTTTTTATACTACATAAACCATGCCAACCTCCAGAAGTGACGCTGGAGGCACTCTAAGCACCACGTCCGTGCCTCTACAGTTGCTCCTGAGGAAGTTGTACCCGATGTTGATGGCCAGCCTCTTCAGGATCGATGATCCTTGCTTCGCCCGGACATGGGAGTGCCCGAGTATGAACACCGTCCCTGCCTGTTGAGCCTCTGCCAAGTCCCCTAGCTCTCCCCGCATGGGCGAATCATGTCCCATATTGGGTCGAGCATCGTTTTCTGATGCATTGCAGTTGTCGACTGCAAACCTCACTCTTCTTTGTCTGACATTGATAGGCTCCATTTCGACTTCGTCAGGCACTCCACCGTTCCCCGTGCTCGGAAACTCAACAGACACGCTTGCCGGTTCCAAGATCCCATCGAGCTCGTAAAGTGGCGTGCTGGAGAGCGCTGCTGCCATTCCGATCACTGTCAATCTGCACTCACTCGATGAAGCATTCGAGTGAAGCCCGTCATCCTCACCGCACGAATTAGTACCCTCGTGAGCGAGATTCCAATCATAGCGGATGAAATCCGCCAGCCGGTCAACGAGCTCGGACTCGAAGGAGTCCACGTCCTGGTGGACATCGCGATATCCATACCGGACGATGCACCTGTAAGACCGATGAGCTGCGGGGCCCACACGGCCAACTAGATAGCGCTCAGCTGGCGGCACATGTGGGACAGGGACTGATTTTACACAGACGAATACAAGGATGCGGTGGAATGCAGGGAGATTGGTGACAAATCGGGAGAAGTTAGCCGGGATTCCTGAAGTGAGATCAGTGAAGACAACGCCGATGCCCGGGACTCGAGCAATTCCCAAGCTCGGACCCAAGGCCAAGAGCCATTCCAAAGAGACTTTGTTGTGGAGATCATATTCATATTTCTTGACAGTGGCATAATGCCAGACTAACATGATGGTCATCAAGAAAAGGGCTAGAAGAATGGGAAGCCAAGCGCCTTCGGTGAACTTGGTGAGTGATGCTGAGAAGTAGAGCAATTCAATGGAGCCGAAAAACAGTAGGAAGGACAAAGCAACAATCGGAGGTTTGTGCCAGCATAGGATGATGACCAAGGAAGTGAGGCATGTGGTCACTAGCATCACTGCCATTACTGCCAGGCCTGCAAAAGGTGGAAACAAGTATGATATCAGAAACTCAATCAAAAGATAAGCATCAATTCAGACAGTGAGACAATTGGAAGTAACAGATGAGTTGTCCTATATGGATCTTAGTCTTACAGACATACTGAAGGCAGAGTTTACCTGAGGCATTTCCCATGTGTTTTATATCTCTAAAGCCGATAGTCACAGCGATGCAGAGAATCATGAGCATCCAGTTGATCTCTGGAATGTAGATCTGCCCGTGAATCTTATCTGATGTATGTACCACCTTAACTCTCGGGAAGCAACTGAGTGATTGACTCTGGTTTATGATGGAGAATGTTCCGCTGATGATGGCTTGGCTTCCAACAACAGAAGCAAGAATAGCAACTATAAGCACTGGCCATCTGACACTTTCTGCACCCGAATAATTTAGTCAGCTATGGCTATTGCAATTAGTCATTCATAGGTCCTACACGTGGAACGAATTGCCGATCTAGATTTGTCAAGGGTTAAGGAAACTTTACCTGGAACTGCAATATAGAAGCTAATTTGGTCGCTGTTATGGTAATTCTTTGACAGGTAAGCAGCTTGACCCATATAGGCCAATATGAGAGCTGGATAAACTAGAAATGTGAAAGCCATCTGCAAATGACATACAAAATGCTTACCATTAACCAAGAGTGCTTTTCAATGCAAAGGTTAATAGCTCTAGCACCCTATTTCACGCAAAGTTCTGAGGCAAAGTAAGACCTGAATTGCTGTATAGGAGAAGTGTCCAAGATCAGCGAACATTGCCTCTGAACCTGCGGAAAGGATAAATGATTAATTAGATTCAGTTTTTATTAAAGTATGGAATTTCCCTAAACCCTCACTAGTCGACCAAGTCTCTTGACAAATGACGGGCCTTTGTCTTTATTCATGACCAGTAAAAAGATACAATCAGAAAAATAAGGACTAAATAGAAACAGACTGCATCTTGATTAAAAACTCCCCGCCAAAACTGCTATTGAAAAATTTGAGAATGACCATTGCAACAAGCCTCTAGATCTTACCAGTTATGCATAATAAGATGCCTCCCAAAGACATCCATCCACCCATTCTCGTCTTCCTCAAGAAACTGAACATGTAATAAGGTGAAAGTGCCTTGTAGACATGTGGGTTCCAATGAAAAATGTTATACAAGCCGAGGGCACTGATGCATAGTAGCCAAATCAAAACAATTGGCGCAAAGAAGAATCCGATCCGATGCGTGCCATAATGTTGCAGGGCAAATAGGCACAGAAGTATGACACAAGTGATCGGGATCACTGCATCTGCAAAAAGGAGAATTTCATTATATGCGATGCGAGTAAAATTGTAATATTTTCTTTATGGCTACTTCAAAGTAGCCTTATGAGAATGCCAAATTCCTACTCCTTCTACCTTGTAACTGTTCAAAATGAGGTAGAACAAAATGGAGCTCGAAATATTTTTGTCTGCATATATTACACTAGAAGTTCCAGTTCAATCGACATGGTGCATCAAAGAGGCAGAGGTTGAGATATATGATCTTACTGCTAAGACTTTGGACGAAAACTTACATTCGTGATGTGCCTTAGACATGGAAAACTCAAGGCCAGAAACGGCAGAGAAAACTACATTAAACCACAATAAAGCAATTAGTCAAAGACCAGAGAGATTGAAGCTTCCAATAAGAATCTGCATTCTTCCATATACTCAACAATTTTCAATTGGGGAATGAAAAAATATACCAGAAATTGCAGGAGTGAGCACTCCATCTCCAATTACCATGCAAGTTCCCAAAAGGACCAGTATCAACAAAGCAGTGTGTAAGGCCTTGTGCTTCTCAAGCAACGATTTCATCTTCAAGCTGTTTCTGTTCCCGGGATGGTGCTCCAATTTATAGGTAGAGACCGCTTCATCAGCAGCCTGCCGGTTCGGTAGAAGGCTCACTCTCACATGCCGGCATATCAATGAATAGAGGGCAAATGTTCCACCTTCAACACCATGAGCCAAAAGTTTATTCGGTGACGGAAAAAAGCGAATATGAACAAGCATCACTTAGCTGTTTCGGCGCTTACCCTCCCCATTATCGTCCGCCCGAAGAACAATAAAGACATACTTGAAAAGGGGAAGCAAAGTGAGGGTCCAGAAAACGAAAGAGAGAACTCCAAATATCTCTTCATTGGTATCTGAATGTTGAATATCTTCAGCAAATGTGCTTTTATAGACATAAAGAGGAGATATGCTCAAGTCTCCATACACCACACCGAGGCTTTGATAAGCTAGAATCCAAATTGTATTCCAAGACTCTTTCTGAAAAGCCATTAGCAGGCAACCCGAAAACAAATCAGCATCTCTCTAGAAGAATAGTAATCTGTGTAACTCCACAAGCTGAAATAGGCTTGAAATTGCACAAGAATTTGAAGTAAATATTCGTGTAAATTTGAGACGAGAGAAATGCACTAACCTTTGAAGAGTCCCAGCACTTGCCACAATCAAGATCCATAACTCTCAAATGCCCCCACCTTCCTTATGACTTTCTGCTGGTGAAGAAATCAAGCTGCCAAATCTGCCTTTAAATAAGCAGAATTTCTCAGCAAGCAAGGCTGGAACTTTGCAACTCAAGAGATAAATGAAGCATCAGACCAAAAAGTTCATGAGGACACACTTATGCTCACATTCACCACAAAAGAAAGAAACAGATGAAGGCAAAGTAAAAGCAGGGCACATTCACTCTGTCAGAGTGACATCCCTATAAATTATTTCAGCAAGCAAGCCATGGTTTCTTACCTCCGGAGCCCAGAAGAAGAACGAAATCAAAAGCAGAGCAACCCGACGATTTTGGCTGGAGCGCTTGAGAAACCGCGGCTTAAAATCTCTCGACTGAAGTCTCCATAAATGTAAGAGGGCCCTCTTTTAACTGCTATGAAGGACTTCATAATGACAATATTCGCTACATGGCTTTTCATTTTCTGTGTTTTTTTTATATGGCACCCTTTTCTTGCAAAAGAGTAGAACCCGTTTCTCACCGTTCGGTTGCTGTCTCATTGAGCTAGAACGCCAACCCAAAATCACAGAGCCATCAAGAAAACAACCCAAAGGGGACAACGGACGAGGATATGGAAATTACAGCACAGAAGACTGGATTTTGACAGTGTCTTAAGTTCTCTTGTTTCTTCAATCCTCAGAACGTTGGAAGTGATGGCAATGAAAATCGAAAGGGCACAATCATGTGATTCGACGAAGCAGTTACATTAGAAAGAAGAAAGTAACTGCCCAACTAGTGAGTGCCCACGAAAAGTAAGCTGGTTTTGAGGGACATCCCACCCACTTTCTCCTTTCCCTCACTCCATAAAAAAAGATAAAACGATTGTTAAAGCTTGCGTTTTCTTGTCATGCTCGAAATCAAATGTCCATCTTCTCATGCAAAGAAAGCCACGGTCACCTAAAATCCCACCAACCCCTCCTTGGAATCCTCTTGTTTGCAGCCGGAGCTGGAACTTAACTAATCTGAGGGAGAGCAAAAAAAAGAAAAGAGAAAAATTTAACACTATGGGTCATGGTTTCGTTGTTACTCATCACCTACTTAGCATTCATGTAGGTTAACAAAATGCCAAAGAAACATTTAACTTTCTTACCAAGAATGACGAAAATGAAAGAAAGCAATAGTTTATGTCCATTGGTTCGAGAACATACCAAATCAAAACTATCGAGAAAACTATAATGTACCGACCAGTCAATCTAGATAAGTATCATATACTTACTAAAAATTAATTCCGAAGGTAGCATCGGACCTTTTCAAATTGGAAAGTACATGAAGCGTTCCTTTAGAACGGTTTGTGCAGATTATGAAATGAGAAAAGTGAACTCCCAAGATTGTATCTTGCCAAGAAGTGTGATCCACCTTAAAAGCGAAAATGGATATGGTACAGCGGATCTGCACGCAAAAGAAAAGAGCGTTGAAATGCGCGGGCAGAAACATGTGATCCTCACACAGCAGTTTCATATGGGAATGAGGCCTGAACATGCTGATTCTTTTAAAATAATATTATTCCCCTTCAAAAGGGCACTTAGGCACACCATCCTTTTCCCTAGCCCCTATTGCTCTCATCGCCCTTTTTGCCCATTTTTCCAAGACCCGTGGTGCCTAATTCCTAATGAACACCCTCGTGGCCCACTCTTGTCCTTTTACCGAGATTCAGCCAGACACCTTTTTCCCTCATTGCATCATGGTCCATCACATTGGGTTGAGCTCAAGGCCAGAGGGGATATCTACAATGTGGGTGAGCATTAAGCAAAGGGGTCCCTTCCACTTCCGTCCATCTTTCCAGAAATCATTTCTTGGACGTGGTGCGTTCGCAGCCAGTGATGGGCATTTCATTGAAATATCAGGACAGAGGGACGCAATATCGTGGAAGGAGGTTATTCAATGGTACGAGTCGATATTTTTCAAATGCGAAATCGCGGGTCTGAACGACGGTAGTGCACGCATCTCGCCCAAGTGAATGTGTCACAGACCTTAAGCACTCGCAAGTTATTCCGAGTGGCAAATCTCTCCAACACTCTAAAACGGATGTGAAATCTAGCGATGACAGTTTAAAGAAACACCCAAGATCAAGTACCAGCGAGAAGACAAACGTTTCCTGGGATGCTGATCTGGTTCATTGGAGGTGGAGGGAAACAAAGAAAAGCATGAGAAAGCAAAAGGAGACAAGGGAAGGACTGTTTAGACTAGGACTGTAGTTTTGGAGAGTGGTTCGAGAGAGAGCTCAAGACAATGGCCTGGCGGTGATTTTGGCCCCACAACTTTCGAGGTTAAATTAGTCCACATTGTACTGTTAAGAAAGCGTTAGCAGCCACCGACAATGGCGGATGTTTGTCCCACGTCCTGGTCCTGAGTTCAGACAGTGAGAGAGATTAAAATATCTTGAGGGGGAAGAAGATGGTGAAGCTGATTCCTCGGAGTTGGAGGAGGGTTTTCAAGAAAACCATTGCATTATCATATAAAAACCTACGTACCAGAGAATCTGGGAGAGAATGAAACATGAAACGGAATCAATGAACCTGAGAGAACTCGTTCTTCTCAAATTAAAATAGAATAAAATATAAAGATAGGAAGAAGAGATCCTGACAAATTAAGGCATGTTCTTAATTTTTTTCGATTAGGACGGCAGTAGCACTTAGAAGTGAAAGTGAGAGTGCAATCTTGCCCCTGAAATCGGACACTGACATGCAGGGCGCGAGCCTATCATAGCATGCCACACGGCGTACATTAGGTAAAATCAACCACAAGTATGCGGGATTTCAGACTATGTGTATGTACTTATCAGGGTATAACGTGTTATGCGCATTCATATGATTTCATCATGATTCCCACGTTGCATTGCCTAGGATTTCATCCGGTTCATCGATATATTTATATTAATGCCATTAAAAAGAATCATATATTTGTAATTATGATATGGGGTTCACTTAAGTCTTGTTTAGTTAGATAAGAAAATTGTCCAAAAAGTTTTAATTTCATCGCACTTTTGTTAGTCTTAAACCTTTTAATTGTATTAAAATTGAATCATAAACATTTTTACGTTTTGCTAATTGAGACCATCCAGCTAATTTTGGCCTCCAATTGCTGATGTTGATGCTGGCTGTCCTAGTGACATGGTTGGCGCTAATTTAGACAATTTTTAATAATATTTTTAATATTTTTTTCTAATTTTTTGTTAAATTTTTTAAATATTAAAATATTATTAAAAAATATCCACATTAATGCCTGCAAAGTCACATAGGAAGGCTGGCATTCACGTTAGCGATTTCCGGTCAAAATTGATCCGATGGACTCAATTGAAAAAACGTAAAAATATTTAGAACTCAATTGGCACAACTAACAAGTTTAAAATTGAATTGACAAAAATATAATAAATTTAGGACTTTGTGGACAATTTTCCTATGGACCATGTCTGAAATGAAATGACTAATTCTTTTGTTGACTTGAATGTTCCTTCTTTGAAACGGGGCATCCTAGCTAGCCAAGAGAACAACCCTTCTAAATATGACAAATAATATTTGAATCTGAATTTGAGCCGTCGAGCTTTCAGATACAACAACAATCGAAATTGTGTCGTATTAGTGTTTTTATGTCCATAAATATGCAAGAATGTATATGTGGAATCGTAAGTCTCATTTCCTTATATGTTTGCCGAACTAACTGTTCGAGCCGATTATCTCACTTTATTCATATGCATCTTTTTTTTCCTTTTCTTGTAACTCCTACGGTGCAAATCGATTAGCCTACTAATTAATTCCTAAACAAACTTCCCATCGGCCATCAGCAACATGAGGTGTGACATCTATAAATAGACTTGCTCTTCAATTTGTTTGCAACTTAGGGTGCATTTGTTTCACAAAAAATTAGGGGTGAGCAAGATAGACCATCCAAACCGGGATCAGACCAGACCAGACTGATCGATTTAGTTCGGTTCTCGAGAATATCGGTCTAGTTCCCGATCCATAAAAGTGGAACCGGTTTCCCGGCGGTCCGGTTCCCGATTCTAAGGTGGGAACCGGACCGGACCGAACTAGATCGATAAATATATATTTTTCTAATTTTTTCATATATATAATATTTAATATATATACTAAAAATATTTAATATTGATCCCATTGGAACCGATTGTTCAATTTTTTCATATATTATATATATTTTTCCAATTTTTTTCATGGCCTTATGGGATTAAATCGAAACTACAAAAGAAAGAACGGAACAATTGGTTCCGGTTCACAAATAATATCTAATAATGGTCTCATTGGAACCGGTCCATGATCCCAAGACTAGCCAGTCCAGTCCCCAATCCTAAAAACTCGGAACCGGTCCTCTCGATCCGATTCCTAGTCCTTGGGTTCGACCGGACCGGACCGAGAACCGCTCACTCCTACAAAAAAACGTAACATATTTGGAAAATGTTTTCCACGAAATCATTTTTCAGGAAAACGGTTAGTTTTCTTTTGTTTGGTAGTATATGATCGAAAACGTTTTTTGGGATTTGAATATTATTTGGAAAATAATTTTAATCTCATGACTTTATTTCGGACCAAAAAAAATCGAATTTTTTATTTTTTATTTTAAAAAATTCGAATTTTCTATTATTTTTTATTTTTCTTTTCTTTTTTTAAAAAATCGAATTTTTGATTCTTTTTCTTTTTCTTTTTCTTTTTTGTTAAATTAGAATTTTTCTTTTTTCTTTTTTCTTCTTTCTTTTCTTTCATTTTTTTTCCTCTTCCTCCGCCGCAATCGGCCGACGACAGCCATAGGCGAGCTCGAGCTCACCGGCCTCGGCCTCGCCCGACCTCGGGCTCACCTAGATCTAGAGAGCCGCAAGCTCGACTCGCCTGGATCTGGTGAGCCGCGAGCTCGCCGGCCTCGACCAAGCTTGGGCTGACGAGCTCGCAGCTCGCCGGCCTCAACCGAGGTCGGGCTTGCTTGGATCTGGCGAGCCGCGTGTTCACCGTCCTCCGCTAAGCCCAAGCTAAGCTCTCCTAGATCTGGCAAGCCCTAGCTCGCAACTTGCCGGCCTCAACCAAGCTCAGGCTCGCCTGGATTAATCTAGCCTACGAGGTTGGCCCGCGCCTGTGGTGGGTAGCCGACTGTCGTCGAGGCCAGCGATCGACGAAGGGAGGAAGAAGGAAAAAGAAAAAAGAAAAAAGAAAAAGAAAAAAAAAAAGAAAAGAAAGAAAAATAAAGGAAAAAAAAGAAAAATAAAATATTTACAAATTTAAGATAATCAATTTCGGAAAGTGGTTTCACCTTCTTAATTAGGGAATTCACTTTCTAAATTTATACATAAATATTTTCCTTGATTGGAAAGTGTTTTCTATTGACCAAATCATTTTCGATCAACCAAACGGATGAAAGTCCGAAAAACAATTTCTCAGAAAATACTTTCACCAAACAAATTCACCCTTAGATAAGATTATTGCATGGTTTGGCTACTCACTAGGGAGTAGGGACTCCAAAAACTAATGAGACGTCCTTCTCGCTTCAATAAAGCTTTAGACTCAATGAACGAATTTGGACCCGTTACACGATTCGAGAAGGTGCTCCATCAAGGCCCCAGCTCATTTACCCTGTTCAATTAAGAAACCTTCGTGTAGCTAGTGATCTATGTAGATACCTCATCTTATGGTGAAAAGTTGGCCGTCGAACTAATTTGGCGGGCCGTCTCATGATATGTTTACGCGAGCATGTTAGTATGTCCGGCACGTGCGTGCGCTTCATGCCCCTATCGATCGTAATTAGAGGCTTCTTCTAATTTTCACGAAGGTTGACATCGCATAATTAACTAAAGATGACGAGAAGCAACATGTCCATCGAGTTTTATGATGTGTATTGACTAGGGATGTACCGATCGATCACTAGGGTTTTGACACAACCTCGTAATTATCCCAGCTTCGTAATTATCCCAGCTTGTTCCTTTTGAGAAATCCTACTACTCGAAAGCCACCTATCCAGTCCTCGTTTAATCCATGTTCGCGATGCATCGACAGGCCAATCGATGTGAATAAAAGCAATTAATTTTGATGACGGTGGTGAGTATCGTCTATTCGATACGTTTAGCTGGGTTAGCAATCATAATCATGCACATACTTAGTGTAGTAGATCTTCACGAAATTAAAATAAGGGTCGTGGGATTCTAATTGACTTTTGATTTTACTAAGCGGTGAATGGATGGATTAAATTGCTTATTAAATTCAAATGGACAGGATTGGTTCCACGACAATAATGATACAAAAAGGTCAAGGGTTGTCACATCCGTCTCAGCTTGTAAGGCTTTTGCATGAGAGCACTTCCATTCTTATCCAATGAGCTTACCATAAGGCTGGTTATCGGGCATTCATGTACAGTACATACTGTTTGAATAACGCTGGTGGAAATGCTCTTCTCTCGATCATCCATTATGTAAGAGATTGAAGCCCATAATTCAGTAGCCAAAAGTTTATGAACGACGCTTGTTCCATATACAAACGCTATATCGGATCGAATATGGACTTTGGACAATGGTAATCATGGTGTGTGATCATGGTAATAATTACCCTTATGACTGTGCTCGATTACTGTGATTGTGATTATAATCTTGCTAGAGGTGTAAATCGTGCATTAGGTTGTAATCTCACCGACAACCGAGGGACTAATTCGGTGCGAGCATGCACTAATCAACATCGGCCGATAGAGCTGGAGAAACTGGGGCTTCTGTTATAAGGAAAAGGCAAGAATTGGATTTTGATGTT
The DNA here is from genome assembly GCA_024733475.1 of Syzygium grande. Lineage (NCBI taxonomy): Eukaryota > Viridiplantae > Streptophyta > Magnoliopsida > Myrtales > Myrtaceae > Syzygium > Syzygium grande. The sequence goes on from JAMXDD010000011.1 coordinate 11,711,066, forward strand.
AACCGATTCCTTTACATTGAAGTCATCTTCAGCTGCTGGCAACAGTACGTGCGCATAGGGAACTTCTCTATCAATTGATGGATCAGAGACATCGAAAGGAGCCGAGGCTAATTCTTTTGTTGAGCTATTTAAGACTTTAACACCTCGTCTTTGTGAGAGATGGACCCACTTCAGTGTCAACCCAGATTATGAATGATTCATTGGTTTCTTGCGAAGCAATCAGAGAGATGATAGTATCAGTGAATTGTCTTCCCAGAAACAGAGGAAGAAAATAGCACGAAGATTTACTTTATATATGTATTGCTGAAATATATCATACATGCAACATTATCCGGTCGTCCTTACAAAAGATTGCTATTCACCATGCGCCAAAAACTCTTAACAAAATTATCTGTACATAGTGTACACACTGATGAGAACACATGATAGAAGAGCGTATATCAAAACCATTATTACAGGAAGTGTATTGGTACATTATAGAAGTATGTATAGATGCATATGGTCTTCCAAAGTTGATGATCAACAGAGAGAAATTAAGCCTCCGGGCGACGTATAAACACATTCATATATCAAAGGAGATTTGATAAACACCTGCAAGAAGAATTCTGATCTGAGCTGATCTTGAACAAATATGTATACTCACTCTCTTGAATAATTTCATCAATCAGCTAGTGGCCCATACCAGGGCTTGGAACGTCACCATGCTTTCGATAGAAATCATAGTCTGAATATCCACCATCACCATCCTCATCTTCCGAATAATTCTCCAAATTCAGCTTTTTGTTGTTCTTGGGTCTTCCATTTTCTGCCACTTCACGCATATAGCATGAAGAACCACAAACTCCATTGCTGAATCTGGTAGCTTCTGATGCCCTTTCTTGAGATGAAAACATAACCCAGAAAAGTATCAGCAGAAATACTGGGAGACTTGCCTTCTTCTTGTTCTTGATCATCATCACTAACTTCTTTGGTCGTCTTTTGTAAATTTTCTCTCTTTTGCTTTCCGGGAGAACAACTTTTGAAAGGAGCTGAGAGAGAGAGAGAGAGAGAGAGAGAGAGAGAGATCAGTGCATTCACTGAACAAAACCATTTACTTATATTACTGGTTGGTGTCATCATATTCATGTCAATAATAAATTAATGTATATATTGTGAATCAATGAAAAAGCTAGAACCCGACATGCATTCGATAAAAGCAGGAACAATAAAGGACCCAGGTCCTTTTTCTTTGGTGGGACTGATGACTTAGTGAGGTGTTATCAAGGAGATCAAATGCATGATTCTTGTTGCTTTGCTGTCTCGATCCTTGACCAATTTGCTTCTGCGTACCCACTGCCTTTTATAGGGGCATGGCCTTCTTGTGTGCATGCTCTCTCTCGGTCTCGCTCTCTCTCTTCGCAATTAAGAATTCATAAGGTTTTTTGAAGTTACTCGATGGAAAATTGGAATGCAGTCTACCATAGTTGTACGTGCTCTATTACAGAGACGTTAGGTTTGAAAAGTGATACATGTCGAGCTCCATGGTAAGCGAAATTGTGTGAGTCATTCGAAATTAAAATCGGTTTAAATGAATTTTCTAGCGCAAACATGGAGAAAAGCGGAATCTATACGGTGAAAACAAGTTAGAAAATCGTCATTTCATATGCGAGACAATATGCCTATGTCCACTTAACCCCCTTTACATAACGTGAAAACCGATACAATTTTAGTATCTAACAAGCTGAACGCTCATTGGTTTTCTGGAACTGTGATGGAGGACAATATGACTATGATATGCTGTCGAACAATGTTGCATTTCATCAAGGTTTAGGCACATTACATTCATCATCGTATGCATTAATCTCAGGCGATACCTTGTCTGTGGCATGAAGAAATATGATCATTGGGAGATAGGCATTAGGTTTTTGTTTCAAGGGCCTATATGGCTTTGAAAAAACTGTATTTACAAAGAAATATTTCAGGTTATTAGAATATATTATTTTGGGTTTTGATAGAAAGAAAGAGAGGTTATTTTGATAATCAAAGAACTTACCGTGGAATTTTCCTGTGGAAAATTAAATCAAATGGTGATTTCGTCGGTGCGCTCATTATTACAAGCACTCAATGAGGTGCGGCATGTGGGGTTGTTACTGCCCGACGTGGGACGCTGCAAAGATGAGAACCGCATTATGTTATCCTTTCGTCATCATTCAATACAAACTCAAGATTTTCTTGAACTAGTTTACATTAACACTATAATTGTTTGTCTATAGTTGGATGAAGTAATTGGGATGGGCATAACTTCTTCTTTAGTTGATGTGGAACCTCATTGTTGAAATCTCATCAACTACGTGCAAACTGCTTTGGATTGGAGCTAACTACATAAACAAAAATCTGAACTTAATCGATTCATAATGCTTACAGGGTGTTCCGTGAGTCTCCAAGTAGCAGACACTCCACAACTGGGCCTCTGTATTATTATAAAGAAAAAAAGTAGGCCAGACATCCAAATTTCAGCGACTTATAATCATTATATACTCGTAAATCTTGTGGTTGAATGCTAAATGAAGGAGCAAATTATAGCTGCTCTGCTATTCCATCTGCACAGATTCGGGCGAATGAGCAATCAGTGACGTTTACAATCTCCAGTAGCTTTTCTATAGCACTTGCTTGGCTTAAACTCTGTTGTTATCTGTATTGAAAGGGGCGAAATAGCAAATCAGTGAGGTTTGGGTTCTCCGTAGCTATTGTTTACAGATATTGCGTGACTACTCAGATGGGTTCACTAGTAATTCCGATGGGTACCCGGAGATGAGTATATACCATCTATTTAGCTGAACTAAGTGCCTTTGTGAAGTAGTTATGGAGGGCGAGAATGATTCCGAAAGGCGTATGGCTGCCCTGTGTAAGTGCCTAGGGAGGATGTGATCGGCGAGAAAAACCGCTGTTATGGATGGGATTGTTTTGAAGGAAAAATTGACTGAATGCCATCTTACTCTATTTGGTCACCTCCTTACTAATGCCAATGTTAATTTCCAAGCCTTCCTAAATACCATGAGGAAGGCATGGAAAGCAGAACATGGGAACCAAGCACTTAGTTGTTCGCATTCACCTTTGCATCAGGAGTTGAGAAAGATAGGATTTTAAATTCAGGTCCTTGGTCGTTTGCTAATCATCTCCTATTGCTCAAATCATGGGAACCAAGCACTTACGCCCACATATATATCTGTGATTCTTGTTGTTTTTTGGTGCACGCTGAGTGGATATCTGAAGAAGCTATCAACAGAATTACTCAACATGGGAGTGGTTTTAGAGGTGAAAATAGAAACAAAGGGCTTCGCATCCTATAAACTTGGGAAGGCGAGATTTGCATTAGAACTATCGTCTCTACTATTATCAAGAATGGTAACTACCTATGAAGGAAAGGAGATTTGGCTTGATTTCAGGTACAACGGACATCCTCATTTTTCTCTTAGTGTGGGGAATCGGATACTATTCTAAGGCCTGTGAGGAATTGCCGTACAATAAAGAATCTCTTGGTACAGATAATTAACTTCTATATGGTTCGTCGCTGAAGACTGAAGGAACGGCTTAAAGCCTGTTTTGGAAGGTTTTCTATGGGAATCTAAATGAGGAGGAAGTAGAGATGAAATGGTTACTGAAACTCTAGTACACTCAAGTCAAATAGTACTTTCGGATAGGGATATTAGCAACCCGCAATAGCATCCCGGCAATGTACTAGAGAAGAGAGCAAAGAGGAAGCTTACGGAAGATAGCATTCAAACTCTCTCTTGTAGTCTGAAGGCTGTGACATGAGCTGCCCTTATCTTGGCTCCTACACAGCTAGTAAAGCTCCCTTCATTACCTTTTGCAGAGCATGCCCTGCAGAAAAAACACAGAAAGTCGAAAGTGGCTGGTAACAAGAAAGGAAGAAGATATAGTCTTTATGAGCAGCAGATGTCTAGCTCCCATATGCTGGATGAAACTCAACTCCCAGATTCCACAATCCAAGTTTGAAACTGAAAAATAGGCTTTGGTGGCTAGCCCTAATAAGTCATCGAGCTACAAATGAAGTTTATAAGTTAGAACTGTCAAGGGTTGGATAATTCCCTGCTCCAGTCTCTCAAGGTCCTCGCGAACTAGGAAAAAGCCAATCTGGTATTTCTCATGGAGACCAAGAATAAGGAACAGCATGTATTTCGCTTAAAGCCTCATATGTAGTTTTAGAACCATTTTGTTGTTAACCCAATTGGCATTGTGAAGGGTTTGGCAATACTGTGGAACGATCATATCTAGATAACAGTGGAGACAAGCTCGGAGCACATTATTGATGCAGTTTGTGAAATTCATGAGCGCAAGCAGAGGATGCGCTTTTCCTTCATTCATGTACCCAACGATTTTCAGGATAAACTTATTCTATGAGAGGAATTGCAAGAGATCAACTCTTTCAATTAGCTTCCACGGGTCTGTACTCAAAGGGTGACGCGTGTTCTTTGACATAAGACAATAATGGAACATAAAAAATAAAAACCAGAAGCTTCCTCCGGCCTGCAGCACATAGCAGAGTGCGGTGAGTCAAAAAAGGACTGAGCATAACACATTCGTTTGGAAGATGAAAAGGTCCTCTTTCACGTTTGTTAGCTCCTTCAACGAAACACATTTCTCTGTTTTAACAAAACTCGTTTCTTAGCCATAGGTGTTCTCACATAGCTTTCCAGGGAGGTGCGACTCTAGAGCTAATAATAAGGGAAAAACAAAATTTGAGATTTCAAGGTATTGCAATCTTCTCTCATGATTTTGCCTTCCTCTTTTCTCAAAATCTCCGTTTGGCCTAGAGGACGGTTTTCAGTGAATGTTGATAGAGAGAGATTGATTGTGACATTTTGGTTTAATTGTGGTGTGCGATACAAGGTAGATGTGAGCGAATGAATTGCGGCTCATATAGTAAAAGCTTTGCTGATAAAATTCGATGGAGGAGGAGTAGGGTTCTAGTAGGATGTGGTTTGAAAATAAAAAAATGGAAGCCATGGCATGATTTCTTAGCTTCTTATGATGTGGTTTGAAAATTTAATGGCGTGGAGTCTGGACAACGATTAAACTATAAAGTCATAACTAATTTTTCTCTTTCAACATTCACAGGTCCTCTACACCAAATGAAAATTTTGAGAAAAGGGGAAAGCAAAATCATTAGAAAAGATGGCAATACCTTGAAATCTCATATCTGTTGTCCCTTTGTTATTAGCTCTAGGGTCGCACTTCCTTAGAAAGTTATGTGAGAGCACCTGCAGCTATGAAACGAGCTTTGCTAAAGCAGAGACTAACAAGTTTCTTTGAATGAGCCAAAATGCTTGAAAGAGCACCTCCTCATCTTCCAGAGGTAAAATGGAAACGGGAAAGAGGAGAGAAAGAGCAGGTGAAGAAACCCTTGTGAAGAAAAGAGGAGCGAGAGTGGGGGAGAGAGAGAGCAAGTAAAAAAGCCTCTCAAAAGAGGGGAGAGAGTTTTAGGCGGGAGTTTAAATGTTGGCATTTATTATTGTTTTTCTGCTACTCGGCCCCTTTTCAACCCACAGCTATTTTTTTTATGTGCGCAAAGAAAGCTTTCGATTTTTATGTTATATTTTTCATCCATGTCCATGTCAAAGGACACGTGTCATCTTCTGAATGTAGCTGACTAGGCTCACACATGTCACGTGTCAACTTGTTATGCGTGTAAAGAAAGCTTCTGATTTTTTTTTTTCCATCCGTGTCCATGTCAAAGGACACGTGTCATTCTTTGAATGGAGCTGACTAGGCTCATACATGTCACATGGGCTAGTGACGTGGTAATTACAAAGCATCAAATATTTTATCGTATTGGAGATTTTAATAAGAGCTCTATCATAGGGAGAAAGTTGAGAAACGTCTAGCAAAGAACATAGAATGAAGGCGTTCCAAGGATTTCCTAGATAGTTGCATGCTCATGATTATAGAAAAATAACACAAATGGTTCACAAATTTTAACCTAATGTACAATGTTGTCATTGAACTTTTAAGTTGTTCAATGTGGTTCTTGAACTTAAACTTATTAGGCAATATTGTCCTTAAACTTTTAATTTGCAATTTCTGAACTTTTGATATGTGTTCAATTTAGTCTATAGACTAGATAATTCAATGACTATATTAAATCAAGAATATAATAATCTAGGGAATAAATTAAACATTTACAAAAAAATTTGGTACCACATTAAATAAGTCATAAGTGCAAAGTGCAAGGGCGACATTGCACATTACACTAAAGTTCATGGGTCGCATTGAATAAATAGGTATCTCATGAAAGAAGTTCATTTGCACTTTAAGCTGAAGCGACTGCTCTTTGAAACCCTAATCTATCTTCAACCACAATCTTTTCAATGAGGCCTCGGCCCGTGTAAGGCTTTTTTTTTCTTATCTCAATCTAGCGCAGTGCAACCATGAAGTGAATTAAGTGGCAAATTGGATCGCCGAAGCCCAAAATGAAATGTCCTATCTTCTAATAGGGACACTCATCCCCCTCAAGCCCCTTGGGCTTTTATTTGTTCTGAAGCTTCTATGATGTATGTTCAAACTTGAGGTTTATGAATGAAAGTCATCCTTCTGACCAAAAAGAAGCAAAAAATCACATATGCGTGCAAAGCAAGAAGCACAAAATTGGAAGTATGTGTGCTCCCACTTCTCATTGCTGCGCTAAATAGAGGTTTTGAAACATGAGTAGTGAGCAACAAAAGAATGTTAGAATTGCTACGTAGATTTGAACGGTCTAGACGAGACTCAAGCGGATTAATTAGTCCTAAGAAGAGAATCGCTCTTGTAGGGTGATTTCAAATATCGGTAGTCACGCAATCACTACGCCGGGCTCGCCGGAGGGTGAAGACCACCATGTGGTGGTTGCCAGCGACGTAGCCGCTATCGCCGTCGACCACGGCACGCGGAAGCTGCAAATAAAAAGTTCATGGGAGAAGGAAAGAGCACATTTTTTCGGTCAATAGAAAGACCACTTTAAAAAATGCAAAATAAAAAATTTACTTAATTGAAAGTCCATGTTAGTAATTTCTAGTGTCGTCCAAAGCACATAGATAAAATCCAATGTCGAAACGGTGCAAGGGCGAACGGGGTGGCTTTTAAAAAGTATATTGACCAATTTAAACAAAAAATAACAAGAAATTTTATTGAATTTCTATAAAAAAAAAAATAAAGGCACATCGATGATATTATGTTCCTAAATTATGGCAAAATTTTGTCCTTAATCTTCTCGAGTCTTGTCGAAACACGAGGATAGTCAGATAAGGATTCTCGAGATGAACATGGCTTTTGAAAAACAACATTATATTAAGGGTTAATACCACGAAAAACCCTAAATTGGTACACTTGTGACAGATTTACCTCAAACTATTTTTTTGACCATAAAAATCTCAAAACTGGTACATATGTGATAATTTTACCCCAAACTATTTTTTTGACCATCAAAAACCCAAAATTGGTACATCTATGATAATTTTACCCCAAACTAATTTTTTAATATTATTTTTTCGAATTTTTTTTAGTTTTTCTTATCTTTTCTTTTTCCTTTCCTTTTTTTTTTTTTTTTTCCTTCATCTTTAACCTCAAAAAAAAAAAAATTCAGGAAGTGTGAATTTAGTAAGGCATACTAAATTGAAATTAAATTTGTAAGTTTGTATCTATAATTTTTTTCTTTATAATTTGTTTACTATATCAATTAGAAATAGTACAAAAAAAATTCTTCTTGCATTTTATTATTATATAGATTTCAAGTGATCATATTGATTTATGAATCGCCATACACATATAATATCTCTCATCTTATATATAAAATATACTAATTTTGTAAATTAATTTGTTAAATTAAATTGGCAAGCAAGACGTATGAAATTGTTGATTGGTTGTACTCCAAGCTTAGGTAATAAGCTTGTGTTGGACCCCATCAGTTTGCCTATCCACTTGCACCCAAAAATAAGAAGGACACGACAACAATATAATACCTTTTTTCATGGAGACGTTTAAATATAGAAAAAAAATGGTTGGCGTGAAAATTTATGCATATAAAAGAAAGTCTTTCATTTAGCGTTTATGTTTTTTTTTAGGTTAAAATGTAGCATTTATGTTACGTGTCACTTTATTATGGTATTAATTACAATATAACAATTCATTATTGGTCCAATGAAGATGAAGGAAAAAAAAAAGAAAAGGAAAGGAAAAAGAAAAGAAAAGAAAAACTAAAAAAATAAAAATAAAAATATTAAAAAATTAGTTCGGGTAAAATTATCACAGGTATGTCGGTTTGGAGTTTTTGGTGGTCAAAAAATAGTTCGGGCTAAAATTGTCACAGATGTACCAGTTTGGAATTTTTTATGATAAAAAAAATAATTTAGGGTAAATTTATCACAAGTATACCAATTCAGGATTTTTCGTGGTATTAACCCTTATATTAATGGAAACTGATCCACAAAATATCTATAAAATAATGACAATAGAAAGAACATGTTGTTTTTGTTTGGGATAATGACACAAACATTCCCTGAACTTTGACTCAATATGCAATTTAATCTCTGAAATTTTAATTTATTTAATATAATTTCTAAACTTTAGCCTAATATTCAATATAGTCTTTGAACTTTTAATTTGTTCAATATATCCATGAACTTTTGGTACATGTTTAATTTAATCCCTGAACTATATGAAAATAAACAAAATATAGTGAATTAATAGAAGGACTATATTGAGCATTTTTATAAAGTTCAGTAACTAAATTAAATATGTATAAAAAATTTAGAAATTATATTAAATATATTAAAAATTTAGAAATTATATTGAATATTAAATTAAAGTTCGAAATTATATTAAATAAATTAAAATTTTATGAATTAAATTGTATATTGAATTAAAATTCAAGACTATACGTGTCATTTTCCCTTTTTGTTTTCTGGGGGGAACAAGAAACCAGCTTGTTTTGAAAGGAAGGTACAGACAGCACGTGTTTGCTTTTCGTCGATCTTCTTCAACATTCGCGACTCTGTGCAGTGCACAGCATCTTCTTGGCTTCTTCTTCTTCTTCAATCTCACAAGCCTCTGACGAGCCTGAAGATGGCGGAAAATCGCAATTTCCCAGCCCAAGTCCTTCTGTTTTCTGTACTGATTTCGGCTTTGACAGCAGCTTCCGCCAAAAGGGTGGTGCCTCTTTCGCCCAGAAACGAGAGACCCGGTTTTGGCAGTTCGTTCAGCCGCATTTTCGATGCTTCAAAATATGGCATTTTTCAGCTGGACAATGGCTTGGCTGAGACTCCGCAAATGGGGTCGGCTTCTCCTTCTTCAATGCTTTTTTTTTTAATTTTTTGATAATTTTCTGGCGTTAGATGGTTTGTTTGCCAGTGTTTCTCTTCTGTTCTTGAATTTGATTATGTGTAGTGAACCTCGAAATGTTGTTGATTGTAACTCGTGTGGCAGATCAAAACTCCTTTGCATGTCTTTGGTTGTGTTATTATTGGCAGTGGCATAGACAAGGTGAGATGTTTGGGAAAATAAGTTTTGATCAGCAAAAGAAGGGAGGGGATTGCATGGAGATTGCAGTGTACTTTGGATTTTGAAGTCGACATAAGATTTTTCATAGATTGGGTTTTTGTCTCTGTGTCTTGGGACTAATTATTATGGGTTATGTTGGTTCTTCTGCTTAGTTGACTCTGATTTTGATGACTGTTTCTATGAATTCTTTCATTTGTCAGAGATGACAATGAGGAAAATGGAATGCAATTATGTCAATCATGGACCGCTTTATGATATCTATGTGTAACTTTCATCTGATTTGAACAGATGGAATAGCTGGAACTTTTTTGCCTGCAATATCAATGAAACAGTTATTAAAGAAACAGGTACTTCTTCCATCTCTGTGGGAAATTCCAACCAGTTCCTGTGTTAGTTTTATCCTATTTCTGGAATCGATGAGTGATGCATGAATTTTCTTCTTGAAGTAGGTAGTGGATTAGCCGGATTATGTGAAATGACTATGCTATGCAGTGTCTGCCTAAATTGTGGACAGTCCTCAGCATAATTTATGCCTGGTATTTAGAAGTATGAGGATGCATTGTTGTCTCACTAATAGACACATCAAGTGTGTTGTGCACGTCACTAGTGTGTCCGGGAAAGGGGATATGACGAAGATCAAGTCTTATAAGAAAGTCTTTACTCAGTAATAAGATCTATCTCTTCAGTGAACACTTAACAATTAGATACTGATAGTTTGTTTACTATGGACAGCTGATGCACTCATTTCAACGGGGTTGGCTGCTGTAGGCTATGTATATGTTAATATAGGTACTATTCCTCTTTGTTTCCAGAATATGGCATCAAAGACGTCTTCTTTTGGATGATATGTAACTAGAGCATCTATTTTTCCTTTAGATGATTGCTGGTCTGCTACAACACGAAATTCGGAGGTAATTCTGTTTTATATTTTTACTGACAAAAATTTATCCTTCACAGTGTACTGCCAACCTCTGAAATCTACTAAAATCTTGTTTACGTGCTATGAATTTCTGCCAAAAAGTTGTAGCACGTCAAGATCGCATTTTCTTCCTTCTTTATGAGTCTTGAGATTGGTTTTACCTCCAAACTTCTACTTCGATAATTGGACAAATTGATTCATCTTACATTCAAGAGGGAGTCTTTTTATGAGGTGCACTACTAGCAATCATTAACTTTCAGGACCTAAAAAGATGGTGATCCTAATCTTGTGCTTCATGTACTCTTTTAAACGCTCTATTTTAACATTAGGATTTTTGTGCATCCGCTTTTGGTTAATGAGTATGCCAGAGTCTAAATGTATGAATATGTTCCGCCTAGCTTTTGCAATAGTTCTCTATAGCTTTGATCCTTCAAGTAAGATGGAGGAAGGGAAGGCAAATTTTCTGTCCATTCAAAAAATATACTTTCTCAAGAAATTTGATATTTTCATGCTAGCTGAAGTGGCTCATTGATTCACCTCAATAGAAATTCTCTTTGTTTATGTGTGTGTGTGTGTGTGTGTGTGTGTGTGTGTGTGTCCTTGGAGTCTGTTATAACCAGAATTGCATGAACCTCCTCATACATTTCGTTTGGTTTTGTAGGGTCAACTTGTCCCTGATCCAAAAACTTTCCCATCAGGAATTAAAGCGCTTGCTGATTATGTACATGACAAAGGCCTCAAGCTCGGTATTTATTCTGATGCTGGGTAGGATGAGGTTTAAAATAGCGGCATTATCTTCAGAGCATGAAGGCTTTTAGGTTGAGTGACTGCTCTTTGACATCTCTCTGTTTTTGCTAACTCATATAATTCTCTTGAAGGATTTTTACTTGTCAAGTTCGACCTGGATCATTGTACCATGAAAATGATGATGCAGAGCTCTTTGCTTCCTGGGTTAGTTTCTGTCATCTTAGTGCTGATTGGTTATAATGTTATTTAAAGTCAAACCCTTACTCTGTAATTCTCTGACATAAGCACCTTTGAAGTGATTCTTTTAAATTGAGTGTGACACTTACAGAAATACTTGCAAATGCTTTTATTTCCTCTTATAATGACGGCCTCTCATCTCCTGTTTACTTTGGAAATAAATTAGAAATTTGAGTGAACTGGCTCCAATTTTCTTTCTATGCGTGCTAATATTTCCACCTTCTGTTAGTTTTCTTTTTCTTATCAACAGTCCAATATAGATTATTCTTTCAAAATCGTTCTAGTTACTTCTATAGTCATAAACTTCTTTTCTTGCTTATGTTGTATTATCAGGGTGTGGATTATTTGAAGTATGACAACTGTTACAATCTAGGAATCAAACCAGAAGAAAGGTTTCTTCTTCTCTCTCTCTCTCTCTCTCTCTCTCTCTCTCTCTCTCTCTCTCTCTCTGAATCTAATATGTGAGTGCCTTGAAATTGACTTAAACTACTTTCAAGATATCCACCAATGCGTGATGCTCTAAATGCAACGGGAAGGACGATTTTCTACTCCCTCTGTGAATGGTAAAGCTTTAGTCTGGCTGTGCTAGTATCTGATGGTTTCTCTAGTTTGCAGAAATATTAATTTGTTCTTGGTTGGGCAGGGGTGTTGATGATCCTGCCTTATGGGCAGGACAAGTTGGGAATAGTTGGCGAACAACAGATGACATAAATGACTCTTGGGTAAGGTAGGCTCTTACTATATCATTTATGCAATGGTGATTTAGTCCTGTAAGTCTGGTTTTATGGCGAAAGGTAATAAAAGTGAGGACTATCTGTCGCAGCATGAGCTTATTAGGCAGATAATTCATGAGTGTTTCCTGTGTTGAGACCAAGGAGCTACATATTTTACCTCATAGGAGCAGATAATTTGACTTTCGAATGGCAAGTCAATCATAACATCACATAAATCGTTCTAGACAAAGTGAAAGCACTAGCAAATGCCCTGGGAGGTATGCATGATAAATTTGTGTGTCTTTAGTGATTTTGTGCATAATCGTATCCCTCTGGATAGTGTCTGGAAGTCAGGTGCTGTGTCATTTTTAATGCAGGCAGACATTTTCCTTAGAAGATTCTAGGGTACCTCTATGAACCAATCAAAACAGTGACGATGGCTTTGCATTTAGTGCAATAGAGCATCTAATGTGAAGTTTTTGATCTTATGTCTTGTACTGCCTGGAGCATCCTCTATCCAGATGCATTAATTTCACAAGTAAAAGAGTGAATCTTTTGTTTGCAGCATCAAAATCCACTATAATTCTGCTGCACAATATGTAGCTCATAACAGTTGCTGATTGAGTGTTTCTTTCTTCATTTTTCAGTATGACTACTATTGCAGATTTGAATGATAAGTGGGCGGCCTATGCAGGACCTGGAGGGTGGAATGGTAAAATTCAGCATTCCAGACATGCTTCGCATATACGCTTGATTATATGATGGAAGTGTGATCTTTATTTCTTAGCTTTTATTTTCTCAAGCAGATCCCGATATGCTCGAAGTTGGCAATGGAGGAATGACTTACCAGGAATACCGTGCTCATTTTAGCATCTGGGCTCTGATGAAGGTTTCCCCTACAATTTGTGATTTTCATATGGTCACTTCTGGGTTGTAGAGCAATTAAATAATTCATGGTGTCATTCTGCAAGTAAATTTACTTCTCTGCTTCACTACGAAGCAAGTTTATGGAGGATGTCCAGTCAGTTCCATACTCGAGCTCAAATCTTTAAGTTAAACCACCAAAACTTCATAAAGCCAATATATGTTGGCTCATTTATCTACATAAGTCTCACTTATCGCAAGGCATCAACATTAAAGAACTTCTGCTTAAGAATTACTACGAATCAGACCATGCATGCAATATCGTGGCAAAATTTTGTTTCAGAAAACACCAAATTTCTTATATGGATAATTTAATTCAGCAGCTTTTTTATTGTGCAGGCCCCTCTTTTAATTGGTTGTGACGTGAGAAACATGACTGCAGAAACAATGGAGCTTTTAAGCAATACAGAAGTCATTGCTGTAAACCAAGGTAAAGCTTGAGATTGACCCCACTTATCTTATGCTCATCACATGATCAAGGACAAGGTGTCTGTAAATGATAATATAATCTGTACCGTATCTCTGGTCCAATTACATAATTTACTTTCAATCCTCTATGTGTTTTGTACTAGTAGAATAACAATCTTTTCTTGTCACAGATTCACTTGGTGTCCAGGGAAGGAAGGTCCACTCTTCAGGAACTGATGGTTGCAAGCAGGTGATCCCACACTTCATCTTATAGCAAAATCGCTATAGTCTAGACATGCATTTGAGAGTGCTAATGTGGGGTAACCAGACACGAGCATATCCAAATGTCAGGTTCCCCCTGAAAAACCATGAAACCATTGAGTTCAATCACTTCAAGGCAGGGTCACGGAGGTTACCCTTAACACAGCCACTTTAACTGGGCATTGGGATCTAATCATGTCTGCATCGTATGTTTCTTTGGAAATAAATGCCAGCATGGACTTTATGTTCAATCAGAGTGCCCTGGAAGTGGGGATTTGTTAGTTAAAGAGAGCCTCTCTTGATAAAATTTTGAATGCAATTTCATGTGGCATCTTTCTATCCACAAGATAATTATTGGCGAAACTGGACATCAGGTTTGGGCGGGACCATTGTCGGGACACAATTTGGTTGTTGCTCTGTGGAACCGATGCTCAAAAGCTGCCACCATCACTGCTAATTGGGAAGCAATTGGGCTTGAATCTAGCACTAGCGTCTCTATTCGAGATTTGTGGAAGGTAAGGATGTGCAAAGGGCGTTCTTAGCATGAAATAATATCTACTGTCAATATTAAGCAATGAACGAGCTATTGATCTTTTTAACTTTTCCTTGGTCTCTAATATACTTTGGTTTCACAGCATGAACAAGTTGCAGATGATGCAGTATCGTCCTTCAGTTCTCAAGTTGATGCGCATGATTGCCACATGTATATTTTCACGCCTCATGCGGTATCTCGCTGGGACATCTAGTTCACCACCTTACTACTCGCTGGGAGATCTAGTTCACCACCCATAGGTGTGGTTTTGCACTAGGGCGGTACCACTTGAAGATAGCTCTGCAGCTCATTTGAAAATCTCAAAAGAAGGATGTTTATAATGTTTTGATTCATATGAATAAGTGGCCAAAGTAACCGCTTTTGGTTATTTATTGTGTTACCATTGAAAAGTCAAAGCATAACCGCTCATGTATGAATTTAATTCCACCTGAAAGTCGTCCTATCCATCACACTAGTTTCTTGGAAATTTTTCTGGCCACAAAAACTAAAAAAGGGAGAAGAGTTCAAGAATTTCTAAGAGGAAAAATACCACAAAAAATTTTAAACTACGTCACTTGTAATAAATTTACTCTGAACTTTCTTTTGTGATACAAAAAATCTCAAATTATGCTATTTGTGATATATTTACCCCACAATACTTTGATCATGAGCACTTTCATTTTTTTTCCTTTTTTTTTTTTCTTTTCCGACGAGAGCTAATTCGACGAAGGCAACCCTCGCTGGCCCAAGCGAGGGCGACCTCGTCGACTTTAGTCCTCACCAGCCTAGGCAAGGGCGAACCTCACCCACATCGGGCGAGGGCTGCTCAACACTGGTGAGGGTCGCCCTCGCCAAATTCGGCAAGGGCTGCCCTCACCTCCCAGGCGAGGGTGACCATCGCCGAAAAAAAAAAGGAAAAAAACGGAAAAAGACAAAAGACAAAAATATCCATGATCAAAGTATTGTGAGGTAAATGTGTCACAAGTGGCATAGTTTAAAATTTTTCGTGTCACAAAAAAAATTCAGAATAAATTTATCATAAGTGACGTAATTTGAAATTTTTTGTGATATTTTTCCTTAGATGCATTTCTTGGTTCTAGCAAGTGTAGTTCAGCTTTGAACAGAGTTATTTTCGTAAACAGCAAGCAATTGATCACCAAACTAGTTAGTGAACAATCTGGGCACAATATAGATAACATCATTAGTTCCAATAAAGGCCAGTCACAGAAACCACAAACAAATTGTCTCGAGGTCTTCTGTTAACACCACCTAGTAAATATGTCTCAGACAATTACCTCTACTCACCAATAATATGGTTGGAGCACAAAACATCTGTAAACCATTTGCAGCTCGCTCGTTCCTAAGATGATTTGTCACGTCTTTGGAGAAAAAGAAAAGAACCGGGTCTGGTTATGTTAAAATCAGAACCGGCATAAACTGAAGTTCAGGCTCAAGATATAGAACTCTTTGTTCAGCAAACGTCTCATATCACCCATATGCTAAACAATCCATCACAGGGACAGTGGCGGAAAGTCATTATCATCGCACTGGACAACTTGAGTCAGAGTCCTGCCCAAACGAATACACACAAGAATTAGACCATCAACTTTTGATATTTCATTGCTTCAGTAAACTGGCACAGAGAAAAGGAAGGCCCTACACGCTCTCCAGTGATGAACCTAGCTGCTCCTTAACATCTGTTATTGGCACACTCCCTGATGACTCCCCGGCAAAATGACCTGAATAACCCAGTCCAGGGCAATCAAAAGTACCAAACTTGAAGGTATGCTGCGTTGACTTCTCACGGCACGGAAGAAGCGGGAAAGCCTCAAGTGAGAGATCAAGACAGCTCTCAGTTTCCCTGGCGTCTTGATTTTCCATCTGAATTGCTGTACAGTTCAGACAATTTTCAACCCCATCCATCTCCAGAAACTCATCCCGGTTTCCCATCTCACTTGTTTTTGCTTCTGCATCCCGGGCAGTAGATCCGGGACTCATCAGCCTAGTCCACTGCCGCGTTCTTCTGTCAAATCGATGGCTCTGCATTCTCAAATAATTCAGTTAAGCATTGCTTTCCTAATCATTCCACTGCTTTACAACATATAGGAAGAATAGGTTATATGATTAGATCAAACTTAAAAGCCGAAACCTTTGATTATGACAATAAGACACCCAACCTATGTTTGTATTTATTATCACCAAACAAAAACTCAAGATGTCCAGGACATCGCCATTGAGATTTTGATTATGCTTCTCTCTCTCTCTCTCTCTCTCTCTCTCTCTCTCTCTCTCTCTCTCTCTCTTTTTAAATTGCCTGTATATGGTTCGTGCCATCTTCACGCAGAAAGTTCAGAGAAACGAGTCCAAAAATAGGCAATCGTTGCTCTTTGTAAAAATTCTGACTTCTCAAAGGAGAAAATGTAGTCATCAAATGCCTTTTGAGCGTGGATGGATACCAATGTCGAAGGGTCCACTGAATCAATATGCAGTGAAGCTCAGATTCGCTATTGAAAATGAAACTTCAAGCCCTCACTGCACTTCGCTCAAAGAACTAGAGACTGGTATCCATAAAATTGAAATCTCAGGGAATTAGATAATTACCATAGCACGGTGGGTGAAAGGACCTGTTGCACGGTTAGGAGGATTGTTTGCATGTATGTTTACGTTTTCTTCAGTCTCCAACAAGGCAGCAGATAGCCCAATAGTACTTGCATAGCAGTTGACAGGCTTTGGGAAGAAAACATCTGTGCCTTTTCGAAAGAGTGAAGCTCGGTTGCGACTTGGCAATCGCTGTAGCCCATCCCATGTACTGTTGTTCTGAACTGATAGTGGCGTATTCAGCTCATCAGCAAACAAGCTGTGCTCATGATGCCACTGACTACAAACTAAATTGTTATAGTAACTTGGAAAATCTCCAGCCAGATCAGCTACTTCAATTTTTCCAGTGCCAAATACAGAAACTGGAAGTTCTATGTCTGGCCTCATGCCTCTTCCATTTCTATCCAGAGTGTTCTGAAAGAAACTCTCTATCCCTTCAAGCAATCTCTCTCCAGGTAGCATGAGAATCTCTCCAAGCTTTTGGGCCCCATAAGCAAGTGCACATCTCATCCGATAGAAATTTGCTGTACAAATTAATGTCGTTATCAACAAACTAAGCAGATAATCTCAAGAAATTGCTCGGCCCTAAAGAACCGAGATGTGATGCCCTTCCAATCATCATCAATATTTGGTCTCATCAAGCATAGATATAGAACTTAGTTATGTTTTCATTGCTTTTATGACAGAAGAATCTGTGCTCTTACTGTAAAAGGATTAAACATGCGGTAGTATACTAATAGATGAAAGAAGTGGTATGTCAACAAGGTCAAGATCCAGAACACTAGCAACATGAGAAAAACTAAACACTGGCAACTCTAACCAGATTAATATCCAACAGTCTTGCCGTCTCACAATATCAAACACTTGCTCATTGTCATTCATGGCAACTCAAAGAAGTAAGGCATTGGAATAACAATCTGAATTGTAAATTTCTTTAATGTCAATAATAGTATGTATCGGCCTCTTCGATGAATATATCGAGGTCTTAGACTTTACAAGATAGAATACCCACTCATTGTCATGCATATCGCATGGCAATGGCAGCTTATAAAAAGCATGGGTATCCTATTTATGCTTTCCATCTCCTTCAGGGAAGCCTAAGGCTTGGAGCTATAACTTTAACATCTAAAACTCAGAGAAAAGTAGAATGGGCAGGCAAAATAGTAAACTACCTTTATTTACACTACGCCCCAGATTGTTGTTGTCCTTCAAAGGATCCAGAATATTTAGGTGCTTAACAGGAAACCCCTGAGCTCTTGTCTCAAGTGCATTGGTTGGGCCAGAGAACATAGCCTTGCAGTTTCTAAAAAACTCCTTACCAAGGAGTAAAGTACCACTATCATTCTCTGACAGCTCTTCTGGGAAAAGCACAAAGGAGGTTATTCGGGAAGAGCGGACGGAAAGAGAAGGCCTTTGCTCTATCTGCTTATAGATGCAAATGAGAAACATGGGACAATCCACTGCCACTTACCTATTGGGAGCGTACATATTGCAATTGGACCATATGCACTCACACAGTAAATATCCCAGTCGAATGTGCTGTAGTAGTCCAGAAACCGGTATAATACCTATACAAAATATTTCAAGTCAATGTCTCCTGCTTTCGCATGCATTAAGGATTCTTCAAACAAAGAATACACACCCCTAAAGGACCATTCAAAGATGAATGGAAGAGATTGATGATGTACAAGACCATCATTTCCAACCCATATGCTGAAATTAGGCCATGGTGAGCACCAAGAATTCGGCTCTCATAGAAACACCAGGCTTTGGTCAAGATAACACTTCGTTTGAAAAGATGATTTTTCCCCATTAGTTCATCAACCTGGGAGGATTATGCTCATCAGAAACACATAATCAAGATCACATTAACTTAAATATCTTCGTTAGGGCCACCATAAGTTAGTGGGCATCGTCTTAAAATCCCAATTGGAGAAAGCATTTCATCTGACAGTTAACAAGTCAAACTAAGTGACTGATTCCAAAATTTAAGCTCTGCATAGGATGACAAGCATATATATGCGAGCAATTGATTGGTTGGTCACACAACATCAGCCGCGTGACTGACGCATAAAATACTTTTCCCCACACAATACCTATGTTTTCAGTTAAATTTTAGATAATACCTGCTCCAGAAAGCACAGAGTACTCAGCGCAGCATGCTGGTTGAAAGTTATATCCACTGCTATGCTCTCCATACAGAATTTTACAATCTTTACCTGCCACAAGAAACCGAACATCAAGTTCAAACTAGATAATCTTAGTTCCATTCGCTTAAGGGAAGTACTACTTCGCATTTCACAGAATGATGAAAGAAGTTTGGTCAGCAAATAAGAAACTGAAGATTTAACACACTTCATGCTTACTCTGAT
The DNA here is from genome assembly GCA_024733475.1 of Syzygium grande. Taxonomy (NCBI): domain Eukaryota; kingdom Viridiplantae; phylum Streptophyta; class Magnoliopsida; order Myrtales; family Myrtaceae; genus Syzygium; species Syzygium grande. Next base: position 11,730,308 of record JAMXDD010000011.1, read on the forward strand.
AAAATTATGGAGAGTACAGCTTGTCCATTATAATCATCATCCATACAATGTACCTTACATGTATGAAAACTGATTTGACCATTTCTATCGGGATGGTGAAGTGGAAAGATGCACATGCAAAGGAAAAACTCCAAATTTGAGAAGTTCACTGAACTTGCCACCCTAAATTCTGGAACTTGGGGATTTTAACTTATCTGATTATCCACATCATTATGATTTAAGTCCAGTCTTTCACAAATCAACCTATAACAGGAGTAAAAAATATATTCTTTCAACAGTTGTCAGTTTCTTAATTCTTTCCTCTAGGTAATTATGCTACTGCGATTCCCCTGCTAAACAATTTCCTATTACAGTTTCCAATATTAGTCCTTCACTTAGACTCATCAGTAACTAGACAAAAGAAAGGGATGTCCGTATCAGATGACATGCTATGGCCCTGAATCTGCATAAGCTTTAATTATTTGTTCCGTTAACTTGCTCTTACTTAGCTTTATAACAATAACTTGCCTAATTTGGCAACAAATAACAATCTATAAGTGTACCAGCTTGTAAGTCGTTCTATTCAGTATCATAAGGGACTACAAAACTTGTATCACTAGGAAAGGAGAGAATCCTACTTCATAGCCCTCCGACGTCGTAATCAATGTTCACAATTTCCTAATAAGTCAGCTCCTTATAAAGAAGAATTGAAGAAGACAGGTGGATCACATATTAAACTATTAATTTCAATTCGTGATTCTTGGGCGTCTCTCGACAATGAGACAGCTGTGAAATTAGATTGATTACGCCAAGAAGCAATATTCTAAAAAGGCTAATTTAGCCATTGCAACACAGAATATGACTTCTCCTCATTAGTTACTATGGCCAACAAAGAGCAAGCCAATGTTCTGTCATGGTAAACCCTACAATCGGACTCAATAGTTGATCTATCCTCAATAGTAAATTCAACGCCCCATCAAAGATTATACAGCACGCACAGTCAAATTAAGGGTCAAGTCCATGATGATGATACTGAAGTACAAAGACGACATCCAGGTCAAGGGACTATATGCAACTTTCCATGACTGTAATTTATCCAGTTATTTGGCAGTAATGAACAGGTTTTATTATGAAGAAGTTGAATGAAAGAAAACCTATTGTTTTCTTGTTTTTGCTTCTGGAGTTGTTGATTTATGACCAAATTGCCAATTTCATTTCAATCAACCTGCATTCACTTCACCACCTAATAGCATCCTCATGCTAGCATTTGTTTAGCAGACCCAATCTGCCACCTGCCTCCAAAACAAACGAGCTGACCTCCATTACCATTATTACCAACCACCAACACCATCTGATATGCTTTTCCTTATCTCTGCCACCAACGGCACTTTGTCGCCATCGCCATCAATAGACAGAGAAACCAGCCCATTCACTGGTCACCGGGCCACTTCACCACAAGTTAATTCTACTTGTCTGATTGTCCCATCACCATTCTCATAATATCTTTTTAAGATAAAATCTAGTATGCAATTGGGAATTCTCTTTGATTGACACCTTTTCTAATTTGAAAAAAAAAAGTAATAGATATAGCCTAATTTTAAAATTGTAGGTACAAGCACTCAAATCACAAAACAGTAGGGGTCCAATTAGGGGAACCTCTAATGAATCAATAAATATTTAGTGACTTATCCACCAAGACAAGAATAATGTACACTATTGATTTCCAAAAAATAATGTGAAAAAATCTACATGGTTTTAAATGACCTTAAATCTCAATATGTACATAGTTGTGAGTTGGCGAAACCACCAAAGCCTAAAGTATAGGTAAAAGCAAACGTAAAAAGCATACATCATTCCAAACCCACATCAGGCAAACTCTATCAGATCCGTAACATCTGCCAGTTTTCCTTGATCCTACAATTATAGCTAACGGAACCAAGATATGACAAAGATCATGCTATATGTGGCACTTTTCTTCTTTTGGATAGAAAATAAAGGATTTCATTAGTAGAAAAAACCAAGTACATTAAAAAAAGTACAAGGAGAAAAATACAGAAAAACAAAAAATAAAAAGTAAAACATCACAAGACTATACAAAATCAGGACAGGATGATAACAATACTAATAACAAGTACGAAATAAAAGCAACCAAAGATCTAGACCCCTCAACAATCTTTTGTACCTTCTTTTCAATTGCATCACATGAAACAAAGTAAAGCAGAGCTCACAGGAGTTCTAGATAGAAAACAAATGACTTTCTTTCCAACTTAATAGCTACAATTAATTGAACAGGGTAATGTGGTGTAGATGACTTACCTGTTATCACTCAAATTTATTGTTTTGAACGCAAAAAAATCGCCCTAGCCCTTTAAAAAGAGAGATGGACAAGATCAAGCCTTAAAATCGAGTGTACAAGCCACTAGAGCTAGCCATATTTCTTGTTTTTTTGGCAAACTACAATTGCTCACATGGTTATGGGCATCCATTAAGATATGACTTATGTTTTGAAGGTCCACCATCAAGTCCTATTCAATTGAAAATTTAAATCTCAAATTGAAACATATGCCAACCCTTCTCGTGATTTTTCTCCCTTTAGTCTCCTGTTAAACGCTACTTATGATTTTGATGAGAGTGGTGAGGTAGCCACACGACAACATGGAAGGAGGTGCTCATCAAGCACTAATGAAATTCCTGCTTCTCCTCAAAGTTTCAGTTGTCTGTGTACAAAGCACCCAAATGCCCAATTTAGCTCAACGCAGGAACTTTTCGATGCCTAAGGATTAGCTTAAAGAGATTCATCCTACCTCATCAAGTTCTTTAGTGTGTTACAAAGGGGAAGGTCATAAGAACAGCAACTACAATATTCTCAATAACAGGAGGTTGCTCCAAACTTACAGCATCCATATGAGAACCAGCGAATTTTCCACAGGTAGTTGCTGGTATTCATGTTTCCTAAAACATGATTAAATTGACCAGGTTCGACCACAATAAAAAGCTAAAATCCAGTCCAATTAACCCACTTGTACCGACAGAGTTGAAAAAATAACTAAGCCAGCCTTTCCCTCTGTCAATCAAATCAAAGTGGGTTAGATCAGTCAAATTGAGTTTAAGCAAACTAGGGAAGTCAAGGATAGTGACAGACTTAGTATGGCGACATGTGCATGGAAGTTAACCACTAATGCATGATTTATATGTAAAACCACTGATGTTAATGCCATAGCGACGCTTGTGGGGATTAAACCTAGGACCTATGGTTCTACCTACATATAATACCATACACATTTGCTTCCATGACAAGCCACCTTTGATCGTAACCCAAAGATATCATTGAGTTTTAAATGACAATTATTCATATTAGTCCAATTTTAGAATATGCCAGTGCCATTGAGCCACCAGAAAAATACAAGTTGAAATACTCATGAAGAAGGGAGCAAGCAATGTCTCAAGCTCAAGGGTCTTGGCCTCTTTTTATAGGCCAAAGGAGCCTGTATTGCAATCCCAAGCTAGCTTGCCAACTCTAGCACCATCAACCATTATCAAGGTTTTTTAAATCCAACGAACACTACACAGGCAGATAGGGTTGATTGAAATAATTGGATTGTGGATAGTAAGATCCTCGAAATTTCAAAAGGCACATATATAAAGACGAACAATCCTTGGGAACTAAAATTCACACTTTTATAAGATGAAAGCACAAAACGAATATTCATTTGGATGCCTATTTCCACTTTACGAAGGGAACTTTTAACTAAAATTTATTTTCGAACCAAGAATCTCAAAATATATGAAATTCGAACTGAATAAGATGAACTTGTATGGAAATAAAATCAGCAAGATCTATTGGAGGCTAGGAGTATATCAATCAATCACTTTATTAATTACAATGAAAACAGAAATTAACAAATGCATAACCAATTTGATATTTGGACGGTTTGGAAATTTTTAGGTCAAATGATCGCAACAATCTTGGTTCCTGATCTGGATCCTAGCAATTTTTAGGTCAAATGATCGTGACAATCTTGGATCCTGGTCTGGATCCTAGCACTTGTGCTTCTTATGATTCAAGGTAGAAGCAACCTACCATCAAAAAATTACTTTTAGGTAATAAACTCATAGTGGTCTAACCATGAGTTCATATTGTCACTTTTTACAACCACATTAACAATTCCAAATCCGTCTAGATGACGTGGTGATCATTTGTAGTTTCTGTGGCTAAGCACTTGCCACAGCCACACTAGCATCAGCCAGTCTTTACATCTATGAGGTTCTATAGATGACGACAATCTTGGATCATCACAGCCACACATGTTTCTTATTTGGCATGCTATAATCAACTAGGATGCTCAAAGTCATGATGTAACTCCTTGATGACAGGGGCATGAGGGCTTCAATGCCAAAGTATTTGCATTTGGATATAACAAATAAAGATATTCAATACAGGAAGGATCGCCTTTAAACCTCATTAATATGCAATGTGAATGGTAATGGCTGCAAGCAAATAGTCCACTGGGAAACCAAGATACCAGTTTGACATATTGTATCCAAAATTTGGACATAGATTGATTGATCAGAAGCAAAATCCAGAACAAGACATGAAAACGATACACACAAGAATCAATGTTGAGATTTAAACAGTCATAAATAGATAAAGAATGACTAACTCAGCAATCAAATATTCATTGGTCTACGTACCAAAGTTCAAAATATGAAGCACCCAAAGCAGCAGTAGGGGAAAAAAGAAGCTACATGCTGAAAGAAAGGACATGTATCCCAAAGATGACAAATAGAATAGCTCATCATTTTCAATATAATCAAAAAAATTAAAGATTAACCTGAGCATTAATATAAAGGATGTCCTTTATTTGGAAGTCTGGATCCCTCTTTCTATTTTCCAAAAATTTGCAGATCTCTATGGCAAAAGCTTCTTCCTCATCGTTATAGCAAAGAACTGTCAAATCAATATCTCCATCAGGGATATACGTTCCCAAAGGCACGGAACCAAATGCAAAGACCTGTGAAATTTCACCCAAGGAGAAAAAACCTGTTATTGTTATAATCTTAAAAGAAACCAGATGTCATCAATCCTGAAATAAGCTTATAGGTCATCTTCTTAACAAAAAAATTGGTCCTACATGTACAACCTTTCAGAGACCAAACATCTCAAAAGGAATGGCTCAAAATATAACATATGTACGATAAAGAAGACATTCTGTATGAGAATTTCCAAGTTGTATCTAGATCATCACGCAGATATTACATATTGATAATAAGAATCAGTAAGCTTTGTAATCCTCAAACAATCATTTAACAACCTTCAACGACGACAATGGGTAACATAATTCATCAATCATTACCATAACCCTGCAGCCGGTACAAATTCTACCTGTATCTAACAACATTGACTTTTGAGCGTAATTGAATAATCTGCAAAAGAAAAAAATGTGGAACAGCGGTCCTGACAGAAGAAGCTCCATCTGGACAGCCCTCATGTTGCTTTGAATAGTAGCGGACTAAGGACTCAAACAAGATAAATATAACCATTCTTCCATCATGCGCCTAAAGTAATAAAATGAATAGGAATCATGTAAATTATCAGATGCTACGTCAGTCCAAGTTCTTGCAAAGCTATCCATAAAAGTTATTACACTGTAAAATCGAACTGCCTACCAAGATACCTCCTATTTTCCGAGAATTGTCAAAACACCCACATCATCATAGAATCCAATAAAAGAACTTTTCACGGATAGAACAATTTCTGTGTCTCTCACGGTATCAGCACCTCATAAACAAAGTAAGTGCATCATCATTCCACACACATATCAGTAGTATGACAAAACCGATAGTTTCTGCTCCTCTGAAAGAAGATTCAAATCTAGGCTAATTATATGCTACTGAAAATACGGTTGAAGTGACCATAGCAGCAACCAAGTCTACTCCACGGAACAATAAGTAAAGATATCAACCGCATGCTCTCATTGAATTGTAAAAATTTTTAACAAAAAAAAAAAAGACATGCAAGCCACCAAAGCAAGAAATGAAGAAGTTGAAGTGCTAGATCTAACTGTAAGGATGATAGCATAAGAAAATAAGGCACTGGAGTAAAGAAGAAAACCTCATCCTGCTAAAGATATTCATCAAAGCATACAGGGTATACGTCCAAGAATATTCACCTCAGTCCCATAATGACCTCTGATAACTCTCTGAACATGCTCAATAACCTGCTTCCTTTTTTCCTCAGAAACTGGGGTTGGCTGGATCATAGATAGTATCTCTTGAATCCTTTGCTCAGCCATCATCCAGACTTCCACACCAATTGACAATGAATGCGCCTTAGGTGGAGAGGAGGAGGTGGAGGAGGATGTTGAAGAAGAAGGCCAAGGCAATCGATCCATGTAAACAACTTCCAGGTTTCAGCTTCTGAAAAAGAATCACAGAGAGTTTTCAGTGTTGAAAAACTTTTCTGAGCAGAATACTTGGAAAACACTTTCAAATAGAGAGAGCAATCCTTTACAGTCTTCAATTTATAACAAAAAGAAACCCGGGAAAAGAAAATTCTCTCACAAAATCCAGTAAAAACTAAGGGAGATCTTCCAGGAGGGACATATTTAGCTAAACGACGCTTTAAAAGAATTAAAATGGCAAAAAAGTAGTAGATTGAGTTGACGGTTATACAGTTGAAAAACAAATTAAAATAACGCATTACATATGATTAAAACAATATAATTGGCAGCATGAGACACACCCTTCAAAAGTCTTGCCAACAGCAAAATTCAATTCAGCAGCAAATGAACCATATATCACATTCAGATTTTCAGCATTCCCTGCTCGCTTTTACAGCCCCAGTGAAGCAGTTCATAAGACCCAAAAAAAATCCAGAAAATATTTAGAAAAGATAAGAAAAAACAAAAGATCATGGGTTCCTTGAGAAAAAGTTCAAGCTAGGGCTCTTCAAACATCAGAAAAATAGAAAATGGTAGGTGATGCAGAATAAGAAGACAAAGGAACAGAAGAGAATCGAAATTTCAGCACTTTCCCATCTGAAGGAAACTCAAGGAAGATCTGATAGACAGAAATACATGCAAATGCTCTGATAAAGAAGAAAAAATCAGCCACCAATTGGAACGATCTTGATCAATTCTCGCCGTCGAAGGACAGATCTCACTTCTGTCGAAAGGTTTCTTTCAACGATTGGGGAAAATTTCTTTGTGATCCAGTAAAGACCAGAAAGCTAAATTCAGTAAAGTAATAACTAGACCCATATACAACTTTCCATAATCAAAGCACACTACCCTTTGTTTATTTTGCCTGCCTGATATCGAGACTCATCTGAATACAAATCACCAAGGCCACACAAATGAACAACCCTGTTCGCGCTAAATCCCTTCTCACCTTGCCTGATATGGCTTTTAAATGCATTAATTGCATATGGATTGGATAGTTACTGTCCTGTCAAAAAGTTGAGCTTCATGCCTTCAAAGAAAAACCATTTTGAGTTGCAATTTAAAGACGCACTTTGTCTTTTCTGCAAACTGTACTTAATGATACTCACGAAGATCTTTATACGTTCGGTTTCAGGAGTGAGAAAATGATTCTGCCAAACCAAAATCTCAAAACACTAATACCAAATGAAGCATCTTTGCTGGCTATTAATAACCTTTTTCACCTACACATAACACTCAGTGTATTTACCATATAAGAGGCCTAGATACTGCCAGACTCAACATGCACAATGCATATAATAGAAAACCTTGAGATTAGTTGAGACTATTTTAACCTCCCTAGAACCAGGCACAGATTACAGGAAGTATGAAAGAGAAAAACATATAATAATTGCATTTTGAGCTGTACTGACACCATATAACATAAAGCAAGCTGAAACTTAGGCTGTTACTATGAGCTTTTTGCTGAAAATAACTGAAGTGCCTAACCCATTTGATTCAAACCAGAGTTTTAGACTGGTAAGTACTTAAAAAAATTTGAAACACCCTCTAGCTCTAGAAGTGCTTACTAACAGCTCTTATCAAGGTTAGTATGCAATTTCATCTTCTCGCAGAAGAAAACTCGACCCAATCTCATTTTCCAGGTCGAGAGAGCGAGAATGCCACACTTCCAATGCCATTTGTCCTCATTAGAATGCGCCAGATGTCATCTTCGTGCTTGTCTTGAGTTCACAAAGTGATAAAATCTTCAACAATTGTCATTGCTTTAGGGCTCACCTGGACAACGAGTCCGCCATTCTCCCGTCTTCAACTGACTTCCTGTGGCAAATTCAACTCACAGAAATCACCCCCACACTTTGTTTTCACGCACGATGGATCGTGACACGAGGAAGTCCTTTAATGTCACTCACCAAAAAAAAATCACCTCCACCAATGCAGCTCACACCTGATTAATCCGACCAACTGCATCCATCCTAGTGCAAATGCAAAGAGAGCGAGACAAATAAAACCCAATGTAGATTGCTTCACCGGCGCAAATTGCAACCCCAACTCGACTATTCCTCATCAATAAATCTTTCGCAACAGTGCAATCTCAAATATCGCTTCTTAACAACACGTAACGAGCGAAATCACCGACCCAAGTTCGTGTACGCCATAACTAAACCAATCACGCACGCGAAACTCACCAACTCGTTGCTACGATTCCGACCCAGAGACACTCAAATAGGTCCAACATTCGCTGCCGGTTCGATTAGGAACGAAGCAAGACAACCAAAAAAAAAAAAAAAAAAAAAAAATTTCACCTTTCAAGAGCGGTATCATAGTTTCCCGGAGTGCCGGATTTGTTTCCTTGTATGGCGCCATGCAAATGCGAGGGGCGAGCTAGGGTTTCCATAACCGGAGCTCCAAATCTCGCGATGGGATCCATCGATTGGGAGCCGCCGGAACGAAGCTTGGAAATGGAGGAAGAACTTCGCCGGCGGTTCGCCTTCCTCCGACGTTTCGCCGGGAACAGGTCGGTCCTTCGTTTTGTCAAGGCGATCGAATAACATTAAATTTTAAAATCCCATAATCTTTTACAATAGTGATATTCCTGCTCTTCACAATTACTAAAAATAAATAAATTCGTGCAATTTTATTTTTTTTCATTCCAAGTGATTGCTGACCCAGTTGATTTATTTCTAAAATCAGAAGTTTGATAATCTATCGTCATGGAAATACAAATTCTCGTTTTTCATAACATATATAAACTTCTAGGTCTCTAATTATTATTCGAAATTGTTATGGAGAAAATTGGTCTCGAATGTTTTTATTTCGATGGAGCAAAGCATCGTGAAGTTTAGTGTTTTTTTTTTTTCTGAAATCACGACGTTCTATATATGTTTTAAGATCTGGTAGCAAAAAATCACAAATGTCAAATTTTTTATATCACGACAATATGTTGCAACCAAGAGTAGAACGATGTAAATTTGCATATTTTTATGATATTTTATAAAAGAGTTACGATGTTTAATTCCAATCATACGTAAAAACATCCTCAATTTGGATACTTTTAAATTTTATTGTAATTGCTAAATGATCAGGGAAGAGAGTTCGAAGAAGGCAAAGGGTAAGTGAATCGATGATCATAGGATTAGAGATAAGGAAAGATTCTATTGATCATCTAGGTATCGCACCCTTATCAGAGATAGACAAATATTCCGACATCAGTTTACTCCTCTTTAGCTAATGATTTATAAAGAATTATGATCTTTTATCATAAGAGATAGCAAAACCTCGTAAATTTTGAATTTTCAATTATAATGATTTACAAAAGATCCACAATAGTTCATCATAAATAATAACAAAATGTCGTATTTTTTCCAAGTATGACGCTTTGCGAAAATTTATTACGATCCATTATAACCAAGAATAATATATAGTAAATTTTGAATATTTAACTACGACGCATTGTCGTAACCAAAATCTTAAGCCTTAATGTTGATTCTTTTTTATTACGATTGTTTATGCAACGTTTATTTTTGTAAGTGATATAAAAGTCCATTATAAAAATATATATTTTCTAAATCATTCCAAAATGAGAAGCCTTAAATTGATTCATATCATCTTATATCACATCTCATATATTCACCAGTCAAGCTATTTTCCTAGTCAATACCAAATAGATGAATCCCTACTTGAGTATAACTCAAGCGAGTTTCATGTTTCTTCGTGAGATAGTGATACTATTGTTCAATTGCAAATAAGGTAATTGAATACCGGATGAGATAATTTCCATCCAAACCATCAAAAGAGTCGGATGTCATCAATTGGAAGGATACTTTTGACTCAATCTATTATAAAAAGAGATCCGATTTATATTTTTCGTCCATTTCAATTTTGATTTGTTATGTCAAACTGAAAAGGTAGGTTTATCTTGGCTTATTAAAAAAAATAAGTGTTAATACCCCGAAAAATTCAAAATTGGTACACCAGTGACAAATTTACCTTCCGTAAAATTTAACCGTCAAATTGCTGAGTTGGATAACACGTGACAGTTGACGGGTGTACAAGTTTAGGGTTTTACCCCTCCGTTTGTTACGGATTTACCAATTTGTTATTTTTCGTGATATTAATCCAATTTAACGGAAACTAATAGATGGTAAATTTGTACAAATGCATCAATTCGGGAGTTTTTAACTGTCAACAAATTAGTTTATGGTAAATTTGTCGCGGGTGGAATGGTTTTGGGTTTTTTACGATAAAAAATTAGTTCGAGGTAAATTTATTTCGTGATATTAATTTTAAAAATAAATCCACGTATCTTCACCCGAGTGATGATAATGCTACGAGCATCATAAACGAAGTCAGTTCGATTTTTGCCGGTCAAATTTGATTAGGGTTTTCGACTTTCAAAATGATCCAAATGAAACCCCCGCCCCCCCCCCTTCCTTAATAATGGCGTTCTCGTTTGAAACGGAAAATAGCGTGGCTTTTGAGGTATTCCCAATACACATACATCTCCTTCATTTTTTTTTTTCCATTTTTTGGCCGAGTTTTATGGCATTCATTGCAAATTCTTGGTCTTTCTGGCAACCTCCGTGCCATCTGTCTAACATTGTCAAGCCAAGTGTGCAGCAACGCCTTGGTTGACCAAAACAATTCGCCTTCGCGACAACCTAATTCTCGAAATTTCCTATATAAATGCTTTAGTTTCCCATTTAGTCAAAGCTTTATCCTCGTTTTCTGACCAAAAAAAAAAAAAAAAGAAGAAGAAGAAGCTTTATCCTCATTTCCATTCTATACAAGGGTACTTTTCCTTTTATTTCTCTTGCTTTTTTCCGCCTAAACATGGTTTCTATTTATTTTTCCATTTTTCATTTGTTTTCTAATTGAAAAGTGAAAAAAAATAAAGCCCTTGACCACAGTTCGGGCTTCAAGGGAGTGATGATAATGCTACGAGCCATCGAAACGAAGTCAGTTCGATTTTGGCAGCATTTTTGCAGGAATGGTATATTCCCTCCAGGCTTTTCGGTTTAAAAAATGATCCAAATGAAACCCCCGACCCCCGCGGGGAACTAAATAATGGCGTTCTCGTTTGAAACGGAAAACAAGCGTGGATCTTTCCTTTTCATAGGGGGAGGATATATCCCGTTAGGATTTTTCACATACAATTAGGAGATTGAGATTTTTTTCTCCTTTTTGGAAACACTAAGACGAGTTTTATGGCGGTCATGGGAAACTTTGCCTATAGAAGCCTCTATGTATGCATGTAAAGTTAAGCTCTCTCCGAGATGATAATTCTTCCCAACACCCACGTTCAGTCGACCGAGTTAATCAAAACTATGGATTTGTGAAACTAGCCGCGTGTATAGTTCACATGATAACTGCAGCGCCCAGAACCCATTTGATTCAAACCAAGAGTTCTAGATTGGTAAGTTTTTAAAGAATTTTGAAACACCATCTGACTCTAGTAGTGCTTACCAACAGCTCCTATCAAGGTTAGTATGCAACTGCATCTTTCTCAGAGAAGGAAAAACTCGATCCAATCTCAGTTTCCAAGTCGGGAGAGCCAGAATGCCATACTTCCAATGCCATTTGTCTATATCAGCACGCGCCGGATGTCATCTTCATGCTTGTCTCGAGTTCACGAAGTGATAAAATCTTCTATAGTTTTCATTCCTGTAGGGCTCACTGGACAACGAGTCTGCCATTCTCCCCGTCTTCAATTGACTTCCCGTGGTAAATTCGACTCAACAAAATCAACCCCACTTTATTTTCACGCATGATGGATCAGTGACACGAGGAAGCCCTTTAATGTGACATGACACACCAATGCGACTCGCGCCTGATTAATCCTACCAATTGCGTCCGTCCTAGTACCGATGCAATGACAACGATACGAACAAAACCCAATGTAGATGCCTTCCCGATTTAATAGCGCAGATTGCAATTGCAAATCAACTATTCCTCATCAGTAAATCTCTTGCAACAGTGCAATCTCCAGGCATATTTGACCAAGGAAAAACAAAATGTTTCTTCTTAAAATGAGTGAAATCATCCACCCAGTTCATGTATGTATGTAACAACTAACCAATTAGGCATACTAAACTCACCAATTCGTCCTATGATTTGACCCCTAGCAAAAAAGGAGAAAATTATCTAAAAAGCCCTAAATTTATGGCAATTCAATTTTAAACCTTTCAATTTTGACAATTGAGCCATAAATATTTTTACTTTTTGTCAAATATTTTTCAAATTATTCATCTCTCACAAAACAAACGGAGCCTTAGATTAGTTCATATCATCTTCTACCACATTATATATTCACTAGTCAAGTGATTTTCCTAGCCAATGCCAAATATATATATCGAAATCCATTGCTCGAGTATAATCCATTAGTTTTTTATGTATACGAAACACCTTAAGCGAGTTTCGTCACGAGATAGTGATCCTATTATTCAATTGCAAATCGGATGATTGAACATTGGATGGAAAGATGAGATAATTTCCATCCAAACCACAGTCGGATATCATCGATTTGAAGGATTCTTTCGGCTCAATCTAATATAATAAAGAGATCCTGATTTATAGTTTTTATCCATTCAATTTTGACTTGTTACGCAAAACTCAAAAGGTATATTTTTATCCATAGAAAGAAAATCCACATATTTTCCACCTAGGCGATATTAAAGCACCAAGCATCATAAACAAAGTCAGTTTGATTTTTCTTGGTCAAAATAGACTTGAGTTTTGGACTTTCAAAATGATCTAAATGAACCCTTCTTAATGACTTTCTTGTTTGAAACGGAAAATAGCGTGGCTTTTGAGGTATTGCACACACATATATCTCTTTTCCATTTTTTGACCAAACTTTAAAAGCATTTATAGCATTTTTGCCTTTTTTGGAAGCTCGGTGCCATCTGTCTAAGATGCCGAGCCAAGTGTGCAGCGACACCTTGGTTGACTAAAATAATCCATCTTTACGACAACTGAACTTTTGAAATTTTCCTTATAAATGCGCAGTTTCCCATTTAGCGAAGCTTTATCCTCATTTTCTGGCAAAGGGTTTGTCCAGTAACCTTAATACAATCATAAAGAAAATTACTCCTTATAGATAAAGTAAATATCAAGTGGTGGTCGAGGAAATTGTAGTTTAGGGTGAAGGATTTTAGGATTTGGGGTTAGGGGTTAGGGTTTTAGGATTTCGATTTTAAGGTTTAGGGTTTGGGGTTTTAGATTTTGGATTTTATGGTTTAGGGTTTGAGGTTTAGGTTTTAGAGTTTCGGGTTAGTGTTTCAGGTTTCGGTTTTGGGTTTGGGTTTTAGGGATTTGGGTATTGGGGTTTGGGATTTGGGGTATAGGATTTATTTAGGGTTTAGGGTTTAGGGTTTAGGGTTCAAGATTTTGTGGTTTAGCGTGTTAGGATATAAGGTTTGGAATTATGATTTTAGGGATTAGGTTTTAGGGTTAGGGTTAGGGTTTAGTGTTTTGAGTTTGAGATTTTAGGGTTTGGGTTTAGGATTTGAGGTTTAGAAGGTTTAGGGTTTGAGTTTAAGGTTTTAGGGATTTGGGTTTTGGGATTTGGGGTTTTAGGGTATAAGGTTTCAGGTTTTCGATTTTAGTGTTACGGGTTTTAGGGTTTAGGTATTGAGATTTAAGGTTTATGATTTGGGGTTTAGGATTCAGTATGAGAATATCTTGTGAAAGAGAGAAAAGTTGAACTTATTTCTTTATTGTTTCTTTTTTTGTTCCAAAAACAGAAAAGAATATTTTTTTTAATTCTTTTTTCTGTTACAAATTTATTCTCTGACTACTTTTTTGTTCAGGAGAATAAAAAACTAACTAACATTACTAAACAAATTTTTGTTCTTTTTCTATTTCGTGGAACGAAAGCATAGAAAAATAAAGAAACAAAACGTTACTAAATAGATCCAAAGAAAGAAGCTTTATCCTCATTTCAATTTCATATAGGGGTACTCTTCCTTTTATTTCTCTTTTTTTTTTCCCTAAACATAGTTTCTATTTTATTTTTCCATGTTTTACTTATTTTTCTATTTTTTTTGTCTATCTTACTCAAACTCTCAACTCACTCTCAAACTTTTACCCTGCCTCTTATAAAGCATTGAAGTTGAAACCCACATTTGAAACTATATGTTCCCATCCTTAATCCCTCGAAAAAATTGAGATTCGGACTCCCTTCCTCCACATTCTCAAGTAGGAAATGTGGCTATTGGGCAAATCCCAGTGGCTTTGTTTTTCTAGTTGAAAAGTGAAAAAGCATAGGCACAAGCCATTAACCAGGGCCACAAGTTCGGGCTTGGGCCAGGAATCCGACAGGTTGGGCCGCAATGGGCCTCACCGCAGCCCATTTAGGCTCGTCCGATTCACGTGGCAACATTTTGCAAGCATCAGAAAAACATCTTAGTATTGGCCCAAAACAAACGCTCGGCAGTAGAGTAACAGTCTCCGAAAATTTTGCTAATAGAAGCCTCCGATGTATGCACGTAAAGCTGCGGGTAATTCTTCCCAATACTCACATTTTAGCGGACCAAATCAACCACGTGTACAGTTCACAAAATTAACAGTTATGAAACCGAATGACAAAAACACGGCAGGAGAATATGCCAACATATCTCGATCCCCAAGCAACTGGCTCTATGAAGGTGGTGCATTCTATTGGCTAAACCACTAGCATGCACAGACCATTAAGCCTCCTGTTCGACCATCGCAAAGCTCAGCAAGCTCAGGCAATACCGACTCCCCAGAGATAAAGGTCAGGACAGAGTCACGGCAGAACAGCCAATGCAATTCCCACACTGCTAAATGCGACGGCTCAATTATCAGGGACAATGTGACAAGGATAAAACCAAGATATCAAAATGAATTAAGCGGTTACGAGGACTACAGCACCTTGGAATGTCGAAAGAAATTGAACAAAGCAAGGAAAAAGGGAAAGCTTCTAGGGCTTTTCAATCCGCTATATCAGGCAAATAAAGATCAAATGACCATGTGCGTAACTAGGAAAACATGTCACTGCTTATAAATCCCCAATATCCAACAGCTATGAAACATCAAAATCCGTCCAGATAACTCCGGAGGAAGTGTCTCAAAGACATGAGATGAATTTGCCTCTTCAAGTACGAGGAGCAGGCGGACCTCCAACACGAGGTCCCTGACCAGGCTGTCCAGGCTTTGGCGCATCATCCTGCAAAAGAAACATAGGAAACAAACCTGAAGTCACGATCACAGCAAAAACCTTAAAGAATAATGAATGACAAACAGTTGTGCGATATTATGCGGGAAAAGCAAACTTTTAAGACGCGTGAAAGCTACTCAAGTAATAGCAGAGGCGCACAGGATCCCTGTCCAGTGCTGCCCACTCAATTCTAGTCAAAATGAGAAAGAACACCCAGACAATCAGAATGCCAGACTGATTCTCATTTTCAGAGTAACTTCAAACTATGCATGGTGCAAATAAGAAATTATTCTCCCCGTTTAATCTCAAAAGCTCATCAGCTAAAAGTGTGAAGCAATCAACCATCAAAAAAATGATAGCCTTTCATATAGACAGGGACAATCAGACTATCACTTATCAAATGATACGGCAACACTCAGCAGTGCTACGCAGTACACACATACTCATGGCAATTCTATGTCGATGATACATTCTATCTTCAAGTGGTAAAAGGAGAATAGAGCATTCTCGATAGCTTTTCACTTGTCTTCTACGGCATTTTCATAGACAGCTTATGCCAAATAAGATTTAGCTGTAACAAGCTATACACATCTTCGAGGTTTTCCAGTGAAAAAAGGAAAAACTGAAAGTTCATCAACATCACTATCATTCAGAAGCATAACAAGTCAATTTCTCTTAGAATCATCTATCTAACACAAGCAAGAAGATCCTAGAATAAACAGGACCAGCCAATTCCTAATAAAACCACAGAACCACCATTCACTTTCATCATCAACCCCGGCGACAAAATCAACAACGAATCCAAGCCGCCACCGAAGTAAATGAGTAGAACTTAAACGGATGCTAAGCCGAACAAGTCAGATCAACATACCCGGCGCCTGATGAAGCGCTGTGGAGGCTGACGGTTCCTCCTGTCGGTGCGGGAACGAACCCTCACGACGTGCGAGTGAATCGCGCAGGACACGCAGTACTGCATCTTGGCGTACAGCTTGGGAAGAGTGTAGGCTACATCCAAGGAACACCATCCCCATTAGGCAGACACAGCTCCCACAAAATAAAATTCAAACCTCCATAAACAAAATCCTAAATCGAAAGTTTCAGGAAGAAAGAACAGCGAGTATGATATATATTACTCTCGTAGACGCAGGCCTCCTGGACATCCCTAACCGCAGCTTGCTCGACGATGTTCCTCACCAGAAACCTCTTGATCGCCTTGTCCTATTTCCACACACAACGATCCAATTTAATAACACCTAATCCGCATGAGTTTCAACCGTCTCGAGGATACGATTCCACCGAACGGCGACGAACTCCGATCGACTCCGCCACAGCAAGCGAGAGAGAGAGAGAGAGAGAGAACGTGGAAATGGCGGACGGAGAGGAGCGAACGCACCTTGGGGCAGCACTTGCCGCAGTTGGAGCAGCGGATGAACTTGACGTGGCCACGGCCGTGCTTGTTGCGGCCGCCGTTCCTGCGCTTGAAGGTCTGCGAAACACAACAACAACAGCAGAGAGTAGCAGCGGATGATCGTCCGATGAGACATCGAATCGGAATCGAGAAACGCAAATGGAAAAGGGCGCCGCGGAACCGCCAGGCCGAAACGGAGGGGCGATCCGGGAGGAGGTGTCGGGTCTCACCATGCTTGACGCTGCTGTGCTCGGCGGCGGCGGCGGCGCTGCTGCTGCTGGTGGCTGTGGAGCGAGGACCTCCCTCGATGAGCTGCGCTCGAGTGATGATTGAGTGACCGGAGTCTCCTTGCTAGGGTTTTCTATTGGTTTTATAGGGGCCCGGTATGAGCTCAGGGAGGAGGAGCCTCGGTGTCTGGGCCGTAATGGGCCCGGAGCCTTGTAATGGGCCCGGTGGGGGTGGCCTCGATGGGCCCGCCATGAGACGGGTGTGATTGGTCCGGTGGGCCGGACCGAGCCCGATACATGTCCAGATCGAGCGGATCCGACCCGAGAATCGCATCCAGGGTCGATCCAACAGCCACAGACCACGTCACCTTTACTAGAACTAGCTTCATAACGATTAGAGCCGATTCAGCTTTGCACGAGAATCGCATCTTGCGTTCGTTCACGGTGTAATGTATGGTCCATTAGTCGCAGCGATCTTGCCCTCCGGTCCAGTTGTAGGATCTAGAAGGCAGCTTTGAAGTTTCAAAAATTGAGATTGGTCCCGACAAGGGTAGGTTAGTCACTTTGTAACTTGAAATCGCTTACCTTTAACTTGTGCACTTTTCGTACTCGACACCCATCCAACAAAAGTTCTTGCACTTTTTGGATGATGCTTATTTATCCTACAATACCGAGAATCGCAATTGCTTCCCTGACAAGATGGTGTGCTCCGTAGTTCTTGTGGCGTCCAATCTGTTTTCAATTTTGTGAATGTTGGCACATCGTGGAAATTTTTCAGGACACGAATTGTTTTATCTCCATCTCCTTCAAAGAATTCAGTTCTTTTAACTGCAGACAACTCTCAACACTCCACGATAACGTAGCTGAAGATGCCTTAGATTTTTCTTTAATTTTCATTTTGCTCGACTAAGAGATGAATTTGACACTTCCCAATTGCTTTATATTTCTATTTGTTTTGTACTGCCATTTTATTGCTCTACCATTTGCTATTTGTCTCGCTTGTAAATAAGGTTTTTCCGACCCCCAAAAAAATAGGGAAATGTTTTAGTAAAATTTTTCTTTTTAATCAATTAAAAAAATGAAACACAGAAAGAAAAGAAATCCCGAGTAGACTCTGAAATAGGACCGGACCGAAAAGGTCAATTCCAAGGTAGATTTGAGATTCCAAAAACTAAGAGCCGAAACCTACTTTAACCTGAAACCGCTCGTTCCTACAATTAGCAATACTATTGGATATTAGAGATATCATTTGATATTAAACATCCCAGTATCGTGGAATAATGCACGATTTACCATATTTCGCAACCACAGAGATCAACGAAGAGGGGAAAAAGCCTCAGATTTATTTCAGCACCTTTCACTCATGATGCGAATATGAGATACAACAGTAGCTAAATGCACCTCGTTGGATTTCCCTAAGCTGTACATGAGCTTTATTTCATTTTCATGACAAAGATTAGATGGTTGAGAGCCCGACTTCCCGTTGCTCAAGGGCATTCTTTCTCGTACACTTCACTGGCGTATTTCCAGTTAATCACTTTCCATATGTTGTTCAGATAATCGGGCTTCACATTCTTGTACTGCATCAAAGAGAGAAAAACAGAGATACGCAGAGATAAGACTCGGAGTAAAGATTACCATTCGAGAATATAATCCATGCAGTTTTCTGCTTAAGCCAAGCAAAAGATTGGGCATTCTCGACTTCGAGAAATGCAAATAAGTACCACTCACAAAGTGCAACCATCCACCGTGCAAGTTCAATTGATAGACTGAAAAACGCTTTACACGGCAGATTCACACACCAGCCATACCGATTCATCATCTCAACTTCCCGATAGGAACATGTGCGGGCATAATGGGTCATCTCAGGGAGGAGCAAGACGTGTAACTCACACAAGTTGAGTCATGCATTCATTTATGTAAAGAACTATAAGATATCAACATAGCATCGAAGAGAGTTCAGTACATAGCTCTAAGCAACACATCCAGCCCAGTCAAAATGTCTCGAGCACCGCCAATTATGTTGTGCAGAGTAACCACAAGGCCAAATATCGTAGAGTTACCTGCAGATAGTATGCATGCTCCCATACATCTATACCAATCAAAGGAACTAGATTGGCTCCTTTGGTTACCAGCGGATCCTGAAAAGAAGTTCAAATCACCATGAAAACCAGCCAATAATCTTCCTGTTACACAGCTCTACAAGCTTTCAATGAAATAATACTCGAGCGCACAAATTTGCCAAAGGAACTTGAGTGCCTGGATCGGGACATCAGGACACAATATACATTATACAGTCATGCTCATGCCACTGTGACCTTTGACCTCCATTGCCTCGACAAATTTGGAGAAACTGCCGGCATATAGATTGAAAAACCGCAGACATCCTAGCCAAAACCACACTAGACTTTTAAATACCTAAAGCCCCAATGACCTCCGATGAGAACTATTGCCCATTCCTTCTCAAATGATGCTAGCATGCCCTATATTCAGATACCATAATTTGACTAAGAAACACAAAAGAGCAATAAGGAGCACTGGCAAGATTTATTTGTTTTCCATGAACAATTTAGAACATTAGTTGTGTAGACAACGTCCTGGGTAGGTGTGAAAATCTGACCTGATTTGCGGTTGTTTCCACCACGAGTTTCTTGAACTCCTTATCCAGACCAAGCCACTGCACGAGACAAATGTGGATAGGATCAATGGATATGAGCTAAATTAATAGACGACCACCATGCTAACAACTATCGACAAGTACAATGTGCAGACTGTGCAACTGAAAGCCATACCACCCATCCGGAGCCCTGTAAAGCAGCACCTTCTGCGTTCATTTTCTGCACAAGTGCTTCTAAAGAGCCAAAATCTGTGTCAATGGCCCAACCTAGCGAACCTTTTGGTGGCTCCCCACCTCCTTCCTGCAAGGGATAAGACATTAGCTCCAAAAATAGTAAATACTGAGAACGAATTTATTCTAAGATATCCACTTACATGAATGGGACTAAGATTTTTCCAGAAAATCGAGTGGTTGACGTGACCTGAAAATTATCATGTCAAAGTTAAAAGCGACCCCGAACTACAATCCATAGATGAATATAAACTAAACAGGTTTACTACAGTCGCTTTGTGGAGGTTGCATACAGAAGTCACAGCTCAGGTCTAGATGACAAGTGGAAAACTGTATATCACCCTGAGAAGGACATCTACAAATCGGTAATATCCCAGCTATGGTTCGAAGAAACGGTGTCGCGTAATGCAAAGTCCAGTTTGCAATCTTTTCTCCGCGGAAATTAAAAAAAAAATTACAGAACAATCAGCTCCCTCTCGCACGCACTGATCTGTATGTTCTCCTCAATAGTAACAGCAGTCCTTGCCCATTGCACTATGCAATCTGCTAAACAACTCATCTTCAACGAAACAACTCAGCACAGTCTGACCATGTCCATATCCACATTGTTTCATCCTACTTCACGTCACACGATCGTCGCTAGCAGGCTCAACTAGCTCACACCCCCATGTCTATGGCTCATTATGCTACAGTGCGTACTCCAAACGAACCATAATGTTTCCAAACAAAATACTACAAAGTTCAACACTTTGATGTGAGAATGGGAACACCGTGAGAAGCTCTGCCTATCTACTCAGACTTAGAGATTCCTAAAATACCTTTCTTCTCCACCCCAACATAATCGAGCCATATCACTCACTTCATTGTTTTTATCCTTTTTGTTCAGGAATCCAACTTCCACAAACAGAGCCGAATGAACTCTCTCTCTCTCTCTCTCCTCCCTCTCGTCCATTTCACCAGCTCCCAGCCCCCCATCGATCAACATAGCTATGTGACGCCACACGCGAAGCTCAAATTACCGACAGTAAGCGTAACCGAGCAGAACCACCTGGAATTGGAAAAGAAGAAGAAGAAGAAAAGAAACGAAACAAGCGAAGAACATCGGCGAAGAGAATCGTCACCTCCGCCGTTGAACTTGAGGGCGCTCTGCAGCTTGACGACCGCCGGCGCATCGCCCTTGGCCACGGCCTCCTCCAGCTGCTCGAGGGCCTTGTTGTAGTTCGTCACGTAGGTCTGGTGGTGCTTCTGGTGGTGCAGCTGCATGATCTCGGCGCTGACGGCCGGCTCCAGGGCGCCGTAGTCGTAGGGGAGATCGGGGAGCGAGAACGTCGCGAGGCCGCGGCACGCGGCGGCGCCGGCGAGCCTAGCCCCGGCGCGGAGGCCGGAGCCGAGCGCGGCCAGGGTCCTCCGGGACACGATGGCGCGGAGAGCCATGGGAGAGGGGTCGGAGTCGATCGGATCTGCGGGGGCGGAGAGGGAGGGAGGGAGCGGGGAGGGAATGCGAGGTGCGGAGGGAGAGAGGAGGAGGAGGAGGAGTAAATAAGGGAGGCGGGAGGTGCGCTTCCATGGCGGATTGGGGGATTCCGGGTGCGGTACTCGGGAACGGAAAACCACTGCTGCCGCTGGTGGTGGTGCCGCCACTGTTCGGCGACGGCGACAGGTGCCGCGCCGCTCCTTCGTGTTGCATTTCGCCACGGACGCTTTGATTTATCTCTCGTTAATATTAGCTTGACCCTGCTAGTTGCTCAAGCTTGGATAAGAAGAACCGATTCAGATAATACTAAATATTTCAGCATCTATTTCCGCCCTCCGTTTTTTGTTTTTCGCAAAAATTAAGTGATTTAGAAAATATTTTTATAAAAAAAATAAAAAAAGAATTCATCATGAAAATTTCGAAATATAAATTATCGTCGATAACGAAAATATTAACTAATAATTACAACCGATAAAAGATATTTTTTTTAGGAAAATATTTTCCAAATCACTCATTTTCACGAAATAAATGAAGCCTTATGTTCATTACAATGTGATTTGGTATACAATATGTCACGCCCCGAACCCAACTTACCCATCGGAACGCGAGCATCCCCTTACCACTTCGGTCGATCATAGTGCGACGTCCCCGTGAGACTTCTCACGACCCAACAACAATAAAAACACATGGAAGCAGATTACAAACCACGACAAATAAAGATGAGCAAGGAAGCCACACAAATCAAAACAACTGTGTAAAATCATTTCATATATAAACAAATCACTCATTTTCGTCAGATCCAATAAATAAAGGTCCTTATGTCAATCACTATAGGTAAGGATCCCTATTGTTGATTCCAAAACAATAAAAGGCCACTAATCCGGGTAATAAAAAAAAAAAGTGGAAAGAAGACATCTATATCTAAAAACCATATAATTAAAAGCACCAATTCCTTGAACTAGAGAAATCAATTTATGTTTTAAATACATTCATGAACGGATAAAATATTAACATTTTTAATTTTCAACGTGAAAGTTAGCGATCATATTTAGGAAAAATCATCTTCTTTTTTAGAATCATTTTTTACCATTAGATCTCGCACCAATGAATTATATGATTTATAATGGGGCTAATTTTTTTATATGTTATTTATGGGTCTTCTAGGCACCCGCCACAAAGTGCCCGAGGCGCAAACATTACCCACGAACCGAAATTATTACAAAGTGCATGAGGATTCCTAAGGGCATAAATCCCCGCTACAAAGTGCATGAGGACGGCACCCAGAGGCCACGACCCAAGGCCTTAAGTGATCACACATATAAATTTTATCTTAGCCCAATCCACTCACGTTTATCGTGATCACACCATGCAATGTCACACCCGCACAATCACACAATGCATCTCAATCTCAATCTCGACATACAATGTGCGTGACATGCATTTTTCATATCAATGGACACAATGGCCACAATAATTACCAGCATTTACAAACAATGGACATATTTAAGCATTTGTATTCTAACTCATGAAATTCGGCCAAACCAAAACCCCAACTTCAAATATGTCCAAAACACACTCAAAACACACCATTTAGCCTCAATTAACTCATTAAGGCCCCAATTAAACATGTAAGGCATACACTTAGTTTAATTTAGCAAAACAAGTTTATTTAGCACTAAAAACACCATTTCTAGTACAATCACCCAAGACCTCCGAATTTAACTCATCATGGACAGCCATCAATTTTCTCTAATCAAACATAACTTACTTCAAATCAACCATCCACAACCTCACTAACTCAGCCATTAACCACACAATTAACCAACACCAATTTTTAAATTAACCCAAATAAATCCAACTAAACACAATTGCCTAAACTAAGTTTTATTAAACTTTTTGGACGATTTTGGAAGAAACAAGTACATCCACTTCGGCTCGACAACGGCGGCTCACTTGGTTTTGATTTGGGGCCCAAGGGAAAGGAGGAAGACGGCGGCTTGAAGGCTGGTCCGGCCCTCCACGGCTTCCCTTGCCGTGACCCACGGCTCCGGCAAATGGCTGAAGGAGGCGGCGACGGTGGGGCTTGATCGGCCAAGAAGATGGAGGAGGAACGGAGGAGAGGAAGTGGCTGATTTGTGAGGGAGAGAGAGAGTGGGCGAAATTTGAGGAGAGAGAGAGATAAACATGACCAAAAAGTGGTCAAAGCAAGTCAAATCAACCCTTAGTGGATTCCAAGTGTCACCATCCTAGGCCACTTGACCAAACTACCCTTTGATCCAATGGTTTACATTCCTTCCAATGAATTATTGAGGGGCACTTTTGTCTTTAACCCCTAACCAACCCTTAACCATCTTAGTTAACTTAACCAACCTTGGTTAAACCAATTTAATTCCCTAAAATTCGGAATTAAGCTTAAATAGTCCAAGGGAAATTCTGTCCTTTTTCCTTTTCGAACCGAAATTCCATTTTTCGCACCCATGCGTCCCATATGTATGTGGCCAACATTTTCTAGCGTCAAAATCTTAAAATTAGTCCGTCGGGTCCCCGAAATCCGACACCGAGATCTGGGTTCAATTCCGTGAACAACTCTCTCTCAATTTCAATTTTTCGAAACTCTCACTAACAAAGTACGGTGCTTAGGCATACGCAGATCGACTTAGGGCTATCCGAGTCTCAATGGTTTCGATCATCGAGAAAGAGGGTTTATTACCAATCTCGGGGTCACGATCATTTGGCTCGAGTTCAGATTGGTTAGCCACGAGCACGTTTGGTTGCGGTAATCACCGCGATCCCAATTGTGCATCGTTGGCCTTGGCCATACCATTTCCATCACTTTTCCTAAGATCGGCCCCTCAACGGGTTCACAATATTCCCTCATTCTTTCTCAAACGGCTCCCGAGTCGCGACTAAGTCCCCGATCCACGACTAGTGTCCTAGTTAGCCATTCCTCATGGTTAGTATCCCAAGAGTGAAGAAAGTCGACTCAAATGAAATGAGAAATAACATTCATTTTCTTAATCCCAGAAATTACATCGAAATTCGGGCTGTTACACAATAAAAAGTAAAAGTGGGAAAGAAGCAAAAACCATATAATTAAAGCACCAATTCCTTCGAACTCGGCAGCAATTTATGTTTAAATACATTCATGAACGGATAAAATATTAACATTTTTTTCATTTTTAGTTAGCGATCATATTTAGGAAAAATACTTTTAGAATCATTTATTTACCATGAGACATACGCACCCTGAATTATATGTTATTTATGGTGCTAAAGCATTTAACGAAATTATTTGATTTCTTCCTAGTAGAATAATAGGGGCAGAAGAGTAGAAGTGTCAAAATTTGTGTACAACACTCACTTTAGTACCAAAAGTTTTTACCGACTCGCTTAAGTGTCAAATCGGAGAAAAAATAATCACTTAAGTGCCAATCTCGAAAAATTTCGGTCAAATTAATATGTGACTTTTATAATTAAAATTTTAATCTAAGTTCGATTTTTTAAAAAGAAAACTTAGTCTACGTGACATTTCCATATGCATATTTCGATTTTTTTTAAATATTTCTTGTGATTTTTTTTTTTTTTTCTTTTCTTTCTTCTTCTTCTTCTTTAGCCTTTGGTTGGTGACCGGACACTAGTCGCCAGCCATGGCCGGCCACCTATCCTTTAAAAATCAAAAAGCAAGGGTTGGTTGAGCCTCGCTTGTGGCGAGCAACGATGGCGTCGTCTGGGAGAGGCCAGGTGGCTAGCCATGGCCGATGGTTGAATACCGATTACTGACCAAAGGTTGAAGAAGAAGAAGAAAGAAAAGAAAAAATCAAAAGAAATATTTAAAAATTTGAAAATATTATTAAATTTGATAATACCACAAGATTGAGAAATTAACAAAAATATGGCCACATTGAATTAATGACACTTACGTGATTTTTTTTTAAAAATAACACTTAAGTGATTGAAAAAACCAAAATTTTGGTACTTTTAGTGTTCTTCCCCCATGAAAAATATATGTATTTCCGCATTATTTTTTTTAAAAAAAAATACAATTAAGTCTATTGTTATGAATTAATTACACGTGATTTAACATACCAACATTCAAATGTTCTTATTGTTTTGGATTAAACAAAAATGGAATTTTAAAAGCCACAAAAGTTTAGAAAAATAAAAACTAAGACGAAAAATTATGCAGTCTTTTTTTTTTTGAAGAGTAGACCTATCAAAATTTGTTATGTATCAATTTCTTAACTCATATTTGATAGTTCGAGTTAATGCATGGGTTAGTTATTTAGTAAATGGTTAATACAACGAAAAACTTCAAACTTGTACATTTGTAACATATTAACCTCAAACTAATTTTTGGGTCACTAAAAATCTAATCGGTATGCTTGTGACAAATTTACCCAAAATTGATATAGATTTATATGTATCATCAAACTCAGTAATTTTACGACTAACGGAAAGTAAATATGTCATTATGGTACTAATGTAGGATTTTTTGTAATTCAAAAATTAATTTGGGGTAAATCTTTCACAACTGTATCGATTTAGGTTTTTGGTGATTCAAAATTTAGTTTGTGATAAGATTATTATAGGTGTACCGATTTGCGTCTAAATAAAAGAGTAAAAAAAATGAGTCATAAACCGATTTAGAACGGTAAAACCCGAACTGATGTGAGTGACAGCTATGACTCCCTCCTAACTTTTTCTTGTATTCGCTCACTTCACACTCTCACCTTGATTAAATATGAAAATATTTTAGCAACACTAATCATGTTGTATATGAGTCATTAAATTTATTTGTACGAAAAGTTTATTTGGGTCGAAAATAATTTAACCCGATTTAAATCCGATCCGATCCGATCCGATCCGATCCGATGCGCTCGTTTGACACACCTCAGTTGAAGAGTCAAATTTGATTAAGACCGCTTTTAGCTGGCAAATGGAGAGAGATGGACGGCAACTTCTAACGAGGGCCCACTCGTCCTGTCCAATGAAATCCGGCCACGGGTGCGTGCGTTGCCGCGTGCGATCTCTCGCATGCCCAATCTCCATCGCGTCGCGCGACCGGCTAACGAACCCCCCGCGACGAAAAAACCGCTCGCTCCGTCGTCGTCGTCGTCGTCGTCGTCTCGCCCGTGGAGAAGAATCGCTGCTCGGAGAACACGCTTCGCTCCGATCGGACTCGATCGCCGGAGCGGAGATCGATCGCGCGGATTCCAGCTCCCGGATCCCGAGCCGCCCTCTTTCATGCGCGCGTTCTCCCGAGGTTCGTTCGTTCGTTCCTTCCTTCGTTCGCCTCTCTCTTCCGTTGATCTTTGACCTTTCCGTGCCGAAATTTCTCCGTGCCGATTCGGGGTGCGGGGGCTCTGGTTGGGCCCGGTCCGGTGCCCGGATGCTAATCGCCTGCGGGTTTGGGGATGCTGTGGATGCGGCAGGGTGTTGATCGATGGAGAATTCGGCGGATGTTTGCGACCGGGAGGAAGCGTCGGCGGCGTCGGCGTCGTCGTTGACGCCGGCCAGCTCAGATTACCGATTGTTCGATCGGCAATCCACCATCCACCAATGTATGGGCGGTGGAATAGGTATATGTTCGTTGAGCTTCTTCTTCTTGCTTTCTGTACGCTTGTTTCCTACTTCGGATCGCTGTTTATAATTGTCAAGGAAAGGGTATATGGTAAATTAGTAGTGCGCTAGGGAAAGTGGTTTCTATTTGGATATGCTGCTAGCTACCCATTACAGTGCACCGTCATTCTCGTTGTTTTCGAAGGTTTCAGCGATTGCATTTGATCTTATTGTCTTGCTCATTTGGTTAATTGTTTGATGCATGTGGATGAAGCGGTCTTTGCACGGAAGGAATTTGATTCTTATCCATTAGTTGGGTTATCGCCTTACCTGTTCCGTCTTGTTGGCTCTTCTGCCGAAAGTTCGGTCAAATGGCTAGTTTTAAGCAGTTCTTTCTTCCTCTTCGCTTTTTTCTTATTCTAAATTGTACAAGCCAGATAGTTGGTCCAAAATGGGGGGAATGGTGAAGTCATATAGCTATTGGGTTTGGAGATCTGTAGACTCTATAGAGCTATACCCTTTTTTTTTTAACAAAAGATTTCTGTTCCTTGATCTAGAACCTGTTTCACTCTTTGATTACTGGATTCGTGCGTGAATTCCAGCTTCTTTGGACAATTCTAGGTGGCTTGGTTATAAGATGCTTGTGACTCCTTCCTGAGGAAGTTTAATTTGTCATGGAGCATGTTGTTTCGCTGTTTGATCAGTGATTTGTTGTCAAAAGAAGTGTATGATTTTCTGCATGCTCATTTTTCATGGAACAGTTTTACTGAAAACTTAAATTCTTCTGCTCCCTCAGCTGCTGATGTTCTATTGTGGAGGCGGCGGCATGTTTCTTTTGGCATCATTGTTGTTGCGACAGTTGCTTGGGTTATCTTTGAAAGATCAGGCTTGTCATTCCTGTCAATTTGTTCAGATGTCTTTCTGCTACTAATCATATCACTGTTCATTCATGCCAATTATGCTGTTTTACGGAATAGGTATGAACATCATACTCTTCTTTTAATGGTTACACTGAAACCATTATTGTTAATTACTTTTTCATTTCCAAGCAGACCGCTACCAGAATTATCTGAGCTAGTTTTCTCAGAAGAGATGGTTACCAATGTTGCAGCTTCTTTTCGGGTCAAAATCAATAGCCTACTGCTTATGGCTCATGATATCACTCTTGGAAAAGATTTTAGACTCTTTTTCCAGGTATACTGAGCTGATGTATGTGAACTTATGGATGTCAGGGGCGATGGAAAAAATAACTGATTAGTCCTTCTACTGTGGGAATTTTTTTTTCCGTACAAAAAAGAATTTAAAAATACTCATGGTAATTATTAGAGTGGACAAAATTAGTACTTAGTCTGTGAACGTATTGAGCATTATAATGAAGAAGTAGGGATTGTATATACTGGTATTGTAACGCAAGTAAGCGATGACATTGATTGTAGTTATGGTTTTGATGAAGTAATAGTGGGTGAAATAGTAGAATTTGAAGAGGGCACTCTAGGGATTACTCTGGAATTAAATTATGTGGGTACAACAATGAATGACAGTTTGATGATACAAGAGCGAAGTTCTGGATAGGCAATAAGAAGAATTGCTCATATACTGGTGAGTGAGGCTTATTTGGGTCATGTTATAAATGCCTTAGCCAAACCTATTGATGGTTGAGTGAAGGGAACCTTATGTTTGATATTAATGAGGCATCAATTGTAGCAAAATTAACGCATTTAAGGTAACTTGGACACATAAGATAAGGAAGTTGCTATAAACTAATCGAATTTCCATAGTAGAAGTTCTTGTACAGTTAGTTTCCTTTGCCTTCCATTTTACGTTGCCACTGGGTTGTCAGGTCTCATAGGTCAATCCAAACCACTATACATTCTTTTCTCTGCTGCATCGTGTGCCTATCCGTTTATAGTCCTCTCACTGACCTTTAGTTTACTTGACAGGTGGTTGTCTGTCTGTGGCTTATATCAGCAATTGGTAGCTTCTTCTCTTTCTTCACACTCGCTTATATAGGTATGCATATTCCTCTGATTGAGTGCAGGATATGAGCAGTCATAGTCTGTCATGTGCCGATTCCATTTTGGCTTTGGTCCTCGTTTGTTGATACATTTTGACCAAATTTGTGTTTTCCCTGGTTCCCCTGGAACTGTACTTTATTTTGTGGAACTATCTCGTGACTTGCATTAGGGGTGAATGAGGTTTTAAGGGTTCTGCCTTCCATAGATTCTTGCCTACGGTGTCTTGAATTTCACCAAGTTCATTATCAATGTCCTTACAAATCCATAATCCGTATCAATATTTCTCGTATTATATGTTCCCATGAAGTCTATCTACTTTCTTGGACACACGACCTCTGTATGACTTGCATAATCTGATTTTTTATTTATCTAACAGATTGGCTTATTTCCGGTGTTTTGCTTAAATTGGTGATAGGTACTATAATATCCATCACAGTTCCTGCGCTGTACAGCAGGTATGAGAAACATGTGGATAGGTTTTGTGGAATGCTCCATAGAAACTTTTCGAGGCATTACAAAGTAGTAGATGAGAGTTTTATCAGCAAGCTCCCAAGAAGTTTATCCAAAGACAAAAATATGTGAAGCTGAAGTTGAGTCCAAACATCTGCCAAGCCTTCCATGCCAAGAGCTTACTTCAAAATTTAGGTGGGGTTTTGCGGATTGAGGCTTGATCATTTCAATGGGGAGCAAAATGTCACATCAATGTTGTTTGCCATGAAGATGCCTCTGGCTGTTCCCTGGGACTTCACTTCATTAACGTCAGTTTTTCCTTGTCCTATAAGAATGCGATCGGATACCAGCAGAAGCAGTGTCAACCGCTTGTCTGAACTTGGAATTACCATTCATCAACTTCACAAGTGACCGACTAATTGTTTGTACTTGATGATTTCATCATTCCAGCATGTTTACACGTAGTCCTCTTGCTCTTTGGTGAATGAATGTTTCCACACAGAGTCCTCTGTTGTTGGTGATAAATGCTTCGATCGGTGACCTTTTTTACATTATAAGTATCGCAAGGTCAGATGATTGAAATTGCAAGGCGCAAAATCTTTTCTGGTTTCTCATCGTGGGTCGGAAAACTTCGTTGGGTATAACGAAACTGGATAAGTAAGCACAACCGATTTACTATATAAGTAATCAAGGGAAAGTAAAAATGAGATCAAGGAGCTGATGTGGGAGGAGTAAATATGTGAGAGGAATATGATCACTCCCAGCTCTCAAGGTTGCTCTATTCTTCTTTATAAGGGAACAAGTGAAGTTTACCCAACAGTACCCCCATTGATGTCTTTCTCGCCTCTTCGAACACCCACTCAAAGAGCTCCAGACAAGAAAAGGGTGCTTTTAGGTTTCTTTTCACAAACATAATCTCTCCTACTCCATTCAGTGATATATTAAGTAACCACTGGTTAGGTAATCATAACTGGCAACTTTGAACAATGAGCACCTTCGCTGGGTGCAGAATGTAGGAACAGAGGCGGTCTTTATGTAGGTTGCCCACTGCGTATCCAATTCTTTCCATTACCAAATAGGAAAACAAAAATATCAGAGCCGCAAAGAGTTCGTCGAATAGGCTTAATGTCAGTTCTTTCACGTGATAGAGAAAAATTCAACAGTACGGAACATACCACAATCTATCTCATCCATCTTCTGCACAGGCCACAGCATAACAATCTGGACTAGTCGAAGAAGTGACAGTTCGGCCAGCCAAGAAACAGAAAAAAGTTTCGTTCACAAGTTCACCATTATCACCAGTTTAATCGTTCTTATTATGATAATATCGGCATTTCGCATTTGTCTCGTTCAGTAGATTAGAGACAACAGCACCACAGCCGGTGAATATCTACTGCTGAAGCAATTCCTTTGCCTTGCTCAACCAAGCATTGTAAATATCATCTGAAAAGAGAACAAAATGTACCTGCAAAAGAAACGGTCAGTCTCTTCCATGATTGTTGCGTAGCTTACTGACTACAGCAAGGGTAAGTATTATTGCATGAAGCCAGAAAGATTGCACTGACCTGATCTTAGACAAAAGGCTGAGAAAGGAATAGACTGCTCTATACTATACAATAACTATCCAAAATGCTGGTTGAACATTTTTTAAAAGTGCAACTGATGATATCTCACAGGGGACTCGTAAAGAAGCACTGCCGAGTGCTACTTTGCATTTTGGAATCAGTAAGATATGGTAAGGACCTCCATTCAACTAGGAAGTTGATGGACTGAGTAATAGATTAAAACCTACCTCTTTCAAGCCATCTGAGGATTCTTTAAGCGTAGAGATAGCTATTGTGGCAGCCTCATCGTATGGATATCTGGAAAAATCAGATCAGAAGTAGTAATAGATTAGAAAACACAAGCGATTGGTCAGGCATTTTCTGTTTCACACTAACTCAACACTCACACATAAAGACGTGCACATACACAAGAAAGAAATACGAGCATTCCTCTTTTTTGCCATAAAGTCTCATACGCATGCTAATTTTTAACACGTTAAACATATAGCTAAAACTTTGGAACAAAGTTAAGCACCTAAAGAAGATTAATCAATATATTTTCACTGATGACCACCACATAGATGCAACCATTGTGAACTTAAGAAGTTGAAGTTTATTATAATTGCCAACTTACCCATAAACTCCGCAGGATATAGCAGGAAATGCAACGAACTGAAGCTTCTTTTCTTTGGCCACCATCAAGCTGTTCCTGTAATAACACGTGCAAAATGATTAGCACTCTATCAGAAATGGGGCAAAGAACTGAATGAATAGAAATTCCCTGCAAGATACCTGTAAGCATTCCTCAGGGATGCTTGGGGATTACTATCGGCATCATAGATTGGGCCAACTGTGTGGATCACATGGGATGCTGGCAGCCTAAAGCCTCTGTTTGAAAAGTGTTGGATAATCAGACGACGAACAGATAAAGTATGACAGACCACATTAATTTGACTTATTAATAATTGACGAGCGATAGGTTATTGTTCTGGCGAAACTTTAGTATGCAGATTATGCAGGATAAGCTTACGGAGTAATTCTTGCTTCTCCTGTGGGGCAGCGGATCCCTGGACGTACTTCAGGGACCTTATAACAAGCTTCTAGGAGTTCTGGTCCGGCAGCTCTATGTATGGCTAATCGGAAAAAATCATTTAAAAAAACAGGAAATCATATAGTTTCAATGTAAAACTAATGATACACAAGTTAGCCAAGTTAAAGAGAGAGAACCTCCATCCGCACCACCGCCTCCAAGCATTCGCTCATTTGCCGGATTAACCTGCAGAAAAACATCCACCCTTCAACATCAACTCACTCCTCAACATAATTTCCAAGAGATCCATCATCGTATAATGTAGGGGACTCATTCGATCCATTGTGCTCATATCGGCATTGTTTTAAACTTCACAATGAAGAGTTAGGCACAGTCCGGACAGGACCGACATTTCGTCGAGACTCAAGCCAACACGAAGCATCATGAAATCAACTTATGCAACTCGAAGGCTTAAATTCCTTCAGAGCCTCGATTCTGTATGAAGCCCAAAAGACTCAATACTTCAATCAAGCGGAATAAGTTTCATACAGTCTATGCGAACCTAACTCTCCAGAAGTCAAACTACAAATTCAAGAATCACCCAAACGATTGAAACCAGAACAAATAACAAACACCCACATGGTTTAACCAAAAAACACAAAAGAAAAGATCAAACCGAGGGAGAGAGAACACTGACAATGGCATCGGAAGAGCCATCGACGGACCACTTGGTGATGTCCCCCTTCTGGATGACGAGAGCAGAAATCGGTGAGAGAGAGAAACTGATCAATTTCTGAGCATCCTCATAGCTTCCTTGACTCGACATCCTCGCGAACTCCGCTCTCGCAGCAGCGAAGCGAGACAAATTCAGGGTTTGAAGAAAGATGGGCTTTTGATGATGGTGAAGCCTGATCGGATTTGAGCAGGGAGAGGAGCAGGCGGACGTTCTTGTCGTGGTGGTGGGTCTGAGAAATGGAGCTCCAAATGTCGCTCTACAGAGACTGTTGCTCCTCATTTGTATTGGCTAGCGGAGCAAGAAAAGTTCGATGCTTTAAGGTTTTTCTAGTTTTTCTAGCTACGTGTCGAGGAATATATTCAACGAAACCTTGTACATCATTTGCTAAGATTTTGATTTCCCAACGAAAGATTTTCTCCAGTAACTTGTCGTCGAATGATCTTGATTGCTAAGATAAATTGATACTTAATCGACGTTGCAAAGATCTATATGCATTTTGCATCATTGGCTCGACTCATTTGATAACTTTCATTACTGTATATGGAACGTTTTTCGACATACCCATAAACATGACGCGCTACTTTCTTTTTCAACAATGACTATCGGTTTTGGCTTTCCATCTCCTTTTACTTTCAAAATTTTATTTTTCGTACAGCTCTTTATTTATTGTTTGTGAGTCAAATAAATATCAAACATGTCATAAAGAATATCTATGTGCAGAAAAGGCACCGAGATTAGTAAAAGAATGAATGAGTGTTCGTTAATTGCACGAGCACAAACATAGCAACTCTAATGTCAAAGGACAATTTCCAGTGATTTGTCTCAGTGGCTACCCTTCCTACTTGAAAAGGGAGAGGTGGGGAGTTCGACTCCCCACATTTTTAGGGGGAGCTAGGTTGGGAACGTTTGGTTTCAGATATGAGTTTCGATTCTCACACATTACAAGAGGTAGGGACGTGTAGTTTTATATATGAGTTTCAACTCTTACGTCTTGCAAGAGGTGGGACGTGTAGTTTCAGATGTGGGTTTCGACTCTCATGTGTGTAATGGGGATGTATAATTTCAAATGTGGGTTTCGACTTTCATGTATTGCAAGAGGCAGAACAACAGTCTAAGAGTGAGTTAAGAGGTAAAATAGGACAAATCTGAGAGTGAGTTAAGAGAGAGAGCAGGACAGACAAAAAAAAAGAAAAAACGTCAAAAGGCATTGCACTCATGGTACTCTAACTTCCATTTCCAGTAGAACTTGGTTTGGATCTCTGAGGGTTGAAGAAGATCTTGGCCCAATTGATTACTAGTCATCTCAGTTACCATTAACCTTAGGAAATCGATGCACTGGGGCAGAGTTATATACTATTATTTAATAGACTCTATGCCATCTAATCAAAGGTCATTTTTTAATCCATCAAAGCCCGTCAACGTCTCTCGCATACTTACTCACATACTTACTCATTTTGCAGCGTGTTATTAGAGTTTATATACCCGATTAGAACAACATTTCATTTTAGACCTGTATCATCGGAATCATGATGACTGACGACACATATTGTGTGCGTTCCTTAATTGTGTGTCGATAATTTTCCTCTAGCGAGAGTATCAAAGCACAATCTAAATTAAAGATCAAATGGGCTTGACAAGAGTACTCAAATGGACGGTAACAATATCCTCAAAAACAATCCTAGCCTTCATAAATTTGTGGTAAACAATGGAGGTATCCCCCTTTTTCCTTTTTGGCCATACTACATGGCTCAGCATAGCTTAAATACATAAATTCTTAGTTACCTAGCGGGTGCCAAAAAGCCACCTCTGCAATAGGAACAACCCCAGTTGGGCTCCTACCTTCTCCTACCCTCTTTTTTTTTTTGCCCACTTCGTCTCTCCCTCTCTTTCTTGAATACATAGGCACACATTGGCACTATAAGCCATATACAAATTTATCAATTACTTACTAAATCACACCTCGAAGACCTCTGGGAATCCTTAGAATTGAGAACCTTCGAATGTCTGTCCAAACTGCCAATTAGCCGGCGCGACATTGTAGCTGGTCAATGTCCTCCCATCGCTCGTGGTCACTTGGAAGGAGAGAGACTGGCCGTTCATGTAGGCGTTGCTCTGCCAGTTCTGTCCCCAGTTCCTTGACATGGATTGCCAACCAGTCTTTGAGCCCTTGACGGACACAGCGTGGACATCACCAGCGCCTGCCACATTTGTGATCAGCACCAAGTTGAAGTAGGAGTGCCCGTTGATGGTGAACCTTATTCCTCCTTTCTTCACACAGGGAACTCTGTCAGGATCAAGAATGACCCGTGAGTCGATTTCATCACATAGTGGAGTTTTTGTGGACTTTAATATTGAAACTCGAGAGCCCAGTTGGCGACAAATAACTAAAGATTTGCAGTGAAAATGCTGTTGTTACCTTCTGAAGGAAACTGGGACAATCCCAGCTCTGTACTGGGCAATCTGCAAGAAAGCCGGCTCAGCCAGATCGAAGTGCTGGAGAGGGGGGTTGCACCAGCCACCATTGTCATTAGAGAGGGCAAAGTTGGGAGGGCAAAAGTTGGTTGCCGTGACCATGATGGACCCTGGGAGGCACCACCTGGGGTCGTCATTGCACCGCATCTCGTAGCATGACCCGCAGCTCAGGCCGTTGTTGAACAGGGCAGTGCTCAAAGCTGCAGTGTTGGTGCCATAGCCTTGGCTGTACAGGTTGCCATACCCACAAGCACCTCCTGAAAATTTCGAACCATTTATATGAGATCAGGCACATAGAAACTGACTATCTTTATAGTCTCAACATGACTATAAGGTATATGGGTTGAAATTAAAGTTTCAAGGCCTAAATTATACTGCTTTTGATGGGAAAAAAGGTTGCACTTTTTGCTAGTCACATTAGACATTAAAGACACGTCTTACTCTTTCAAGAAGTAAAGGTCAGTCTATTGAATTGCTTTTCGCATTATGTTGAAAAAGTTAGTTACTTTACTTAGCCAATGAACATTTTGACAAAAGGAATAGACATAGTCTAGTCTTGCAAGAGCTAAACATATTGTCTCTTCAGCAAACACTATCGATCATTTTTTGGACTTACCCATTGTGCCAGATGCATCACCACCCCCATAAAATGTGGCATGACCGCCTTCCCAGCCTCCATAGTCCCCAGAAGCACTTTTGAGACACAGGAACACAAGAGCAACAGCTGAGATTGCTGCAACATTGGCCATTCTTGCTTCTGTTTTTCTAATGTGGCTTGGCTTTGCTAAAAAATATAGCAGTAGAGAGACAGAGATTGAAGGAGGAGGTGAATTGAAAGTGTTTGCTGGTTAGTGTTTGGTGCTTGGTGCAGAATGGGAGATGGAAGGTTCACTTATATAGATAACAAAGATTGTAGAGACTTTGAGGGCGTAGGGATTGTAGAAGAAAGAGACAAGGATTTGAAAGAAGGTTGAGAGCCACAAACAAAGAATGAATTTCTTTTAGGCCTAAATTTATTTTTCTTTGCAAGAAGATATCAGAAATTAAGTGCACATGCATTTGTTCCAATTTGGGCTACCAACTGCTAAGCCTAAAGGCCCCACCTGCACATGCCCTTCCTCAACATCTTCTTGCCTTTTTCTTCTTCCTTCTATTTATTTATTTATTTATTTATTTTTTTTTTTTTTTATTGTACTTCTATTTTTGAGTAAATAATTTGCATGCAAACAATGCTCTCTTTTTGTTTATTTGCGCCATCCGTGTGGGTGATGGCAATATATTAGGATGTGCTAAATATTCTCTTGAAATTGCACGAATCAAGATGAACTTAGATGACATTCATGATAGGGAAAAATGTGAAATTAAGGCATCATGATAAATGATTCAAATAAATAAATAGAAAAAGTACATCGCTCGTCTATTATACTATGTGTCTCCATCTTAGTGACATGTGGCGTAACATTATGGAAAATAAAACTCGGAGAACGTTTTATAAAATGAGTAGATTCTCGTACCGCTTGATCGAAACTTTGCATCCAATCGAAACGTGCACATCATGCATTCTCCATCCATGGCATTTTCAAGACATGCTCATTGTAAAGTGCTCTATCTGATTACTGTAGAATTGGCAAATTATTCATTGACTTAAAGAACTCAAGCCATTAGAGGAGAGTTCTATGGAAACCGCCATGAGATCAGTTCTTAAGTTCAAGACATCTGTTGGGCGTCTTTTGTTTTATTCCCCGGTTTTCGTGTTGAACTGTTGGGTTGGGTGTCTGTTAATTTAATGTTTCTGTCGGTGTGCAGACAAGAAGTCGCATGTGGGCACTTGGGTTTGGTTTCACACACAAATAACTACCAGCCTAAAACCCTAGACCACCATGCACCAAACATGCAGCGGAGCTACCGAATGGCACAAAAAAAGATTCCTTCGAGCTACATCCCTTTCATATGTGTAACCTACTTTCATCCATTTACGCACTCTCGAGAGACCTATGAAAGCCCTCGCCTTACCCTTATTGCCATATTTTTGCAGATGTTCTGCCATTGGCAAAGTTAGTAGATAATTATTGAGGTATGATTGCACGCATTCGACCATGTGATGGAGTACATTCATGGGGTCGGTTCGCGTTCTTTGTTCTTAGGATTTGATGCGTGGGACATTTTGTTTTGTGTAACCGAACTGTCGATGTGACGGATCAGAATTAATGACAAAATACGATCAGCTCTGCAATTAATTTGTGTCATGGGCAACTCTACAAGGTGCCAAAAGGAGAATCAAGAACCCTAATCGTTGGAATGATGAAGCATTGATTGATTTCTATTTGTTTGATCAAGAGCTTAAACAATATTGCTTTGCGATCGCCGACCCTTACAAGGATTAGATGGGGATAAGTTAAATCCCATTTGGCAAAGTCTCTCTGTTATTTATCGTGCCAAATAAGCTATTGAGACATCAAACATTTTGTTGCAAGAAGAGTTCTTGGAGATTTCTCGAACTAGTTCGTCAGTAATTAATTATCAGCAGATTCTTTACATTATCCTCTCACTAATTGAAGGACGATCAGCTAGTTAATTACGATTACTTGATGATTATTTATGCAAAAAGGAATCGATCCTAATCCTCATCGAGCCAAGCAATGCACATCAAGACAGTCTTTCTTTTTTAATTGCTGATGTTATATTATTGTTTGAGATTGTTAATTGCGATGAATAAATGAAAAGGGAGAGCTCGAATTGAAAAGGATTACGAGGGCCTACCATGTTACGAGCACATGCATGCCCGGGTTTTTCGGTCCCTCAACATCCATGCATGCATTATTTTCATAATGTATAAGAATAAGGATATTGGAGGCTCTTATTATTATAATTTTTTATTTTATTCTTCCTAATATAAAAGCCAAAAAAGTCCCCCTAATAATTACAACGCCAAGAAATTCTCGTCCCGGCACGTGGATAATAGAACAAGTTGACAATTAGTATGCTCATTCATTTATTCGTTATTTAATGTCTATATAAGATAAAAGGACAGCAACAGATACATCCTTTTCTACTTCCTACCATGCAAAGAGTTCTCTACCAAATCTTGAAATTTGTCTGTCTTTGACAGTAATTATTTTAATATTATTGGGGAGGTGGGTTTTTAAATATTTTTTTATTTCCTAAGTTAGGATATGTATAGATTAATGTTGGAATAAACTATGTATAGGGGCAACATGTCTGGCACCGACTTTTGGTAATGCAGTTATTCAATGAATGTGAATTGAACCTGATTTAATTTGTACTGAAATTCGGTGCTTTGTTAACATTGTGACTGGGTAGAGAATTGGAAATTGGAGGTCATCAAGGATATGAAAATCTCCCTCTTTCTTTTCCACCTGAAGTGACATCATTCGCATTCGCATCTTCAACTATGATACATGAGATACTTCACTGCAGAAGAAATAAATAAGGCCTGCAAATTTTCAAGCCTTTCCCTGTTCTTCTGTCCCTGATGCTGCTGATTTCCTCCAAAATGTAGGGTCAGGATAGATACCGTGACCCCCCAGAGCAGCATGAGGTCCTCTTTATCAGGGACCAAAGCTGTTCAACATTGAATGAGATCCACAAAAACGGCATGTGGATTTTTCTCTAGCTGTAGTTTGGTTCGCCACCAATGAAACCGCCCTTCACAAGGGCTTGTCTGTTTGTCTCACTTTGACAGAACTGTTTGAACAGCCCTCAATTACATGAATTGAACCCTTGCCAAACTGAACTTTCTCTATAGACATGACATATGGTTTGGAAAAAAAATGTTGCGCATGTAGTCTTGTATTAATGCCATTTCGTGAACGGGTACGATTACAGCACAAAAATTCATGGCGACACCAATGTATAATACTAACGTATCCAACCCATTGGCTTGTGAGTATGATCCATTTGGTCCAAGAGAATAAGACCATGCAAACTATTACAAGCATCTCTCTCCCCTATGTTTTGCCTAATAGAGTTAACATGTCATGTGAGCAATTTAGGAGTGTCACACGTCATGTTGCTAACGGACACGGCGGGCAAAACTGAATAGGAACATGTGGGTTGAAAGTTAGGGGAAGCCTATGAGGGATGTGGGTGCGTTAGTTAACTCAGACGGCATTTTGTCATTGGTCGCCGCTTGGATTGCCCATGGACTATCGTAGGACCTATGGTTAGTCCACGTGAAGAACAACAAAACTATAGAGTTGGTGTGTGTCTATCCTTCCAGCTATGGATTGAGTATTCCCATTCATGTTCAAGTGACATGGACATTTCAGGAGTTTCTTATCAAAACGGCAGTTAATAATGTGATCACTTGTAACAATTGCAGACAAATCCTACATCGTTCTTCCTTCCTTCTTCTTTTTTTGGGTGAATGAAAGGATTGTGATCAGATGATTGGGTTCCATGCCATGTGCATTTAAGGGGAAGGTTTTTTTTTTTTTTTTTGGTCAAAGGGGGGAGTTGGATAGGTAGGCCAATGTTGATTCTCACAAGCTGACATGTTAGGCGTGTGTTGCTTCCCTACTAAGCTTCACAATGACAGGCAAACATGGCATGAGCATATGATGCAAAAGTTAAAAGAGCCAACGTCCCTAAAATTGGTTGATGAACAAATCTATCTTATATAGCCAGGGCAAAGGCAAATTAGCTCTGGTACTTTCTCAGCTTTTGTGTAAGAACCTAGATGGATTTGACTGGCTACAATGGCTCGAGTCTTGATTTAGTGTAAGGTGGGTTCTACTCCTGTAAGGTTAATGCCACCAATAGCTCAAAAGTGGTACATTTATGATAAATTTATTCCACACTAATTTTTGACTTTCAAAAATTTCAAACTGGTACACATGTAATAATTTTATTTTTTGTAAATTTTCATTAAATTTTACCGTCAAATTTCTGAGTTGGATGATACGTGACAGTTGACTGGTGTACTAGTTTGAGGTTTTACCCTCCGTTTGTCACATATGTACTAGTTTGTGATTTTTCATGGTATTAATCCAATTTAATGGAGGATAAATTTGTCACAAATATACAAATTTGAGGTTTTTTGTGGTAAAAAATTAAGTTTAAGATAAATTTGTCACAAGTGTACCGGTTTAGAGTTTTTGATGGTAAAAAATTTAGTTTGGAATAAATTTATCACAAGTGTATCAATTTTGTATTTTTCGTAATATTAACTCTTTCTTATAACCCTTACCAAAAAAAAAAAAACTCTTTCTTATAACTTGGCATTTGGTGGCGATTCCAAAAATGTCTCGTCACTCGTCTTATGCAAACGGGATGACAGTGGCTTGATCAAACTGTTAATAATGGTCTGTCGAGTAGGGGTGTGCAACCGGACCGGGTTTACCCGGAACCGGATCGGCCCACTCGAAAAACAGGTTCGGGAACCGGTTCCTGTTTGAACCGGTCCGGGAACCGGTTCTATTTTTGAACCGGTTCCGGTCGGTTCGGGTCTAAGTGAAAACCCACCCGGACCGGTTTTAGAACCGGTTTTAAGTTACTGTAAAAAAACCCTAGCATTAGTCCCCTTTCTCAATCTGCTCAGTCGCTCCCTCCTCTTCGCGAGTCCCCTTTCTTCCAATTTCTTTGTCGTCCTCCTCGCTGTTTTGGCTAAAAAAGCACAGAAAGGTCCATCTCCACACACACACCCCTCTGGATTCTTCTCCTTCATCTTCCTTCCTTCCTTCCTTCCTTCCTTGCCTTCCTTGAAACGCCCGCTTCCCACAGCTCTCGGTGGCTGATCATCCATTTTTCCGTTCTAGTTTCCTCTCCGTTTTTCGGAAAGCTTCTCAATTCCCTCCGCTCGTTGTTCCGGTTTCTTGGCGCTACCCGCGTTCCTTCTCTCGTGGGTGTCCTCGGGGCGATCCCCTTCTCTGTTTCTTGATTTTGGAATTCCAAGGTATAGTCACCAAAGGAAGCCCTTCTTCTTGTTTTGTTCCCTTCGTTCCTTTAATAAGTGCAAGCGTTCGTTCTTTTCTTGAAACCAGAAAAAAAAAAAACAGGGTATCGGGTAGACCCTAGAACCGGACCGGAAAAACCAGGTAGGTTCCAAAACAGGATCTAGGGAAAACAGGGTAGGTTCCAGGTTTCAAAAATTGAGAACCCGTTGTATCAGGGTAGGTTCTAGGTTCCAGGTCTAGACCCTACCCACCCTGGAACCGATCAACTCGACAGTGTCGAGTGATGGTGGCTCGCCAGCCGTGGCTGTTCCTAGAGTTGACAGAAGAGGATTTGAACTTAGTGGAAGGTACATCATATTCTATGTTTAAAACCTTGTTAGGTATACTTTGTATAAAACTTCAAAATTGAAATTTAACGGCATATAACATGGTGGCTTTTGACTAATAATAGA
This sequence comes from Syzygium grande, assembly GCA_024733475.1. Taxonomy (NCBI): domain Eukaryota; kingdom Viridiplantae; phylum Streptophyta; class Magnoliopsida; order Myrtales; family Myrtaceae; genus Syzygium; species Syzygium grande. The sequence goes on from JAMXDD010000011.1 coordinate 11,772,035, forward strand.
GGCACAGATGATGCATGTCTGTAACTTCCTTTTGGCTGAAGCTACACCATAACGATAAGGCACTTCTTGGTCAGCCAAGACAACCAACAACAGAACTCCGAGATATTTTTAACACAGAGAGCTACATGAGTCCAGGATTTTAAAGAAATTGAAAGAATTGCATTTGCTGAATAAATAATATCTCATACTGTTATGATTACAGAGATCGATCTATAGACAAATCAATGGAGGCGGGCTTACAGAGTGTGTCAGCATATAATTTACACTAATATGTGCTACTGCTTTCGCTTGCTGAAATGGTAGAGCCTTCGGACTTTACAAGATGTGACCCTCTATTACTAATCTCAAGCCCCTCCAATCGACCGAGGGAATCCTGCTGCAACAGCTCTGAGAAGCCATGAGAATGGGCAGGCACGGTCGGAGATTGCCCTGAAGCTGCTATGTTCATATGAAACATGTTGAACTGAGGCATTTGCATGTTTCGGAAGTCGACTGACGTGGGTTGTTGCTGAGGAGGGAAGAAGGAAGGTTGTGAATATGGATATTGGTGCATTTCCAAATTATAGGTATCTGTTGGTGTCATCATTTCTCCAGTGGCAATTTTGAGCCTCTCTACTTCCTTTTTAAGAGCTTCATTTAAAGCTGCGCTCGAAGTTAAGCAAAAGAAGATTAGCCAACAGCTTTGTATGGTACTAATGAAAGAAAGGAACAAATATGCAATTTCAAGACTTGAAAAAGAACTGGGTAATAACAGACATGAGCATCGCAATTCAGCAAGTCACCACAGTTACCATACTGGCGATGTATTATTAATGAACCACAAAGTGGTTCCCTATAACATATAGTATCTGAAGATGCAGTTTGCATATACTACCGGATAATCATGCATCACAAGTGTGTTAATTGCTCCACTTCCTTGATCCCAATATGTTTATAATATGTTCATATACAAGCATTCATATAAGCAACAGCTCCAACAAGAATGGAAGATGCACCTTCCTTTCTGACTAACCTAAGTAAGCACTTTATCATCGTGATCGCATTACGACCAACAAAATTATGATGCAAAACACATACCATCACGTAGCAGAGCTTGTTGTTCCATCGCCTGTAACCTAAGCTCGAGCTCTGCATTTTCAGAAGTCAAATTTGTTGTATCTCTCTGAAACACAGCACAGGAAGCAATGGTGATCTTAAGTAGTGAGCCAATGACTATGGAAATACAGAAGAACAATACGAGAAGCATAGACAAGTCCAGACATAAGCGCTGAAAATAATGCAAGAGTTATCATAAAGAGAACCAATCTTTAGTTTGGACTTCATCATTCTGGCCAATATCCTAATCATCATCATAAGATTCCTCACACCAAGAAGAATACCAAAAAAAGAATTCATGATCTTGCAAATATCGACAGCTGACCTGAAAAAGTGTGAGCTGAGCAGAAAGAGTAGTTGCTTCTGTTTGAAGGGTCTGGACTTTTCTCTCGAGTTCTGAGATGTACCTTGCTTTTCTCTCTTTTGAGCGAGCAGCAGACTGCCGATTTGCAAGAATTCTGTGAGGAATATCAAATGTATTTAAGGAACAAAGAGTAGCACAAAAGATCTTTACTCAGAGCACAATTTAATGTACCATAGATTACAACTCTTATGACTAGGATAATAGTAAATTTGATGACGAAGAGCATCCTTCAAATTACTAAAATGGAACATCATAGTAAATTTCTCCAAACAACAAAAACAACAATCTGAAATAAAAATCAATGAAGAGAATCCTTTTTCAATAATATGCCAGATCATTGTGTTCATTCATGTGCATTCTGGAAGAAGAAAAAAAAGGCGGAAAATGATTTTTGAACTAACAACTAACAGTCATGGTGATAAATATCTTTACAGAAGGGTTAATGATAAACTGGGAAAAATTAGAAATTTATAAAAGACTTTGATTTAGAAAATGATGTTGATGATGATGACGATTCAAGTCCAAGAGTGAAGTACTCTCCTGACAGCAGCAACTTTCTTTATCCCTCGGATTTCAGAACCATTAGAAAAGCCCTATTACATGATGTTGCAAGGGGCAAGCCAACTCACAGGTTTAAAATAGTTCGAGTGGAGGCTATTGTCCAGCATGGTTTCCAAAAAGAGCATTTACTATTATTACCATCATATCCTGTTCTACAACATGCTATTCACATAGATTCTTCTAATCAAATATATTATAAGAAATACTTTGTACAGCAAGGCATCCATTCTTAGAAATGCAAACCATCAAGAACAATCTCTTTTAAAGCTCATTCTTCAACAAAATGCTCTCAAAATAAATTTGTATCCTAAGTCGGCCCCGTAAAAACATCATATCCTGGCATTATTCTGAGGTTGCATCTCCTGTCAATCTATCTCGTGTCAACTAAGAAGCATAAAGTACAGGCCCGCTGCCCGAGGAGGACATCAATTTGGGCATTATTCTGAACAAAAAAAATCTGCTTGGTCAGGAAGAGCTACTGTTTAGTTCAAGGCCAATATTCCCGGAACTCGAATTTAATTATAATTATATAAAAGACCAAAAGCAACAAGAGGGACCATGATATGGACAGAGATTAATATAAGCACCACACGAATCCAGCTAATGCGAAAGAGAACGAATCGAATGGTAAGATAATTCATTATAAGTGGTCACATCATCGACAGCAATGGGTTTAGGTGTATGCCAAGCATGATTACAATGGTAACATCCCCACACCAAACCCATAATTTACACCGTTAGCCTGCAACCAACCCCCCTATTATTCTCCAACAACAGCATCATGGCCTTAGTCTAATCATGCGGGCGGGGGCAGCCATGAAAATCAATCAGAGTAACTCGAGCACGATAATCGGGCAACAATCGATTCAATCTCCAAAAATTTGTTTCCCCAATATGTCACCCGAGAATTGTTGATTAACCAAATTCAGCTCTTTCACATTGCCTCGCCACAGATAATCCAAAATCGAGAACCTTTCAGCCCAAAATTTGATGCAGCCAAGTCAAAGGGACATGAGAAAAAAGGGAGTTGAACAAATGACACACAACCTCTTGGCTCTTTTCGGATCAACCGCCCACAGCTCCGCCAGCTTATCAGGAGCCATGGCCTTCTTAGCCTCTATGCCCTCCAAGGCCGAAGACCCGTCCGCCGAATTGCTGTACCGATGCCTCGGCCTCCCGCCGCCGCCGGCGTCGTCGGGCCCCGGGCCGGATCCGGGCCCGCCGTCGAGCTTCTCCCCGATCTTCTCCATGTCCATGTACGTGCTCAGCAGGTCGTCCTCGGATCCGAGGTCTTCGAAGCTCCCGGAAGGCGCGTCGTCGAAGGGGCGGTCGCCGGCGGCGGCGGCGGCGGCGGCGGCGGCGTCGTCATCGGGCATCCGGAAGTTGACCTCGGAGCGGGCGCGGCGGTGGTGGAATTGGGGCATTGCGGGGATTTGGGGATTAGGTTTTGGGGAATTGGGTCGTTCGGGCAACTCCATTTGGTCTCTTCCGACAAACGTGGGGGCTTCTGGTTTTCGCGTCGAACGATGAAGACAGTGTGTGGTTCTTCCTTGCTGCTCCGATTTGGGTGGGAAGAAGAAGAAGAATGACGACGATGAAGAACTTTTTCGGTTTGCAGGCGAAGCGGTGTCGTTTTTTCCGGCGGGGTGTTTCTTCCTCCCCTTCAATTTTAGCACACTCATCATCACCTGTATTTTGCCTAATTTGAGATGCTAAAAATGGCATCCTCTAACACCCCCTCTTTTTTTTTTTTTTCGAGCTGAAATCGATTATCTAGATCCGATGAATTGCGGGTTTGGGTTGATTGTGGATATGGATGGCGATCGATTTCACATTCATTTCGTGTAATTGAACCCCCGTGAATGTGCTCGTGTTTGACCCAATTGTTCAGCTCGTGCAAAGCGTTTCTCCATTTTTGGAACCGTGGAAAAAGATTGAACACGGATGGTGTTTGGCACAGACTGAACCGTGACTTGAACAAAATGAACTGGAGGATATAATGAGCTACATCGATATGACTTATGACTTATGAGGGTATATCGACGTGAAAGTGTTAAACAAGTTAAATCTAATCATCTGTTGAAAACTTCAATAATCATGCTATTAAACACTTGAAGTAAGATTGGCAACAGTGGTTAGAATGGGCAACAATGGATCAACAAACCACTTTGTCGATCGATCATCAATTGATGGAAAAGGATTAGGGTTTATCATGGATAATCCGTACTAACGTATAATATATCTCTTCAAATCAATCCACGTGACTATTCTCTTTAATCCTATGCATACACCCGGATTTCTGCCTCTTTCAATCAATGAAAGGACAAGAGTTCATTCACATCTTGGCAAGCGTTGTGGGTCCTATGGAGTTGAATTTATGTGCCAATGGGCAATATAATTCCATGGGTTGGCAATGTTAAGCAAGATCATTATCTTCATGTTTAGTCCCAAAAAAAATAAAAAAAGAAAAGACAGGAAGCGAGTGACAAAAGGCTATTCAGACGGGCCATGGCTGTCAAATCTTATTAACATGAACCAATGTTAACCCTACTCATTTTCAATGAGGATCATACCTAAACATGTAGTAGCTTGTAGGGACGACATGCATTTTGACATTTCCATCACTTGCCATGCATGAGGCACGGGCCTGATCATGTTTGCTCTCAACTGTGCAAGCCATGTTTGGTGGGCTCAGGCTTTCCCAGAAATGGGAAAAGAGAAAAAAAAACTCAGGAGGGAGACGACCATGAAATCCTAGTATCACGGCTTTCACCGTCTCATGTATCGATTATCATGTATTCGATAGTGTTAACAACAAAATCTCGTGATCAATCGGACATTGTTGCTACGAAAACCGCTAGTTGCTGAAGAGAATTGAGTTCTTGCTTTTGCCAAGAGAAGTCGAGCTCATCGTGAATTCAGATCGCCACTCTCGATTTTTTCGGAAATAAAAAAAAAACGGGTTTAGTTAAGTGCTTATTTTCCTAATCTCTTGAAGCAACATTTTTCAACTCCCTCGTACCACTCTCAGCAATCCGTGACACGTTCAAGAGACGAGCATCTACGACTGATGAGTCCTAGAAACCATCGCCTTTCACGTTATTGACCAAGTAAAAAAGCCATGATTTAGTAGGTTTAGGAGACAGCAGGTGAAGACAACACAATAAAGGCATGCCTGTCTAGTGATGGAACTGGAGATGTTTCTGGTAGCAGTCACACCAGACAGAGAGCGAGAGAGAGAGAGAGTGACAGAGGTTGTGTATGATTTGGGAATTCCAAGGCCCACGAAATGGAAATTTTGATGGGGACATCAACCAATTATAAACACTGGGTGCTCATTAAGGGTTTGGCCAATGCAAGAAATTTGATTTTGAAATATCAGAGCCACAAGACATCATCCACACCTATGTGCCCCCCTAGCTCAAGTCTTTTCCTTCACAAGCCACACAGGCCTTGGACTCGATCCCTTGCTGTGGTCACAAACAGTAGCAGTGATCAAAGAAGACGGAGGGGTCCCTTTCATGCAGGAGACCATCACGGGAGAAATTGAGCGAGTGAATCAAAGGCTCCTTTCGCTCGTATAATCGAAGAGCTTGTTTAGTTTCCTTTACCTAGTAATAGCCGGGGCCATTGTGCGCCTGGACCGCCATTTTACATTCTCGATCCAATAAAACACGGACTATTCGAACTAACGTTGATCGATTCATGAAGACTTATTTTCTCATTACGACGATCTAAGATTTTGCATTGAATTTTTTTCCTTTCTCCCCTGATTTGTACCTTCATGTCTATTACTCGAAGCGGGTGCCCGTTTGTAGTAATTGACGACGTACTGGATCGTTTGACTTTTTTTCCATATTTAATCTGGTATCGGAACGTTAACTTAGCTTTAATGTCCCATACGAATTGTGGCGACCACCTCCATAACTCTATGGCCCAAGCCATGATGATGGTAATTGAGAATTTAAAGAAGTCAAATTGTGGGGAAAGCTTGAAGCTTTTTAGAAAAATATGCAGAAAAATAGATGCAGCTTCTAAGTCTGTACCTGCTTCAACAAAGATGATAAGTTTAGAAGTGCAAGTTAAGACAACTTGGATGATGGATATGGACACGCTTTCGAGGAAGATGTTTCCTAGCGCATTGATCTAAATCGCACCTAATCCTTTTAATAATCTGTTCATGCCGCTCGACATCTTCAGTACATTTTTCTTCTTTCGCATCATCTTTGATGCTCACACTAATTTATTAACATGTGCCCCCGCCTGACCGCATCTTTAGAGAAAACATTATACTAGCTTTCTTTTGCGCGTCCGAAAAGATTCACTGTTCATAGTTGCTTTTGAACTTAATCAATGAAAACAACTTCGAGATACGATGTAGATAAAGCTTAATCACTGCGGACGGTGACATTAAATGGACTCTGTCCACGTCCATTATGACGTCAACCAATGATCACGAAGGTTGGATTTGGTAGATATTAGTGTCGGAGGAACTTGATTAGGAAATTTGTGAAGTGAAGTGAAATGAAATGACTTGATTAGACAAATTAAAAGTATAAAGATTTATTTTCAAAAGGCATGAAAATAGAGGATGAAAACTCAGAAATTTCTTCCCTTTCCTTTCTAAAGCAAATCCAAACAATGTAAGACCGGCCGCCCTGCCCTAAATTTACTATTGACCTTCTTCCTATAATTTTTTTAAAATTGTCTCACATGGCACCAAAAAATTTACTGTAGCCATAATTTGGAAATCAATTTCCCCATCAACTTATTCATCTAGCAAATAAAAGGAAAAAGTCATATTTATCATGATGTTTTACTTTTACACTGCACCATGATCAACACACACACACACACACACACACACACACATACACACACTATGATCAACACAGATTGGCTCCATCTGAATAGAGGTGAGCAGCTACTGGCCAGTGGACAGATAAGGGAACAAATTAATTTGGCCTTTGAACATGGGATGAGTCCCTAAGTGGAAGAAGTATTTGGAATAAGCATTTCACAGGACCCCCCCAACAAAGTAAAAAAAGAGAACAGGGAAAAAAAGGGTTAGGACCTAATTGTGATTTGCTGGATCTGGTGCCATGATCCAAGATTCCCACAGAACATTTATCTCTTTGCTTGATTCTCAAGTTTTCACACACCTTGTTTTGTTTGCCATTTCACCCCAGCAAACGATAATTATTGGACATGTAAAGAAAAGACATCAAACACACATGATACCCCTGCTTTCATTCTGCCACATTCTCTTCTCCCCCATCTCTATTCCACCGTCCTTTCCCTTCAAGCCAAGGCCTGCTCCCAACCACTCAAAACTTCCCTTTTCTTTGCCCTGTTTTGATCGCAGAAAGAAGAGTTTTTTCAGATACTTTTCCGGGGGAAGTTTTGGAATCTTGATCACTAGTATGAGTTTGCATCACTGGTAAGAGCCGAAATTCTAGTCATCTTGATCTCTTTTTCCTTCTGGAGTATTGTTCTGAGGAAGTAGCTTAAAGGTTTAGCTACTACTTCCTCTTCTTTTCTCTCATCTCAGCTTTTGAATTGACCTCCGGCTGCTCTTTCCATTTCTTGCCATGAAATCCTGAACCTCTCTGTCTGTCTGTCTGTCTGTCTGTCTGTCTGTCTCTCTCTCTCTCTCTCTCTCTCTCTCTGTGTGATATCACTCATCAAGAACCCAAGAAGCATCGGCCCTCACACTTTTCCTCACTTCCCTTTTGTGCAATATTTCCTTTCGCAGTTGTCCAAGTCCTCCGGTGCCTTGAAACTGAAGATAGAAAGTCTCATACAACAGTTGAGCATGATGAATTTCGTGCTCTCGATATCTTTCGTGGTCCGATTTGCCGCTGAAAAGTTCCTAACACATGAAAGGACAAGCCTCTTTGCATAAGTAACTTACGTGTCTGTTTGGGAGCTACAGATTTAGCTCTAAAGGGTTCAGAGGTTTTCTGGGTTCTGTTCTGGCCTAATGCTCGTGAGGGAAGCAACGTCTCCCATGGCCGCGCTCCACCACCATCCACACCGCCTGCTGCTCGACAAGCAGCCTAATTCTGTGCAGAACAATGGGACGCGGACTCGGGGACCCTACGGTAACGAGGCGAATTTCGACACCAACATGGTGATCATACTCGCGGCCCTGCTCTGCGCCCTGATTTGCGCCCTCGGATTGAATTCGATTGTGAGATGCGCGCTCCGGTGCAGCAGGAGGTTCACCTTCGAGACCCCCGATCAGACAGCTGCGAGGTTGGCTGCCACAGGACTTAAGAAGAGCGCGCTGCGCCAGATTCCTGTCACTGAGTACAGAGTGGGAATAAATATCCCGGCCACAGATTGCCCAATTTGCCTTGCAGAGTTCATGGACGGCGAGAAAGTGCGGGTGCTTCCGAAGTGTCACCATGGGTTCCATGTGAGATGCATCGACACTTGGCTGGTATCTCATTCTTCGTGCCCCACTTGCCGCCAGTCATTACTAGAACCTCCGCCTCCAGCGCCTGCTATTTCCGATGCGGCAGGAGCTACACATCCAATAGGAGGAGAGGTGGACCTGCCGATACAGGTTGATGAGTTAGGTTGATCTGCATTTTCAGCTTGCAGCCCCTAGTTTTCTTGAACAGGAGAGGACGAAAAAAGGAGAATTCTTTGTATTAGGTGAAATATAGCTGATGTGATATAGAGTGTCAATAGAGGAATAGATTAGTTGGACTTGCATATTTGTCTCTGCACTATGCATGTGTTAAAGGTTTCTGAGACAATACCAAGACTGTTTTTAGATACATAACTTAACGGAACGGGAATATCGATCTACAGAAAATTGGTATGATCAAGCGTCTTGCTTATTGTAAGGTGAACCTGCGGTAATATTACCGAAGAACTAGTAAAAATTCGGTTTCAGTTTAATCCCGTGTGACCTTGGTTTCTATAAAGACAGCTTCATAATTTTCAGGCTGGTTCTGATCTAATTGTGCATTGTGGCGCTGTCTCTCTGTGTTTTCCCCTGGAAACTCCATGACAGAAGCCAAGCCACTTGAACTTTTAATTCCAGATCGATCTAATAGGCTCCTGAACGACGCACGAACATACTGTAGATGTAGAGCTTGTTCTTCCGATGATCTGAGTACAGGAAAGGCAGGAGTCCGACCACCTAGGAATCGAAAACCGACAGCAGAAAGCTTCAGAAATTTTTTCTTTGTGACAGTTCAACTTCAGGAGAAGATAAATTGTTCTATGAACCTTGCTAAGAGGACAGACAATGCCGTTGTTTCTGATTAATAACCGCGCAATAGTGACCACATATTTATTTCACAGGTCCATGGCAACCGGTTGGGACTTGTTAAGGAATTTAGATATCAATTTTATAAGATACACATACCTTATTTATTAAAGGGGAAGCTAACAAAAAAAAAAGGGTATAACAGCACAGCTAATTTCTGTGTACGGGTTAATTCCTATGTTTTTTGGACATTGTGGTCTCGAAATAATATGGTTTTTTCTTTTCAAAGTGGCCATCACATTAAAAAAGTAAATGAAAATACTGATATGATCGATTAGGGCGCGAATGAAAACTATTTTGTTTCCCTATTTTTCTATTTTTTTTTATAATTTCTCGGGAACATATTTGGAAGAGAAATCCGTTTAGTAAAATAATCTCATTTTTCTATTTTTGAGATAAATTTTTAGCTCGAAAATAGATTTGGACAGAAATGAGAAGTTAAAATTTTATATTTTTCTATTTCTAGAACAGAAACAGAAATAACAGCTCTCTTCTATTACTCACCTTCACCGCCCACTGCCCCCCCTCGCTTGCCGCTTGCCAACCGTCTCTCGCTGCCCACTGCCTGTCTGCCGCCCATCGCTGGCTGGCCGACGGGAATACAATTTTAAGAATACCCTAGCAAATGAATATTTTTTTTAGAACGGAAATTTTGTGTTGTTATCAAACATTATTTTTTGCTAAGAAACTCGTCCGGGGAATAAAAATGGATTTTATTTTATTTCTAGCCAGAAGTAAGGCTACGGAAGAGAAATTTTATTATTCACACCCTTAGTCACCATTAAATGGTGAATCGGTGTTGATGTGGCATTTTTTGGCACTTTCAACTTCTTTTATAAATATAAAACAAGACAGATATAATGAAAACAAAAAACAAAAAAGAGGCATCCTAACCCTATCAAGAGCCGAGCCCACTTGTAGGAGCCAGTAACCACTGTCCGGTGGTGGCTAGGGTTGTGACAACGGGGCGATGGTTGGCCGGTGTATCATGACCCAAGGCGAACCAATTCTCGCCGGGGTTGTGTGATGCTAGCAACGATTGGCTGGAGGTCGCTTGGTCCTACTTCAGCCGGCTCGGGTAGTGCTCATGCCGTGGTCGGCCAGAGGCCTATAAGGACTCAACGGTCCTCAATGGCGCCTAAGCGGAGCCACCACCTTTTTCCCTCATTCTTTTCTCTTTCTTTCTCTCTTAGGGTTTGAGAATTTTTCTTTTCATTTTTCTAATATTATTGACTAGTCGGCGCTTACATGACGTTGCGGTGTTGGTCCACGTCAGCATTTAATTTGCATTCTCAATATAAGCTCTAACTTGAAAAGAGAAACACATACTTTAGGGACCACATTGATCAGAAAAGAAGCGTACAAAAGAAACTGAATGAGTTAAGAAGAACGGGATTAGCAGTACCATTATCCTAAGAAGAAATAAATGAGAACGGCCGCCACCAAACTTTTGAACTCTCTTGCACCATTATCTCTTGATTTTATGCTGGCCTACCCTTATCTGGTATTCTAATATACATGATGATGCACATAAATCTCTCAACAACAATACATTGCTTGTTTTGAACGTGAAATATTAACGACATATGTTGTGCTTATGTGGGTTTCCTTCACTTCATGATGCGTTGCGATCATCTATGTGCTTCACTGAAGAGCAATAAAGTCAAAAGTATTCATGCATATATTACAAAAAAAAAAAAAACTCACCTTTTGTGAATTAAAATTAAGTAGCTTCAATTCCGAAACAAAACTTACTTTTTTTCCTCAACAGAACTTGCCTTTTATACATAAATATATAAGAAGAAAAAATCGATTTTTATATTTTAATTTTCTGAAATCTTATAAGTAAGGGCGTGCATAATAACTATTCTATTTCTATGATGAGTAAATTATTTTGTGGCCGTGTACCGTCACCCTCTCGCCGTCCTATCTCCTCGGCATCAAGAAAAAAGAGAAGCTGGTTCTATCCATTCAGTACACAGCAAAACAGGCATATTAACTGTACATGCCCCACAAGAGAATTTATTATTTTTCACTTCCCATTTTCATATCCTTTAGTATTGCAAAAACAAAAACGTGCAAATTACCAGTTAAGGGAACATATCCTGGAAAATGAGACTTAGAAAGCAGTACAAGCAACAAGGAAGTTCAGTTCCTAAGGACCATATTTTAGAGTCTCCTGTGTGGATTGGAGTGGAGTCTAGGACTCTAGCTGCTCTCACTTTTCTTTCCCTTTCATTCGTGGCAATACCCGGCGAAATCGGAATTTTACAGATTTGCTGCGCGAAAGCGATTGCTCGGAGTCATGGCCCGAGCTTCTTCGCCGAGATTCGATGTATCTTAAGTCGGTTGTGATCGCGGGATGTTCTTCTAGTTACCATTAGTAATCGAAAAGGCATTCGTTTTCCGGATCTTCTCTGTTTCGACATACTGTGGTCGGGTAGCTTCAGAGAAAACAAAGCAGAGCAAAGCAGGAAAGAATCGAAGAAACTGACTGAGAGAACACATAACACTGAGCTGAAGTTAAGAAAGTCTTGTTATTCCTCCTTGATTTGATGGGGGGGGGGGAACGTGGAGTGGAGCATATCACACAAGGAATCAACCAATTTTTTTTCTTTCCTTTTGGGCTCAAAGATTGGGAATCTCTCTGATGACCCTCTTCAATTCTGGAGATTCCAATTCTCTTCTGCTTTTGCGAGTCTTCTCGGGTCACAACTCAGGAAAAAATTCGCCCATTGTGGCTGTCTCTAGATAGTGCCTTAAGTGATGCTGAGTAGACTGTGGATAGGAAGGGGAAAAAGGCAAGAAGGTAGTATTAGCTAGGCAGGCTCATTAAAGCAGTTCATGGTATACGCAAGATGCAGATTTTCTGGTCAATTCTATACGAGGCTATGTGTGACAACTTGGGCTCAAAACACCAGCTGAGAGCCCAACAGAAATACTCCAGTTGAATAGATCTACAGGGGCTAATTCACACAAAAAAAAGAAATCCAACTTTAAAGTTTCAATCCCAATTCTGCTCCAAAATTTTTCTTTTGTCTAAAAAGAATTTCATAACTTTCACATTGGTCTCAAATTTGATCACGGGGCAAAAAATCGTCATTGGTTTTTTTTTTTCATGATTATCAATATTGAGAAGTTGTTGTCGTTTCATACAAAGGTGAGTATATCAATGAAGATGCATGCTCTGATAATGAACATCTAACTAACATGATATTGATAATTTTGGAGAAAAGCAATGGCAATTTTTGGACGTGTGGGCAGATTTGGGATTATAGTAAAAGTTAGAGGTTTCTTTTTTAGATAGAAAAAAAAATGTCAGAATTAGGATTGAACCTCTTCAAGTTGGGATTAATTTTAGAGAATTAAAACGACCTTCAAGAAGATCATCTATAGAGGATGTGTCATTTGCCTTCATGGTTAGTGGCTGACTCGTGACGCATGACATCAGGACGACGCGGAAATGTCATCATGGGACTCACCGTGCTACTTGTTGCCATCCTAACCAAGTCATTCCTGGATCATCGAATCGTGACGGGCTAGGCCCATCACCCGGCGTCCGCGTAATGAAGACCCGGGATATGATGCTCGATTTCTGTTCGTCCCGCGGCGACGACGGAGGTGGACTTCCGCTTATGCATTACTCTCGCTCCACATGTAAACTTAAACTTTCACCTCACGTGGGTTTCTAATCAACTCTCTATTTGGACTCCAAAAAAGCTGCAATCATGTCCCCGTAATGTCATAGTTCTGCAGTGAGACGAGGACAGTTTGGAGGCACAAGCTGTGTGGATGGACCACACCTCCTTTGTCGATGATTGAGGAGTATCTATCCCCGAGATTTGTCCCGATGCGAAAGGAAGATTGCTCGTGGCTGAGAATATATTGTGTTCCAGCGGAGAGAGAGAGAGATGTTGTTGTGGTGGAGGAACATAAGGTTCACTTCCTCAGGAATCATGTGTTGGTTCCTTGTTTTCGACAGGATACGATCGCCCACTACCAGTCTATGATCCGCCATTACTGTTGAGTTGAAAACAAACAACATGGTACCAGGACGCACGTACCGTGCGTTGTACAAGAGCGAGTTGCACGGAACGAGGGAGAGTGCTTGTCTCAGTATGAGAGTCCCGGGCCATTGGAAAACCTCACCAAGGAATAACAGCGAATAGAATCCTGACAACATGAAGATTTGAGAGCATTTGGGTCACGACCAAAGAGGATGAGTATGCATTGCAAGTCATCAATTTTCTCGGTTCACGTTGTACCGTTGGAGATCCAAGAAATTTGGGTCTAGGAATTCCAGAGGACACTTGCTTCTTAAACACCCTTTGTTGCTATAATCCGACATCGATTTCTATAACGATGAGAAAGCGTACCTCAAATGAATAAGTCCCGAGCTTACGAACACCCGACATACAAATTGTAATCCAGCCTTTCAACCCCTTGACTTGGTGCTGACTGGATTTTCACATTTTCAAAAATTGAAACTCAATTTTCTTTTATTTATGAAAAAATATCACCCCTCCTATAGCACAAAGGGGGTCACCATCTTAATGCAAGTCGGCAGCGAGAAACTTCATATCACAGGAGCGAGATTTACAAAGTTCATGATGCCCCAACTCTGGAGGGCAAGATATAAAGATTCAGGCTACAGAACACGGGAATAAGAAGCCCAACTTCAAGCCGAATGAAAAAAAAGAAATCTCATCTCAAGGACATAACAGAAGATAGACTAGGAGCATCACACGATCTTTAAAGAACATGCAGCATAGGCAAAGTTGAAGTTACTACAGAGACATAGAGACAACGTATACGTAGACTCAATCCAGGGCCAACGCTGAATTCATGGTGGATGAGAGTTTAGGCAGGAGTTTGTCTTATACGACAAGTGCCCCCGCGGCAGGAATGAGGGAAGCGGAAGCATCGGTAAAGACAGAAACAATCACATTAACAACGGACATTAGAAAGGGAAAGGAATGGGTGGCAAAACACCAGGCCACACACCATCAAACTCAAATCCTAAAACTTCGGCTTTTGGGGAAAACCTTTGGGAAGATACAAAGTGAAGGAAACAAATTCCTAAACATAATACAAAATTCGCAGAAAAAACGTGCCCATTTTACGCTTGAATCACCGATCGTTCGAAGTATATTACGAAAGTGAACATACCTCTTTAGCCACAGATTAAATGCACTAATCACAGTCTCGAGAGAGAGAACAATCCTTTGATTGTACAAAGACAAAGTCTTCTTGCTTTTTGTCTTCTTGTGAGAGCGTTCTACTGATAACACACAAAAATGCAACCACTTTACTCACGTATGTTCTCATTGTGACTTTTTGTTTTTAGCCAATAACTGCCATGTGCAGTTACTTTATTTCATGGGCTGGGTTAGCCCATCATGGGCGGCCCATTTGTCACAAATAAAACCCATCATCTCCCACTCTCACATGGTGGGCTAAACATTAACTCTCTCTTCTTTGCAATATTCATACTAGCAAATAATCCGTGCGACCAGCATACTTCGAGAGCTCGTTGCAATGCATCTGTTAGGAATACATAGCAGCTCAAAATTGGGTACAATGTTTTCCGAGTAGATATAGTATGCAGTACCCTAGATCAATCAGTCACATTTATATCTCTTTTGATCTCTTTTAATATCTCGCCATATTGTATTCACAACTATGATTTACTTAAAATCATAATTGGTCGACCTGTGAATACAAAAATAGAATGTGACGTCATGATAAATTGATCTTCCTCTTTTCTAAAACCTCTCTATTTCAGTCCAGCTCGCTTTTCTAAGAATGCCTCATTAGATCGAATCATTCATGACCATTGGCAACATCCTAAGATAGTGAATACTGAATAGAAACTTTGAGAATAAGTTAGAGTCGTGAGGGCACAAAATGAGGAACTCATATCCTTAAGAGTCTCACGCGGCATAAAGTTGAGATAAAAATTTTTGCCACTTTTATCGGTCGTCCTATGCGTACGTAGTATGAAATATGTATTACGGTATTAACTCCTTTCCCGTGGAGCGTATGTCTTTACATTCAATACCGTACAGATGACAGTTCAGACATACCCAATGTCTAAACTTGAGTTCACATATTTACTCCTCTAAAATTTATTAGAACTCACATCTTGGCATCAAAGACAGATAAAGTAAAATACGTGGTTATTTTACTTTCGGACATAGTAAATTTTATGTCCTCATCTTAGCACTTAGCTAAGGCAACATTTATATTTTAAGCTTGAGCTCTCGATTATCACCTAGATAATAAGCCTAAAAATTGTCTCATCTCTATTTATCACACAGTAAATGAAAGCGATTACCCGTGTGAGTGGGTTAATCTTATCTGTCCGACATACTTTCTCGACATAATACACTAAGTATTAATATGCATAAATAAAATATCGTAGGCATTAACAATGATATAACAATTTCATTCAAATGTGAACATTCAGGGAAATTACAATATTCAAGATATCAAGATTCACGCAGGTCCTAGAGATTTTACATGACCGGTGAAAACATCTCTAGGAATTGGCTTTGTCATAGGATCTGCTATCATACTATGCGTAGATATGTACTGCAAGTTCACATCTTTCCGTGTTACCATATCTTTAACAAAATTGTACTTGGTATCTATATGTTTGGTTTTGCTATGATATTTAGGATCTTTAGTGTATGCTATCGCCGCTTGGCTATCAGGTTGACTAACAATGAGCTTGCAGCATGCTCAACAACACCTAAATGATCCAAAAATCTCTTAAGCCAAACTCCCTCTTGTTTGCTGGCCGACAATGCCACGAACTCTGCTTCCATGGTGGACAAAGCTATACATGTTTGTTTTTCTTTGCTCCAAGATATGACGTCATTATTCAGTAAGTATATAAATCCAGAGGTAGATTTCCTTTCGTCTAAATCTCCTCCCCAGTCAGCATCTGAGTAGCCTTCAAGTCGCAGATCCTTTCCTTGATAACTTAGAGAATAATCAGCAGTACCCTTTAGATACCTCATGATTCTTTTAACGACTTTCCAATGTGCTTGACCTGGATTGGATTGGTATCTACTTACCATTCCAATTGCAAAACATATGTCAGGTCTCGTACACATCATAGCGTACATTAAACTCCCAACAGCACTGGCATAAGGAACACGTTTCATTCATTCCTTCTCTTGTGGAGTCTTAGGACACAACCTACGGCTCAATCCTTCACCTTTTGCAATAGGAGTATCCATGGGTTTACAATCATGCATACTAAATCGTTCAAGAACTTTGTTGATATAAGTTTCTTGCGAAAGAGACAATAATCTCTTGGTACGATCTCTTGAAATCTTAACTCCAAGAATATATGCAGCTTCACCCATATCTTTCATCTCAAAATTGGATGATAACCAACTCTTAATAGTATTAACCAACTCCTTATTGCTTCCGGCAATCAGTATGTCATCAACATATAATGATAAGATCACAAATTGATTTTTGGATCTTTTGATATACACACAATGATCTTCATCAATCATTGTAAAATCATAGGTCATTATGGCATTATGGAAACGCGTATACCATTGTCTTGAAAACTGTTTAAGGCCATATATCGATCTCAAAAGTCGACATACCTTTTGTTCTTGGCCTTTTACATTGAAGCCAACTGGTTGCTTCATGTAAATTTCTTTTTCTAATTCTCCATTTAGAAAAGCAATCTTTACATCCATTTGATGTAATTCAAGATCCATACTTGCCACTATTGCCAGAATAAGGCGAATTGAGGTAAATTTTACTACAGGAGAAAAAGTTTTCTCATAATCAATTCCTTCCTGTTGATTATACCCTTTCGCCACGAGGCAAGCTTTATATCTTTCTATTGAGCCATCAGCTTTTCGCTTTATTTTAAGAACCCATTTGTTCCCAATAGCTTTGCGTCCTTTTGGAAGATCAACCAGTTCCCAAACATGGTTTGACTTCATTGACTCCATTTTTTCTTCCATTGCATCTATCCATTTTTCCTTATTAGGGCAACTTAGAGCCTCATTTACATTCCTTGGCTCATCTTCATCCTGTGGAGCGACGATGAAAGTTTCCCCTTCCCCTTCAATGTCAAAACGTCGTCGGGGAACACTTTTGCGACTTGTTCGCCGTACGGGAGACTGTACACGTGGCACATCATTCTCCATTATGCTCCCACTTGGATTAGATAATGACGGTATCGTCTCATCAAACGGTTGCAATTGAGATTGAGTTGAATTTAATTCCTCACTTCTCACATTGCTCTCATTTGGACAAACTTTATCATTTTCATTATCAGGATCCAAAGTTTCAAATAGTGAGTAGTCCTCACCTATTTCGCCCTTAGTAGGAAACTCATTCTCTAAGAATGTGACATCTCGTGATTCAAACTCAGTTATACTCCCACTTTCTTGTGCACCTATAAACACATATCCTTTTGAGTGCTCTGAGTATCTTATGAAAATACTCTTTTTGCCTCTGGGACCCAGTTTTCCATATTTATGAGAGGGCTCGTGAGTATAAGCAGCACAACCCCAAGGTTTAAGAAAACTTAAATCAGGTTTTCTACCTGTCCATAACTCATACGGAGTGGAAGTAACTGATTTAGAAGGCACGCGGTTAAGAACATAGGCAGCAGTTAACAAAACATCACCCCAAAAGGAGATTGATAAGTTAGCTTATGCCATCATAGACCTAATCATTTCTAATAGGGTTCTGTTTCTCCTCTCGGGCAACACCATTTTGTTGAGGAGTATATGGAATAGACAACTGTCTTTCTATTCCTTTTTCATCACATAAATTTCTGAACTCATCAGATATATATTCTCGACCTCGATCGGATCTGAACGCTTTTATTTTCTTATCTAATTGATTTTCTACTAAGTTCATAAATTTCTTGAAGTAACTTAATGCCTCAGATTTATGAGAAATCAAATAGACATATCCAAATCGAGTACAATCATCTATGAATGTGATGAAATACACAGCCCCATGCCTTGCTCTCACATTCATTGGACCACAGATGTCAGAATGGATTAGTTGCAAAGGAAACTCAGCTCTTGTGCCCTTTCCAAATGGTTTCCTTGTTGTTTTCCTGGCTAGGCAATGCTCACAAATAGGCAAATCAACTTTTTCAATATTGCCTAATAAGCCCTTTTTGGCTAATCTTTGCATTCGCTGTTGGCCAATATGACCAAGTCTAGCATGCCACACATTCACATCATTTTCATATGAGTTGGAAGATGTAAGCAGGGGAATAACAAACGTTAACATCACTACAGATTAACATCTAGTATAATAAAACCATTCAAAAAGTATCCACTACCATAATGATTCGTATCCGGATACAAATCAACACCTTTCATTATGAAAGTTCAAATTGAAACCAAGTTTAATCAATACTAAAAGCAGACACTAAATTCCGACGAATTTCCGGAGCATATAGTACATCATGTAGGAACAATGTCGCCCACCACGCATCATCAATGGCGGTGCCAATTCCTTTAACCGCTTTAGAGTTGTTCCCTACATATATCCATTTCGTTCCGGTCGGAACCCGTCGGAACTCTACGAAGGCATCTCTGTCCTTCGCTACATGGTCTGTTGCTCCCGAATCTACAGTCCACAAAGGATTAGACTCAATTAAAAATACAGAACTTGACACATAGACAAAGTTCTCAAGAATGCAAGGGGAGTTTACCTTCTTTGGCTCGCCGCAATCGCGAGCAAAGTGGCCCTTCTTGCTTTGGGTTGTAGCATTTCACCCTCGACATCTTCTTCACAAAAGAACGCTTTCCTTTGTCTTGTTGATTAAATTTTGATTTCTTACCCGAAGAACTTGCTCCCTTGCCTCTCCACCTTTTGAACGAATCAGGACGCTTGCGCTTAGAGCTCGAAGGCCCTTGTGAGCTAGAACCTGCATAGTAAATGTCAACTACCGGCTTATCCGCTGGGAGGCGGTCCTCCTCTAGCTCTAAGTGGCGATTGCATCCTCAAAGGTTTTGATGTTCTCATTGTGAGTTAAGTGCAACTTCATATGCTCCTAACTCTGAGGCAAAGAACGAATCACTGCTTGCACTTGCTGCTCATCGGTCAGAACATGGCCAGCATCCTTCAGCTCATTAATCATGTTTGACATTTTTCTTAAATGTTGTTTCATGGACTGACCATGTGGCTTCTTATAAGAATCAAATCTTCTAGTGAGCTGTCTAAGCTTGGTTACAGATGTATGACCAAACCTTGCTGCCAATTCTCCCCACATCTCCTTAGCATTTTCAAAACGCCTAAACTCTCGCATGACATCATTATCCATGCTACTCAGCAACGTGATGCGAGCAAGGGAGTTTTTCCTTTTCCATACAGCAAATGCATCATTATCTCTATTATGTTGTGCAGTATTTTCGTCTTCAGGCTCTTTCATAACCAGGTTAAGAGCTTCCAGAGCCTCTTGCTCTTCCAGCACATATTGGATTTTCATATGCCAAATTTCATAATTATCATCGTTAAGCTTCTTTCCTTTGTTCAGTTCAGCAACTATATTCTTTGATGTTGAAGCCATTGAATCTGAACATATTAGACAGACAAGCACGAATTGTTAATGCCACTTATTTATGCATCAATTTTACACAAATTAATTATGTTAATGAATAATTTCACATAGGTTTTAGATTCGAAAGTTCACTACGTTCCCAATCATCATCAAAAATCCTAATGTGAAATTACCGTTAATGTAATCATTAAGGTAAAATTACGTTCTTTAAAGTTACTAAAACTTTTAGAACTCCCACTCAACTCCATATGATACTAATAAGATAAATATTAAAACAGAATAGTACTATAAACTATTCACAACATGAATATCCATCAACATTCATTTACTTAACATTATGTACATAAGAAATGAATCCATCAAAGAAAATAAACATAAACACCAACATAAAAAGAACTATCCACCCAAGATATCTAACACCAACTTATAGTGAACATATCCATAAGAGCTTACAAAAAAAATAAACACAATCATGTGGTGATCCTCTTCATATAAACTGGAAATGACTCAAGAAAATCCTCAGGAAATTCTATTTCCTGTGGCAACCAAATGGAGGCACCCGGAAAACCCCTAAATTCGGGCAACGTATTGCGCCGAGACCGATTCAATGCAAGGCTTGACGTCCTTCTTGCCCCGACCCGTATGTACTCTATCATGAATTTCTCCACAATCATCTTGTAGCTCGGACCTACTAAGGTGTCCCAAACCCTATCAATCATTCTTCCTAACTCATCAGGAATGGTGCATTTGAGGGCCCCGACCATCACATACTCAGGCATCACGAAACCGTTCCAAATGATATCTTGTATCATTTTTTGTTGACCTTGATGATGTGTCATCATGTCATCATTAGCATCCCACCGGTAAAGAGCCAGCTTGATTCTTAGATTCTCAAGCTTCTCCTTTTGAGCCGCCGTTCTAGGTATAATAGGGGTTTGATATCTTCGTACCATTTTCCCTGCAACAAATGCAGAAAAAATCAAATGATTACTTTTTAAATCATGATACTATTATGCAAGAAACACATTCTGCCCCCTTTTTTTTTTCCGGTTAATGCCGGTCAACGGTCAACGGATGACCGGGTCAAGTCAACGGGTCACAGGGTCGGGTCTGGGTCGGGTCACAGGTCAAACAGGTCGGATCGGGTCAAGGTCCGGGCCGGGTTGAACAGTTGAGAAACCGCGTGGGCGGCGTCGACGCGGCGTCGACGCCGCCCACACCGCCCACGCCTGTGGCGCTGCGGCGGTGCACGACGGGGGAGGAACCGCTGACAAGACGTGCCTCGCACGTGCCGGCGAGACCTCCACTTGCGGCGGCGTATGGAGGCGCGTGCAGCGCCTCTCGCCGGCGTGCCACCCATCAAAATTCTCGTTTTGACGAGTACTACGACCCTACACTTTTCAAAAATAATTTTGATGCACGGAAATCGAGAAACGAACTCGAATAGTACGGCCGAGTGTCGATTTTTCGTACCCGAGCGTTCATCGGCGTCGTTTCACGAATTCCGGCCAATACTACGTGTTATAAACGGATTAAACGATCAGGAAACAAGAACACATGCTCTGATACCAATGAAGGAAACAAATTCCTAAACATAATACAAAATTCGCGGAAAAAAACGTGCCCATTCTACGCTTGAATCACCGATCGTTCGAAGTATATTACGAAAGCGAACATACCTCTTTAGCCACAGATTAAATGCACTAATCACAACCTCGAGAGAGAGAACAATCCTTTGATTGTACAAAGACAAAGTCTTCTTGCTTTTTGTCTTCTTGTGAGAGCGTTCTACAGATAACACACAAAAATGCAACCACTTCACTCACGTATGTTCTCATTGTGACTTTTTGTTTTTAGCCAATAACTGCCATGTGCAGTTACTTTATTTCATGGGCTGGGTTAGCCCATCATGGGCGGGCCCATTTGTCACAAATAAAACCCATCACAAACGGCTTTAACCTAAAGGGCTTTAGCCTAAAGGGCTTTCATGAAAAGCAAAGACTGTTTAGTATATTATGATTGAAAAATGCATTGCGAAGAAACTTTTAGAGAAATACTATTACTAAAATTCTTTGTACTCTTTAAGTTACAAAGTTTCGCTTCTTTAGCCTTCAGGAAAAGTACATACATATCTCCCAACTCTTATAATCTTAGGTAAACAAATAGGCTGCAAAAATTACATTCGGAGTTCCACTTATCTCCAAACACGTGTTGTTGCAACCCCGACAACGATTTATTTCTTTTCACTGGCAGTAGATTTGGGTGGGGGTTTGACAATGCTTAGCTGACTGCCTTCTTTGTTAGCGACGATGGCTGCTTTCACTTCGTTGCAGTGGTTTATGAACTTCCTTCTTATCTCCTGCATCATTAAATCACAAGGAAAAAAAACCAGGTCATTGTTCATTGGATTTGGAAGACAAATGCACAGGTTAAGGGATTGATTTTCTTCCTTTTACCAAGAATTAGATTTGGCGAGAATAAGATCATGTCAAATTAGAATAGAGCAAGCATGATCAGAAATCAATTGACTGAAGGAAAACTATCGTGCCTCAGAGTGTACCAGTTGTTACAGTAAGTAATAAAACCGAATGCAGATGGGAGCCCAGTAAAGTGTTGGAAAGTGCAATTTTCTGGAGAGATCGTCAACCAGGTGTATCAAGTTAAAACCTCTCAATTTCCTTGGATGTCTACAGAAATCTCGAAGGACACACTACAATCCTCTGCTGGATCCAAGAGAGAGGAGGGAGATCAATATGCTCACAATAGGTCATTCGCATGACAAATAACCTGGGGTTTTTTTGAAAATTAACTGTTCCAAAGAGGTAATTTACAGACTGGTACTGCACAGTTCATTGAATAAAGGGATTTTTTTTGTGTCGAAGAATAAGGGTTTTTCATTTGTATAACTTTATCTCATTGGCCACAAGATAGTTTGGCAACATACGCTTGAAAAGTAATTGGCAATCCTAGTTGCTAAGTAGGTGAAAAAATTGACTCTCACTCTAGATGGTAAGAGAATACTTAGAGATTTACAAATTTGTCCCAAAGTGACTCATCGTGATGCAACGGACTACACAAGCGAGTTTAACTTCCATGAAGAGGAAATATATTGGCAGTAAATAAGGAAAAGAATAAAAACACAGGAAAAAATGGACAAAATTGATTGCCAACAAATATTAAGGTTGACAAGAAAATAGAGATAATGACATTTTCGAGTGGAAACAGAATCATATAGACAATATCAACGGAGAAGACACAGGGCACAAACTTGGACTGTTTTAATCACCGCCAAGCTCTGCACACACCAATGCACTCACACCAAAACCAAGAACGAAATATATATATAAAGCCGAAAGAAAAAAGGGCAACTCGTGGCCGACTAAAACACGATTAAAAAAAATCCGTGTTTCACATGTAATTTTTTGTTTGCCATGCTAAGTTTGGACAGTGGCATTGCTTTTGAGCTTCGTGTGTTCACGTGATCCATTTCGATCTGGGTTGGGCTTCTTTTGTACGCTTAAACTCGAAACATAATTCTAACAAATCTCCATTTTGACTTAGTGTTTGAGCAATGCTACAACCACTTCGCTGAAACCTAATTACCGCTACTCCTCCACAACCCTTCATGGGCTCAATCGCCATAGACTTCTTTCCAGTTTAATTTTTGAAATTTGCCACAACCGTGGATCTCATCAATATGCCAACTTTACTTGTATTTTTAGCCGTTCACAACAATTCTCAGACACAATTACCTCTATCGGAGATAAAACAAAACAAATGTTGCATACATACTTATCAGGAGATCGAACTCATACCTTGAGCAACTCCAACAATCATTAGGTTTATAAGCTCCACCTCGCTATAAGCATCACTTATGTTGATTACCATGCTAACACCCTCCACCTTAGGAGTTTCTTATTGTAATTCCATCTTGATCTAAATAGCGTCAAGGTCTGTACATACACCGCACAATCACTCCAATCCAGAAAGCATTAGAGACTCACTATATGTAACTTTTTTGCCAATAATAGGTGAATCTAATTTCGAACACCACAACGATAAGCTCGCTTACCTTGTGCATAGTTTGGGAATATGCACTTTCTTGTTCTCCATCATGCTTATCATCACTAAATTCGAACATAACATAGGTAACAAATTATTCTAAAACCAAGATTATCAATAACGTTACCTAACCATATCTTCTCAGGAGTTCAACATCCGATTACAGTCAATGGGGATTTATTCAATAGGTAACTCACCGTGGTAAATGCGTCCTCCAGGAATCTCCTAGTCATACGAGCACTAGAGAACATTCTATGAGTTGTCTCTGATAATGTTGTGCTTATCAACTCTACAACATG
This sequence comes from Syzygium grande, assembly GCA_024733475.1. Taxonomy (NCBI): domain Eukaryota; kingdom Viridiplantae; phylum Streptophyta; class Magnoliopsida; order Myrtales; family Myrtaceae; genus Syzygium; species Syzygium grande. The sequence goes on from JAMXDD010000011.1 coordinate 11,796,265, forward strand.
TTGTGTTTCATTAGCCCTAGTGCGGCCTCCTCCTTAATACTATCCGCCCGCACATACTTGACCGTTTTACCAATTTCCATTTTGATTAACATTCTCAACTTTCTAATACTGACAACGTCATCAAACTTATGCCTTAGTATAAACACCTAGGTCCTCCTTGAAGAGTTATCCACCGCTATAGGCATAAATCCGACATTCTTCCTCAAAGGAAACCATGACAGTTCGCTAATAGTAAAGTGAATCAACTTTGCAATCTCCGTGGTTTCTTTGACATTGTAGAGAACTCCACTTTCAACTGTTTGCTTAAGCCACAAAACCTACATACATGTAGTTCCTCAGCCACTTAACCATTCAATAGATTGCTTTCAATAAGAATTTTTTGGTTTCTCTCGCCAATATGTACCTAACGCATATGTCTCAATTCGAACTCTCAATTAGATGCATCTAACATCTCCACAGCGAAATTTGTCATTGACTTTCTTTGAAGCTTGCATATGTCACTATACCTGATTTTGCTCATTATCATTCCACCACCTTTTAGGAAATTGGGTTTTTCTTTAATTCTAAATTATGTCTCACATCGGTCATTGTCCTCACAATACCGCCGAGTATTTTCATTTGACATTGCCAACACCCCTAACACCGCACTTAGCATTGCTCCACAATTGCACTTTACCACTCTTCGTGGAATAAGAGGTAGTAAACCAGTTCATGTTCGATGTGGTTAGAGAGGAACAACCACTCCATAGCCCATCATTGAAACGAAGAATCCTCTATGAAAGACAAGACAACACCATCCAAGTTACTTTAAACTATTGCAGCAATATCATCAACACACTTAACTCAAATTTCCTTACCCTTTTCATTCTATAGCTTAAGGTAGTCTCTTCCGAGATGCTCCTTCTTGCCACAATTTTGATGAGCGATACTATCGGTCCTAGTGTGATTGTATTTTGAGATTCGCACTACTCTTGCTAACACAAGTACCATTTCGTCCTTTACCCTCACCAAATTCTCTCCTATAGAAGTTCTCATTAGTATCAATTACAAACCTCATCAAATGTCAAGATTTTGGACCAAGAATAATTACTAAAAGTAGTAATAGTAGCATTCTAACTATAAGGCAATGCGAATAATAGAATTAAGGCATGTACCTCACCAGTAAAGTCAATCTCAACCAAATTCAATTGATTAACGACTACATTAAATTCATTTATATGCTCGATAACTGACACACTTTCGCCCATCTCAAAGTGAAACAAGCATTGCATCAATTTGACTTTATTGATCATAGATAGCTTTTTGTGCATGTTCGACCTGGCATTGCTCAGTCCCCTAGTGGTTTTCTCTTTCACAATGTAGCAATATTATGAGCCAACATCAGCCGAATAACACCCAATGTTTGTTTGTCTAGTAAATCACAATTAACTTACTTCATCGACTCTCTAGCTTCTCCTTAGACATGGCTAAGCGTAGATTCCTTTGATACTGGTAATCCTCAATCCGCAACTTCTAGAAACCGAAATCCGTTCCATCCGTCAATTTACACATTTCCTTGTGTCACATTCAATTTGCTTCAACCTAGTCAAGAGCTTCGATACTAGTTATTGGATAACACAAGTAATCAAATACAATAATAGACAAAAACAATAACATAAATTAAACACTAGATTTTCGTGATTTGGTAGGTTTGACCTATTCCAAGGCGAGAGTAGCAAATGATTATACTATAAATTAAGCAAGATGACAGAGATTATATTTATACTTGAGTCACATAAATACTCTTAATGTGTTCTCTGCCCAGTTATGCTCAATAGCTCATATAGTGTTTAGCTATAATAATTCTTGTGAAACAATCTCTCGATCCCATAAAGGAGTATACATATCTTATCACCAGATTTTTTTCAGCTTCTACACACTTGTGGATCTTCACTAGGATGTAATTTACGAGAAGACCTGTGGCACAAACTTGGACTCTTTTGTTCGCCACCGAACTCTGCACACACCAAGGCACTCACCACAAAAAAGGAAACTTGTAGCCGAGTAAAACACAGATTTTCATGTAAAAGTTCGAACACTGGACTTGCTTTTGAACTTTGTGTGTTTACGCGATCCATTTAGATTTGGGTCGGGCTCTATTTGCTGGCTCAAAGTCGAGGTATAATTATAAAGAATAGCAATGTCAAACTTCACTAATTAAGTTGAAGAACTTATGATCTTCCGATGACTAGTTACAATTAGAGGCCTTGCTGCGGCTGACATCATCATCTACAGAATCTCATTCCGTACTTAGATCACGGAATTAATTTAATATAAATTGCATCATATAATAATCTTTCATATGACGTATCTTGAGAGACACAAGAGAAATTATGAGTACGCACACATTTTAATCCTCATTTAGTTCAGCTTCAGATTCGCAGCTATAATTGTGAACCATCAATCCCGGCTAACAATTTCTTGTAGATGATGGACCGGCATGTTTGAATGCTGTCGAACCTTTCGAGAAGTGGAAAATCTATTGCTCGCTCCCAACAACTTGTATTAGAGCCGATGGTTAATTGAAGGCCGACTTCCAATGTGCATTAATGTTTGGTGAATGTATTAAGGAAGTAATCTAACCACCATGCTTCAAAGTAGTTTTTATGGTTCGGTCTGGCCGAAGAGACATGGAGTGAAGGTGGATGTTGTGGTGTAGTATCAAAGCCTCGATGACAGCCTTTGTGGTAAGCTCTAGAGAAAGAGATTAGGGATGAAGGTGGACATTCAACATTCAAGTAGAGACATGTTGGTGTAGAAGGATACTTAAATTAAAATGAAATAGATCTTACATTGAGTTTACATGTGAAGGGGAGATTGTTGAGATATACGTGTGAGTTGTGTTAGAAAAAGTCACATATCGAAGAATTGGTGTATTGTTGAGTAATTAATATATCTAATTGATTTATAACTCATTGGATTAAGCTTTTGAGTGAAAGTGGGTCCAACTCGATATGTTGACGGGCTTTAACTTGGGTTTCCCTCTTGGCGATTTTTCTAGATAAATGTATCGAGCTTCTGTTACGCACTCCCAATAAATGATATCAGAGCTGATAGTTAATTAGTGGCCCACTCTCAATGTGTATTGGTGTTTTGTCTGAAGTGAGGGTGGCTATTGTGGTGTAGCAATGCAATCCCAATGACAGTCTTTATGATTCACTCTGGACAAAGAGACTTGGGATGGATGTTGGGGTTGGAGATTCAAAATGAGTACTGTTGGTGTAGAAGGATACCTGAATTAAGGAGTGCAAACCGTGACATCCAGAAATTCCTACATCAATTAATAATAAAAAAGGTAATATTCGCAACCCATATTGGCCCATATGGAGTTAAACATTTATTTGTTGGACTCATTTGAACTCTCTTTTCTTTTTCTTTTTAATTTTAGGCAATCCATTTAAGACCTGGCCCATCAAATATGAGTTGAATAATGGGTTTGGGACCCATTTTGCCACCTCTTAGAGGAGTGAGATTTAAAAAGTCCATGATGTCCCGACTGTGGAGGGCAAAATATAAAGATATAATATATAGAACACAGAGACAAGAAAACCAACTTTAAGCCAAATGAAGAAGAAATCTTATGGACACAATAGAAGATAAATTAGGAGCGTTACACGATCTTTAAACAACATGTAGCCGAGGCAAAGTTGAAGTTACAACAGAGACATGAAGATGAATGATACATAGACTCAATCCACGGCCACGGCCAACGCTAGATTCTTGCTGGATCGAGTTTAGGCACTATTCTGTCTCATCTTACCAAAAATAATAGTAGCGGCAAATACGAGGTACATGAAAGCACTGAAATAGACAATAAATATCACTATACCAACGGGAATGTCGTCAGCATGCCCGGACGCCAGAAGCAGAATGGTTGGGCCGAAAATCAATGGTGCACACGACGTCAAAATCCCAATGACTACGGCCCAACTTGGGGGCTTAGGACTCGCTTCCCGGGCGGTCGGCGCTTTCAGTTGGTGTAGCATTGTTTCAATATCCTGAACAACTTCTTGAACACGCTCTGCTTCGCCTCTGTTCAAAGCCCAAATCACATAACTTACTCCTTTACACATCATTTGCAGCATTAAAGTTATAAGCCAACAATAACTCAAAATATGATCGTGATGTTGACGAGGGTGGCGTCGCTTTTAACCTCATCAGAACTACAAACTCTTGTAATTCTTTGAGGAAATACGACCAGAGTGCTAATGTTTTCACGCGTCACAAGAAATCACTCGTACGGATATTAACGATTTTACGCATTCAAGGTGCATTGAATTTCTGACTTGACCTTGGGGATTAAGTTTTTCCCTTTTCCTATTGAAAGGTAAAACTGCACGGGACTCTTATCGTAACCCCTCTATTTCTTAATTAATTGAATTTACCGAAAAAAAAAAGAAGAACGCGTGGATCAAACGTACCCATTACCGGCGAGAATCCGCCCGCGCATGTTCCCGACTTCCGTAAGAGCTTCTCTCCACTGCCTCACCTTATCCGATCTGCTCCCATACCGGTCCACGTGCCTCTCCATTGCTGCCTGGTAGCTCTCAGTCTGTCTTCGGACGCAGCTCGGCAACACTCCATAAAACACAACCACCACCCTTCTCCCAATCAGGTTGTTCTGCTGTAGGATTTTTACCAACTCGCTCAAACATGATGCCGAAGAAGCGTAGTGTGTTGACAAGATGACGATGGCGATTCGAGAATTTTCTAAGGCCTCATCGACCTCGGGGCTGTTTCTTCGCCCTGTTCGAGATCTTCACTATATTTGTAGGATTTGATGCCTTTCTGAGTCAAGACGCCGTGCACGTGCTGCGGGAAGAAGATGCCGCCATCACGTTCGCACCGGTTATAGCTCAAAAATACGTCGTACTCGAATTGTCGTTCCTTCGAAGTAGCCATTCGGACGCTGGAAATCTTCCTATCTTGAGCGTGGTTGTTCTAGTTAACATTTATAAGGGCAATCAGCAAGTTGCAAAAAGGAGGAGAGATTAAAAGCGCGCCCTTGACTCTGGCTCTCCCGTGTATAAAATCTAACTCTCGGCATTTTCCAATCAATGACTCTCCCTCTAACTGTTACAAGTCATCAATCAAAGGTCGAAGTCAAATGCTTAAAGATTAAGAAAAGCAGAGGCATCGCCACACCCTCTATCCTCTCTAGATTTGTCTCCTCTCCTCTGCAAGCCGCAACTTGCCTAGACGAAGGGCCTGATTGGTTCAACTTTGAAAATGCTATTTGGGGGAATGCAAATGCCTTTGAGTGAAAGCCCATTGGGGAAATGCAAATGGTGTTTGGTAAAAATATTTTGTAAAGCTACTTTGATCAAAATATAGTATTAGATGAATTTTTTTTGCAAATGCACTTTAAGAATAATTTTATTTATTAAAAAAAAAAACAAAACCTACCTATTTTGAGGGGCGCCGGCCGACCCCGGAGCTAGATCGAGGTCGCAGCCGTGACCCCCATGAAGCTAGATCCGTTGCCGGCGGGCGGTCGCCCGAGGACCCTCGACCGGGGTCGCCTCTCGACCTTGCCGACCGAGGTCGGCGACCCGCGACGGGAGGCAGCGACCGGGTCGGCGACCTCGGCGGCTCTCGCGTTGCCGAGGAGATTCGCTGGCCTCGCGACCGCAATGGCAAGCCTTTCGGGGTCGCTCGACCCCAGGCGACCTCGCCGGCCACCGTCGCCGGCCCTTCTCATGAAGAAGATGAACAAAGATCAAAAAAAAAATGGTAGCATTTGACGAAAAGCCCAAATGGGTCCGGACCAGCCTTGGGCTTTCAGCATTTGGAATGCTAGCATTTAGCCAATGCTAGACCAGCCTTGGGCTTTCAGGATTTGGAATGCTAGCATTTAGCCAATGCTAGTCCCAAAGCTGAACTAAACACCTCAGCATTTTGAGAAGGGGCTTTCGAGGCCCAAAGCCCCTTCCCAAATCTGAACCAAACACCCCCGAAAAGTCAAACTTGGCAGCCAACCGGTTAGAAAGTTGGCAGAAGGCAAGTTGGCTCGTGATAAAATATTAAATTATATTTCGAATTTAAATCAGTAGACCAAATCCAACCTGAGATGAAGGGAAGCATGGAATTAATTCTTAGATGTTCATCGAGCAAGTTTCGAACTTCGAGTTCGGTAACTTTCGGATACGAAAATATCCGGTGGGATCGTCCAAGGAAAATATAATAGGAAAGTCTATCTGATGACTTTTGAATAAAAGTAAAAGAGATGCCGGATAATATTCAGCAAAGCAAGAGACGCGAGTTTCCATCTACGAGTTGGAGCCGATTTCAAGTTTCCCTGTTCAAGTCAGATTGGTGGTTATATGAGAAAACGGGTTAGCGGACGCTCCTCATGTTGATGGGATGAAGTGCGGCCGTGAACGAATATTCTCGGTGCTAAATCCAAGGCAGAGCTTCTTCGACAAGGTACCCCCGAGACAAAAGTGTTAAATGTCAATTAAATTCTCGTGGTAAAAACTCGTGTATAATTTTTTTGTCAAATTGAGAGATTATTTCGTAAGAAATTATGGACTAAATACTTTATGTGTTATTGAGTGTAATTGAAATTTGAAAAACACAAAGAGTGTACTAGTGACTTGAGTGTAGTTGTAATATCAATTGTATCGCTTAATTTATAGTAAAATTTCATGCTACTCTTCCCATGGACATAAGTCACTATGACTAAATCACGTAAATCCAGTATCCGATTTAATTGATTGTTTTGTCTATTTTATTATTCGATCGCTTGCTTTCGCAACAATTGGTATCAGAGCTAGGCTTGGCTGAGTTGAAGTGAATCGATGACGACAGAAGAATGAAAAGTGAAAATAGATAGATTTGATGGGAAGGACTTTAGTTTCTGGAATATGCAAATTGAGGATTATCTTATAAGAGGAAACTGCACTTGCCCCTATCTGGGGAGAAGCTAGAGACAATGAAGCAAGCTGACAGGGAATTATTGGATAGACGAGCTTTGGGTGTTATTCGGCTGACGTTGGCTCGTGACGTCGCGTTAAGTTGAAGAACCTATGATCTTCCCATGACTAGTTACAATTAGAGACCTTGCTGCGGTTGACATCATCATCTACAGATCTCATTCCGTCCTCAAATCACGGAATTAATTTAATATAAATTGGCTCACATAATAATCTTTCATATTGCGTTTCTTGAGAGACACGAGAGAAATTATGAGTACGCATACATTTTAATCCTCATTTAGTTCAGCTTCAGATTTGCAGCTATAATTGTGAACCATCAATCCCGGCTAACAATTTCTTGTGGATGATGGATTGGCACATTTGAATGCTATCGAACCTTTCGAGAAGTGGAAAATCTATTGCTCGCTCCCAACAATTGGTATGAGAGCCGGTGGTTAATTGGAGGCCCACTCCCAATGTGCATTAATGTTTGGTGAATGTATTAAGGAAGTAATCTAACCAACACGCTTCAAAGTAGCTTTTACGGTTCCGTCTGGCAGAAGAGACATGGAGTGAAGGTGGACGTTGTGGCGTAGTATCAAAGCCTCGATGACAGCTTTTGTGGTAAGCTTTGGAGAAAGAGATTAGGGATGAAGGTGGGCACTCGACATTTAAGTAGAGACATGTTAGTGTAGAAGGATACTTAAATTAAAAAGGAGTAGATCTATCATTGAGTTCACATATGAGAGGGAGATTGTTGAGACGTACATATCTAATAGCCGGAAAAAAAAAAGAAATGAAAAAGAACATGTGGTCGAGCTTATCCATTATTCGTACATGAGCGATGGCACATCATGACTATTTGAGTATAAACTCCACCAAAGCAAAAAAATAAACCAAGTAAGAAAATATAAAGTAACGTAAGAAAAGTCTCATGCGGTCCTGCCCGCTCGCCTCCAGGCCGCCGGGTCAATCCATGTGTTCTTCTTCCTGCGTATGAAATTGCAGCGAAGCAACAAGGGTAGCAAGCAAGAAAGTTCCTTCATGAACTACCCAAATTCCGCCCAATACTTGAGCTGAGAGAATTTCCAAGTTTCATCGTCGATTCCAGAATGGATTCGAAGGAACGTTCGAAGCACGATGTGTTTGTGAACTTCCGAGGACCGGACGTGCGCGAGGGGTTCCTGAAGAATCTACACAAGGCTTTGCTCCGGAGTGGCATCAAAACCTTCGTGGATAGCGAGGACCTCCACCAGGGTGAAAAATTAACGCCGGCCCTCAAAAAGGCCATTGAACGATCCCTTGTCGCCATCGTCATCTTCTCCCAAGACTACGCCTCCTCTGAATGGTGTCTAAAAGAGCTGGTGAAGATCTTCGAGCGTACCAAGCTCAAGGAACAGCTGGTGGTTACCGTATTCTATAAAGTGAAGCAGAGCCAAGTGATGCAACGGACTGGGATTTATGAAGAAGCCATGGCCAAGCATGAGCGGAGGCATGGCAAAGATTCAGACATGGTGGAGGAATGGAGGAATGCTCTTTCCATTACTTCCAACTTCCCAGGATCGCATCTCGAGGACAATTCGTAAGTTTCTGATACCACTCTCTGGATTCTGTCTTTTGCTGGGCCTAGCGTTCTGTCTTTCTCGAGATCCAGACATTTCATCAAACACGAGACACCCCAAAACCGCGCCGCCCGCACCCCCCCCCCCCCCCGGGCAGTCCCTTCCTTTTCCTCCTGTTTTCTTCGATTTTTTCCCTATCTTTTATATGCCGCCGGTCATCACAGAGGTAGAAAGAGGCAGGCAATAAGGACGAGGAGGGTATGGGCGAAGAGCAACAACTAAGCAAGGAGGGATGGATAGGGGTAGGCATGCACGGACACGGGGGGAGAGATCTATAGTAGAACTAAATAAGAGGATGAAGGGACCAAACTAGACATGTGGATTGAGAATACTGATTCTGTTTATTTCGTGAAAAATAAATTATTTAATTTTTTTTAAATTAATGAATGAAAATTTTCATCATCCACGAGAATGTTTAGACATAAGTTTTATAAATAACGATAACATTTTCCAATGACAATTGTTTCAATTAATACAATCGATTATTGTTAGGAAAATGTTTTTCAAATAATTCATTTTTTGCAAAATAGATAGAGCCTAAATATATGGGAAAGTTTTCCAAAAAAACAAGGACAAATGTTGGTATCAAAATTCCTCCATTAGATCAATACGTTCCATGCCTACTATGAGATGCAAATAGTTGGAGGGGTGGGGTTTGGGTTAGCACCTTAGATCTATGCCGAGATAGAAATGGGATGCCACAAACATACTATGAATTTTCGGAATTTAATGGGCATAAGGATCCTAGATTTGATAAAAATTTCATTTATCCCTCGCATGAAGTTATTGGCTCTACAGAGAGAGGAGTTAGATTTAGGTCAAAAAATCTATGTGAGGGACGACCGAAATCTAGGAGCTGTTTGGGTCATTTCGAGATAAAGGCACATGATAATGCTTCCCCTTCTCGGCAAAGGATCTCTATTATTTTTTATTTATTTGAAGGTTCCTGATTTCTTGCCATTCTCAAGTGGCCAGTTTTCGAATCGCCTGCTTTACTTCCAAGTCGTATCGAACCACTGATTTGATTCAAATAGTAAGTGAATAAGCTTTGAAAATATGGAAAAAGATGGTCTGGTCTGGTGTATGAATTTTCTTGTTGATATGAAAATATGTAACAAGCATTTGAGGGGGGCACTTAGCCAATTTGACGAAGAAAGATTGGATCTGAATATATTAACTGTTACCAAATTTTACCCAACAATGCACATTGCTCTAACATAAAACTTTAAAATTAGCGTCCTACTACTAATGTGTACTTGTCCCATGCTTCTTTTTTTCTGTTTTCATTTAAACAGAGACGAAGCTAAGTTTATCGAAGGACTCGTTGAAGAAGTCAAAGCTAAACTGCAACACCTTGAAGCCAAGAGAAAACCTGAGAGTATTTCTGGACAGCATACTCTTCATTCTCTCCTTACTACTGGCAGCGACCATTTCTGGACACCCTTCACTCCCCACAAAAGCTGGCAATGGCCTTCAATTCTTAGTGGCGAACCATTCCCGCCACCACAAACCTCGTTGTTTCTGTCCCCATCAGTAATGGCCTGCCCCGACATTGTCACAGCAATTATGAATCTTTAAAGACCGCCAACCGTGCCTTTCGCTACGTGTTTTCTAACGACCGTATGGGAGGAGAAAGAACCTTGTTTGTATAGAAATGAGTGCTTTGCATGAATGAATAAAACTTATAGATCGTGCTCGTTCTGTAATTCGGATCCTCGAATCCAATCAATCAAGAATGCTACTTTGACTGCCTATTCCTCTCCGTTTCGCTGTTTAGAGTACTTGATGTTGCTACAAAAAAATTTTCGGCTTTGATGGAAAGAATCTGGGTCAAACTGCATTGGGCCTAGTAAGGGAATTTTGTCTACCCTTTCCTCGGATCGAGAATAAAATTATTTTTGAAAGTATCTGTAATACTTTTGCGTTTTCTAATGTGATTTCATGTTCCTTTCTCGGTCATTAATCATTTGTCGCTTTTGGTTTCTTGAAATTTCTTGGGAGAAATAATACATCAAGACACATCTTGCTTTGATTTTCTTGAAATTGTTAGCGGGATTGGTTGGGTGGTAATTGGCTCTCAATTAGTGTTGCGAACATGTAGCTAAATTAATGGTGCATTTGTTTCACTAAAAACTTAAGGGAAAAAGCCATCAAAAATCTGAAACTATCTCCACTGTGATACATTTACCCTAAACTTTTTTATGTGATACAAAAATTTCCAAACTTGTTCCTATATGATACATTTACCTCCCGCTAATGAGCAACGTTAAAAATTTGCCTACATAGATGCCAAAAGTAAACGTGTTGACATGGCGCTCATGTGGCTTAAGTAAAATAAAAATAATGCTGTTTTGACTGAAAAATCATTTTATGGACCTTGACATATAGGTATAAGTTTGGGGTTTTTATTTTGCAGGAAAAAAGTTTAGGGTAAATGTGTTAGAGTGGGTATACTTTGGCATTTTTGATATCACAAAAAAAAGTTCGGAACAAATGTGCCACAATAAACATAATTTGGGGGTTTTGATGGTTTTTAACAGGGAAATTTCTTGCTTGCTACCCATGTTGCTTCGCTGCAATTTCATACGCAGGAAGAAGAACACATGGATTGACCTGGCGGCCCGGAGGCGAGTGGGCAGGACTGCAGGAGATTTTTCTTACGTTATTTTATATTTTCTTACTTTTTTTTTTTCTTTAGTGGAGTTTGTACTTAAATAGTCATGATGTGTCGTCGCTAATGTACGAATGATGGATAAACTCGACCACCTATTCTTTTTCATTTCTTTTTTTTTTTCAGCTATTAGATATATAAGTATGGTATTTCTATCGGACTACCCTTTTTCAACTATCCTATTAGCTGAAAGCCCCACGGTGTTTTGATTATATTGCTTTTTCTAGGTCTTACTTTTTTAGCATTTGAAGTTGAGTCCCTTTTCTTTTTGGATTAATACCATGAAAAACTCTAAACTGATACATCTGTAACAAATTTATCCCGAACTATTTTTTTGATCACAAAAAATCTCAAACTAGTACATTTATGATAAATTTACCCCGAACTTTTTTTTACCACAAAAAATACCAAACTAGTACACTTGTGATAATTTTACCCCAACTAATTTTTTGACCATTAAAAACTCTAAACTGGTACATTTGTGACAAATTTACCCTCCGTTAGTATCAGTTAAATTATATTAATATCACAAAAAATCACAAATTTGTAAACTTGTGACAAACAGAGGGCTAAAATCCAAAACCGGTATATATATCTATTACCACGTGTCATTAAACTTAGCAATTTGACAGTAAAATTTAACGGAAACTAACGAAGGGTAAATTTGTCACTGGAGTACCAGCTTGGGGTTTTTTATGGTTAAAAAATTAGTTTTAGGATAAAATTGTCACGGGTATATCAATGTGGGGTTTTTTATGGTCAAAAAAATAGTCTGGGTTAAAATTATCACGGTTGTACCAGTTTAAGGTTTTTTGTGGTAAAAAAAATAGTTTGGGGTAAATTTGTTATAGACGTACCAGTTTGAGATTTTTCGTGGGATTAACCCTTTCTTTTATATATCAATTTTCCTTTTTCTTTTCTTGCGTGTCCCGCATCAACTTTCCTTCTTCTTCTCTCTTTGTCGTCTCTCTTGCAACCACTCGAGCAATAAAGTGATAGAGAAATGGAGACTTCCACACAACATGAAGATCCAACTGAGGACGAACATGCGTTGAAAATCGTTATCTTCTTGGTTCATGTAGCATCATTGGAAATTATATGGAATAAGGATACCACAAATGTTATGACTTTTGTATAAACTCACTAGAGTGTCATAATTTTTTTTTCGACCACTTAAGTGCTATAACTTCTAAAAAAACATTCACTTTGAGTGCCATAACTTTCAATCGATTAGTTACGTATCAAAAATTTTACAAAAAGTTCACCCAAGTGCCGAAAATCCGACGTGGCATAGCACTTGTGGTGAACATTTTCAAAAAAGTTATGACACTCAAGTGGTCGATTGAAAAGTTGTATGGCACTCAAGTGTTTGGAAAATAGTTATGACACTTAAGTGATCGAAAAAAAGTTATGGCATTCAAGTAATTGAAAAAAAAGTTACGGCCTCCAAGTGAGTGCCGCATTGAAAATTATGACACTTGTGATATTCTTTTCCCGAAATCCTAGCAATTATGATCTAGGGATTTCACAAAGTACTCACTTCTAAAACACCTTTGTTGCTGTAGCTTGATCTCAATATTTATAATGATGAGAAAGCATACCTTACATGAATAAGTCCCGAGCTCATGGATGCCCGTGGTGCAAATTGTATTCGGTCTTTAAATCACTCGCCTTAGTAACGACTGTATTTTCATGTTTTGAATATTGAAATTCATTTTTCTTTGATTTTTGGATAAGTATCATGCTTTTTTTTTAGCACAATTGAAGTAGGTAGAATGTCACGATTCAGGAGGGCAAAAAAGGGAAACTCGTGGCCGACTAAAACGTGTAAAACTCTGGATGTCCGCCAAGGTAAGCTCAAGTTAAGGGTGAGTGGTTTCAGGATTAGTCTAGGTTCTACTTGGAACTTATAATGTCGGAACCGGTTCCTCAGTTTTTAGAACCTAGAACTTGTCATGCATATCAGAGAACCTAGAACCTACCCTGTCAATAGGTTCTAAGGTAAAGTGAATCTGAGCGAAAGTTGATCATTTTACGAAGATCTGGAGAATGCAAATTGCAAAACCTCGACCCCCAATCGAATCTGTGATTGGTAACCTCGGTATAAACATGACTTGTTGACAAACTTGTGTCAACCAATTGACGTTATAGATACCACGAACAAGAGAATTCGCTATCCTGCTCGATTAGTCGAATCGACCGCCACAAGGAAGGCTTTGATAAGGTCAAGTCCATAGAGAACTCAAAGAAGAGAAGAACCTCTCGTTGTATTAATGTGAATCATGTTCCTCTAAAGAAACCCTAAACACTCTTTTTATATGATGTTAACCCTAAACGCAAAATTACGAAAACGCCACTAGAATTAATAAAAGCGCTGAAATAAAAAACTTAATAAAACATCAAAACTACTTCGCAACACGAAAAAAACGACATCCATCATGACATTAGTGGTGAGTATTAATCAGCGGCCCGTTTCTTTGCAACTGACCAAATTTGATGTTGGGCCATGAGGTCCAAGATTCTTCAAGTCCCGATCCAAGATCGCTTCCACTCTAACGATCTCGAACCATGATGCCAACAGCTTGCTTGAATTGCTTCGCCCTTGCTCGAGTAATTAGACCAAAAGGATAGGACAATGGGTCCATAGCACCTCTTTATCGATATGGCACGATGTCCACATCATTCCCTCCCTTGTAGAAAGGATTTTCCCTCAAATCATTTCCTGTATTGAAAAAAGTTAAGTCAGAAACATTGACAGTAGTACTAATACCATACTCACATGGAAGGTCAAGCTTGTAGGCATTATCGTGAACTCTCTTCAACACCATAAACGGTCCATCCCCTCGCAGTTGTAACTTAGAAAGTCCCCGCTTGAGAAAACGTTCCTTGCGCATATGAACCCAAACCCAATCGCCGGGCTCAAACACTACTTTCTTGAACTCTTTGTTGGCTTGCTTTGCATATTGCATGGTCTCGTGCTCAATATTCAACCGCGTCTTCTCATGTAATGCCTTGACAAATTCGGCCTTCCTAGACCCATTTAAGTTCATATGCTCATCAATAGGCAAAGGGGTTATATCCAATAGAGTTAAAGGATTAAAGCCATAAACAATCTCAAACGGTGTAAATTTAGTAGCAGAATGCATGCTCATGTTATATGCAAACTCAACATGTGGGAAACAATCTTCCCAAGACTTTATGTTTTTTTTTTAATTATAGCACACAACAATAACCCTAAAGTTCTATTAACTATCTCAATTTGACCGTCAATTTGTGGATGGCAAGTAATAGAAAAGAAAAGCTGTGTGCCTAATTTCTTCCAAAATGTTTTTCAAAAGTAGCTAGGAAATTTAGTGTTTCGATTAGAAATAATGGACCTAGGCATGCCATGCAAACACACAATCTCACAAAAGAACAAATAAGCAACATGCGATGTGTCATCGGTTTTATGACAGGGTATAAAATGAGTGTTGACACCTAATTTTTAGCCAACGCATCATTAAAAATAGAAAATTCGAGATTATAGTTTCCGATCGCGATGGAACCCATTTCTTGAATAAAAAGTGTCGTTTTTTAATTCTATTTGTTGACCTAGCTTTTGTTGACAATTTTTTATTCATTTCATACAAAAACCTGAAAAGTTAAATGGTTGACTTTCGCGTTGACTTTTTGGTCAACCCTTTGACCAAAAGTCAACCCCCGGTCAAATTGGCGCTTTTCGCATAAAAAGATTCCTTTCAAGTTTAATTTCACTTTAGAAGTGGAAATTCAAGAAAAATTCAAAGATTTGATCATAAAATCAAGCTCCTAATGAAAAGTCAACTAGGGTTTGACTTTTGGTCAAACCTTTGACAAAAAAAATTCAAAAATTCAAAAATCATCTTATTTTACATTCAATTTACTTTTGGCATTTGAAATTTTACAAAAATTGATTTGGAATCAACTTTTTCCCAATTTGTGGAATTTGGTTCAAATCGGGCAAAAATGAAATTACTTCATTTCTAGTCATTTTTTAGGTTAGTTTTCTTTACAACATTTGATCTAGAGGTCATCTTATATTTAATTTTGGAACCAATTTTGTAATTCCAAGCCAAACACAAAAACCCCCAATTTTGGCCCTAATCAGTGATTTGAATCGATTCTTCATGATTTATGCAATTGAGGCACGAATGAGCCTAATTTCTTATATGAAGTCCAAATTCAAAATCAATTTTGGAAGATTCGCATGAATTTGAGTCAATTTGATTAATTTAGTGATTCAATGATTAAGAAGTCTAAGAGTATTTGATCCAATTGGTGCAATTCAACTTGACTCACTCTAGACTAATATTCAATTTGATGAATTGAGACTCAATTTGGTTAATTGGACTTCAATTAAATTTGTTAGTCTAGCTTGGCCATGCAATTACCCAAATTCAAGATCAATTGAGAAAAACAAGTTAAATTGGATCAATTTGGGCATGAATTTCAAATCGGTTCAATCCAATTTGATCAAATTCGATATTAATGATGCCAATTAATCATGATAGAGATCGAATTGTACCAACTAGGAACAAATGGAATCAAGGATTGAACCAGTCTAATCAGGCCAAATTCGAGACTAATCGGCTCAACCCGGTTTGATTCAAATTCAAATGGTTTGATTGAACTGGCCATTTTTCGGTCGAAAATCCGGCGATCGACGATCTATTCTAGGCCGGCTACATCCTTTTGAGCCCAAAATTGACAAAAATGCCCTTAATTGAAAATTACGAAAATGCCCCTAAGAGAAATTACTCAAATGCCCTTCTTCAAGAATTAAACAAATTAATTAGGGGATGAACAAATCAATCGTGGCCATTCATTTTGAATTGATCACGTCCATCCATGATGCCATGCCACTAATCCTTAGCCCTTAAAGAATATTTTTAATCATTAAAAATGCATTCTGGGCCATTGGATTAATCTAAGGGCTAAGATTCAAAGTTGAGAGGGGGTATATAGTGTTTTTTCCCTCCAAAATTTGAGAGGGACACTCATTTTTCATATCTGAATTCTCTCTCTCTCTCTCTCTCTCTCTCTCTCTCTCTCTCTCTCTCTCTCTCTCTCTCTCTCTCTCTCTTTCTCTAGTCCATGTCTCTCTCTCTCGTGTTCTCTCTTGGCCGCCGCCTTCTACCTCATCGCCGGTTGTTTTCCGGCGAGCCGCCGCTCCACTATTGTCCCCCACGGCGGCACAAGGCTAGTCGCAAGACCAGTTACCTTCGCTGGTGGCCGGAGTTTGCTGTTCCGGCCTGATCTTCTTCTCGGCAACATCTCTAGCTGCTGCTGGTGATGTGATCAGCTGGTTCAAGCGGCTGAACCGGCTGATCGGCATCTCCCTTGGCGATCCCGAACCTCTAGCAACGTTCCTCGGCATATTTGTGCAGCTGTGGTGGCCGTTTGCTCGTTGAACAGCTGCCGGATCGTGTTTTTTTTATTTGATTCTCCATTACTAGTTCATTAGTGCGAAAACGGATCGATTCTCACTATAGTTTGTGCAATCTATTATCATAGGTTGGCCGAGCTTTCCGAGACTTCTCCGTGCTGTTCTTGATTTGAATACGGAGGCCGGATCGCTCGATTGCGCGTTGGAGCATCGTTAAACAAGGTAAGTGCACTTGAATGTGATTCTGCAAATTTGTATCCTGGAAAACGTGCATGTTTGAAATGCTGATTTGAGCTCGTTAATGTCGAAATCTCGAGAAGTGATGAACTAGAGAATCGTAAAACGCGTTTTAAGATTCGATTTGATATATTACATGCCTCAATTGGACTTGATTTGCTATATCAAAACACTTTTAGAAATTAGGATCAGAATCTGGAATATGATGTTTAAGTCTGTTCTGATATTTTCCTGATTGATGTTGTGCTGTTTGATGATTTTTTATGATTTTCTACGATCATTTTTTGAAAAAACTTTCTTCATAAAAGTTGTAGAGCACATCTTAATCTATTCATCATAAAATTTTCATAAAATTCCAAGCATGTTAGCATTGTACGATTTGCAACGTCATGTATGCATGAATCTAGTGACAGACTAGTTTCAGACTGACCTTCGTGTGTTCTTCGATTTTCATAAATTCGTGTGTTCGAAATATGAAAAAGTTTTTTTCACAAAAATTTGGAGGTCATTTGAATTTTCAAAAGGAATTTTCACAATCTGATCAGTAGCTGTGTCCAGATTTGATTTTCATTCATTTGGAGTTCAAAAGATGTTTCTTTGAATTTGATAAAGTTAGAGTCCTTTTTTGTCAAAAATCAAAATTACAAAGTTGTTCATTAGGGTCTCATCATGTTGACTGGAAATTTTAAGAGCCTAATAGCAATTTTTGGAGGGTCAATTTGCTTAAAATTTCATAAAAGGTCTTCACGGGTTAAAATTTCATTTGCAATTGAGTCCTTCGCGAAAATCGAATTTTATAAAAATTTAGAGGGCTTTTTAGCAAAAACTCAAAACGTGAAAGTTGTTACACACGGGGAATCCTAACTGCAAAAAAAATTTCACGTGGTTTTGATAAGGTTTGTTATTTTTCCCGCCATTATTTTAAAATCCATACCAGAACCGAGTCCAACCTGTCACTGAGATCAAATTTGATAGTTTCGGGAAAATCGGTGAGGATTTAGAAAAAATGGTCTGCATGACTCTTGATCCTCATTTCATAAGCTTTCTAACGACACCTGAATCATTTCATTTGGATGTCATTAGGGTAGTCAATCACATCTGAACAGAGGCAATCCAAATTAGATAATAACTAGATAAGTAGTCTTTTTATAAAGCCCACTTCTCATTGCTTGATTAACTTCGAAATAAGGCCTATGGGCTTGAATGCATGCTTATTTCATTGCTATGCATGTGTTTGTTAGATGAATGTTAGGCCCGGTACATGTTTGGTGGGTAGCCCATTATGGTCACTTAGAACCCGACTTTAGGGGTTAATTGATATGAATCGCCGTTTTATGAATACAAATGGTAGCCCATTATTGTTAACCATTAATCAAATATTATTAGATGATTAGGTGGGTGATAAATCGAAACGCATGAAAAACAAAGGCCGATCCCGAGGCCCGTGCTTAATTAGTGAATTGTTTGCACCATTGTTTTTCTTTGATTGTTCCTTTGTATATTGTTTGTCTTGAATGAATGTTATGGATGTAAACACCGACACCTGAGAGGCGGTCCATGGGAGATAATCCAAAATTGAAAAAGGCCAAGGTGATTGACCGATATCCAATCCGGTCTCAATTTGTACTCATTTGATGGCGGCGATAAACCGATGTCCAATCCGATTTCAAATTCAATTCATTCATCCCCGATCATGTTTCGGGTCTTTTCAATTTGTGTTGTAATAAACGCCCGATGAGTTGTGGGTTTTTACTTTCTAGCACTTAGAATTAGCTCGTCTTTTCAATACTTCAAGTGTTTACTTTATGAAATGTCTTTCAATATAATTGATTGTTTCTTTCTTTTTTCTAGACTAAGATAGGATTAGTTTAGAATCTTAAATGAAAATACAAAAACAAGATGCATGATCACCTAGTGGACTAAGACTTCAAACATGAAAATGGTAAAGAACAAATGCATGACAACTTAGATAACAACCATGTTAAGTTTAGCGGTACCGAAAGGGCGTTAATAGAAATATTAACGTAAGCTAATTCTCGAACCTTTGATCTCTGGTTTTCGTGGAAACCGAAACGAAATTCCCGCCTTTCGATTGGGTATTCTAGTCGACCCCCGATCTAGGCTAGTGGCGACTTCTAAAAAAGATAAAATCCGCTGTCACGCGAGATATGGATTTAGGAAAAATCCATGTTCATAATCAATGGGCCATATGGCTAACCAAAAGATTTATGCTTTGGTAAAATCATTTTTATGATGTGCCATATGAACCGTCTCATGAACACTTATCTCTAAACCCGCCTTATCTAGTTCGGCCCTTGAGGGGTAGGTCGCGACAATGAGCCATCTTTGAAAACCGATCAACAACCACATAAATAGAATCCCAACCATGCTTAGACCTAGGCAATCCTAACACAAAATGCATTGAAATATTAACTCAATGATGCTTCGGAATAGGCAAAGGTGTATGCAAACCATGTAGTTTAGTTGTAGACTTCGCTTGCTTACATGCAATACATCTTTCACAAATACGTGTGACATCTCTTTTCATGTGTGGCCAATAAAAATATTCATACAGCACTTCATAAGTTTTATTAATGCCAAAATGTCCCATTAAGCCACCACCATGCACCTCTCGCACCAACAACTCACGCAAAGAACATTTAGGCAAACAAAATTTGTTCTCATGAAAGAGATAACCATTATGCCTATAGAATTTTTCAAATGCAGCGTGTTCACAAGCTTCAAACACTTTTCCAAAGTCTTCATCATCAGTATATAAGTCCTTGATATGCTCAAAACCTAGACATTTTGCTCCTAGAGTAGTTAGAATTGCATACCTTCGAGAAAGTGCATCGGCAACCACATTTTCCTTACCTTTCTTGTACTTGATTGCATATAAAAAAGTCTCGATGAACTCCATCCATTTGGCATGTCTTTTATTTAACTTTTGCTGTCCCTTTAAGTATTTTAAGGTCTTGTGGTTAATGTAGATCACAAACTCCTTTGGTCATAGGTAATATTGCCAAATCTTCGAGGCTCGCACCAAAGCATACATCTTCTTATCGTAAGTAGGATAATTCAATATTGCTTCACTTAATTTCTTGTTGAAATAAGCTATGGGATGTTCTCCTTGTATTAACATGGTTCCAATTCCTATACTAGAAGCATCGCACTTTATCTCAAAAAGCATCCAAAACTTGAGACCGGAAGGCGAGATCCTCATGCAAAATAACAAAATGTTAGTTGCGGTAAAAATAACAAAGGAGTGTTAGTCAACTTGTCTTTTAACAGATTGAACGCTCTCTCTTACTCTTCTCCCTATGTGAAACCAACATGCTTCTTAATAACTCCGGTCAAAGGTGTGGCAATGGTGCCGAAGTCTTTCACGAATCATCGATAAAAACTTACTAAGTCATGAAAGCTACGCACCTCACCCACAGTTTTAGGTGTCGGCTACTCACGGATTGCTTTTACTTTTTCCTCATCAACCTGTATACCATCAGTACTAACAACAAACCCTAGAAACACTAATTTGTTAGTCACAAAACAGCATTTCTTTAGGCTAGCATATAATTGCTCGGTCCTTAAAATCTGCAAAACAGCTCGGACATGTTCAATGTGGTCATCAAGGCTTTGACTATATATCAAGATATCATCAAAATAGACAACTACAAATTGACCAATAAAAGCACACAATACATGGTTCATAAGTCGCATAAATGTACTAAGTGCATTAGTTAGTCCAAATGGCATGACTAACCACTCATACAACCCATACTTGATTTTACATGCAGTTTTCCATTTATCCCCTTCTTTCATCCTAATTTGATGATAACCATTTCTCAAATCGATCTTAGTAAATATGCTAGCACCATGCAATTCATCCAACATGTCATCTAACCTAGGAATAGGGTGTCGATATTTTATAGTAATGTTATTGATTGCTCGGCAATCAACACACATTTGCCATGACCCATCTTTCTTTGGCACCAACAAAATAGGGATGGTGCATGGGCTAAGACTCTCTCGCACATACCCGCACTCCAATAGTTCACTAACTTGCCATTGAAGTTCTTTTATCTCCCGGGATTGCTTCGATATGCGAGTCGATTAGGCAGTAGCGCACTAGGTATCAAATCGATTTGATGTTCTATGCCTCGAATCGGGGGTAACACTCCAGGAAGCTCATCAGGAAAAGACATCTTCAAATTCTTGCAATAAAGACACAACTGAGCTAGGCAAACTCGGGTCAAGATCGTTAATAGTAAACAGTGCCTCCTTGTATAAAAGTACAAATATCGGTCGGTCCAAAATTAAAGCTCTCCTCACTTCGATGGGTTTTGCATAGAAATTCTTTTGCCTCTCTTCTTTTCTCTCTCCTTTTCCCTCGGCTTTTACCACCCTTCTTCCCTCGATCTCTCCTTTTCCTTACGTCTCGGTCTCTCCTCACAAACCTCGGTTCTCTCACATTTTCTCTCCCTCTCAGCCTCACGTTTAGTTTCAATTGATCCTCATACACCTCACTAGGTGTCATTGGCAATGAATATCGATTAGTGTACCCATCATAATGTACCTTCCGATCATATTGCCATGGCCTACCAAGTAAAACATGACCCGCTTGCATAGGTACAACATCACTCACCACCTCGTCCTTATATCTTCCTATCTCACATGGAACTCGGACTTGCTTGGACACCTTCACCTCACCATTATCATTCAACCATTGAAGTCTATATGGTCTATGGTGTTTTGCAGTCTTTAACCCCAACTTCTCCACCATGGTACAACTTGCCACATTCACACAACTGCCCCCATCAATAATCAAACTACAAATCTTGCCATTCACCACGCATCGTATATGGAATAAATTGTCACGTTGTTGGTGTTGATTCTCCTACTTGGCTTGAACACTAAGACAATGCCTAACCACCATTGATTCACCATTTGATGGCATCTTAATATTACTACAATCCTCTAATGATGACATGTCATCATCCTCCTCTTTCCTCCTACTTTCTGATTTAACATTATTATGCCTAGTCATGATCATCACCCTCCTATTAGGGCACTGATTTGCTATATAGCCTTTGCCCAAACACTTGAAATATTTAATATCACGAGTCTTAATGTTAGGGTTTTCAGTTTTACCTGAAGCCGAATTCGAACTAACTTTGCCATCCTTCTCTTTCTCCTTCAAAGTTTCGGCCTTGGGGTTGTTTCCCTTCAAGTTCGACTTCTCATCTCTCTTCCAATGGGATTTCCAATTCGAGCTTGAACCTCCACTACTCTTATAATTTCGGTCCAACTTCAGTTAACTCTCAATTTTGATGGCCTTATCCACCAATTCCTCCAACTCAACATAATGTTGCAGCTCCATCACCCTTGTTATATCTCAAACTCAATGTCGGCTTTTTTTTTTTTTTAATTAAGCTTAGATACTCTTGCCTTTTACCTCTTGTATCCCTTCTCACAAGCTCTTTATCGAACTGAAAACTGTTTACTCACCCACCTCATAACAATCAACCAAACCACCAAGCAGGATCAAAATAATTCGTTAACCTTTCACTAATTGTCAAACTCAAATTTTGATACTTTTTTTTAATTCAGTTCGATTCAACTAACAAACGAGTCGTCTTCTCGATCCTTTTTGGTTGATATTTTTTTTTTGTTCGGCTTGCTCTTTTCTTTTTTGTTTTGCCGAAACCTTTTTTTTTTATGAACTCAAATACAATCAAGACACATTAAGACCGAAAAGAAAAAAAAAACGCAGCAAAAACGATTTGGATCCCTAATTCGATTAAAATATGAGATCCTAGTTCAATAATTCTCAATTTGCCTAATGAATGTAACAAAATTAGGATAACTAGACCTTGTAGAACTTGGGCTCTGATACCAAATGAAGTGAATCTGAGCGGAAGTTGATCATTCTATGAAAATCTGGAAAGTACGAATCGCAAAACCTTAACCCCAATCGAACATGTGATTGGTAACCTTAGTATAAACGTGACCTGTTGACGAGCTTGTATCAACCAATTGATGTTATAGACGCCACGAACAAGAGAATTTGCTATCCTACTCGATTAGTCGAATCGACCGTCATAAGGAAGGCCTTAATAAGGTCAAGTCCACAGAGAACTCAAAGAAGAGAAGAACATCTCGTTGTATTAAAGTGAATCATGTTCCTCCAAAGAAACCCTAAACACCATTTTTATATGGTGTTAACCCTAAACGCAAAATTACGAAAATGCCACTAGAATTAATAAAAGCGCTTAAATAAAAAACTTAAAAAAAATCAAAACTACTCCGAAACGCAAAAAAAACGACACCCGTCACGGCTTTAGTAGTGAGTATTAATTAGCGGCCTGTTTCCTTGTAACTGACCAAATTTGATCGTGTTGTGCCAAGAGATCCAAGATTCTTCAAGTCCCAATCCAAGATCGCTTCCACTCCAAAGATCTCGGACCATGATCTTCTTGATATGGCACGATGTCCACATCATAAGTAAGGTTCCAGGGTCTATTCGGGAACTCGCCAATTTTTTTTGGTCATTTTTTCTTTCTTTTGTTTAATTTTTAGTTAAGCAAAATGAAAGTGAACGCAACAATAAAAATCCTCATTTGTCAATAGCAACCAACTAAAGCTAATATGTGCATCACTTGGAAAGCACACAAAATCAACAACACAGAACTTCAAATGGCACAACCAAAATTCCTTTATTATTCCTTAGATAGATTATGCTAGAAACCTTCTTATGCTCCGATTGCTTGCGCTCTTGTCTGAGTTGTTGACAAGTAGCGGATGCTTAACTCCAGAGCCCGTGAAAGAACCGGCAAACACGATTTCTTTGAGAGGCACCATTTTCTCTCGAACATCAATCCTGCAAAATTAACTCATAACAGAAATATTATCCATCATCATTGTTCCGTCTTAGCTTCCATGTTTGAGTTAAAAGATGACCCCTCCAAATACAACTTATTATTAGCATAGAAAAGTTTAGAGAGAGAGAGAGAGAGAGAGAGAGAGAGAGTATGCAAGTAGACATTTCGTGAAGCTCAAGGTCCTTTCCTTTTGGGGATAGTAACCAAATCAAGCATTTGGCAACTTCATAACAATACCTTTGGTGGTCTATCTATGAAGAATTTCAGTCGTCTGGGACA
Source organism: Syzygium grande (assembly GCA_024733475.1). Lineage (NCBI taxonomy): Eukaryota > Viridiplantae > Streptophyta > Magnoliopsida > Myrtales > Myrtaceae > Syzygium > Syzygium grande. Next base: position 11,820,312 of record JAMXDD010000011.1, read on the forward strand.
TCAATCTGGCTTCAAAGTTTCACTTTTTTGGCAAACAAAGCAATCGTGCGCAACATCAGGTCCGATTCATTGGTTCCCGTTTCCCGATTCGGTTCTTACTTAGGAAGCGGAAACCGAGCTGTACACTACCGGTTCCACTTTTTTAGGAACCGATAATCACAGGAACCTAGAACCTAGAACCGGACCGGTTCCTATGGCTGGATTGGTCCGATTTCCGCTTATCCTGGATCCATGCTTACCCCTAGTATTCAGGCATGAATCAATCACCTCTAGATAGCAATTTACTATTAGCTATGCATGAAAACAGAAACTTTATGTTTTGTAGTTGATTGTACATCCTAATTATCATTTACCTCAAACCATATTACATCAGATAAACATGCACATACAGGTTTCCTAAGTCGTAGCCCCATTCCAACAAAAATAAGGGACTAACACGGTTGTCGTTTCACCCGAATGATGTAACCTCAAACACAAACCAACATGAAGCTGTTATCAATGTATATATGCATCTATAAATCTAATAGAGTAGTAAGTTGATTACCCAATTAGAGTTTCTAAGATCCCTCGAGATTATGTATCTTCCCAAACAAACTTAACCTAAACAAATACCATTTCAGACATAATTCAACTATCTCAACTCATACCCAAAAGTTCAACTACAAAAATTCCCCATCAATGTCGCTCTCGTCCTACTTGGCGCTAGCAGAAGAACTTAGAAAAGATTCGTAATGAACAGAGTGAGCAATCACAACTTAGTAAGTAGTACATTTCTTCAAAGCAGATCGAACATTCATTATGCATTTTTATAAAACGATAACAGAACTCATCAATTCCAAATCTAGCATACGATATACGTAAAATATTAAAAGTGGGTTATATGCTTTCAACAAAACTTTTTACATTTAAGATCTATCAACAATAACAAACTAACTATCAATGATCCATTTCATTGATCAATCTCTATCAAATCAAACGTCAATAGTTCATTCCATCGACTAATC